>JAQFVV010006263.1:5257702-6658918 GCA_028023455.1 Epiperipatus broadwayi | reverse complement strand
TTAAAATAGACAAAATCTCACTGCGAGGCGAACAGTGGTTTGAATTACCGTACCTAAAAACACCTGAAACGAAGATCGGTTCTCCGATCTGTCTGTTTCAATATAGTGATTGTTTTAGATAACACGAATAATTGTTAGTTATACGTGAATTTTTTTGCTTCAAGTTGTCGCAGTGGGACGAATGTCATTTTTTTTAAAAAAAAAAAATTTTTAGTACCCTGAGAAGTTTGTTTTGGTCTAATATATTTATATAAAAAAAATATATATATATAATTTTTTCTGAGTCTTGTTTCCTAATGTGAGCAAATGTCATTTTTTAAAATTAATTAAAAAGTTAAAGGTGTCATAAAGTAAAATTTTTTTTTCCGAGTTTGGTATATATATGAAATGAATGTTTTACATTTAGAAAAGTTAACACTCCGTTAGTTTTTTTTATATATAGTGAATATATATATATTAATGAGAATAAATATCAGAGTTATAGCAAGATTTTTTTTTCCGAATGAGTAGTTTTGTCGATGGCCAGTTGCCATATTGTTGTTTATCGTATAAAGTATATACCTTCGATGAGGCGGAAGTGTCAAATATATACCCACCCGCCCTCCCTTAAAATAGCTTTCGTACTTTATGTTACTTTAGTAATGCTTAAATCTGAGAAGTTTTAATATAATAATGTTTTTTCGAAATATAACATTTTAGTTAAAGGTACAAATAGATAATAGAATTATGTTTCCGTTGTACAAATTTTTGTAAAGATTAAAATTGATAACATTCTTTCGTTAATAGAAATTTTTTGTAAGATCAAAAAGTTTGATAAGTTCAAACTATAGTGTTTCACTTTCTCTGCGTTAGTTTCCTTAATTAAATCAATAATTTTAATCATGCAGAATTTTTTTTTTCACTTTTAAATATTTTGAAATTACGTTCCGTGCAAACAATAGATATAAAATAAGTTTTGTTTCAATAATAACAAACTTAATTGTCAACTTTATGAAAAGTAAATGCGTATGTTCGTTAATAAATATATATATTAAAGATATATTTTTGTATAACATATATGTCAGCCACCCTTTAGTTAAGATTTTTTTTCTCCATTTCGGATTATGCTATTGAATCATTTATTGAGTAACCGTTAGGTGAAGACCCTTTGAGTAACCGTTAGGTGAAGCCCTTGTTTTTTAGTAACCATGTTTGGTGAAGACCCTTAGAGTAACCGTTTAGGTGAAGACCCCTTACATTGTAGAGTTCTCGATTGCTGTGTAGCCTGAAATAATAGGTCTATGTCCGCAATCATTGCTTCCTTGTCATAGTTGCGACCAGCGTTTACTAGCCTGAAATAATAGGAGTATGCGGTTGGCAATTTGACATCTTTCTAATAAATTCATGTACATGATAATAAAAGAAATATTTGTATAGGTATATCTGTTTGTATATTTATATGTAGTCATATATATGCTTATTTAATGATGTACATATTCATATATATGGATGCATATGGTATACACTTCGTTATAGTTCGGTAAAACCCGTTTTTATATAAATGTTTTTTAAACAGTTTTGATTTCAATGCGTGATTCTGTAAAATTGCGTGATAATTGTTAATCTATTTCGGGTGTGACCAAAATGGTAGTTGGTTTCGATCCCAGGTTCATAATTCGGAGTGGCGGTTATCATGGGATTTTACTTTTATTTTAATTGTTTTTTGTATTAATATTTTGTTTTGTTAATCGTACTTTAGGCTGGTTAAATTTTTTTTCTGTCTTGACCAAAATGGTAGCGTGGTTTCGAACCCAGGTCAGACATGTTACCTTACTTAGTTGTTATACGTCTTAGACTTACTTAATATTGTCATTTAAAATACCATTTACTTATTCATGCAGAGATTTTTTTTGAAAGTGAAGTGAAAATCAAAATAAATTGTAATCGCATTAAACTTTATAAACCTTATCAATGTGTGCTTGGATCATTATCCATTAATATGTATATTTGATATGGCCATTGTCTTGTCGACTGGCGCCCTTCTCAAATAAATTTGTCGGCAAGTGCAATCTCTCATATCGGATATCAAATAAACCAAACTATAGTAGATGATCAAAATAACAATGTATGCATAGTGAGCCAAAATAATTTTTAAACATGACTTACGTATATTTTGCTCACATATATTTTTATATATATACTTGTATTAATGTAAATGCATTTTTTAGTTGTTTCAGGTGTCAGAGAAAGCCAGGTCAAGCTGTAAGTGTGTTATTTTAATTATATTGGGACAAAATAGCAGTGATATTTTAATGAAATATAACAATAAATAAAGTGAGGAGACTAATATGTAGTATAAATATTAAAGACAGACACGGCAGGATTTTATATATATATATTTTTCATGTACAAACAGATACATATAGGCATAGGGTTAAGAT
Organism: Epiperipatus broadwayi; assembly: GCA_028023455.1. Classification (NCBI taxonomy): domain Eukaryota; kingdom Metazoa; phylum Onychophora; class Udeonychophora; order Euonychophora; family Peripatidae; genus Epiperipatus; species Epiperipatus broadwayi. The sequence continues at coordinate 6,656,498 of JAQFVV010006263.1, read as the reverse complement.
AGGACCTCGTAAGGTAGGCAAAGTTAAATTTCTGAAAACATATAAATAAAACAGATAGTTGGAACTTAGAATAGTGACTTATTTTAGAAAAAAATAATTTTTTTTTTGTGTTAATAACTAGTATAAAAATATACTTATCCAGATTGTTTATTAAAAGACAAACACATTTTACAAACAAAGTGAATGTTATATAACAAAATAGCCAATATTAGGCAAAAATGGACCAACCGAAGAAAGTTGCAGATTATGACAGCGATGAGGAGGTAATGCTCAACCTTCCAAATACAGCAACATCGACTCATAGTGACCAAGAAAACAATGTGAAAGATCTCATCACAGAAATGAGACAAGAAAACAAAATGATGATGAACATGTTAAAACAATTCATGAATATGACATCACAAAGACTGGACCGTTTGGAGGAAAACATGGCGCTCCACCAACATACTATTGTAACAAAAGTATTGCCAGACGAGGATACTCACTTTAAATGGCAACCCCAACAGAAGCAAGATGATACACAACTTAAATCATTGATAGATAATGAATTAGGAAAGGATATGCATGCCTTGGACGTGTCAGTCAAGCATCAAATACAGGAGGGAGAAGAAAATGGACAGATGAATGTGGATAAAGAGGAAATGAACATTCATCAACAGATGAATCCAATCCAGGCGCAACAAGGCAACCAAATCCTTACGCCAATAATAATTAATCCGGTAACATCTCCTGTGGCAAAATTCGTACATATACAATGTTTTAGAGGGGAACCAGGGGGAAACCCTAGACACCACCTAGACAGTCTCAAAATGTTTTTTCAATTTCAGAATATGACAGAACAAGAAAAAGTGGCGATCTCCAGTCATCATTTAAAAGAGTCTGCCAGAGACTGGTGGAACACTCTGTCTATACAACCACAAACATTTATGGAATATGAGAATGCAATGTTGTCAATGTATTGGAGTGCAGAGCGGCAGGAAGGTTTGATGTATTCCATAATGCATGAAAGATACCCAGCTAACCATCAAGAGACTTATGCTCAGTTTTTTGTTAGGCAGGTAAATCGAATTAAAGCCCTAAGTGCATTCAATTATCCAGAAATGCAGATAGTAAGGATGATTAGGCACAACATGCCACCCTGGATAAGGAAAATATTAATAGGCACTCAAATGCAAGATATTCAAGGCACGATTCGGATACTAACTGACATTGACTATGGAAACTTAGAAGAAAACCAAAATGATAGGGTCATGAACCCGTCCAAAAGTACAAGGCAGTATATACCACCGGATCCTGGGAAATATAGACATTAAAATAGATACATAACTTGTTAGATTAAAACAACACGGACTCGTTTTAAGATATAGCAGATTGAATTATGGATAAACTGTTAGTTATTTAGTAAAAGAAAGAAAAAACTGTTAGTCAGTAACAAGTTAAATTTTACACCAAATAAAGAGTAGGCTTGAACTCACCTGGCACAAATTCTTACCTCTGACCTGAAGCAACAGCATTTTTTTTTAAACATTTTTTTTTTGCTCACTAACTATTGGGAAATGAAGCAATGGATCTGAAGTCCAATCCATGCTTCACATCTTCCTATAAACTTGATTAATATTGTAAACCTAAATTAAGTTTATAGGCCAATATCAGCAGGGTTTTGCATTACAGCTAAAATTAATTACGTTTATTAAATTTGTATTTGCTTGTAAATATTTTCTTTTAAATAAATTCCATTGTAACATTAAATTGCTGTTAAAAATATTACTTGTGAAAACCGTTTAGTCAAACATATATATACGTCAAGCATATATATATGAGTTAATGCAAAATTCTGCTGAAATAAAACGCTTATTGTATTAAAAGAAATAAGAATGTATTTTACTTTTAAATCTTGTTCAAATATTTAGTATGATTTGATTTTGAGATAAGCCCACCAACATTTTCTAAAAGAATGTATATTTTTAATTAGTTAAGCCCATTCAAGTCAAATTAAAGATGGCCTTCTCTTTCTTTTTTTTTTAATTAATAAAATCCCAAAGTTTAAAGAAAGAAATTTAGAGTAAAAAAGTAAAAGTTATTTTTAGAAGGTGTTACTTTGAAACAAAGGAGCATGGGGAGGCTTATCAAGATCTCAGATCATACAAACAATAGAAGGTAGCTGACAGAGAGGGTATAAATAAAAGGGAGAACAAAAGATCAGGCATTCAGATTTTCCTTTTTGGAAAAGAGCAGTCATTCAGATTTTCCTTTTTGAAAAAGATCAGTCAATCAGAGTTTCCTTTTGGAACAAGTCAATCAGAGTTTCCTTTTGGAAAAAGATCAGTCATTCAGATTTTCCTTTTGGAAAAGATCAGTCATTCAGATTTTCCTTTTGGAAAAGATTATTCATTCAGAGTATTCTTGCGGGCTGTCAGATTGCTCCGTGGAGAACTTTAGAAATTTTGCTGTTGCCTGTTGTGATTTTATTATATGAATTCGATGGAGTCTACCATGCTTGGCTAGGCAAATAAATAACTTTGTCTACCGCCGAGGGTTCCTCAATACCAGAAAAATGCCGTAGTATTTACTCAATCGTCATCTGAACTCTGTGCCGTGTCTGGAGGACTTTTTGTGAAACCATGCTACCGATTTCCACTTTCCTTGTCCGGACAAACACATCTCATCAGACGGATCAAGCTACGCCCGTCGATGGAACATGACCAAGGAATAAGGACGGTAATCATATCTCTCCTCATGAACTATTTATTATGCTACCCTTTTTGTCCATACTTTTTATAATTGCTTCCTTGAATATTTATGAAATGTGTGCTTAATGATATTTATAATGTAACTATTTTTATTAGACTAGTTAGATATATGTATATGTGATCATCTATCTAGATATTTAACCCCTTTTCCTTCGCTATTCTTCATTACTCCCATGTGTAAATATTTTAATTCTATTGCGGTTAAGTTTATTAGTTAATTGTTCATATAAAAATCCCTTTCCAGTTTTATTCATACTTGTAAAATTTAGTACGAGTAAGTTTCCTTTTTTTTTGTTTGCCAACTTGATCTCCTCGATAACGCTTCTTTTGTCCGCCATTAGCTTCTTACGTATGTCAGATTTAGCGATATACATCTTAAATGATTTTAAACTCTGTTTTAGTGCAAAGCAATTAGAAACTGCTTTGCGAAAGATTTTTATTATTGCACTTTATCGAGCAGATTCGAGTTGACAATGTTTAATAAAACTGGGAAGGAAAGATTTAGACCGCAAGCATATTAATCGGGTTTTCATTGTCTCATTAGTTATTCATAAATTTCGGGGAATAGCGAAGGCCATTAAATTATTAATAATATTTCAAATGTCATTTATTAAAGATATTTATTTAACTAAAAAGCTTGAGTTTGCTAGTTATCTTTCAATGCTTTGTTTTACTTTTAAATGATCCAGGCACGCAGAACACATATTTCTAAGTATTTTTGCACATTTAACTATTTTAGCTCCGTAGGTGGTTCTGTCCATGTCTCCCGCTGATGCTAAGCTCGTGGCTCGGGAAGAAAATATCTATGCGTGTCTCAGATAGTGTTGTTCGGTTCATGATAGCTTCGAGACTAGACGAATAGGGCAGAGGTCATAGTATTCTTGGTTTAATATCTCGCATATGGGTGGCCTCGAGGTACCTTTGCCTAGTACTCGAACTGGGTTAAATCAACATACATCATCTGACTGTCACAATACGGAGAAAACAATTATTTTCGCCGCTAAACGTAATTATGATTCTAACGAACTTTTCTGTTGATGTGTTTGATTTTGAGGTTTCGTATTCCCCATTACCCGTAAGTATTCAACATTCATCATCATCATCTCCCACTGATATATAATAATTGCTTGTAATTCCTTTGGGTTATTTATTTTATTTTATTTACTGTTTTTATACATTTCATTGTAGATAAGTTTTTATTCATTTTATAGCATACTTTGCTATTATGGTTTGCTATGTAATAATGCATAATTTATCTCACTCTTACCCTCATGATATTCCAATAATGTAGTAATTATTTTTTACATGCATAACTTAGAATTTACTACGTTTTTATTCATTTCATTGTAGATAACTTTTTATTCATTTTATAGCATACTTTGCAGATAACTTTTTATTCATTTTATAGCATACTTTGCTATCATGGTTTCCTATGTAATAATGCATAATTTAGCTCACCCTTACCCTCATGATATTCCAATAATGTAGTAATTATTTTTTACATGCATAACTTAGAATTTACTACATTTTTATTCGTTTCATTATAGATAACTTTTTATTCATTTGATAGCATACTTTGCTATCATGGTTTCCTATGTAATAATGCATAATTTAGCTCACCCTTACCCTCATGATATTCCAATAATGTAGTAATTATTTTTTACATGCATAACTTAGAATTTACTACATTTTTATTCGTTTCATTATAGATAACTTTTTATTCATTTGATAGCATACTTTGCTATTATGGTTTCCTATGTAATAATGCATAATTTAGCTCACCCTTACCCTCATGATATTCCAATAATGTAGTAATTATTTTTTACATGCATAACTTAGAATTTACTACGTTTTTATTCATTTCATTGTAGATAACTTTTTATTCATTTTATAGCATACTTTGCAGATAACTTTTTATTCCTTTTATAGCATACTTTGCTATCATGGTTTCCTATGTAATAATGCATAATTTAGCTCACCCTTACCCTCATGATATTCCAATAATGTAGTAATTATTTTTTACATGCATAACTTAGAATTTACTACATTTTTATTCGTTTCATTATAGATAACTTTTTATTCATTTGATAGCATACTTTGCTATTATGGTTTCCTATGTAATAATGCATAATTTAGCTCACCCTTACCCTCATGATATTCCAATAATGTAGTAATTATTTTTTACATGCATAACTTAGAATTTACTACATTTTTATTCGTTTCATTATAGATAACTTTTTATTCATTTGATAGCATACTTTGCTATTATGGTTTCCTATGTAATAATGCATAATTTAGCTCACCCTTACCCTCATGATTTTTCAATAATATAGTAATTATTTTTTATCCCCATAACTTACACTTTACTAAAGTTATTACTGTTATTTTTTTTTTGATCCACACTAAAACCTTGCATTTCTAATCCACACAAAACCTTGCATTTCTAATAGATATCCCACATAGAGGGCCTAGAAAAACAACTGCTTGCAAAAATTGAACATATAGGGTGGTTAGTATAAAAACGAAACTGAAATTGTCACATTCTGCCACATTACACCAACAATCTGTAACTCAGGTAGGTCATGTTATATATTATTTTTTTCTGCATTTTATGATGAATGTGATGAAGCTGTCTATGAAATTGTCATTTTAGGCTATACCTTTCAAAATTGAGAGTTTGTGAACCAATGTAAAAATAAAGATTTTAAAAATGTGAAAAATATCATTTTTTTTAAATTATTTTTTGTGGTAATGACTACTTTATCAGCTTTATAACATTCTTTCATATTTGCACTTTATAAAAATGTATATATATATATATTTATTTATTGTAATAAATTAGACATTTTATTTAAAATTGTAGGTCCTGTAATTTTTTTTGGGAATTAAAAATGGCCGTTCAGGTCTCTAAGGAGTGAAGAAAATTCTAAAGTCCCACATTGAATGCAATTTCCAAAAAAAAAAAATACTATCAGTCTATGCCACTTTCAGTATATAAAAAAAGTATGTACTGTGTAACACTATTGTTTGTGTAGGGATTGCAAGAGAAGAAACAGATGAGATGATAATAGTGAAGAAAGCATTGATAAATTATAAGATATGTACATAGTAAATGTGGTTTAATGTTACATAATCTGTTGTGTTAGCATAATGATCAAATGATCATCGATACTCTAATGTGGTGATGCAATGATGCTAAAAACAGGAAAAAGGAAAACTATTCAACAGTGTAGAAATTATAAAAGAATGCATTTTTAAAATTGTAGGATGTTTGGATCTTAATAGGGTTTCAAAGCACAAACAACTGTGTCTTTCAAAGAGAACTGTAATTAATTGGCAATCTGAAAAAACCCTTACCATAACAGAATAACTATCACTTAATACTGATATTATTAACTCAGCACAGGTTTTATGCTTTATTTGGGCCATAACCTGTTTTTTTTTACTGCAAAGAATTTTGTATTTTGCACATTCTTATTGGTAAAATGTGAGGAATAGATATCTTCAATGAATGTTGGGTGGTTGGATCTAATTTGCTCTCTCTATGACAGGAAAATATAAAAGGTTTATTGTGTAGGTAAAAAAAAAAAAGTGTTATCTGATTCAGTTGTTCTCACTTTATTGCATGTTATATGAGTAAAATCTCTGTGCTAAATCTATTGTATTAAATGACATTTTAGAACAAGTTCCAACTGTTTTCTTTATTATAATCATTTTTCATAAATATTAAAGATAAAGCAATGAGTTGTTCAGTGTGGATTGTCTTATCATTCTAAAGTACATTACTATTACAGAGACACAGAACAAATAGTTAAATGTCATGAAGAACTGAATCTGCAATGTGAGTTATTGAAAAAATTCTATATGAATGCTGCATTTTAATGTGTTATCTAATCAGAGCAAGTGAAATTAAGCATATATATGATAAGTGGTAAAAAAAAAAAAAAATTAAGCATTTCAAAAAAAGTATTTTTTTTTTAAAAACAAAATTTCTTTTTCAAAAGGAAATTTCAAATGAAAATTTTGCCCACTTAACAAAGATCATTGATAAACAGGAGAATTCGTGTGAATTATTTGATTAATATAGACATTGTAGACTTTTTAATTAGAGAATACAATGGCATATTCACTGCCTTTGGCAAGTATGATATCAAACTCAAATTAGCATTTTACCATTGTAAGAGAATTCTATTTTTTTGTGACATGATAATTTTAAAAATTCAAATTGTAAATTTAGCATGGATGATGGATGCTTCTAAAGAACAAACATAAAACATCATATAAACATTATTGGTATAGTTTGTATTTTTAATACTACTGTCAGTTTAAATTTTGTTGCATACTAGTCAGTGTTCTGTGCAGCAATCTGCATTTATAAATGCTTGTGTTATACGAATTTCTTTTGTATTTTGTCTTTTAACTATATTGCAGTCCATTAAGTGCTATTGTCTTGATCACTGATGAATCCAAGATTTTGTTAAATGATTTTTCTGTCTAATAAAATAATTCATAATTTGTAATACCAATACCGTTATTTCTAACAATATTATCCCGAAGTTTATTATTCCTATCGATTTATGCATTAAAGTTTCTAAGACTATTCAGCAAGGAATCTAGTATTGAGATAAAATACTGATAAAATGAGGCACATATACCATTGCAGAAATAAAAACTTTAATACCATTAGCTTTTCATTGATATATGTAGTAATTCCTAGAATAAAGGCTATCATATTCCCTAAGTGAATTCAATACTGTGCAGTCTCCTTTTATTCAGTTTGTCTTTCGGAAAAAACTTGTAGCCATTTATTTGTATTTTTAAATTTCCTTTTTTTGGAAAGTGAGTTTCATTCATTAAAATTAACCAAGTTAATCTTAATTATAGCTGCTATCCTCCATTTTGATTTTGAGAAGTTCTATCAAAAAAGGTTTACACAATTCCTGTATATTTATATTTAGAAAAAAATTAAAATATTTAGTTTTTTTTTAATCATAACTTCCTATTTTACTATCATTAATATTGTTGCTTTTTACACTTTAATGAGTGATAGATTAAATTTAGTTCTCTTTTTCCAAACACAGTGATCTAACCAAATTTGTGAGACCATTCATTTTTATACCATTTTTTTCAAGATATTTTTTATTTCCATGATTGACAAAAGATCTATGAATAGGCAGACTTAATATTTATAATTTTGGTGGGAATTAAATTTTCCATCCAAAATTCAGTTCCAAAGTATCTCATTGATTTTACTGCATGTGCACAAATCACAACTAAGATATCAGTCTGAATCCTCATCACAATTGCCTAATGCCTAAGAATTTTGAAAAAAATAAATTGAGAAGAAAAGATTGGAATCAGAATTACTATTCGTGTTATTAAATAATGGGAATGTGGTTGCCCAAACACATATTGACACTTAGTGCATGGAGATGAATGATGGCACAAGTGTTTGAACTATATAATAAAAAGACTGTTTTGAAAATTACATTGAGCTTTAATGAACTAATATCCTACAAAATAGCTGAAAATATTTTAGTTCTATAGAATTCATCAGTGTCCTAAACACTAATAAACTTTTCACATTATTAAAGTTCATAATTTGGTATTTACTTTGTTTTTAAAAAAAAGACTAAAATAATAGTTGTTTTATTTATTTTCTTCAATTTATAATTTTTAGATTTACTTTTATCTTCACCTGATTTATTTCTGCTAGGAGAAGCATTAAAAGAAGTGATATGTCACCTCATATATCTGATAGTTTTAATGTTTTTCAAAAAAGGAAAAGGCATGTTCTATAGTATTAAAATCCAAATCTTTAATGCAAAAATGAACTACTTATCAAAATTACCTTTTACTAATTGCAGAAAATTTTTTTGGAAATACATTTGTGCACAATATGACTGAAGAGGGTTATTAATGAGGAGATGAGATTATTATTTTAGTCATTATTCAATCACTATGTAGAACCCATTGAACATCAGAACTCATAATTATTGTTAGATATTGTTGAAATATTTTTATATCATTCAAAGTATCATATGACTGTCTACTTACTTTTAACATTTACCATAGGAACTCCTAAGCTTGAATAATCAGTAGAAATTGGTAAAGATGGCTACTAGATTATAGTCTTTATTGAAGTTGATCTTTAGCTAAAAATTATTTTGGAAATATGAATATAACATTATCATTGAATGTTTCTCTGAAATGTTGTGATTATTGTATTTTATTTTGTTAAATGTTTGTAGAAAAATTCAAATTTTATATAAACTTTTTAAATATATTCAACTGTCAATAATAATAGCAGGTTAATATACAATTTAATGTTTTGGGTATTTTTCTCACTTTGTCAGATGTTGCTGGACTGATCAGTGATAGTACTTGCAAGGAAAATGAACCCAGGGCTTTTATATTAATGAATATGATACTGATCAGGCAACAACATTTATGGAAGAGAGGAAAATAATATTCAAAATGTTGTGTCTACACTTGAATGTATTTGAAAAGTTTAAATAAAGTTTGGATTTTTCTAAAAATATTTAACAAATTATATTAGATGATGGAAATGAACATTTAATTGCAATTATCAACTAATATCCATTCATTATTCAAGTTTACAATAAATGGTTCCAGAATAGAATAAGTGGAATAAATTACAGTTTCTATGTTTTTGAAAATAAAAGTGTTTTTTAAAAAAATTAATATATATAATATTTTATAATAAACTTTTTTATTTTCTGTGCACTAAAAAGTCCAAAAATATTTTCTTCAATCACAACTGGAGTTTTTATATTTAACTTGAAATAAAAGCATGGGATGTCCAGAAATTAATTTATTCAATCACTACTTTTTACTAGAAATGATTGAATTACTTAATTTCTGAACACCACATGCATTTATTTCAAGTTAAATATAAAACCCTCAAGTATGGTTGAAGAAAATTATTTTTTGGCTTTTTAAGTAAACAACCTTTGTTATAAAAGATTTGTATATATAAATATTATTAATTCTAATATTTTCACGGATAAATGGTGATTTCATATTATTATTATTTTCGAGATTTTCCGTGTAGTAAAATAGCTAATATTATTTTTAATAGTTTGGTATTCACACAGTAAATAAAGGCTTTATTATAAAATATTTTTTATACCTAATTATTTTTTATTTTTTAGTTTTCAATATTTTTTGTAATTATTCCTATTTAAACAAAGAATGTAAATGATATTGATCAGTCGGCATAACATTTTAAAAAGAATTGGCAACACATTAAAATTCGATTTCAATAGTATTTTATTTATGAAAGTAGTATTTAAAAAAAAGAAATTTTACAATCAAGAGAAAATTTCATCCATTTTAAAAGAAGCTCTTTTACAATCAATTGAAAGTAAGATTTGTTTTTATTTCTATTTTAATTGATTGTTAATGTTTTTTAGTATAATCTTTTTTATTTATTTCTTAAAGCTTTTAAAAAATATGCTACCCTCTCACGTGCATCATTAAAAATTTATTGAATTGATATCAACATATTTGAAATTCAGTCCACCAACCAGGGACCAATCTGAAATATTGTCATATTGCATTGTCAGCAATTTCTGACATATGTACAAAATTTTACATTCCTTTGATAGAAATCTGTTAAATCTCGACTACAAAATTCATTTTAAACAAACAAACAGAATTTCTAAGTTAAATAAAAGCACATAAAAAAAAAAAAATATGAAGTTGTAAATTTTTAAAATGAATTATAATAAAATTTATTTAATTATAATTTGTATTATTTTTTGTTAGATTGATATTGTCCAAAATTTGTGAATTATTTAATGTTTCAAACTGTATTGTCTCAAAGGTAATAATAGCCTTCTTTAAAGATGAGAATGGGGAAACCTAATGCTGTCAACTGTGATTAGGAGTCATTGTTTATTGAAAGGGTCTAACCGGCACTATAAAGGATTATAGCTAAAAAGCATTAAAACTATATTCTCAAAATTAACTGCAATAGTTGACATAAATCAGAATATGCCCATTTTAAGAAAAACACTATCATAAGCTTCACATCTGGAACATTTATGAGCAAATTTCTTTTTCTATACTATTGGTTTTTGATGGAATGCTATCATGTGGAAATGTGGAGACAAAAATGTAAGAAGTGGATGGGGCTAAATTGCCGCATTTCATATAATCAAATGAATCATTGTTTTCACTTTTGCCAATAATCAGAAAGATTTATGGCTTGTGAACAAACATTATTTTTTTACACTGCCATGATTTAGGCAATGTTAGCATATAATTTCTTGGTACAATTATTGCTATTCAAATATATATAACAACTGTAGACTAAACATCACATGATTACCATTTCTTATGCTTGCTCAAGCTATTAAAACAGGCAAAACTATCCATACAGTAGTGCCACTCAGTGCAAACCAGAGTAATCAATGGATGCAAGAAACTAGTGTGGAGGTATTGGTTGAGTAGGCACTAGATAGGGATTTTATGCACAAACTTTCTTGCATCCATTGATTATTCTGGTTTTCACTGAGTGGCACTACTGTATGGAGAGTTTTGCCTATTTTAGCTATAGACTATTTTAGAGGATCCACAGTGCATTCATTGTTTTCATTCATACCACATATTCATAAGTCCTTATAATTAAATGTTAGTTTAAAAAAAGAATTGTGTTATATCTTTTGTGTAATATCTATAATCATTTGACTCAGATATTATTAAGCCACTCTTGAACAAAATTTAAGAGAGCCATATTTATTAGTAGTAAAAATGGGCTATATTGAAATCTGAGGTACGAATTGAAAAAGTTGTGAAAATGCCATAATTGTTAAGTAGAAGTACGAAGGAACTGGTTTTAAAATTACAGTTAATTATTTTGGCAAGAAACCAAAAAGTAAAAAGAGAATAGATTATTAATATTTAAAGCATTGCCTGACCCAATCAAGGAACAATATTATATTTATTAAAACAATTAGAATTCTCATCACCAGTCAACAGATTTTTATTTTTTTATTACTTGCTGAAAGCTGAATTCTTGACAAGCACTGCAATTGGACATTATATATTGAAGCAAAATTTAGATCAAATGATGGATTTAATGATTGGAAAGTCTTTTTACTCTCTCATACAATGTTATAATCATAGCAATACATTTAGAAGGATTATTGGACTTGAATCGTGAGCCATTCCATGGAAAAAGAGAATAAAAAGATGAGGTTCATTCCTGTTTGCAGATTTGAAGTTCTTTATAAATTTTGACAGTGAAATGAGAATTTTGAATAAAAAATCATCAGAATGACCCAGAATGGATAGATAAAAGTTATAATCAGAGTAAGTTAAAAATGAATAATATTTATGTCTCTATATTTTAATATGGCCTTGCTAAAATGTATGGAAAATAGATTTTCAAATAATATTTTATGTGTATATGACTATCTTCAAGTTTGTTTTAACAATATGACTGTTCATCTAGTGGATGTTCTACTATATTAAATATTTTTTCTTCTAAATTGTACTAACTAATTATTGCAAAATGTTTAAGGTATTAATAATTATAAAATTTATATGAAATTAATGGTTTATAGACAGCCCATAATTTATATTCTGTAGCTAGAGTTTAAAAAAATATGTTTATTAATTATTTTGTTCAGATAGTGAAAGAGTTAAAAGGCTATTTTCCTAGGACATCTGAAGAATTAATGAAAAATATTCCAGGTGTAGGGAGATATACTGCTGCAGCCATTTCATCTATTGTTTTTGGGGAGGTAAATATATTAATTATTAATCAAACAATAATTAACTGATACAATTGAAAACAATGCTTGTTTTTAATAACTGTAATTTATATTTGAGAATTTTTGTTTTTAGCGAACTGGTGTTGTTGATGGCAATGTTATCAGAGTTTTATCTCGCCTGCACTGTATTGGTGGGGACAGTACAAATCCCAAAGTTATTAGTCATATCTGGTAATCCATAAGAATTTCATATATATTATCAATTTTTAACAACTAATTTTTGTAATATATTTGTATGAATATTTATTATGTTGTGAAGACACTTGAAATAGTTTTATGACTGACAGACAGATTAATTTATTATAATATGGCTGTAATTATGAAGTGTAAATACAGAGAACTACTGTTATAAATTTAATAAATTATTCATGAAGCACATATATTAGTTGTTTTTTAAAGAAGAAATATTAGACAGACTTCACTTTTTGATGAGAAATTAATTGCTGATAATGATGGAGAGCAAATTTATGCATTTAGAACTTTTGAAAAATGGTTTATAAACTAAAACTCATTTTTAAACCAATCAATTGCAGGGGCAAAATAGAGAAAGTAGCACCAAGTATCAGTTATGATTGGATTCCACAAAATGTAATGGATTTTTGTAATCACTATACTAATTATCTGGGAAGTTATATACTTGATGCTTTAAAATGCTTTGTTTTCACTCTTAATAAAAAAAACTGGGAACTCTCTTTAACTCAAGTATAAAAATTGCATTACATAGTTATACAAATATATAAATCACCTTTTTATAGTGTGTATATCTGTGCACATCTCTGATTGAATTTACTATTTTATTTAACCATTCTTAGTCTTATATAAGAGAAAACAAACAAAATCTCTTAAAAGGTATAAACACATACTGCACAAACTCTCTTAAATCACTTGTTAATTATATGTAATAAATTGGTGAAATATATTCTTAATGCAAATATTTATATTGTTAAGCATTTCTTATTTAAAATATGTAAATTAAAATCTTAAAAAGGAAAGTAATTAGTTCTTCTTTTATCAAAATTAATACTAGCATATTGAAAATATTTTAATCAAATACTATTATTGAAAATTTTATATAGTATGATTTAATCGGACTCTTATTATTTTACTGCTTAATATTACTTTTTATATCACCATTTATTTTCACTGGGCGTAATTTAAATTTTGAGAGTTACACTTTTGACAGTATTCAAATAGTCTTTTTTTGCAATATAAATTCTTCAATTTTTGATGTTTTTTACAAGTGTTGGTTTTTCTTACAGTAATAATTCTGATCAGTAGTTTTATTGAATTTTATCCATTACAAGTTTAGTTTTTTTCACAGCATAAATTTTATGTCAGTAATTTTGCTGAATTTTGGATTATTCATAGTTCTATTAATAGATGGGCTATCAACACAGACATTTTATCATAGAGAACAGACAGTAAGCCAATAAACATCACATAATCACTATAAGCTGTCTATATAATACCTTAAACTTTATATCTCATGTTTCACCAATGATTACATTTCCAAATAGTAGATGATGACTCAACTAAGATTTGCATTTAATACTTATCTTTATAAGATGAACACAGAGAGAATAACTATATTATAAGAAATGCTGATTCAACTTTAATCCACTAGTAAGCTTAATATCAGTTACTTTTTGTGCAGTCATTTTTAATTCTATTAAATCTATGGGAAGTTATATACTTAATGCCTTTGTAAATAAACAACTAGCACTAAATTCAACTTATTAGATATTAAATGTCACTGACAACTTCATTAGAATTGGGTATTTGTTTGAAGATTTGTGTTGATGGCTTTTAGTATTAATTATAAGCTGGACTATTTCTATCATCTAATATTAAATATTAAATGTCTTGCACAAAATTTTTTAAACCTTATTTAAACTTTCCAAATACGTTCACTGTTAAAATTTAAATAAAGTTTAATTTATTTTGTAAAGACATTCAATATTTAATATTAGATGATGTTAATAGTCCAATGTACAATTAATACAAAAATCTGGTATTGTTTTCTGTTCTTTATATATCCAGTTTTCTCATACAACAGTCTACATTGACTTGAAATCCAAAGCAATGCTATATATTTTCAGAAAAAATGTTTATTTACCGATGTCACATTTTGCTTTTCAGTCTTTTTGTCACTTTCATTCTTTTTTAGTGATTAACTTAATTAAACAAATTGGACACAAATAGTAATAATAATTTAACTTGAAATTACATTTTTCGTTTTTTCCCAACATTTTTTTAAATTTACTCTATTTAAACTTATAAAATCAGATATACATTCAAAAGCTATCAGTCTTTACACAAATTATTAACAATAAGTAAAAGTAAAAAATTTATAAATAAATAATAATAATTTAATACGGTTCAAATTTTACACATACATTAATTTGAATAATATTTGGCTAGCAATAAAATATATTAATCAGGAATAAATAAACAAATTTTTTATTCGTTTGCTGAAGAATTACTCCCCAATTTAAATAGAGTGACTTTTTTTATTTGCTTTTTTCCATAATATGTATTGAACTTTACCATTACTCTCTTGTTATGTTTTAATTGCTTATATTGATTTATTTACTGAGACAAAATTTGATTTAAATATCAAGCCTGCCCATATCAATCAGATATTATGAATTAATTGGCTTAGTAGTCTTAAAAAAATAATTATTATTTTTGCATGTGTGAATATGTGTGTTTAAATGTTATACATATGTAAATATTGCAGTTTCATTTTATAATATCATATTTCATAACCTGTATTACTCTTCAAAGTTAGCAATAACATTCCAAAATGATGAGTTATGTAGTTGTTAAAATGTGTTATTATCACTTTGATAATATACCAAGACTATTTTGTGCGCAAACATTTAAATCTTTTGCTATTTTTTTATTTTTGAGATTTTGTTATTCCATTTCCATGCCTTTTTCTCATTTGGTTAAACCATATAACGTTATCTTTCTTCATTTTTTTAAATAATAGCTTATGTAACTATATAGTTATAATATATGTATGTGTGTAGTTGATTCTTAATGTCCATTGATTTTAGTCTTTGTTTAGACCAGATGCATCTAGAATTGATAGTGATGGAATAGGCAAAATGTCTAGGATTGATTGGGAAGAATGTAATGCTTCTGTATTATGTTAACAAATATTCATTTCAATCATTTTGAATTTATTTGAAATTTATTTTATCATGCGAGATTTATTCATTCATTCATTATGTTTGGGAGACAATCAGTTGATGTTTTTCTTGCTGAGAATGTCAAAAAACTTCCTATAACTCTTATCATAGCATAAAATATTCTTTTTAAATTCATAAAATAATATTAAGCAAGGTTTTTTTTTTCAGGGATCTTGCTAATTCTCTAGCAGATAATGAACTTCCAGGAGATCTTAATCAAGCTATGATGGAATTAGGAGCAACAGTTTGCACTCCAAAAATTCCCTCTTGTAATAGTTGTCCACTGAAATCATCTTGCAGTGCTTTCAGAAAGGTACAATTTTCTTTATTTTTTCCCCCCATCTAAAACGTAATTAAGAATTTCTATTTACATAATGGTCTCATTATTTTTATGTATACATTTTTTCATATATATATGTATTGCATTTAATTTTTATAATATTTATTATATTTAGCTAATAGTAACTAGTCTGAAGATGTGGATTTAGAATTAACAATCTCGTATTCGTTAATTATTCCTTACAATTGATGATTTTGGAATAGAATAAATAAAATAAATTATTTCTTTTATAAATATTTGTTGAATATAAATAAATAAAGTCATGTGATGTTTTGTTGATTTTTGTTATTGAATAATCTTAACAGAACACATTAACTGTGCTTTAAAATTTTGGTATAATGAATATTTAGTGGTTTGGTTTCTGACATCACATAGTAAGAATAGAATTGTACTGAATGAATAAAATGTTTGCTTGATTAATATTTTATAATTGACATGAAGTAAAGATTGGGAAGAGCTTGTGGTTGCAGAGTTAGCTGGGGGTGAATTTCTTATTCTGCATGGAATTTGGAGATTTCAAATGGTTGAAAATTTTTCAAGAAAGTTAAGATTAATTTTAGGTAGCTTATTGATTGCTAAGTAAGTTATTACCCAACTGGTAAAATGTAAAACAGCTTTAAATAGACCATTGCAAGGGAAAGGCCTCTATTCCTCAAAGAGAAATAGTAAAGAAGAAGGAAAAAGCAACACTCATTTGCTAGTCTCTTGTTATTGGCTGTAGTTATTCACTTTTTATCTTCAATAAGAATAACTTTGTTAATTATTAATTGGATCATTTTTTGGGTTGACTATGGCAGCTATCTAAAAAAAGTTTCAATTCTATGTACATTCAGATTTTCATAAGATGTGGCAGGGAAATGTTCTAACTATATACCACAAGACTGTCTTTGGTTAATAAATTGATATCTTAATTATTCTTATCCAAAAGGTGACAGTTAAAGAATATCTGGAGTGGTGAAGTGATAGTTAATGCATAGATCATAAGTCACAATTGTTACATGACATAGCTTTCACAATTAGTGAAGAAGTTGCTATGCATAGACATGATTTAATTTTTTTGTTTTTAAATTTGATTAGCCATATAATTAAAGGAATAAAATTTAAAAAATGCTGTATAGAGAGAGAAGTCTGGTTATGATGATATTATATTTAATAATGGATATTTTTTTAATGATAAACTTGTTTTTATTTTTAGATTACCCTAGATAAGAGAGAATCAGAAGCCCAACTAACACAAGAAAATCAAGTAGCATTTACACCTATTGAGGATTTGTGCAGTAAGATCTTGTATACAAATACGTACATTTATTGATAAACAGCTTTTTTTTTTTTAAATTCATTTATTAATGAAATTACTTACAACAAATCTATTTATTGTGTGTGCCTTATATAATTATTGGCATAGTGTCAGATCTATATAGTTAGTCAGGCAAGTATTCTTAAATGCAAAAAATTTAAGGGGTTTGAAAATTCATACTAGTAAATTGAATAGCATCATGAAAATAAAATAATAGGCTGTAGTACAAAATTTTGTATTCCTACTAAAGAAGACCATTAGCTAAAGATTAGTTAGATAATCTAATTCCCACTAGCATTTGATATCAAATGATTTCTCATTCTGTTTTATGGAGTTTAATGCATTGCTTCAATAATTGATTCAAGGATCAAACAAACCTGTCACTACTTGGATTCTAGTATCATATAATCTTCTGAGTAACTAACTATTCAATTATATATATATATTAGTTAGGTTCACAAAGATGATTTCCAAGTAGAGTGATATGACATGAATAACTACTATCAAATATTTATTGTCTAGGAATTGCTCATGAGGTCAAGTGATGGGCAAACAACCATTTGATTAAGTTGAGGTTTTTTTTTTAATTCTATTAGTTTATGTTGTAGTATTTTCACCATTAGAAAGTTATTGTTTAGATAATATGTATTGGATCTGATTTTTAGATTTATGTAAATATTTGTGTTTAGATGTTAATATTTTCGTTCACTCATAAGCAGTTACTCGTAAATGAACAGAGGCCATTTTAATTGAAGAGAAAAAAGTGAAAGATGAGGAAGAACAAAAACTTAAAAGTGAATTTTGATTAGAGTATACAAGCCAATTCTTAATACCCAATCTCTTTAGTTTGTTATTTGACATATTATGGTGCAATCTTTTGATCTTTTCTAATCTAATTCTTTTTCCTAAAAAATTTTTACATCTTATTTAATTGTAATTCTCCTTATTCTATCATCAGCTGCATTATCTCAAAGAAAGCGAGTAATTTATAATGTAAAAGGATCTACATCTCCAATGGAAAAGTATTTCCTAAGTTCTTTTTTTTTTTATCTAAATCTGTCACTCATTATCTGTGCCCAAAGCTATAAAATCATTTTCATCAACAAACTGAAGGATATGCTAGTCAGTTTGTTGTCTTGCCATTATATTTTTCCATTTATTATGGTTCATTCTTAAGTAAAAAATTTCTAGAACTTCGTTTATTACATTGATAAGAAATTCATGTTTTAGTTTCATATAATAAATTTGGCACAATAATAGCTGTACATAAAAATAATTTAATTGAAGTACTTATATTATTTTTATAATGCAATATTTTATTTTTATTTTTTTAAATGTAGCTATAATCCATTAGAATCTTGATTATAATTATGTCTTTCTACTTAAAAAGTTACCAAGATAATTGAGATGTTATCCATATTCTCAATCTGATAAATAAATAAAAAATTATTATGATTCTATATTGCATAATGAATTGTAATAATTTTTAGTTTTTTCAGATGAATTGGAATGGGATTTTGTGACAAACTGAAACACTATTGTTAATATTTAGATTTGCCTGAACATTTTACTAATTTGTTCTAATTCACTTTATATCCTCATGAAGTGAAAGAGATGTTACTATTATTCAATAAAATGTAAGTTAGTAAAGTCATGTATTAAAGTAATATTATATATCAGCATTCTAAAACCAGCCTGTTAAATTTTTTACAATGAATATTATCTGTCCACAGTCAATAATTAGGCATGAGAGTACTGAAATCAAATGATAATTTAATTATCATTTATGGTAGTTTGTCATTGCTTGCCTTTAAACAATTCAAAACAAAGCAAAACTTTCCATATAGTAGTGCCATCTTGTGCTAACAAGAGCAATCATTGGATGCCAGAAG
This sequence comes from Epiperipatus broadwayi, assembly GCA_028023455.1. Classification (NCBI taxonomy): domain Eukaryota; kingdom Metazoa; phylum Onychophora; class Udeonychophora; order Euonychophora; family Peripatidae; genus Epiperipatus; species Epiperipatus broadwayi. The sequence goes on along the minus strand of JAQFVV010006263.1, from coordinate 6,637,219 downwards.
GCTTGTGCATAAAATCCCTATCTAGTGCCTACTCATCCAATATCCCCAGACTAGTTTTTGGCTTGTGGCCTTCATCAGTGAGGAGCCTTGGATCTGAGAGCACTGCACCTAGATCTTAGGATCTAATGCAACCCTCCAGCAGCCACCTTTTAACTCTATTTAACTACAAAACTATGAGAATGAAATTGAAAACACAATATTTTCAATCCAAGCTCAGTAGCTTGTATAGTCATATGGGTCTGAACTCAATTCAGCACCCATACATTTTGGTGGCTTTGGCTTTTTAACAACCATAGCCACCACTATCCTATTAGGCAGGATTGGTGTTAAACCACTAAACATCACGTGATCACTATCTCATACTAGCACATAATTGTTATTAAACAATTCAAAACAAAGGAAAGCTCTCCATATAGTAGTGCCATCTTGTACTAACAAGAGCAAATCAATGGATGCCAGAAGGCTTGTGCATAAAATCCCTATCTAGTGCCTACTCATCCAATATCACCAGACTAGTTTCTGACTTGTGACCTTCATCAGTGAGGAGCCTTGGATCTGAGAGCACTGCACCTAAGATCTAGGTGCAGTGCTCTCACATCCAAGGCTCCTCACTGATGAAGGCCACAAGCCCGGTTGCATTAGATCCTAAAATCTAGGTGCAGTGCTCTCATATCTAAGGCTCCTCATTGATGAAGGCCACAAGCCAGAAACTAATCTGGTGATATTGGATGAGTAGGCACTAATCCTAAGATCTAGGTGCAGTGCTCTCAGATCCAAGAACTAGTCTGGGGATATTGGATGCGTAGGCACTAGATAGGGATTTTATGCACAAGCCTTCTGGGTTCCATTAATTCTCTTGTTAGCACAAGATGGCACTGCTGTATGGAGAGAGTGCTTTGTTTTGAATTGTTTAATAGCAATTATGTGCTAGTATGAGATAGTGATCATGTGATGTTTAGTGGTTTAACACCAATCCTGCCTAATAGGATAGTGGTGGCTATGGTTGTTAAAGAGCAGAAGACATCAAAATGTATGGGTGCTGAATTGAGTTTAGACCCATATGACTATATAAGCTATTGAGCTTGGATTGAAAATATTAATTATGTTTTCAATTTCATTCTCATAGTTTTGTAGTTAAATAGAGTTAAAAGGTGGCTGCTGGAGGGTTGCATTAGATCCTAAGATCTAGGTGCAGTGCTCTCAGATCCAAGGCTCCTCACTGATGAAGGACACAAGCCAGAAACTAGTCTGGGGATATTGGATGAGTAGGCACTAGATAGGAATTTTATGCACAAGCCTTCTGGCATCCATTGATTGCTCTTGTTAGCACAAGATGGCACTACTATATGGAGAGTTTTGCTTTGTTTTGAATTGTTGAGATAGTGATCATGTGATGCTTAGTGGTTATTGCTTGCCTTTCTTAAAGAATCTTAATTTTAGAACTATCTTGTATCATAAATTTTAATGATCTCTTTAAATCATTAAAATAAGCAAAAGTAAATAATTCAATGGATAATTGCTTGGAAGGTCGTTCTTCTGCTGGGCAATAGTGGATTTTCTTTATTGTGATATTATAAACTGAAATATCATGTAGATTGCTAGCTTACTTATAATCTACATTTGAAAGCAATCATTAATATTTCTCATGTTACATTACTTGTATGATTTCTAAGATTAAATAGTCAATGAATACCAAATCTCCTTCACAAAGTATATTATCAAATTATCTTTCTTTATGTATTGATAAAATTATAAAAAAAAATCAAACAAATCCACCTTTCTTTTTACTTTTCCAATGCTTATTTTATTAAATTAAAATTAATCAATCTGACAGTTTCAATTGCCCAGCAATCTTCCTCAGAGCTCAATAATATAGAGAAGCTCTGAGGAAGATTGTCAGACAATCGAAACTGTCAGATGGATTAATTTTAATTTAATAAAAAATAAAAAGAAAGGTGGATTTGTTTGATACTAAATCTTCTGTCTAGAGTCTGTCTGTGGATTTTTTTTTCAGTAGGAAATATTGTCTGTATTATGATTAGTTCGCAGGTACTTTTTATTAATAGTATGTTGTTCAGGATAATGCCTTGAAATTGTCAGATACTTAAGATTTTGAACTTAGAACATTTGCTTAAATATATATTCTAGATGCTCGATCAGTAACTATTTTAATGGACTGATCTGAGATAATTATAAGTAAATTTAATCCTTTTTCAAAAAGTGGTATATACTAATATGGTAGCATAGATTCATCTGGCATAAAAAATCGATAATCAATAGATATTTGGTGATAATACCAAATTCTATCTATTGGCTATCTTCATTAGAAAGCACTTATATTCAAGTGCATGGAAAAATAAAATTAATATTAAAAAGCAGTTACATTTGAATTCTTAAAGATTTCATTTGGTAATAGTATTTATTGCTATTAAGTAGGCATTGATTTGCAGCACTCATAGGGCTGGAATTTTTCTATGCAGATTGACATGTTTTCCTTTTGATATAGCTATAATCCACTATTATTGTTGTCATTCTATATTTCAGGGGTGCAGTATAGCTGTTAGTCTAAATATTATTTGGAAAAAAAAAAAAAATATTTTGATTATCAAAAAACTATTCATACTGACTCAATACCATAATTTATCAAAAAATATTAGTCTGTTTACAATAGCATTTAAAAATATAATTAAAAAAATCTTTGATTCTTTTCTAAATTTTATTTACAACCATAAAAGATTGTTCTTGACTGTCTTGATATTTTTGAAAAATTTACTTTTTGGTTGCCTACTTATCAAAATTTACTATCATGAATATACATATAATTGTGTTTATATATTGGACTATTTCCATAATCTAATATGCGTATTGAATATCTTTAAAAAATTTAACTTTATTTAAATATTCCAAATACATTCAAGCTGTTAGTAATAGCACATCAATAAATAAAGTTAAATTTTTCTAAAGACATTCAATACACATATTAGATAACAGAAATAATTCAATATAAAAATACAACTAGAACATCATCATCATAAACCTTCAGGAAAACAATATACATATATGGTTGTTTGTTAAAGTTGGACTTTATGTATGAATGAAAGATAAGTACTTCTGAAATGTGATGGTTTTGGTGAAATCTGTTTAGGATCCATTATTTAAATATCAGATAAATAAACCTCAATGTTTTATTGAAGCTGGTATACTGTGAAAAAAATTGTCATATTTTTGACTTGAGAATTGATAGTTCACTCAAAAAATATTGATTCTTGTTAAATATTAAAGAAAGTAAGGACATCCATTAATGAGATAGCTAGATGAAATATTATAAGACACATAGATGTTTCTTCAAGATCTTCACTATGTTATGAAGAATAGAAGAAAGTAGTCAGTTTTTGAATAGGGTACTTCAGGGGTTGTTAATTTTGATAGAATATGACCCATACATATATATATATCAAAAAGAGCTCATTTTTCTACATACTAAAATAAACACTTTTTTTTTTTTAATGTAAATTTCTCTCTTGGAAATAAGCCAAGATTTGATAAGCTTTCTGTCTTTACAATTATAAATGAATCATGGAAATATGATAAACTTTTGCAATAGAATATGTAGTTGCTTTCATTACTTATTATCTCAATTATAACTAAATAAACAGCCTTGATTATACTTCACATCATAAATGATTGTTTATTATATTTTTTTATTAATGATATTTCTGAAATAAACAATAGGCTGACTTCTTGAATGGATTGATATTTTTGATTTAGAATTTTCTCTCTTCTGTCTTATATACATGCATTATTAATTGTCTTAGCTATTCATATGGCTATATAATAAATAATCAATTAAAGCTTATTATTTTTTACTTAGTTTTTGTATGGCTATAGTTTTATAGTATTGAATCTTGTTTTTGATCAGTTGTAATCAAGATAGACGCGTAATTAAATTATAATAGAATTCTTAATGTTGTTAACAGTAAATTGAAATGTTATTTTGTAAAAAATGTTCAAAAAAAGAAAAGAAAAATATAACTCTGAATGGTTAGCATTAAGGTTATTAAATAAATAATTGTATGGGCTTCATTTGTTGATCTAATGTACCTACTATTCAACTTCTGTACGTCCAACATAAGCATTGGGTAAAAATCAGTAGTGACATTGCAACCAGATGGCTTTTAACTATTTTTTTGACTCATTGGCCTTCTTCGGGAAGTATGTGCTGTGTTTGGCTGAATTAAAGGATTCGGATTCAAACCAACAGTAATATCAAAAATATAAACAGCTCATTATTTAATATGTGTAATTTATTAGAACATATATACATACATATTATACAATCAATAAATACAATTTGACATATAACTTAATATTGAGCTTTTTGTGCCGAATGACTGGACTCACTTCCAGCAGTATGTATTAGTTTGCCTTGTGAGTTCTAATCTTAACTCATCTAGATATTCTAGACAGCTTGCCTCGAATCTGCCATGGGCGTAGCAGCTTCTAGTTCTATTGTGGGACTTGCCTCACTGTGTAGTCATATCGGTTAGTGACTAGTTAAAACACCTTTGCTGTTGGAAATGGTTTCAATGGAGAGCACATTCAGTCGTTCAGGTAGACAGACGTTCTCTTTCTTAAGAACATGTACTGCCATTTAGGCTAGGCAGACGTTTTCTATGGCTTGTCTCAAAAAAGGCTGACTAATTATTGCCAGATCCCTGACCTTATTGGTAGCAATGAATTCAGAGAGCCTAACCAATGATAGGATTTTATACACATGTTTACACTTTGGCCATACTTGTTTTTACCCTTTGGCCATGTTTATACATTGGTTAATGGTAATGAGTGCTCAATCCGATCAGATAAGGAAGGAATCTGAACTAGTCCACTTCTGAAGGCAAAGTCAGATATGACAATATGCATAGATTTGTATTGTTTCCGATCAACAACTATGTTTGACCATATTATTTAAGAATTTTGGTTTGAAAACTTACATTGTGGCTTCTTGAATCATAAGAAAGATGTTACTACTTCTTTTTAATGTAAACTGAGAAAATTATTAATGCTGATTTAATGTAATTTTGAAATAATTAGATCTATATTGTAAGGATCGCTATAAATCTCATTCCTATCCTTACCATTAAAAATGCATTTGAACATAAATATATACATAGATGTGTTGATTTATAAAATTAATACATCTATTGAACAGTTCGAATTGATGACATATAACGCTATGAATAAAAATTATATTGTAGTTTAATGAACTGGAAATGCTTGAAACAAAATCATAAATTTTGTTATTAAATTTAATTTTATTAATATTTTAAAATAACAAATTTGACAGAACAATTGAGAAAGTTTTATAAAGAATAAAACTAAAAAAAAAACGATTTTATAACTTAGTATTGTAATGCGAAGGGGAGAAAAAAACCTGATGAGTACAATGTAACCAAACAACAATAACAATTTTTTTTTTTGTTCTCTAATGGCTGAAAAGTTAAAAAAACATATAGAGAAAGTTATATGCAAGATTCTTTTTGATTTTATATTCGTTAATGACAGCAATTCAGATAATTTGACTATCATATTTTGATAAAATGTTTTCAGCATTTTAAAGAAAGAACAAAGATGCATGGAACTGTAAGTTTTTTTTTGATTTGATCTATATATGTTAAAAAAAAAAAACTGAAATGAAGGAATATCACTATACATCCATTGGGATTGAACTTTTGTATAAACTATGAAAATTAAAAAAAATAAACAAATTATAACCTGTTGATTAAAGCATAATAGGAACCAAGATTTTTTTTTATTTTATTGATAATTATATTGAACTATTTGCTATAAAAAAAAATATGTAATAAAATACTCATTCACATAATCAAGCGTTTGATAATACTAGAACTGTTGGAAGTTTTAAATTTATTAACGTTTAACATCAAAAGAAAAAAATTGACTTTAATCGTGTTTTGTTTATTATAGCTAAAATGTTTCTACTGCTCATATAAGGAAAGAATTTTATGTATATATATATACGAACGGAAAAATGATGCAAGTGTGCTAAAAGTCGTTGTGAACGGTCAAGGCAACTCAGATGGGTTTTAAAGAGGGCGAGGAACATGATCCATAGGTGTGAATTCTCACCATCACATATATATATATATAAAGTGGCAACCATATATTATGTGAAGTTGTATAGATCAATGATGAAAGTGGCCAAATCAAAGATTATCCAAACTACTTGGTCAACTTGTGGGAGTTGGATAGATCGTAGAAGACACTACTTTGGATAATGAAGTAAATAAAAGATGCTGAAAATTCTCAATCTACCATGAATTTTTCCATTTAAAGAAGATGCTCATGTTTGATCAAGATGTTTACTAAATCGTTCATAATTTTATGCTGATATGTAACTGTTTGTTCGTTATGGTTAACATACTGATGCTATAAAATTTTAAGGTTTTTCTCTTCATTTATGTATTTATTTATTTATTTACTTCCACATTGGATTTTTTGAGCTGGAAGTACCAAAGAATTTAGATGTATGCATTTCATGATATAAAATGTATTTTTTGAAATAAAAAAAAATATAAATGGTTTTGTTAAAAAAAAGAGAGAGAAGGACTAGACTATGATGAAATGAACATAAATGAAGGTAAGACTTATTTTTGACTCATTAACAACATAATATTTAGTAACAAAATTAATTATTAATAAAACCTATATTACCCTTTATTAACAAGACACATACTAACAGTTACTTATAAAATCAATTGATGGCAATTCCAGTTCTCATGATTTATAATAGCAACATACGAACCCATTAGTTCAATTATATGTATATCAATAATAATTTGTATATTGATATGATGATACCTTATTTTTTTTTTAAAAAAAAAAAACAATGTCATTTGTTTAGATTGGTATTAAAGATCATAAATTATTTTTTTTTTAGTACGACGGCATGAAAGGTAGAGACCTATGTATACCAAGAATGACCTATAGTTGATATTATTATTTTATGTATTTTTCCTTTTTTGTGTTATTATTTTAATGAGATTGAGTGGAAGTGTAGGAATCATATTTATGGTGTTTTTAAAATGTATATTTAAGTATTGAAATGTGTTATGTTAAGATAAAATAAATTTGTTGATTTTAATTGATTTTACATCAAGGATTATCTATAATTTGTTGAGAATACATCATTGAATTCACGTATCTCTTGATATGGAAATATATATGTAATATGTATCCAATAAGTGTACTATATAAACCATAACATCAAGTCATTGCCCACATTGGCTAGATATATTCTTATAATTTATACCTGAACAGAGTAATTACTCAGATTATGACTGAGTTTGAATTCTAGGGAATCTAATGGATTGACATGAAAATTGGGTGGATCCTGTGCATATTGCCAAATGAATGGGGGTTGAATGATAGTAAAGATCCATCTTGGTTGTAGTGTTATTGGATCTTTCCAATTTTCCATGGACGGCCGGATTCTTGTTTCGGCAAATGTAATGGGATGGATTTGGGTAAATGGTTAGAGATGGGTCGACGGTCCGTTACATTTTTGGAGCTTAGTTTCAATTTAGAATTATATTGATGGTGTTAAATTGTAGAGTAGTAATTTTATCCATATTTGGAAAATTTGTGTTGTAGAAAATCTAGGGTTCTGAAGGTTAGATTGGATATTTGATTGTTGGAGTTTGGTTGGTTCTATTGCAAGTGTTGATGATGGATGGGGAATTTTTGCCATTGTCTTGAGGATGTGATGTGTTCATGCCACTCATGACTGATTGATCTTATTCACTGCTCCAGCCCAAATTATGTTATTAGTTATTAGTTATCATGAAGCAGTTAACAGTAGTCCTGCCATGATTTTGCCTCTGAGACTCCAAAGAGAGCAAGGCAATATTTCTTTTGATATATGTATAATATTAGCCTCTAAGACTCCCAAAGATGAGCAAGGCAATATTTTTTAAATAGTAGCCCCTAAGACTTGGATGTAAGCAGGGCAGTGCAATAGTGTTTGCAGAAAACTATTATGGGTTGCAGTAGCTTAGAGAGACTGAAATGTGATGATCATCTGAGTGTTCATGGAACATTGTATACTTTAAGAGCAGTGATTGAATTCTTTTATCTATCTCAAAATTGTGAAATGCTAATCATTCTTTTGGCTGTCAGTATCTGTCGGATCTTTAGAGGAATAGATGAGTATATAACCTAAATATATATAGCTTATTCTTCAAGGACTGTTGATAGTACATCGTTGGTCCATTACATTTTTTTTTCTTGACACCTACGTTTAAGGCCTTCTTTCATCGATTTATTTTCCATTATGATTTTCATCATTTATTCATATTCCATTACATTTTGATGCAACAATGCGGTCAGTTATCTGTTTGTCTATTCGTCGGTCCGTTACAATATAAAACTTTTTTATTTTTTAAGGAGGTAATTGGGATGACTTTTTGTTCAATGGTATTTGTGTTTTGTAAATTTCATTTATGCACATAAAGTGTGTGCATGTAGGTTATTTTAATTACAAGAGTTTAGAAGTTGCCAAGTGTAAATTTTTTAAATTCGTGCAATTTAATTTTTATTTCCCCACATAGCGCAGTAGATTTTTGAAATAAATAGTTTTACATATAATCTTTTATGCTTCCTAAATAAACATAAGGAATGTTAATAATATTTATTGCACCAAGTATACTTTTGATGCTTTCACATCGTCATATATTTATTTAATATTAACATTCCTTATGTTTATTTATGATGCATAAAAGATTATATGTAACACTATTTATTTCAAAAATCTACTACACTATGTGGGGAAATAAAAATTAAATTGCATGAACTGGAAAAATTTACACTTGGCAACTTCTAAACTCTTGTAATTAAAATAACCTACATGCACACATTAAATTTTGTAAAATTCTGTATGAGTATTTTTTCACACTAATATATGATTAATAGTGTTTAATTTTTATTCTAACAGATATTAAAGATTGTGTATTGTGCCTACCTACTGGAATTTTGTGGGACAAAAGGTAGGTTAGTGTATTATTAAATATGTGTTTTAACTAAACTTGTATTTTAGAAAGTCAACTTAAAAATTAAAAAAAAAACCAATCTTTTGAAATACAAAAAGAATTAGTTTGGTATAGGGCAGTGGATTTTTTGGTTGTTCCAGTTTTCCTGATTATAATGGTAGATATTATATGGGAAGAGAGGGATAAAAAAAAATAGAAGTATTGTTTGTGTTTCACTATGTATCAATATATATTTATAGCTAGTAAATAATCACTTTAATCCCCCAACTATAAACAGTCCCAACTGTTAATTCTTAATTTTTTTAGAAACAATAATCTGTTTCACATAGGCATCACAATTTATATAAAGTTGATAAAAGATTAATTCACATGCATACCTTCTTATTATCTTATCTTATTTTGAATTCACTGGAGAAACTTGAGAACATTATGAAATAATGAATAATCGAGATTATTGAATGAAGAACAAACATTAAGAGAATTGAAAATATTTAATTAATGGAATAATACTAATAGTGAAGTTGATTATTTACAAAAATATATATAATAATAAAATATTGCACATTATATGAATGAAACCAACTTTATATTATTAAAAAAAAAAAATACATGACAGTTTTTATCAGAGTCTTACTACATTCATGTACATATGCTCTAAATTATAATTTTTAAAATTTAGTTTAACATCTTGCTTTTAGAATCTGAATATTTTAAATAGTATGTCAGCAATCTAACGATAATATGCCAAATGTCTATATCAAAATTATTATATATAAATATGATTTTTATTAAATGCATTGAATTACATAGATGGGCAAAGTTTTGAGCAAAATATTAAGCATCAATTGTGTACACTTACTTACTTACAAGAGATAATAGTATGTTAAATTATAAATTAATAATCAAACCATTGCAAAAAAGGGGATATATAAATTGTAAATCCAAACTACTAATTATGTATAAGATGGTAAGTTTTAGATCTTTTTTGTTTTGTAATGAAAAATTATGTCATTACCAATGTGATAAATTAAAAAATATTGAGATATTTGCCAAGCAATTGCTTGAAGTTGGTTATAAGATGGAGCAGATTAACAAGACTTTATGTCAATTTAAAAAGAGTTATAATGGTTTAAAGGAGTTGAAAATTGATAGTAAAAAATGAATATCCCATATATTTCAAATACTTAAGTAAAATTTTTTAAGGATGTATTTAAAGAATATGTTTAATGTTTCATTTTGTCTTACAAATAATGTTAATAAATTAGTGAATAATTCCAAAAATGTCATACCTGTCGACAGAAAAGTAATGTTGTGTATCAAATTTTTTTTGAATGTTATGTTATCATATATCGGTGAATCGAAATGCAGGAAAAGATTAAAGTGAATTGTTATACAAGTATGTGAAAAGTAAAAATAATGATTTAATGACTGCTTCAGTTTTTTTGGATCATGAAAGGACATGTAAATATAAATTTAAGTTTGATATTGAAAATGTTAAGATTCTTCATGATGAGAGAAAACATAATCAAAGAAAAATTAAAGAGCAATTTTAATAAATAGGAATAAAATGAATATAATTAATAGACAAGATGCTAACATTAAAATTCAGGATTTATGGGATTTGACTTTATGATGTTTGCTTCCATTTTTTTTTTTTTAATTTAATGACAGTTGAGGCAGGATAAGAAATTAACCGAAAATTCTTCCGCAGATTGAAAGACTGTATATAATAGTTTATTACCATTATATTTATTATTTTTATTGTCAGTACAATAGTTTTATAATTAATCAACATTTTATTTGTATTAAATATATATATACATATTGTAGTGGACAATGGGCAAACTAATATCCACTACTAGAGAATGCCACTAGAACTATAATCTAGAGTATGAGAATTTACTCATGAGGATACCAAATATAAATGTCTACACAGTTTTACCGTCATTCATAGACATTTAAAATTGTCCCTAGATTGCAAAAAACAGAGGTTCTTTGGAAATATCAGTTGGCAGAGCATATATCAGTAAACAAACATGAAAACAAATTTAGCAATAAACAAAATTTACTTAAAGTACAATATAATAGAGTTCAAATGCAAATGCATTTTAAATGTAATTGCCTCGTTTGTCTGGCAACTATTCACAAAACTATACATTAAAATAATATGTCATCTTCTGAAGACTACTAAGTATTCTGTTATTTATATAATTCTACTAGATATGTGTTCTAAGTTAAGAAGCAAACACATATAAACTTTATTTTTACATAAAAACAAGTAATAACAAAACAATTTAAATTCAATATAAATATTCACAGTATGCATGCCATTACAAAATTAGACCTATGAATTGTGCATCTGATCCTACACCACTTTAAAAGCAAAACAACAATAATAACATCTCACCTGATGTACAAAGCAAAATAAAAGTTCATGGGGAGAAATATTTCTGAACTCAAAGCAAAACAAAATCATCCACGAACACTTCTAGTGGGAATAATATAGATCACAATGAGGCAAGTAAACATACAAATTCAAGTGTGGCAGATAAATATCTAGACAATCACTATATAAAATAACACACATATATATCAGTCTTTAATTTCAGATGCATGTGAATCAAAGTAAGTAGGCAAACTGCCTATAAATTTAACTTATTCTACATTAATGGCGTTATATTAAATTTAAAAAAAACTGACTTGAGACACGATTTTCACAATAACTTCAGTTTTAATAATATTAGAGGAAAGTGCTATATATTGATAGAAAATAGAAAAACTAAGGAAAACAATAAGGCTAAAACAAATAATGATTACCATTAAAAAAGTAAGGAAAAAAAAAGAAATTTCAATATCCATAAAAATTATTACTTTATTGTTTGTTCATAATTTTTAATTTATCATTAACTAAGTTTAAAATTATATCTTCATTGATAATTTCTTTGAATTCCTCAAAAAATTCTCATTCAAACCATATATAATACTTTTTACCAGAGATAATCCATAGCTTCAGAATTTACAAAAGTAATCGCAAAAGAATTCTTCATTTTTATCTTGTATCCCAAAAGTTAAAAAATCTCAAGGCATCTATAAGAAAAAGGGTTCATCCTAATAAAAGATACAAAATAAATCATTTCCAGAAAGTGGATATATGCATTTGTAGTCATAGTAATTGGCTTCTTGTCTTTCCAAAACTAGAAATTGAAGGCTACTGTCTATAACAATGATAAATAAGTTTCCTCCCTTCATTTTATATTTTTTGTGTACACCAGTGGTCTTTATATTTTTTGTGCACCCAAGTGATTAAAACTTGTTATATTTATTGTCCTACAGATATATAATTTATATGCATATAGCTCATTTTCTAGCTATAGACCTGAAAATAATGTGATACAAGATGTGGAAAAACTACTGACTCCACAGCATGAGTACCAAGGCATAGGCAAGAATCAGGATTTGATTCTTTACCTGCACACAATTCCATATGGTATACATAATCATTGTAGCTATCATTACACACACTGCTCGAAACTTCTCTTTATTGGTTTTAAGAGTTTATACTTTTCCATGTTAGTAGTAGTATGTGCAGTAAATTTTGTGATTGTTTTATCAACTGCAACCTTTCTGTACATCTGATAATCACTCTTAAAATTTACATTGCACTGCTGTATAATATTTTAATTTTATATATAAAAATCATTACTTGTTATACAAACGCAGACATACAAGTAGAAACAAGCATCCTAATACAAATATAAACACATTAATAAATTATTAAACTTTTTGAGAATCATTATGTCTATAAAATAAGGTTGCCTCAAATCTGAATCAGAGCCCCAAAATTACATTGTACAGAAATCACTACTTTCGTCTATATTTGAATTTGAATACAAGTATAATTTATATACGACACTGTCACACTAATACGAACACATTTATAAATTACACATTTATCAAATAAAAAAATTTAAAATAAAAAAATTAAAATGGAATATTTATGTATATTATGTTTATTTTCGGGATGAAGGCCTTGTAATTGCAAAATCATCGAAGCATGTTGAATCCATTTTATTAAGGACTCTGGCCGATAAAAAATTTAGGCCTTTGTCTTCTTCATGCAATCTAATAAACTGAGCAGAAAAAAAATAAAATGTACTTATTAATAAAAATATTAATAAAAAATCGAAATTTTGTCAATTTTAATATGCTAATGCCATTTTAAAAAAGTATGGTCAAGCTGCAAAGAATGATAGTATTAGCATATATGTAGTTATTTCATTTCTCCACAATTGTAAAAAGAAGGCAAAAGAAATTTTAATTTCAATGAATCAGCAGTAGCGACGCTAATATTTACGAAATCGTTAAGTACAATAAAATCAACTTACACTTTACACACATATCTTAATTTACATTAATGATTGTGAATATCTTTAAAGAGACAAATTTTAATTACATTAAATTTAAACTAATAAAAAAAATCATATTTTTTTAAAACTTTCTTTTTTTAAAAAAAAACAACATGTTTTTTAGGAGCAAGATTGTAACTAAATATTGATTAATTTACTTAAGTTTTACTTTAGGAGAAAAAGAAACAAACATTTTAATAAGCAAAATGGATTTCCTTTATCCTCGAATATTTAAAAATATAAATTATTTTACCAACTAAAATTTTAAAAGAAACTTCTACTTGTACTTTTAAAATACATTCAAAGCATAACATATTATCAAACACAAAATTAAGTTTTATAATGTCTAACTATTAAAATATGCTAATATAAAAGATAATTTCATCAATATATAAAATCTGTATTAAATTATTAATATAACTGGCTTGTTGGTAATGAATAAATTTATCAAATAGTTTGTAAATAAAATGTTACCTTTATGTCCAAGGAAAAATATGACTGAGTAGATATTATTTTCTCTCAAGTGGAATTATATATGTATGTATATTTTTCAAAAATAGCGCTAGTAATTTATTAGTGATCTTTCCATTTACTGGTTTCCAATCTTGATCACAATTAAGTTATATTTTTAGGTAGAATTGTCATGAAATTTTTTCTTTATTGCTGAGAATTGTGTCTATTTAACTATATATGTGAAAATAGCTGACACAGTGTTGGATTAAATTCAGCAAGCAAGGTTCGATTTCCTGATGGGTATGTGCTTCATGCTGGAGAAGTGAAGTTTTTTTTGGAGTGTCTAGCTGCACATACTTAATTCGGTTGCTGATAAGATTCTGTTTACTTCATGATGACAAATCAAATGCAAAACCAAAAGAATATTAAATTAAATTTAAAGCTGGCCTTTTTATATTATTACTAGCTTTAATTCTAAATGGTATTTACTTTGCTTATCTTTATTTATAGTAATATTTATAAACTCATTATAAAAAAGTATTAAGAAAAAGTAATATAATTTATCTTTTCTTAACACAAAAAGAAAAGGTAATATAATTTATCTTTTCTCAACACTCATTTATAACAAGTTTAAATATTATTACCAGCTTTGCAAAAGAGATTTTTTTTTTTTAATTAACAAGCCCACATGTTTACACAATTCTTTAATTAAACAAGCCAATAATTACTTTAATTATCTCTACTTATAAAATTATTTTATTAAATCAGTCTACATGTTTATAAAATTTTTTAATTAAACAAATCCACGTGTTTATAGATGAGACCAAAAATATTTAATTTACATTTTTAAAATGTGGAACAAAGCTAAAAAAAAATTGATTTTCGTAGAATTTTAATTAATAATAATACAAAATTAGTTGAGCAAATTTTATGGATTATTATTTAATTAAACTTTGTTTCTATTACATAAATTCTAAAACATTTATTTGAAATAAATTAATTTAAAATAAAAGAGTTTCTTTAATTTTTTAAAACTAAAGTAAAATTGACTTAATTTAATTTTAAATAAAGACCTTTATCAACATGTATGTGCTTATGTAATACAAACTTATATGAAAAGAAAACTTAATGAAACTTGAATTTTATTCACAACTGCCAACTACTATATATTTTAAAATAAATTACAGATTGAGCTGGATCCATCTCAGTATATATATACTGATATTTAATAAATTGGCCAATGCAGTTGGTAAATATTTGTAAGCAATAAAATCTTTCACACTTGTAACACCTCCAAAGTATGTTAAAAGTTTTGGATTATCACTCTTTATAAATTTTTCAGACCAATCTCACTATTTATGTATTTCACCAGAAATCTTGGTTTATCAGGGTGATCTACAATTAATAAGAAAAGTCTAATTATTGTTTTTGTAAGAATCTTTAGTTTATTTGATAAACTGGTGATATCTGTGAGATGTACATATAATGACAGAAACTGGTGTGGAAAATTATACGCAAAGCACAAATAACAAACTTTGATGAGTATATTGTAAACATCAAAGATTTGATTGATTGTGTGTATTAATTAATATATTACATATTTCTTGCAATATCATATTTCTGTTCTATTGGATATTTTTATGAGAATATTAATTATCCTCGCTTATTATGTGATGATTATTGAAGTGTTATGGGTTAAACAACATATTTGTGCACAAACATTCAAACTCTAAATTCAAATTGTTTGTAATTAAGAATAGAAAAATTATCATTTTTGTGTAAATGTTCAGGTATTTTAAATTTCTAGCTTATTTTGATGAACCATTTTCTGATGAAATTCATGTATAGTGAGAGAGATTGGTACAGAAAATTTTACACTGAACAATTTATAACAAGTTTTGGAGAAATACATTGCAAATTTAGATTTAATTAGTTACAATATTTACCAGGTGCCTTAGAAATTTTATTATGTATACATATTAATTAAATAGTATTATTTATTTAGGTCTTTTTCAATTTATATCATATTATATAATAGTTTAGGTGTTACGAATTTCCCAAGAAAACCAAAAAAGAAAGAAGTTCGTGAAGAACTTGTGGCTGTCATTATTATTTATCAAAGTGATAAAAATAATATGCTTTCATATTTTATTAACCAGCGCCCTTTATCTGGTAAGATATATATCAATTAGAATATATTTATGCAATGATGTCTTTTTTATAATTTGCTTTAAATTTTATATTCAATTATAAGCTTGATCTTTAATATAAACATTAGCAGTAGTATTAATGATGTCATGATGTAGGGGTTAATGCATATGCCACATCCATTACTTAAGATTGAAATATGCATAGTTCAGTCAGTCCACATTTATCTCAGCTAGATATCCAATATTAGTTGGTGATGGGTATGTAATTATTATCATTTGCATGATAAAGATAATCCTAGATAATCTGGTTCAGAAAAATGACTTTTGACATGAAGTGGAAATAAAAAAAGAGATTATAATAAGATTCAATCTTCACTAGTAGTAAAGTGTGTACATTACAATAATTATGAAAGAATATAAATTTTAGTAAATATATGCAGGCAGAGAGAGATACATGTTAATGTATATATATATATTTGTTTATATATATATATACTAGCATTAGAAATAACAGACTGAACTTCAATCAAAAGTTTTAGCTTTTGAGTCTATCATTATCACTGCAATTTCAGACTGAAAAACACATTCTTTAATTTAAAATCTGTTTTATTATAAATTATCTTCCAAAATAAAATTTTTAGATAATTCTCTCCCCCAATACATGTATTTTAAACAGAATCTACTCTCACCAGTTGAGACAGAGGCTAGAATTTCATACCAAAAAAATAGTCCAATTTTATGTAGCATGATTAGTGACTTGTTTACTTGAATACATTTGCAATCATTTATACACATATGTGATATTTAATTTATTAATGTGACATTATACACACATTATTTTGATGGAGATAATTTATATTCACATTATAGCACTCAATAAAATTATGAATATTATACAATAAAGAATATATATATAATAATTAAGTATTATACCGATGAAATTTAATTAACCAATGAAATTTCAGTTGGGCTATTTTTTTATTATAGAATTCAAATATTTCAGGATTATGATGATGTAATAGAGTATATTTTAAATACATATATAATGAAAAAGATTGGTGTGAAATTTTTATATTAAGAGATAGTTTATGATGGGGGTAGATTTTAAATTGAGGAAAGATTGATGTGAAATTTTTATATTGAGAGATAGTTTATGATGGGGATAGATTTTAAATTGAGGAAAGATTGATGTGAAATTTTTATATTGAGAGATAGTTTATGATGGGGATAGATTTTAAATTGAGGACAGCATTTTAAAATCTAAAATTAGATTGATTACATATTTTTTCAACCCATTAGTACATTATTTCATATATATATGTATATTGGTTTGCCACCTTTATTTAATCAGTTTCATTATATCATTGTAATAAATAATTTACTTCTCCAAAACGTTTCTAACTCTTCGGTTATTAATTTGAGGTTAAAAGACTTCGAAAGTGCTAAGCCTAATATTTAATTTTGATACTTCTAACTTCACCAACAAGCATTCGAAATGCGGTATAATTACTATTATATCATTGTGTGTTAATCTTTTTGAGTTATTTCCAATTAGGTCTACTATGCTGTCCATAATACAAAAACTCAAATCATTGTTTAATAAACAAAATGCAATATTATCTCCTTCTCTTCCAAAATATTAAGTAAAATAAAAGTTAAAACTGGCTTAAAATTTTACAAATAATTTCCTCTGGTTTATGATTAGATTTACTGCACTTTTTTTGCCTTACATTTTTATTATTATTATTATTATATTTATTTACTCATTATTATATTTATATACTCAACATATTTTCCATAGATTATTTATTCAAAATAAGTTTCTCTGCTATTATCAATAATTTAATTAAATTGCACTGTATAATGATAGATTTTGCAAAGCAGTGGATATTAGCGTAGTAACATAAGTGAATAGTATTTATATTAAAATCATGGCCAGAAATGAAGCACTTAATTGGCTACAAATAATAAAATATTTAGTTGCAATTTTATTAATTAACATTTTTTCAGAATAAAAGCAATGTAATCAAATAATAATTTTAGAACCAATCAATATAATAGAGTAAAAAAATTCTTAGTAGTATAATTTAAAAAATATGTATGCATTTAAAAAAATGTACATAATTTTATAATTAAATGAAAGAATGTTAATAATTATACTTTTTAAACTAAAATTTAATTAAAGAAATAGTGAGATTTCTAAAAATCTTCCAAGAAAGTTTCTACATGTTTTAAATAATCAGTTGTAAATTATTTTATTAATGTGTTTAAACTTAAACTGTTGGAACATTGAGTTGCCATCTAGAAATTTCATCATGATGATATATTATAGTTAACTTTTGAATTGTATATCATAGAATGTAATATATTATGATTATTTTAGAAGCAGTCATTAGTCATACTAAATTTTAAAAGCTATTAAACACAAGTTATCAATTTGGCTTTTCAAATGGTCATGTGTTAGAGACATTAAAATTATTTAATTAAAAGGGATTTAAACTCAGACTTTCAAGATCAGTTCTTGGAATTTGTACGGAGATAAATCTTGATTAGGTTTTAGATAATGATTCTCTTATTAATGACTTGAATCATGGCATTATTTCCTTAATAGTAAAATGAATGAAGGGATTTATAAGCAATACCAATGATGTACTGCAATTGAGATACAGCCTATTGCTGTTATCATTTTAGAATCCTGAAAGTGATTTATGATTCTGACCTGGCAAAGGGTATCATTTTATTACATTTAGTGGATATAATCTTTTATATAATGAAGTTGTTTTGAACAAATGAGTGAAAGAAGGTATTTGATAATTATTTGTATAAAAATATAAAAATTTTAGTGAGATATCTATAATTATTGTTCATTTAGATTCAAACAAAAATATTCTTGATGAGATTAAAACAGTTGTTTTTAATCTTATAAATGGAAAATTATGGGTTTGTTGTTTTTATTGCTTAATTATGATAAACACAAACTCGTAAAAGTATATGATTAAATATTTATTAATTTAAACAAATATACAAATATGTAATTTACGATATATCCAACTGTTATACCTTCGGCTGATACCATTGACTAGGTATAGCATTTAATTGCTGTGCAACTATTAATGTAAGAGACGTCAGGTATCTTCTATATTTATCTACCACTTTTAGACATATCATGATAGCTTGCCTCATGAGTAAGTACGGTCACACTTCCTGCTGTTCTGTGACAGTTTGCTTCATGTCTAAGTCTGGTGATACTGTCAGCTTACCTAATGTCTGATTTAGGTTCTAGAAGCTTCCGGTTCTAACATGAACTTGTCTTGCTGCTTTAGCCATATAGCAGACAACCTGCATACGACCATTCAGGTTTTATAGTAAATTGTTGTCTTACTTTACATCCAAGTGAACTGGCTATTTATATCTAGATCCGCTGCTATAATGAAAGCAGTTAAATTCACTGAGCATCATTACCCATTAGCCAGTGTTTACTATTGGTTATCTGTTATCTATTTGTACATCTGGTTTGTGGTGATGAATGTTCAGTCCGATCAATATAAGATAGAATCTGGACCATTAGTTGAAGGTAAGTTCTTTCCCCCCAGCAAAAATTAGTCCTAGAGAATACAGTCATTTGGAGGATGTTTTTGTCACTTTCTGTCTTCATCAGATTCAGTGACTTCATCAGCAGGTCTGCAGTTCTCATTTCTAGATCTGGTAATTTTGAACTTTCTAGACTCATCAATGCTGGCTAGTGACTTCACAGTTGGCTGATGATTCTTCACTATTGGTTGGTAATTCTTCACTGATAGCTGGTGACTTTTTACTGTTGACAAGTGACGTATAGTTCAACTTTAGCTAGGGTCTGTGTTTGTGGTGTTGCTGCCCATCAGCTGTTTAAATAACCATGGCTTGCTGGAACCCATTTGGTGATTCCTTGAACTTACAGCATAGGACTTGAGGATCTATCTATATTTTAACACTTTTATATTCAAGAATTTCCATAGCAATCAAATCTATTTTATTATCAATCATTTCTGGGTAGACCCTTTTTGATTTTATTTTTGTGATCTGGTTCACTTTACTCACTATAACGTCCAAGTGATTGAACCAGTCACTGTCTAATAAGTTATTATACTTAATAGTAGACACAACAAGAGGCATATAAATTGTTTTATTAGGCAAATTAACTTTAATTCTTGTTTGATCCAAGAGTGATATTGGATTGCCTTGGTAAACAATAACCACGCTCCTGCCAGGATGCAAGCAATGATTATTTTTTCTATTAATGACAGCCCACAGTTTTTGACCCAATGGACACTGCAGACCTGGTGTCCAGTTCTATTATTATTGGTGTATCAATAATAATAATTTTGCTTGTGAAAGCAGAATCATTGCCTCTCACATTATTTTTGTAGGCATTATTGATTTTATATGCTTTTCTGACTTTTTGAAATAGACTTTTCTATTCTTTTCTGAGAAACTTGTTTGTTTTTTTTTTAAAAAAATAAGTGTTTTCAATGTGACCAATGTTGTGGTCTTTCATTTTGCAAATGAAATGATCTGTCAATGCTTAATTGAAGAAATCTCCAAATATACAGCTTAATGATAACTTTCTAAGCTTAAAACAGCAGTATCTCTTGCTTTCTCTTCTCTCCTTGTGTACAGAGATTTGAAGTGATATCTCTGTATTATCATTAAATATTTAGGAGAGAAAAATACTGTCAGGAGAGATAGTGCTTTGTTTAAATCAAGCTCCGCGGGCAGCACAGAGTAACCTATGCAAATAATGTCTCATAGCTCTGAGATCCACATATAGACACACATGTAACTATTTTTAAGTCAGGCTTTTTGATTTGATTGGCCTGCATATAGAAAATACTCAATCCATATGGGCTGCATATAGAAAATACTCAATCCGGGATGTCCAGTTTTAGCACATTGATTTTTTTCTTTCTCTTGTTCTTCTATACGAGAAATTCCCTATTTTTTAATATAATTAACAAGTAACCACTCACATTTGAATTTTTAGGTTTCTATTAACTTGTAATAATATTAACTGTCAATTTTTAATAATACATATCTAAACAATTCATGGGGGTAAAATCTTGTCTTTATAGTCAATGAGTAATCACTTGTGTTTGATTCTTTAATTTTTTATTGATATACTAATAATATTAGCTGTAAATTTACTGTCATGACTACACCAACTGTTGTGTTTATTGTGTGATTATGATGAACACAAACTTTTGAAATTTATGATTAAATATTTATTAATTAAAACAAATATACAAATGCATATTTACAATATATCCAACTGTTATACCTTTACCTGATACCATTGGCTTGGTATAGTATTTAGTTGCCATGCGACTACTAATGTAAGGGACTTTATGTACTTTTCTAGATTTATCTATCACTTTGAGCTGTACCATGATAGCTTGCCTCATGAATAGATATTGTGATACATCTAGCTGCTGTGTGACAGATTGTCTCATGTCTAGGTCTAGTGGTACTTCCAGTCATACTGCGACAGCTTGTCTTGTGTCTGAGTTAGCTTCTAGCAGCTTCCAATTCTGATCTATACTTGCCTCACTACTTTAACTATATTGCATTCAACCTACATACTACTGTTCGGACTTGACAAATTATTGTTGTCTCACTTTAGCTGCAATTAAACTGAACATTTATA
Source organism: Epiperipatus broadwayi (assembly GCA_028023455.1). NCBI lineage: Eukaryota > Metazoa > Onychophora > Udeonychophora > Euonychophora > Peripatidae > Epiperipatus > Epiperipatus broadwayi. Next base: position 6,615,468 of record JAQFVV010006263.1, on the reverse strand, counting down.
ACTAGATCCTCACCCATAATGCAAGGATTCATATTTACTGAGCATCATTACCCATTGACTGTTTCTGCTATTGTATATCTGTTATCGATTCATATATATATATTTTGATGATGAATGCTCAATCCTATTGAGATAAGATAGAATCTGTATTAGTCCATTAGTTGAAGTTAAGTTGAAATATAACAAGGTTCTTACGGAATTTCTAGAGTTTTGGCAGCACGACTGGTGTGGAAAAAGCTTGATTTTGCAGCTACATTGAAGATCTTCTGGGGACTTTGGGCCCAGCAATCAGATTCCTGAAGTTAGCCCCTCACCATGATGGAGACACTATAAGGATTCATAATTTAAAACACACATAGCTTCTAGCTGCAAGCTGTCTTGAACAAACATGACTTCTCCCTCTCAAAACTTTTTCCGGGCTATTTATACCTGTTCTCTGGTTTCCCACCTATACCGACTCTTGATGTCTTCAGGTAAAGCTTCTTACCTTATCAAAGTTACAAATTTTTGTTAATTGATTTTAGATACATTACCTCGATAAGGCTTTCAAACTCATTAACTTTGTATTCATTTCTAATTAGAAAATGAATTTGTAAATCTGAAAAACGATTTTAATTAGGAACCGTCCTAACATTTTAAATTATCTTTTTGCTAATTAATAAAACTTTCCCCATTGTCTTTGGGAGCAGGCAATCTGAAAGCTTATCGAAAGAATGTAGCTTTTAATCAGAGAAATTTGAACAAACTGATATAAGTAAAATAAAATATTCCGACGAATATATATATTTAATTATTTATAAATACATACGCACAATCCATGCAGTTATAATATATATGTTTTCATGAATAATTTTATCATGAATTTATTAATGATATTGATTAGTTTAAATATTAAAGTAGTTGGTTTTAACATATTTATATAATAGTGGTTTTTTTTAATGAAACTAGCACGTATTAAACGTATAAAGCCCCATTGCATTCGGAAATTCACAATTAGTACTAGGATTTAAAGTGGGCTACAGGTGAGATATCATGAAGCTAGGATCGAACTTAGATCGAAACGCTTCATTATATATTAAACAATACAAACTACATAACTTTAAACTTAAGTTTGCTTAGTCTTTGGCATCTAATGTTATTAAATGACAAATGTGTACTATGTAATTATATATTTATGTGTATATATTATGTAAACATATATTCAATGTCTATATTGATGCCTTTAAAACATGGTTTGATAGTCAGACAGTCAGATGGATGCATAACCTAAATAAATATATTTTTACATGTGTATTCATTTTTCTATTTTAACTAAGGTCTTTTAGCTGGTCTGTGGGAATTCCCAAGTGTTATTTTACCAATAGAGATTTCTCAGAAAAATAAAGATAGCTTAATTAATAAAACTTTAAAAGAAAAATTTAATATTGATTCGAAATTCTGCACAGAGAAAAAGAGTATTGGCCAGGTAGAGTATGATTAATTTTTTATTTCAAGTAATAAAATGAAACTTTATGTTTTAAGAAATTGTGTATAGATCAGCAAATTGATTATATATGTGTTAGTGTCTTTATGTGGATAATAAATTTAAACATTTATAATGAGAAATCCGGGTCTTTATTTTAAGTGATTAATATAATATCAGCATTGTTCATTATATACTGAAGTTTAAATTTTATCTATGAAATATGTTTCATGTTGATTATAATTATTTTTAGTGGGTGTGTTCTAATAGAGAAATGCATCAATTATTTTTATAGTTCATACCCCACCCCCATTGGATACATCGTATTTTATGTAATTGAAATTCCTAGTCGTATGTATATTTATATCCAATAAAAGATTTTATAAAGGTTGATAAGTGTATGAAAATAAATTCATATATCTAATAAAACTGCAGACTAAATAATTTTATCACCTTTTTCCATCCTATCCATGTGGTTATACATCGAACACTCCTTTATAAATAGACTTGTAGTATTTATAAATATTATTTTCAACTACAAATTAAAATGATAGTTATTTTTTCAATGAAAATAATTGTCCTTTCAACTATATAATTTATTCACTGGAAGGAGCAATACCATATATTCAGCCTTTTAATGTAGCTAATACTCTTAAAGTTTTAGTCTTCATAAAACATGACTAGTTATATTTAAATTTATATTCACAATTAACTATATAATGTGCAAACAATAACTTTCTTTTTTCCCACCTTGGTGCCCAACAAACACGATGTTTGAATAATTTAATTACTCATGCACACATATGAATCATATATCTACTCTATTCATCTTCCATCAACAGTTAGCTCTACTCAATCAGATATTAAATTTTAAGAATAGAGTGAGGGGGAGTAAAGACTTGAGACAACATAAAAGATTATTAAAGTACAAATTGAATAAATAAAATCAATTTATTTACAACAAATTAAAATAAATCATAACAGCATTAATAAAGACTTAAGTGATAATAATAATGTCTTTATTTCATCTTATTATTCTATATATTATCTGCTTGCCTCATCTAAAAGATTTATTTTATAATCATTTAACTTTTATTAAATGATTATTAATTATTAAAGAAATTGAAATAAAAACATTAAGTGAAAATGCATCCAACCTTAAACTTCTTTAGATAGCTTGGTGTTGTATTTCCAAACTATCTAAAAAAGCTTTATGGTTTAAGGTTTGTTTACTAGCATGGACATATGTCTGGTGAACAAAATTAAAAAAACATTATATATATATATGAATAAAATTTCTCATATTTCCATCATCCATGCACATCTTTTTTTTATTCTTTGCACAATTCTTTTGCCAGAAGAACAAGTAACATAATTACATAATATGATTGACTATGCTGAATTTTTTTTATTTCTCATTGTGTAAAATTATGGAAGAAAGGCACAAGAATTCTTTTAATGTAATCTGTAATAGGCTAATACTATTATCAATAAAATGCTCTTTTTATGGCGTGGACTATATCATTGAGAATGTAATGCTCAATCTTCATCAATCTTTCATTTTATTTTAGTCTTATGCTATTTTAAATGCTCGTTGAATTCATACAAATAACTTATGCAGCAAAACTCAACTAATACCAATAATGAAAATACATATTCATTATTAAATTTAATTAGTGTTACATCAAATAATTCATTCTTTTATAAAAAGTCTACTGTACTTTCCAATAATCTTCTCTTACAGTAACAATGAAATAAAATTTAATAAGACCCCAATCATCATCTAAACACAATTTTATTCATGATTAAATGTTGTTATCTATCATAAATTTGTTTGTATGCACATGGTCCATTTACCATGCTTTTAACATATATACAAGTTATTTATATATAGTTTATAATAGCTTTAATAATTTAAAATAAAACTAACATAAATGCCATATTATCAGAATTATTTGTAGATATTTGAATATGTTGCACAAAATTGTATGAATTCAGAGTAATAACTAGAAAGATTAACATAAAATGATTATTTCCTCTTTTACATTGTTCTCCCTTTTTTGGAATTTCAAGAGAAAGAAATCAAATGCTTTAATAAAAATAAAGTTTTTTTCCTCTTCTAGTTCCTCAAGTTTTTTTTTCCTAGATAAAAATTTTGATATTGGAAATAAAAGTATGGTTAGAATTGGAAATTGGCGTGAGAAAATTTCAATAGTAAAAATTCTGAATTCAATGTAATATGAGTGATAGGTATATTGTAAATTGAAAATATATTGTTTTACATTGATGTTGGGGTAATATTTTACTAGTCATCATAAATGAATTAGGCATTTGGACATTTTCTTAGCAATCAAACCATGGTGTTATCTAATTTTAGTCAGAGATCATTGGAAACGTTAGATTAAATTTTCATATTATCTAATGATGCATAATTTTTTGATTTTATTGTAGTCTATGTTCACTTTCTGATTGACTATTACTTTTTATATTCAAATGTATTTATTTGAATGTTTGCACAGATTTAGTTAATTATTATCTTGAAAAATAAAATAATTCGTTCCATAGACAAGGATTCGATTTTAATCATAAAGTATCATAATATTGAATATTATCTTTCAAGAAAATAAACACATATGTCATCATCATCACAAAACAAATCACTGAAATTATTATTTTTTTCTTTATCAAAATATATAATTGTATATCTGTTTCTTCAATAACTTTTTATTGAAGTGTATTGTGTTTGCTTACACGTACACTGCTCTACTAAACTAATATGTTTTATAAGATCATAAAGGATAAATATCATTTAATAATGTCTAACAGAAAATTTGTTTATTTTAAATTTAAATTCTACAAATGTTATAATTGTTTACATTATCTTTATTCTTGCCAATGTACATATTCTTCAAAATATCAATATAAAAAAATATATAAAAGAATATTTAGGGCTCATTTTTAAGAAAAAATGATTTTAGATAATATATAATTACATAATGGAATATTAGATAGTATATAATTACATAATGGAATAAAAACATACAAATTCTATTTTAAGTATATATTTTTAAAAAAACTTAAATTTATCTCATTTATATTTATTTTATTCATACTAAAATCATCCCATCAATGTCACAATATATACAGAATAAATTAATGGTTAATCGTTCTTGATGTCATATAACTTATTGTGTATTCATAAATTTATTATCTGTCTTTTCTGATATATATATTTAGCTCTTGTGATTAGTAAACTTTTCAGAAAGATTTCTGTAATGTAAAATTGTAGATTCGATTTAGAATATTTAATCATTCTTTTATGTGATGTTTATATTTCTATGACTGTACATATTTAAAATTGCTGCTTAGGAAAAAAATTTAAAAATGTTTCTATTCTTATTTAACTTATTATAATAATCAAATATCCAATACAATTTATTTATTTGTTCAAAATGTTGTCTCAAATACATAAATAAATAATCAATTAAAAGATTGAAATAAACAATTATTAATAATTAGTTTATAATATTTATCAAACTGGTTTTCATCTCCATTGAGACATTCTCAAGATATTATACTACTTTTTTGAGCAGATTTCAATGGAGATGAAAGCTGGTTTGATAAATATTATAATATAGTTATTAATAGTTTATTTTAATCTTATTTTGATCAATTATTTATTTATTATTTTTATTTAACATTTACTACATCAAACCGTATAAATTTCACAAGTAATACGATTAATGTGTATCAAAATTAATTAATACTATTTGATAGAATATTGTTATAATGAAATACTAGAATGAATTCTTTAAGATCTTTACAAACTGTAACATAGCAAGCTATCTAAATTAATTGAATGTTATGACTTGATCATAGTATCCTATTGCCTGATTATCTTCATTTATGGATGGACAAAAAAATATTTGTAAAATTGAACTAAATAAAGCAGTAATTGTATAGGTTTTTGTAAGAGAAATATTTGTTCCAAAAATATATATATACATAATTTCAAATAATTTTAAAAACAATATTTAAAAAGAAAAAAATGAAATAAAGATTTTAATTAAATTGAAGTATGTTTGAATTGTTATTAAAATTCAATTGATCTAGAAAAAATATTTAAATAGCATAGTTTATTTTGTTGCATTTTTTTAAAACATTGAATGCCATTGCTAAAACTTATTGAAACATTTTTTCACAAGTATATCAAAAATAATACTGGAGTAGTATTTCAGTGCCATTAGGGTTTAATTGCATTTCATTATTTTGATTATTCAAAATTAATTAATAGATCTTTAAAGGATAAAGAATATAAATCTTGGAATTATATTACCATTTTATATAAAGATACAATGTTTATCTGAAATAGAAGTAGATATATTATTTAATGAAAGATGGGGATGTGAATACAAACAGTCCTCTACTTATGTAAGTTAAACATTTAATAGGTAGAAAAAGAAACTAAACACAATGAATTTATACATTATGGAGTTTCAATATTCAATTTTTTTCTCCATTCACAAACAATAATTTTACTAAGTTAATTAACTAAGAAATAGTCTAAGACAGTTTACATGTTTGTTATCAACTTTCTTCATTTGTGAGTAATCAAAGTTTTGATAGCAAAAAAAAAAAAAAAATCAAATAAGGAGTGCACACTCATTTTATTACTTTAGAAATTGTTATAATTTTCAAGGATATATTAACCTGAAGAAAATGAATGAGATTTGTTAATTGAACTCAGTTTCAACATTTCTGATGTGATAATGCTAAATATACTTTTAGCTTTTTGGAAAAATTAAAACATTTTAAAATTGTACATTTTAATCTTTAAAATTCCAAAAATCTTCAAATAATATCATCTGCAAACTATAACAGTGGTAGTAATTGAATTTGGAAGATACATTGCCAGAGCACCCATTGATTGGGTGTTGCACACAGTTTTTCTTTGCCAAGTAATGGACAGTAATCAGAATTTTAAATATTTGAGTGCTTGTTTGAATTGTTTTATACAGATGAAATGCTTGAGTGCATGAAAGCCAACATTTACTGATTAGAAAAGTTTCAAACAAAGTTGTTTTAATAGTTGCTAAATAAATAATCTTACAGAATAAACTAAATTTGTGATAAGCTGTATTCCTACCCTACTAGTCTTCTTTATTCCTTGACAATTGCAAAATAATTATAATCTTAACAGATTGGGAGTAAAGACTTTTATGAAATCTTGTTATAATAGGTGCATTGTGACTATTTATTCAAGCTGTGCACTTACATATTAAGTCATTTGTGATATGTTGGCCTTTTTTTTTTTTGAGATTCACATTGCTATACTCATCATCTTGGTCTATGCTTGTTTTTTATTTGGTATTTTAAGATAATCTCTGGAAGAATCTCTCTAGTGATCATTTATGGGATTCCGTTGAAGCAATTAATCAGTTTTATCTTTTATAAATGAAATGTAGATAAACAGTAATTGTTCACATAAAGAACTTATTTATTATTTTCTTTAATTCAGAACCATCTACAATAAGCTTGAGTAATCAATAGACACCAGATAGTGTCATAAAATTAAAATTATCAATCTGATATTTGGATTTTGACCTTCATCATTAAAAAGTATTATATTTTGTGTACATTCAATACTATCCAGTCCAATAACCTAAAAATCGAACACCTTAAGATATTCAGCTTTGATACTAAAATTACTTTTGATTTAATGTCAGACATATTGTTTTCATCAATTAGAAACATTGGATTTGAAATCTATATATTCATAAACCATCTTTACAAAAACCCTTAGTTTTTATTCCCTGTGTAATGTATCTGTATAGAATGTTTGAATCTTAAGTTATTAGTTTAGACAATATAAAAGAAATAGAGATGGCATCTAAATGTAAAGGTGCAAATTTAATGACCCTCATTGATCACAGACAAAATGGAGACTACTAAATATACTTCTTTAAACAATAACTGTACCTTCCCCCCATGAGTAATGTACAAATTAATAATCATCTGTCAATAAGTAAAAAGAATAGAATGTTATTATTTATTCTTCTAGTTCTGATGGTATTTAAGCATGCATTTATTGATGGAGTATAACGTAGAGTATGAACTCTGTCTATTAGCCAGATTTAAATCTAGCATCAGCTATTCTGAAATCACTATTAAATATTCAGAAGATAAAGCCATGTCCTTTGAGATTGATTATTTTATATTATTGGTAATGTAGTTGATAAGATTTCTTAATAATTTTTTAAAATATGAATTTTGTAAAATATACTATTTCATATTTATTTGAAACATTTATTAGGATTTATAGATTTAAGATAGAAAGTAATTGGATGTATAGTAGTTTTAGATAATAAATAAATAAATATATACGTATGTCAATCTGTAAATAGATTAAGCAATATTGATGTATTTATTTCAATATTGTCAAATAGCAAATCTTTGAATATGAGTTGCTTTTGTTGTTAGAGGATTCTATATATTTACTTCTAATAATAAGTTTTATAAAATTAAAGAAAGTTGGATAGCAAGAAATACTATTTATACTTTATTCTATTTATATTAATTATTGAGAGGAAATGATTATTGATGATAAATGTGATATGAATGATTGCTTATTTGTAGTAAATAAGGAGGATTTTTGAATAAATTTAATAATTTGTTTTCTCTATTAAATATATTTTAGGTGATTTGGATTTTGTTAAATTAAAATTTTGGGATTTGTCAATAATACAGGCAAAACTCACTATATACATTGCCACACACAGCAAGCTAGAGTAATCAATGGCTTCCAGAAGGCTTGTGCATAAAATCCTCACCTAGTGCCTTCTGGCATCCATTGATTACTCTAGCTTACTGTGTGTGGCAATGTATATAGTGAGTTTTGCCTATTTTAACAACAGTTATACACAAGCATAAGAGGAGGTAGTCATGTGATGTTTATTTGTTAATAGTAAGCACTTTAAGAGAAAATATTTTAATGAAAAATTATTTTGTTTAAAATAAGGATTTGAAATCTATAATTAGATCAGATGATTATCAATCTATTATTCATAATTTAAAAAAAAAAAACAACTTTAAGGAATTTTTGTTGTAGAAAGGAGAAATTAAATAGTTCTAAAAATATAGCTTTATAACAGAGAAGAGAATTTTGTAATGAATTATATAATTACTTAAGTTGTTTCATTTTAAAAAGTTTACAATAATGCTAAAAATATTTTGAAAGAGCTTAATAAGAAAAATTATGAATATTTTTATTTCTTTTCCTTTGCCTTATCTATGTATAAAATTTTGAGAAAGTGTACATGTATACTTAATAATAAGAAAATAGTTTCAAGGAAGGGAGTGAATTTTAGTTTATTAAATAATAACTAAAATGAATCTTGATAATATTATTTCTGAAATAATTTATATTATTTTTTGTTTTTATAAAAAGATATACACAGATGGATGTAGTTTGAGTTTAAATAAAAGAATTAAAATTCATAAAAATTGATTAAATAAAGAAATCTTAATTTAGCATTATATATTTAGAGATGATTACAGGTCATAAGACTACATTTGAGAAAGCTAAAGATCTCTTTAAAAACATGGCAATAAGAGAAAAATTAAAGTCTTATTATTAAAAAGTTAACCGTGAAGCTATTAATTTATTAAAAACTTTTCAATATAAATGATGATTAGAATGTTAATTTGAATTGTGGGTAAGATATGTATATAATTGTGTGCTGTTTTATGTTAGTTTTAAATTTCAGAAGTCTATTTTGGCATTAAACGATTTGTAGTGGATTTTAATTTATTTTGTTTATTATTAGTAATTTTGAATAGGTGTAATTTCATTTTATTGTATTGACTTGTTTATCTTTTAGAATTTTGATATCCTTAACATGTTTCATACAACTAGTAATTTTAAAAGTGTACATATGTAGATATCAATAAAAATAATTAAAAAATAAAATAATGCTTTTAAGAAAAAGATAGTAGTAATAAATGTAGATAGATAAAAAGAACTAACAACTATAAGGTTGGCAGAGTTGATTCTTGATAGTATTTATACACATGAACATGCTTATGTAATTATATATTTATAAATTTCTAATTATGTTTTTTAATTATTTTTGAATTGTGAATATTCTATTCATAAATATGGAGGACTACTGTATTTGAACATTATTTAATTTGAAGTTTAAGTCTATCTTAGTAAAGAATAATTAATAATCATTTATACATTTAATCAAAAGTGGTTGTTGAGACTGAATATTGGGTAAAAAATGACCCAATAAATGTATGAAATATATATATATAATTAAAATAATAATGATTTTAATAAACCATAAATAATTTATGGTTTATCAAATATGTAATTTTGATAATATAAATTCTATTCATGGAACAACAAAGGTCGAAAACATTACTATGATAATTTACAAATCACATCATCAAAGAATCATTTAAATGAATTTACTAATGACACCCATTTTTTTCTTATATCAATGCCAATCTATTTGTCAATAAAAAATGACTTTATCTGATCTCAATTTTGTAGTATAGTAATAAGTGAAACATTGACACTTAAGAAACCTGACACTTTTTGTTAGTGGCAATTTTTGTTTAATATTAATCAAAATAATTTACAGTTTCAAATATTAATTTAGATGAAATTTTAATAAGACTGTAAATAACTTGGGACTTGTCAAATATATAATGCTGCTAATAAAAATCTATTCATAGTATAACCAAATTTGAATATGTAAGCTTGTTTGATTATTATAAAAACAAAAAAATGCTATTAATAAGAAATCCCTGTCTTTTCAAGACCAATGCTTGATTTATGATTAGGTAACAAACTTGAGGTCAAACAATGTCAATTTTATCTGACAATAGATTGTATTGATATAAGAAAAAGTAGACATTATTTACAAGTTCATTAAAAAAATTATTTGGGGATCTTGTTTGCAAATTATTGTAGCAATATTTTGGGACTATGTTGTTCAGTGAATAAGTTTAGATTTAAAATAAAAACTGCCAAAATAAATAACTTTTTTTTTTGTTAAAAAAAAAGTTAAACTTTTATATTGTTACTTTTTTTATTAGGTTCTTCACAAATTTTCACATATTCATCAAACATATGTTATTGAAAGTCGGAAGTATACAAGTAATAGGAATGATATAATCAAATGTCAAGGAACTCGATGGGTGACTCGGCAAGAACTATTAAGTTCAGCTATTAGTTCTGCTATAAAAAAGGTAAATTTATAGACAATATTTATTTATCGTTCATTAATATATGTATTATTTTCCTGCATCTTGTGATTGATTTCTTTGATCCTGGAATCATCATTACCTTCAGTTATTATCAATCAACTGCAGCATGTAAATCTCTCCAAGTTTAATCCACTTTCTCTGATCAATAATCTCTTTTTTACTTCATGCTAATAACATTTCTTACTTTATCTCTGCATTTCACATGTATTTTTGTTTATCTGTTGCAATCTCTTGGGATCCAATTTAAAATTTCAATTGACATTCTACTATCATCTCTTCGCACATCTCTATTTAATTTCAATCTTTTAATTCTTTCAAAGATACCAGTGATACTTGTTTGTTCTTTCAACCACATATTTCATTTTCAATACTTTCTTGTTATTCCCAACATAGATCATTTCTATACTTTTTTGAGTGGTCCGAAGTCTCTATTGCTTTTTTGTTAAGTATCCAAATCTCTGATCTATTAGTAAGGACTAGTAAAATAAATATTAAAAACCTCCCTTACTAACATATAGATATATTTCTTTTTAAGTCTTAAGTTTTTTCTACCAAAAATTCTCCATCTAAGTTTAATTCAAAATTTAATTTCATTCACTGTGTTTCCATCTGTATTGAAAATCTGACTAAGACATTTGTAATTGTTAACTTTTTTTAATTCATGATTATGTTTTTATTTTCTTATGAGAAAATCCATTGAACATTATTTTAAACTTTTTAATATTTATCTTTAGTTCTACTTTTTTTCTTTCATCTGGTAACTTTTATAACATTTCCTGAAGTTCTGAAGTATTTTTTGCAAAAACAACCATATTACCTGCAAAACCTAGATGATTTAAATAAACTCCATGTCCACTTTATCTTCCCACTTTAATCCACAAAAAAACTCTTAAAATTGCTTTAAAAAAGATTTGGAGCTAAGGAATTACCATACGCTCTTATTAGTGTTAACATCAATGTAATCTAATCACTGTTATTGTATTTTGATAAATATTCTCTAAAATATGCCAAGGGTCCTGTGTTTTATCTTGGTGATATAAAACTTTAAACATTGGAAATGCTTATAGAATAAAATGTCTGTTCATAGTCTACAAATCATCAATTTATATTCATTGGTCTTTTCTATAAATTATCTTAAAACTTAGATGTAATCCATCGTGTTAAAATCATTTTTAAATTTAGCTCATTCTTTTAGTTGATTAGGATCCAAATATATTGTAGATGAGTTGTAAGTTATTTTGGTAAATATTTTGTATAGAAGTCTATAAGTCTGCATTTTCCAATATCTTCTTTTATCACCTTTCCTAATATATCAATATTATTATAGTATTCTTCCAATTACATAATACCTTTTTATCATTTAAACATTTGATATATAACAATTTTTCTATTTCTTTACTATATCAATAATCCATCATTTTTTGGAGCTTTTAACTTTTTTGTAGAATTAATTGCATATTTCATTAGTTAATTTAAAATGCATGACATTCCTTTTGTAATTCTTTATGGAACTCTTCCACATATTTTTTGATATCATCCTTCTTTTTAGTAACAGTTTTGGTGAAACAATTTTCTTTCCAATACCAAAATGCTGTTTTATAGTATTGAGATTTTTATTCTTTCATATAACTTTGTGCCAATTCACAATTCCTTTTTATATCAGTATTAATTCCTTTTCACATCATTTTACAAAACTCAGGTATTCAGTTTACCTTAATGGATGATTTTTTAAAATTTTCATATACTTTCTTTTTTTCATATATTGCCTTATCTTACCAGAAATGATATTATTGCTTTTTATATCAACTATCTTTGTTGCAGTTTTTACCAAAATATCAGTTATTTTTTTTATTAATTTCAGGTGAATCTGAACCATCTCCAAAATCTGTTAGTATTTTTAAAATAATTAGCAAGTTCTAACTTAAATTTGATGGAATGATTTTAAAAATTAGGAATTAGAACTTTATTACTGTTTTTCTACCATTTTTGCCTCTGTTTTGTATCAATATGTATCTTATATCTCACTAATCAGATATCACTTCTTGTTTTGAATCCATTAAGAACATTACAATATTGAAATACAAATTTTCTGTTAATCAAAATATTATCCAGGTCTGTGTATCTTCATTCGGATGCTTACATTTTTATTTAGCATTTTTAGCAAGAAAAGAATTCATAATACATAATTTTTTTTTTGCTATGAATTCCAAATTTTCTCTCATTTCTGTCACCATAACAAAGGTTACTACAACAGTTATATCTTTCAATTATTTACCAATATTTCACATTTCTGTCTTTCAAACAACAATTCTTCATACTCATAACTTATTTTTTCAGATCATCTTAATATTTCTTTGATAGTTTACACTTATTTTCATCATGAATATGACAGTATTATTTTTATTAATTTTTTTCTAATACTCTCACAATATCTAAAGCCTTGTATCTGATAAAAATATCTTTATTTTCTTTCTTGTTTTTTCTTGCTAATATATGCATATTTTCTAGTTATTGAATGATCAAATAGTAAATGATCTTTGCTTGCACTTCATACACATTTCTTCTTTTTTCATATTTTTTATTGGACAAATCCCTCTCATGTTTATAATTTCCAGAATTATTTTTCCGCTATCATTAAAGTCACCATCTGGTGATTGTATAAAAACAGAGGTTCATCATATATATTAGCATGATTATTTAAAGATAATCCCTCAGACACTGCAACAGATAAAGTAACATTAACTTCTTACTCCAAAAAAAAAAAGATGTTAATGAAAATATTACTTTTAAAAGTTAATTACAACTGGAATATGGATGTAAAAATTGTTATAAGTTTCAAGTGCCTTTTGAGATCATGTGTATGCTTTCAGGAAAGTTCTTGGTATGAAAGGTACAGTTTTCAAAAGAGCAGGCAAATTCATTAACATTACAATGAATTTTAATAGAAGCTTTTAAAATGTTAAGTTTTTTTTTTTTTTTAAAGAATATAGACTTTATTTTATATAAAGTGTTACAAATGAATTTCTCTAGACAACAAAAAAAATCTAGTATAAATTTACATTTTTACTAATAACTTCCTGAATTTCTTGTACTAAGAACCAGTCCATGTGGATAGGTAGATTTCTTTGGGTGCAAGAAGCTTATCTTTTTTTCGAATAGAATTAAATGTATCTCTAATAAAAAGTTGTGAGTCCAATGGAGAATTGGTTATAACTATATGACATCTAAGTAACCCTATTGCATGGTTAATAAATATGCATCTTCTGATATTGCAGAAATTACCCATTTTAATATTATGAATGATATCAAAGAGTTCTGGATTGTGATTATTGAAATAATTTTGAATTACATATTTTGCTTCTCTTAGTCCCGAGCAAGAAATAAGAATATGATCAAATGTTTCACTATCTTTTTTACACAAAATACATAAGGAATCGATCCTTTTAAATCCTCTATTTGAAACAAGGAAATCGTTGGTAGGAAGTGAAAATAGATTTATTTTAATGATAAAATCAATATATTTAGGCATTAAATACCATTTTCTCATTTTATTAAAAAGATTGATATTAGTCACTTCAAGATAACTAGGAGGGCATATCAGCTGAGGATTTATCATTTTAAACGTGTCCCAATATGTGTGCTTATTATTAAAAAGAATTTCATTTAAATCCATTTGTTTATCAATAAGTGAGATGAGTAGTTGTAGCCAATTTTTTTTAATATTCGGGGGAAGCGTATCTGTGGGAATGATTGTGTCAATAATGTTTTGGTAATTAAATTCAATCTTGATGTAGTAGAATAAATTAACTATATTTTTAATTAATAATGTATTAATTGAATGTAAACCTAGGCCATTAAGTATTTTTGGATTTTGCATTTTACGTATACTGATACAGACCACTTTTTTTTTCCAAAGGAGGCCAGAACACAATGAGTTAATTTGCGAAGTAAATTTTTTAGTAGGGTTTAAAATTGGTAAATAATAATTAATTCTGCTGAAAACAAGAGAATTTAGTAAGAGAACTTTATCATATAAAGATAAGTAAATGCTTTTTAGAGAATCTATTATTTATTTTGTTGATATAATCAGTTTGTCTTGTAACATTTTTCTCATTTTGTTTGGTGAAAGGTACAGTGGTATACCTAAAAAAGGTTGAGGTTTTGATGAGAAACATGCAGGGACATTTTCTCCTGAATGAAGTTTCCAAACTGCAGATTTCTCTAAATTAAAATTTAATTTGTATTCCGATGAAAATTTTTTAAGGATTTTTTCAAGTTCTGGTAGGTGTTTAGCTGATGGCAGCATTACAACAATATCATCCATATATGCAAGATGTTTAATTTCTTTGTTTAGAAAAGGAACAAAAACTCCAGGAAGTTTTGTTTCCATTTCTATGAGAAGGGGGTTAATATAAGCAATGAATAAAAGTGCACTCAAGGGTGAGCCCTGAGGAATAGAAATTGATGGTTTAAAGCCAGGTGCAATTTTACCATTGAGTGTAATGAAAATTTCTCTATTAAATAGAAGATTCTCTATCATAGTAAGATAGACGGAGGGAATTCCATATTGTTATAGTATTTTCATTAATATTTCAATTCTTATTGAATCAAATGCTGCTATAATATCTAGTTGTACAGCTATTGGCTTTGATTTTCTCTTAATTCTAATGTATTCTGTTAAAATTTTGAAAAGGCAAATTGCATGCATTGTGGATGAACCTTTCTTTGCATATTGAGTAGAAGAAATATTATCTAAAATGTTTTGTTGAATCTTGTCTTTAATCAGCCCTTCTATGATTTTAATAAGAAGAGGAGTCATAGAGATAGGTCTTATATTTGATCCAATAGAGGGAAGACCTGTCTTTTTTAAAAAAGGCACCAATGAAATAGGGTAGAGGCCAGGTATGTCTTGACAACTTGAGGCTATGACGTCAATGACATCTTTTATAATTGGAACAGTAAAGTGAGCCAAATGTGATAGTACAAATTTTGGGAGGCCATGAGAGCCAGGATGTGTTTTTTCAGGAAGTGAATTTAATTTGTTTAAAATTAATTGCTCAGTTATTTCATGATCATTTTTTTGACTATTGTTGAATATGGTTCTAATTTGATTGCCGGATGTTGTACCAAGTTTATTGAAGAAGAAATTCCTAATAATCATTAGCATTGAAGAACCAGCATAGTTGTCTCCATTGTCTAAAATGGATAAAGGTGTAATAAGTTTTGGTTTTGATCCTAATGCCCAACGAATATAACTTTTAGTCCAGACATGTCTACTGGCTAGAAAAACTTTAGATCTCTTAATAGAAATATTTTCAGCTAGTGCCCTTTGTAATTCTTTATATTTAATTTTAATTTGAAGTATTTTATTAATATTAAGTGTCGTAGAGGGCATTGAATTCATTATGGCAGACAGAGAATCCATTTCTTTTAGCATTTTACATGGTCCATTTTGTTTTCTACAAAAATAATTGGTTATGGCTCTTAGAATTTCAGTAAAAGTAAACCAGGCCTCAGAAAAGACAGCCTCGGGAGTTGTAAATTTATTAATTAGTCTTGATGTTCTTGGAAGACCATCAATAATATTAATTGGCCCATTTATGCAAAGCAAAATTTTTAAAGCTAAGTGATCAGAGAAAAAAACATGTTTTAGAGACATTTCAATCTTGAAATGTATGTCAGGAGAGTAATAAATCAAATCTATAAGTGAAGAATACTATTTTGTGTAGAAAGAATAAGCATTATTATTAAAGAAACCTTGAGCTGACATGTTAAGTTTTTTAAACAATTCTTACAAATATTACAATTGACAGCTTTTCTATTTTCAACATCCAGTTTTTATTTAAAATCTTATCAAAATTAATAGAATCTTCATGGTTTGAAATGCCATTTTAAAAATCATTTGACAAATAAATAACTTATTTTACTAATAACAGCAATAAATAATGGATCATTTTTATTTATTTTTTTACAAAATAGACTATCAGAAATATTTTTCTTCACTTTTTTTTAAAATTATATCTTTTTTCTTAATAATAGCTCTTGGTTTATTTTGATGTTTGATTTATTAACTTTTTCAAATATCAGTGGAATTAGTTTTAGTAGATATTGACATCAATCTTAACCTATTTAAGTCTTGAATGCCATCAAATTCACCATTATATTAAATGGGAAAATTCTCAGACAATTTATTTTTCTCTTTGTTTTTACTTGATTCATATCCAATATGAGAAAACTTTGTAAATTAAAAAACCATTGCAATATTCTTTCGATATTAACAGGTTTAAGCAAATAACAATTACAATTTTATTAACAAATTATTTATCCCATATTAATAAAGAATATAATCAGTTTCCAGAATATTGTATGAAAAGATTTTCAGACAGAATTATTCATTCTTTATTAAAATTATATTTTTTATCAAACAAAAGTATATACAACATCTTATATTTTATAGTTGATCTTAAATTATGTTAATTTAGCAATTAAAACCTATTCATACAAATTTCTAAAGTTTCATATGCGAATATCATTCAGCAAATTGTTTCCTTTCATGTGTTACACAGAAGTTGATGATCATTTATTATATATAGATCTAGATAATTTTTCAAAAAAAAAAAAGGGGGGGGGGGTGAGTGAAAATGTACATATACATCTATTTTTTTTTTTCTGCTACTGTCTCTTGTATATTTAAAGATTTGAAAAAAAAAAAAAATAGAAAACAGATTAGTGAGGTTAACATGAACACTCATTTTGAGAGCATGTGTAAAATTTATTGTTGGAAATATGATTAAAAAATTACCATCTAAAAATATATATGGAAATAATTAAAATTGAAGGTCCTGTTTATAGGATTGGTGTGGGTGGAAATGCTGATTTTAGTGATCTAAAGAGATAACAAGTTTGAACTTGATTTTGGAACAGATTACAGTATATTTTAAAAATAACATTATTGTGATTGGCAATATATAAGCTTTTTTTTTTGAAAGTAAAATATAAGATGTTATGCACAGTAGTCAAATTGTGAGTTGTAAATTATAGTATAAAGCTGGCAGGACACATTTCTGGGAAACTTCTTCATTAAACAACATAAACCATAAGTTGGAATTGATTTGAATCTAATTATATTCTGAATAGCAAGAATTATAAAAATTCAATATTTTGTAAGTGTGCTTAAAAAAATGTTATTTTATGAAATTCACAATTATTAATGTGATGCTTTTATATTTAATTTATAGGCACTTATATATTTTAGTCAGGTATAAACCTAAAACCAATAATATTTAGAGTGAATATATTAGTTAAAATGATAAGTAAATAGGATTTATTAGTATTATTTTTATTACAGATATTCAATTTATTTGAAGAAATCACAGCAGTTCAGACAAATATAGTAAGTCTTAAACCTATGTTATAATAATTTTTTTTTATCTATTCTAGAATCTCATATTATAAACTTGAGTAGTCAATAGACACTAGTTTCAGCATATAGTCTTAGTCGGTGAAGGTTTGTGATCTAATTAAACAAGTTCTCACTGATGAAGACTGTAAGCAGAAATTATTCTAGAAATGTGGATGTATATATATATTACTATTTAATGTCCATTGACTATTCAATTATAGTAAATAGCACTAAAGTATAATGAGAAATACTCTTAAAAATATATGTTAAATGTAAGAAGAATAAGTCATGAGATGATTTGTACAAATTTTAAATGTAATAGACAACAATTTTAAATAATCAAATATGAATTTTTTAAAAAATTCAATTAGCAGCAATGATAATTGTTAAGAAATATGCTCAAAGAATAAGATTGCATTTATTTTATAGCTTTTTTATATTAGCAGATATTCTGATAAAAAAAGAAACAAATCATTGTCTACATTGCATAATTTCTTCAATACCTTTTTTATTTTTTTATTTCTTTAATATTTTTGATAGTATCAGCAGTATTCTTCAGAACAAAGGATTAACAAAAAATATTTGTACTGTACTTTTTTAAAAAATAACTATATATATACATATCTATAGATGTGATTAATATTTTCAATTTTTATATTAAACATAAAGCATTTTGTTTTTATTGTTTTAGCTTATATACATAATATTATATTATTAAAATCAGTAAACATTTAGATAATATCAATAACAATCAACAATCTCAACCTGTTGTCAAGGCAGCCTCCTTTTAACAATAAAGATGGAATCCCACTTTTATTTATGATCCAATATATTTATATAGGCACTAAAGGTTGCAACTCGACCATAGAGACTGAATAATTAATATAAAAGAAATCTAAATAAACTTTCTTAAACAGGTAAATGCAGATTAATAAATAGTCAATTGTAACTATAGTCTGCAATTATAATTTTCAAATTGTACCCAAAGTATTACTTAAATAATATATGTAATAATACTCAAAGTTAAATGGGTTTATAAATAATCAGTCTACACTTAGACAATCCCAATATCAATAACAATCTCTGTGGTCAGTCGCAATCTTTAGTGTCTATATAAATATATTGGACCATAAAGATGGGATTCCATCTTTATTGTTAAAAAGAAGTTACCTTGACAACAGGTTAAGATGATTGTTATTGATATTGGGATTGTCTAAGTGTTGACTGATTTAATGATTACTTATAAACCCATTGTGCTTTGAGCTTTATTACACTTATTATTTAAATAATGTTATTTATATATTGCAACCAATTTGTTTTTAATTGTATATGCTTATATCATTAAGCAATTATCTTAAGTATTTTAATTTAAGACAGTTTTATATTTTATATAATTTTTCGTTTGATTTTTTAATACATAGTTCTTTTTTTTTCCTTCTTGCTTAAGTTAATAATTATTTTTAAATCTCTAACTAATTATTTTTAATTGCCCTTATTATCTCCCATTATTTTTTTTATAAAGCTTTTTTAATGCAATAAATATATTTATTATTATCAACCAATCTTTTTTATATATTACATTATGAATGGTTATATCAAGAAGTTAATGTTTTGGCTTTAATATATGTATGTTACATATATATGTGTGTGTGTTGTTTATATTTAATTAATAAAACTATACCTATATTTTTTTAATAATTATCACTTTTTTTTTTTTTAATATTTAAAAATTACATTTTATTGTATGTCAGTTTTTATTTTATTTACATATGTGTAATTTTTATGTGTCTTTGCATTTATCAATCTATATACAATATGTATATCAATAAATTATTCTTGAATTTTTATATGCATATATATATATACATATACATATGTATTTTATTAGAGGTATATATTTATTATGAAATGAGAATTTAAGTGAGCTCTAATAGCTCTTTGTAAAAATAATATTTAAGAGGTTATATATAATATAACAAGGCTCATAGATTTGATTTCAGGGAAGCTCAGTTATATAAAATTTTAAATGTATCTATTCGCAAATTGGAATAGAGTTGAATCTTATTTTTATTAAACAGATTTTGCTTGTTTTATATTGAAGTGTGAAAGATGAAATGTATTTAATTATTAAATGTAACACTAACATATTTTTATGTCAGCATCTTTAAATTTATGTCCAATATTTTTTGTACATATATATATATTATGTCTGCCTTTTAAAAAAAATTATGGTATTTTAAAATTCAAAATTTAAAAATTGTTTATTATATCAATGGACCAAATGTTAACATTGATTAAACCATCATCTTTACAATGGATATAAATATGCCATATATAAACTGCAAAAATATAACCTTCATATTATGTTTTTGTATTTACAAGGAATCCTAATTATTATAACAACAACCCAGTCTATCTTTTTTTATAGATATAACACCATGATTTTACTAATTGGGGGACGGGGGACGGGACGGGACTGTGATTTATTTAACTATGGATGTAATTGTAACATACCATTATTATAAAATGATGTAGTATTTGAATTTAACAAATAATTTTATATATATAAAAAGATGTTGTTTATTTATGTGTAACACTAAGCAATATATTTTATAATAATTAATTTTAAAGAAAATATCAAAAACAAAAATAGATCTTTTTTTTTATAGAAAATATAAATAAAATATATAAACATATACAATTTACTAAAATAAAAATAAATAAAATATTAAAAAACAAAGTGAGAAATTAGTAGATGACAGCTTCTTGTATAAATTGTTTGTAAATAAATTTAAATGCAGATTAAAAGATTGCACATAGAATAAAATGATAAGAAACTTAGCAATTTTTTAAAAATTTCATATCTGAATTGATTGTTAATTATTATTTAGTAGACAGGGTATGAGCACAGACTTTCACATGACCCACTCTCCGCACCATCTCATAACACTGATACACCTGAATACACATATGTCGAAAAGATAAATAATCACCAATATATGTATATCATGCTAAACCAGCAATCATCAGTTGGTCCAGATTACCATCTCTACACATATATGCTACAAGTGCTCAGATATATATTAAGATAGCAAATCCTCCTACTAATGGACAGGCTTCAATGCATTCCACACTCCAACTCTTCAACCGTCCATCCAATTGAAAATCCAATGTAGAGGAATATAAGAAAACTCAATTTTATTTCTTAATTACATGCTGTTTACTATATCCATAAACTCAAACATATTAATATTATGTGTTTATTTAAAACTATATTAGATGTCTACAATAAAAATAAAGATTTTAATCTGTGAAGAATTTAATTAAAAAACTAAATGTAATTGACTTAGAAATAACATGTATTACATAAATGAGGGGAAGAATGTCATCTTTGGCAATAGAAATCAAAAATTTTAGTTGCATATATTTTGAAAGGTATAATGCAGAAGAATAAATTGTGTGAATATATATTAATTCATTCCATGATCAGTATAAATCAAAGATCAACACTTGAGAAGAAATTTATATTATATAACATTAATATATATAAATGAATACACCAAACTTCTTTTTAAAACTTGTTTTTTATATGTCTATTGTAAAAATAAAATAACACACCAACTTTTCGACTATTTTATAGTATAGTCGTTTTCAAGGAGCACTCAACACCTGATAGTGACTGTTCCTTGAAGAAGACTATATTACAAAATAGTCGAAACATTGGTGTATTATTTTATTTTTATAATATTCATATAAAAAACAAGTTTTAAAAAGAAGTTTCTATTCATTTATATATATGGAAAATTATGAACTATTTTTGAAAAGAAAAACTGTGTAGATGATATTTTAAAATTTGTTTATATAACATTAAAAAAAGCACTGTTTATTTAAAATATAGCACAAAAAAAAAAACTATTAAACTAATACTGAAAGAAATGGCACTCATAATTATATATATATTGTAACGTTTTCTACGTTTTGATAGATCTGGTAGGCCGTCTTTTACTCACTGTAAATTTAGTGAATGTTAATCAAGCTATGAATACAGAAAATATAAATATTTCTATAAAACATAGTTATATTTCCTGATTAACTGGCCTACCAATTATTTTGACTTACGCTAACGGCAGAATCAGTTTTTTATTTATTTTAATAAGGGCACCAGGATTCATACAAGAATCCGCTGAAATCCGTTGCATCGCTCATCATAAGTAAAAAAGAAAATGGTTTTAAAAGAAAACTGGATTATGTTTTGGAGCTTAATCAACGAATATTGGCAAAGGTAAATTATACTTTCAAATCTTAATAAACTAATATTAATAAATTTAATAATAATCATCAATAACGTACAATAAAAAGTTGATATTAGAAATAAATATTTTATTCTAACAAATTAAAATGCTTAAAGAGAAATTACTAATTAATTGGAAAGCACTCATAGTAATTCAGATATAATTCAATTAATTAAACAATTAGAGTTCTTAGGCAAACAAATTTCTTCTAGAGTTATTAGGTAAACAAATTTCTTCTAGAGTTCTTAGGTAAACAAATTTCTTCTTGAAAGTTCTTTAAAATGAAAGTCTCTTGAATGATAAAATTAATGTCTCTATCGGGATTATTTTAAGCTTATTTTTAAGAATTGTTTGCAAACTTTAATTTTGTCACAATCAGGAATAGTTAATCTTAACTTACCCGTAATTTTAGCGAGTTCACGAAGATTGTAGATTACTATGCATAGTTTTTTTTTTTTTGTGGGAGAATGAGCTCGGCCATCGGTTATAAGTTGATCTCGGTCTATCCTAATTGTTGGTCATGAAAGCTTTTCTGGTGTCCGTCTTCAGGAACGATATCAGCAAAAGCCTCGGTCCACTCCAACATGCAGAATTATTTCAGCGTAGAGTGGTCCTGGATATATTTTTGTTATCCAGGACCAACCAAAGGAAAAACAGGCAAGACAAGACGCTGATCAAACTGGTCTCTTCCTTTTTATACTCGAGGCCCAGTTTTCAGACTTCTGTGCACACCTTTTGTTTTTGTCAAAAATACACATTGATAATCCTGTGCATTCTTTTATATTTTTCAGTTACAAAGTCTTTATTTTTTTAGCATAATTCTGCTATCTTTAATTAGCTAAAAAGATTTTTCTTTTAGCTTATCTGGATTAGTAATTTGTGTGTCTTTTGTTCTTCTTTCCAATTTTTACTTTTATTTTTAATTAGATAAAAAAAATATGGACGAAAAATTTAACTTTCATTGTACGTTTAAAAAAATAAATTATACAAACTAAAAAAAATTTAATTGCGTCTTTTTAATAAGATCGCTAAATTTACTTTTTCTTAGCTTTTACCAAATGCCAATATATTTGTACCATGTATAAATAAACGGTACAATATATATGTTATGTCTATCATGATAAATAATTTTGGTAGGTTGTAATACAATCAATGGCATACAAAAGTCTTAGAAAAGCAATCATATACACATGATAAACAATAAATAACAAAGACCTAAACTATAACATAACTTGTATATGCCATATTGCTGTACTTATTCTAATCACTGACTTAAGATAAAAATCTTTTAGTATATACGTATACACAGATGCTGAACTAGTTCTTTTGGGGCAGGAGATAGTTAGCAGATATAAAGAAATTCCCATTCACCCAGATTTGAACGAACAAAAAAATGACATTATGACATTGAAAACTTTATACTAATTTGTGTGCAGATTGATGTTTAAAAGATAAATAAGAACATTAATGCAAACATATATGTCTGGAGCATTATAACATATTTTACAAGTGCTATGATGGTGTAAACAAATGAGGTTAGCCGTAAACTGAATTAAGATATTCTTTATTGAATGCTATGCCTCAAAATAGATTAAACAAAAATTTTAGCACATGAAGTAAAGGATAAAGATGATATAGAATACAAATAGTCTATTCAATTGTGCTATCAGTGGAAACACCAACAAATTAATCTTAAAGAAGTTCACTGTACTCCAATGTTGCAGATCCATAAAAAAAAACCGGGGTGAATGTCCTGGCAGAAAATATTAGTGAATTGAGATGGTGAAATGGATCAGACACAACTTTAACCATGGATTTATTAATGTAGGCTTATAGATATACTTTGATGCTATAAATTTTTATTAATAAGTTTAGATGCTACATATCAGGTAGTGATTACTAATTCAATGACTGTAATAAGAAACTCTTCCAGGAAGTGTATATACCTGGTATGCAATCCTCATCTAAGGAGTGCATTATGCAAAATCTCCAGGGAGGATATAAAAATAGGTTACAAATATTCATTTAAGAAAAGGTGTTGTAAGTGCTCATTCAAAGAGTAATAATCTGTGAGAAAGAAAAATAAAGATGTTAACCTTAGTAATGTGTCTTAGCTTTTTATTAAATTTGTCTCTCAATATCTGATTTATTCAAAAAATTAAGTAGAATAATAAGAATCATGGAAGCTCAAGAAAATTAAATGAGAGCACTTTACTAATAGAGAGATGCCATGTCATTGATGTTGAATTATAAATTCTGTATTTAAGTGAAAGTTATCTAAAATAACAGTTATGAGCCAAGAAGAGATATGTAAAGATTGGAAAAAGTTGATTCACCAATGGCTTAGGTTAAGCATTTGTACCAAATTTTGTTTTATTAAAAGATTAAATTATGTAACTTATGGATAGCTTTTCTAGGTGTTGATGTTTCAGGAAAATGTTTAGTTTAAGAAATTAATGGAAAGGTTAATCATTGAACTTTCAAGTACAATATGAGATGGCTGCGAAAGTAGATGCAGCATGGGAAATATATGATCGCAGCTTGCAAGATCAAATGAACTTTTAAAATCAATGTGACAATGACACCTTCATGTTTGTGTATTTTGACAAGGATGATTGCTTTCTGTTCCAAAAAAAAAAATAATTCAAGGTGTATGATGATCTTTTGCAACTTGATAAGAAGTTGGCAGTTCTAGCAAGTTGATCTCATTTTGCTTGAGAATTGCACGAGAGAAAAAATTTTGGTTTGTATCCTCAAATGTGGTTAGTTTCAAATTATCAGATAATGCAATACTGATGTTTTTTTAAAGCAAAAGCATCATTTATCAATAGATCAGATTAACCAATTAATTAAAACTGAAGATGTTAAAACAGACATTTAGATGATGTGATCTGAGAACTAGGCTGATTGGAATAAAATCATTATAATGATCAAATATCCAATATAATTTATTTGTCCATAATGTTGTCACAAATACATAAATAAATAATCAATCAGACAAGATTGAATAAACAACTATTAATAACTATATTTAAATATTTATCAAATGGGCTTTCATCTCCATTGAGACCTTCTCAAGATGTTATACTATACAATTCACATGTGATGTGATGTACCGTGACTATGCCCAAAGAAACCTGTTAGCCACTTTACCTTTCCTTTCCATTCCCCACCCTAAGCTTTCCCATACTCTACTCCATCCCATTTCCACAATATAATCTTTGTCAACTCTATGGCCTTTTTATCTAAATCCCCCTTATCTTTTCCCAAACCCAGCATAAAAACCAATAACCCACTTTCTGTATAATCACTTTGTTCATATTTATTCTCCCATAACTTCATTATTTGTACCATTTCTGCTTTCAAACATTTACATTCAATCAACAGATGCCTAATATTTTCTATATCTTCCTTACACAATTTGCAGACTAAATCACCCATATTTTTCCATTTACATGTATATTCTCTTGTTGCTAAAGATCCCATTCGAGCCTTAAACAATAAGCTACTTAACCAATTAACTATATCCACTCCATTTACTGGTCACTATTTACATTAAATTTCACTTCTTTTAAATATATACTTATATATTGTAAATAAATAAATAAATTTAACATATTATACATCTAAATTTTTTTTACAAAATTTCCCCCAAAATAATAATTAAATACATATTTTACATTTCTTAAAAAATGGTATTTACATATTTACAATCATTTCCTATACTTTCCAATTATTTAATAAAGACCATTTTCCACTTAATTTTGCTGAACCTTTTACTATATTTACACATTTATCCAGGTTTTCCTGAATATACAACGTTTCATAATATATTCTGTTACAGTAATCCTTCACATACTTTATAACACTTATATTTTCCCCACATTTCATTTTATACCCTGTATCCAAATATGGTCATGACTACATATCTTTTTTATTAATTGCTCGATCATATTCCTTGCCTCTCTCACTTATCGTTCTTCCTGTCTGTCTTATATATATCTTATTGCATTTCCACAGCTAATTTTATACCCCAGCCCCCCATATTACTAACATCATTTAACTCTTTTGCATTATTTAACCATTTACCCAAAGTCTTATTATTCTTCCATTCGGCAATTTATCTTTCTTTAATCTTTTATACACCTTTTCTGAATATGGAATAGACATCCATTTACTATCCCTATTCCTGTTATCCTCATTTACTCTATCTACCTTACCATCTGTAATCTATTTTTACATAATTATTTTTCATCTTTAATTTCTGTTTATATGCTTCTTTTTAATCTAATGTTATCCTATCATTCTTTAATTTAAATCCCTTTAAAACTCCCCTTTTCTGGCACCATGGCTGATAAGAAATTGAATCTATCAAACCTCTAGTCTTTTTCCAATGTTCAACGACTATCTCATTCATTATTCCTCTTCTTAAAAATTTTTTTAAATACTTTAACCCATTTTCTTCTTTTTTCCATTGTAAATCTAATATACTTATTCTCATTCAATTCATTAAAAACTTTATTAATACTTCTATTTCCTACAATAATAATATCCACAAATCTACAATATTCTTTAATCTCATTATTACTTATAACTCTATCAATTATACTCTCCTCAATACTATTTACTACCACTGATAATAAAATTCCACTAACTGAACATCCCATTATCCAACCTTTGCCTATACTCCAAAACTATTCCTTATATTTAAAATACAGTGCTTCTTCTATTATTAATAATGCTTCATAAATAGTATATATTCATTCTTCTGATAAAACATTACTTATTTTTTATTTAATACTACCTTTTCTAGGCTTACTTTGATACATCTTTTCAATATCAAATGATGCTATCATTCCATTTCTATTTAACTTGATGTTATTTAATTTATTAACAGTTTCTTCAGAATTCCTTAATATAATATTTTCAAAATCCCATTACTTCTACAATTTTCCTATACACTATTTAACATAAATCTTTAAGTATATAATTACTAAAATCCAAACTTACCCTTACGGGCATACTTTCTTTATGAGTCTTTACTTTCCCAAATATACATGGATGTTTAAATCATGATAGATATAAATTCTTATATTCCTTCTCATTAATTAATCTTTTCATTTTCATATAATTTAATGACACTTTATTTAAATATAGTTATTAATAGTTGTTTATTTCAATATTGTTTGATTGATTATTTATTTATTTATTTGGAAAAAAAATCTTCAAAAAGCATATGATGTGATTTTATATTATTTATGTAATTGAACTGGATATTGTATATAGAGTGTTATGGGTGCCCATTGGTGACAAATTTGATTTTAAATTATTTCAGAATTTTCACATCATTAGTTCAGAAATAGAAATATTTATTTCAATCAATATTAGAGGAAAACCAATAACATAAGTTGTTTGATTGGAAAGGAAAATGGCTGATCAATTTTGATTTGAAATGTATAGGCATAAATGAGAAATTGTTAAGGCAAGTCATAACAATATTTTTTTTGAATTATAACAAAGAAAATGATAAATACAGAAATTATTAAGTATATTTTTAAATTGTGACCAAGCAATGAGATAACTTTATATGTTCAGAAGTTAATGGGCAAAACATGATATGACTAAATGAATTTTATCTAAAAATCAAATTAGATGTGTTTGAAATGGTGATGTTTGACTAGACCTTGAGAAAAGATCAGTAATCACTAAAAAAGCTAAACATGCTAGATAAGTAAAGTAAATTAATACAAAATTTGGGTTGTGAATAAGTTTTGGTTTGCAAGAAAGAAAATAAAGCATCGTAAGAACAATTGAGGTCATTGCCCAGAGTGTTTGTGCAGGAACAATGCAAAGTTTGGATTGAACAAGGTTTAGTATACCAAGTCATGTTTAGTAGTATTATAGGAAGAGTACATTAGGATAAGATAAAATTATGTGGATATGTATACAGTATTAGGTTTTTTAAATATAGTTTTATGCTTATCACTAAGTTAACTTTTGCACTTCATATGAAGAAAGTTGTAATCACATTCATGACTAAAATGATGATTGAAAGCAATTTTTGTTTACTAATAAATAATGTACAAGGACTTTTATATTATTTTCAGATCTGAACTTAGATCACATGTTTGTAGCAAATTGGCTCACCATACAGATGGAAATTGATGTTCATATTATTATTAACTGAATTTGACAACATGCCATCATCTTATTAATAATCATGACATGTGTAAATGCATTTTTTATTAATTTGAGGATGTAAGCAAAGTATTAATTTTATAAACAAAGCTACTATCTTTAAAGTGAATATTATCTTCTGGTTAAAAGGTATACTGCATGCTATTGGTGTTGAAGAACATTTTCTGAAATGATGATGCTGAATGAAGTTTTCTGAAATGTCAAATGGTTTCTCAAATAGAATTAACATTAGTCCATGATTCAAAGATTGTTTAGTTTCTATGCTGAATTTTCTGCATGGACCAACATTGCATTTAGCTGTAACATGATGAGGCTTGGCACATTTAAAACCAAAAAGCTTAATGCCATGAGTAATTATAGTTATTAGAACAGATTACCTGGAGATCTGGTGAAATAAATCGGATCCCTGTCTCATTTTTTTAAGAATGATTCTCAACATATTTTTTGGAAGAAACATTGGGATTAATTCCCTGATTTGCAATAATTGCAATGTTATTGGAAATTTTGCTGCTGAAGTATGGAGGTACATGTATAAATTTAGTTTAAAATGATCAGATATATAGTGCATACATAATAAATCTTTTGCCACTGTCTGGTAAAATATTAATTAAAAACAAAAATTAGCAACAAAAAATAATAATAAATTTTATTTTTTCAACAAGTTCCATTTTTCCACAGAGGCAAAACTCTCCATACAGTAGTCCACTCATTTATTTAATAAATGTGTTCTTTCACTATAATGATATACAGTACTCAAATAAATTTATTGCAAAATGTATTGTATGGATTAAGACATAGACCTGCTCTACAGGTAATGTAAAAGCGCTTGAAAATACTATGATGAATGTTAGGATCAGTGTGTTTGTTCTTCAGATTGCAATATATGATAAATCTCTAATTGCGTATACTTTCTTTGTCAAATTGGACACATGAATCAGTTGAAGATTACTAACTTTCTATTGAAATTTTTGATGGTTTTGTGGGAGAAGTTGACTATTTATATAATACTGATTGCTCTTATTGTGAGAGTATTGCCAAGAATAAAACATAATTGGAACTCTGAAGTCTTTTTGAAAGAAAAATTTGCTATAAAAGAGATTAAAAGACATCATTACACATCAAATAAACAGACTAAAGGACCATATCTAATGTGGTAGAAATATCTCTGTTTTATAGATTGATTTATGCATATATTGTTTGTTTGTTTTGTCTTCTGGACTAGAATAATCATAATAATTTACAAATACTAATAATGATGCTTATGAATGAGTTAATAATTTGTTTATGCATATACAAGGAAGGGAGTGTATGTATCTGTATAAACTATTTAATATTTATATAGAAACATATACTATTTTATATATATTATTTATATTGAATTTTTGCATTATTTTCAGTTTTTGAAGTTTAGTATTTATAGGGAATTTGAAGTTTAGTATCTAATTATGTTACTAGATGGCAGAATGAGATTCTCAGTACTGTACTGATGTGTTTTATCCCTAACAATCTAGCAAAATAATTTTCTGAATTTTAGTTGTTGATTATGTCTCTAGGGGGCAGAAATATCAATTTAATAATAATACGTTCTGGATTTCAATCTATGATTTATTTCTAGAAAGAATATATTTTCAATTTTTGTGATATCCATAGTATACAAAAATACCCATGCATCTTATCAATTGTTTCGCATGTTATGCAGCAAAAAAAAAGAAGCAAATAATAAAGTAGAAATTCTCTTGGGTATTCCTTCATCAAACTCAATTGTCTATTTGTGAGTTTACGCCGATTGGATGCAAATTTTTTTTGCTGTCCCCTACAAATTATTTTCAATAATCTATCGCCATAAAAAGGAAAATTAAAGTGTATATATTTTTACAATTCCAATGCTTATAAATTTATTCTTTTTGCTTTCATATGTAAAAATTCAGTCCAAAATTAAAAGCTTTATTTATTGCACTTTTTACACTTTTAGTAATCTAATTTGTAAGTAACTTTTGCGTCGTACTTGGACAGAAATAGTATTGCATTAATTTTAATTTAGGGAAAGATCTTTCCCCTGAAGCTAACTTTAGTGCCAACGCTAAAAAAATATATAATAATATTGTTAAATTTAAGTGTGACATAAGTCGAATAAGAAAATCGAAACAATAATTTCACAGTTTCTAATGGTGCTTTGAAAGAAAATTTAAATAACTTCCTTCTATTTCAATAAATAACTTGAGAGAAATTAATGTATACTGTTTTAATCGGTATATGTTCCTACCGTAACAAAGTATTACTGCCGGCCGAATATTACGGATATTTAAATAATAAATTATTTTATAGATAACATATATTGCCATTGTCGGCATTTTGCGAAACTTGATTCTTTGAACAAAGCGATAAGACGAAATTAAATAGAAAAATAATTGTCTTACCTTTATCTTTCTATAAATCTGCTAACTAGGTACCTTGAACTCCTTGCACTTCTTCACGGAACGCCTTGTACGTAATTATCTGCTTGCATATAATTCTTTATTTTTATTAATACCGCAGTAATATTATTATTGTCGATTTCAAATTTTTTTTTTCTAAATATATATATATATATTCACCTATTAAGCTCCAAATTTAATTGATTATTGTAAAGTCATACGTAAGATACAGGATCATGTTTTTGTAGGATCACACTATTTAGCAGAGATATTAGTCAAAGTTTAACAACTCTGTTATATATAGGGTATATGAGCACAGACTTTCAGATGACCCATCACTCTCCACTCTATCTAATAACACTGATACACTCAAGCACATATATGCTGAAAAGATAAATACTCACCAATATACGTATTTCATGCTAAACCAGCAATCATCAGTTGGTCCAGATCATCATCTCCCACACATATATACTATAAGTGCTCAGGTATATATTAAGATAGACAATCTTCAGGCCTTCGAGCATTCCATCATCAGATTTTCAATTGGATGGACAGTTGAAGAATTGGAGTGTGTACTAGATTGAGGCCTGTCCATTAAAGTATGAAGATTGTCTATCTTAATATATACCTGAGCACTTATAGTATACATGTGTGGGAGATGATGATCTGGACCAACTGATGATTGCTGGTTTAGCATGAAATACATATATTGGTGATTATTTATCTTTTCAGCATATATGTGCTTGAGTGTATCAGTGTTATTAGATAGAGTGGAGAGTGATGGGTCATCTGAAAGTCTGTGCTCATATACCCTATATATTATATATATAGACACAGGTATATAATAAGCCTGTGTTTCAGTTATAACTCTGTTATATATTTCTATATATATGCTTTTGGGCAAAGAACTTTATATACATATGATAAAAGATAAACATAACTATGGATTCAGCACCCTTAGGAATGCAACACTTTCCTACCATTATTAATGCCATATTGCAATCATATACTTTTATTTTTAGGTTTATTGCTTTGACCCATATCTGCCCAACCAAGATTAATCTAAGTTTTTCTCTTTTAGCTAAAAATTTATTGATCATTAAATGATTAGCTATATTGACTTTAGCTATCTACCAGAAAGAAAAATCTTGTCTGCTTGTAATAAATATTTAAAAAAAGTTAAATCACCCAACCCATATTGGAACCTCAGACTATAGGCCTGGTAAATGAAAATACTTATCACTCTGCAGTAATGCCTTTCACTATGTGTTAGAGAAATAGAAATGTAGTTGATATTAAATTATTAATTTTAGAATGAGACTTTAGATATAGGGTAACTGACAAAGGAACGCAGATCTTCAAAGTATGGCCCCCACAAACTCATTTCTCACTTAGTTCAGATGTATTTGTAATGCTGTTTTATATTTACCTCTGTAGATAAATCCTTATTTTATCACAATTGATGGAGTTTATTCCATGTATAAACAAGCAAATTGCAGATTTTTGCTAACTTGAAATCATTTAAATCATATATTCTCATTGAGTAAATATTTCTACTTTAGAAAAGAGAATTTATTTTTATTTATGAATATTGTCAAGAAACCAACTATTTTTATAAATTATTAGCATTAAAGTATATTCCATTTTGAAATCAGTGTTGTTACATATATTGTATATGCATGTATATTTTTGAGACAGAACATTTCCACTTCATAACCAGGATATTTTCTAACCTTATCCTTTCCACTCTCACAAGTTGAACAGATTTTAAGGGTTAAAATTTGTTTTTACAATAAGAAATTTTAAATAATTGCTGTTGTCCATAGCAGCCGCTTAATAATGAAGTATCATTAAAAGTAATAGTGAATATCAGAATCATAGAAGGATGAGAGTGGTCATTATATTTTTAATAGTCATTTTATTGTTAAATTTTTAGGACATATCAGTTTTCAATAAGTCCAAAACATTATTTTAGTTATAAAAATTGAGATTATTTTGTAATACATCTAAGATATGTCAAAGAGATTTGGACAGATTGACAGTAAATTAATAAATATAACAATATTTATTATTATTCTCATCATGCCACTGTTTATCACTAGAGGGCAGATAGTATTAACTAAATTTTAAATGCCAAAATAGTATTTAATTGGGTTACAAGTAAAGGGTAGGCAACAAGATGGTTGAGAAAGGTAATGCGGTATGCAGAAGATTTGGATAAAGAATTTATGTCAGTATACTTGTACAAAAGGTGGGATGATTGTAGGATTGTTGAGTGTTATAGTGGTAAGGAGTGGGATAGAAGAATAGATGTATTAATAAAGAATAGGGAGTTGGAGAGATGGAGAACTAGTATGGAGAGTAAAAAGAGTTTAAATATATATAGGAGTAAACAGAATATTGGGTGTGAGTTAATTTATGATAATAGCAATGAAATTAGTTTACTGTTTAAGGCTCGAATGGGATTTTTAGCAACAAGGGAATATACACGTAAATGGAAAAATATGGGTGATTTATTCTGCAAGTTGTGTAAGGAAATCATAGAAAATATTAGGCATCTGTTACTTCAATGTAAATGCTTGGAAGCAGAAAGGGTACAAATAATGAAGTTATGGAAGAATAAATATGAACAAAGTGATGGAAGAATAAATATGAACAAAGTGATTATACAGAAAGTGGGTTAATGGTTTTTATGCTGGGTTTGGGAAAAGATAAGAGAGATTTAGATATGAAGGCCATGGAGTTGACAAAGATTATGTTATGGAAATGGGATGGAGCAGATTATGGTAAAATTTAGGGTGGGAATGGAAAGGAAAGTGGCTAACAGGTTTCTCTGGGCATAGTTGCTGAGAGATTTCTGATTCCGTATAAGGAGAAATCACAGTGCATCATATCACATCAAATGGTATTAATTTTTGTATATGTGAGATTTATTTAAAAGATATATGTTATATTTATTATGTGAAATAACTTATAGTGAATTTTACTGTATAAATATATATATATATATATATATATACACACACATAGATTAGAATGAAGATGCAGTGTTGGTATTAGATATAAAAAGGAAAGATATGCTTATGACTAGAGATACAAATAATAGAAAAAATAATGTGGATGAAAACAATGATGAAGGATGTAAGAATATAATGATGTTTTTTTTTAATAATGCATAGAAATAGTTGTAAGAAAGGAATTTTTTTTTATAAAAAAGCCTTGGATGGTAATATAAAATTTGGTGTTTAAATATGCAGGGAGACAGACTTAAATAAGTGAAAAAAGTTTTTATAGATAAAAATTAGATTTATTAGTAGAGTTATAGGTAAATTTAAAGAATGAAAGCGGCTTATCTTCAGACAGTGTTAAATCGATATAATGAGAGGATAAGGAAAGATAGGATTATTGTTGAGGAGGTAATTTTCAATTGAAATTGGATAAAAAGAAATGGATGTGTTATGTACTATACCTAATTGCTGAAAGTAGGAAGTATGTGAAAAAGTGGAATGAGAATATTTGGGATTGTTTATATAGGAATGAATACAAAAGAATTTAGGAAGAATAATTGAAATATTGGTTTTAAATTATATGAATGATCATGTTAATGAGATTTATGGAATAGAAAATATGAACAGATCATTATTATAAAGGATGTGTTAGAATGGTAAATTGGGAATTTGAGTAAATTATATACACCTGGGTCTGTTTTTATGCGGACTTCTTTAACATGATTTTGAAGTTATGCGATTTGTGATTCACCGGAAGTCAACCTCCAATAATGTGCTATTACTTTAAATAATAAATTTCGCGCACTTACGTTATATTGAAAGTAATAGCACATTATTGGAATTCTACTTTCATCTTAGTAATTTCAATATTTTCAGTGCTTTATAATAGTAAGATTTTATGCAATAATGAAATTAAAATCATGATTTCCACATTTTATGTATACACACATTAAATTTTACAAGATTATAATGTAAATTTGTTCAAACATTGTGCGTGTTAATTTTGCATTTTAAATCACATTCTGTTTTTGCTTTTTAAAAAAGAATGTAATCAATTATTAATCATTTAGTGTCCACAAGTTTATTTTTAAAAGGTCAGTAATAGCAGTGGGCACAATTAAAAATTAAAATCTGATTTTTAATTGTAATTAACAATTTAAAAATTACTTACTGGCGACTTGAAATTAATGTGATGTAAAACGAAATTTGATTTTTAAACAGAATTGAAAATTAAAGACAAAAATAAGAATTTAATTTTTAGTTGTTAGTTTTAATTAAATTTTTCCCAGCAGTGGTGAATAAATGTCTTTTTATTATCATAAGTCTAAGTTCATAAACAATTAATAAAATCATCATCGTCGTCGTCAACAGAAAACCATTAACACAATATGAGAGTGAACTTGGCACTAGTTGTATTTCCTCTTGTGAGAATAATATTTGAGATATTCTTGACTTCGTTTAAGGAGAAGCCAAATACATCACATCACATCACATGAGAATCTGATTTTTTACTAGTTTGCAAACGAACGTGTTTTTGGGCAAATAGCGATAATAATTAAAACGTGTATAAAAAAATGTAAATTACTGTACTGTAAATTATACATAAAAATATAATATTTTGAATAAAATTAAATATTATAGTTGAAAAAAGTTTGTCTTGTATCAATTTTTTTCAAATTTGAAATTTTTTATTTGTCATATTTTATTTCCTTATTTTTTTTTTTTTGCCTGAATTTTAAAGTAATTTTACGTTGGTGCTTTGCTTTTATGCGAATTTTGAAAAATCACAGACCACATCCTCCCTTTTTCAATGTAAGTTACGTCTATTTTTGCGCGATTTCGTTTGCGCGTGTTTTCTTAGGAACCTATCTATCTCGTAAAATGAGACCCAGGTGTAATGATGAATCTATATTGCTTGGACAGAATTTAAAGTATTCTGTTGATTATTATATATTAGTAGATAAGGGATATTAGAAAAGATAAAAGTGTTCAATATGGAAGAAAATGGATACAATGCTTATTGCAAATTTTATGTTGGTAAAATTAGAGGTATCTGAAAAATTTGGTAGTGAAACGTATAAAAAAGTTGATAAGAATGGATTAAAAATTAGTGATGAGATTAAATTGAGTAGGTTTAATAAAAAGAAATTATAAAAGATAGTGCTTTTAAAAGTTATGAGTGGTGAATGGATATGGTGAAGAAGATTGTAAATGAGTATTTATTTTAAAATATTACTAAAATCACATTTTCCTTTATTTTTGTTGTAATATCTTATATTAATCCAATTTATCCAAATCACTTCAAACACCGAAGTGATTTGGATAAATTGGATTTATTTATTTAAAATTAACTGAATTAATAAGAGAAAATGGGGGGGGGGGGGCTTTAGTAAAGGTAAAAGAAAAAAGACAGGCATTTAGAGATTATAAAAAGAAGATGTAGGAAAAGCAAATAAAGGTTAGATGGGATAGATATTTAAGGCAAAAAAAAAAAAAAGAATTAAGATAGAAATGTGTGAATCTAATAAGAAATTAATGGATGAAATTAGCAGTGCAAGAAGGGAGAGTTGTGAAAAATTTCGGATAGACATAAAAAAGAGAGATAAGAAAGAAAAGGATATTTATATTGTTAATTGCAGAGGAAATAGAGTGTGAGGATAGGAAGAACTTTGAAAAAATAATTAATTTATAGTATAAGCTTTGGGTCATTGAGAGTTGGTAAATGAATATTTCATTAGAGAGCTTAATTTATGAGAAAATTGATAGAAGGATGCAGAATTAAATATAACAGTAAGAATAAAAAAAGGAAAAGCAAAAGGACTAGATAATGGCAGTATATGCAAGGCTTGGTTCAAAAGAAATTTAATAAATTTATAATTGATAATAAGATTCCAGAAGAATGGAAGAGTGTGATAATTAAATTATCTTATAAAGGAAATGGTAAAGAAGATTTTAGATCATTATCTAGCTACAGATCTTAAATACATTTTAAAAAACATTTATTTACATTTTATGGATTGAGTTTGATGAAAGAGAATGAAATCTTGAGAGGGCGTCAGAATTGATTTAATTCAGGGAGAAGTACATTTCAGTTCATTGAAGTTCATAAAAAAACTAAATTATTATTTATTGCATTTTCAATAGAAAAAATTGATGATAGAGTGTCTTGAAAATATAGAAATAAACTTAGGATCGGTATGAATCATGAAAGATCTTTCCAAAAATAATTTTTATAAATGCCCTTTGAGGTATATGCTTTCATTAGAAAATAAATGTGAAATTGGATTGTAATAAGGGTGTTCATTAATATTTTTAAATTAAATGTGTATCTGTGTCGGCTTTGTTATATACATATGAACACTTATATATATGTGAGGGAGCTGTATTGCAAAACTGTTTATTAGCATTAAAACCAAATTATTAGTTATAAATCTTTAATTTATCAAAATGAAAATGTATAAATTTATTCATTATTTAGCTAAAAAACTCAATATAATTTCCAATTCTAGAAGTGACCAAGATACATATATAACAGAATGTTTACGCAACTTAAATCTGTTGCAAATAATGTTTATGTTTTAGGATAGCTTGAAGTAATGTTACATTTGTTTTCTAGCCATTCTAAATGCTATTGGAATCTATGAGGTTACAACAAAGATTATTATCATTGTTTTATTAATTTAAGTATTAGATTGATATTCATTCTTTGATTTTTCATTCTTTACAAATGACACTATAATTCATGGACATTGATAAATTAGGTATGTTCATCATTGGTTCACATTTTTATCTTGTTAAAAATGGGGTGGTAGTTTGCTGGACAAAGACGCCGCTCAATGGTGCCGTTATCACGCCAAAATTATAATATATGAACATTTCCAGGCCATTGATTTTAATCATTTTGCTGTGTTTTTTGTTATCAAAAAAAAAAGTAAATACCAAAATCATGTTTTTTAACCTTTTTTTTTTTTATTAACATAACCAAATGAAGTGAAATGACATCAACAAATGTAAAATAATATCAACAAATTTCAATTTTATTTGTTTTTTACAAAAATAAATTTTATTTCATTTTCATTTTTACATAGAAACAGGAACAAATACTGCTTTTTTTTAAACATGCTATTTGTTTTAAAAAACAAGTTTCAATTTTATTAGCCTTATTGTGTGTTACACTGCCTTTTTTTTTTTGTTTGTTTAAAAATCAAAATCGGAACAAAAAGTAAAAGTTCTTGAAACAGCAACAAATATTAAAATGGCTTTAAACTTATTAAGCTTTTTTTTTTTTTTAATATGCTTTTTAGGGTATTTAAAAAAAAGTTAATTGCAATTTTATTACTGGATATTTTTGTGTTACTGCTATTTTTTGCTTCAAATATAATGGCAACAAAAAGTAAAAGTTGTCAGCCTTTATGCTCACCATGCTATTTGTTTGAAAAACAATTTTCAATTTGATTATGTCTTTTTTTGTGTGTGCTATGCCTTTTTTTTTATTGTTGTTTAAAAATCCATAATCGGAACAAAAAGTAAAAGTTCTTAGTCTTAGTTTTACATTTTCATTTTTACAGAGAAACAGCAACAAATACTAAAATGGCTTTAAACTTAGTACGCTTTTTTTTTTTTAATATGCTTTTTTTTTTTTAGATTGAAAAATAAAAATTTGCAATTTTATTACTGTTTGTTTATGTTCCCCGCTTTTTTTTTTATTTCAAAAATAATGACAACAAAAAGTAAAACTTGTTAGCCTTTTTTTTTTAAACTGTAAACAACAAGAAATTAAAAAAATATTACAAACAATATGCTTCTTGAGTTTTTAAAAACCAGTTGAAAACTTTTGAAGCTTTTTTACAATAATAACAACCAAAATGAAAGAGCAACAACTTTAAAAACTATTACCCAAATAACCAATGAATACTTTAAACCGGTTTTTCTTTTCAAAAAAGAACTACAACAACAAATCTTAATTATCTTCAAAATACATGACCAATTTCAATCGAAAAGGACATTTTTGTTAGGTAAACATTACAAAATGTAAAACATTTGTAAAAAGAAACAAGTCAAAAGAAGAGCAATAACAATTATTCAAAATATTCAAAATCACTTCAACTTCAAACGCTACTTGTAAAATCCTACTGGGAGTGCTGTGTCAAAGACATCTCTGAAAGAATGGCCAGGAAAACATCTTCATCCTTGTGGAAACAACCCCACATAAATTCTGCAAGATAGTTGGGCAGAACTTGACGGTGAGTTCCACATTGTTTCCTGCTTTTCCACTTTAAAAGTCCCCAAAGACTCTCAATGGTCTGTGTGTGAGCACCTGTGGAAGGGTCTACAAAGTTGTAGGTGTGATTCACTGTCAGATGATGGAATCCTGATGCCTCAAGATCAGCAGACTTATAACCCTTCCAACAGTTCAAGAAGATAGTCGATCCAGCCTTGACATTGTCTTTCAGGACCTGCAAAAGTGTGGATGCAGATCAGCAAGGAACACATTTCAAGAAACATTCACATGTCTCACAGCACCCCCCCCCCCACCAAAATCCACTGTTGAGGTAGTTTTCCTCCTGCTAAAGAGACTTTCATCTACCTCAACTGTCAAACCGGATCCACTGATTTGATAGCATGCTCAAGCTGCCAAACTCTCAGAACACAGCTCCCACAGGCCATTCGTCCAATGTAAGATGGCACTTCTTCTGATCGACAGTTCTGTCTGGATGTCTAGGATACTCAGCTGTTCACAGCTTGAACCAACAATATTCTGGTGCTGTCAAACCAATTCTGCTTTTGAACGGAACACATTAGCTTGCATGAACACAATGAACAGCAAAATTGAATTGCTCCTTTACAACAGAATAATTTCATCAATGATCCACAATCACATTTCTTTGAATGTGGAAGCACATTGATTGTTTGCAAATATGACACAGCATCTGATTCTGTTGCTGGTAAATCACAGAATCGAACAAGATGTGCGATTTCCTGTGCCATTTTGTTGGTTTTGTGGAATGTTACGGACAGTACGTTACTTGGTGCATTACCTAATTCAAACTATCTTCACACATCTATCTGGACAAGATTTTGCCACTTAAAACTTCAATACAGAATGGTGTAAAGAGTCGGATAATTATTACTTAAGAGAATAACAATATTTCAATACTAAAAAAAAAAAAGTTAAATAAAAAAACCATTTTCATAAAATTCAAATACACACACTCTCACACCAAGCCATAAAAATTGTATGAAGTGTGCGAATTCACAAAATTTATTTACTGCGATGCGACCAAGCGGCCTGTATTCTGTAACACAACACAAATGTTGTATTATAGTAAATGCGGGTTTGCAAACATGCTGTACTGCGATGTGACAAAGTGGCCTGCAATCTGCAACACAACAAAAATGTATTATAGTAAACATGGGTTCGAACATGTCGGCTGTGGAAAACGGCATTATAATGTGCTTTAGCACATAAACGGTGCCATCCAGCAGCGTTTTTGTCCAGCAAACTACAACCAATAATGGTGATTAATAATTAGGCTGTGATTCAGGATACAGTATGACCCATAATTTCATTCTGTTCTAAATGGTGTTCAACTTCAGAGTATTATTTTTATTCAGTTGCAAATGATAGCCAACAATGGGGTTGTAATTTCATTCAGATTATATTAAAGTTTTCATTTCCCATAGTGATTATAGTTATTCAGTTATAAATTATTCCCATATCAGTGAGGCAATTAGAGCATACCCTTATTTTTATTTTGTTACAAATGACGCTACAATTCATGGACATTATCATACCAGGATCATTCTTTCATACCCTCTAGTTATTATGTTACAATACATACAATCATTGTGCATATATCTACAAATTTCAATTAATTAATGTGTGAGTTAGAGTGCTCTCAAGAAAGTTTATTGTGAAATAAAATATTAGGTGTTATATATTAAGTAAATTCTGAAATATCAATAACTACAAATCAGAATCAGTTAAAATTACATCTTATATAAAGCAGATTTTGTTTGCTTTATTAGTAAATGTAAAAGATGCAATGTATATAGTGAGTGGTTAAATTAATTTAATACCCCTCTCCCTCCCCCCAGTGAAATAGTAATCTGGATATAAAATATTGCTGTCTGTGATTTACTGTTTTCATCACCCATTTCCCCCTTTTTTCTTAATTATGGGTCAAGATATTTATTATGATTATATATATTTCATTAGTGCTAAATATATTTAATAGTTTAACATTTTAGCTATTATAACAAGACTGCCCTTGAAATTAACTATTACTGAAATATGATATTTTATCTAAATATTTTATTATTAATTTTTTTTTTTTTTAGAGAGTATAATTAATGATTACAAAATTTTTATGTAAATTATATATAATGGAAATGGGAAGCGGAGGGAGGGCATTAAGTCATCATTTTAAATAGTTTTAAATTTTCTAACATTCCTGAAAATCTAAAGTATGTCAGTATTATTCTAAATAGGTAACCATCAATTAAGATCAACAAAAAAATTAAAGAATCAATAATTAATAAATAAAAAAAAATTTTTTTTAAATGTTTTGTTTTTATTAAAAAAAAAGTTATTTGCAATTTTTATATTTATATATGTAGAGTATATATTTATACTTGCGTTAGCATTAATAAGTTTTAGTCTGAACTTTGTTTTAATGGTAAGAATAATTACTAGAGAATTTGATGGTGGTAAGAAATAAACGTAATATTTCTTAGCGAGATCTTAATGAAAGAACAATTAATTTCTGTAATCAAATCTCAGTGATGATCAAGTACAAAAGTGATACAGAGCAATTTCAGAAAGAAGTCATTGGAGAGGAGGAAAGCATGGGACCGAAAGTCAAAAAAATATTGTTTACAATCATTTAAAAAATAAATTAAAAAAGAATGAGAGATATTAAATTGGAAATACATTTAGTGCCACAATTCAAAATGGTGATTAATAATATTAGTAATTTTAGAGAGACGATTAGAAGCTCTCCTGTAATTGATTTATGCTGCTTCTTTAGCAAACATAAATATCCATTTTGAAACCTATTCTTATATGTGTATGTTTAGTTAAGCTACTATGTTTTAGCTTATCATTAAGGTTTGCATGTTAATGAAATATGTATAGTTAAATAATTGCAAGAATGATATTATTAAAGCATATTATTAATAATTAATTAAGCCCCAAATATGCTTTACTCCTTCTTAGTTTGTTATTACTTGGAGAAACTATATAATGTTAAAGTGTGAGAAGTAACAAGTTGAGTTTTAATCCAAGAACTGTTAGTTTTTAAATTCCTCTACCACTTAAATTCTATAACAATTTTTATAATTTTCATATATAGGAGTAAAATTAATCTTTCAGTTATTTATTATTCATTTTAAGATTTAGCCTTCATTTGTATTTTTAGATTTTAGATTATACAATAAGTAGAATGGTTTATTATGATTCTAATTATACTTTAAATAGCACTTTTAAATAGTGTCCATTTATATATTTAGCATTTTATTGTCTCATCGTTTATTAACATGATACATTGGTATGCACATGGTCAATATGTGCACAAGTGATATTTTTTTTGTTCAGATAAAATGGCTTTGTGTGTGTGTCAATAGAGGAAAGTAAATAGTTATGTATATTCTTAGGATTTTTTTTTTTTTAAGGGATGCCAAAAATGCTTTCCCCTGGTGGAAAAATGGTTTAATCAATCCATGGATGAGTGTAAACAATAAATATAATTCACTTAAATATTCATTTTTAAATGAATAAAAATTAGTTACAAGTGAAATTTTTATTGAATATTATATATATAATGTGTATATCTTTTATATATATAAGCTTATTATATATTAGGCTGCAGAAAGGAGTTTGCTATTAACTGAAAGGAGACCCTTTGATTCCTCTTGGAGGCCTTAAAGGAACCGAGCAGGGCAAAT
Organism: Epiperipatus broadwayi; assembly: GCA_028023455.1. NCBI lineage: Eukaryota > Metazoa > Onychophora > Udeonychophora > Euonychophora > Peripatidae > Epiperipatus > Epiperipatus broadwayi. The sequence goes on along the minus strand of JAQFVV010006263.1, from coordinate 6,572,467 downwards.
TCCTAATGTCCACTCCATACGTTCTTGTCGTTGCAGCTGTTATTACTATATGTTTATTCATATAGTATACGAACATGGATGGGCTGCTCACCAACACGCATTAGCCAGCATGGTGAGTTTATTGGCTTTTTACCTCTGAGTTTAAGATCAAGAAACACCATGGTCTTTCTTCTCAGTGCCTGATAAGGCAGAATGAATGTTTATGTAAATGATAAAGATTTTTCCCAATTATACAATTATGACAGACAAAAATAAAGCATGGCCCTTAATCCCAGGAGGCTGTAAAGTCACCAACCAAGGCAGCGGTTGGTGGCCGAAGGCAGAGGGTGCTAAGAATATCCTGGAGGCGGACCCAGGCTGCCATTTGATGATGACTTTTTATTTAGGTACTTACAACTGCAGATCACTTTCAAGTGAAGGAAGATTGCAAGAATTAGAAGAAGAACTCTCTTATATTAAATGGGATATTATTGGACTTTGTGAAGTTAGAAGAAAAGGTGAAGAGACAATTGATTTAAAAAGTGGACATATGCTCTATTATAAAGGCACAAATATTGGAAATACAAGTGGAGTAGGATTCATTATAAATAAAAAGTGGAAGAACAATATTGTGGAGATTGATGGTGTATCAGACAGAGTGGCAAGATTAGTTATACAACTTAATAGCAGATATCAAATGCAGATAATTCAGGTTTATGCCCCAACAAGTTCTCACAGTGATGAAGTAGTAGAAGATTTTTATATGGATGTACAAAAGGCTTTTGATCAGAGTAAACAACATTTTAAAATTGTTATGGGAGATTTTAATGCTAGAATTGGTAAACAAATGAAAGATGAAAGTGTTGTAGGTAATTTTGGTTATGGTAATAGAAATGAGAGAGGACATAGACTTGTGGAGTTTGCAGAGAAGGAAAAACTTTATATTATGAATTCTTTTTTTGAGAAAAATGTTAGAAGGAAATGGACATGGAAGCATCCAAATGAAGGTACAGCAGAATTGGATTATATTTTGACTAACAGGAAATACATATTTCAAGATTGTAATGTTCTTAATAAATTTAACACAGGAAGTGATCATCGATTAGTAAGGGGTAAGATACATGTTAATCTTAAAACTAGAGAGACAAAAATTATTAAGAAAAACTATATTTACAGTTGATATTCCTAATCTTCAGAAACATTCTAATGAATTTAAATTAGAACTTACAAATCGGTTTCAAGTATTAGTAGATTTTGAACATGATTCAGATTTGAATGAAATTAATATGAAAATAACTGATACACTTTTAAAAACTGCAACAAAGATAGCTGGTAGAAAAAAGCAGCAATTGACTAATAAAATTTCTACTGAGACTAGAGAACTTATGAAGAAAAGAAGGAATATGAAGATATGCAAGAATGATGCATTAAAAAGAATTGAATATCTCGAATTTTGTAAAATGGTGCGGAAAAGAGTTGAAAATGATATAAGAAAGTATAACTGTGAACTAGCAAGAAAAGCTGTAGAAGAAAATAAAAGTCTTAAGAATGTAAAACAACATTTTGGTATTGGTAGGAAATTTATATCTGCAATAAGGAAAAAGATGGAATTATTACTAAAAAGAGGGATGACATTATGAAATTGGTAGAAGATTTTTATCAAGAATTATATAGTAATAAAGAACAAGTACCTCCTATATCTATTACATCTTCCGAATTGCCCAGAATTTTAAATGAAGAAGTGAGAAATGCAATTAAATGTATGAAAAAAGGAAAGGCTCCAGGTAATGATGGAATTATAATTGATATATTAAAAGAAGCAGGTGAAGAAACAGAAAAAATATTAGCAAAGTTATATACCAAATGTCTAAATGATAAAGATGTACCGGATGATTGGAAGAATGCAGTAATAATATTAATATTTAAAAAAGGTGATAAAGAAGATATTAGAAATTACAGACCTATCAGCCTTTTATCAGTTTTATATAAAATTTTTACCAAGATAATTACAACTCATCTACAGAGAACCTTGGATTTTCACCAACCAAGAGAACAAGCTGGATTTAAAAGTGGTTTTAGTACAGTAGATCATATTCAAGTATTGAGAGAAGTTATAGAAAGGACAAATGAATATGAGTTGTCATTATGTTTTGGATTTGTAGATTATGAAAAGGCATTTGATTCTATAAACATTTCTTCAGTGATTAAAGCATTGGATCATCAAGGTATAGATCCAGGATATTGTCATATTTTAAAGAATATTTATAAAAATGCAACAGCAACAATTATATTACATAATCATACTGGGAAAATCAACATTGAGAAAGGTGTAAGACAAGGTGACTCCATATCTCCAAAACTTTTTACAGCAGTGCTGCAAGAAGTATTTTGTGGATTAAAATGGGAAACTAAAGGAGTGAAAGTAAATGGAGAGTATTTAAGTCATTTAGATTTCGCAGATGATGTAGTTGTTTTTGCAAATAATGCTTCCGACCTGCAGGAAATGTTGCAGGAGTTATCAGATGAAAGTAGGAAAGTAGGACTAAAGATAAATGTTAAAAAGACTAAAGTAATGTTTAATCGATTTGCTCAAAATATGAAAATAAAGATTGATTATGATGAATTAGAAGAAGTTAAGAGTTACAAATACCTTGGTCAGATTATTAATACAGATGGAAACATAATAGAGGAAATTAATCATAGAATTAAACTTGGTTGGAGTGCTTTTGGCAGAAATAACTTGATATTAAAAGGAAATATACCTATGTGTTTGAAAAGAAAGGTTTTTAACAAATGTGTTTTACCAGTTCTTACTTATGGATCTGAGACTTGGACACTTAATAGAAGATCAATACAGAGACTTCAGACCACTCAAAGAAGTATGGAGAGATGTATGTTGGGAGTAACAAGAAGAGATCGAAAACGCAATGTATGGGTAAGAGAACAAACAGGTGTTACTGACCTCATTGAAAAAATTAAAAGATTGAAGTGGAGTTGGGCTGGACATATTGCTAGAAGAGATGATAATAGATGGACAATTGAAATTTTAAACTGGATTCCAAGAGATTGTAAAAGACCCAGAAGGAGACCACATGTAAGATGGATGGATGAAATAAGAAAATGTGTAGAGGTGATATGGAGAAGAGAAGCTAAAGATTGGAGAAGATGGATTAAACTTGGAGAGACCTTCATCCTGCAGTGGATTGATAATGGTTGATAATGATGATGATGATGATGATGATTATATATTAGATTTTTAGAAATTGCATCAATTATTATTTTTTATTTAAACACGATATTTTTTGTATAAAAAATATTTCACTTTAATCTTTATATAAAATATTTTTATGTTGATAAAATATAGAAACTGAGTGAAAAGAGAGTTTACCAATCACTCGAATCTCATAAAAGTAAATATATGTTAACATGTTTTGTTTTTATGTTATGATTTTATTTCTAAATGTTATTTTTGTTAAATAATGATTTTGGCTTTTAACCCTCAATAAAAATAATTGAATCTGGGTGATAATTTGATATGGTTAACCTTTACAATTGTTGTCTTATTAATAATGAGAAATTATTAAAATTATAAGAAGCCACACTGATAGCATTTGTCTCTGCTAATGTACTCATTTATTTATTAAATTTAAAAACTTAAATTTTAGTTACATTTTTTATGAGAGATAGAACTATTCAGAAACAACAGATTTTTTCTGTCAAACATCTTTGACTCATATGGTTGTTGCTTTTTAATGCATTTTGACAAACCTGTACTGATGTTCTCTGCTACCTACAATTGATTTTCTCTTTGTTTTTTTAAAGCATGCAAATTCATTACAAAATAATTTTGGATAACTAAGTGATAAATGTAAGATTCAATAAACTTTACATACTCTAAAATTCTAAATAAATATTTAAAAAGTACATCACAAAGTTAAAAGATAAAAAAGAAATATTTTTCCTCACTTGCACTTTACAAGAATTTGTTTTTTCTTTTCAGAAATTAATTTAAAAATAAACTTTGTGTTCTTCGTTGATATTGTTAAAAAGGTTTTAATTTGAGAAAGAAATGGAAACATTATACTTGAGTCGTTAATTTAAATTATCTATTTTAGTTTTTTTTAAAAAGTAAAAAGAAACCACTTTATGCTCTTCATTTAGAACTTGGGTTGTCTATGATGGAGAAAAGAAAGCTAGGGACAAGAGAGTTTAGAGTGATTTTACGTTGTTCATTCACATTGCCAAATTACTTGGTCTTGTAATGGTCATATTTGCACATTCACACAACAAAATCCAGAGTTTTGGCAAATCCCAAAGCTGATCTAGATGAGGGATTGAGTCCTCAAATCAGATCGCACCTAGGTTTCTTTACCAACACCCCATGATTTACTACCCTATGGATGGCATACATAAGGTTACACTCGGTCTCAATTTAATTCGCAACCAGCAGTAGAACAGGGTGAAATATGAGATTCAGAAAATGGTTAATAAATTAGAAATTTTAAATAAACACACCATATGGCTTACTGAGGTAATGCATATATTAATAATTAATACTAAATGGAATAGATTTGGATAAAATTTGGATGAACTGCGAATAACACACTGAACATTATTACAAGTTTAATATCTGGATCCACTTTAATCATTTTTATCTGTGATTATAATCATGCCTGAATATGTTATGCCATCTATTCTAGGTTTGCCATAGGAGTCAATCTTACAAGAATGATAAATGATAATAATTTATTCTTACTAAAATTACATAATGAGCAATAAATGTGCTCCCTATGCAGATTCTTTAAGTAAACTAGATCTGGTGTTCAGATCAATGCTGAACTGAATGATAATATGGAGGGATAAACTGGTGAATATAGTGGAGCTTCCAATGCTATGACGCTAAACTAACTAAATAAGAGTTGTGACATGAATGTGTAATTAGTCACGGGATTCAGTACTTGACTCCCTTGGATCGCACAACTTGCTATCATAAATAAAGTGAACCTTTGTTCAGGGATCGGAGCAGCTTTACAAATTGGTTTCTGAACCCTCATGTTCCAGTTCTAAAGAGGCTGTCTGAACTGAAATAATGGGGTGGCATTTCATCATGAGCCCGTTTACAAGAGACATAGCAAGGCATATTGCGTGTGTGTTCTTTGTTAGAACACATTTGTAATGCTTACTAAAACTAAAATAATATTAGTTTAATTAAACTAATATTATAATTTCATTTTGCGAAGCTACCTTATTTCAGTTCACTAATTAGCATACTTGAAACATGCTAAGGATTTCATTAAAGTAATATAGTTTAAAGACTAAATCTGGATAGTTTATATAACAAACTACAGAGGAGTAAAGCATATTTGGGATTTAATTAATTATTGATAATACGCTTTTATAATATTCTCACAATTATTTAACTATAGATATTATTAACATGCAAACCTTAATGATAAGCTAAAACATAGTAGGTTAAATAAACATACATATATAAGAATCAGTTTCAAAATGGAGATTTATGTTTGCTAAAGAAGTAACATAAATCAATTACAGGAGAGCTTCTAATCGTCTCTAAAATTACTAATATTATTAATCTCCATTTTGAATTATGGCATATCATAAATATCAATGAAATAAATAATATAAAAGAGAATAGGTATGACCGCTGATTAGAAAAGTATAGATATAATAACTGGATACAATTATTATGTTTAGGACAATTGTTTTAAAATCATAATTATTCATTTAAGTAGGCAAGAAGGTTACAGTTATTATTAATTTAAAGTTACCTTTAGATTTATATTACAGAGTTTATTTTATTTTACTGAGAAAACATTTAGAAGTTACAATTTATGAACACTCAATAATATAGCTAGCTTGAGAAACTTTAGGAGTAATTTAAATTTTAGATTCATTTTTAAAGAGCTCTGTCAGAAGAAATATTACCAATATTTTTCTAGATGAGTCATCTGGCATGTAGTGACACTGTTACTTCTCTAGGCAGGCTGTTCTCTGATATCTTCTTGGCAGGCCATTAGTGTCAAACTCCTCCATTTTAATAGACTAGTCTTCTGAAGGAAGTTAGCAATTTTGGGTGCCTTCTAGCCATTCATTTCCATTTTTAAAATGGGCATTACTCCCTGCAGCAAGTGTTTCATTTATTAAGAGAGTGAACTTTCAGTGCTAATATTTGGGGAGTTTTTATATTAAACTCTTCGATCCCTTGTCCCCTGCAAAATCCATTAACTTGTTTATCGTTTTCAGTTTTTAATCTTTAAATTTAACATAGTTTTATTACTTTTAAAATTCAGCATTAAGATTTTAGAAAAGACAAAAGCAAAATTTGAATAGTAAAATAGTGGAGCTTGAGTGATTTTGCTTTGTCCTAAAATTTATTATAGTCTTATTTTTAAAATATGTTCTTGGTCTCCACACAAATTAAACCAGGTGTGTGTGGGTATCTTCCAAGAATATGCAATCCTTTGAAACAGTTTTAAGTTGGGTAAACATTCTGTTATATATGTATCTTGGTCACTTCTAGAATTGAAATTAAAATGTGTTTTTTTAGCTAAATAAGAAATAAATTTATTCATTTTCATTTTGATAGATTAAGACTTATAACTAATAATTTCATTTTAATGCTAATAAACAGTTTTGCATTACAGCTGCCTTGCATATATATGTGTTTATACATCTATAATGATGCCTATACCGATACGCTTTTAATTTAAAATATAAATATACGTGTACATAAATTAATATGTTAATCTACATGGATATACATGGACTGGGTTTAAATCTGGGATAAACATTACTATGGGACATAGTAGATGAAACAGGATGCTAGTCACTAAATACTGTTTCACATTTCTTAAAGTCACTAAAATAAATATATATATATATAAAATTTACTTGCAATTTAAATCAATAAAAAAAATTTAACCATTGAAATTTAAGATTCTAAAATTTGATATTGCCTAATGAGATTCCTGGACCATCATCAGTTCTCCATTAAATATTTGGTGTAATCAATGCACAAAATAAAATAAAATAAATTATTAATAACTGCACAAAATAAAATAAAATAAATTATTAATAACACCACAAAACTAATTATTCTACCTGGGCAATTAAGAATACAAATCAAATTTATTCTACACAAACTTCAGTATCAAGAGTAAATACTTGTCATATCAAAATGAAAATATGAATATATCAATAATTTATCAAATATCTACATATTTACACTGAGGAAGGGAAATAGATTCCTAAATAAATTATCTAGTTCAAGAAGGATCTGGGGGGTTTATCTTTGAAAGGCTTTAGGCTTCAGGCATTGTATGTTCCGATAAGGTCCCACTGCCAGCATTAATGCATTGCCTCCATTGATTGCTCTTTATTATGTATGGGCCCTTACATAAAGGAAAAAATTTCCCATACTTTCCTAACAACTTATTGCTAGGCTGCATGACTTGAACCCACACCCAATCACCCACACAGAAGGCATGCAAGTGGCAGCCCTCCTTTATTCTTCATGCCACCACCTGGTCTAAGTTAGCTTTAGCCCAACATCAGTCCTTGATTGGATTCATGCCTGTATCTCCTGATTATTGGACCTGTTGGTGGGCATGGCTGTCTTAATGAAGTCTCATCAGAGGGAATCCTGTGAACTCATTCCAAGTTTCATTAATGTTTTTAGAATGTCCTTGGTTTGACCAACCCAACTTTTATGGTTTTTTACCCCACATGTATCCAGGACAATCTCCCTATTTCCCTCATAACTCGTTTGATTGGGGATTTTTGATGGAGGTCAAAAGGTGTTTAACATCCTGATCTCTTAACCAGGACTTCCATTCTTCTATCGTAAAAGCAGTCCTGCAGTCCAATAATATGAACTCTTGTTTCACCATGATGGAAAACTGAAAATTGTGAAGCATATGAATATGTTCTGCCTGTCAGCCTGTCACACGGGGTACACCTGGACATATTTGGAGAACGTCATACATGACCAGCAGATATCTGTACTTTCAATAAGATGTTAGTAGTCCATAGTGATTGATTGCCATTAGCCCGTTCAGCTTGGATGAGACAATCATTGATACTGGGCCTGCATAAGACTTGTTTGGTAGTTTGTTCCTGGCACAGCTGGTACACCCACAGATGACCTTCAAGATTTCCTTGATGTTAGGCCAATGGAATTGGTGTCGAATACATCAGTTTTGCCAGGTCCATAGTGACCCACCAATCTGTGGACATATTGGATGACCCAATCTCTGAGCACTGGGAGTATTAAAATCTTCCACAAGCATTCAGTCTGTCCCATCCTTCTCTGCAGATTGCCTGGATCCAAAAACACTTGTACACTCTTTTGCTCCTCTCTCCTTTACGTACTTCTCTCTTCCTCAGCATGCCCATTTCTGCCAGTATTGCAATCACCTTAACTGTGTTTTCAAAGTTCCACAGCCACTGAGAGATTATCAAGATTGATGATAATCAGGTTTCTGCTTAGGATATCTGCCACAATTTTCTCTGGACTGAACAATACATGACGATGATTAAAATCTCTATAGGGTTAGGTTCCATCACATGAGGTGTTCATTGATTGGTCAGGTTAGCTTCTATTGAGGAATTCTAGGCAGTGATGGTCAGTGATAATCACCTTGAGTGGAGGAGGAAAGGTTTGAATTTTTATTGGGCCTACATGATCATCAGCGTCTGCTCTGTGATGGTGTAATTTAATTCTGGTCTTTTTGAGGTTTTGCTGCTAAAAAAATACCAGTGGCTGCTATATACCATTTATACCTTCTTATACACTTTATCAATACTTTTATTTGTATTACACTAACAGTTTCGACTGTCCTGCAGTCATCATCAGAGCTACAATATTTATATAATTATACAATTATTACACTTATCCACATATTTATATACATAATTAATACACAATATATAAGCAAAAATAATTATATATTTTAATATGATCTTTATAAATAATCATTTCCCATTTTATTACCTTATTTTCTAAATAATTTTACCAGTATTTTATATTAATTTATTTTATATCACTTTATTTTATTTTTTAAATATTATCTAATATAATAATTATAACTTTAACATTTATTTTATTATTTAATGCATATAATTATCATTTTTCTTATAAGATCAACTTCTAATTTTGTCTTATTTTTATTAAATATTTCTACCAATTAACTTTAACCACGTTACAAATTTTTTTTTTTTTTTATTACAAAAAATTACTTTCTTCTTGTTGATTCTATTACCAAAACCCAATTGACAAAAAAATTCAAAAATTTTTGTATTTGTTTAACACTCAAAATAAAATAAAGTGATATAAAATAAATTAATATAAAATATTGTTAAATTATTTAGAAAATAAGATAATAAAATGGGAAATGATTATTTATAATGATCATATTAAAATGTATAATTATTCTTGTTTATATATTGTGGATTAATTATGTATATAAATATGTGGATAAGTGTAATATTTGTATAATTACATATTTGAATATTTTACCTCTGATGATGACTGCGGGACAGTCGAAACTGTTAGTATAATACAAATAAAAGTATTGATAAAGTGTATAAGAAGGTGTAAATAGTATGATATATTATAATAGAGATCAATACATAAGAAAAGGAGAAGTAGGAAATTATATTGCTGCTATATACTATTTATTTGAAACAGTCCCACACCTAGGTCCATATGGCCAGAGTCTGCAAGTAGAACAGATGACCAAATTTGGGTTGGTATAACATAATGGTGTGGAGGGATCATTCTTTAACTTTGTTGAGTTCTTGGTTATGTTCTTGCTCCCACATTGTATTCTTTTTAACCAGCTCAATTAATCTGACCCTGTCCTGTGCAAACTGGGCTAAAATTGGTGGTATTTGCTTTGGCCTAATAATAATCACATTTGTCTGTGTGTGTTGGTTTTGGAGAATTTTTATATTGCCTTGATCTTGTCTGGATGAGTTTGCACTACTTTCCCATCCACTATCTCCTGACAGGAAAAATGGCTCTTCAGATTTATGGTCATGTTTGTCTAAATGCATTCTCAAAACAATCTTCCTAAAATGTTGTAGATGTTCTGGTTGGTCCTTAGATGCAACATCCACATTGTCCATGGTAACAGATTAGATATTTCTTCATTACCTCTGACAGTATCTGGTCTAAATACCTCATCAGTCCACCGTTGCTGTTAATTAATCAAAATGGCATCCTCTGGAACATGTGTATGCTGCCATTGCATCAGAATACTGTGTATTTGCGGTCCCTTGGGTCTAGTACTATTTGTCAATTGCTTGCCTTGAGATCAGTGGAAAAAGAGTTTTTCTCAGCTAAGCACAGGAAGATTTCTCATGTGCATGGCAGTGTGTCTTTTTCGGGGATGGTGATGCTGTTTAACCCTCTCACATCTATGCATATTCTCATCAAACCCTCTCTTTTCTTTATTATGGCCAGTGGATTCTTGTAGAGCAAGAATTCTTTCTTGATGACACCTCTTTCTATTATCTGTTGGATTTGGATTTCCACTGCAATGTGGTACTGGAATGGAATTGAGTATGTATAAGACTAGAAGTACATCTCTTCTTTGACCCTTATGCCATGGATATACACTTGGATTGATCTCAGCATGTTGGAAAAAGCTCGCTTATTCTCCAAGATTACCTTTAACATCCTCCGTTCCCTGGCTGGGTCAGTGTGGCTTCCTTGATTTACTCACTTATAATTTCCCCATCTAGGTCTGGTTTCAGGTATAGTGCATGGATTCCTGCCTGTCTGTTTAGGGCTTCCAGCTTGATCTGTTCTTGATAAAGGGTCACCATATTCTTCTCAAAGCTAGTAATAAGCCTGGGTTGGCTCAAAGAAGTCAGCATCCATCACTACATCTTGCAGCAAGCCATTCATTACAAGGAATTATGACCGATCATAAGGTGACCCCACCTTAAATCTAACCACACCTCGTACTTTTCGGTTTTAGTCTTTCACCCATCCACAAGAATCATCTGTAGCAGGCTGAGTCAGAGCTCCAATACAAGATGCCCTGTTTCTATCTCGGCCAGCCATCCTTTTGCCACAAATGAGATGAGCACTTCTAGATGTAAACAATAACTATGGCGCAGGATCCCACCGCCACCTTGTACCTGATCTTGTCCGTTACTTGCCTAATGGTACCCACTCACTAGGATTTACTGCTTTTATTCACTAATAATTTCATGGGTGTCTGGTAAGGGGAATGGCTTAAGAGGACCCTCTGGAGTTTATTGGCTGTTCATTTTGTTATGGTCTTTTAATTCTAGTTTGGGTATCGGGCCTTGGTCCATGGAATTTGGCAGCTTGGTTCTCCCTGATCATGGCCACTAGGCACCTGGGAGGTTCTATTCTGTGTATTTTTTTCAGGGGTTCCTTAGAAAATGGGGTATAATCAATCATAAGAAATTTGGCCATTTCTACCATAGTTCATATTCTGCACCCTATAATGATTTGCTGCACTTGGGTCAGCATTATGAAATATTGTTATCTACTACAAGATTCAAGGATATTTTTTGAATAGCTTGTTTTTAGTCATAGATGAATGGTTATCAGAGACTCACTGTGGTTTTAGGAAATCAAAAAGGATTGTAGCCATGGATTTTGTTACCAGGCAAGTACAATAAAAGTGCCAGAAAGGCAAAAGAGTAATTTATATATTGCTTTTATTGATTTGGTCAGTGCATTATAGAACAGATCTTTGACATTGTTTGAAATTAATTGATTGACCACCAAACGGAAGTGCTACTATTAATAGATAGGAAATTTGGGGCATTTATGTGTTAAATAGAGTGCTCCAACACAGCTTTTGATTTTTATGATAATAATCTTTGGAACTGTTTCATCAGAGGTCAAAGATATGATGAAAATTTGATTTGGAATTTTAAATTTTAACTGATTAAAAGCAAAAAGAAGTTTTCTTTTTGAATTCTGTATTACAGTATGCTGATGATTGTTATATTTTTGCCCATTTCAAAAGACAATCTATTATAATATACTCAACATAGAAAAACTTTGATGTAATAATTTTCAAAAAATTTAAATTTTTTATCAGCTATTACTAGAAGAAAATCCTCAATAATGGATGTTTATTAACTTATAACTGGTAGTTGTATAAATGGAAAAAGACAACTGTTGAGATATAGCACATATTCCACGTTCTGTTGCTGTTTTTGACAAGTTAAAAAGTAAAAAAAAATATTGCAGTAAAATAACTACTGTCACTAAATTAGTTGTATATAGAGTGGTGTAATTTATTATATTGAGATGAAATTTGCACACTCTTTTGCCATAACATAAAGGCATTTGAGAAATTTTATTTAAGGATGCTCTGTAAAATTCTAAAAGAACATAGATAATATAAAACCATATCTGTTCTTCAGTGTGATACTATAAAGTCCACCATTGTAAAATTACATCTTCTTTGGATGGGATATGTGAAACAAATGAGTAATACAAGACTTTCTAAAAAGAAATTTTATAGTGAACAGGCATGTTATAAAGATTATTTCAAAAGAATTCTAAAGAAGTGCAGTGTTGATAGTATTCACTGGGAGATTATGGCTGAGGATGGAATATATTGAAGAGCTTCAATTGGATTAAGTTATGGAGACTTTGAAAGTTTATTACAGAACGAGTTAAATAGCATTGCAAAATATCAAACAAATAAAATATTGGACCAGTATATGTGGGCATATTTATAATTCACTGACTAGTTTATTTGTGTGGTCATCTAAATCTCATCACTAGTGAATTGTTATTATTTTTCTGTTGTTTTTTTTTTTTAATCTTTTGTGGTTGGAATGATTAAACTCATTTACAAACGTTGCTGAATCTATATGAAATAATCTCAGAACTTAAAAAGTAGTCTCTGCTTACAAAAAGAAGATAACCCAAAAGAAAACTTGTTAAAATAAGTTATTTGTTTACATTTAATTATATGTGTGTGTTTGATAATTACAAATAAGTGTATTTTGTATTATTACTGCATAATTAAATTGCTAAATTTGCTCTTCATTATTACGTGAGAGTGGATTGATTCTATATGTGTGTTCTAACTTGAAAGCCTACTTTGCATACTTTTTAATTTAAACAAATTTTAATCTGCAACTAAAAGTTTAATCTTGTAATCACATTTTTTCAATAAATGTTTTGATGAATTGCTAAGACTAATTATAGAATGATTATTGAGATAAATTATCCCTAATCTGATATTACTCAATATTTAAAATATTACGTACATAAAACATTGAATACCTTTTCTATAGTCACTTTTTACACTGCATTATTTTTATTTTATTTCTTTTTTGACAATATTATGATGACTGTACACTATAGAAATTAAATGGTATTATATATATTATATAATCAATGCATAAAGAGTAAAGAGAAATTTTATATCCAAGAAATGGAATGCATAATTATTTCATTTGCATAAATTTGCATCACTCCGAGTCAATTTATTATATTTTGTAATACGGCTATGATTATGAGGGCTTGAACCTTGAAAGCGCTTAGCCATTTAATGAATAGATATTAAAGTAATATATATTTGCTTTATTTGTTTTTAGCTTTGTGTGCTTGTGCCTGTTAGCGCATTTTATATATTTTGATTCATAATTAGCCACAAAGTATAAACTATTTGCTTATAAAATATTAATGGAAAAAAAGGCATTACTGTTAATATAAGCCAACAATCTGTTATTAAAGTCAATGTAAACTTTTTTCATCAATCAAGTCTTTGTTTTATGGTTAGTAATCTGACTAACCCATATTACCTGGGACTTAAAAGGGTTTGATTCCTAGATATTTATAAAATTTCTATCCTTAGTATTTGGACCGCCATCCTCTGACAGGATTTTATCTTTATCAATGAGACTTGGGATTTAAAGTTGAAAGGAATATGCATTCAGCAATCCTCTTTTATTTCAATTTATCTGTAAAGCTTATAATTTGAAATTTAAATCACCTTAAAGTTTTGAACCCAAATCAACATACTTGAATATTTATACAAACATCAAATCAGCTCAACAATTATATTGTGATGGGATAACTACGATCATCATTATCCTGAATGATGTACATTATATGTCTAAGTTTAGATTTGGAGAATTTTGGAATTATAGTGAACTAAAGAGATTTAAAATGGTAAATTGTATATATTGTCAGCATTATCTGTACCATGGATAGAGTCCACTCGCAAAACTGTGCTACTGCCAGAATAGTAGCAGGGATGTTGTTAGGATTGTAGGACTGATGTCAGTGTTGTTTGTATTCATTGGTAGGTCTTCTCTGATGGAAGATAGGCCCTGAAGCTCTGGTTATTGTTATGAATCTCTAAGTTAAGCTACTAGTGTTGAATGATCTTGGGGCTGACCAGAAAAAAGGGTCAGGAAGTATAACCTGTGTTTGTAGTGAATGTATAGGAGTGATAGAGGGAATGACCCTGCTGGAGCATCGTCAATCTTAAATGTGGTCATATGGGAAATACTAGTAATAAATGGGAGTTGATGCTTAAATTTGATAGTTCCCTTGACACATATAGGTAAATCTCCTTAGAACTTATTTTGGTACATCAATTCTTCAAAACCCCTGGCTAGGAATCACAATAATAAAAATAAACACTCAACAATTAGGTTAATTAATAAGACAAAAGCAAATCTCCACTTTACTTCTATCTAATGTAATGAAGTTTGACTTGGGTTCAAACTTTAAGCTGATTTGATTTCAGTTTTCAAACTCAACATATCTATAGGTATTTCTGCTAACTTTGAATATCATGCCTCAATGCTAAAGGCAAATGTCAGAAACTAGTCTGAGATTGAGTTTCAAATACTAAAGAAAATTTTTTTTATTCTTCTGATAATCATTGATTACTCTAACATACATTAGATGGCAAAAAAGTGGAAAGCTGTTTTTGTCTTGTTGATTAAACTGAGTGTTTAGTGTTTCGTGTGTTTTTAACCTGGGACTTACAACTAAGAATATTTAGATATCTGTTTACTAACATTGTCTTAGTTGGTTATAAACCTATACTTGAAAAAAATTCTAGGCTTGATTAGAAATCCTTAGTTAATGGGGGGGGGGGGTTGAAACTCCATCCATGTTTAAATCCTCAGTTGTATACTTTAGAGGATATACCAAAGATTATGCTTTAAATCTGTACATCTGACATTAGATTGATTAAATATAAAGTCTCTTTAAATAAATAACAGTGATTTTCCAAGCTAAATTGTAGTTACAATAGTAATCTCTATCTACAACTTTTGAAGCTTCTATGTAAGAACTTAGTAAAATCAATGGGCACTAAATGACAGAGAAACTAGACTTTCATGATAAATTTTTGATTTGGCTTCTATCCGAAGAAATTTAATAGGATTGGAACCAATTGTAAAGATTTGGGAATTTTAGGGCTGACATGTTTTACTTAGCATTTATATTATAGTTTTTAGAGATGATAAAAGATGTTATTGCTATTGTTTTAAAATACATCATATATATATATGCACACACACTGTTTAATTTACATTCCATTATCTTAGGTAATAAACAGCATATGTCAATGTTTATATATTCTGTTCATTTAACTGTATACTTATATGCATTATTATGTCAAAGTCATAATTATCATTAATTATTATTATTTTTAATTTAATGACTTTTAAACTAATTACTTTTTGAAATCATTAACGTAATTAGAAAACCGAGTAAACCATCTTGCATAATATTAATTGCACTGACTTAGTCTATGCATTTAAATATAATATTAATGTAAAATATCTTTGAGGGAAAAAATGAATTTCTATAAATGCAAAATTATTTAATTGTTTTTAGTAATTTAATTCTTTATTATTTAATAATATTATTTAATATAAGCTTTTAAAAAACTTTTCATAAAAAAGAGAGAGGGGGAAAAATACATATCAGAATTTGTGTATTTATGCTCAGTTCTCTGCCAAAGGGCAGATAGAGTTAAATGAGCAATAAGACGGCATTGCCATGAGATAACATTTGATCATCGTGAGAGTTAGTTTGCCTTTGCTTGCTATCCTCCTTACACCTGTTCAAGCATCTCAGTATTTAGCTATGTCAATATTTTTAAGACTCTACATCTGTTTATTTTGCTTGTAATGATGTTATACATTTTAATAAATGTAAGGAGCTTATTAAAGTATATGGTGGGATTTTATTATTCAGATATGAAAATAAATTATGCATGTAATTAAAGTTTTGGAAATATGACTGCAAGAATAATTTTTATTTTCACATTTAGTACAGGGAAATTGACAATAACATGATAGGTTCATATCGACCAGCCTATACTAGCCTTTTAAATAACTGATGATACATATATACAAAAATGAAAATAGAGATGGAGTCGGAGATTCTTTGATAATTTCACATCTTACCCAATATTAATCAGTAAATGGTACCTTGTTATTTTTATTAGGAGATTATGCTATCTAATTTCAAAGATGCAAATACAGTTTTTCTTTGGGACAAGTAAAAAGAGGCATATGGTTCAGACCCTGTCCTTATATATGTGAACAAGTCAGATGTAGGAATGGAGAAAAATAAAATAGCTGACTTTTGATATGTATTAATCTTTTAAAACTATTAATATATATATGCATAATATATTTGAATAGGTAAAACAGTTTTAAATAGCCCAAGTAGGGCATCTTTCTCTAGCATTCTCCACTAAGGAACAATGAAGAAAACAATTCTAATTTTCCAATTGGTGAATGCTTTTGGAATTTTTCTTTCTTGTTTATCTTTTTATCTAAGCATAACTAGATATCTACTTATTGACAAAAATTGGGTGGATAGATGGATTGTTTTTAGGTTGGCTTCTTGAAAAAAATTCTAAATTTGCTTGGGTGTTTTCAGCCATGTAAAGAAATTTCAAAGTTCCTGGTGATATCAGAGTAAATAAGAATAAATAAAGATTTTTATGATTGGAAATTTAATAATAACAAGAATTATTAAAACAAACATTGCCATAGTTCCCTAGTGCTTAGTTGCTCTCCCTACTTTCATGAAAAGAAATTAATATTTAATAAGACTTAATTTGAGAACAGGTGTTTTCTAAGTAGAAATCAAGAATTCTGAAATTTAGGATCTAAATTCATTTTTTTCACTTTATTACAGCTGACCTTCATGTTTAATTTTAAATATCTCTTTATGTGTAATATGCATGGATAATATGGAATATTTTTTTTATTGATGTGATTTTCAGTATCTGGAAAAACACAATTAGTCCTCTTTTTTTGTTCTTTGTCTTCTGCGTCACACCTACTTATATTTATATTTTTTTACTTTAAAACACCCCTAACTGCCCAATACTCTAAATTATATAATTTTATTTAAGGCTTGTTAAAATGTATATATGTGAACAGTATGACATTGTATAAAATATAATAAACATTTCAATTCAGTTTAAGCATAGTTAAAAAGTTTAATTAAAGATCACAATTTTAATAATAAACAGCCACAAAATATTATTATACATAAGAATGCAAATATTGATTACACATTTTATTTTATTCATAGTTATATGATGAATATCAACATCATGATAGAAGGGTTAAATAATCTTGGAAGTCTAGATAATGCAGAATCTTTTAAATGATTATTTTAAATTTTGTAATGTGAAAAGTCTTATCACGTTTCAAATGTATGCCAGCAACACTAAGAAATTTCATTAATGCAATTTACTATATTGAACTTTGCAGAAATCAAAATATCATTAAGATGTCTTAATAATTTTAAGGAAATACTAGGAGAATTATATATCAAACTTTGTACTATAATAATTTATAAATTTTGTTTGTACAGCATTATGAGCATGATTGTCATAGAGTTTCGAACACTACTGCCATAATTTAGGATTGATAGTACTAAAGACCTAAATTAAATGACATGCTGTGATAATTCATTTACTAAAAACTTATTGTATCACATGTTAATGGAATCAAATGTTTCTATGAAATAGTTCTATTTTCGCTACTTTACTTAAATGTTTTCCTATGATAATTAGTGAAATGGATTCATGATCTCTCTAAAGTTGACGATTATATATGTGTCTATTTGTAAAAGAGTTTGAAATAATCATGCACTATAATAATAGCAGTAACACAAAGAAAGATAAAAAAGTAAATTGGAAGAAAAACCTCTCCATTATTTCTATGTAGAATCACAGTTAAAAAATGACTCGTTAGATCAGTTAAGTACAGATTTTACATTAGCAAAAAATAACAAGATAGCATTTACGAATCAGAAATTGAATGACTAGGGGAATTGAAGGATTGATTACCTGAAAAATATAATCTAGATTTTTTGGGGAATCAGCTACCTGGACAAAGTTCAGTTTCTCCCCTCCCCCACCAGTTGCAATACACAAATCATAAGCATAGTAGGCAGATATATATCTACAGAAGTTAAATTGAAATATCCAAAAATCCACATGATTTAAAAGAGCGAAATTATTTTGGAAATTGTTTTGAATGGTAAATCTGTAAAAGGACTGATTTGATACTGGGCTCGTTTTGAGATCGGAATTTTTTTTTTACATTAGCTTATTATATTTCTATGTAGTAGCTATTAATCTATCATGAAATAATTTGATTACACTTTCAGCATCTTTTTTTTTATCTACATGGTGAATTTTTTACAAATGAGAATCAAAAAATTATATATTCTTATTTAGTTATAATTATTACATTTCTGACTATATGAACTTTCTGATAATTTTTTTTTTTTTTTTTTGTGAAAGTAAATATATTATCAGGTACTTTCATTCAGTGTTTTTAACTTTTTTCATGTATGTTGTTAAGTTCATATTTATTTAGGGTGCTAATAATGTATGTCTGTCTTAATTGCTACCAAAATTGCATGAAGAACTGACAAATTTTTGATTTATAAAATTCTTTACTAAAAATCATATTTGGACCATTGTTAATTCAAATGGTAGTTGGAGGAATATCACATAGTGGAATTATTACTAAGCTGAACATACACAGACACACATATATATATATGTATTTAGAATGGATTTGAACTCAGGCGCTCCCTACAGCTATCCACTCCATCTTATGCACACATCTGCAAAAGATAAATGATCTCCAATATATATATTTCTTGCTAAATCAGCACTCATCAGTTGGTCCAGATCATCTCCCACACACATATATAATCAGTGCTCAATTTAATCCTCAAACTTTAATGACTGATCAAACTTTAATGACAGGTTTCAGTCTCCACCCTCCAACTCTGCAGCCATCCATATCACTGAAAATCTGATGATGAAATGCTCAAAGCCTTTGTTGATGCCAATATTATCATACCTATGTCGATTTATGTTACTCTGACTCCTCACCTATAGGACTTTAATATGTCCATTTAAATATACAGAAGAGGGATGGGCAGAATATGTAATATTTAAATATAAATAATTAGGAGGGATATGAATTCGGATTTTTAAGCTTCCTACAACCATCCACTCCATCTTATACAAATGATACACACGACCACATACATGTGAAAAAAATAAATGATCTTCAATATTCGTATTTTGTGCTGAATCAGCACTCATCAGTTGGTCGAGATCATCATCTTCTACACATACATAATCAGTGCCCAGTTTATATTAAGATAGCAAATCTTCAAACTTTAATGGACAAGCTCCAACTATCTTCTCCACCCTCTAACTTTTTAGCCATCCTTTTCATTGAAAATCCGATGATGGATCGTTCAATGCCCTTGTAGATGCCAATATTATTATCATATCCATATTGACTTTAAGTCATCCTGACCCCTGATATATAAGACAATATATCCATTTAAATACACAGAAGAGGGATGGGCAGAATACAGGTTGAATATGTAATATTTAAATACATGTATGTTGCCTATATTGAAATTAATGCAATTAGAAGCAAATGCTGGTTCAACACAAAATATTTCTATTGGCGATCATTATTTTTTTCGCATGTATATATATATGGTCAGGTGTATCAGTTGTATAAGATGGAATGGTTAGCTGTAGGGAGTTTGAAAGTCTGAGTTCAAATCCCTTCTAATTATATTACGTTCAGTACAGACAATGTATATGTAATATTATTACAGCCCTCACACATATACAAACCCAATAAAATATTTCAGCAATTTCTTATCATGACAATACTTCAAATAAGCCTACCTATAATATTGTCTTGATTATTATTGCTGAAATATTCTATTGGCCTGACAGTTTGTGATAATGTAATTTGTATATAATAAAAAAGTTAAATATTGGCACTATTATTTAATATATATATATAGTAACTGTTTAGACATCGTAGTACTAGAGAATAAATAATTAGTCAACTCATCAGGCTGTCTTTTTATTAATATTATCCTCCAGTTAATGATCATTATGCAACTATTTCTTGACCAATATTGAATGTGTACCAATTGGGGTCATTTGTCTTTTATTGTATCTTTATTTATATGAATTTAAAAAGAATGGGGAAGCATGGAGGTTGTTTAATATATCTATAAAGATATTACACATGGAAAAGAGAAAGGTGAATAACTCCGTGTGAGTGTGTATGTTTAAAATTAAAAAATCATATTAATCTGTGCTAAAGATAATCTCTAGTTTAGTAATGATAAATAATAATCATTATTGTATTTATCTGAGGTGGGTGGTGTCAAAGTTGCGAGTGGAGTGAGTTTGACAGTTGTAAATAAAAATGTAATAATTTATTCTGATTATCCGTCAAAATTTGGAGCTTCATCTGATATTTTCAGCTGCCTGAAAATTGCTAGTTCCACTCTAGATTTGAATTATGTCTCGAGTATGATAGACTAACGAACTAATGAGTTCACAGTGAGATATTTATACTACATGAGATAAAATAGTCTTTGAAAAACATTGTAGGGGAAAGGCTTTTTTTTTTGTATCTATCCACAAAGAAAGAAATAAAGTGAAGACCTGATGCTGCTACTTAATTGATTATGGTTTCAAATGTTTTTGTTGTTGTTTTCTGACTACAATAAGTTATTAATTATGTTGATAATGGACA
Organism: Epiperipatus broadwayi; assembly: GCA_028023455.1. Taxonomy (NCBI): domain Eukaryota; kingdom Metazoa; phylum Onychophora; class Udeonychophora; order Euonychophora; family Peripatidae; genus Epiperipatus; species Epiperipatus broadwayi. The sequence goes on along the minus strand of JAQFVV010006263.1, from coordinate 6,551,365 downwards.
AATTACCATAAAAAAAAAATCTCCAGCATACTTTGAAATCTATTACCTATTCAAGATTTTATTTGGTTTTGAAACTTCAGATCATAAACATCATTTGACAGAGCTAGATTAGTCACTATACCTTGAAATCCATTTAATATTTTATATATATATCTATAGTAAAGTAACATGCTCAAACATATATAAATACTATACAAATGCGTATATTGTTATATGTGCACATATTCACACTAGCCTATTTACTTGTAAAAATTATTTCCAGAATTGTTTTTTTTTTTTCTTTGTTTAACTGTTTATTGTTTAAAGCATTTTGCCCCCAGCATTGCTGGTAGTCATTTAAAATGAAGTGGTCTGATTAATTTTGGTTCCCTAAAGATAATTATTGTAACCATCAATAACTGCCCACTGATCTTGTTAATACCTAGGAATTTAGGTCATTTGAAAAATAAAAAAAAATAAAAGAGAGAAAGAGGAGAGAAAAAAAAATATATTTAATAACTGTAATTTGAAAAAAATTTCAAGAACGGGTTTCAAACCCAAGTTTTTTAAAAGAATTTTTTATTTCAAACCTAAATATATACTTTTGATGATGATGATGATTGAATTGAGAATAAAATAAGTTCAGTTGAAATGTTCTGGAAATATGTGATCGTTATTTTATATTGCTTAAGAAATGTATTTTTATTTTGTGTTGCTTAACTGTAGAAAAGTTTTTTCACATTGATTAGTCTTCTTAAATGGATAAAAAGCAGTAGATAATCTCTGACCCCTTTTTCTTTGTCTGCTTATATATTCTTTGCTTTGGAAGGATTTGAGTTAATAGTTAGTTCATTCATCTGCCATTTCCAAAACTTAAGATTTAAATCTAAGTCAATCTTGGAAATTATCCAAGAAAGCTTCGATTTTTTTTCAAGCAGCAGCTGAAGACAGATCCAGTTATTTATCTAGTATTGTTTAATAAATAGTGCTCAGCACTGGTAGACATAATGTAGGGCTTTCATCTTTGATGTTGTAGGATATATATTGCAATTATTTTTTTTTTTATATATTTAACAGAAAACACATTGTCCTTCATATCATCAAACCAGATTTATATTCTAGATTACAATAGCTAAATATCCATTTACTAACTATTATTGGATAACTAGCTGGGTTAGTTATGGACCAGCTATTTGAAAAAAAGACTTTTCAATTACTCAACCTGGATTCAAATACTAAGTCATGGATGTTGGAGGCACATGTTTTGCAAGCAATTCCAGATAATCTGGGCTAATCAAATTTATTACTGTCCTATAATTTTTTAATGTTATAAACAACCAAAATATGTTTTTTATGTATGCATTTAAAGACTTTTTGTTCTTGCATAAGTACTAACTCAAATTAATGAAAGATAGTTTGTGATGGTGGTGTGAGTTGGATCATGGGGCCTATAATGTGATTTTATAAGAACCAGTTTTTGTCTGCATGATATTATTAGACAACATGTGTTTCTCTCATCATTAGATTGGCTTCTAAAAACATTTTTATTTTATGCTACTCTAGTGCACTACTCTAGTGCCCGTCACCACCTTCAAAAATTATTTTAGATGGAAAATAGTCATGCTTTCATATGACTCATTAAATATTTATTACCAGGAACCTTACTGAAGTTATTAAATCTGTATTCCTTAACATTTTATGCATTAGAATTATTTTAATTAATCGAGTCTCTGTTATACATCAAAATAAATCAATAATTTATGTTACTGTTGTCATAAAATATCACCAACACTTATTATATTTAAATATAATGACTGCAAAAACAAGGTTGCTGATAATTGAAGGGCGATCCCTTGATTTTTTTTTTAAGCTAGAAAGGAACCAAATGGAGCACATTCTTAATGAGAATGTCCACTGATATATTTCTTTCTGCAGTTGTTATTTCCATAGGATCATGTATGGAGTGAACATTAGAAATATGACTCATACTTCTCTGCCTGTATAGTAAATTTTATTGGCTTTCACTTTTTAGTGTATGACCAAGAAAATATCATAGTCTTTCTTCTCAGATATTTAATAGTTTTTAATTGAATTTACTTGAACATATGATGAATGCATATATTTATTTGGATGCTGATTTTGTTAATATTTACAATCATTATAGACAATGAACTATACCTTATTTTTGTGGAGACTGCCTTAATTAATAGCTGATGACCAAAGGCGCTAGAATTCTTTGGTTACTGATTTGTGCTACTATTTGATAATCTTTTGTTTGACTACAACTATAAATCACTTTCAAGTGAAGGAAAACTTCTCAAATTGAAAAAAAAAAAAAGCTTGTCTAATAGATTTTGTGAAGTGAAAATAAATAGTGCAGAGACAATTGATTTGAAAAATGAATGGGTATTTTGCAAATGGAATAAGAATCATTATTAATAAAAGATAGAAAATTAACATAGATTGAGAAGTATACCAAAATGGTCAAGTTCTTATTGTAATGAATAAGTAAAAGATTTTTATATAGATGTACAATATGCTTTTGATCAGAGCAAACAATGTTTAAAGTTGTAATGGAAAATTAAAAAACAATTGAAAGATGTGATATTATGACTAAATTTAGTTATTATGACAGAAAAGAATTTTAAAATGGCTAGATGAAAACGTGGCAATATTTGAGGGAAATGGTTTAAAATGATTGATGGTTGGCCTATGGGACTTCCAATTATTGGGATTGTATCAAATATTTTCTTAAATTATTTTGAGCAACAAGTTCTTCCTGGGTACCATGCTTTCCTATCCAAAATATTATACACCAGATATGTAGATGATTTATTCATTGCAGTACCTGAAAACCTAATTAAAAACATTCAGAAGGATTTGCAAGCACACTCAGACTTAACCTTAAACTATATATGGGTAAATGAACAGCATGAGTTGAAATATCTAGGTTTAAAAATACAAAGGGAAACAACAAACCTTAATTACAGTATGATAATTAAACCATTACAAATAAGGGGTTACACACACCCACATTCAAAATCATCTAAGTCTCACAAACTGGCAGGACTTTCAGCTTTCTTATTTAGGAATCATTACTTATGTACGTTCAAGGTTGACAGAAAAAACAACATCACTTGTTATATTATAGACTTAATAAAAGTGGGATACAACTACAGTGTTATAGCCAATAGGATTGAACTTTTCTATAGAAAGTTAACCCAGGAGCATACCAATGAAGACAAACCGCATTTAAGTTTACCTTATATTCCCAAAGTGGCCAAACATTTAGTCAAAAACTTATCTAAGGAATTTAAACTCCACCAAACAAATAGAAGGATCAACAACACAAAGGACAAAATAGAGCCAGACCAAGCCCCCAAGTTGTATATAAGATTACCTGCCCTCAAACTGGCTGTAAGGCAATATATCATGGTGAAACTCTGGCCTCAGTAAATAATAGAGTAGCACAACACTTATATATGCACAATAGAGTGGTAAACAAAAATGAAGGCAATTCAATATTTGCAGAACATCAAAAAGCATTTAATCATAATTTTGAACTTTCTAACGCCAAAATTGTTTGCAAAGAAAGAAATGACACCAAAAGAAAACTAAAAGAAGCATATTTCATTGCAAATGATCCAAATGCCATCAATCGAAGGGATGCCTGCTTTACAATATCTAGAAAATGGACAGGATAATGATTTGCATAAATTTGCATTCATTACATTTAATACATAATAATGGCTATGAATATAGAGTAAAGAGCTAAGCTAAACTTTGTTATTTGTGAAAATTTTTATTAAATTCACCTATATATGTTTAAAGCATATTATAAGTATTTAATCAATAATATAAAACATTTAGCTAAGACTTTATAATTTAACATGAAGAGGAAAATTTATTTAATATAGTTTTAAAAATTTTTTTTGAACACATTATATAATATATTTAGCCTATAGGGCCAAATATATAGTTACAATAAATATATATTGAAACTCAACTTTTCTCACTCACTGTCTATGTCTTACATTCATACAATGTCTTAAAACTATACATACACCATGTTTTTCATCCTAAAGGTTCATTAGTAAATTCACATACCCAGTACACCTGTTTGTTTTTTTTTGGAGTGTAAAGGGTTTTTTATTCTAGTCATGATATTTGATGTGACTACTATTTGAAGATTCATATAATTATTGACTATTTATTCATCATTATCATGCATTGTTGGAACAAAAAAGTGCTTTCATGCAGCAATTTTATATTTAGAAGATTATTCAAGCTAATTCATTGAACCTATACTGTCAGAAATCTAGCTATAGAAATCTTAAACTAAGAATTTTATTTCTGTAATCTTAATTATCAGCTCACTATAGATGTATTTTTGTCAAAATTATTCTATATTTTCTACAAAATATCACATTGGCTTTTAGCCTAATCAGTTAATTTAATAATGACATCTATTTTCTCCACAACCTGATTCTAATGATAAATTGTCAGCAAACCAAGAATTAACAAAGGCTAGGATAGTCAGTTTTTTCAGATTCCCATGATAATGATTTTGAACAGATTAGAAACATTCTTGTTGGTCCAGATATTGGCTTATATCTATGGCATTCATTTAAAAGTATGAAATTTCGAATTATAATATATCAGAAGTACAGTTTCTCGAAAGCGCTCAGCCATTTTAGTTGACTAATTGATATTAATTATACAGCTTTACGTTATAAGTGTGATAGCACTATTTAATATTATCATATATGTATATTTGCAAAAGATAAATAAACTCAAAGGAAAAATAAAAAAAAAGACTACTCAGCAGCTGTCAATTATTTGGTGTGGGGGAAAGGGTTTATTGTTCGTTTTTAAGCTCTCATTAAGAGTAGCTAGATATTCATTTACTGACGAAAAATTGAATGGCTGAACGAATCATCTGCAAAAAATGAAATAATTTTATTGCAATCAAGAGATCATGAGTTACTTTATCAAAATAAAACGAAAACTCCCTAGTATATAGACATTAATGAGGAGGGTATTTAGTGATATTTTGTGTACAGACTTTTGAAAGTCTGCATTGATATGTATATTAATATATAAAGACATATTCTCAGATTCAAGTTCCCATGTATATATAGACAAACATGTATTGAGGCTCACATGTCAGTATATATATATATGCATCCACAGATTCAAACGTCTGTATTTATATACACAAAATACCTACGTGCACTCATCCTTATCATGTGAATGAATTAGATTTTTTTTTTTTTGATACTTAACTCATGTGCTCTTGTTTGTTAAAGAATTTATTTCATTTTTTCAATCCATCCAATCATTCGTCTGGAAAGGAATTCTGTAAAGGTAATCAAGAAAATACTTTTTCGTTTAAAAAAAAGGAAGCAAATTTAATTAGACCTTGAATTACTTCGTTATTGAATTAAAATTAAGTACAAAAAATGAAAGTAAAAGGCGGTGTTCTGGTAGAATGTGACAGTTAGTATGTGTTGTAAACAAATATAAAACATTTTATGTAAGTAATGCAGCTTATAAGTTACCCATTAGAATTATTTAAGGACGATTTTTTCTATAATCTTCAGGACGATTTTAAAAGCCTCTTGAGTAAAAATCAATAAATAGTTGGCAAATATTTGGTAAATAAACCCTCAAGGTTGAATCTGTGCATGTTTTAACTAGACATATTTCTCTACATTTTTGCATTCATTTGCTCATAAATTTTTAAATTGTTTGAATGGTTGAGATATAAATTTATAGTTATGTTAAATAAATTTCTATATAGATAAATATTTCATTCATAAAATTACACTCAGTAACAGTCTTTGCAATATCTTTTCTTTCAATGAAGCTATATCATTACTTTTTTGTTGCCTTTTCTTGTAGAGTGTTTTAGTCTAAAATCTAGTCCTATATATCTTATTTCACTAATTCTTAAAATGTCACTGTAAGCAATACATTCTCCTTTTTATTATACTAGACTTTTCTTAATTCATGTTGAACATGTTCTAATTATCTTGCCCCCCCCCCCCCAGCAATATCTGCAACAAGAAGTCCAAATGGCTTTAATCCATCCATAGCATACAATACAGCAAAACTGGGATATAGTCACAGTTCTTTTTTAGAAAAATGTAGCTCAACGTTTTGCTTTAGATGTGATGAATCTACTTTCCAATAATATAGTTTATTGTATTGCCATATTGTTTGTAGTTTTCATAATGTAATTTATTGATTTCTTTCATACAGTTCGAAAGAATATTTAGTTATTGGCATAGCTATCACCAAAATTATTCTTATATTGTTTGTTGATATTCAAGATAAATTTTAGATGTTAAACATTAAGAAAAAAGAAAGAAGAATTAAAGTCAAGTGATAGTCTTTATGATTATTGTTAGAAAAGAAGAAAATAAACAGTATAGCGGTTAGTATAAGTTTTCTCAATAGGTAAAAATTATATCTAGCTATGGCAAACCATATTAACTTTACCTATTGTCATAATTAATGAGTGCAGATATAATTGTGACTAATTTCTATTAAAAAGATAGATGATAGTATACGTTTTCTTAATAGATAAAATTATATCTAGCTATAGCAACTCATATCAGCTGTCTACTGTGACTACTTCCTATTAAAAGAATTTTAAAAAGCCATCAGCTACAAACATAAGAAAATATTCCTTTAAAATATAATAGTCTGTATATAGCTGAAGAAGAGATTGACATATTTATGATCAAATACAGACAGAATGACATGCAAACTAATTCCGTTCATTGGAAATATCAGTAGAATCTATTACAAATTATGAAACTGCATCTTATTCTGGATATAACATATATGGTGTTGTCAATACATAAAAAAAAAATTTCATAATCTATGCATACCAGGTACCAGTAGTAATCTCTTCTTAGCTTCAAACTTATTTTACTTCTATAGTGACATGAATTAGACATCCAAATGGTTTCATTCTAGTTATGTTGTATAAATTAATAATGCTAGCTATTTTTCAATTGCTTAGCCACTGCATTCCAATTACAAGCAATCACGACTCATACAGAAGTCATTTATGATTGCTTTCTCCCATGCAGTTTAAATAATGTTTTACTATTGATATATATTGTATCTGGAAGCTTCTCAATACAGACATTAGTAATAAGAATTAAGAAAAATGGACAGACAAAATAAAAGAAAATAAGGCAAAATATAAGTAAAATAATGAAGATGAGATAAAATCATGGGCTTTCAATAAGATGGTTGGAAAATGGAACTCGGTATGGGTTATAGTTAAAGATAAATATAATCAGTTGATGAAAAATATTATTTCTAGCTATGACATTTTGGATATGTTGAATTTATACTCGTGAATGGGTGAGTAAAAATGTGGCTAGTATTTCTGGGATTTTTTTTTTTTTTTTGCATTATAGCCATTGCGTTTTATAAGAAGCCAAAGCACTATCAACATTCTGCATAATTTAGCACAATGGAAGTATGGCAGATTCCAAAGCTTGAAGTTCTTTGCTTAGCTTTATTGCTTCTGGTGCTCAAGCGTTTTACGAATTCCTGAGTAATAAAAATTATTCTGTTATTATTACTTGTACACATCAATTGATTTCATAATAGTCAAGTTAATTATATTTTGGTGGGAATGAAAGACTTCAGTTTTAATAGAAAATACATGCATAGGACCTGATTGTAGAATAGATAATAAATTATGTATAAACTCTAAGTGAACCTGAAAAAGATTTATAAACTTGTTCAAAGTTTCTAGAAAGCAAACCTATTGCAATTTGTAATAATTTCTGAAAATATTTTTTGAAGTTTTGAATGTAAAAAATAAGTGAACCAAATGAATTATGGATTGAAATGAAAAAAAATAAACTTGGCTAAGTTTGGATGCAGGAAAATCAAAATAAATGTAAAAAGATACAACGGTAATTATAAAGAAATGAAGAAAAATAAAATTTAAAAGCATAAAAATATCTTAAGAAAATTGAATAAGAATCCCATATAATGTTTTAACATTTGGAACAGAAAAGGAATAATATAATATCTGTAAAGATATTGAAAATGAAAATAAACTTGGAAAGAAAAAAAATCTTTTTAAAGAGAATTTTGAGATCAAAAGTATCATTATGAATAGATTTGCTGATAAATGAATGTAGACATATTTTAATCAAAGTAATAAAGGCAAGCAAAAGTTGAAAATATGCAGAAGAGTTTTATTGTAAAGATGTCAAAACATTTGATGAGATAAGCTTTGATATTATTGCCAAAAGTAAGACAGCTCTAATTTTGTAAGAAATGGGAAAAAATTGATAAAAGTTTTGATGAATTAATGCCAACTTATCTGAAAAACGTCTGTTAATATAAATTGAAAGAAATCAATTTATATTTCTAAACCATAGACAGAAATCTTGTCAGACTTTATAAATTGATTTATAATATTTTTTAATATTATGTGTAAGTAAGATTATACTAAAATTTTCCAATGCTGGGTACAGCTTTAAACTAAAGAAAACTTCTTAATATATAAAAGATTTCAAGGAAATAAGGATCAAGTTATCATTACAGAAGTAAAAAAAAAAAATCAGATAATTATTTTGAAAAGAAGTATCTATGCACTTTCTCGATTGCAATAAAGCCTTTCATACAGTTGACCATACTAACTTATTGAATAGTTTTAGGAAACAACATTTGACTATCCTGTGAATAATCTACAAAGGATTAGGAGTTATATTTTAAGTAGGTTGTGATAGAATAGGTGGTTTGTCATTAGCAAAGTAAAATTTGAACTGCTTATTATCACTCTGCATATTCAACTCGTGTATTGAATGCAGTGAGGTAAGTTCGATCAAATAAATATGCCATTCAGGATTGATGGAGAAATAAGTTTTGATATGCTGATGCCTCCACACTTGTAGCTGAAAATAAAAAGACCTGTAGGAAAGTTTAAAAAATTAAGGGAAAAGATGGGATTATGGTTAAATATAAAAAAAGGAAAGGATTCTCATGGCATAGCTAGTAACTGATTTCATTCAGGACAAAATTTTCATAAAAGATCTTTATATCTTAAAAAGAAATTTCAAAATTGTTCTTTTTCTTGTTTTTTTTATTTTTATATTTTATGGAAATGAAAGTTGATCTCTGAAAAAGATTTAAAAAAAATAAACATATTGATACTTTGAATTGTGTTATAAGCAAAGAATTTTGAAAAATAGTATGAACAGCAGGGAAATTGAACAAATGGATGTTTGATAGTATTAAAACAGAGTTTATGATCAGGTTGAAATTGTTTTCTGATTATATCATGAAATAATCTAATTTATGAAAAAGGTGTATAATGCTAATATATATATATATATATATATATATATATATTGATAAAAGAAGAGAATGATTCACAATTTTTTACTGAATATTATTCATATGAATACTATGGACCAGTGGTAGTAGCCTATTAATATAAAAATGAAAATCCTACTCCTGAAAAGTATATAATTCTTATTATGTTTATATTTTTAAAACTAAGCATTTTTATTCTAAAGTATCATTTTATTTGATGCAAATTTGCTCTTCATATACTATCAATTTATTAGTGGATGTTTTTATAAATGGCTTACAGATATGGATCTTTGATCAGTTCATTCAAGAGTGTTTTTAAATGAATATTAATATTGTCCATTCTTTTGCTGTTTCCCAATAATTTTATTTTTTTAATAATTGAAGACTGTCATGAAATTTGAAACCATGACATGCTGCAGTATATCTCTGTATTATGTAGTTTTTCTGTTAACTGCAATGAATCTTGATGAAGAATGTTATCTTGTATTTGTTAATCTAAAGTCCTGATATCTAAGGTTTATTGACTTTGATTCATATCAGTGCCTTCTAATATTTACTAACATACAAGCTATTTGAAGTAGGTTGTGATAACAATACCATCTAATATTTGTTGACTTTTTTAATGTATATGTAAACTTGACTACAATAACTGTGATAATTAATATGTTGATTTGTTGTCTACTCAAGACAAGTTGTGGTGGTAGTTATATCTAGTGTATTTTAACTTACTTTTTACTTAAAGCTGATTGGGGTCATCTAGTGTCTACATTTACTATCTATTAAGCAAGCTGCAGTAGTAGATTATGATAATATTGATGTATAATGCTTATTAACTTACTACTTAAAATAGGCTATGGAAGTTATGACATCTAATGTTTTTTGCCTTTCTTTTGAATTGATGTGATGTTTGTAATGGAATATATATTGATTCTTTTCTTCTAAAACTATACTTGTCTGACATTTCTACTATTTTCAACATAATGTTTGTTCTGTGGTTTAGTGCTGTGATGAAATGATGGATTCAAGTGTTCAAATTCTCAGTATTGCAGCTTAACTCTTCTTATTTCTTATGCTCATCATCACATGGTCTTCCAAGTAATGAACTATTCTGTTATTTATAATGTAATATTTGTGATTTTTAAATATTATCTTCCTTTTTGTGTGTCATTAACTTTAACATATAACATTCTTTTTTAAAACTCCATTTTTCTCTATGTTTTGTAAAGTCTTTTTTTTTCTCATTATTTTATTATCAATCCTTTGCTACATTATTATTTATTTCTGGTTTCCAAATATCACTCCTTAGTCTTAAACATCAAAGCTCTTCACCATCCATTATCATAAATATCTTCTGCCATAATGTTGTTTGCTTTCATGTAATAGTAATGTACTCTTGTCATATTAACCTATATTTGTTTTTCTTTATTGACTACCATTTTATTTAATCTTCTATTTCATTACCATCATTATCTACTCTCTGAATTTTCTTAGCTTTTTCATCTTACTCCTAATATATACATTGAAAGAAAGTTATTATTCACACATTTTAACACATATTTTTTTAAATTAATTCACCTTTATCTTTCTTTCCAAGTTTTCCAGTTTAAATTTTTTCTCAAGCCTATCATCACTTGGAAGTACTAATTTAACAAAATCTTATTATTCACTTCCTTAATATAAAAACTTACCAAATCCATTTTCCTTTGAATAGTTTCTGTGATAATTTATAGATTTATTTCTATTGCATATTTTCCAATTTTTCTCTTAATTAAAAAGAAGTTTATTTATTTCCAAATACATTTATCGCCTTATTATCATATTTCAAACTTACCATGGTCAAGGGTTTGGGGGGGGGGGTTTCCTAACAGAGATATTTTAAGTGCTGGCTGTGGCTAAGTATTTATCACAAAGCTTGTTAAGGAATTGGCAATCCTCATTGTTTAAAACTTACAAGCTTAAGAGTTAGGGTCATGTGATCTATGACTCTTATTTTGACTATTTATAGTCTCTGCCTCAAGTCTTGTGCAATGTTATATTGCTAAGACTACTAATATAATGGTATGGCTGAAAATCTATCAGCCCCATATAGCTATTTGAGTTGGATAGCTGGGTTTGAAGACATGTAGATGTCTGAAAATTTCAGATTTTCACTCAATAGATAACTTTTAGATAAGTGCTTGGCTTTGGGTTGGTATTTTTAGATCTAGTGTCTGAACCTACCCTGGCTCCTCTCTGAGGAGTGCCAAAGCACGAAACCATGGTCAGGGGATGGAGGGGTTCCTGACAGAGATATTTTAAGTGCTGGCTCTGGCTAAGCATTTATCACAAAGCTTGTTGAGAAATTGGCAATCCTCATTGTTTATAACTTACAAGCTTAAGAGATTGGGTCATGTGATCTATGACTCTTATTTTTACTAATTAGAATGTCAGTCTTCTTCCATAGATTTTAACATACGTCATAACTCATTATAAAAAATACTGTTAATCCTTTACATAAGTAAAATAATATATATATATATTCCTCTAATTTTTACTTATTTTCTTAAATACTCTTTTCTTCATTTATCAATCTTTAAACAAGTCTATATTGCTACAACTATTATAGCCATCTTAATGTTCTTTTTTCTTTCAATTTTTTAATATTTTATTGATTTATTTTTACTAAAACTTATTTCATTTTTTCTTTGAGACTATTTGTACCTAGCAAATACTCATTTCTGCAAAAAGAATAATATTATCTGAAAATTATAATGTTTTTAAAATATACTAAATTTACATTCCTTTACCAGAATTTTATATCTCTCATTTGCCAATTCCAATTGGTTGTAAATTTTGTGAAAATATAAACAACTCTGGAAACTCTATTCATCATCTTCAACAATTCTAAACTTTTTTACTAATAAATATTCATGCATGTGCCATATATATATATTAGAGTTTTATGGGTGTATATATTTAATAATTTAATGAAATTTCCCTTGTATTTTTATAGTTAAATTTTAGTTATTATATAATAAAGCAAAATACCACTTGAAAACAGACATAACAAACTGAAGCCATACCATCTGCTATTAATATTTGTCTGAATTATTTAAAAAAGTGAATTTGCTTTTGCTTATTATTGAATATATATATAAACCTTAAAATATAATAGGAATATTTAATAGATCTAGGTAAAATTTTAATGTCAATGCAATCTGGCAACAATCAATTAAAATTGACAATGGATATTGCATAACATAGAGACAGACTATTACTACCATATTACAACTAATGGAACAGTTAGTGTGAGGCATCTATTTATATTATATCATTCTATTCTCTCTCCTTTTTTTTATATAGTAATATTGTTTGGATTTGGAAAAATAGTAGATTGAGCATGATACTTCCAATTGGCCAATCAGATTTTTTTTGACAGTACTTTTCATTGGCATTTTACCATTTGTCTCAAGTATTTTTATCATGCTATTTAACCTAACAATATGATAATTTTAAACTGCTGATTTTATAGATTTATCAGTAAATGTAATGTGGGATTTGGAGTAATATGATAGTCAACATCCACAAAATGAGAAGAAACACCATAGTATTATGTGTCACATAAGAAATGTAGTTTTGAACATCATATTTTATATTTTTTTGCATGTTAGAATTGTTTACATAAGTCTAGATTTGTATATCCAGTTTATGAGAATAGAAGACTATCTATGAATTAAAATAAATTATATTTTTCTTGCTTCATTTTTTTGTTTCTTAATGCTCTACAATAAGTTGTGATTTTATATTGAAATGGGATGGATTATTCTCCTTGTGAGGTGTATTTAACTATGGTTGCCCACTTGGTCTTTCAGGTAGGGCATTACACATGATAAGGCAAGTCAGTTATTTCATTATTTATCTTTGTTTTAGGAAGTGGTCCCGTGATGATTAATGATTGAGTTGGATGGGATTCACACTTGTACAACTTCCCTTATTTCACCTCTCTTGATCCTCATTATGCCACAAAATTCAAACTCAGGGAGAATGTATATGTACTCTATTTCAAGATATGATTATTCCTTATCTGATGTGTGCATTGGATATGCATATAGTGTGAGTAATTGGAAAATAGAAAAAAATCAAACAACAGACAACTAATTTGATTTAATATTTAACAAATTAATTTTGATTATGATCGCTGTTCATTATTCTTTATAACAAAGTAGTGTATGTATTTAACATTTAATGACTGGATGGGCATGATCATCCTTTGTTTGTATTCATTAACTATTTATTAACCCATACCTTTAATCCCTATAAAGGAAGGTCATTCCCTATTCCAATTTAACAAACTCAAATTTACATCCACGTTACTTTTGAAACTATATTTTAGCAATTACCTCTTTGATGACTAAAATTCCATGAAATCATTTGGACATTAATTTCTACTCTGCCTGTCTATATTTTGCGATCTGTTGAAAGTTTTTTATAGATCCTGAGCCCTGTTCTATTCTGGTATTATATAGATCTATGATAGGATAGACCCATCATTCAAGGGGTAGTCATACATTCCAAATAATTAATAATTAAGTTAATTGAATACAAACATTGAACATAAAAAATATTGTAACTGTCAAAGTGTGAGCGCTTAATATCGAATAAGAATAAAGTCTCACCTTTCAAGTTAGTAGACTAATGTACCAATTGGCCAGCAAGTTCAAGCATCAGCTCCTAAATTTTATTATTAAATGAAAAAAAAAATTGAATTGATGGCTCTCCTTCCTCTAAAATAATTGATGATTGGATGGATTGACTCTCTGTTTCAAAAGAAAGAAACCAATTTAACAAGAAAAATAAGAATAAGAAATATAATTTGGGATGTTAATTGAGACATAGTTCAAAGTCTTGTAATCCACATTGTGAAACATCCAAGTATCTTTCCTCTTAAGAAAGCTCTTTTGCATGAACTGAATGATAATCCATTGGATAATCTTCGGTCACCATCTGGGTCTTCATGTTGATGACTCATCTCTTTTATAAACTATTTTTCCTATGCTGAGATCATCTCTTTGCTTGATTGTAGCATGTTGTAGATCTTTTTACTATCGTGGTCATCATGATGTTAATTTGACATGATAATCATATCAGAAACTTTTGGTTGTATGACAAGCAGCTCCATCACAATATTTTATCATTTCTTAGCCACATATGATTTGTTCTTTTCTAGCTTATAACTTGGGTTAAAAATATAAGTTTTTATAGAATTAAGATGAGTCCTTTAATCAACTTCCTCAAATTGCAATCATAGTGGTTTATGAACTCCAATGTTAAGGATAATTTGACAAATAAATTGATTTTAAGAATTTATTAAGTGTCTTTTCTTGACAATGTAATTTATTTGCCTTCCTTTTTTCTTAAAAAGAATGAAACTATTCTATCTTATCTTATGTTTTTATTTTTAGATCATGAGTTTCAAGTTAGCACTTTGCTTTCATTGTTAACATCACTTTGATCTTTTTATAATTTTATGCTGGATTAATAAACACACAAAATAAATTTAACATTAATGATTTCTTTCTTTTGTTTTTAGAGATTCTTGCTTGCTTGTGTTTAAGGGTTTGGTATACATATAAATCAATATTGTCAATAATATAATTTTAACTGATGATTTTACACAAACATATTAACTTATAATCAGTAATATGCTTTCGATTGTGTTGGTAGTTTCAATCTCTATGATAGATGCATGAGTGGTGATTTTTGCGTGGTCAGTTTAATGTAACCTCACAATATATATATAATTTGCAAGTTCAAATCTGACAATAAAAGAACAGTGCATTAATGTGAACAATATGGGCGAGATATAATGTTCTTGTAATATTAGTAGAAGCTCTGTATTAATATTTATATATGTAAATATATTATTCAAATTTACTTGCTTTTGTTCATATGTTAAGTAGATTTTTGCAAACAAATACCTCCTAATATTTCTCAATCGAAGAACTATAAAATAGAAGACATATTTACCAGATAGTCACATAAATGTTGTGAAAGATTTTCATAATTTTTCTTTCTTATTTACTAACTAACAATATCTCTCTATATGCTCTTTTACCAATTACTTATTGACTAAGTTGTTGGTTTAGTTATGAATTGATTATCTAAAAAACATCCTACGCTTATTCTAAATCATCAGCTACCTGAAAAAAAAAAAAATTAAATTTTGCTGAATTTAATGTCTGATGTGGCAGTGGAAGTTTTATTACATCACACATTTTTCTCTTTTTTTTTTAAGGAATAATAAATAGTTGGAAGCACAAATAAGTAACTGCCCATGCCAAAAGTTCATTTAGGGTCAATAAACTACCTCCATTAGATAGTACATATGCACAAAACACATATTCATTTGTCTGTTCCCTTTTGTTTTGTAATAATAGGTTTCTAAGTTTAGTGGTTAATGGGAAATGAATTATTAAATCCTATTACATTTTTGCTGATAACATAATGGTTTTAAAGTTAATAATCTCTTTAAACTTACTTCATTTATTTTTTATGTTGTTTTTTTTTTTTTTTGATAAATGTCACCATTTAGAAGACTAAAAAAAAAAAACGAAATATTTTATTTAAGAAGTTATAAAATAAATTTATTGACAATTTATAATTCACTCTTTCTCCTCTAAAAAAAAAATTGCATTAACCCTTTTATGTCTGATTTTTTTTTTTTAATGATCTATCTTTTTTTAATGAAATCTAGAAAATACTACATTTTAAACCAGGAACCTTTATTATAAACATCAAAGAAAAACGATAACAAAGGATATTATATTTGCCTAAAGGTTTGTGATGATAGAATATTAGATGTGATAATATGTTGGACTATTTCCATCATCTATCAATAAATGTTGAATGTCTAGAAAATTTTAAAGTTTATTTAAATTTTCAAATACAAACAACTTGTTAATAATAACACACAAATAGACAACACAGGTACTACAATTTTGTTCATTGGCAGTTATATTGAAATAAAATCTCTGACTCACCTAGTTTCTTATTTTGGTGTATTTCAATAGCTCTTTTGGTAGTAACTTCAATCATAAAAACTATTGATACAATAATGATCTCTTTTTTTTCATTGTGTAAATTGGAAGTTACCAAATGGCATTTCAAACAAATCCCACTGACTTGATTTATTGAACCTTTAGAGGAAGAACTGTTTTGTTCCATGTTCTAGTTAAGTCTTTTACTTATTTCTTGCTATTAAAATAATGAAAGTAAAAGATTTTGAATCCTAAGCAATAGATGCATGTTTTCTTTTTTCTTTACTTAATGGTAAAAGGTAATTATGTAGCAAAATTCAATATTGTGTGATTTCTGAGATTTAATTTGTATTATATGATATCTTTATTTTCCCATTATGTAACAATTTGTATATAAGCATTAAGTAAATATGTAGTATAATGAAAATAAAAGATGAAGGGCAATAGAAGAATGATGGTGAAGGAACATTGAAGGGCACTGCTTAGTTCAACTCCCAAATCTACTATTCTGTCACTTTATTAAACTACACAGAGCATACTAACTATCTGTATTCATGAAGTTTGTCAAGTAATTTTTTATTTGCGCATGAGACAAAAATAAGATTTAAATTGCTTAAAATCAATAAAAGAGATTATATTAAAAGTTAATTTTAATAAATTATATTTATTAATATAGACAGAACATAATCACTAATGTAGAACACTACTGCATATGAACATCAGGACTTCTTAACAAGATTGTTGTTTGGAAGAAAATGACATGCATAATCCTCTATCATAATACACATTGCTAAGATTTAGTTTAATATAATACAAATGTTTTCTTTATCTGCAGCTATTTGCTCCAAGCTTCCATGCAGATGTTAAATCCATGGATAATGCTGGATTCTATATAATATACATTATAGCATGTAAACGCATAACCTATGGTATAATTTATTTTTAAAATTGTATATATTAAGAGAAAACAATAACAAAAAATAGAACCAGTAGTTATGATAAAGACTGTACTGTAATAAATTTAGTCAGCAATTATGTAGCTGATTGAATATGTGAGAAGAGGAATCAAATGAGAATTGTTTTAAGACATTGCTTATACATATTGACTTTAGCAAAACTTGTAGTTTCAAATTCACAAATTTCTAATCTATTTATTTTTTTCAAATTACAGAGTAGTGAAATGAGGGGTGGAACTATAAATGGGAAGAATGGTTAATTGTAATGAAAATAAATTCAGCTACAGTTAATGGGAAATGGATCTGTAATTGTATGAAAACTTACATTACTTTATATTTTAATATTTTTTATTGCATCTATAATAATTAAGGCATTTTTTTCATTTTTTAAAAAAAAATGTAATAAAAATACATAATAAATGACAAATTGTATTTCTATACTGAAGTAATTAATAATTTTTAACAGTATTTAATATTTATTTAATATATGATATTTAAAATTTCACCCCCTTTTTTAACTTTATTGATTCTACTTAACCATTTTATTTTATATTCATATATATAAACAAGTGCTTGCTCATCTATTTTATTTCATATTTATCTATTTTATTGTACAATTTATGAATTTTATTTAATATTTTTTCAGACCATGACTTTCAGAAATCAGTACTTGTGAGTTTTCAAGAATGCCAAGATGACAGCTCGTATTTCATTAACAATCTTCCAATATTTACAAAATTAATGTTAAATTTAAAAAAAAGAAATAAATTTCAATAAATTTAACCGCCAATCTAGTCATGTTTCCAAAAATGAGTGGAAGATCTATAATCTCCCAAAGATATGTTAATTACATTTACAAAAAATGGGTGGAAGGCCTACAACCTCCCAAGTTATGTTTACAAAAAATGAACCAATATATATAAATACAATAATTACAGTTTATTTATGCTGGTGGCCTGCAATCCCTAATGGCTTCCAAAATTGCTACAAATGAATCTTGTTGCTGTCGATGTCACAAATTTTGCCAAAAAGGAATCCATTGTTGCGCAGTTCTCCAGAGTTTTTTATTTTCATATCATGACCATTAATGCCCTCTTTTCTGGAAGATATGATTCCATACCTTTGGAAATATTCCACTGCATCCTATTCTGTGACAAGAAGTTCCCAAATTTTGATCATTATCACATTTACAAAAAAAAAAAAAACGTGGCCAAAAAGAAATGTGAAACTGAAAGTTGCAACAATATTAAGGGCGTCTCGGTTGCTTTCATATTATAGGTAAAAAAAAAATTGAAATAAATATTCTTTAGGAAGTTTATCAGAATTTATATTAAATTTATTGGAATTTATTACTCTTTTGGAAATTTTATATATATATATATTTTAATTTAACAAGTAAGATCTTCAGGAGATTGTAGACCTTTGGAACATTTATATTGATTTTGGAAGCCATTACGGATTATATGCCATTGACATGAATAAACTAAATATTGTATGCATTTATATTTGGGGGGGGGGTTCATTTTTTGTAAATGTAAGTAAGACGTATTCAGGAGGTAGTAGGCCCTCTATTCATTTTTTGTAAACATAATTAACCCATTCTCGGGAAGTAAATAAAAAAAAATTTGAATAAAGATTGCCAATTAAATTTATCAGAATTTATTACTTTATTTTTTAATTTAACAAAACAAACACAGCTTCAGGAGATTATAGGCCCTCCATTCATTTTGTAAAAGTTTTTTTGGGGAAAATAAATACTGTTAATGAAATTTATCAGAATTTCTTCCTTTTTTTAAAATGTAACATTAATTTTGTAAATGTTTTTGGCTAAGTAAAAAAAGAAATTGAAATAAAGATTGTTAATGAAATTTATCAGAAATTTATTCCTTTTTAAAAAATTTAACATTAATTTTGTAAACATTGGAAGATTGTTAATGAAATACAGGCTGCCTTCTTGGTAAGCCCGTGAAACTGTATATTCATTAAAAATACAAAACTCACATGTACCCAGAAATCTTGTATTTATAAAGTCCAAGATTATGAAAGAATTACTCAATACTTGTTTTATAGTTGTTGTTTTTTAATCACCCATAATATTTTATGTGTCCTACATTGTTCTACTATCTTTATTTTAATTCTTTTACTTTAAAAAAAATCTTTTTAACTATATTTCATTTTGTATTGTTTTATGCATTTTAATGATATAAAGATCTCTTCTAATGATTGTGATGAAGCACTTATATTACAGTCATGGAAACAAGTGGCAAATTATCATTGATGATGATTAAGTGTTATTGGTTGATTATAGTGTGATATAGCTTAGTTGTCATTAACTTATATTAGTTTAAAAAAATTTATGTTA
Source organism: Epiperipatus broadwayi (assembly GCA_028023455.1). Lineage (NCBI taxonomy): Eukaryota > Metazoa > Onychophora > Udeonychophora > Euonychophora > Peripatidae > Epiperipatus > Epiperipatus broadwayi. The sequence continues at coordinate 6,531,695 of JAQFVV010006263.1, read as the reverse complement.
AAAATTAATAGATGGATAAATAAGCAGATTAAAAAGTGATATGTAAATAAGCAAGTTAAAACAGTAACGGTAATAATTAACATCTATAAATAAGTAAATTAAAAAGGGATGTGTAATCAGTAGCCTTCCCAAGGTCCGTCAATTGGGTGTATGCCCGGGAGCTAGTGATGTTTTTCACCTTATTTTATATATCTTACGCACATATTTATATATATATTACACACATACATATATATATCTTAAGAATTTTATTAACAATTCTGATAACCACTGCTGAGTCTGAACCTAGTTTGTCAAAGCTTAAAATAATAAAAGACTATTTAAGATTCACAATGGCACCAAAAACTATCATCCTAACGGTGCTTTCCATAGAAAATAAATAATGCAAATACTTAAAGTGAGATAATAGATAAATTTGCTGAAATTAAAGCAAGGAAAATAAAGTTATATTAATTTTGTTTTTCTTTTATATTAATAATAACGTGAAAGCTAAACACCTTCAAACAGATACGCTTTAAAAATAATATTATATTAATAATAGTGCGTTATAAATTAAGAATTTAGATAAGAATAAATTTTGTATATGATCCTTTCTTGTATTAAAAATTTAAGATTTTTATTTATTTATTCATCTTTTTTTTTTTATTTACTGGGGGCTACTCCATATTCTACATTCTTGAGACTTATTTTCTTCTATAGCTTTCCTTGCTAGTTCACAGTTATACTTTCTTATATCATTTTCAATTCTTTTCCGCACCATTTTACAAAATTTGAGATATTCAATCCTTTTTAATGCATCATTTTTGTATTTCTTCATAAATTCTCTAGTCTCCCTAGAAATTTTATTGGTCAATTGTTGCTTTTTTCTACCAGTTGTCTTTGTTGCAGTTTTTAAAAGGGTATTAGTTATTTTCATATTAATTTCATTCAAATCTGAATCATGTTCAAAATCTACTAATACTTGAAACCGATTTGTAAGTTCTAATTTAAATACATTAGAATGTTTCTGAAGATTAGGAATATCAACTGTAAATATTGTTTTTCTTAATAATTTTTGTCTCTCTAGTTTTGTATTAACATGTAATTTACATCTTACTAATCGATGATCAGATCACTCAAAGAAGTATGGAGAGATGCATGTTGGGAGTAACAAGAAGAAATCAAAAACGCAATGTTTGGGAAAGAGAACAAACAGGTAATTAAAAGTTTGAAGTGGAGTTGGGCTGGACATATTGCTAGAAGAGATGATGATAGATGGACAATTGAAATCTTAAATTGGATTCCAAGAGATTGTAAAAGATCCAGAAAAAGACCACATGTTTGATGGATGGATGAAATAAGAAAGGGTGCAGGGGTGATGTGGAGAAGAGAAGCTAAAGATCACAGAAGATGGATTGAACTTGGAGAGACCTTCATCCTGTATTAATGATGATGATGACTCCATATTTGTGCCCAGGGCCTCAAAATCCAACATGTGGATCTATGTGTAATAGTAATAATAGATTGTTGAATGTTATAGTGGCAAAAAATGGGGTGGAAGAATAGATGCATTAAAAAATATAGGGAGCTGGAGAGATGGAAAACTAATATGGGAAGTAAAAAGAGTTTAAATATATATATAGAAGTAAACGGAATATTGGATGTGAGTTAATTTAAGATAATAGCAAGGAAAGTAGTTTACTGTTTAAGACTCGGAACAGGGTTGTTAGCAACAAGGGATTATACATATAAATGGACAAATGTGTGTGATTTAGTCTGCAAGTTATGTAAGGAAGGCATAGAAAAAATTAGGCATCTGCTAATTGAATGTAAATACTTATAAGCAGAAAGGTACAAATAATGTGGGAGAATAAATATAAACAAAGTGATTATACAGAAAATGCGTTCTTGGTATGCTGAGTTTGGAAAAAGATAAGGGGATCTAAATATAAAGGCCATAGAGTGGACAAAGATAATGGATGGAGCAGGATAAAGAAAAATATAGGAAAAATGTAGGGTCAAGAATGGAAAGAGAAGGTAATATGGCTAAGAGGTTTCTCTGGGCATAGTGACAGATCTTCCTGACTTCGATAAAGGAGAAACCATAGCACATCACGTCAAGATGTACAAATAAATAGATAAAAGATGTTAGAGAGCTATAAATTCAAATAAGTAATTATCTTTAGTGATATATAGATAATTAGATAAAAGATGCTAGAGACATTACTTAGATTAAATACGTAGAACTGTATAATTCCATCATCCTAATGCAGTTTATAGAGCTGTTGTTTTTTTTTCCACTTTTTCCTGTACTGATTTTCTAACACTTTCTAAATTAGAAAAACTTTCGCTTTAATATTTTTCGTATATTTTTTAGTACGATTTAAAAGTAATTTATGTTTTTTTTTTTTAAAAAAAATCTATTTCCACTAAAAAATGTTTTTTATATAAACTTTTTATTATTATTCATATGGCTTTTTCAAATATTTTATTCCTAACATTAACTTTTAAAGTCAAAAAAAAAAAAAAGAAAAGGGGGAAAAAATCTCATATATCATTTTCTATTTTTGTTATAACTATTTTATGTATATAGAACAAAATTATAAAAATGAGATTTAAAACTTTAAAAAAAAGCAATGACCAAACTTTACGAATTATAAAACACATTGTAAAATTTTATTTAAACAGAAACTGGAATAAAAACTTGAGACTAAAAAAAAATTCTAAGAAAGACAAAAAAAAAAGTAATATGTTTTTAAAATCACGTAGTAAATTATTCAAGAAGCGTTGTGACATTCAAGCACAGACTAAGAACAATAATCCAATCACCCTGAGGAAGATTTTTTTTTCTGTTGGGAATTAATCCAGGAATCTTCAGCTCTACAACTAGGATCATTGTCGAAAAAAATTTATTGGATACACATTTTATAAGAATTTTTTTAAAAAATATATGTAATAAACTGATCTACTGAATTATAGTTTTTATATCTCTAAATAGTATTGGTAAAGAACAAAATGATCAAACAATAAATTTATGGTCATCATCAGCATTAATAGATCACTGCTTTCAATATATGTGTAAGACGTTTGGAAAAAATACATATGCAGTGCTTTTCATGGATCTTATAATACAATATATAAATATATCTTTAAACTTTCTTACAAAAAAAAAAAAAAAGATTGAAAGCTCTGGTGAGAGCTGTGGATTAATTGAAATTATTAGTAAAATAAAATTGAAGATTATAAAAAGCATTGTATTCAAATGTATAGAAGTAGAGAGGAAAGTAAAGTTTTTACTATTTTATATCTATTTTTAATGAAGGACTTCATGGCTTAATAAATAATATTCCATGTCTGGGAAATTGAGTCTCTAGTTAGGTAAAACTTAAAGAATTTTTTATGCTATGCAGTCCAACTATAAACATCCATAATTACTTAGAAAATGGATTTCTATTTGTTCTTAACTAAAGGTAGAATAAGAATGGATAATTGCCTAAATCATCACCATCATAATTGGCAATTCTGGGGAGTAATTTTTAAAAGTTTTAATTTAATTCTTTCATATTGGATGCTAAATTGGTATGAAATTGAAGAATTTTATATTTGTCTTTTCTCATAAATATTAAATATTAATTTATGTAAAATAGATGGGAGACTTCTGTTTATAGAACATATGTGTGTGAGGCAAATCTTTGTTTTAATGTTGGTATTTTTTTCATCGTGCATAATAGCAACAATGCACATGACATGAAATGGTGGAAGCATCTAAAAAATTATATTTCACATTTAAAATTTTTGTCTCAGTTAATATTTTTCAAGTATCTATCTTTCAATATCTTATATTTTCTAATGATAATTTTAATTCAATAATTATTAATTGGTAACGGCTACTTTTTTTATTCAGCTCTCTAACTTTATTAAAGGACAATGATAGAGAAATGAATATGCAATAAAGATTTTGACATGAAATTTTTGATTTAAATCAATTTAAACCTATAACGAACTTCATATTATTGGATTCTCAATTTGCAATATGCTGATTATTGTGTTATTTTTGCCAGTTCAGGAGATAATTTATAGAATGTACTTAATATTTTGAATGCAACACTTAAAGACTTTGATTTAATAAATAATGTTCATAAAACTCAAGATCTTTATTAGTCAGTGATGGAAGAAAAATCTTCATCAATTTTTAGTTTGGTTGATTATCAAATTGAAGATGCTTACTAATTTAAATACTTAAATAAATATTGGAATACAGCAAAGATTCCAATGTACTATTGATGCTTTTAACAAAGTAAAAGAGTATTTTGCCACAGAGAAATAATTGTATTTAGCTGTATATACAGTTGTTATTTTACTTAATTATTGTGAGACTTTGACACCCTATCAAAGTAATATAAATGCATTAGAAAATTTTAATATTATGAAAACAAAATTGATATATTCTTCAACTGGTAAGATGTGACATTATTGAGTCTACTATTGTAAAATTACATCTTTGTTTGATTGGATATGTAAAACAAATGAACAGTGGAAGACAAAAGAGTGTTTTATGGGGAATTTGAGCATAGTTTCATGGGAGAAATACGTTCCATTTGTGTTATAAGAATTCTCTGATTGTTTTTATTGGGAAAATACAACAAGGGATAGAATGCATTTGACAGCTACAATTAGGCATGATGTTGAAATATTTCAGAAAGAAAGGTTTTTGCTGAAAAAAAATTAAGACATCATCACAAAATACCAAACAGAAAAATTGACCAACATGTTCTATATATACACATATTTGTAGTTCACAGATTGTTTAGTCACTACAAAATCATTTCTAGAACATTTTTTTGGAGTTGGAATAGCAGGCAATAGTTGTTTACAAATGATTGCTATATATATATATATATATGTGTGTGTGTGTGTGTGTGTGTGTGTAATCAAAATTACCCCAAATTCAGAACTCAGCTAAACTAATCAAGAAAATAAACTCTAAAACACTGCCAATGATTTCACTGCTCCAAGCAGACTTCTCAAGTGTAAAGAACTATAAAATAACATATTTATACTAAACATTACCAACCATTCCACTTACCTTCCATACATCCTTAATATTAAAATAACTTTTAAATAAGCTAATAGCTTCAGAATCATACATTTTTAATAATAAAGGTTTTTTTATTTTATTTCTCTCAAAGAAGACAACCCTAGCTTCATCAAAATAAATAGAGTGACCTGTATCTTTTTCATGGATATATAAAGCAGAACTAATATATTTATTTCTAACCCTACTTTTATATACCTTTATTCTTTCATTTTAGGTCAAACTATTCTGACCTATATATACCTTCTTACAAAAACAAGGGATAATATACACTGCTCCTGGAATAGTCTTTCTATCAAAAATTTCCTTTGCATTATTTAATAAATAAATATATAATAAATATATATATCATAATAGATCACTTTTTGATTACATATTTTTATGTTACCCATTTTACCCAATATATTTTAATTTTTAATAGTATGTGATTTTATGATATATGTAGAATACATATCAGCCCCAAAGTCAAACTATAATATGAATTGCCAAGGTATAAATAAAACATTGGGAGATGAAAATGCCTTTATTATAACATACGAAAGTATACTATTAAGTATGCTGGTGTTTAAATCAACTTTTAATATGATATAATAGATGTTTAATGATATGATAGAATATGAAGAAAAATGATTAAATTATTATAAAAGATTCAACTATAGTATATATTGTCAATGGTTAAATGTTGTAAAATGAATTATGTGCATTCACTGCTACTTTGTAAAACATGTATAAATGTAAAAATAGGAATTTCTTTTGACTTCTATCTTTCAATATTTGAAAAGGTTTTAAATGTTTTATTTTTATTAAAATTAAAAGAAAGAATTTGGAAAATAAACTATTCTGCTTGCTACTTTTAAATATTAATTTTTATGATGTTGAAAATTAATATGACTTTATAACTGCATTTGTAAACAGAAGAAAATTTATTAAATCATTTAAATATCACATGATCATTATTTCTTATACTTACACAATCTATTAAAACAATAGCAACTCTCTTCATACATGCAAGCCATAATAATCAATGGATGTTAGAAGATTTAGCCATCTTTTAAATGTTATCCAAGAACAAAAATAAAAATAATTAACTCCACCCTAAAAGGACTGCTAGCATGTTACTACCATGGACATGTATAAATAATATAACAATAGCTAATATTAGTAAATATATAAATATTTATAAGATTTAGGATCTAAACTATTATACAAAAAAAAAAAAAAACCCCCAATGGATAGTTCTAGTTAACCTCATATTGTTTAGTCAATTTATAAAAGCCAAATCATTCAGCATACTAGGCCATGATCTGCTATTTGACATCAGTTTTCCTAACTGTCAAACATCAGAGTTGAATAAGTTGGGGAAGATGTCATACTTGGTGAGTTGGGGATTGGCATCCTTGACATGAGAGATATAATGAACAAACCACAAATAAGTCAAATTACATATAATGAGCCATCAATGTTGTTGCACCCCAAAATTCAATTATGATCACAAGAAATTCATATGTCTATAAAAAATAGAAAGTATGTTATTGAATGAAATATTAACATATATTTGCATTAAATTTATATATGGTTGTTCTCCAATTACAGTTTTTCTCAATAAATTATATAGATGGTATCTTGACCCAATGTGTAAATTATTTGGGCAAGAAGAAGAAACTTTTATACATATCAGTAATGATTGTCCTTTTTTTTCCAATAACATTAGATCAAATCTATTTCTTTCCAAAAATTCATTAATTAAGCAAGATATTGCAAGTTTCCTAATCAGGGGACAAAAAAACAATAAGAGCTGTATTAGCATTACTAAGATTCTTATGGCTAGTGAGATGCAAAGCAATATTCCATAGCAAAAAGTCATTGTCTGTTAAACATTCCAATGAATACTGGAATAAACAATTTTTTACTTTCAAAAATTAAAACTTTATTTACACATTAGAGTGGATACAAAAGAAATCAATGATAGGATAAAATTATGTCAATAAGAAAGTTTCAATGTATACATATAAATGTGGTATGCAAGCCATGTATATAGAAAAATCAAAAGTTGTATTAGATCAATAACATAGTCTCAAGAGCAGCATAAGAAAATCATGATAGTTAATTAATGCAAATACGAAAGAAACATAAATAAATTCAAAGATTATACTAATACCTTAAGGCAGTGCATCATATGCTTAATTAGCTAGAAATATAAAGTAAGTCAAACCTATGTATAAGGTTTGGAAATTCCATTGATTAATGATTATCCTGGCCCAAAGAGTAACGAGGACTATAACAATATTTACAAGTTGATATAGGTAAATTAATTGTACAGTATGTAACTAATGCAAAGTTTGTGTATTAAATATATAGGATGTATGAAAGATCTACATAGTTAAAGTTTAGATTATTCTTAAGTGAAAGATTGGTTATATTATTTATTCAGTGGATAGGAGAAAGTTCAAGTTTCAGGCCTAAGAAATACATGAATTAGGACTCTAGCCTCATCTGGCTCCAGGTTTGGTCAATTAGCCAAGGCTGACAAGTTCGTTTATCCTCATCTTTTATCTTGTAGAGGGATTTGAAAAATCGATTAACCATTGAGTCATCACAGCCATGATCAAATATCATGCTACATCTGGCAGTCCAAATTGAGAAGTTAATGAAAGTGGCCAGTCTTATTGTTCCGAATTGACTCTTTTTAATTGCTGCATTAAGAGAAATGTTAGCTGGGACATTGCCATTTATCTGGTCTAACACTATATTATGGAGATAAGTCCACGAATCACATTGATCCAGAATGTGACCAATTGACCCCTCCTGTTTGTTACATAGGGGACAAAGGGGATTGATGTCGTAACCCCTTTGGTAGTGGAGAAAGGCCCCAGTAGGGAGTGCTCCAGAGACCTTAAATACACATCAAAACATTTTAAGAATCAAAATGTGGCCACAAGAAATGTGCAATAGCTGGATTCCTCTTTAACATAGCAGAAAAATAAAATCAATAATGTATAACCAATACTAATAAATTTTCTAATAACAAAAGGATCTATAATGTAACGTTGTTTTCTAACCTTTGACATATATAGTGAAAAAAAAGTTTTTAAAATAAATTGTATTTATTGAATGTCTATCCTGTTTTTCTAAAACGTTTTTTTTTTTAAAAAAATGCAATTAACATTAAAATGATACTTGTTCAAGATTAGATAATATAAAGTTAAGTAGCCAACAGCAAATCAAAAAGCCTCTTCTGCATATTGCCACTGAGGAACAATGAAAGCGAATTTATTAATATTTATCAGTTGGTGATATTTTTTAAAGGATTTATTTCCTTGTTTATCTTCTGGATAAAAATAGCAAATACCCATTTACCAATCAGTAATTGAATAAACTACTAATTAAAATGTGGGCCATCTACATGAAAAAGATTGTGATTTCTGGAAATTCTTAACTCATTTTCCAAATTCTCCCGGATTTCAAATTCCAACCATTTCACCACAATGCCCCTAATTTATCTCTAAATTAAAATCAATAAAAATGTTAAATTCATAAATTGGTAATAGATTCTTTAACCTGAGTTACATATTTTTATTAAAAATCAAGACATACAATCTTATAAATACTGTAACTTTTTTTAGGTTATTAAAAAAAAAATATCCATTAGAAGGAGAAAAAACAAAAAACGCAAAGAAGCCGCTAACTAGGTTGTACAATTAGTAATTAGAACAAATCTAATTAACCTTCATTTTTTTAACTAATTAATTATAGAATAATTAATAAAAAGACTGACAATGTAAAAATATGTAAATAATTCACCTTTTTTAAAAAAACAAATTAAGAAATTAGTAGAAAAGGCATTCAATTTTCAAACCAGCTGCAAATAATAATTAAAATTACTTGGTGAAATTAAATTTAATTAGGATAAAAGAATGATAATGAGTTTTAGTTAACGAATACCAGTCAAATATTTATGTGATAAATATTACTTACAAATATATATATAGATTTATGTCAGTGTACCCATATATATGTAAGCGTTCGCTAAAATATAATGTAAATCTAAAATTGAATATTATTTGTCTGAAGGTTTGTGATGATGATATATTAATAGATGTGATATGTTGGACTATTTCTATCATCAATGAGTTAATGTTGAATGTTTAGAAAATTTTAAACTTTATTGAAACTTTCCAAATACGAACAACTTGTTAGTAATAACACACAAATAGATAACACAGGATTTGAACCAACCCTCATATATAAATATATTAAATTTCTACTATATGTTGCCTTTGACAGAATAGCTCAGTTGGTTAGAGTGTTTGCCTTAAATTCGATATTCAAGAATCTAAAAGTGCGAGTTCAACTTCTAAGCGAATATTGTCACTGTGCATATAGGCCAGAAAATACCTGAAGAAGAGTGGAGAATAATACTACTCGAAATGTTGTGTAATTACTAACTTGTGTTATCTATTTGTGTTATCACTAAAAAGTTTGTATTTGGAAAGTTTAAAATTTTCTATACATTCAACATTCACTCATAGATGATGGAAATAGTCCAACATATCACATCTATTAAAATTGAATAGTTAATCTGTGAAAAATCATGTGATGTTTAATCATTAGAAATGATAAAATGAGCTCCCAATCTAGAAACTTTTAGCTCTGAGGTTCATCACTCTTTCATTGCACAAAGGTATTCAGGGCATTTGTATTAAAGAATGCAAACTATTCCCAAATGATAATCAATTGCTAACTGATCTTAATAGTTTATTGACTAATTAGTCAATATGTTTTTGAATATAGAACTATGCATTATAATATAAACATTTAATATACCTTAAGGTTTCATCTGACTTTTTAGATATTATATGTTAAAGTTTAACAACAAGCTCAATATTTATAAGTGAAAGATACATCATGTTACAGTTTATTTTTCTTTTATTATCAGTATGTAAACACTCATATGACTTATCCTAATTATTTTATGATCTTCCAATTAAGAAACTGGATATCCAATCACCAACCAATATTGGGTAACTAATTGATAATCTAGCTACCTGAAAAATTTTTGAATTTATTAAGAAAATCTTCATTTATTTGAAAATGTTTCTAAGTTTTCCTGAGTTTGAATCCTAACACAGAGCATATCAGATTAATACTTTATTCCCTATATTATGAGTTTCTTTATTATGTACTTTCAAACATTAGTTTGGACTCGTGGTTTATAATAAGTAGCAGCTTAACTATTTGTGTGCAATCTGATTATAATATGGTATGATTTATTCATTAATCATAAAATATTAGCAGTGTTATATAGTGTTTGCATAGCTGTAATGTACATATGACCATGTGTTAAACTCATTTTAATGTGGTTTATTTACTTTTTTTGATTATATATATATATTAATATAGGGGGTAATTTTTTTTTTTTTTTTAAATATAAATGATATATTTAAGTGATATTTACAAATATCAAATAAAAGCAATTCCTCATTGTGGCATTTAATATACCATATAAAATTATGAACAGTGATTATAACTTGATTCAATTAACGGTCACACAAAAAAAAATGATTGGCTCTGAAAAATATTTATATTATTATAGAACAATTATCAATTAAAATTAATAATAGTTGTATTATTATGAAGATAACATCATATATCTTATCGCCATTTTCAATCCTTATCAATCCACTGCAAGAATGAATGTCTCTCCAAGTTTAATCCAGATTTCCCAATCCAAAGCCACTCTTCTCTATATCATACCAACAAACTCTTATTTCATCTACCATCTGACTTATAACTTTTTTCTAGATTTTTTACAGTTTCTTGGCATCCAGTTTAAGATTTCAACTGTTCATCTAATATTTTTTCTTCTAACAACATGTCCAGACCAGATCTATTTCAATTTTTTCAATGATGTCAAAAATACTTAATTACTCTATAACTAAAGTATTTCTCTTTCAGTTCCTTCTTGTTATATTTAATATACATATCTTCATACTTTATTGAATGATAACTCTTCAATTAAGTCCAGGTCTCAGATCTGTAAATAAGAACTGGTAAAACACATCTATTAAAAATCTTCCTTTTGTCACTTTTCATTTTAATATTAAGTTATTTCTACTGAAAGTATTCCATCTAAGGTTAATTCTGTGATTAATTTTATCCATTAGGTCTATATCTGTATTAATATTCTGACCCAGGTATTTGTAGTTCTTACTTAAATTTATGATTATCATATGTCATTCAAACTTCTTATGAACTCTAAAGTAATAAAGTCATTCCATCATATTATCAATCATTATTTTATTCTGAAAAATCCATTGAACATTACTTAAATCTTTTTAGTATTTATCTTTAATCCTACTTTCTTATTTTTATCTGATAATTCTTGCAACATTTCTTGAAACTCTGAAGCATTATTTGCAAAATCAACTATATCATTTTCAAAATCAAGTCATGTTAAATAATCTCTACATATTTTTATTTTATCTTCCCTTTTTAATCTAATAAATATTTTGTGAAAAACTACTGTAAAAAATGTTTTGGAGATATGAAGTCATCCTGTTATATATCTTATCAATATTAATCTTAGTATCACTAAGTAATCTAATCATTTTTGGTACATTCTGATAAATATTCTTCAGAATATGACAATATTCTAAGTTTATATTTTGATGATCCAAAATTTTAATCACCGTGGAAATGCTCACAGAATCAAATGTCTTTTCATAATCTACAAATCTAAGACATAATAACAGCTTATATTCATTGGTACTTCTCTCAATATTTGAATATAATCTACTGTGCAAAAATACTTAAATCTAACTTGTTCTTGGGTTAATTTGAATTCAAAGTTTTCTGTAAACAAGTTATAATTATCTTGATAAAGATATAAACTTTTAGAAGACTGCTAAGCATTGATTATATATATATATATATATATATATATATATATATATATATATATATATATATATATATAGGAATTGTTGATCTGAACCAATTGACGAATGATGCTCCAGTATGAAATATGTTTATTGGAGATCATTTACCTTTTTCACATATGTGTGGTCATGTGTATTGTTTGTATGAGATAGATTGGATAGCTGAAGAGAGCTTGAAAGCCTGGGTTCAAATCCTCCATAATTACATCTAAAACTCCAAGGATATAAGGTATACCTGCATTTAAATAATCTATAATTTGTAATATCATTTTTATAATTTTTTTACATAACAGTATTAATATTGCATTTTTCTAATCATGTGATATATCTTTATCTTATAATCATTTATAATTTTATTGCAAAATATTTTTCACATCTGTGACACAAAGTGTTTTTTCTTTTTGCAACTTAGACACTGTTGAGTGCACTTTGATGAGGACCTCACTGAAAATGCACTCAGCAATGTCTAAGTTGCAAAAAGAATAAAATCATTTCATGTCACCATTTAGTATATAATTTTGCCAACAATTTTTTTCTCTCTTTATCCATAATGGAATTCTGCCATTTTCTGGAATTTTTTTTTTTATACAAGTTTAATTGCATATTACATTTCTTCATTTAAAATGCTCGGAAATTCGGAAGATGTCAAAATTAGTGATTTTTTTTTTTTGTTTCAGTTCCTTGTAGAACTCTTCAGCACATTTTATAATACCATCTCTTTTTAGTAATAGCTCCATCTTTTTATTGTTGAAACAATTTTTTTCCCAATACCAAGTTGTTTTATGCTTTTGAAATTTGTATTCTCTACTATAGTTTTTTTTTTGTTAATTCATAATTATATTTTTTATATCAATATTAATTTTTTCTATTACTTAACTCCAGATATTTAAATTATTCTTAATGGATCATTTAAAAATATTTTCTTTTTCTTTCTTTTCTTTATACATTATCCTGCCTCAGTTGAAAATTTACTGGTGAACTGCTTCTTTTTTTATCAGCTATCTTTGAGGTAGTTCTTAGCAAGTATCATTTGTTATCTTTTATTGATCTCAGTTAATTTTTCATATCTTCAAAGTTCTAATTAAATTTATTGGAGTGCTTTTTAAAGTTAATAATATCAACTGTTAATACTATTTTTTTTTTAATATTGTGTCTTTCTAGTTTTGATTTAACACAAATTTATATCTCATTAACCAACGACCACTATCTATGTTGAATCTATTAAGAATATTACAATCTTGAAATACATATTTTTATTAATCAAAATATAATCCAGTTCTACTGCATTTTCATTTAGATAATCATGTGTCCATTTCCATTTATCATTTTATCAAAGAAAGAGTTCATATATATATTTTTTCTTTTTCTGCAGACCCCATCTGTATTGTTATAACCAAATTAATCCACAGCACTTTCATTTTTCTTTTCTTTTTTTCAAATCTAGTCTATGACTATTTAAAAATGTTATTTGATGTTATCAAAAGTATTTTGTACACCTATATAAAAAATGTTTTAGTTCTTCGTCACAATGAGAATTTGTTGGGGTTAAACCTTAATTAATCAATCTCCACAAAGTTGTTTTCTTTTTTTTTTATAATGAATCTCATTCAATTTGTGCTTCCAATACTTCTATCATTTTTATCTTAACCTTTTTGTGTAATTTCACATAATACAACAGTATCCCATTTAATATTAGACTGTTCTTGTAATTAATGTAATCTTCATTCACTCAAAAATGATTATAAATATCCAAATGAATAGTCATCTTGAATGGTATCTTAGATCTATAATCAGATTTTTAGCATTCTCTTTTGCTATCAGTTGTTCCCCTAATTGATGACTTTTCAACCTTCTGGAAATAAGGGCCATAATTTAATTTTGTCTGTCACAATTGTAAATATTTAAAAAAAAAAAAAAATCATTCATACACACATTCATCCTACTTTCAAGAAAACTCATTTGATATTTCAATTAAGATGTATTAGCCAACTGAAAAGAAAGATCATGATGTTTTTTGAACTTAAATTCAGAAGTAAAAAGCCAATAACCTCACCGTGCTGGTTATTGCATGTTTGTGAGAAGCTCATACATGTTTATTATTACCTAAAGAATCACAAAGCAATACCAGCTGCAACAGTCATTTTCTTGTCTTGCCTGTTTAAATCTCTTGTTTCAAATGAAGTCATTCTGCCATGTTTTTGTAATCCAAATAAAAGCAGTCTGTGTTTTTGAATCAATAGAAAACACAATAGGCCAACATTTGTTGTAAATTTTGTTTTGCAGATATCTCTTTAAGGCATATGTTTTATTATATCAGGTGTTTTTAAAAATACTGGGAGATTCAGCTTCAAAACAAGTTTACATCTAACAATTCACATTAATGTTTTTCTCTTAATAGAAAATCTGTTGAGAACTAGGTTTTAAGATCAATAAAATATATCAACAGATCACGATGATATGGGAATATAACGAAAGTTGGGCAATAATCTTTTACAAAGATTATTGATGCTCTACATCATTATAAAGATCAAACGAATGAGTATCAAATCATCAGTTTAGGAATATGTTTAATAAAGTTGGGACAATAAAGTTATTTCCGGCAGAGGGATATCAATTCTTTATCATGATTTGAAGCCTAAAATATATTTACCTCTTTCTGAGAGAATTAGTATTAACTACTATTTATACCATTATGTTTTTTAACTATTGATCTTTTACAATTTCAATTGTTATCTTCAAATTTTAAAGTAGAGCTGCTGTGTGTGATGTATTTTTATTTGTCAGAAATTGTTATTAGCAAAGTCCATTGGCCAAGTAAGGATGTCTTGTTTACGAATAGTTATCCAGTAACCACAAAGGTTTGATAAATTATTCAAGCTATTGATGTGAAAAGTTTCAAAAATTTACTTTTTTTGTCCTGCTATGTAAATCTATCATGAAGTCAGTAACTATATATTTTGATCAGTTGTATTCTAACTATGGATATTTTAACATTTTAATAAAAAATGATAATCCTAATATATTTAACATTTATAGTAATGCAATCTAAAATTACTTTGCTCTAAAGGCTTTTATTTAGGCATGAATAATCAATGGACTCCAGGTGATAGTAGAAATAGATTCTAGATTAGTTTTGTTATATATTTTGCTTTATTAAGAGTCATAAGTAAAAATTCAAGAGTTAAAATTTCTGGAATGAAGCTCGGCTTTTCACTATTGTTACTCAAATGTCACATGTTCTCCCAAACAACAATTTGATTGTTGGTGCTTATAATTAGTATATATCTGAAATCATCTTTATCACTAAGTAAGTTATTTGGATTAGTTAAAACCTTAAAACATTGCTATTTTTTTAAATTACTATCTTGAATAACATAATAGAAATTGGCTCTGCTGATGTACCATTCAATATTTTTCATTGAGGAATACTAGTATCCAGAAATTAGCGCAGGAATCTGATTTGCACTATCAACTGATGCAATGTATATGTTAAACATAAGCTAGAACAGTCCCCTCATATACATAAAAAATGTTTATAACATTTTTGAGTGTAGTAAATTGACTATTAAGGTGTCTATTGGAATCACATAGCAGCCATATTTAATGCAACTTCTAGCATGCTGTCTAGAAATACTTTATTAGTATTGAAGTTAGAAATCAATAATACAAGTTACTGATTTTTAAATTTGGCTTCATCAGATTAATTGAGCAGTTTTTTTTTATATTAGTGTGAATGCAGTTAGTGTATTCATTTTCATTATCTTCAGCAGCAATACAATCATTACAGTTGTGTTTAAAACATATTGAACATTGAAACATTTTTTTAAGAACATTAACAAGCACCAAGTATTAAAGGAAATTAAAGAAGGAAAGATATATCTACCTCCTTTTTTAAGGGTTTCTCTATTGAAAACAAATGTTTGTTAGATCAATAGAATGCTTAAACGTTGCAGTACCTTTCACATTACATGCTTAAGAAGATTTATATTTTTAGGCATATTATATAAGCAGCTGAATTGATCCGAAGAGGTCACATTGACCTTTAGTCTAGTCTTGCCTCAATATTGACTTTGCAAAAGAGAGAAAGAACTCTGTCAGCAGATTATTAAATTGAATAAGGAATAGTTATAGGATTATGAAAAGTAACAAGATTGTTTAACTTAAGTATTTATTTTCATATCAGATTTGCAGGAGATTTTTTTAAGACAGGAAAATATTCAGTATTTGTCTGAAAAGATGTGATAATGCTATTTGACAGAATAGTATTGTGTCTAGAGCATCATTTTAAATTCAACATTCACGAATCTAAAAGTCTCAGATTGATTCCCATATTACTATTATGACCAGTTAGGCTAAGAGACGATTGGAGAAGAAAGTATAATAATACCACTCAAATTGTTATATATTAACCTGTATGCTACTATTAAGAGTCGAATGTATGTCAAAAGTGTAACTAAAGTTATAATTTTTTTAAAAACATTTGACAATTAAAATGGAAATAGTCTAATATATAATTACAAAAAGAATGTTCGTTTTGTTCAAAAGGTGAATGGTGTTTATTTTAGCTTGGAGAAAATAATTTAATTCCATTTATTTTATACTATCAATAATTTCCATGTTGGGGCCTTATCTGATATCAACATTTTTTTTTCTTAAGTTTTTATTCGAGCTATGTACTAACATTATTTTAGGAGTGGAGAGATTTATTGTGCAAAACGCTAAATTTATAAGGGACTTGAACTCAGATTTTCAAGCTCCCTACAGCTATCCAATCTATCTTATATAACTGATACATATGACGACATACATGTGAAAAAGATAAATGATCTCCAATATATATATATTGTGCTGAACCAGCACTCATCATTTGGTCCAGATCACCATCTCCAACACATGTATACAATCAGTGCTCAATTTATATTAAGATAGCAAATCTTCAAACTTCAATGAATACGCTTCAATCGTCTCCACTTTCAAACTCTTCAGCCATCCATATCATTGAAAATTCGAGGATGGAATACTCAAAGCCCTATACTATTTATTTTTTACTTGAATTTTTTCATTGGTATTTAACTTATAGTGAGAAAATAAAGCAATATTTGTTTTGTTTTCTTTTTTTTTTTTTAAACAGTAGGTTGATTTTAAATGTTACATTTCTCTACTTTAGTTTTAATGCACTTTCCTATAAATTTAGGGGGGGGGGATCTAAAAGTAAAAAAGAAAATCTTATATTTATTTTTTAGTGTATACTTTATTTATATCATGTTTTTAAAAAAATATTTATTAATAATACGTGAAAAGCAACCTGTTCTATTAGTTGTCTCTGAAATAGCGGATTTTTTCTTAATTTAATCCTACTTTTTATGACATTTTCTTTTTAGTTGTTTATTACATTTTTGTAACCCTTTTCCACGTATTGGAATTCTTTAAATCTATAAGACAGACAGGTGCTAGTTAAAGGAGATAAAAAAAAAAAGTAAGAGTGGGTGGCCTTTTTTTGTAATTTTCACTTGGATTTTTGTGTGTGTTATTAATGGCTTTTTCTAATAATTCATCTTGACTGATAGTTAATATGAACTGTATTGTTTTCTTGCAATTGAAAGTTGGTTGGCTATGTTTGTGTGTGCGCATGCATATATAATTAAAAATTCTTGTGGATGTTTACTGATGCATATAATCAATTTAAATGCAAATTAAAGGTGTTGAAAGAATTTTTTTTTACGTAAATATCCATTGAAAGCCCCCTCCCCTCCATTAAGGTCATTTTATTTTCTATATTTAAACCTGCTTGAATAGTTCTTTAGGTTAAAATACAGATATTATATTAGATTGAAATTTAATAATCTTCACTATCCTTAATTTGAGGAATGTTGAGATGACATGATCTTTTAATTTATAAGACAGCTTTAAAAAGTATATGGATATAATATTTCGTTCGCTATGTACACACAATATATGCCTGTAATTTGTTTACATATTTTAATATAGGCCACATATGATTATTAGGTGTTGTCTTGGCCTCACATTCTATCTATTTTGAAAGCATCATTTGCAATGATATTTTGCTATTGAAATGATTATTTCAACATTATATTACATTTTGCTACTCATTATAGATATTATTAATAGAACAAATAAAAACAAAAGAAAGACAAAATATGAAAAAATATACAAATTCTTATGAAAGATTTTTAGAGAAGAGAAAATGAAATTTGGTATAAATTTAATATAGGTGAAGGGTATAAATAATTAATAGACAAAATACATGTATATATATATAAACGTATTGATGGAACAAACAATTCACAAACTAGATTCTTAAAGAATCATCTAAATGAATGTGTAAATAATCTCAACTTTTGTTGTATCAATGCTAATCTAATTTGTCAGATGAAATATCTTTTATCATATAAAATTTTCATAATATATTAAAGGCAACTTGTTTGTTCTGTGAATAGGTATATATACTTAGTGTTGCATATTTGATATGACCAAATTATTTATGTGCTCATTAGAATATATAATAACAATGTTGTGTCCTGACTTTCGCACCGAGTGATCAGCAATGTTAACTTGGTTTAGTAAACGGAGACCAGATATGGAATATGATAGTTTAATATACATAAAATAACTAATATACAATATAAATGATCCATAAGAATTTCCTCTACAAAATTACCAAACCCATAATTTTTAGCTAGTTCTTTCAAAGCCAAATTATACTCCTTTATTTTCTTGTCCTTTAGTTGCTTCCTATTAGGCAGGATTAATCTCGCAATATGATGAGAGGGATGTGGGCTAAAAGGTTCATTTAATTTTTTAATTGTTTCTTCATATTTAACCTTCACAGGCAATGGTAGTTCAAAATATTTACTTATAACTTTGATTACCTTCTTGCCCCCGAAACACATGAGTGCTGTGAATTTCTTTTTATTATCGTCTATCCCATTCAAGGTAAAAAAAAATTCTATTTGGGTTATATATAACAGCCATTCTGATATATTATCTACCCCGAATTCTCCTATGCTATTTTGACCAATTGCATACATTTTAGTACGAATCTAACCATTCGATTTTTGCTATTAACTGCTATCTCCTTCTAATTCTCCCTTTACAAGATTTACATCCTGTTGATGCGCCACTTTATTTGCTGTGTGCCAGCTTTCGCCAAGTGATCAGCAATGTTAACTTGGTTTAGTAAACAGAGACCAGGTATGGAATATGATAGTTTAATATACATAAAATAGCTAATATACAATATAATATAGAGAACTAACTACAACAGTGGGAATCTTAATATCCTAATGCTCCCTGCATACCAAAAGTTAAAAGTTTATAAGTAAAGTTCACTCTACCTGTAGCTGGCATCAATTTATTATCCACAAAGAGCCCAATTGGGCATTGTAAAATAATAAAAGATCAGTACGACCTGTTTAAGGTTTTAGTCGTCTGGATTATCTACAGGCACCAATTTCCTGGGATATTCTGTCCTCTTGAACACATACCCGCCAGCACTGTAGCAGGAAAAAGACTTTGAGAGTCTTTTGACTTTTGTTTTTATACCATCTTGGCCTCATTTTCTTTCTTTGTATTTCTGGAGTAGTTGATAACCCGTATCTGTCAGACGTACAATCCGGATTCCACTGACTTGTTTTGTTCTATATACACTAGTTGTTTTAGTTAAGAAATCAGCTTGACAATCTATAACCATTATCAATTGTTATTAATATATATATAATGATATAATTAGATAAATTTTATCAATTGTTATTAATATATATATAATGATATAAAAGAGAATTTGTCTATATCCTTGAAATGGAGAGATGTTTTATTATTTTTTACAAATTGATTTAGCACATTTAACTGAAGAGCAATACAAAATATGGAGAGATTTATGATGGAATAACAAGGAGAACTCAAAAGTGAAATACAGATATCACTGATAACATTGAAAGAATAAAATGACTGAAACAGAGGTAGGCTTTTCATATTGCTAGAAGAGACAGTAATAACTAGCCAGGTGAAATTCTTGAATTGGATTCCAAGAGATAGTAAAAGACTTTAGAATGAGACCATAAGTGAATTATTTGAATGAAATAAGGAAATATGTTAGTGTGATGGGAAGAAGTTGTGGATCAGAGAAACTGTAATAAACTTGGAAAGACTTTCATTCTGCAGTGGATCAATAATAGCTGAAAATAATGTTATACAATAATTAAGTAATATGCTGGAAAGAAGTGTGTAAAAAATTAATTCACATCATCCCTGAAGAGTGCTTGATAATCTCGAAACAATGGACATAGATAACAGACCTGTCTCTCTTATTATATATATATTTAAAATTATATTTTTATCTCAATGCATCTTTCACATTAGCTCAATCATATCATAACCATATGCAATTTTTGGAACAAAATCTTAAGTAGACAGATTTAAAAATATTAGCTGTTTTTTTTTTTAATATCCTGTGTGCATATTGATTGCTTTTTAAACTTCAATTTTTTTGCAATCATAGAATCATTTCATGATGGATTTTCCACATTAAAACATGCAATGGAATATTGTATGTCATGTTTTAAGATATACGTATGTATATGTAATCATTAAGCAAAATGCAGAAGTATGCAATTAGTCAATTAATTCTCAGTTTGTAATCATATGAGAAACTTATAATTAATTTGGTAATTGAATATTTTTTTGCTTACTTATGTGCATATGATTTATGAAGTAGATTTTATTTCATTATTTAATTAGTTGAGTAGTTTTGGTGATGAACATGAAGATTAGTGTATAATGTTTGCCACAGATCTATACTTCTAAATAGATCAAAACTTAATTTTCATTAAAGTTGTGTTTTGGTAAATGTGGTATTATGTATATAAGCACACAAACTAATAGTAAAAAGATTTTAAAATTAGCTGTGACAAATTTTTTTTAAAACTAAACTGTGTTTACATTCTCTGTAAAATATTTTTATATAATCCAGAAACAATACTTCATTTAAATTTTTTTTTTTTAATGACTGTAATCAATTCACTTTAATTAAGAGTTTAACAAAAGTACTTTTATTTCTATTAAGTATTGTTTGTCTGGAAAATCCTTTAATTAATGTAATTAATTTGGAATTTCTTAATGTAAATTTACTGACTTATCTGAGTAGAAATAGTTTAATCACTGGTTTGCTGATTAAGGAGATTCTTTAAATTCTTGGGTGGGATAAACAGTGAGCAGTGAGTCTATATAAGATTAACTAAAAATTATTAATTATTTTGCTTACATCATTTGAGACTCCACTCTACTTCTATTTAAATTAATTTGATGTGTCCACAGATCTTTGTATTTGATCCTGCCATATTAGATATGCCTGTCTTGAAAATAAAATCAGAACTCACTCCAGTTGATGCATCTGTAGCCATTTGTTGTTAAGGCATCTGAAAACAAAATCCACTCCAACATGAACTTATAGCTAGCTTATGGTAAATTTTCATGTCAACTAACCTCCAAAATTAGCCAACTGACATTATCCTAGGGCCTGTCATCTCAAAGCACTTCTCATCAACCATGAAACAAACAGAAGACTCTGTAAATCATATTATCATACCAAGAGTATATATACTCATTTGGATATAATGTACTGAAAGTAAGAGCTTTCCACTTACATCATTATGGACTAATGGTAAAATCTTTACATGAACTGCTTTTTTATGTATATCAGTAAGCCAGTGAGTGATAAATACATATGTGTAATGTTTTTTGTTAACATTTTGATTTATTGATGTCATTTTATATTTATTTTATTTTTTATGGATATTATAATTAGAACCATTTGAGTATCTTTAGCTAAATCCTTTAATTTCTTTGACAGTTAGAATTAAGTTTAATAAAATGCAATACTTTTCTAGATTTTTTTTTTCTCAAAAAGTTATTTAAAAGAATCTCATCCAAATTCTTCCCCCCTTTCCAACTTTTTAAAGCATTCTGATTCTCTTTAGCACTTAAAAATAAATAGGATTTTTTTTGTAAGTTGTAAAAAAAAAGAAAAATTTGATTAATATTTTTTAATACATGTTTTAATTAATAATGCTTTAGAACTTGACATATTTATTTCTTACCTGGTGTATGCAGATGTGTGTATAATAATTTTATATCAGCATTAAATTGTTTAAAGTATTGGCAGTTTTTTTCTTTTATGCATTCTATCATGTATGACTGAAAGAAAAAGATTGGCTTGTATGTGTGCATACATATAAATGATCCCTTTTTAGATAGCACATGGAGGTTTATTTATATATTCAGTCCTTTTATTTATATATCTATTGCTGTATGTAGGCAAATTTTGATTTAGCATCAGGTTCAGCAAAGTTTGTGCCCATGCTCTTTTTATATATATTTATCTGTTTTAATCTGTTTTTTTACTGCATGAATTAGCGAGCATTTGGATGTTTACCTTAGGTCAAGTATGTCTTCCTATGTCGTTTTATATATTCATCATTTTTATTTAACATGGGTTATTTAGGGCTTTATTATTTTTGTTCATTGTATGAGCTGTGTTATTAAAATCAGCATGTGTGAACCTGTCTAATAATAAAGTCTGCCGATGTTTAATTATCCATTGTGTTTGGAAAGACAAGTACACACATTTGCAATTTCAAGCATGTGGAAAGTTCCATTATAGTCACACTCAATTATTTAATGAATAAAGTTAATTCCAAGGGGGAAATAAAAACAACTGACAAGTCCATTAATTACTTCTTTAAAAGAGTTATACTTAAGTTTTAATATATAATTGAGCTAAATATAGTTCAAACTACCATTAATATAAGTTTTTTATTTTATTGTAATTGCTTTATTAATAAACATTGCTGATAATTGTTAGATTTGACACATTTTGTCACTGTTGTCTGCCCTGCCAATTGTTTATATTACCAAAAAATCTCTGCTCTCCCTGATCTAGCGGCAATAATTAATTTATATATAGGTGAACAGCTGTGTTAGCACTTGTAAAAAATATTCATAGCAGTCAATTATAAATATTCTAGCTAGAAGCCTAATGGCACCCTCTGTTGAAGGATATTAAGTGCAGGCTGTTCATTATATAAGGATATTTATTTAAATGACATAGCCAACTAAGGGTCTGATGTTGATTGAGTTTGGTGGTCTATCCATATAAGATCAATTACAAACTTTCTGATTGAGCTAAATATAGTTCAAAGTTCCATTAATGTGTTTAATATATGATTGAGCTAAATATAGTTCCAACTACCATTAGTGTAAACTTTTTATTTTATTGTTATTGCCTTATTAATAAACATTGTTGATAATTATTAGATTTGTCACATTTTGTTACTATTCCCTATCCTGCCACTTGTTTATATTGTCAAGAATCTTTTCTTTCATTGATCTAGCAGCAATAATTTATATACAGGTGAACAACTGTGTAAGCACTTGTAATGAATATCCATATCAGCCAATTATAAATATTCTAGGCTAGAGACATAGTTGCACCATCTGGTGAAGCATATTAGGTGCTGGCAGTCCTGTATAATTTTTTTTTTCAAATTACATTCTTATCACAATGTATCTTTCACATTAGCTCAATCATATCACAACCATATGCAATTATGGAACAAAATCTTAAGTAGACAGATTAAAACACTTGAATCCTTCTACCAGAAATATTAACTGATTTTTTTTTTTTTTTTAAATATCCTGTGTGCATATTTATTGTTTTATAAACTTGAATTTGTTTGCAGTCATACAATCATTTCATCATAGATTTTCCACATTAAAACATGCAATAGAATATGGTATGTTATGCTTTAAGATATATATATATATACATATATGTAATCATTAAGCAAGATGCAGAAGTAGGCAATTAGTCAATTAATTCAGTTTGCAATGACAGTGATGGTGATAAAACTAGCTAATTTGATAATTGGAAATTTTCTTCTGGGAAATGCACACACACACACACACATATATATATATATATATTGCATACTTGTGTGTGTCTGCTTTATAAAGCAGGTTTTATTTATTTATTTTATTAGCTGAGTATATTCAGTGTTGAGCATGAGGATAAGTGTATGTTTGCCACAGATCTGCGCTTCTAAATTGATCAAAACTACATTAAGAAAAGAAACATTCTTTTTGAAAGTTTTAAAACAATTTAGAAAAAAATGACTTTAATGAGCTTAATAATATTATAATAATTGATTATTTAAAATGTTAATGTAATTAAAATAGTTAAAAGATTGCAATTAAATCAGGGGAAGAAATCCAAAACAGGACCATTGTTTGAAACCTGCTATCTTCTTTTTTTTAATACTTATTATTTAAATTCCGTAAGAAAGTGGTTGTATCAAATATTTGACTCTTAATGCACAGTTTTTAATGAAATAACTTGTGAAATGTATTCGTGCTAATTACAAAAGGATATTTTTAATTTTGACGAATTATTTTCAGAAAGTTATCTTGGAACATCAAGTTAAGGTAAAATGTTTTCTTTAATTAACATTAAAAAAATAAGCATATGTATGGCTTTATTGCTCGGAGTTCATAAGAAGTTGGAGCACCAGACCTACCATCCCACATCGGAACTCTCTACCTACCGCATTAAACTGCGCAGGACTTTAATTGACGTAAATAGTAATTATATATCAAGAAAGTATAATGTGGCATTTTATCAATAATTTTCTGTGATTTATAAGAAGCTGGATATTTTATCGAATCATAGAAAAACATTGGCATCTTTATATCATTTTGGAACCAAACAAAAAATGTTCTTTGCTTACTAATTAAGAGCATAATGGCAATGGAACATTAATACAATATTGCATCTTATATAGGAATTTTTCATAATTACCTATTCATATTCAATTTTTAAGTTGGACACTATACTTTTTCAAAATTATTTTAAGAAAATATAATTATTGTGAAATGAAAAATATTTTTAGAATATAGCCTGCAATAAAGTTTTAAATTATGCGTAATAAGAATTTAAAAAATATACCTGAAGTATAGACCGTCAATTAGCAAATGAGAAATTTTAACTATAAATTCTTATTTCTCATTTTCTGTGACATTTTTATTATTAAAAAAATATCGACATTAAATTTGTAGGAGGTGATAATAAAGAATTTCAAAACTATTATCTTAATGACAACTTGAACAGAATGTTTTAATATTTCTCCTATTTATTAAAATCAGCTAACCTAACTGTTTTGAGAAATAATTTAAAATTGAAACATTATAGTGATAACCACAATGTTAAAAAGATGAATTTTTAATTTTGCAACATTTGTGAATTCCCTCTTCACGAAGGGGGTAAAAAAATACAATTGATTCTTTTAATTCTCTTTTTAAGAATGAATAGGTGTTAAAATAAAAATGAAAGAAGTACTCTTACTGCTTTTTAAAATGGATTGACAATTTTACCTGGATATTTATTTTAAAGTGGAAACGTACATTAAAAGTTTGTTAACTGTAATAAAATAAATTTCATTATTTCCTCATAGATGTTACGTGAATTAATGTGGAAAATGATAAAACTGGCCATTGCTATAAATTTAATTTATTTTTCATGTTTTACTTTGTATATTTTCTTTTATTCAGTTTATAATCTTGAGTATTTAACATTTTATATATATATGCCATTGGAAACATATTTATTGATGTTAAATGTATTATTGTTCGTATGTACCGCGTTCAAACACAAGATTTTAAATTCCAGAAATAATATAAATAATAATTGATGTTTCAACCTAAACATATTTGCGTTAAAAGAGTGGCTATATATGTAGGTATTTCTCAAAATTAACTCGGAATATAGCATGTCATAAATAAAAAAAATAGTAATAACTGAAGCACAGGCTTGTTATATACCTGTGTCTATATATATATAATATAGGGTATATGAGCACAGACTCTCACACCACCCACCACTCTCCACTCTATCTAATAACACTGATACACCTAAACACATATATGCTGAAAAGATAAATAATCACCAATATACGTATTTCATGCTAAACGAGCAATCATCAGTTGGTCCAGACTATCATCTTTACACACATATATAGTATAAGTGCTCAGATATATATTAAGATAGACAATTCTCATAGTTTAATGGACAGGCTTCAATCTACTCCACACTCCAACTCTTCAACTGTCCATTCAATTGAAAATCTGATGATGGAATGCTCAAAGGCCACCCTGAGGCCGAGATTGGGTGTGACAAGAATCTCGGCCTCAGGGTGGCCTTTGAGTATTCCATCATCAGATTTTCAATTGAATGGACGGTTGAAGAGTTGGAGTGTGGAGTAGATTGAAGCCTGTCCATTAAACTATGAGAATTGTCTATCTTAATATATATCTGAGCACTTATACTATATATGTGTGTAAAGATGATAGTCTGGACCAACTGATGATTGCTCGTTTAGCATGAAATACGTATATTGGTGATTATTTATCTTTTCAGCATATATGTGTTTAGGTGTATCAGTGTTATTAGATAGAGTGGAGAGTGGTGGGTGGTGTGAGAGTCTGTGCTCATATACCCTATATTAAAAAAAATAGTAATAGAGTGATTTATTGCTTGGGGGTTCATAAGAAGTTTGAGCAGAAATTGACGGAGCTAAGCCATCATCCGTTTTGAACTCTAGAGTCCCCATTTGCAAATATAGTTTTTAATTATTTAAGTACAATATTTTCTTTTATACTAAAATTATTTAAAGATTTTAATGGATGTTAAGTAGTGGTAGTGATGATATCTTGTGCTATATGATGTGAATAATTGAAATGGCTTAGAATTTCCATCCTTCAGATAGAGAAGGAAATTTAAATGTATGTTACACATCCAAAATAAAGTACTGATATTGCCCTTTTTTTTTATAAGAGATATTTTACAGAAAATAAAGTTTGCAAGTTTATTGAGTTGTACAAAAGCCATTTTTTATCAAAGTTCAGTGCAAGGTATGGTTTATTAACCTAAAGAGTGTTGACCAAATGAGTCTAGTAATATGATATTCTTTTTTGTGAATGATTTTAGGAAATTTGAAATTCAGGGATATGGTATGTCCTTTTTATACAACTCTTCTCAGTTTTATTTAGTGATATTTCATTGTCATCACTTTATGATATATTTATTTTAAACCTGATATAAGATGTAAATCTCCCACTTTAGTCTTAGTTAAGATCTTAGTAAGCAAAACCCAAAGAGCTTTAGAGATGCTATTCAATCTCATTGAAGCTGTAAGGATTTAAATAATTGTCTATTAATCCTGCATTTTGTCTCATCTGGACAAAAATAGAAATCCACAATGATGTTCTCTCATAAATCTTATGACTTAAATATTATATGCTTTGAATATCATTATATAATTGATCAGTCTCTAATATTGAAAAAATATATTGTACTGTAAAAATGAATTATGTAGTGATAATACTTCAATAGTTCAGGTTTGAACCCACAACCATTACATACATACTCAATATATCTAAGATATTCCATGTTTAACAACCATATCTATAATGATAAATGTATGATTATACCATTACATATATCTGTAAATCTTATAAATTCTGGTTTATATCGGCATAGTTAATTGATGTTGATGGTTTTATGATCATAACCATTCTAAAATATTTTATTTGTTTTAGATTTCTATTTGAAAAAACTCCAGGTGCCAAACCTGCTTAAAAAGAGAATGTCATCATCATTTCAAAAATCATTTCTCTAACATCTTCAGTGGTTTCCATGTTATCAGAATTGTAAATATTTTATGAACTTGCACATGTATGTATTAAGGTTATATTTAATCTTATGGAAAACAAGCAAATGGATTAATAAAATAATAAGATAACCATTTATTAATAAAGCAAAATGTTTGTAGTTTGATTATAGCTATATAATAATGATTTCAAATGTAAATTCTCAATCGAACATAAAATTATTAAGATCATTTTAAGAAATAGTTCATATATTTCATTTCCTTCTTCTTTAATACTTTCACATTGTAACGATATATAAATATGTCGTTACATTAATTTAAAATAAAAACTTAAAAGTTCGCAAATAAAAGTAAAAAAATTAAACGCTAAAATTAAAATGTTTGTTAAACATATATACATTCGCACAGATGCCAAACTTTAAAAATTTTTTTTAAAAAAAAACAAATAAATAAGTATTTGAACGTACTTTTTTATAAAAAAAAAAGTACAAGATTTAAAAATAAAAACAGGTATTAATTAATTCTTGTAATCTGTAAATGGAAATGATTGTTTATAAATTGTTTGAAAAGCAAGCTAGCCTTGGGCTCTTGTATAATTAAAATGATCTGATGAAAGATTAAAGAGAAATTAGCTTGACCAATGGAAGCACTAAACCTTGGCTCGGACCCTAACGAAAGTGATGGATTAGTGACGTTTTGTTGATTGAATCCATGTGGATAATATAAAAAGGGAAATACAGTTTTTTCGGAGTTCCAGCGTTTTGTGTTTGAGAGATGTGGTAGGACGCACATACCACACGATCTATAAAAAAAAAAAAATGAAAAGACTGTGATACCTTGAACCAGCTATTGCCATCTCCAGAACATTATCTTCCAATGGAGGCATCGCGGGAATTAAAAGCAGAAACCTGGACTCTTCTACCGTGAGCTATGAACTTTACAAATTAACAACAACAAAAAAAAGTAATTAAGAACTTTCGTCATTGTTTTTTTTAAAGATTCAGCTAATTTAAATTTTAAAATGAACTCTTATTTGATTTTCAAATTAATAATTGATTGTTTAAATTTATATAGTTAAGTTTTGCTAAAATCATTTCCATTTTTATTATTTTTATTTGTAATAATATTTATTGTAGAAATTATTAAATGCATTACATTTAAGTTGGGTATAGATGTTGCATAGATTCGTTAGCGGTTGATTATGTTGTGGTTTCCACAGTCGATCAGAACATATAAGTCAACAATGTCACTGTGGTGTCTTATGATGAACATCAAAGGGTCTCCTGTATTCCCTCAGCAATTGACGTTATCGATTGACTTTGTATTTTGATCGGTTGTGTTTAATTTGGAATGTTTTTGACCGTGAAATCTGTGCAGCTGATCTATACTCGACATTATAAAACAAATTGTATAAAAATAATCTGTGCGAATGTATTTAAATGTTAAATTTAAGTCGGGCGTGAATGGCTGTAAAGTTATATTAAGGGAGGGTAATCTTAGGTTATTCATTTCGTAGTTGAATTGGTTCAATGGATTGGATATATTTGTGTAATTGTAGATGTAGTATGAGATCCACTACGGGCAGGATTATATGTATACACCACACACCTTCTGTTTGCCTATGGATGGGTTTGTAAGATGGCAAAGGACCGCAGTCCATTCCTATGGAGTTTTATGTTTATTGTTCTACTTACCAACAGATGTAACATTCCTGTTGGTGGAGAGACAATGTCTTCTCTAATTCTACTTACTGATCAGATGTACATTCCTGACAGTATAGTATTTTGTGTCGTCATATTTTCATGCTACATTGAATACATAAATGTATCAGATGGATTGGCGCCGGTTTGATTGCGAAATTTGTTGCCTAAGGTTAAATCAGGGAAGAATATTTTCTTTTCAAATGCAGATCTATGTAGTCTATTCATACTCGACTATCTAAATAAAATATTAAACTCATGGTTGTAATTTACTTAAATGTAAAACTAAAGATTAATAGAAAAATCTAAAATGTTAAACTTATTCCTCAAATTAGAATGATTTTATATGTGCGTAAATAAATATTTTTATGTGTTAATTTCTGGCAGTGGCTTTTATTTATTTATATTTAAGATATAAATTAAGATATAGATTTTTATCTCTGCGTCTCCACTGAGCTAGTGACTTGGGCTAACGATCTGAATATTTAAATAAAATGGAATCTTAACAGTGCGTATCTGCCTACTCTATAAATTTTTCTAGGTTTAAATGCCTAGATGGTGCCCCGTAGAGCAGATATGTAGTTTGCGGTTAGATTCGATCTTCACTTTCATTTCGATCGTTATAACATATATATAGAAAATCAATCATAGGATACTTAATATATCTTCAACAAACAGTTCATCTATTTAGTTTTTTCCTAGTTAGGATTTTCATATTTAGATATAAAAATCAATCACATAATACTTAATCCATTCCCAAAAAACAATTCATATATTTAGTTTCTTCCAATTTAGTAATTTCATATATAGATATAAAATAAACATAGAATCATTACTATCTTTTTTAACAAACAGTTCATAGATTTTAATTTATTTCTAATAATTCCACATACATACATACATATATATATATATATATAGTGAAACACGACTCCTCATGACTTCAGTTTGAGTTTATCCTTGTAATTCAAATGCAGAAATATATTATACCATTGCACAATAATTAATTTCTTTTAATCTTTGTAAATTTAATCTTTTCTGTCTTATCAAATGAATAGCTTAATATCTTACTGTTAAAACAAATCTTTAATGTTCTACATCTTAGATTTTAGATATGTTTTATTCTCCGCAATTAACGTTCTTTTCATAACTTTTCATGATACATATATTTCTTCTCTTCACACACTGGATACATAAATTAGCTTTATATTAATATATTGCATATAAAATACATATAAATCTTCAGCAATTTAGCTGTGTAGTCCAGTTCTTTCCTTTTTATGGCAGATTATAAGAGATGGCAATATAATTTCACATAGGTGTTATTTACTGGACTGGACTGGGCTGCATGTTCAGGGTTTTCCAACTGATGTGCTACTTGTTCTTGCCTAACCCAACATATCAAATGATTTACCATTATAATAAAACATTCTTATCATTTCTAATGTAAGCTTTTCAATTTCAACAAGGCAAACTTCTCCGCACGATGTACTTCAATTGCTTTAATGTATATTTTGCAGTTTGAAATCCATAAATCCACACTGGAATGAAGTTGACCACTGAATGAATAACTACTTACTGTCAGCTTCATTAACTATTCTGCGTACCATCTTGTAGATTATCTTTTTTGTTATCTGCATGCAGCACCAATCGTAACGATGACTAGTCTACTATCTCGAACATTGTTTTTCTTTAACAAAAGAAATAACCATTTGCTATCCTTTCATTATCTACTACATATTATGAGAAGTAATTTCTTTTCTGACTTTTATTAACAATTAAAAAAATATTGTTAATTCATAATTCTTTTTCATGGATTTAAACTCACCCTCATTTTCTATTAAAATTAATGAGATTATTTTGAACTCAATTTGAAATAGCTAACATTAAAAGGATCTTAATATGCCCTTTAATTTATGAACTGTGTATTTTCTCTTTCTTTATCATATATATTTGTGTGTAGGTGCACACACACATTATTATTCAAATCTGATTATATAGTGGTTACACTCCTGCTACTAGGGTTATAATATTTTTCATGAAATAACTGGAATAATGATTTCCCCATCACATATGAAAAGTGCATTATAATGTTAATCATGTTACATCTAATTGTTAGTCTTGACATCTCAAAAATAGACAATATATTTACTCTACTGATAAGTTTATGCAATTATAAAAACTATCTTTATTAGAATTTGGATGGTGAATAAATTATCAGAATAAAATTTTAGTATTCTTATTCGACAATTAAATACCTAATTTGTTATAATAACTTGGAGTTTATTGTAAAAATAGAATCAATTCATAAATTAAGAATATAATCATATCTACAATAGAAAATTAAACTAATTAAAAATGAAAGTTAATTTTATTTTGTTTCGACCATATAAATTTTATTTATTTTGTTTACATTATAATTTTTATTAGTAAAAATATGATTTTAATAATTAATATTCTTCTTAATGCGATTTTATTTGTCCAGAGTGAACAAATGAGATTTTAGAAAATATGATTCAATGGTCTTGCTGAGGACTTAGCAAGACTCAACAAAATGAAATAAACTATTATGTGCTAAATATTTGTGTAGGCAATGAGGAATATTGAGATTAAAGTTAGGTGGCCAGGAGAAATTACTTATATTAATAATAATAGTTAGTTTTCATTTTATTTATTGTTGCTAATAGTTAGATAGGTTCACTAACTGATTATGAAATATTAAAGTGGCTTCATAGTTTGGTCTATCTTATTCCAGGATTCAGTTGACCTTCATCTAATAGCATCCAACATAAAATATCAAAACTTGATTATTAATTGCTTTAATTATATCCCTATTTAAAATACTTATTAAATTACAATCATTTAATCACTTATTCAAAAGAGACTATGTTTTATTAATAATAGAAATGCTGGGTAAGTTAAATGATTATTTCCTGCTTCTTATTCCACTTTTTTGTTCACCTTTTTATATAAGCTTAATGCTGTTTAAATATTACAGTTTATAAACATCGTGCTATATAAAATAATTGATTTATTTATATATCATTATTTTATTGATCTTGCAGCAAATTGATCCAAACTTGATGAGTTTATATAATGTGCACAGATGGTGAGAGGGGGTCAGTCTCTTATCTTTTTTATTAGGTTGAAAATGTGGAATGTAATTTGGAAAGCTGTGAATTAATTTGATTGATTATATATATAAAGTAGTTTTTGGGTTAAACTGTGTTATTTTTGATTACTTGCCAACATTTCCATGAAATAGTATCTGCCATTGTCAAGATTAACTTTTCAAAGAAAAATCGTTAGATCTCAAATAGTAACAAGATTGGGTGAGAGGTAAAGAATAAGATTGAGCATGAAGTAGTTAAGCATTCAGAATATGTGGATTAACAAAATGTTTATTTTTTTCAGTTTCACTATGAATTAATTTCAAGTTTATATTAGAAGAAATAAATAAAATAAATAGTCTCCATAAGGCTGCAAAGATAGGAAGAATAGATGTTTTATAAATATGGATAATACATTTGCCTTGCAAAATTCAACTGATTTGAAAAAAAAAAAACTGTTAAATGTTCAATCAATTTATGTGGATTTTATTATCAAATATTTTTCAGTTTTTGTTCTTAAAATATAAGATGTTTAATATCTTGGGCTTCATAGGAAATTAGATTTAAAAAAAAAAAACAGGCAAACAATCAGCAATGAGATTTTTTTTGAGATGTCCTGCTATTTTGAACAACACAATAGTTACTATATATATATTAAAACTTTTAAAAAAATCTGCAAATATATTTCTGTATTATTAGTTTTAGTTTCAATGCATATATGTTATATTTTATAATGTTTGTTATTTCTATTATAATCTGTATCAATGTAAACATATACAATGCCAGTCCAATTAACCATCCATTGCCAATTAGGAAATTGAAGATATAAAATTGTTCAAAATTTCAATATTTGGTGAATACTATTATACCTTTTACTTTTTCTTTATGTGGATCTGTTTTATGTACAATGCTATGCATATCAAACACTTTGTATACAACCATACTTCTAAGTAAGAACATAAACAAATTTGATTTGAAAAGATTAGTAAAATTAATTGATTGTTCATTTCAAAATATTGCTGTAAATGTATTCTGATTATTCAATAAGAGCATGATTATTGTTTTTCTCAAATAGAAGAATAAAAAATTGAAAACAAATAAAGAGTCACTTCTCAGTTTTGTTTTCACCTGTGGCCGATTTTTTCTCTAGAAAGTCAAACTTTTATAGTATCGTTCATATACTTTATAAAATAAAAAAGAAATTTAAAGATGATGTGTTTAATTATGGAAATTTATCAAAAATTAACTATTCCATATGATATAGGTTCACAGAAAAAAGCTTGAAATAAATTTAATTATGATAGATTCTTCTAATGTTTATCCATAATAATAAATTAATTTTTGCAGGGAATTGTTCCAATTGAAAAAAATAATTTATAGCTTAGCTAATATCACTCTCTATTTAATTCATTTTAAAGTGAAGAAAATAAAAATTTAAATCAACTATGAACTCGCTTCTTTTTGCGGGACTTATTAAAGGACTTTCTTTTGCTAACATGTAGTAAAACTATTTTTAATAATTTGGATAATAATTTTTTTTTAATTAGTTTATTAAAACAATTTATTACTTTAATTATTTGAAAGCTTAAACATTTTTTATTTCATAATAATAATTTTGAAAAGCTTTTGTAGGGCTGATTTTAAGCCAGATTATTTAAGTATATTTTGTCTATACTGAATGTGTAAACTTCTAATTAACTTAATTAAGTTGTTATGATGTCTTTTTTGCCTGGGATTTTTTTTCTTCCTTTCAACACATTTTATAATAGTTAACACATTCTATCTCAAATATGTATAAATCACTCTCCTATATCAAAGCAATACTTGTTTCTTCAATAAATTTGTTTATCTAAAAACATATTATTATACTTTAATTATTTTTTATTCAAAACAATTAAGTTTAGTTATGGTTGCCCTTTATGGACAACAATATTCTATGGTTTTTACTAGCATTGTAGGATTTCGTTAAAAAAAGCATTTTAATGTGTTTTTGTGGTGTGAATGGGGACTTATGGTATAGTGGCAGTTCCTTCTCCTGCCATGGCTGCAGTGAATTTGAACATTGGCAAACTAAAACTTAGATTTTTAAAAAAAATTGTGATTAGGTTTAGTGTTTTTTTTTTCCCCAGATAGCTAATTTATATTCACGTTGATTAGTCATCTAATATTGGTTGGTAAATGGATATCATGTTTTCCTTCGCTAGCAAACAAAGACAATTATTTAAACTCTCACCTTCCAGAAATTGGCAAATGAAAATTTGTTGGAGACATCTTAGTCTGTATAAAAATTGTTTTCCTTACCCTTTTCGTTGCCTGATGACTTTTTTGTTGTTATTAAGGATAATTTGAGATAATTTTTTAAAAGAAATGACCAGTTTTCTAATCTTTGTAATCAGAACTTTATTTTTTAAAATAAAAATGTCTATATAATAAATAATATTAAAAGAATTCCCAATCTATGGTTGGGCGGAAGGGAGGGAGATATTATAAAGACTAGAATTTATTAATTTCTTTTTGTTTATTTCCCCGAAGGCAGAAGAGACTTGTCAGTTTTTAATCTACTTCCTGTTTGATTTTTCAAATATCAAAAATTTTATCCTAGTTTAAATTTAGTTAACGTTTCTTCCTTTTATATTCACAATCCACTGAGATTTCTTTTATTCACTCCTGTTCATGAAAATTTCAGATTATGAAACCTAGTAAATGCTTGCCTTCCTTTGCTGATTTTGATTCTTGACCGATTGTTTAAATTTTACCATTTATTACAAACTATTCCCTAAGGTTTTACAAAGGATTGAAAGTCAAGGCTTTTATATATGATTGGTGAAAATTTTGTGATAATATGAAATGTCTTTATAGACATTTTACATGTATGTGTACTATATATTAATTATTGCACATGTTAATTTCTGATTTTTATCAATCAATACTTCCGCATATTGTAAATATATAATACAGTACCAAATAACAAATATGGAGTAAAATATTTTATTAATACATGCATCAAGCATACTTTCAACATGTCACATTCATATATATATATCCGATACAAGATTGGATTACAATTGAAATACTCCGTGTTTACCATTTATATGAGATTGATAAAATTGAGAAGATATTAAATGTTTGCTATGAATACAATTGGATTTTGGTGGGTTTATATTTACTTTATGGTTTTTTTAATGCAGCTGCGATATTTATAATCCTGTAAGAAGAAATATTAGTGCTAGAATTAAGAGAGCGTTGGGTTTCACATTTTTTAAATTTCTTAATAGTTTAAGATGATTATATTTATTATAAGATATGAGAATGAAATTTGATACAATGAAATGTGTTTGGAAATCATTGTTTACTGAAAGACTGATGATTATATGAAAGACTACTGAAAACAAAATTACATTAGAATAAATCATTACAATAGTAACATATATTGATAATTACCAAAACAATCCATCATAGTCATCAATTGCCATTTTTAGGGTATTGCTTTATTATGATGTAAATGCTATAACATGATAGCATAGTCTCACAAACTTAAGAACTGAACAATGAATTATTGAAGGTATATTATATATTTAGGCAAATAGTGTACACTTTACTAATAATTGATAGGCTTAATGTCTGGCAGAAGCCAAAAAACAACCTCCCCTAATAATGATAGTGAAATTTTATGGTTTTGACATTTATATCATGCTATTCTTTTGTTCCAATTTTATTATTCTATACAAACATATCTTCCAAGATTGTAAATTTTTAATTCACACAGCCTTCATAATTAAATATTGGTTTGAGAATGTAAGAACTATGATACAGATTCATCCTGCCATCCTTGGTCATTTTAATTAAATATTCTTGAGTCTCTAATCATTTATAAATAACATGTAGAAAAAATCAATATTTTTTTTACATTTTCCAACTAATTTGAGATTTTTCTCTATTGATTTTCTATATTGTACAGATGTTATATAATTCTATTCCACATAAAACAAGCATTTTTTGATACGGGTGAGGATCCCCATTTGTATCATGAATGTGGCTATTATTTTATCCAAGCCTATATTTATGCTGCATTGACGAACATCAGTTTATTACTTAGTCATCTCAATCAAAGAACTTACATAAAGTGTATTCTAGCTATATATTTAAATGTCTTTTTGTTTACAGTTTAGTTGTGACTATTTATATCTTTTATTGATGAGAGTCTTGGTCTGTTATTCTCAGAGTCAATTCTGACAATGTTCTAAGAATTGATTGTGAAATAAAATAAAATTTTGATTCTAGACAGAGATTTTGTTAAAAAGTTTTATTTTTTATTTTTTCTATATTTCAAAAAGAAAATATCTTTTTTGCTTTTATTGAAGATATAATTCAGTTTGGCAGAACCGCCTCTTTTATCAAATGCATCATTAATAATTTTTTTTTTTTTAACTTTAAAAATGTTTATAAGCAATAGAAATTTGCAGCAGTTATATAACTATAATTTCAAAAACCATTAGGTAAAATAAAAAGAAATTAAAGATATATCTTTATGGTCATTTGAGTTATGATAATGTTAAATCCACTATGACTCCAATATTGTTAAGAATTTGTTCAAGTATAATTATGACTATGCCATTTGCTATGTAAATCAAAGATTATTTTAATTCTCATTGTATAATTATTATTATGTATATATGAACTTGCTTTATACTGAAAATAAAGCATCATTAGGGTCCTGTAGACACACGATTAAAAATTCATTACTATAGATAAGATTCACTATAGGGAATACAAATATACTGATAAGATGAATTAAACTATTTATCAAACATATCACATGACAAAGTTCATTATAGTTATGTTACAACAAATAACAGAAACTTAATGTTAAAGCATCAATCTATTGAACATATCAGTGGTAAAGTAAATTATAATCATAATGCAAAGGTAAATATTGACAAGGCTGCAATTAATCACTATAGCTATGATAAACAATAAATGTTTGAAGCTTTATATTGTAAGTGTATACATATACAGAAGACGTTACATCATTTCAAAATGAAAATATTAAAAAAGATCTGCAAGTAATAGGATATATAAAAAATATTAAAATTAAAGTAATAGTTATAAAATTGCACAGATGGAAAACTAGTAAATAATTACTTAAAAGTAAGTTAAAGTAAAAAAGAAAAATCTAAAGATAAAACATAATTATTTTTTTAAGTAATGTAAAAGAAAATAATATTGTTAATTAGTTTCTATTCAAAAATTATATTTAAATTTTAGTAGAATGGAATTGAATATAAAGCAAATGGGCCTTTGGGACACTTAAATGATCGAAAGTCAGATAACAGATAAAAATTAAAAGATTATGGTATTTCTCATTTTGGAGTAAACTGGCCAATGCAGTTACCAACAAACACACAGTCCAGAAAGGAAAACCATCATGGCCAATAAGATCGGAGCAATGTCAGAATTATCGATCTGAAAATTTGGTGATAAGGGAGGCATAATACTATAAAAATAAAAATAAATTATTATTGATTGAATGGTAGTGATTGGTCTAAAATATTTCATAGCTGTATTGTGGACTCCATGATGTAGGCATCTCGCAATAGATTTTGTTTCCCTTATTTGCGCCGATTGAGGTGGCCTCCTGAATGAATGGCAAGCAACGGTTTCATCCCCAAGGAAACAATCTACAAAGTGTGATAACTAGGATGGACTTCCATAAATATGCTGCAATCTGGAGGATTCATAAAGATTTACCATGGGAAGTATAAACTTTAATATTCAATGAATTTTTAGATAAACAAACTTTCAATTTGTAATCTAAGTGTGATTTCTAAATAAGCTCTTATCTGTCAAGCAAATGAACTCTAAATTAATTATTAATATTTCTCTTTTATGTATAATTTTTGTTATCAATCATTTCCATTTTTGTTAACTAAATTATTAAATTTAAAGTTAAGGATAGATGGCTGCATAGATTTGTTAAGTTTAGATTAGATTATGTGGGGTTAATTTTGAACTATTTGTTTTATAATTGAATCAATGCTGGTGGGGGATGCACAGCATTTTATGTCAATGTAATCTGAAGCCCGTTAGCATACAGGGCTTAGGACCAACTGAATGCATGTCCCAAAAGTGTAGATATCACATTGTTATTGGTGATAGAGGTATTCACTACACCATTTGATTCCTTATGCTCTATGCATTAGGACTATAAATCAGCAAGGACTGCTCTCCTCCTTATGGAGCATTTTGTTTTTTCTAATATTTTTATATATGATTCCTTTTCCAGACAGATGCACATTCCTGTACTGGACAAGGATTGCTTCTTTAATACTATCATGCTGCAGATGCACCTTCCTGTCAGCATAATTTTCTGCTAATATCTTCATGTTGCATTGGTTATGTCTGTATATCAGGAAGCTAGCATTGGTTTAACTGTGAACTTTCAGCCTGAGGTTAAATGATTTGAAAGTCTTTAAGTGCATATTCTATGCCATGGGTCCCCAACCCTATGCCCGTGGGCACCATGGCACCCACAGACCATTTTATGTGTGCCCGCCGCTATCCGAATATGAAAAAATTATTTATCTGATACAAATAAATTTAATTTTTAAAATTTCTAATAAATTATTGTATTATATTGTAATCAAATTGTAGGGCATTCTATACTTTATTTTTGAAATAAATATTTTTTTGTACATTATGTGTATTATTAACAATATCCAACTATAAATTTACATTGAAAAAATAAATGGTGCCTGCCACCTGGCTGGTATTATAGAATGTGCTCTTAAGTGCAAAAAGGTTGGGGACCCCTGAATCTATCTATGCTTAACATTATAGAATATTAAATTGCATAAAAATTCCTTAAGAAAAATATCAGATTTAAATTTATCAAATAATGTGTGTAATAAATGTTTGTCTTATTAGCGCTGGAAGTGATATTATTTTATTGTGATTAATAATACTTTAATTAAAAATAAGTTTGAAAAGATATAAAACTCAGCTACTTCTTGAGTTAGTAATTAGGCTATCGGTCAAAAGGTGAATCTTACCCTTATATATCTTCCTACCATATAAATGTTCTAGGTTCTAATAGCCTAGTGGCACTCTGGTATGGCAGATAGGTTGGAAAACATCTGACCATTATATATATATATATATATACATATATATATATATATATATCACATAGAAAGGTCACTGATAGTGATGCATATATTATGGTTAGTCCATATTAAATCAAACATAACTCATAATGATTATTCACAATTATGATGCAGTGAAGCAATAAAATCTTGATGGTAAGACAATAATTTGCTGAGTGCTTAACATGTTAATAGTCATTATAGACAAGATATCATGACATAGATACATAGTGTGTCAGAAATTTACCAAATATAATTTAAATGTTTTATTTAGTCTACATATTCTAGACATAATACAATCATGGAAGTTGATAGTAATGAAGTACAAGCAGTTCATCTAATGCAGTGGTCTTCAACCTTTTCACACTTGCAGATCGGTAAAAATAAGGATAAGATTTTGCAGACCGGCAGAAGTCTATAGATAATTTTTTAAGGATGTAAACTGCTTAGCTTTAGATGAGCATAATTGTTATAACTGATCAAAACAACATTAAATATAGAAGATGAAATTATATATATATGGAGTTTGTATAATAAAAAACTTTTTTTTTAAATTTTGAATTTTTTTAGAAAAGTAATAAAAAATTTAATTCTACCCCCTCTCCCCCATAAACATCTGTGATAACTAAAAAAACAAATTAATTTATGTATGATTGATTAGATTTTATTGTCGTTCTGTTTTGCTTTTTTTTTAATTGGGTAAAAATGAGATGAAAAAATAAATAAAAATTGTTTATATTAATTAAAAGTTTAAACTCTTATTATTTTGTTATTACAAACTTTCCTGAGGCCCAGCAGAAAACTTCTGCGGCCGGCACTGGTCCACGGACCAAGGGTTGGAGATCACTGTCTAATGCATCACATGATAAATATTTCATGGTTTTAAAAAATGACAGTAAATGATTCTTTTTGTGTATCATTTTACATATAAGTAAGAGAACAGATATATTATATTATATAGAGTGGAGCTACAAACTATACATGATTTCAGTTATACACTATCCAAAGAAAAATATAAACAAAAGTATAAATAAATAAAAACATTAAAATTCACAAATTTTATGATATTCTAGCAGCCATGTTTTTACCTTAGAGTGCCATACATGATTATATATGTTATATTAATTTTGTTTTTGCATACATGAAATTCTACTGCATACATATGTATGTATGCTTAACAAAACTTTATTTTATTTAGCTGAATGCATTCAGCTAAATATAATAAAAGAAGGAAAGAGAATGAGAAGTATTTTCTAAAGTACACTATGCAAAAGAATTATATATGTTAATAAAATTTCTTCAGTTTCTGTTGAAAGCACTTGTATTTTATTCTTCATTTATTATCCTTCCAAATTTGATGTGCATTATTTTATATAATAAATTATATTCCAAGAGAACAGTGCTTAAAAATAATACTGACTTAAAAAAAAATCATAATTCTGTATTAAAGAGATTAGTCTATTATATTTCTATAAGGAAAAAAAGTTATTGAAAAAAAATCAATCACCAGAGCATATTAAATTAATAAGGACAAAGTTAGACATTTTGCTATTTACTTTATTTTAAAAATATGGTAATTATTTTTTTTTTTCATATTTTTGTTACTTCTGTGAATGCATGAATGAATACATACTCAGTAAAATAATATAAATGGGTTCCCCTCAAATTTTTATTAAAATTTAGTTTATAACATTTATATAAAAAAACATGTTTTATATATATACACTTATACCTGCTTAGTGGTTCACTTTTATGCAAGGATTCACAATAATGATTATCATCAATTTGTACCCACTACTTTGATTTTTAATCAATTAATCACTATAACTATCTTAAAAAAATGGAATTTTTTTGATGGCCAATTTGTAAGATTGATGACATCATAGGATAGTTATTAAAGCTATGCCATACAAGAGCACTAAACAGGTATAAGTGTATATATATAACACATGCTTTTTTATATCAGTGTTATAAACAAAATTTTAATAAAAAATTGAGAGGAACCTTTTTATATTATTTTATTGAGTATATTCAGTACAGAGTTTATTCATAATACAGTACACAATATTTTTATTATAAACTTAAAATATGATTAATGAATGTACAGTATAGTAGTATTCTATTTAATTTTCATTCAGTATTCTTGCAAGACAGTCAGTACATACCCTAAGTAAAGATACCCCTCAAAAAAGTGTTCCATTCAGTATAATAATCAAAATCATAATTTGATGATGTAGAATAACCAAATATATTAATACAGTATTAAAATTTTAAATGTATACATTAGCTTAAAAGCTTTTATGGATTAAATTTCTTTTGACTATTATTTGATTTGTGACAATCATATTGTAATTTAGTTATCATAATTGTTATTTTGAAAAATATAACTTCATGGATTATGCAAATAATAATTAATTTTATATGATGAAAAATTACTAAATCTAAATTAAAAGTAACAATCTACTTACTCAATTTTTTAAATATCTTGCAATTTGTTTCAGAATAATGGATATTTTCACTAATACATAAAATATAGAAATGAAAATAAAAATGAAAATTTAATTCAGCATAAAACTAAAAATAAATTTTGGACATATACTATTAATATTTAATTTTAAATTGTGTACAATGTAAATATTAGCTAAAGTATTTAGTCAATCAATTTTAATTAAAATCTTTATGAATGCTAATTTCAATCAAATGGAGACTTTTAGCATATATGTATTTGCGGTTTTAACAAATATGAGCATAATTTTATGCAATTAATAATAAATTTTATATGATGAAAATGCAATACAAATAAATGGAGAAAGATTTAAATAGTTTATATCTCTGCCTTCACAATACTGCACTGTTCGAAAAATTTCTAAGTCCTTTCAAAGAAAATGGCTACCATACTTAATAAAATGTTACATTTCATGATGAAAAAAAGCCTTAAATATTGATTACAATATGCAAATGCAGAATACATTAGATACTTTTTTTTTTTTTTACTGTGTTAGAGTTTTTATTTTTTCAAATTAATTGCACAATTACAATGTTCTAATGTACAGTTCTATTATTTGGCTACACTTACACTGTCAATAAATAACAAATATTTATGATCACAACAATACAGTTAAATGAGATATTATTAAACATTGTCTTTTAATTCTAAATAATTTCACATAAATAATATAAGACTGAATTAAAAACAAATGCTTTTTTCAGCACAATAGTTAATAATTTTGCCAAAGAATACAAAAAATTGTTAATTATGAGCTTACTCTCCTCTTCTTCGTCCATTTTTCTGTATATTTGCATAATGAAATAATGTATGAAAAAAAATTTTTTTAAGTTTATAGCTACATATATTTCAATTAGAATTATAGAACCAATCTTTTTATCAAAGAATCATTGCAACCTTCAAGATATATTAACTTCAACAAGTAATGCAGCATTTTGTCGCATGGATGAATACTAACCAGGACTTAATGCAACTGAATGAAGAATAGAGAATCAAAAAACTTGTAGAGTAGAACCTGGACATCAAAAGACTGATTTCATATCATGAGACCATGAATAGTACTTTGGAAGAATTTGATCTGACTTAGAACACTCCATCAAATCTAAAAATGTCTAAAATCAATAAATGAAATCTTATAATATGTCATATGAAGAGAAAATCAATGAAGCAAGTCAACCATTTATTTTAATTTTTTCTCTAGAGATCATCAGCCATCAACACTTAGTGCACTTCTCCAAAAAAAAAAATATCATTAAAGGATTTAAGACAATGATAGATCCTTAGAATGAACAACTGATGACCCAGAAAATGTTGCTGGATGGATTGATTATAAGAAAGAATAACTTTATGCTAAGGTTTTTTTTTTTAACATAGATTTAAATTGCTTTATCTAGCTTACATACATATTTTAAGTGCATATCTGCATGGTACACATATAGCACAGCTTACACATATAAATATCATAAATTTGGCTTTTTTAACTACTATATATATATTAAGTTAAATTGTTTGTTAATACAATATTAACAATTTTTGACTTAATTTTTATCCACAAGAATAAGCTAATTTTTTTCTCAGAAAACCATTATAATCCCTTGCGTTTTATACGATCTTGTTTTATAGTGAGTTTTGGAGAACTAATTGCTTTTGTTAATATGTGTGTATTGAAAAGTACTGTACACTTGCAGTTCAATAAACAATACATATTCTATTCTAATTCATATTTATCAACAAAATGTGAGCTATTATATGCTGTTTACATTGAACGCAAAAGGAGTTTGGACAAAATATAGGTTACTTCGTAGTTCCATTATATAACAAAATACAAGAATACATAATATAGATAATATAATGTAATATATATTTTCCTGAATTAATAATTATTTTCATATATAAATTTTAAATTTATGTAATGTTTCCAAGAATCATCTTAGATTTACTAAATCCTTTCTGTGTTAATTAAATTAGTTGCTGTGTACTGCCTAGTGTAGCTGTAGAGTAACAGAATCAAAAGCTAAAAATGTTTGTATAACTTAAATCACATTTAGTGCTTTATTGTCACATAACATAAGAAATTAATTATTCTATTATTAATAGTAATAAAGAGTCAATTATTTATTTATTATTGCTGTTTTGATTTTGTATGCACAGGATAGGGGATAAAGTCATTATTGCTTATAAATTAGAAATTGGTCGTTTTTCTTAGTCGCTAACTATGCTAATTCTCATTGCTTTAATTATTTTATTTTATTGCATATATAATTTATGAATAAAATTTGATTTGATGAGCATGTGTGTGATATTTGAATTGCAATGTTGTTCAATGGATAATAGCTAATCATTGAACAACTTCCTACTTAATTGCTATTGTATTCTGTATCATCTCCCCCTCCCTTGATTATATGGACAGAATTAGAATAGATTTTTATGATCTGGAGGACATATTATTATTTGTTATTATAAAGATATGAAATGTCATGAATTAAGCGTTTTGTTT
The DNA here is from genome assembly GCA_028023455.1 of Epiperipatus broadwayi. Classification (NCBI taxonomy): domain Eukaryota; kingdom Metazoa; phylum Onychophora; class Udeonychophora; order Euonychophora; family Peripatidae; genus Epiperipatus; species Epiperipatus broadwayi. The sequence continues at coordinate 6,486,991 of JAQFVV010006263.1, read as the reverse complement.
GCCCTTATGAATAATGGCTTATGAGTGAACACTTTCCTACCCAATTGCTTTTTGTGCTTTTTTATTACTGCAAGGAAGTGCTACCATTATTCTTTTTATCTTGATTTATAGTAGTTGAATTAAATGTTTTGGAAGTCATATTAAATTCTTTTAAATATATGAACATATCATAAATTATGTATTTGTGTTTGTTTTTTGATTGAGGTCAATTCAATTGATAAATCATGTAAATCTCCAATTTTGATCACTGAACTCTAGAGTAGTCAACTTTTTGTGACCCATGTGCCAGTTTTTCATGCATAAGTTCAGATGCATGTACATCTTTTGCATTACAGTTCAGTTTTTTTATAAAGTGATAATATTGATAAATAATATTTAGTCTTTTTTTAATAATATAATAATATACTATCGTCACTCAATAATGTTTTGTCTTATGAACAGATTAATGGAGTAACCACATGATCGACTCATCTATTCTTTCATTGCCCAGATCTTTAAATTTATTTAGCTCTTCTCAGCTTTTATATTATCTAGCAAGATTAATATTCTTTGTGCTTATTTAAAAAATATATATGCAATCTAATTTCTATCTCTAATTTTCTCACTCAATCTTTTTTTTTTCTCTTTTCAAGAGTTTCTCCTTTGTTATTTTATTCATCCAGTTACTTTTCTCCATTTCTTCTTTAGTTCATATCTTCAAATCTCCAGTCTATAGAAAAAAATTAAAATGTAAACATTGCTTAAAAATAAGATAACTTCTGAGTCTGTTTGTTTATGCTACATTTTCATTTCAAACATTTTAGGAGCAGTTGTCTAATTTAAAACAAAATTCAATCTTAGTGTGGTCCTTCATCATGAGTCAAAATAGAAAAACTTAGTCACATTTTTACTTTGACTCATGATGAAGGATACTAGCATTGAATTTTATTTTAAATTGGACAGAACTCCTACTGAATTGTCTGAAATGATTTGTGATCATAAGGACATTTGTAAGTGATTTTCAAGGAATTCATAGTGGATTTAAAAGTATTCTGAATTTGTTAATTATTGCAGTTTTTATTGTCATAATTCATTAATGGCTATATATATATATATAAGGTAGCAAGCTAGAAACTTGCCACTCTTTCTAATAACAATTGCTGGAGTTAAGCAACATAAGACTGATGATGAAAATAAGGACGTTACAAAAATATTTTTCTAATAATAACAAGTCTTTATAATAATGGAGATCAGGTAAATAGTGAGGCTTGTAGTTTTGAGATAAATTGAAATTATAATGCCAAATCAGCTGAATATAGCAGTTTTAGACAATTGGCTAAATTGAGGTCCCTTTATCTTTACCATTTTCAACACTAAAATTTTTTTCCTGTTAGACATAATGTGGTAATTATCTATCTATATTATGTTGATCAGAAATATGATTATCAGAATGAATACAATAATAGTACCAGAATGATTTTTATTTGAGAATGATAGTCTTGAGAGAAAAATGTTAGTGATGATAAGCAGATAAAGGTAATGAATAATATTGGAATGAATAAACATCATCATTATCTGCTACTCATAAGCAAGTATGGCCATTTTAATTTCAGAAATAAAATGAAGACATGAGAGGGGGGGGGGAAATGAGAAATCACAGAAAAAGAGTTTTGTAATAATTGTTCAAATTAAGCATTGGTGGTCGAGAGGTCAGCGACAGCTGCTTTAGAAGCAGTTGTCCCAGGTTAGCAGGTTCACTTCCCAGCTGATGCTATGACACATGAGGGAAAAAATGAATAATTTGCATATATTACAACCTGATTCTGTTTATGTGATATCTTAGGGTGCTGTCTTAATTTCTACAGCAAAATTTTCATTCTGAAAGACTTCCAACACCCACCATGTTATCCCAATAATAACAATCAAAACTTCTATTTTTAAGACACTCTATAGTATAAGAAAAATCTACTTCATGCTTATTTTGTTAGATATTTAGTATTCATCAATAAATTAGTGTCTGGCTATTGTGTAAAAGTGTGGTTTTGTGAATGACAATCATACAAATGCAATTCTTGCTAAGAAGGTCAGGCTTTTATAGACAGTTTTGAACCCATGAGTTCTCTTCATCTTATTTATCATATGGCATATAATGTCTTTGAATGGATGTTTAAAGTACAACAATAAAAGACCGGAACAAAAAACAAAAAGGAAATTCGAGTTATCTATGAACTTTATATTGAAGGTAAAAGTTACAAATGATTTATTTTTAAAGAGATGGAAAACAAATTATAATTTGACACTTTTTTAAAAAGTGAAGTCAATAAATTAATAAGCTATCTCAAGAATATTTTACTGTTTACACAAACATTAAACTAACATAAACTATTACTTTAAAATATTAAGCTATTTACTTAACATTTCTTTTTTTTTTATCGGCTGTCTCTCGGAGTTAATAAGCTGCAATAATTTTCTTAGTAATACGTTGATATCGGTGTTCTCACTGGCTAAATCCATCGATAATCTGGGAATGTGTTAGCAATGAATGCCTTCTGGGTTTTTTTTCTTTATTTGTATATATATTTAATGAAGTAGATTCTAAAATAATATAAGCATGAAATTATGGAAATTTATTACTAAATGTAAAATAAATAAATGGGGGAGGGTTGTTGATCACATTCCTTTTAGGATTATTTGTAATGACCTTTTTCAAACAAAGGTAGTTTATGATCTTTTTATATTTCAGTTTGTGAAACTGCATACTGCATATAAAATAATCAAATCCTTGTTTATTTATGTCATCATTAAAATTCTTAACCATAGTTGTGGAAAGTAATGAAGAGTATTGGCAAAACCAGTAATACTTTAAAGCATTCAATTTATTCATCAAAACATGCTAAAGGAATTTTATAAACAAAGCAAATAGGTTTGAAAAAAGTAAACAAAATATTTTTTAAATATCTGAATGCTAGATCAGCAAAAGCCAACTTCTTTTAGACTGAAACTTGATGTTCTAAATTTTTACAAAAACATAGCTGTAATCACACTTTAATGCGTTCTTTAAATTAAATAAAATATATAAATAATTTTTATTAGTCACTCATTAGGCTATCCAATAGTGAATAATATTTCTGTAGCATAATTTTCGTTACACCACTCTCAAGCAAGGTAGGGAATGTTTCTATTCCCTTTTAACACCTTGTGGAGGGACGTGATTATAAACATATAATCAAAGACATATGAAAAAGATTTATGATACCTAAGATGCACACTTTGTGCTGAGTCAGCACTGTAGAAATATTATTAACAAAGAAACTAAATGATATTAACATTAAATAAATATTTTTCATTATTGGAGAATCTCTAGTCTAATGAATGACTAATAAAAATTATTAATATGCTTTCAATAAGTGATTTGTGTTAAAGTTATGAGGGCTGCACATTTGACACATCAATTTAACTGTAGTACTTTGCTATCTATATATACTGAACAATGATAAATATATGCATAAGAGATTGTAGTCTGGGCCAATTGATGAGTGCTGGCTCAGCACAAAATGTGAATTTTGGGGATTGTAGATCTTTTTCACATGTCTTTGATCATATGTTTATGATTACATTTCTCCACAAGGTTTTAAAAGTGAATAGAAAACATTCTCTCCTTTGTGTGAGAGCGGTATAATGAAAATTACACTACAGAAATATTCATTATTAAATAAGATATATATACAATAGCATTTTATAATTCTAACTAATGCTTAATAAAATTTATTATACTGCCACTTTTTTTTAATTATGCGCCTCTAGCTATTTTTTTTTGTGTGTGGCTTATCATTATCATGTGACTCAATCTTATGCCTCAATGATTGAGTCATATTCTGATTCCTAGTTTCTTTTCTGAATGACACTCTTTATTTGTTACATTATTTATGCATTGATAACTATACTTTCTCAAACTTTATTAAGTTATTCATATTTTATTGTACTGTTTTCATAATATTTTTCATGATTATATAGTAACTATGTCTAGTACTTGTGATAAAAAATAAAAACTTGTAAACGTTTTGCTTTAAATGATGGAAATAAGCTATATATTCATTGTCCATGCATTAAATATATTTAGTTTTAAATATAATCAAATTACATTTACTGAATATAATAACTACCTTTTAAGTATATGGTTATACAATGTAAAGCCCAACATTTTTCTATTTTTTAGTTATTAAACTACAAAACACTCAAATTAATTTTTATATTTTAGAAATTAGCTCTTGTATGAAAATATGCAAAAGAATCTAATTTAATTATAAGTAGAAAACACACTAATTTTCTGAAACACAATTTACTTATTTTCAATTTTAAACCATTAAACAGCTCATGATCACTACTTCATCTGTTTACAGAAGCTGTTAAAACAGAGGCAAAACTCTCAATACAATAGTGCCACCCAGTACATGCTAGAGCAATCAATGGATGCAAAAAAAATGCTAGAAATTAATCTGGGGATGCTAAATAGAAATTTTAGGCATAAACCTTCTTGTATCTGGCTTGCACTAAAGAAACATATACTTTAAAAATAAGCAATGTATTATTTTGTCTTATTTATTATTTTATAGATATAATGCTACTGCTCATTTAATATAATATGTAATAGCAGTAACATTACTGTGTTCAGGATACCAATAGGATCCTCTTTATATATGAAGACCTACTCTAAATAAGAAATAAATATTGCCCAGCTGAGAGTTCTAGTAGGATAGTGTCACTTTATAAAAAGCTAGATGCTGTTTTTGATACAAACAAGGCTTTGTTGTCATGAGCCTTTTATGTCATTGCACATCTTGTTATACTAACTGTGACAATAGGATGGGTAATTATGAAAGCAATGAAAAGGATCAGCTTAGTCAGCTGTTGGTTAGTTGTGATGTTTGCTCAAGCCATTATAATCAATAATGAATTCGTTCGGAACTGGGTTTGAATGAGATAGTTTTGGCTAACAAAGTCTGTATGATTATGCTGTTCTATTTATGAATTCCCCATCTACCAATGGAAATGAAAGGATCTAGATAATGTCTAATAATGGCATGTCTCATAAAGTCTGGTTAGGTTGTTGTGCCTGATGGATTACTTATGTGGCGGAATAGTTATTACAGCAACAGAAATAAAAATAGTAGTAATAACAATAGTAATAATAAAATAGAGGGTAGTGATACTTCTAAAGATAAGTACTATAATCTCTTTTTTTCTAATTATAGGTGTATGGATGTGCAAATATAATCAGAATGGATATTGCCTTAGTGGCTAAGAAATTGTCAAGATTGATATAGCTGCTCTTAGTGAAATTAATTTTTTAGAGGTCAGTCAGTGAAAAGTGAATGCATAGTGCTGGAATGAATGTAAAGTCTAATTTAGTATCTTCTATTGTTGGAATTTCTTGTTGAATCAGTGAAAGACTAATGATGTTAATATTTGTTTTGCATAATAGTACTAATGCTCATTTTATTAGTGCCTATGTTTCAACCTTGAACTCATATCTTTATTCCTTATTGGATAGCATTATTGCATCAATATCATTGAAAAATTAATTTTGTTCCTCTTGGAATCTTTAATGCACATGTTGGTACAAATAATAGACTAATTAAAAGTTATTGGAAATAATGGTATTGGTTCTATAAATTTAAATAGTTTGTTGTTATTGAATTTCTGCACAACACATGGATTAGCCATCATAAACACATTGTTATGCACCAAAAAACATATCAAAGAAACATGGATGCCTCCACACTCAAAATAAAATTTAATAGATTATAATATAGTTATGAGTCAGAATATAAGAATTGCACATTACACAAGCTCTTAATGTATATATTGTTGGACACATCATAATAATAGTTGTATTAAAAATAGATATTCAAATCATGTTCTTTAAAAGAATCTAGTATAATTACTAAATTTTAGCAGCTATTATCAACAAAAATTGCTAATATGGATCTTCAAGACTCGTAGTATGGAAATGCGGAATTCTCTTGAGGGGAGTAATATAGGTACAAGTAAAACTATTTTTGGCTTGCTGAAAAAAGAATCATGACTAGTTTGGGAAGAATAATAGATTAAATGTGGAATTTCATAATAAATATAAAGATCTAAAGACACAAATTGACTGACTATCAAGAAGGCTTCAATTGATTGTTGTATTAAACATGCAAAAAAATATACATTCACTGATCATAGTCAGTCTAGATCTTCTTTTTTTTTTTTAATCGAAATCCTATAAGTTGACAGACCATCATATCCTTTTTACCTAAATTCATTTATATAGGCAAATCTCTGAAGTTCTTTGGAAAGAAGTGATGAAGATCATCAAATTGATCACATACTTTTTTTCCATGATGCTTCAGATTTGCCTATATAAATGAATTTAGGTAAAAAGAGTAATATGCTCCATTCTTTTCTTTTCAAAAGCTTTACCTTGTGCTTTGGATTGAGAGTATTTTATATGCTCAATAAACCTTGTCAGAATGTTAATCTAGTTACTATATAATATTAACTTCTGGCAAAAGTTTATATTTACATATTTTGTTATTGTCACGTTGTAAATTGAAAAATTTTGCAAATATCAATTAAAATAATATAAAGCAATCTGAAATTAGCTTTAAAGAAGTAATGTGATCAATTTAAGATTTTCATAGTTTCTTTCCAAAGTGCTTCAGATTTTCCTATACAAATGGATTTAGGTGAAAAGAATAAGATGGTCCATTCTTACCTTTTCAAAAGTTTTATTTTGTGCTTTGTATTGAGACTATGTCGCATGCTAAATCAGTATCAGGGTGTTAATATAGTTATTATATAATATTAAGCTGTAAAAAGAATTTATATATCTACGTACCTAGGAAGAACAACTGTATGACTGACTGTATAAGATGATGAAATAGTTACTGGGGACGATTCTTTGTAGTGTTTATGTAAATGGATATTATGTGAAACTCATGAATTTCTAATTTTTTTATATTTAATACTCAACAAAACATCATTGAGTTATTATAACAACATTACAGTGCATGTACTTAGGGTGAAAATACATAATCATATATTTTATTATTATTTTTGTTTTCTTTTATAAAATGTTTTTTGGTCTTTTTTTTTTTTGTATATATTTATTACATAAATATAAAAATCACACTTTCTTTTTTATTATATTTTTGTTTTTATATATTTCACAAATTTTTGATTGTTTTTTTTTATTATTTTATTATTTATTATTAATATCCTCCAGTAATTAATTTTATTCTCTGTATAATTATCCAATTTAGTCTCTTTTTTTAAATTTAATCTTAATTTACCTTTCCTTATTTTTTATAAAAAATTTAGATTCTCTATAGGCTTTTTTCTTCTACATTTTTTTGTATTTTTAAATTTTCTATTATATTAATCTTAAAACAATTTGCCACTTGTTCTATTTCATAACAGCAATCCTTATAATAATATATAACACTTCCACATTTTTAAAAATTATTTATCTTTTCAACATATATGTGTTCAAGTGTATCAGTGTTATGAGATAGTGTGGAGAATGGTGGGTCATGTGAAAGTCTGTGCGCATATACCCTATATATTACATATATAAACACAGGTATATAATAAGCCTGTATGTTTCAGTTAAAACTATTTAATATTTATTTTTGTTTTATTGTTATATTCTCTATTACATTTCTAGGCATATCTGTTATAAAAATTAAAAAAAAAGATTATATTATTATTATTATATGCTTTTTTTTTTCTTTATCAACAACTTTATTTGCCCATACTTTATATCCTTATCTATTGTATATAATCTATTATATAACTCAAATTATTTCTAGATTAAGTATATTTTCCATCATATACATTTAATAAATTCTCCAATATTCACTTTTTTTCCTCCTGGCAAAATGATTTTAATAATTGGCCATTTTTATTATCAATTATCATTAATTTTTGTAAAATGCTCATTTATATTTACTGTAAATATTATTTCTTCTTTTTTTCAAAAATCTGTATGATCTTAGTCAAGCTTTTATAAATTCTACAGTTCTTTTTCGTTATAACTTGATCATCTCCACTAGTTATAGACAGTGTAGTCCCATGTGTTTCTTACTTTCCAATTTTATCACAGTTCACATTTGATTTGCAAATTTTTTATATCCCTGGTCCATTTTCCAAAAAAAAAAAACAATTTTGTTATTAATTTATAGATCTAACTTTTCAATCTAAATACAAAAATTAAGCATTGAGTAGTTGCTAGTTATTTAATAAAAATCAGTTAGTCAGAAACTGATTTTAGGAATTAATTCTATTGCCCATTAATATCTATTAGTTTATTTCATCAGGCGGGTTAATTTAAGATATAGAAGTTTTTGTTAAAAATACATTTTAACTGTGTTACTCGTATAATTTATAAATAAAGTTAATTAGACTAAATAATCAAATAGTTTTAAATAAATAATTGTAAAACAAAATATAGCATAATACTTTTTTTTTTATTAAATATTCTTAATTTTAGATTTTCTTGATGCAATAAAAAAAAAAAAAACCTTTAATTCTGATGTGCAGAGATACTCTGATATTATGGAGTTTTATGCTTCTGAAGTTACATTAGTTGATATTCTTCATTAGAGTCGGCAAATGCAAAATGTCAATATATGGTATAAATAATACAAGTTCAACCTTTAAGAACGTAATGATATAATACATATATGTGCTATATCAACCTCTTGCTTTAAAGAATAGATTGTGATTATCTATGCAAGCTTTGATATGCATGCATACAATTTATTGATTCTATAGTTTTAATGGTTGTAGTTTACTGCTGTATAGTGTATTCTACCAAAAAAAATTTAAATATTGTCATGTTTATTTGTACTATAAATAATGTCTGGTTATCAATTTCTTAATTAAAATCATAATTTTTGATCCTTCATCTTTCCATTTTGTTTTATTATAAAAGTCTTAGCCCTGTTCCTCTGCACAATATTTTTAATAAAATATAAAGAAATACAATCAACGTTTTGTTGCTGACAATGGAAAATATGATTGATTGCTTAGAAACATTGCTAAACGATTTTTTAAATGAATAATACATAAAATATACATAACAAATTATTAATGAAACAATTAAAGAGAATCTTTTAAAATATTCACTAGAGCGCCGCCTGATGGAGTTTTTTAAAAAAGAGGATCCTCAGGGGTGTAATATACCAAAATTCAAAAAAAAAAACAATTTTTTAAAACTATTTTTTTTTCCGTCAGACTAATTTTGTTTTATTAAATAGATTTTGGCAGTTTTCTTTTTTTTTTTGTAATTACTATTCAATTTCTATTCATTTAACTATTGTAATCTATACAAATTATTTTTTAATGAAACTAGTTCTGTTTAAACAGCTGGGGTCTATATGAGAGATAGCATTTAAAAAAAAACTTGTCATTAAATGAGGAGAAAGAAAAGTTAATTTTAAATGCTCTTATGAATAGTAAAAACAGTATTTTTTTTTCTAAAAAAGAACAAATATTACAAAATGAACCGATTGCTTTTCATATTACAATTACATGCACGTATATAAGGATATATATGGGATTGTATATGTGTTTTTATAAAGCATGGTACCTTTTTAAAGACATGAAGTTTGCTGTTACTGCTTTAAATCTCACTTACTCCATCGTAAATCAGTATTTTGCTGTGCCATAAGAGTAAACCATAGATTGAATAAAATATTGATCATATTTGAGTAACTATAGTCAATTTGAACCACATCAACTATTTAATATTGAAGCAATGGATCTGAAGTCTACATCAACTCTTTAATATTGAAGCAATGGATCTGAAGTCCGATCCATGCTTCACAGCCTTCTATAAACTTAGTTAGTATTATAGACCTGAATTAAGTTTATAGTCCAATATCAGCAGGGTTTTGCATTAAATCTAAAATTAATTATGTTTATTAAATTTGTATTGCATTTAAATATTTTGTTTTAAATAAATTCCATTCTAAGATTAGATTTCTGTTAATAAAAATTACTTGTAAAACCTATTAGTCAAACATATATATATACGTGAAGCGTATATATATATGAGTTAATGCAAAATTCTGCTGAAATAAAATGCTTATTTTAAAAATGCTTATTTTATTAAAAGAAATAATAATATAGTTTTTCTTGTTAAAATATGCGTATGATTTATTTTGAGATAAGCCCACCAACATTTTCTAAAAGAATGTATGCTTGTAATTAGTTAGCCCATTCAAGGCAAATTAAAGATGGCTTTCTCTTTCTTTTTTAATTAATAAAATTCAAACTTTAAAGAAAGAAATTTAGAAAAAAAAAGTAAAAGTTATTTTTAGAAAATGTTACCTTGAAACAAAGGAGCGTGTGGGTGGGCTTATCAAGATCTATGATCATACAAACAATAGAGGGTAGCTTACAAAAAAATGTATAAATAGGAGAGTGAACAAAAGACTAGATTATTCAGAGTTTTGTTGCTGGCATTCAGATTTCTCTTTGGAGAACTCTTTCAGATTTTGCTTGTTGAGATTTTATTCCAAAAAGTTATACAACTGTCATCTTCAAAATCATGGAGAAGTTTGAACATGCTACAAGCTAAAAGTCATATGAATTTGATGGATTCTACTATGCTTGGCTAGGCAAATAAATAGCTTTGCCTATCGCCGAGGTTCCTAAATACCATCAAAATGCCATAGTATCCACTCAATAGTCATCTGAACTCTGTGTCGTGTCTGTAGGACTTTTCGTAAAAGCATGCTACTTATTTCCACTTTCCTTGTCCAGACAAATACCTATCGATGGACGGATCAAGCCACGAATGCCGTAGAAAACATGACCAAGGAAACAGGACGGTAATCATATCTCTCCTCCATTGAACTATTTACTTTCTACCCTTTTTTGTTCATACCTTTTTTAAGTGCTTCACTGAATTATATTTCTGAAATGTTGTATTTAATTATATTTGTAATGTAACCATTTTTTATTAGACTAGTCTTAGATATATATTGCGTGATCATCTATCTATATATATTTAACCCTTTTTCCTTCGCTATTCTTCATTACTAACATGTATAAATATTTTGTATTCCATTGCGGTTAAGTTTAAAAGTTAATTTTTTCATTTAAAATCTCTTTCCAATTTTATTTATGTTTCTAAATTCCATACCAGTAAGTTTCCTTTGTTTGCCAACTTGATCTCCTCGATAACGCCTCTTTTGTCCGCCACTGGCTTATTACGTATATCAGATTTAGCTATATACGTTTTAAATAATTTTTAAACTGTCGGTTTTTAGCACAAAGCAATTAGAAAATGCTTTGCGAAAGATTTTTATTATTGTACTTTATCGAGGAGATTCGAGTTGACAATTTTATTAAAATTGGGAAGAAAAGACTTAGACCGCAAAAATATTATATCGTTTAATCTGTTTTCATTGTCTAATTAGTTTTCATTAATTTAGGGGAATAGAGGAGGCCATTAAATCATTATAAATATTTTAAAGTCATTAATTAAATATCTTATTTAACTAACAAGCTTGAGTTGCTAATTTTGTTTTAAATGCTTTATTTTACTTTTCAATGATCCAGGCACGCAAAACACATATTTCTTAGTACTTTTGCACATTTAACTATTTAGCTCCTTAGGTGTTCCCATCCATGTTTCTCTCCGCTGATGCTAAGCTTTGGGTTGGTGAGAAAATAATTTATGCATGTCTCAGATAATGTGGTTGGTTCGTAGTTAGCCTCGAGAATAGGAGAACAGGGCAGAGGTCATAGTATTCTTGATTTAATATCTCATGTATGGGTGGCCTCTAGGTACTTTCGCCTAGTATTCGAACTGGGTTAAACCAACATACATCATCTGACTGTCACAATATATATAAAATTAATTATTTACAAAATCATTCTTATACTAACGACTATCTATATCAATGGTGTATGGAAAATAACTCCAAAAACATCATAGTATCTATCATAATTTTATTCAGTGGTGCATACACCACTGAATGAAATTATGATAGATATGTTATTCTTTTTGCCAAAACAGTAACTTTTATAGATTGCAAGTTAGTCGACATTAATTTTCAGAAAAGATCAAAAATTAAATTTTAAAATTTGGTATATATTCAAGAGTCCTACATAATTCTTACTTAGCGTTCCATATATATCAAGCTCTCTGTCCAAAAGTAGATTGAGTCTCTAAATAAAAGAATACTGTAACCAAGTTTTAATACTTGATAATATTGTGATATTTTGCCATTGTTTGCTATTCTCTTATATTTGAATATCTCAATTTTTAGAGATAATAAAAAAAAAACCCATTACTAATAATAGAACATGATGGATGAAACTGTCAATTGACTAAAAAGTACTAAGGCTTAGTAGTATATGTGAGAATATTAAAAGATCTTTGTTTGATTTGCATAAACTTTGTTACCCAGTAGTTAGTAAACTCTTCTATGTCCACAACTTGAGGTTCATTGATTTTTTTTTTTTTTTTGATTCTCAAATATGCTTAGGTTTTCTAAAATAAATAAGCTATAATGAAGTTATCTAATCATTCAATAGTGATTAGTAAATAAATAGCTATTCTTAGCTAGAGAGTAAAAATTATAGGATTAATTGGTTCTTTGGTATTATTCCTGCTATGACATATTACTCTAAGTTTGTGATGTGTTTAAAGTAATACCTCCAAGGAATGTGCTGGCAAATTTAATTGATAAAAATTGTCTCTAGATCCTATGAAGGGATTATTTTAAACATATCGCAAACTTAGAATAATACATCGCTGGTAGTAATGTGCCATAGCATGTGTAATATGAAAGTTCAAATTTAAAAAAATAATGGAGACATATATTCATTATGGAAAAAGGAAAGAAGATATTACAGTACTAATAAAGCAGGTACTTGAGAGTTGTGCCTTTTTGGTATGTCAGTACATATCCTCAAAACCATCATTTCTCTTGCGTATCATATTCCACATATAATAGCAAGCTCCAGATCTAAAAAAAAAATATGTAATTTTCAATGATAGAGAAATATATTCATTACGGAAAAGGGGAGAAATATGAAAGAGAATCCTGAAACATTTTTTAAATGGCTAGTTATAAGAAAATTTTAGATTTCCGTTATTTTTTTAACCTAAAAAAAAAAGGTGAACCATAATAAAAAGTTGAACCTTTATCTAAAAATGGCGAACTGTAAGTTTAACCTTATATTTTAAATATCTTTTTTTTTAAAAAATCACAAATATAACAACATTTACCACTATATTTTTAAATAAATAAAAAAATTACTTTCAAATAATGCTATACATTTGCTGCAAGTTTAATGTTATATTTTAAATATTTAAAAAAAATACACACAGTTTTAGCAAAAAAACAACGCAAATACATAAATGTTATATTTAGAACTAGCAAATAAGTTCTTAACAATTTTTGCAGAAGTGCTGGGCTTGTCCTGGTATTTTTAATCTAATGCTTGAATATAACTAGCACCTCACTGAGGATGCCAGTAGTCGAAACCGATCTGAGGTTGGGGATATTCTGCAAAGCTTGTTAAGGACTTATTTGCGAGCTCTATATATAACATTTGTAATACAAGTTTATTAAATTGAGTCATGTGACATCTGATAAATACATAAAGTAAATGTATTTTTAAATATAAAACCATATTATTTACAAATGATGTGAGAGATATATTTTATTGTGAGGGGGGGGGGAAATCAATGTGGCAAAGTGAACAACCATTTAATATCTTCTAAAATGGAAAGGGTCAATTTATTTGACATGGATTAGTTGTCAGAATTCTTGGTTGCCATGATATCATAAATGAAAACTTTGAATAAATATTACCAGAGTAATACATTATGACAGGAATAAATACCAAAGTACCAATTACCATTTAATCTGTCTTGGTGAATGATATGCCCTTCGTTATTCTTATGAGAAATATACTCTTATGTGTGCTGAAATCATTATATATCATCATTTTTTTACTGTTAGATGACTTTTTAATGCAATGGTGGACTCAAAAAGTGAAAAATCTTGAATCAAAACCGAATTCTATCACTTCCAGGATTTAAAGTCACATAATCTTGCTCGCAACAAACACTTATCTATATTTTAAAACTGAAATGAAATTACTGATTTTTAAGTGATTATATCAGGTATCTTGATTGTATTTGTTTTATTAGAATGTAATAATATTTCATTGTAATTTCAAACATCTTTTACAATGAACATTGATGATAGAAGGTTTAATAAGAGGCTTTAGCCATATCTATAAAATTGTGAATGACAAATTTGATGAAAACTAATTTATGCAAAAGATTGAATTTTATTACATGATGGGTTATTGTAATGAGTAAAATTTATGCACGCTTTATATATATATATATATACAGATATAAAAACTGTATTAAGATTAAAGCTTTATTATCTCCATGAATGTAATACATATATAAAACTATTAGGAGCAAAGCTTTATTAACAATATGTAATATATGCATTTTGAAATTAAATGTACATATGAAAGTGTCTTATTCTAAAATATTATTTTGTAAAATCTTTAAATTTTGCTACTAATATTTTAATCATAGACATTAGCTTAAAATGCAATCAATTGTAACAAACTAATTAAACAGATAACGAAGGAATTTAATTAGCAAAACCCAATTTAATTAAATCCCACCTTAATTTATAAGTGTTATTCCAGAAAACAAAAGAAAGCAAACCGATAAAAGGGGGGCCATTTTGAAAAGATCAACAGAGTGAGTATAGAGCGTTTTCAGTGAATTCGAGCAGAGCATCCATTGTAAGAGAACAGTGTGGGAATTGCGAATTACCCTCATTGAAAAAGAAGAGAAGTTAGATGTAGAAACTATACATTCAGAATTATAGTGCGAGTATTCATTATCATGTATACATAGTGTATTTTTCTAACACAGCTCGGCGGGAATCAGAACTTTGTATAAACTGTAAATTGGTTAGCATTGAACTGTTTTGAGAATTAAACTAACTAGTTCGCAAATTAACTTTTGTGTGCAGTAATTAAAGAAACAATAAGCACAATAAAAATACTGTAGTTCTTAGCATGCTTTCAAGAATTAATTGTTATTTAACTGATTGACTTTTTAGAATTTCATTGATTGAATTCTTACTTTTATTGTTTCTTATTTTGTGTATTGTCTCTCTCTCTCTCTATATATATATATATATTTTCACTGAATTAAATATGTAAACATAAGCAATTTAATGGACAACTATATATTTTAATAATCAACTTTCATTCAAAATTGAACCTTGTCAAGATGCTACGTTAATTCAAAATGTCACATTTTGAATTAACGTAGCATCTTGACAAGGTTCAATTTTGAATGAAAGTTGATTATTAAAATATATAGTTGTCTATTAAGTTAATTATGTTTCCATATTCAATTCAGTGAGAAAATATATAAGAAAGTTAACATAATGGTTTAAAAGAAATAACCATCGAGTGAAATATATATATATATATATAAATAATACAGCACTTAAATAGTCTACTACAAGGTAAAGGTATCTTCAACAGCTACCCATCTGGTTATTCATTTGGTGAGTGTAGGAAAATTTGAATAGTTTTTATATTTTTTTGTCACATGATAAGACTCTGTAACCTATATGTTATGCATAAACACATTAAATTCCTATGTATTTATCATTAAAGGAGTAAACTAAACAAGAAACAACATCTTTGTACCATTACGAAAAGCTCACATTATCTGGATTCTTCTGTTCAACCCCACATCTAATATACTTAAGATAATATGTGGATGATGTATTCATTGCAGCCCCTGACCACATTATTCCTGAACTACACACTAGTATCCAGAATGTCTCCAAACTTACATCTACAAAGCTGAAAATAAAACACAACAGGTCAGATACGTGGACATATGTGTAAGCAGAAATCATAATTACCTTCACTATGACAGTCAAGCCAGTTGAAATATGAGGTATAACGCACCTACATCTTATGCACCCGGCTCCCATAAACTAGCAGGCTTATATTCATTCTTGTTTAGACATCATGAGTTATGTAAGTATGAAGCAGACAAAAGGCACAATCTTACCCAATACATGGCTGATCTAACTAAAATAGGTTACAATTTTCAATCAACAGGAAAGTAATTAAATTTTTATCATAAAATCTACCACAACCATACCAAGGACATAATGCCAAGAATTCTTATACCATATAGTCAACCCTAGCCAGATGTCTTAATAACAAACTAGCTAAGGATTTCACCATCACATATTGATCACCTCCCAATACAAACAGACTTATCAATAATTCCAAGGACAAAATCACACCTGAATTTATTCAAGTTGTGTATAAAATGATCTGGCCCAAGCTAACTGCCAGGCTGCATATTATGGGGAGGCCAGGACCAATATTGCCAACAGAATGGCTCAGCATAAATATCTTTACAGTAAAACTAAAACCAAACAGGAAGGCAATTCCATTTTTGTTAAGCTTGTAAAAACAACAGGGCATAGATTTGAACCCATGTCTGCTAACATTGTTTGTTCAGAAAGACACAATGCTAAATGCAAGATCAGAGCAGCATTACACATAGCAAGTGATCCTAAGTCCATTAACCAAAGAGAGGCTTACTTTGCCCTGTACCAAAAATGGCAGTTATAACTAATTTGCATTATTTTGCATAAATTTTCCTTCTAACAATGCAGTTTTTAATAAGATAGTAGCTACGAATATGAGAGCAAGAAGTCTCTCAAAAGCAGTCAGATAAAATAGTATTTTATATTTGCTTTTGATTATATATTCTAGTTTCATTATATGTGTGTACAGCATATATATACAGTATTTTACATTGTTTAATAGTGGGTTACGTTGTTTAACTATAAAACAAATCAAATAATTATTATTTCCAGTAGATAACAAATGTTTTAGGTGCTTTCCTGATAGTGTGACTATTTAGAAGAGTTTTCAAATAATCTTATATGATTGTTACATTCAACAGAGTAGCATTGAATGATTATATTAATATAATAAAAAATTTTAAAAACTAAATATTTTGTTGCATAATATTTTTTAAAAATTCTGTGTTTTTAGTATTTTTATTTTTATTTAATATGAATTGCTTACAATCAAAAACAATTTTTGGATATATTTGGATAATATTATAGATCAATTATGAATTTTTAGTTAGATAATAAAAGTCTCATACATACAAATCCAAGGAAAAGTAGATTAGTAAAAATTATAAAAAAAAATATCAAAATTAAAAAAAAGAATAGTGTTAATAATAATAATAATCAAGACAGTATCAGAATCGATCGCAGGATCTCATATTCCAAAGTCTGTGCTATACAGAATATACTATAATACTATTTATAAAATATTACTGATAAAAGTAATTTACCTATTATACAATTGTTGCCCAACATACTGCAAAAGTATAGTAATTATTATGAGGCAATATTTTTTAAATAAATTATTAATAGTAGTGTGTCATTTTTTAAATATAAATTAGGATATTTAAATAAAACTTATTTTCTTGAACGAAATCAATTATTACAACAAATTTTATAGGGGTAGCAATAACCCCTTCTGAATGGTTTATTCTAAAATGCCAATTTGGACTATTTAGTTTAGATTGTCAGTAGACTAAGTAACAAATAATTTATAATAAGAATCTGTTTTTAACAATGAAGTGATTTAGAAATGTAAACCCCCTTTTTTTTTTTACATATAAATGTTTACTGTGATGTGGTGTCCCTCATAATGAGACATCTTTGAAAGATACAACCATTCCTACCTTTGTATACTGATCCTAATTCTAATTAATAGATTGGATTTTGAGCATGTACATATATATAGAAAGAAAATTAGAAATGAAGAACATTGTAATCTGTATATTAATGAGCAAAAAATATATATATAACCCTTAATGCATATAATATTGTATTAACAGCATTAATACATTTAATATCAATGTAGTCTAAAGGCATTTATATAAGCATGAGAAATCAATGAATATCAGACAATTTTGCACACAAGACCCCTAGATTAATTTTTGGATATTGAATGTCATCTTTATCTTAAATAATATTAAAGAAATAAAAATGGCTTTCTAAATGGATATATGCAATTTATGGATCTGATTGTCACTGCTACCTGATGTCCATTGAATACTCGTGTATTTGTAAATAGTTATAGAGAAAACCACATGATACAATTATTCCCTGAATATTAAAAAATATTGAATGGTTAATCATTTGGATGTTCTTGTGATAAAAGTAATAGATTAAACATGAATCCAAGACCTTTATCTTCCAACTTTATCAGTTTACCATTAAACTAAAACTGTACAGGACAGTCCCTGAATCATAAATTATAAGATATTGTTATAAGTAAAACCCATATGTTTGTTGATTAGATAAAATTTCTAAATTTGGGAATTTAATTTAGTATGTTTTTATCTGTCGATCTAAATAAAATTTTGTAATCCAATTTTTCTCCATTTCCAATTTAGTTGAAACTATGCATATGTGTGTATTCTTGATGACAAAATATTTTTCTAGAGTTTGAAAATTATTTTAGCAAAACATTAGTGAAAATTTTAATCTTTTAATTTTATATGTAATATTGATGCTAACAGTGTCCAGTAGTTTAATTTATAATTTAATTTTTTAACTGATGATTTTTTGTATTTGTCAGATTGGGTAAAACTATGGTTGTTCTTATTCATCAGTAGCAGTTTTATTCATAAAATAATCAGAATTATATGCAAATTACTTAAATATAATAAAAAAAAAAATTAATAAAATTCATAATTGTAAAAAAATGAAAGGAAAATTGCCTGCAGTAAAACAAAAGAAATATTTTCCAACTAATTTCATGTGTAGTCACCATTGACTTCTCTTGACTTACAATTAGAAATGCTGATTATTCATTTCTCTTGTCTTTTCTTTTTCTAAAATTAAATATTTATTTTAAAAAATTTAGATCTGACCACATTATTAGTCAATATATTATGAAAAATAGTTATAGATATGTAAATAATTATGAAAAATAGATGTTTTTTACTTGCAGTCATCAAATGTCATTAATTTACAAATAGTCGAGTGGTATTCATTTCTGTTGATTGTTAATATTCTAAAAATTAAATGTTTTTCCTTGAAAATATGTTTTCATGTTCAAAATCTATTACAAAAGTATAAAAGATTTTGCATGCACTCTGATATTACAGTTAGAGATTCCTACTCAATAATAGCTGTGTTGGACAATCAATTCTTTCAAGCAGTATATAAGATGAAAGGGGATGGACACTTGGCTCTTTCTAATACCATATAAAGGAACAGAAAATTAAAATACAATTTGGCTTTATTTTTACATAAAATTAACATAAAATAAATAAAAAAAATAGCCAAGAGATGGTCCACTAAGGAAAATTGCAGTTTTGCATTACAATGATTTAACAAAAGGTTATAACTAAATGATTTGTTGAAAACTAGATTAACAGAATTATTTACTTTTTATTATATGCTTTTATTTTTCTGTCTAGATAAAATGTAATTTAAATAAATTCACTTTATTTTCGATAATTTAGTGTTTCACATATAAAACTAAAAAGTAGAAAATTAAAAAAACAATAACATTTTTATTCATATAAATGCACCAATATATATATATATATATATATTCCAGCTTTCACAAATAAAAGCCTGTATTTTTATGAACTTCTTATCAAGCAAGAATTACAACTTAACATTTTATACTTAATATTCTTTGTCATTTGGCAATTATATACAAGAAAAAATAATGTATATATATATATATTTTTTCATATGTCATAGCATCGGCCGGGACGCGAACCCACAACCGTCTGCAACCAATTACTTGATTGCAAGGCGGTTGCGATGACCTCTCGGCTAACAACTTCTATTTGTATAAAGTATAACTAAGAATTTTTTTTTCATTTTAATATATGATATTAAAATCTTATTTATTTTATTATAAACAATAATTTGTACATATCCAGTAAAAAAAAAAAAAGTGTTTAATACTTAAAATCAAAACTTAATATTACATTTAGAAAAAATATTGATGTATTTTGTTGATTATGATTTTTATTCTTATTGTATGAGTCTCTACGTAAATGTTTAAATGTATTACTACATAGAAAACCGTTCCTCGTTGATGATTGCACCCCACACCTCTATTTCTGTGGTTTATGCATTGATGTTGACCACAACACTAATTTACTGGCTTACTACTGTGTTTACAGTTTCTGAATATCTGGATCTCTGGTTGTTTGGATTCTCAATGAAAAACTCTTGAGTAATCTGAACTGAGTCATAATAGCAGCTGCAGCCTTTTATATTCTTCCTGTCATTGTTTTAATTCCTTATCATTATTTTTAATTTTAATCGTAACTTAAGTCTATTTTTTTTAAATTAATTTTTACATTTCATTAATGTAATTGATTTTTACATTGCACATTATCTAATCTTTTACTTAGATTAATAAACTATCTCATCAATAGTTTACATAGTTTGTAGTTACTTCAGTTATTTATTTCAGTTTTATTACCAACAGTAATTACAAACTTAATTGCATTCCAAAGCTTTTACTATTTAATTTTTATTTTGTTTTCACATTTGCTTATTTTAGTTTATAAAAATTTATAAAAAGGAGTTTTTAAATCTTTATTTCTAATTTTTTTCTCTACCCCATTTTCAATAAAAGCTTTATTCTCTTTTAAAAGAAAATATAACACAATCTTTTTTATTTTTAAAAACTGTTTTAAAACTACTTAACGAATTCTTTAATTCTTCTTCTTTTTTTAATAAATTTGATCATATATATTTAAAATTATGATATATGTAACGCAGATATGTGAGTTTTATAACACATATCTTGCTAGTGTTACAATATATATATATAGTAAGTAATAGAATGCGTAGTCAATATTTCTACAACTGACATTTACATTGAATATGGTATGTGTTGATTTACGTAAGTTGGGTTATCATATTTAATCGAAAGCAATATATCATATGTATATGTGTGTATATCTATGTTGCCATCTATATCTTGAATAATAGCTAAATTATTAAGGAGAAAGTGTCATTTATTTTTAAGTACCACTCTTTTTCTATAAAAGCATTCTTTAAATTTTCACTCACTCTCAAGAAATTGCATGAACCCCAGTCATAATGACAAAATAAATATATATGGAGCCAGAAGGAGTGCAAAACCTAAATTTAACAAATTATTAATAATATCAATATATGAATTACTATTTATATGATAAATATGAAATTACTTTAAAAAATTAATTAATTCAACTTCTTAGAATACTATTATCAATCATGCTTTTTCTTCTTCTTCAAATCTTATAATCAATAATTAACTAAACATCTGGAAAATTTAATAAATATCTTTCTATACAAATTAACATTTAGAGTAATACTGTAGGTATTTTTTACATATGAAAAATTATAATAATAATAATAATAATAATAATAATAATAATAATAATAATAATAATAATAATAATCATCATCATCATCATCTATTGAAATAATTTGAACATTAGAAATTATTAATTCTGAATGCTTT
Source organism: Epiperipatus broadwayi (assembly GCA_028023455.1). Taxonomy (NCBI): domain Eukaryota; kingdom Metazoa; phylum Onychophora; class Udeonychophora; order Euonychophora; family Peripatidae; genus Epiperipatus; species Epiperipatus broadwayi. Next base: position 6,465,352 of record JAQFVV010006263.1, on the reverse strand, counting down.
AAATATTTTTATAGCTAGCTTTAAATTAAGTAGATTGTATTTTTATTAAAGTATAATAAATAATATATTATTCAAATTTTAGTTAATACTAGAAAAGTTTATCCTCAATAATCTTGCTAGCATATGTGCTTCTACTATTTTTTTTTCTTTCTGATAAATTTTATATTGATTTTTCAGCCAAAATATTAAATCATTTCCAAGACAATTCAAAGTATAAAATTATGATTTTCATAACCTGTTTCAATAAGTAGTTTTTATTTATAACTTGATTGTTTTTCATAAATTTATGTAACTTTAATTATGGCTTGGTTAGCAACATATACTGGTAATCAATATTGCTTGAAAACATCTGAGGCATTGATTCAAATAAAATTACATAATTAGATATTCTTTGAGAATCCCTGTTATCAGTCATTAAATTAAATAACTTATTTGGTTTTTTTTTGGTATTTTGTAGCAACATTATACTTCTTTTAGATTTGTTATGGTGGGGTTGTCTCACTATTAAATGAATTCTCCATTCTGTTAAGGTAAAACTCTGTAATAACTCACTATATCTATCTAATATAGCTTATTAAACAAGGCAAAACTCTCTCCATACAGTAGTGACATCCTGTGCCAATCAGAGTAATCAATGGATGCCAGAAGGCTTTTGCATAAAATCCCTATCTAATGCCTATTCATCCAATATCACCAGACTAGTTTCTGGCTTGTGGCCATCATCAGTGAGGAGCCTTGGATCTGAGAGCACTGCACCTAGATCTTAGGATCTAATGCAACCCACTAGCAACCACCTCATAGTTTTGTAGTTAAGTGGAGATAAAAGGTGGTTGCTGGAGGGTTGCATTAGATCCTAAGATCTAGGTGCAGTGCTCTCAGATCCAAGGCTCCTCACTGATGATGGCCACAAGCCAGAAACTAGTCTGGGGATATTGGATGAGTAGGCATTAGATAGGGATTTTATGCACAAGCCTTCTGGCATCCATTGATTACTCTGATTGGCACAGGATGGCACTACTATATGGAGAGAGTTTTGCCTTGTTTAATAACAATTATGTGCTAGTATGAGATAGTGATCATGTGATGTTTAGTAGTTTAATATAGCTTATATGAATTTGAATCTGTTTATTAATTTTTCACAAGAAATATTTTTTAAAATTGTTTTTTAATAATAATACTTTTTTTTTTTTACATTCTTACTATTTATTATAAACGCTTTAATTTTTTAATTGGTTTTATTCAAACAGAAAAACAATATGTTGGTTATTTATATAACTAAAATAGAAAATACAAATTTCAATTAATTTACATCAAAGAAAATAAAATAAACTTCCTTTTATTAAACTTATATATTATTTATTTAATTAAAATTCACAAGTATGAAACTCAAGAAAACATTTCAGAAAAACTTTTTATACCCCCCCCCCCCCACTCCCCAAGAGTTGTTTTTTTAATTTTACCATTATTGCTAAATTTGAATTTTAAAATACTTATTTTAACGATTGTAAAAAAATAAAATACTATTTTTCTATTTAAAATTAATGAAGTCTTACAGGATATTTCCTTTGTTTTCCTCAGTATATAACATTAGTATACTATGGAGTATTTTTTCTTTTTTGTTGTTCTCATCATCAACCAGTTCATTTGTTGAAATGGCATCATTGATAACAATATGTTTTGCTTTTTCTTCAAGATATCTAGTTGGTATTTAGAATTATATGTTCTGTTCTCTCTACCTGCTAGGAGGTTTTATATGAATTCAGTTTTGATGATTGCTTAAGTGAATGTCCATGAATCATAAGGCTATTACCACTCAACTATGATATGTTTTTGTAACCCAGTATCACTGATTCTTGTTTTTCTTGAAATTTGATTTTAGAAACTTACCTAAGCAAATCATTAGTTTTTTATCATGTCTTTTGCATATAGATGATTCATTTCTAATTTAAGACTGGCAATAAATTCATGAGGATTAGTAACTCTTGTTAATTGACTGAAGTGTGGATCATTCTCTTGCTAGTTTACCATCTTTTATATATCTGGTCATTTTTAAATTTTTTATTTTGAATTTTATTTCTGGCCAATTTTTAACCTGTTTTGTAAAAATGATTAGTAGGTGTAGTAAAGTATTAAATTTTGTATGTCTATCAACTTTTAGAGATACACATTTAAATATATATCTGATCACTGAGTACCACACTGAATCTTAACTCTTTTTGATTTATAAATATGCTTGTTGATGTATGATATATGTGTGTTACTGTGCAAATTTATTGTTAAAGATTCGTTAGGGATATCTATATATTTGCATAATTAAGGCTATGTTTAAGTCAGCCTTCAGTTTGTTTAACTAATTAAGACATGTTAACTTTACCATGTTCTTGCATCATAGATTGTATTTCCACACCTCTACCTAGTCAAATTCATCCCTGTGTTTAATAATGTATATAAAATGTTTTGTTTTTTTTATTTTAAAAAAATTGTAAGTTACAATTGAATCTTATGTACATACTTGGGTACTTTCTCAAGTTATTTGTAAATAATTACATTAAATGAAATATAGACATTCTTATACTAATAATAAATTATAATTTATAATAGTAACAAAGTTGTAGATGTCCAGTATTTTATGTTTAAATCTAATTATCACATACTAGGATTCCTAAGAGTCTTGTCTCTACCTGACCACCAGGCTGCATTTAGAAAATTAACTCTTGCTAGGTTAAGGGAGTGAGTCACTTAGATATGATCTAGAGGTGTGAATGAGGTTTGAATCCTCTATACTTTTTGATCATTACAATATAGATTTTGCTCACATAAATAAATTTTTATAGATTTTTAAATATTAGTACCATCCATTTATCCTTCTAATTCATTTTTATATCAAAATTGTGTTTTGTAACTGATATTGAGGATTTATTTTAAGGATTTCATTAAGCTTGGAATGATTGTGAAGCAATTGTATTTAAAAATAATATTATAACCTTTATACTGCTTCTCTTCTTGGAGCTGAATTTGCTCCCAGTCTTTCTTTAAGCCATCCTATCCTCTGTATCATTTATTCATTACAATTATTTGTTGGAAGAACCATCTTTATAGATTTTGCCTTTGGATATATTAATTTATTGAACTAGCATGACATTAAATCCCTTGTTGGAATTTTATTTAATGATTTAAAGAATATAATTATTCTTGTAGACATCTGTGGAAAGAATCATTCTCTATTCAGATGACAAAATCTATACATTCTCTTATTATGCTAAGGATGTTTTTCAACCTATTGCATGAAACAGTATCTAAATAATTGTTTTGGCTAACTTCCATATGTATCTTGTATATTGGAAATCCATATAGCATGTTCATATATTTCTCATCGAGGTCATCATGTTTCGTAACCATACAATCTACCTCTAGCAATTGCTTCAAAAATATGTAAAACCCTTCCATTTTTCACTGCATTTTCCAGCATTTAAATAGTCAGAACCATGTAGTTTCCTTATTATTGCATCTTATTTGATAATAAAAAAAATAGTATAATGAAAAGAAATAGGGAATTGTTCACACCTATTTCTATTCTCTAAAATTTTTACTTTGGATTATCATGAAGAAAACTTGACAGTCTACAATTTTTTCAGCTGTGCAATAACATAGCAAATACTTTCTCATTAAAATTTAATAGTATTCAAATTTAAAATAAACATTCCACTTAACTTTACATGCAAAAGTTCATAAGTTACAAGATTTTTAAATATTTATATCTTGAAATATTTATTCACTGTAATTTATATATGCCATCTAAAGCTATTATATTTATTCTTTGGAGTAACATAGTTTTTGAATTAATAATATGTGTTACTGGTGTACATAAAATATGACATAGTATCGAAAATTATCATGGATTCATTATATATTAATGTATATAATATAAAATATAACAAAAATTATAAATATGTTAATATTTGTAAATGTTGAGTTTGTCAGTAAAAAAATAAAAAGTTGTCTTGCGTTGTTAGCCGAGAGGTATCGCAGCCGCCATGCAAGCAAGTAGTTGGTTGCAGACGGTTGTGGGTTCGCGTCCCGGCCGATGCTATGACATATGAAAAAAAAAAAAAAAAAAAGTTGTTAGAGCTATTTATCAAGAAAGTTATTTGTATTAAAATTTCTATAAATTTAAAACAGCACTAATATGTAAATAGGAGAGCCCACCTTATTCATTGAATATAGATTTATATAAAGTCACTACTTTGCCTTTGACAGTAAGAGCATTGTAGCATAGACAGTATCATTTAAAATTCTTCTCTTCATAACTGGAGTTCAATTTCTAGGCTGAATTAAACTTGGACATTTTTTATTTTATGTACAAACATAATTTTTTTGGCTACTCTAAATATGCAGTATTTCAGGCTCACAAGAGTTTTATCCCAAAACTTTTACTGTTTGTTTCCATATTTCTTATTTTACAGTTTAAATTCATTCCCATGAAATAAAATCAAAGCCATGGATTATTCAAATTATAGTTTTTCACAGAGGCAAAATCCTCCCTACAGCTCGTGTAAGCATAAAGAATGGTGATTGTGTGATATATTTATAATTTTAAAGATATATTTATATGATAATATAAGAATATATTGGCATAATTTATTTGTTAAAGTTCAGTAAATATAATTTTTTAATATCTCTTTCAAATCAACAAAAGTCACAATTATATTATATAATTATATGATTTTCATGTGCAAATGAGTTGTCTTTACTAAAGCAGGAACACATTTCAGATTTATATTTCATAAATGTATATATATTTTTTTAATTCATAGTCAATCTCTTTTTGCATTAGAAATTTTTCTGAATTTTGAGTCATTAAGTTTAAATTTAAATATATTAAAGTATAATTCATCTATTAAAAAATAATTAACTAAATACGTAGAATAATTTTAGCATTTTTTAATTAAATAAAAAAAGGAAAAGTTAAATAATGAATCAGAATTCTGAATAGATTAGGAAAAAATAATAATTTGAATATTGCAGTAAAAAGTTGTTATAACTCAAAGATAATTGTTAATTGGGATTTAATAATGTTGCTTTTTGTTTTTTAAAATAAAAGAAATTAATTGTAATTATGTTTTTATAAAAGGAAAGTTTTTAGTGGATTTTGTAATTTTCAAAAATATACCTATTGTTATCATCAACATCATCATTATTGAAACAACTGGATTTACCATGTTTCCCTGAAAATAGGATTGGATCTTATATTAATTTTTGCTCCTAAAGACATCGAAGTGCTTATTTTCAGGGTATGTCTAATTTTTTTATGTACAAAAAATCTCCATTTATTCCAAGTAGCAATAATATACATAGTTTTTATATTGTGGTATTTCAGAATACATCCAATACCATTTGTAATTTATTTTATATAAGGAACATAGGCTCTGGTGACTGTTTATAATTATTGTTTTGGATCTGAGCTTAAGCCTTTCTATATAACCATTAGTTACTATGATAATATTTATGTAACTTATTTCTTCCACTAGGCAAGATTTCTCTTGAGAGTTTGAGTAATAATGAAATGAAAATCTTAAAGCAGTCATTTCTCTCTATATATGTATTTTGAAAATTTCCCTTAAGTCTCTGTTTCCATTGTGAATTTAGTATGAGAATGATATGTGTGAGGAAAAAATTGTCTAGCTTATCTTTATTATATTGTCACACATATATAATATTTAAATATAAGTATATTGTCTATACTGAACTTAATGTAATTAGGAGCGATTTGAACTCAGACTTTCAAGCTCCCTACAGCTACCCACTCCATCTTATGGAAATGATACACATGATCACATACACATGAAAAAGATAAATGATCTCCAATATACGTATTTCATGTTGAACCAGCATATCTGTTGGTCCAGATTATCATCTTTCACATATGTATAATCAGTGCTCTGTTTATATTAAGATATCAAATTCTCAAACTTTAATGGAAAGGATTTAATCTTCTTCATCCTCCAAACTCTTCAGCCATCCATATCACTGAAAATCTGAAGTGATGTCAGAGTGACTTAAAGTCAACATGAGTATGACAATAATACTGGCATCAGCAAGGGCTTTGAGAAGTCCATCATCAGATTTTCAGTGATAATGAAGGCTGAAGAAGATTGAAGCATATCCATTAGGGTTTGAGGATTTGCTATCTTAATATAAACTGAGCACTGATTATACATCTGTGTGGACCAACTGATGAATGCTGGTTTAGCATAAAATATGTATGTTGGAGATCATTTATATTTTTTACATGTATGTGGTCATGTGTATCATTTGTATAAGATGGTGTGAATAGCTGTAAGGAGCTTGAAAGTCTGAGGCCAAATCCCTCCTAATTACATTAAGTTCAGTATAGATAATATACTTGTATTTAAATATTACATATTCAGCCTGCATTCTGCCCATCCTTCATCTGTGTATTTAAATGGACACATTAAAGTTCTATATGTGAGGGTCAGAGTGGTATGACAATAATATTGGCATCAACAAGGACTTTGAGCATTCCATCATCAGATTTTCAGAGATATGGATGGCTGAAGAGTTGGATGGTGGAGAAAGTTGAAGCCTGTCCATTAAAGTTTAAGGATTTGCTATCTTGATATAAACTGATAACTAACTATATATGTGTGTGGGAGATGATGATCTGGACCAATTGAGAAGTGATAGTTCAGCATGAAGTATCGTTTATTGGAGATCATTTAGTTTTTTCATATGTATGTGATCATGTGTATCATTGGTATAAGATGAAGTTGATAGCTGTAGGAAGCTTGAAAGTCTGAATTCAAATCCACCCTAATCTCATATATATATAAACTAGATATGTGTTTTAAAGCATGTATTTCAATGCCCTCTATAATCAAATCAATTAGTATTCCGGAAGTAGAAGAACTAATCAAAATGTCAAGTATTTGTTTATGAGTATGTATTGGGCATGAAATAGTGTTCAAAAGACAATGTTTAGCCATAATGATAATTTTTCATGGCAGATTGTAATTATATTTTATTACACTTAAAATTTCTTTGATTGGATTACTTGAAAATAAAGATTATATTGAAACTAACAAGAATGTAATTTGTTTCACCTGTAAATTTTTTTCATATAGAAATATATTGTGCTTTTTATATGTAATTTTCAAGATCTTATTATAGATTGTATGAAATCCATCACATATCTAGAGAAACGTGAGTAGGAAATCCCATAGTATTCATTATAAAATGATGAGGTATCAGTTTTGTGTATTTTTAATATTATATGTAAAAGATTTTTTACTATGTATCATATTCCTTGATAACAGTGACATTCCTTTGCCTGATAAAAGTACAACTTTAAATTTGTTCTGTTTTATGTTATTTAAACCTAGTCTTTTGTTGTAATATTCTTTTTAGAAAAAATTTTTAAAAAATATTACAAATCTCAATTCTATATCTGCTGGTTAAAACGAAATTAAAGCCTTATCTGGAAATTAAATCTCATTTCTAAAGATTATTCTTTTTTATAAGCTATAAATAGTTTTTTATTAGCAATATTATAACCAAGGTTTGACGTTTCGATAGGTTTTTCCATTTCGGAAATACGAGTTGATTTGATTATGGAGAGCTCGAAAAATATTTTTTGGAATAAGCACTTTTTTTTAAATGTTAGATATATAGATGAAATGTTTGTTGTCTAGCAATACAATAAAAATAAGCTGCAAGGTTTTTCTTATATATACAAAGTATCCATTCTTATATTAAATTCATAATGGGAACTGAGATTGGTGATAACTTTTTTTCCTTGATATATTCCTCACAAAAAGTCAAAGTGATTTTTTTTTCATGTGTCAAATGCGTTGAGTAAGCGAACCCGAACCAGCTGCTTGGATGGCAACTATGCTAACCACTAGGCCACCAACGCTTGACAAAGTGATTTTTTTATTTTCTATTTTTCTGAAAAAATCTACACTGATAGATAATTAAGATTTAAGATTTTTTTTTTTTTAACATTACCCAGTTCGATTTTTTTCTGTAACAAAAACTCTCTACTAAAGCAGTTAACCTTGCATATAAATCTTCCTAGAGGAAGAAATAACTTTATATAAGTAATACTTCGATAACTAATAATTAAAAAAATCATAAATAGTCTTATCCCAGATCCAAATTAATGAGGAGAAAAAAGAAGAAAAAACTGTAGTCCTTAGAACTCGGATTCATTATTAAAACGAACTATAGACTCTACTGCTGTATTTTAAATAAGAATTGATTTGGTTTAATTGGAACACAAGTTAATATGAATGTCAATTTTATTTAAATATGGAAAAAAAAAAAGGGACTTATTTAAATTTTCTTTGCTTTCCAAATCAATTTTTTTTTTATTTTAAAAGAAAAAAGAAAAGAAAACGAACTTTAGAAAATTAAAGTGATTTTTTTGTTTTACTCATTTCATCTGTTTTTTGTTTTTTTTTTCTAAAGGAAAAATATTTTTTAAAAAATATATAATTAAATTACTTTTTTATATGTGTAAAAGTGCTCTTCTGGTATTTAATATATCATTTCATCTGTTTTTTGTTTTTTTTTTCTAAAGGAAAAAATATTTTTTAAAAAATATATAATTAAATTACTTTTTTATATGTGTAAAAGTGCTCTTCTGGTATTTATATTTGACACACGAGTTATTTTTTTTTTTTTTTTTGGGGGGGGGGGATATTAATCAAAAAGTGATGGGTTTTAAGAAGCGGATTGAGATTTCAAAATAGAATGCTGGGATCTTAAATACTTTGAAAGGATAATATCATAATAGTTATTTTTGCATTTTTCTATCTGTGTAAATGTGGGAGATGATAAACGCAGAAACTGAAGAATACCATTAAGTTTAAAGTGCTTTATTGTAAGACAAGATGATTGGTAGGCATCTGATTCCCTTGCATATGGTCTTTCTTCAGAATAATTACGTTATAAGTTTAAACTATTCAATTTCCAAGTGTATCATTTATTGTTAGGATGATAGAAATAAATCATCTTTTGTCTAATTGTTTTATTAATTTCTTTTCTGGAATTATAAAAATAAAATTTAGCAAATAATGCTATTTAAATAATATCACTTTGCAAATAGAGAGTTAAATCCAGAGTTTAACTACTTGACTAAAATCTCAAACCTCTGTTTATTCAATGGAGTAATCTTATTAAAAAGACATCAGCAACTCTCATAAATTTATACTATATTTTCTTCTACAGTGACCAATCTATTAGGATTAGATAGTTTTCTGGCCAGCCTGATTTTTCCAATGATACCATACTTTTCAGTAAATGATTCAATTCTAATTTGCCTTTGAACTTGGCATTCAGTTATGCACACTACTTAATAGTTGACACTATTATTTAAATGAGTAATGTTATAATTCTTTGGAAAATATAGATATAAAGAGAGTAATCAGCGATAAGATGGATAAATCTGTCATTACAATAAACTATCTTGAGAAGTTTGAACAGATAAGAATATGGCAGATTACATACTTAGAGAAGGAGAGAGAGCTATACCATGTAGATCTTTTTAAGTATCTTTGTTTATAAATTTACTGGCTAGCTGCTTTGGTGAGTGAATCATAGTTTAATTCTTGAAGTATAGGAATTTAAGAAAAAAGCAGTTAATATATGACTTTGGAGAATTAAACTTAGGAAAATAAAGAATTAATTAAACTCCATCAGAAGAAATGTGAAAAAGTCTTTTAAAAAAGTACAATTCTAATCTGATAAGCTATAAATTAGCAGATAAGGAGAATAGATGAAGTAAAATAGGTCATTAAAAAGTATTTGGTCATATTCTCATTATAAAGAAATTAATGTTTTTCTTTTTTCATTAACCATAAAACATGAATGCCTTGATTTTTGTTCCCATTAATACTTCCTAAAACATTGGCAAGACAAATGCGCAAAATTACAATGGGATGACTGCTTATAAAATAATAATAATAAATAGTTTAGGAATAACAAATAATAACAGTTTGTATTCAGTTAGTATTTTTAAAACATGAAGATGAAGAAACAGAATATTTGAATGAAAGAAAAAAGTAAATAATGTAAAACATCTTTATCCTCTGAATTTTTTGTAGTGCTATATTTTAGTAAATCTAAGTGATAACAATATTGATCACTTCTCATATGCACTTAATATGTGCAATACGTTTGATAACAATATTGATCACTTCTCATATGCACTTAATATGTGCAATACGTTTATTATTTCCAACATCATCTTTCTCACATGGTTTAATGTTTTTTTTTATTCTTATAAACTCATAATCGAGTATTACATAAGGATAAAAGTCAAAGTTTAAAACTTTCATAACGCACTAAGCCATTATAAAATAAAGGGAACATTTAAATGTCCATTGAAATCTCATTTTCATAATAAATTACGTTCATATATAAGCATAGTTCTCAACTACTAGATTAATACAGTGCTATGATTCTGACAGTGATCTGCCAAAAGCATGCTTAGTACATTATAACAGTCTTAAATTCCAACTTTTACTTTTTCATAATTCTTGATTACCATGAGTTTATCAGAATTACATTGATTAACAAAAATAGAATTAAATATTTAGAATTACTTAATGTTTTTTATTAAATAAACTATTTTACAGTCAAAACAATCAGCTTAAGATTTAGAAATAATAAACATTGCATATATTAAGTACTTATGATATGTGATGATGATGATTATTGTTGTTGTTGTTGTTGTTGTAGTAGTAGTAGTAGAAGTAGCAGCAGCAGCAGGGGTTGTCTACATATTTCTAATTTATGCATGCAAAAAAGTAAATAATAAAACAATTATCTGTAAAAAGTAGAATAAATGTGGTAAAATAAACCATTTTTTCCTAATTTGTCTAACATACTAGAATATAGCTTCTCTTTTATGGAAGTCATAAATTTACTATTAAACTCAAAGATCCCTCTTAGTTACCATATCTTCCATTGTTATAAACTCTTCTAAAATTTCAAATCTATTTTATTTCTACTCCATTTTCATAGTATTACTCATTGTCCATTTAACTACTTTAGTTTTAAAATTCATCTTTATTAGTAACCAATCCCGATATATATATATATAAACATTTGAAATATTTGAGTAATTAATATCTATTTTTTGACATTCATTTCTGTTCTGATCAGCTGCATGTGTCTACATACTAACGACTAATGTCTTCAGCATTTACATAAACTACAAATAAAATATTGCAAAGTTATTCCGTTTATTTTAGGATGACAGTGTCCTTGTTGAGATTTAAAAAATGGACTTCTTTTATTATCATAAGATGTTTCACTCTTACTAGCCTGCTTATCCACTTCCCTTATGTATTCCAACTCTTCTTACTTTCTATATATATTCTCCTCTCTAATTCCTGCTTTTTATTATTGAAGTTATTCTGTCTAAATCATTACTGTAAGAATTAATAATCTTCATAATGCATTCAACACTTTTTGTAGAGATAAATCTCTAGAAAATCTTTATTCACTATTTTTATCATATCCTATTATGGTTCTTATTCATTTTGTTGCTTTTCTCTTTAAAACTCAAAAATCACTTTAATTATTCTATTATTCTCTATAAACTGCATCTTCCAAACATAAGCTTCACCAAACAGTTCTCTCTCTCTTTTATTGAGAATAGTTAACTTATGAAAGAACCTATTATTCAAAGAAAAGTGTCTAAGAAATAAAGAATAAGTGAAAACAAAATTTATCCTGCAATGAACAGAGCATAAATTTGCTAGTATTATTTGTATAAATGAAGTATATACCAACTAAGCATTATCTCTGTTTATCAACTTACTTTCAGTATTTGCATTCAGGGCAGCATTTTTACTGCATTGATATTAGAGCCATGTAATGTATACTTGAGAAATATCTAGTAATACCAGAATATATGCTGCTTCCAAATTTCCAGACTAGTTTTTTGCTGGGGGCTTGCACTCACACATCCAGCAATCACCTTTACTACTTTTATATTATGAAAATTAATGATTTGATATTGGATTTTTGAGTAAATGCCAATTTTTTGTATTACTATCTTAGGTGAGACACGAGGCCAATACACTATATGTTTAGAAATCACAATTATATATTAATCTTATGGTATATTTTACAGGTCACTACATACAGTTAAGTGTTTTATTTTAATATAAATAGATGGAAAATGGAATGTCACATGCAGATTTCATATAAGTTGAAGCAGTTTGTTTATCCCTCACCCCCCAACTTTGGCTAGTAATTTCTATCAATTATTTTCCCATTTATTTATAATTATGTAATATTTTTAGAAGAATATAAGAATATTAAATGTTTGAAATACATTATTTTTAATTATTATTATTTATTTAATTATAATTAAACAGATGAAAATAGGATTACTCTTGTTCCATTTATAGCTATTCAGTCAAATCTTAATAAAATGCATTAACATTGGCTTGTTTTTTGTTTGGAAAATTAACAGGAATGAGAGGAGATCAATACAAAACATAGGCCTATATTCATGAGCAGGAAGAACATGCAGTATACATAAGCTCTAAGCACTAAGCAAAATAATTATTTTACTGAAGCATTTTAACCTCTTGTTCTATATTTATTTTACTACTAGGATATTAAAAATATAGTGATTAAATACAAAATAAATAAAAAATGTGTAGCTCCAAATGATTATAAAAAGTAAGCCAATAAATAAACCCAAATAAAATACGTCATTCTTGGTGTAATCTTCATTAATAATGATACATTGCTATTATTGCTTTTCCAGTTTCAAAATAAGTAGTACAGAATTTTTTAATTGTTGTCTCAACTATTTGATCTCCGTCTATTCATTTATGAATAGTTTGGAATGCGTAAACACTTTTTGGTACTGATTTAGTAGGCACTCTGACTTTTTCCTACATAATGGGGAACCATCAATCCACTACCACACAACTAAGCAGTATGAGCAATAAACATGTGAAAATATTTAGAATATACCTGGGTCTCTTTTTATGTGGACTTATTTAATACGATTTTGAAGTTACGCGATTCATGTTTCACCGGAAGTCGACCTCCCATAATGCGCTATTACTTTAAATAATAAATTTTGCTCACTTACGTTATATTGAAAGTAATAGCACATTATTGGAATTCTACTTTCATCTTAGTAATTTCAATATTTTCAGTGCTTTATAATAGTAAGATTTTATGCAATAATGAAATTAAAATCATGATTTCCACATTTTATGTATACACACATTAAATTTTACAAGATTATAATGTAAATTTGTTCAAACATTGTGCGTGTTAATTTTGCATTTTAAATCACATTCTGTTTTTGCTTTTTAAAAAAGAACATAATCAATTATTAATCATTTAGTGTCCACAAGTTTATTTTTAAAAGGTCAGTAATAGCAGTGGGCATAATTAAAAATTTAAATCTGATTAAAAATTAAAATCTGATTTTTAATTGTAATTAACAATTTAAAAATTACTTGCGGGCGACTTGAAATTAATGTGATGTAAAATGAAATTTGATTTTTAAATGGAATCGAAAATTAAAGACAAAAATAAGAATTTAATTTTTAGTTGTTAGTTTTAATTAAATTTTTCCCAGCAGTGGTGAATAAATGTCTTTTTATTATCATAAGTCTAAGTTCATAAACAATTAATAAAATCATCATCGTCGTCAGCAGAAAACCATTAACACAACATGAGAGTGAACTTGGTGCTAGTTGTATTTCCTCTTGTGAGAATAATTGCTGAGATATTCTTGACTTCGTTTAAGGAGAAGCCAAATACATCACATCATATCACATGAGAATCTGATTTTTTACTAGTTTGCAAACAAACATGTTTTTGGGCAAATAGCGATAATAATTAAAACATGTATAAAAAAATGTAAATTACTGTACTGTAAATTATGCATAAAAATATATTATTTTGAATAAAATTAAATATTATAGTTAAAAAAAGTTTGTCTTGTATCAATTTTTTTCAAATTTGAAATTTTTTATTAGTCATATTTTATTTCCTTATTTTTTTTTTTTGCGCGAATTTTAAAGTAATTTTACATTTTTGCTTTGCTTTTACGTGAATTTTGAAAAATCACAGACCGCATCCCCCCTTTTTCAATGTAAGTTATGTCTATTTTTGCACGATTTCATTTGCACGTGTTTTCTGAGGAACCTATCTGTCGCGTAAAACGAGACCCAGGTGTACATGAATATTTTATTCTTATAATACTACAATTAACATAAATTAAAGTAAATTTTGTATTTTGTCTTACAGGAAATATGTGTTATATTGAAATAATGCTACAATAATACAAATAATAAAAACATGAATATTTTATTTTTATTACATTATAAATACTTGAATATTTTTATTTATTACATTACAAATATATGAATATTTTATCTTTATTACACTACAAATATGTGAATATTTTATTTTTATTACATTGCAAATAAAAATATTAAAAATAATTTATATTTTAACAAGAAATGCATGAATATTTTATCTTTATTACATTACAAATAACAAATTTTATAACAATAAATATATGCAATATTATAATAATACTGAAATAAAATAAATGATATATTTTATCATTGGTTTCTATTCTGCTGCCATACCAAGAAAAATATCCTACAAAATATAAGAGAACAAAAGTTTAATTAACAAACAGTATAACTAAGCAAGAAAAAAAAAAGTTTTTTATGTAAAGAATTGCTGGCTTTTAAAAAAAGCAAATTTTTTCACTGTCATTCATAAATAGCTTGAATATCCTGAAAGATTACAAAAAGTCCATATTGCTGCTGTTCTGTCATCACATTTTCTGTCAGATAAAATGAAGATGGGATAACAATAGTTCTGATACAGTGTCTCTCATTCTTTTCAGGATTTTTATTTTTGCTTTATCCCAAAAATGTTCTATTGTTTAGGTGTGAGCTCCCATCTTGATGAAATCCAGCTAGTGGTAGATGGTAAGATGTTGGAATCCCCTGGCATTGAAGTCTGCACAGCCATTCATCAGTAGATGATTGAGCTAGCAAACATTTTCTTGATGACAGAGATTAGGATGTCTGCCTCAGTGCAGCATGCAGAAGTAGTGATAATCTGATCAATTTTTAATCCAAACTTCTAGGGCCCATGGTTTTTCCAATTCATAGCATGGACAGTGACATCTTACAATATGGATAACTGGTCACCTTGCAGTGTCCTGCTACAGTTATACGTCTGATGACTATATTTGTCCTCTGAGCTTGGGTGGAAATGACATGCAAATAAACCTTTACAAAAGTTAAACTATTCACTACTGTTGCAGAAGATTTCCACTCAACTTCGTGATTATGTTCATGGACAGATCCATCATAAATAATAAAATCAATTTCAAAATTTTATAGAGGCTCGATATGTTGCTTACTTAACCACTGATATTAATAAAATGGAAAAAGTGGTTCTTCTTTGGATTGAGCAGGGGACTTGGCAACCTTGACAGTGCCGAGTTGTTACCTATTCTATTTGACATTTTTTTTTTTATGCATCATAGATAACTCAAATTTTCCTCTAGGTATTTCACAGTCCTCATTGAGGGATCATGCTACCTTAGAAATTGTATCATGCTATGCTCGCTTGTGACTAGTTATCCGTAAAATTTCTTTAAAACATCTTAATTTTGCATAATTGGAGCTTAAAGAATGTTGAACATTAGAAAGTTTTTTCCTTCAAATGTTTGCAAAAAAAATTTCTACTTTAATGAGTATGAGTATTTAGATAAAATATATTTTCCCTCATTTTCAGGTTATGAGAACAAGCATTCGAAGGGCAAGCATTTGGACAAAACTTACTATTTTTCCTCACTTTCAGATCATGAGGGCAAGCATTTGATACAACTTTTTATTTTTTCCCTGCTTTCAAATATTTATTGTTACTGTTATACATATTAATTGCTTATATTTAACAGAAAAAAACCTGAAAAAATAAGCAAAGATTCCCATAGTTGATAATAGGCAAGGGCAAATATTTGGACATTCTCACATATTTATTGTTCATATTATTTAATTTTATGCACACCTTCACACATATTTGTGACAAGTGTTTGAACACAATATTAATTGCACTGTAATAAAAATAAATATTCATGTAATAAACATAAAATATTGACATATTTGTTGTTTGTTATTGTAGCATTATTTTAATATTATATGTATTTCTGGCAAAATAAAATAATACATTAAATTTGTTAATTGTAATGTAACAAATATTGTTTTTATCACTTGGTTGTGTCAATACTGGTCAGTGGTTCCACTTTTGTTGGAAATAGTCCCAGAGCACACACCAAATCAATACTCTCTTTCACTATAAACAGGAAACATTTTTCAATAAACTCATAGCAGCACTTGAGCACTGCCATTTTTAATTACTGAAAACAACTACAAACTATACATCTTAATATCTGTTATATACCTGTGATCAAGATAGATTATGCTTGTATTTATTGATTTATGTAATGAATCTATTACTAATGTTAATTTTACTCATTTATATAATGTTTTTATCTTGATTTAAATGAATTCCTTAATGAGTACTCTTTTGATGAGAGAAAGGAGTTAATAAGGTCCAATACAACACTATGCTGAATCATATAATAATGTTTGCACATAGAGTTTGCTAAGAGGAAAAGGACTTTGATTCAGTATAATTGGTTCTGAAAAAATAATTTTGTTGTGGACAGTTGGCTCAGTGGCAAAGGAGCTTCCCAAGAGCAGTTTGTTCCATTAATGGCAAATCGTTTTGGGTAAATAAAAAGTTCTAATTTGATTTTCAACTAAAAAAAAGTGATGAAATTATGGTCTTAACAAATTAGGCAAAAACTACTGCCACAAAATTTTAATATTTATATATGATTAATTTTCAGGAATTATTATAAAAAAAATTTCTATCCATTTAGGAAAGGTCTTTGGAAACTAATAGTTCTAAACAAAAACTTTTCATAATTTAAACAAAATGAAAGAGGCTATTGGAAGTCTTTAATTTTTTTGTTTTTGTTAAAACATTTTAACCAATCACAGATTATAGAAGATTTAAATTTACTACCAAAATAACTCTGATATTTAATTCTAGCTCAGGAATATGGCAAATTAACACAATAATCACTATACTATAAAGATCTTCTCTGGACATAAAATGCCAAAGGAAAATATTGCATAATTGGGGACAGTTAAAAAATATGGCAATTCTATACAAAATTAACATAATACGCCTATAGTTGGGGATTCAAAGATAGATAAATTGCGGTATAAGGAGGTTTTTTTTTTTTAATAATTCAGGATTTTTCCATGACTTTCAGAGTTTTTTTTTTTTAGTATCTGCCAATAATCGCCAATAAACAACTGGTCAGACAGGCTTGGTTGGTAAATAGTATCCAACTATTTTTTAGCGAACAGCTAAAAGCCAAGATAAATCTGGAATAGTCAGATGATTGACATGGTGCTGACCATTAAAAAAATATAAATATGAGTGTACCATGATGCAGACTTCACCACTAGTAAGAGTGGAGTCAAATTCCTGCCATCGCTCAAGCCTATTTCTAACTTTTAACTTTATATAGAGTATGTTGTGTTTTTAAATATACATAATTATAAATATGTTAACACACATACAAGGAGATAATTGCATGATTGTTATATTATTAGCTTTGAAATAGATTTTATTATTTACTCTTATCTGATTTTACAATACTAAATAGAACAATCCACAAACACTTTCCTCATTATGATAAGAAAATTATATAGTGTATTTTGACAATAATTTGAACGTAAAAGAAAAAAGTCACATCTCCAGTAAAAACACTGTATAATTATTTAGTTAAACCATCGCAATTCTTCGCTTCAAGGCAATGACCAGAGAAAGTAGTTTAGCAGAATTCATATATGATTGAAAAGTATTTCCGGACAGCTGCTGTCTAAACTACAAACAACAATAAAGCTTGGAAAAATGATTACTAAAAAAAAAAGTTTACTGATAACAATTGACTTGAAGCGGAATTGCAAACCACCTCAGCACCTCTCTTACAAAGGTAACTGAACTCTGAGAGGAGAAACATTAAAAGTAAACAAACTTAAAAAGACAACTCATAATAGTAATTTAAAGAGATATGATATATTAGATCATGTTAAGGTCATTGAGAAATAAAAAAAAGTTTTATATAAATAAATACTACACACATAGAATTATTTATCTATCTAAGTGTATATCTCATTCAAATGGTTTATTGCTTCTAGGTTCGTATGAGATTTGAACATCTAAAATAACAGAAATGGACGGCGATTCATGGATCTTGAGCTTGAGAATCTGAAACATATTCCTGCATCAAATAACGCAAGATACTTCTTGTAATGAAAAGGAATAAGTAATATTTCTGATTGTTTCAATTAGAAAAAACAAAAAAAAAGTAAATACCTAAATATATAGAATACTAATAACTGAAACACAGTCTTATTATATACCTGTGTCTATATATGTAATATAGGGTATATGAGCACAGACTTTCAGATGACCCATCACTCTCCACTCTATTAACACTGATACACTCAAGCACATATGTGCTGAAAAGATAAATAATCACCAATATACGTATTTCATGCTAAACCAGCAATCATCAGTTGGTCCAGATTATCATCTCCCACACATATATACTATAAGTGCTCAGATATATATATTAAGATAGACAATCTTCATACTGTAATGGACAGTCTCCAATCTACTACACACTCCAACTCTTCAACCGTCCATCCAATTGAAAATCTGATGATGGAATGCTCGAAGGCCACCCCGAGGCCGAATACTAATACAAATGCTGCAAATTAAAAAACTATGATAAAATTTGATTTATTAAACAGTAACTCACAAACTAAAGAATGGGATGGCCTAAAAGTACATTACTTCTTCCCTTAGTGATTTTTTTAAAAAAATAAATAAATGTATTTAGCTATAAATGTTATGACTCGTCAACAAAATGTAAGTAAGATGCTTAGAAGCTTATGTGATGTGTGAGCAGCAAACTGGTGTATCAGTTCTATTCAGTCAAACTACTTTTTTTTTTAGTTTCTTCAATTGGGATTGAACCATTAATCTTTAGTTCTTTAGATGATCACTTTATTAAATGGCATATATTACACTTCAACTAATGAGTATTCCATTCATTTTTAAAAAGTTAACCCATTTTCTTTCAGGAGAAGTATTCCTAACTAGCATTTCCATTGCAAATTTGTGAAGGCTATCTTATATTTTAGCTAGTTTATTATCCTTGGCACCATATTGAATTTAAAAAAAAAACTGGCTTGAAATACAATTTTCACAATAACTTCAGTTTTAATAATGTTAGAGCAAAAAGCTTTATATTGATAGAAACTAGAAAAACAAAGGAAAGCAATAAGGCTAAGACAAATTGTGAGTACCATTAAAAAAATAAGGAAAAATTATTACTTTATTGTTTGTTCATAATTTCTAATTTATCATTAACTAAGTTTAAATTATATCTTAATAATTTCTTTGTATTCCTCACAAAATTATCTTTCAAACCATATATAATAAATACTTCCTACCTCAGATAATTCATAGCTTCAGAATCTCCAAAACAATTTGCATATGAATTCTTCATTTTTATCTTGTACCCTATAAGTTACCAAATCTCAAAGGCATCAAAAAAAAAAGATTTATCCTAATAAAAGATACAAAACAAATCATTTCCAGATAGATATGCATTTGTCACCATAGCTATTGGCTTCTTGTCTATATAAAATTAGAAATTGTAGGCTACTGTCTATATCACTGATAAAATGAGTTTCATCTCTTCATTTTATATATTTTTTGTGCATCAGTGATGTTTATATTCTTTATGCACACCAGTGATGCTATCTTGTTATATTTATTGTCCTCCAGAGATATAATGTATTTGCATATAGATCATTTGCTAGCTATAGACTTGAAAATAATGTGATGCAAGATGTGGCAAAACTACTGTCTCCACGGCATGAGTACCAAGGCATAGGCAAGAATCAGGATTTGATTCTTTGCCTGCATATAATTCCATGTGGTATATACATAATTATTGTGGTTATCTTCACATACACCATTTGAAATCCCTCTTTATCTGTTTTAAGTGTTTATATTTTTACATGGTAACTATGCTCAATAAATTTTGTGATTGCTTGGTCAATTGCAAAATTTCTGTATATTTGATAATCAGTCTGAAAATTTACATTGTACTGCTCTATAATAGCTATAATTTTATATATAGAGACATTACTTGTTATATAAACACAGACCTGCAATTGCAAACACAAAGACAATAATACAAATATAAACATAGTAAAATAAATTATTAAACCTTTTGAAAGTCATTATGTCTATAAAATAAGGTTGCCTAAACTTAGCTCAGAACCCTTAAAATTACAAACTACTTTTGTTCTATTTGAATACAAATTTATATACGTATAATAAAGAGCATAAATGATTTAATATTATATAATTTATATACTACACTGACACCAATACAAATGTAAACTTTTCATTTATGAAATAATTTATTGTTGAAATAAATAAAAAATAAAAATTTTTAATACTTACAACCCGATATTCTGATTATGTTTCGAAGGCTTTGAAATGTAAATTATCGGCACATTTTTAATCTATATTAGTAGGCTCTTTGGCCGTTTAAAATTTTCTGCCTTTATCTTCTCCATGAAAACTAATAAACTGAGCAGAAAATGAAAAAATTAAATGAATCTATTAGCAAAAAAAATCATCAAAAATTCTAATTTTATCGGATTCCGGCAAGATATATGCCATTTAAAAGACATTTAAAAGAGCAACGAATGCTGGAATTTCTGTTGACATCATGTTTGTACTTTTTGTGCAATTTTAAAATGAACACAAAACTTCAACAAAGCACCACCGCAGTGCTGCATAGCTGCTGCAACTGTCATAAGAGAAGAACCTATTTTGGAAGAGGTGGTATGGCAGGGTATAAATAGAAAAGAAAAAGGAAAAAGGGGTGGTGGTATAGGTGTTATATTGAAAAAATATTTAAATATTGTTAAATGTCAGGAGCATTTGTGGTTTGAAATAAGGTTGGGTAGACAAGAATGTATGATGGCTGTAGTGTATATAGCTACTGAAGATAGTCAAACTATGCCTAGTTAAGGATATACAGAGTTTTAAAGAAAAGAGGAAGAGAATAATGGTTATAGGGGATGTGAATGGACATATTGAAGAAATTGAAGATGTAGATAATAAGAATGGTCAGTTTTTGAAGGAATTTATCAAATATTTATGAGGGACAATACACATGGTCTAGGAATAATATATTTCACACAATAGATTATGTATTGGTAGAGAAAGAGGGAATGAAGAAAATATGAAAAATGAAGGTGTTTGATAATGAAGAGAGAGTATGTGAGTGATCATAACTTTATTGTAATAGAAATGATTAGTAATGTGATGGAAGATAGAAATAAAGGTAGAAACAATAGTGAAAGATGTGGATGGAGAGTGAATGATAAGAATAAGTTGGAAGAGTATAAGATAAAAGTTGAAGAAACTTATGGAACAGTTGGTTGGGGATGAGTATAAGGACTGGTGTGGTGAAATAGAAAAGTGGCAAATAGGGTTTTAGTTGAGAATATGCAGAAGAATAAAAGTAATAAAAAAATGAGAGTTAGTAAAAGTGTAAAAGAGAGGAAAGAAACATGCAGAGAATATTAATGTGCTATTAAGAACAAAGAAAGTGAAAACGATATTAATACTAAATGGGGAAGGTACGTAGAAAAGAAGAAGTTGGCTAAAATGGATAATTTTAGAGAGGATGAGGTTGAATAGTAAATTGTTGGAGGATATTAATAAAAGTGGAAGAGATGGGAGTAAAAAATTTTGGAATTACATTAAAAGGAGAAATGTAGGGGAAAGAGAGATAGTTTTAATAGATGATGAGGGAATAGAGTGTAGCTCTAGAGAAGAAGAGTTAGAGAGAATCTTAAATAGATATGTAATGGATATAGAAAAGGTGTTAGATGTGAAGGACTTAGTGATAGAAAACATGAAAACATTTAGTAATGGGAATATTAGGTTCACAAAAAATGAACTGAATGAGGCAGGGAAGAGGTTGAAAAGTGGAAAGGTGAGGGGTTTATATGGATGTGCAGCAAAGATGGTAATAAATTTAGGGCGTAGATCAAAAGTAAAGTTATTATCATGTTTTAATAAGATGACATAGAAGAGTTTTTTTCGGTAGTTGGAGTAATACAAGAATAAGATTATTATTTAAAGGAAAGGGTAAGGATCATAGAAAGTTAAATAATTATAAACCGATAGCGGTAACATCAGTTTTATATAAAGTTTTCTCATATACAGTAGCTGGAAGAGTTGTAAAATGGATGGAAGAGAATAATGTAGTGGGGGGAATGCAAGGAGGTTTTAGGTCAGATAGGCATATAGGAGATAGTTTGTAGTTACACAACTTATGGAGATGAATAGGAATTCAGGTAGATCATTATGTATGAGTTTTATAGATATAGAGAAAGCATATGATAGAGTAAATAGAAATAGATTATGGGTAAGGTTAGCAAATTTGGGAATGGATGAAGCTTTAGTAAATATTATTAAGAAATTATATGAAAATAATTATTATACTTACCAATTAGGGGATATAGAATCAGTTAAAGTTAAAAATGGGGTGGGATTAAGGCAAGAATGCCCTATGTCACCTATTTTGTTTTTGTTGTATTTGAGTGAAATGGAGAAAGAATAGAAAGATTAGGAAGAGGGATAGAGATACCGTTAATAGGTGGCAAGGGAGTATATACATTGTCGGGTTTTTTTTGCGGATGATATCTTTTTGTGTGCAGAAAGAAGAGAAGATATGGAAATTATGTTGAGGACATGTGCAAGGGTGGGTAAAGAGATGGGGATTACATTTAATGAAGAAAAATCAAATATAATGATGGTTAATACTGGGGAAAGCGAAGATGTAGAATTTTTACTGGGGGATATAAAGTTAAGTGTGGTAAATATGTATAGGTATTTGGGAATCATGTAATCAGGAAAATTGTTTGGGTGAATGGGAGAAAAAAATGGTAAATGAAGCAAAGAAAAGAAAGGGTTTGGTAAAGAAACTAACTGTATTTATATATAATAAATATGATGTTGCTAGAATTGTATATAGAAAGGGAGATTGCAGTAACAGGGTTAACATATGGTAATGATGCATTATGTGTTAGTAAATGGGTTTTAGATTATTTAGAGAAAATGCAAAGGGAAGTAGGAAGACATACATTAGATGCAGTGATGTAGGCAGCAAAGGAGGCAATTGAAGGAGAAATGGGATGGTCAAGTTTTTATATGAGAGATGCAAAAAGTAAAATGAAAATGTTTGGTGGGTTGCAGTTTATGCATAGTAAAAGAATAGCCAAAATAGTTTTTAATTGGGTTATGAATAAAGGGCATGTAACAAGATGGGTGAGAAAGGTAATGCAGTATGCAAAAGATTTGGATAAAGAATTTATATCTGTATACTTGTATAAAAGGTGGGATGATTGTGCTAGGAGGATTATTGAGTGTTATAGTGGTGAGGAATGGGATAATAGAATAGATGCATTAATAAAAAAATAGGGAGTTGAAGAGATGGAGAGCTAGTATGGAGGGTAAGAAGTGTTTAAATATTTATAGAAGTAAACAGAAAATTGGATGCGAGTTAATTTATGATAATAGTAGGGAAAGTAGTTTATTGTTTAAGGCTCGAATGGGATCTTTAGCAATAAGAGAATATGCATGTAAGTGGAAAACTATGGGTGATTTAGTGTGCAAATTGTGTAAGGAAGGTATAGAAAATATTAGGCATCTGTTGATTGAATGTAAATGCTTGAAACCAGAAAGGGTACAGATAATGAAGTTATGGGAGAATAGATATGAACAAAGTGATTATACAGAAAGTGAATTATTGGTTTTTATGCTGGATTTGCGAAAAGATAAGGGGCATTTGGATATAAAGGCCATAGAGTTGACAAAGATTATGTTATGGAAATGGGATGGGGCAGAATATGGGAAGACTTAGAGTGAGGAATGGAAAATAAAATATATCACGTCATCAAGTTTTAATAAACATTAAGCAACTAGGAAAGATGCTACATCTCTCTGTCTTACATCTTTTTCTATATCTATTTGC
Source organism: Epiperipatus broadwayi (assembly GCA_028023455.1). Lineage (NCBI taxonomy): Eukaryota > Metazoa > Onychophora > Udeonychophora > Euonychophora > Peripatidae > Epiperipatus > Epiperipatus broadwayi. Next base: position 6,441,102 of record JAQFVV010006263.1, on the reverse strand, counting down.
TCTGTAAGAAGACTAATTTTTCTTTGTTTTTCATCATTTATGTATACATTTTTTAAATAGCCATCTTTTTTTTTCAGTTTCAATCCCTCTCCTCCAATATTCAACAAAATTTTTAATATCAACCAAATATCAATTTTTCTTATTCTTTCTAGACATATTTTAGCATTATCCATCATTATTCCTATTATATTCTTAGGTTTTTATTTTTTTTAATTACAAATGCTTCCTAATCTAAAAACCTCTAACCTATAATGAATACTTCTGTTTACTTAATATTGTTATATAAGATGAAGTGGATAGCTGAAAGGAGCTTGAAAGTCTGTGTTCAAATTCTCTCTAATTACATCTAAAATTCAGTTTATACATTATATTTGTAGTCAAATATTACAGATTCATCCTTAATTCTGCCCATCCTTCTGCATATTTACATGGATATATTAAGGTCTATATATGAGGGGTCAGAGTGATTCAAAGTCAACATGGATATGACAATAATATTGGTATCAACATGGGCTTTGAGCATTCCACCATAAGATTTTCAATAATATGGCTGGCTGAAGTGTTGAAAGATGGAGAAGATTGAAGCCTGTTTATTAAAGTTTGAAGATTTGCTATCTTTAATATAAATTGAGCACTGATTATATATATATTGTGACCTTCTCGTTTGGCACCAGAAATATTAATTATAATTGTGTAATATTATATCAGTAACATCTGATATCATCTTATTAAAAAAAATGAAATAATGTGAAAATTTTAAAATTTTTGTTAATGACTTAAAACTATGATTAGAAGTACTTGTAGATGTAATTTAAAAGATTGTTAGATGTTTGGTATCTTACTTTAGTGTATAATCAATGATAGGATAGGGGGGTGACTTGTGACAAAAGTAGTCAGTTGAGTTTGTGTTAATTCTAATTTATTTTATTTGTTTACAAAGCAATATTAAGATTTGTTTAGATGATTCTCTAGTTCATTTGCTTTTAGTATTTTAATCTATAGTATAAACAGTGAAATATGTTTCACTCATCATCATTAAAAGTGTCATTTTAGTCATATCAGTTTAGTATCTGTTGTACTTTATTGGTGAATATTCAGGTATGTCTGTTTCATTGTTCAACTTCATTTTTCATTCGTATGCTTCATTAATCCATCAAATATATCCAGATATTTAATTTCATAACTAATAGTGTTAAAAACCAGCTTAATTACATTTGAAGTGAATTAATGAATTATTGGACTGGTGAAGTATTAAACAACAATTATCCTATAAAATATTTTATTTGTTAAAACAATTATCATTAATTTTATTCTGTTACTTCAAAAATACAGAATATTTAATTCTTAGTTCAATGTAATGTTTAATTTTTTTTTATCTAACAGACAAAATAGTTTTTTCCCTCTTTCTTTTTTTTTTCAAGAGAAGAAAGTTTCTTGCATAAATTAAAAATCTTGGCGCAATGGGAGGAGTAAGTCTCTGTCTGGTGGCGTTTGAACTTTCAAATAACCTTGGACTATTGGAAGAATAAATGTTAGGTAATGTTTTAAAATCTACAAAAGGGTTAATTACAATTCTATAAGGGACTGCTGACAAATTTTCTACTACTGATTCATGTTGAAATTCACTTTTTTGTGTGTTATAAGACAATTCTTCCAAGATTCAAGTTGAAAGTATAAAAAGTATTATTGGTTTCCAAATATGACAGTGTGAACAACCATACGAGGTACATTAATCTTATTCTTAAGCTAACTATTTAGATTATCCAACCATTGTTTAAAATGCATGTATGTGTCTATACTATATATTATTTAAATTTAATTACCAATATTAAAGAAAGAATGGAAATGTGTAATAGTATTTTAAATTTGCTTTATTTAAACTTTAAACCTAATTGTAAAGAAGAAAGAAGAATGTTTGTTTATTTTTCAAAATTATTTTTCTTAAAATTTAAGTATAATATGAATGGAGCAACTGTATACTTTTATTATGTTGGGGAAATGTGCGAACTGTTATTAAACATCTCAAGAACTCTAAATAATAAATCTGTGTTGGTTATAAAAGAAGGTAAGGATGCCTATGAAGCATTTATTTTTATTGTCATTATTATTGTAACATTGCCTGACTATTTATATCTGTGCCTATTTAAAAATAAGACTAAATGTACAATTTAATGTATTGTTTAATATTTATCTATTTTTCCCAATTACTGTGAGAAATGAATTTATAAAAATGGATAAAATTGAAAATGACTTTACTTTATTAATTGCTCTCCTTGTTTGTGGTGGAATTTCCCTATATAGAATATCACAGAGATTTAAGTAAATATTATCAGTTAAATAATTTTTATGAATGGCTCTAAAGATATAAATTAAATGCTTGAATATATTCCCTGAATGAATAATGAATTATTACTTTATTCGTGTCGTGATAAAATATTTATTGCTTAATAAAAAATTATCCTATCTTTAATGTTAACAGCGATTTCATTAGCCTTGCTAAGAACATTAAATACGCTATACTGGAGTCAAAATAATGTTATTTGTTTCCTGCAGGAATGTGTTATGTATTCGTCAGTATTTATCTTTGTGCTAATAATTATTATTGTTTAAGATATGACCAAGGGATGTCATTTATAAACTGTAATAAACTTTTCATTTCTCAACCAAGAAAAAAAAAGAACTTTAGTAATTATTATCAATTGTTATTATTTTAATAGATAGATAGTTTAAGAAGTGTTTTATGATTTTTATTATTATATTTATTATTGTCTGCTACTAGAATGTCTCATAAGTGTATAATATAAAGGAAATATTATACCAGGTATTTATTATTATTTTAGTATAAGTTTTATCGTGTGCTCGCATTATAAACATACGTGCATGGTAAGAAGGGAGACGTCCATTTAATGTTGAAGGGGTTGATAGCTCTTTAAAAAGAAGCTCATTATATAAATTTTTATGGTATATTTTGCATTTTTCAATAGATTAGAAAATAATTGTTTTCAATAATTATTTAACTTAGAATATAAGGATTTATTATTTATCTAAGCCAAACGTTTACTGTAAATTTGTGCTAATGTAAATGCACTATAAAAAAAGATTATTTTGTCTTGCCTTGCCAATAGAAATTATTTAGCCTTGCTTTTCAACCGTCATTAGTATGTTTCCAAGTCATAAATATTATATTTTTCAGATATGAAATATTTATCCATTATTGCTTTTACAGTTAGTGATTGATATTTTTACAGAAGTTCTTTACCTACTGATATTTGAAATTGTCTGTGCATTATTATGCTTGTATATGTGTGTATTTTATTAAATTCAACTATAATAATGTGTAAATTGCAAGTAAAAATGATATAAAGTCTATTGTTTTCGGAGGACGAGAATGGGTCAATTGATTTGGAAAGATTAGAAATTTTCTAAAGTATGAATTTATTGTTCTTTATTATGCTTGAATAGAAAAGTATTTAGTGGCTATATAGAGTAAAGTTAGTGATGTTTTATAGTGTCTTATGGGATTGAGTAATCTCTCCCCTCTTTTGTATTTGAATATTTGACATGGGTAGATTGCCTAGTATATTGTCTGTGATCTCTCCCCTTTTGTTATTTGAATATTTGATATGGTAGATTGCCTAGTATATTGTGTGGGATAGAGTGAGCTCTCCCTTTTTGTGTATTGAAGTATATGATAGGAGTAGATTGGATCCTCCAGTTTTGATATTTGATATTATGAATTAGAGTATGTGAAGCCAAGTATTTTATCTCCCTGATTATTTTGGTGATGAGATTTGTTCCCACCAGTTTATTTAGTCTCAGAAGTTAGACTTGGGAGTTGTTGTTATGTTATTTATATGATTGGAATTGTGAAAATCTTTTATCCCCATGTGCCTATGGAATATTTTTTCATCTTATACTTATAGCCAAGTGCCAGATAATTTATTGATAAAAAAGAAGAATAAAAGCAGAATTGATTTTCTTACAAAACAGCTGTAGTAAAGTTAGTGATTAAAGCTTGATTGTCCATTGTCGTTGTCCATATTATGATTTATTACAAGTGCATAAGTAAACCAATTGGATTGATTAGTGTTAATTATTTATTTTATGACACACAGCATAATACAGACCCATGCATAAAGTATTAATTTAAAAGATATGGAAAAATCCATCATTAATGCATAACTTTAGTTATTATTCCAAATCATTTTGTATTTATCATTTAAGTTTCATATCATCAATTTTCATAATATTCAATCATTATTTGAGTAAGCAAGCAAAAGAGGATAAAACATAGTTAATTAGTAGAATTATTTATTTCTATTTTGCATAAACATTTTATTTTTTTCTATTTTGCAAAATAAAACATAGTTAATTAATAGAATTCTTTACTTATTTTTGCAAAGACAGAATACAATTAATTAATGGAGTTATTTATTTCCATTCTACAAAGTATAGTTTGATATTATTCTTATTTTATACCTGTTATTAGATTCAAACCCCTTTACTTTATTTTAGTTAATGTGCATTTGAACTAAAATGCCAAAATTTTTAGTTTTATGTTATAATTGAATATAAATATTTAACCATATGTTAGTTATCATAGACTTACCAACTAATTGATAATTTAAGAGTGCTAAAAAAAAAATAAGATGTCGAATATAAAGAAAACTTTGTAGTTTATTGTTTGAAGTTAGGGCTATATTACTTCAGTTCCATATGCTTATCAGGGGTGACTGATAACTAAAAACCATTTTGCAATAAAATGTAAAGATTTTATTTCGGTTTATTATCTTAGTGTTAGAAATATAATGTGTTTCCATAAATCTATCAGGATACTTTGATAGATGAAATGTGTCAGATTAGAAATTAGAAAATTATATTGGGTTATCTGTTCTTATGTAAATTTTTCAACCACTGATGTTAAATACATCCAGAACTTGTACCTGTACCAATTATAAAGAAATTAAATGTTTGCTTAACTATTTTTTTTAATAAATGTTTTATTATTCAAAATTGTATTCAGAATTCTTCTTTAACATACATTCATATTTCATATTTCCACACATGCTCACACATTTATTTTATCTAATATGATATGATTGTATTTTATTTAATTTAATGATGAACATATTCAGACATGATGATGTTGATTTCCTTGATCCAAGCATTGTATGAAATGTTAATTATTTACTGATTTTCTAAAAGTTTTATCATTCAGTTGTTGTTTAGATGATGAATTGAAATCAAAATGTACCCTATTTCTTTCATTATCTAATTGCTAGCCCAGTAAAACATTATTCAATTTATTTCATTATATTTTATTATAATTTAGAGTTATAAATTACTGGCTAATATAGTTCTTTAGTCTAACTGTGTTATAGATTCCCTGAGATCTGATTTTATATTCCTAGATTAACATTAATTCAGCTATTTAGATTAGGATGTGCTGAACAATAGAGTTATTTAGTGTTATGCTTTTCTATTCTGTCAGAGTTGTATTGAGCTAATATAGAGTGTAACTGGATGATGGAAGAGATCAAATTGAAATTATATTTTGTTAGATGGAATAAATAAAACTCTGCTAGCCTTTATCATTTGGTTAATTAATAAATAAGGTTTATATTTTATTTGATAGTTTATAGTATTTCTTCCTTCATTTATTTATATTCTATATGTTATGAACTTTCTGTAACCTCCCACTGAGCGAAGCTGTAAGGTAAACATAAGTAAAAGAGTGTCAGCATTAATTATGAATCAGATAAAATGATAAATCATTCTATTCATTAATAGAACTGGCACCCCGGGCATTTGCTCATATAATGTACATGAGCAGTGTTGTGTGAGTGAGTTACAATATATATTATAATGATCGGGGTGAAGTGGGCACTTAACATATCTGCACTACAGGGCGCCACTAGGCATTTGAACCTAGAAATTTTATATAGTGGGCAGATACGTAAGTTTAAAAAAAAATTATTTTTTTTTTATTTTGATTCCGACCATTAGCCCAATGTCACTAGCTCAGTGGAGACACAAAGATAATATATACATCTTTAAGTGATATCTTAAATATAAAAAAAATAAAAGCCACTGCCAGTAATTAACACACAAACAATATTTATTTACGCACATATATAATCATTTTAAATTTGAGGAATAACATTTATTATTTAGCTTTTAATATTAACTTTTAATTTAAATTATTATTTTAAGATTTTAAATCATCCACACAGATGAAATTTATATTTATTTTAAGATTGTCGAGTATGAATAAATTACATAGATTTGCATTTGAAAAGAAAATATTCTATCCCTTATTTAACCTTAGGCCAAAAGTTCGCAGTCAAACCGGTATCAATCCATCTGATACATTGATGTATTCAATGTAGCATGAAAATATGACAGCACAAATATATACCATACTGTCCAGGAATGTACATCTGAACAGCATAGCTAGAGAAGACATTGACTCTTGTCCAATACAGGAATGTTACCTCTGTATGGCAAGAAGAACAATAAAAAAAAAACTCCATAGGAAGGGACTGCGTTTTTTCCATCTTACTATTCCCTTCCATAGGCAAAAAGAGGTGTGTGGCATATAATGGAGATCCTGCACGTAGCGAACCTCATACTATATCTACTAATTACACCAATATATCCAATCCATTGACCTAATTTAACTACAAAACAAATAACCTAAGATTACCCTCCCCTAATTAATTAATATAACTTTACAAATCTACATAGCCATTCATCCCCAACTTAAATTTAACATTTATATAAATTCGCACAGATGGATTTTTAAAAGTTTGTTTTTTAATTTTGAGCACAGATCGATTACATAGATTACACGCTCAAAAACATTTCAACATAAACATAAATGATTAAAATATAAAGTCATTGATGTAATTGCAGAGGGAATTCACTAGAAACCCAATGATATTCATCATAAGATGCCGCATTGACACCAATAACTAAAAAGACATCCGAATAAATATATTTTAGATATTCAACGTAAGATATCATTATTTACCGAATGTCTATATATTTTAATCATATATGAAAACAAAAACGTAATTAAATGTGAACGAATCTATGCAAGTGTCTATGCCCAACTTAAATTTAATGCATTTAAAATTTAAACAATAAATATTAATTTAAAAAAAAAATGGAAATGATTTTTGGCAAACTTAAATGAAAAAAAATTAAACAATAATTGATTTGGAAAAGTCAGATTATAATTCATTTTACAAAAATTAGATTTAGCTTGTTTATTAAACTTGTCAAATCTTGACGAAAGTTCTTAATTACTTTTAGATTTTAAAATTGTTCAGTTCAATAGCTTACAGTAGAAGAGTCACGGTTCTTGGTGCCAATTTCCACGATGTCCCCATTGGAAGACCGGTCTGATATTCTGGAGGTGGCCTTAGCTGGTTCCATTCCGATATCACAGTCATTTCATTTTTAAATAATTGAGAGAGGGTGATATGTGCGTCCTATCACACCTCTCAAAAATGATCAAGTTGTAACTGTCTGGAACTGTTTTAATTTGAATCGTTTTCCTTTTATAATGATCCTATGGATTCCACGAACAAAACATCACTAATCCATCATTTTCATTAGGGTCCGAGCTGAGGCTTGGTGCTTCCATTGGTCAAGCTAATTCTTTTTATTCTCTTATCTATATCTTATCCTCTGACTTTTTAATTATATAAGAGCCCCAAGGGCTAGATTGTTTTTCAATTAATTTATAAAACAATCATTTCCATTTACAAAAAAATATATAAATCTTTTCACAAAAATATTTTATTTTTAAGTCTTGTACTTTTTTTTTCCATAAAAAAATACGTTCAAACACTCTTCTTTTTTTTTTTTTATCAAAAAAAAAAAAATACTTGTAAAGTTTTGCACCTGTGCGAATATATATATTGAACAACTCTTTAATTTCTTTAGCTTTTAGTTTTTAATAAATTTATTTTTATTCGCGAACTTAAAAGTTTTTATTTTAAATTAATGTAACGGCATATTTATATATCATTACAATATATATATATCTGTGGGAAATGATGATCTGGACCAACTGATACATGCTGGTTGAGCAATATTGGTCATTTATCTTTTTCACATGTATGTGAACATGTATATCTGTGGTATAAGAATATCTGTGATATAAGATGGAGTGAATAGCTGAAGGGAGCTTGAAAGTTCGTGTTCAAATCCTCTCTAATTTATACCCTTTTATAATTATATCTTAGATGTAAGTAAGATCAAATTTATTCTAAAATTGTTTATTGCATTAGGTCTTGCCTTTAAAGAAATTATAATTATTAAAAGCAAATCTTATTGATTGCTCTCCAAGGTTATAAATTAAATAAAATTATTAACCAATTCTTTCAAAGCTTTTCTTCATATTTTTTTTGGAATTTCATCATCAATTTCTTGCTCTTTGTCTAATCTGATCTCTGATATAATTGTTACAGCCATTCTCCATCATTTCATGACCTACTTTATTTTTATTTATCATACTTCACTTTTCTATTGACACAAATGAAGTCTTATTACTTCTTTATTATATATCATTTGCATACTTTTTTTTATCTTTCATTACATCAATTATTTTTTTGCTTCAATCGTTGTCATATTTATGCAATTCTGAATTACTCACTTATTTATTATACTCTACTACGAATTAAATCAAATTTATTTTTACTTTATAATTCTTATATTTCTCTATAATTCTTTTCTAATCATATTTGACTAATCTATCTTATTTTATTGCTAAGCTTTCTATGCATAATTTTATTTAGTACAAAATTTACACTTTTTATTTTATTAATCCTCTCATCCTTGATCCCAAAATATTTTTGCTTGTTTACATTCTTCCAATTATTTATTATGGTGAAGTAATCTATTTTTATAACCTATATAGTTTGGATAATAATAGAATGGTGGACTTGAGAGTTAAAATTCCCTGGATCACAACTCAGTTCTGTTTTTTTCCATTGTATGAACATTCTGAGTATCATATCATTTAATTTTTAAATCTCTTAATTATCTGGAGCTTTTCATGTGTAGGATGTGATTTTCAACTATGTATTCATTATTACAAGGTTGTTATCTCTTAAAAAAACATATCAATCTTTCTCCTCTTTCATTTTTAATCCTATAATCTTCTTTCATTTTAATCTTACTATAATCTCCTTCAATTTTATTTATTTGGTCAACTAATGTAATATTCCTAATTCCCTTCTTTTTCCTAACTTTTATTTTATAAATCATTCAATGTATGTCATAGAGATCTATAATATCTATTTTTTTTTTTTATTCATTTCTAATAACAAATTCTTCATTTGTTTTTTTAGTTGGATAATGGTTATAACATTTTATATATTATTTCAAACAATACATCCTAAATCTGAAAGGCTTTGAGACTACATTATGCACTTATTAATACACTCAATCCTGAAAAGTAAACTTGAAAGAATAGTTAGTATTTTGTTTAGTTCATCTTGTGTGTGTGTGTGTATATATATATATATATAATAATTCATAATCATTATTGATCTACTGCAGGTAGGGTCTCATCAAGTTTAAATCAGTTTCTTCAATCCATAGTAGTCCACTTCATTACACCTGCAAACTTTTTTATTTAATCATCCATCTCATGAATAATTTCTTTTTAAATTTTTTCATAATTTTGTGAATTCCAGTTTAAAATTTTAACTGACTTTCTATTATCATCTCTTCTAGCAATATGTAAAGCTTGGCTTCATTTCAGTCTTTTTATTTTTTTAATGATGTCAGTGTCATATATCAGTTGTCATTCTCGGGTATTTTGCTTCAGACTTTTTTTATTATTCTCAACATATTTATCAAATTGTCTGAAATCTCTATATTGCTTTTCTGTTTGTCTCCAAGTCTCAGATTCATAAATAAGAAGTGGCATAACACATCTATTAAAAAATTTTCCTTTTTAAACATATAAACATATTTTTTTTAAATATTAAGTTATTTTTATCAAAGCATTCTATCCAAGTTTAATTTTATAATTAATTTCATAGTTATGTTTTTTATATACTGTATATTAATAATCTGACCAAAGTATTTATAGTTGTTAATTTCTTTTAATTCATAAAACTTTATTTTTTCAAAGAAAATTGAATAATATTTTTAGTCAAGATATTCATATGGTAATTCTTGAAATGTTTCCTGAAATTCTGAAATATTAACAACTCTATCTTCTGGAAAATCTAGATAATTTAGATAATCTTCATGTATTTTTATTGCCTTAGTATTTCAGTTTAATCCACAAAATGCTTAATGTTTAAATATTACAGAAACTTAGTATTTTTTATTGGATATTAAAAAAAAAAAAAATTCTTGTAGAATTTTTATAATTGTTACTACTTTTCTACACCCAATTTTAATAATTTTCATAATAAATTTTTAGTGTTATCATTTTTTCTCTATCCTTGGCCATCATTTTCTGTTCTGAGAATCTTTAAATCTTATATTTACACTCCTTTTATTCATATCATTCTGTCAGATTTGTCTAGGTCGTTTATTTTTTTCAGATATGCATTGGTTGAATGGCTCTAGAGTTCAAGGTCATGGGTTATGGCTCGTTTCTGTCACTTCCATTGCTTGAACTTCTTATGAACTCTTTAACAATAAGTTGTAGATTTATTTTATCTTTACTATTTTAATACTTTGTAGCATTGTTGAAGCACCTACTCTTCACTCTTGCATTAAATTTGACACATTCTCTTCTTGTAAATAATTGTTTTAAAACTGTAGGTGGTTTCCTTATGATTGGAATTCTTTGAATAAAACAATTGTTGACCATGTTTAAATTAGGGTTTGAACTTATTATATACCTGATTTTTAAATTGGTATGATACTTACATAAACTCAGTTTACATATCACAGGGAAGAAAAATGTTCTGATTCTTAACTACATTCAACACTAAATTTTATTAGTTTATATACACAAATCATACAAGCTATTTCTTTTCCATAACATCCATTATATCTCTCTTCATGGTTATTTTTCCTTGAATTCCCTCAATTCTCTCTTAATTTAATTCTGACTTTTTAGGATTTGTTCTTAAAAAATCCATTACAATGGCTAGTCATTTTACTTGTATCCCATATAAGTTCTATGCATGTTATTTTCTTTTTATATGGTTATAAAAATACCAACATTAATTATTTATAAATGAAACTGTTTTTTTAGTTCTGGTATATTTTATTTTTAATTTGTTTTAAATGTCAATCTAGTGCAAATATATTAAATTTATTTAAATCTTTTTATTCATATTTTGTCTTTACATCATTGCATTAGTTTATTTTCACATTATTAAACAATTTTGCTTCATATCTGATTATTTCCTTTTTTGATTTTTTTATATCATAAATTATTTTTTCTTTTTCTTTTACATTTTATATTTACATTATTATATATTTTCTCTCTTTTTTTTTTAAATAAAAATAACAATTGTTTGGTTTTATCAAAATGTGTGAGATGTTAAAATAGTATTGATTAAAGTTAATGTGAATCAATTGAGTCACTGACTTTCATCAATGGGATTTAATTTTTAAAATTTGGAGTATGGAAGCTCTTGTGAAAATAAACTTCAATTGACTATAATATTGCTTATACTATATAGCATATTAATATAGATATTTATTGTAACGAATCAGTAAAAAGATATATCTATGCATATAATAAACACCATAAATAGTTCAGTATTATCAGTTATTCCCATGTGTTTTAGAGAGAGAATTTATATATGTGTTCTGAACGCTGGCTTTGCTTTTTGGTAGATAACTTACCGTGTATAGTTTATATACTTACATATAACAAAGTCTATTTCTCTGAATTCAATTTTGCCATTTAATGAATACAATCTAGATAGTTGTGTTTAATAAATCCTTATCAAGTGTTATACTATCCATATTGTCAGATTAATTTCTAGCTTAATTAGTGAGGAATTTTGAATCTGATCTAGTGCACCTGGACTTTTTTGGTTTTGTTGGATTTATTTCTTTATATATATTCTAGTAATTTTAATAACCTTAGAAACAAATAATGGCTATTAAATATGTAATGCTAAGAATAATCTTTATGAAGCAAGCTTCAACTATGCATACTATGACAATCTTTTACAAATCAAAGTTTCTAGATTTATTTTAATAAACTTGCAAAGAATGCTCTCTTATATAGTATTATCTACAAATCAGATAAAAATGCTTAGTAGATTTTATTGATATGAGGAGGCACTATTTGCAAGTTTATTAAATTATCTAAAATATCTGGCTTATAAAGGATTTTTGCAGTAGGAATATTTGAACATTATTATTTTATAAATATTATTAGGGGATACACATCATTAAATTTATAGTTGGCCAGTACACTAATAGTACTAAGTGGCCAGAGCATTGATGATGATCAGCATGTTTTAATATCCCAGCATTATTGTTTTTCACGTATTCTTATGGATTAGCACTTAAGTTAGTGCATCCAAACTACGATTTAAATAATTGCCCAAGCTGGTAAAGGATCAATAGTTGGCCTGGTCTATATAAGCCCCATTTCAAGTCCAGTCACCAAATTGATTGATAATTTATTTTGATAGATCATTCCTGATAATGAATGATTATTACTTTTGGGGAGTTTTGGTGAAATTATAGTTAGCTATGCTGATCTCTCAGAGTGATCTATTATGCTCATTCCTTTTAAGATTAAATTTTATTTTTTAACTTAAGGATTAAAATACAATTCCTCAGATCCCTTATGGTTTAAATCCCAATTTTCTGTAGCATTACAAATGGCTAACCAATTTAGAGCAGTTGATGTTCCCATACTGGTGACCATTACCCCAGGTATGACCCCGTATAACATTACAATATATTGATTAAATTATGTTTTACATAATTAAAGCTTTATACAATTTATTTAAATTGAATATTAGCCATAGTGTAGAATATGGAAATATTTTTTAGCAATGAAAATAAGTACTACACTGTATCACAAGAGATGTCACACAATATAAGCCAAATGAAAATTTAATTAATTAATTCATCGTAATTTTTATATATTTTTTGGCATTTTATTTATATAATTGTTGATCAGGGTTTTCATAAATCAGGTTATATAAGTAGAATTTCAATAATCACTTATTTCAGTACTCTTTTTTATTTTGTTATTATAAATTGCTAGATAGATCTTTTGTAAGTCACAATAAAAGTTTGCATAAATATTTAAAGACCTCTTTTTTTATTATCTTAAAGCAACTTTTCTAAATTTTGCTTAAATGTTATATGAGGGGAATGAGTCTAATGTATATATGTAATGACTTATAATTATTAATCTATATATTCTTATATGCTATGCAATATCTGATTTCTCACATAATCATATTATTTTTCATTGTTATTTTTTGTTTACTTGTTGTAATAAATTATTTATATATATATGCATTGTAAGTAAAATATTAAAAAATGATGATAAAATCAGTAAGGAGAAATGAAAATTAAAGTAAATACTTTTTCAAAGGATTGTTTATTACTGATATGATAATAAAGAAAACTGCATTTGTAAGCTATCACTTCTTTGGAAATTCTTCATTAATTGTAATTATTTTTTTAAAATGTAGTATATAAACAAATGAAAAATTATTCGTTTTTCACTGTATTGTTTGAACTCAGCATCAAATAATGATTTATTTTTTTCTAATATCGGGAAATTTTATAATAAATTTAATAAAACAAGAATAATTTAAAATTAAGTTATTTTTTTTTCTATGATATTCTTTGACTGTGAAAGCTAATGTCATGTTGTTAAAGTCTTGAGAATATATGGTTAATAAAAAATGCAAATAAGTAGCATTCATTTAAATTAGATGTAAATTTTTACTACAAATAGTAAATGACATGGTTAAAATTGTATCATTTTTGGTCATATTACGTGGAGATCTAATTCATTAGAAAAATGCATAATGTTTAAGACGATTAATTGATGTAAAAAAAAAAAAAGATGTGATTAACAGTGAGATGGCATGACTCCATTGTTCCAATATTAAATAGAACATAGAGGAATCTGTAAAACCAAACTGATGATAAATTAGTTTAAAATAATGTCATTGATATGAACACCAGAACTCTAATTGTAATAATGCCCTGTATGGACAACTACAATGGCAGAGCTCTGGGCTCTGAAGTTCAAAGTCCATAAATCATAGTTGCAGCTCTTTTATATCTGTTTCTCAAACTTGTTACAAACTTCTGAGCAATAAATCATTTGTTTTGTTTATAATAACAAATAATTTATTAATTATACAATATATATAAAATAAATAGTTCCTGACAAGAAGAGACTTGTGAGAAGAGTTGAGTTAGTCATAATAATTATCAAGTTCCAAATTAATTACAAAAAAAGAATATTCATCTATATTAATCATGTGCAAAACATATAGCCACTAAATTTAGAAAGGTTAATATATATATATATAAAGCAAGAATAATAAATAAAAAGTTGCAATACAATAACCAAAATTACAAACATTTTTTTTTTTAAATATAGGCAATAACTATCATATTCCAAGAATAAAGATGCATTAATTATATGCAAAACATATATTGAATAAATTTACAATGATTAATGCAATACAATAGAAATAGTTATATGCAACACGATAGCCAAAGTTGCAAATATTTTTTAAATATAAGAAATGGAATATAAGTAATCTGAATTAACAGCAACAAAAAGGAATTAAACAGTCTTGATACTATTGTAACTGAATTTTCTATGACTATTTTCCAAATAAAGGTCTGGTAATGCCAATCGAAAATTTTTAGATAGACAAGTATTAACAATGAAAACTTTATGATATAAAAAATAATGATGATATATATTAAAAATCACCCTATATTTATAAAACTTAACAGTATACAATAATTGTCATAAATATCCTGCACAGAAGTTAATCTGAGAAAAATATTATGCACAGTATACAGTACTTTGATAATAAAAAACTTAAATAGTCTACCAAACTGGTCTAGGCAAGAATTTCACTAGATAATAAAGCAAATAATTAAATTAGTGCAACTGGGGAGATAAATAAGAAATATGACTGATCATAATAACTTAGAATCAGTTAATACTCCAAATAACAATAGTTCTCCACAAACATAACATTACCACAAGAAACATATATTATTAACTTGAACTTTATTTTTATTGCAAATAGAAATATTAAATGAATATGAAGAGTATTTATAAGAAAAAAAAAAGAATTTAGACTGTTTAGCATAAGCCACTTACTAATCAAATCTAAATTCTTATTAATAATTTATTCAAAAATATCATATAAAACAGCATCATAAAACAGGTCAATATCATCAGCAAAATTATAAATTGATAAATCCAAAGGCAAACCAAAAATATTTATATAAATCAAAAATAATAAATCTTTGCGGAATTCCATGATTAACCAATTAAAATGACTAATGATACCATGATTTTTCTATTCTTATTTTCTGTTTTTTAGATAAATTTTTAACCAAGAAGTAAAGTGACCTCAAAAACTATATGAATACAAATGATGTAGAAGGATTGTATAATGAACAAAATCAAATACTTCAGATAAATCCAAATATACAATCACAGTCTAAGATTATTATCTAATGAAGATGCTAAATTATGTATATAACTACAATCTAAAGTACTCTTTTTAGCGGTTAAAACCACACAGGTATACAGAAATCATGGTGTGCATATTCAAGAATGTTATCTTATCTTTAACTATCATTTCAAATAGCTTTGTAATAATAGTGATAATTGAAATTAGTCTATAATTATTAACTAATGGATCACCCTTTTTAAAAATGGGCATACTAATATCACCTTTTAAACACTTGGGAAATATACCAACAGATAAAAATTAAATAAATAATCTAGTATAGAAACAAACTTATTTTCTTTAACAATTTTTGAAGTTAAATTATCTAAGCCAGAAGAGCAAACATTTTTAAAACAATCAATCATGATAACTGAGTATCAGAAATGTGAACCCCCCTCCCAAGAATCAAACAAAAGCCAAATAATCATTAATAGAAGACTTCATCTGTGGCATATACACAAACAAATTAGTAAAAAGATCAACAGATTTTTCATTGCCACATTATTTTTAATGTAATTAATTTAATTAGAGGATTTTTTAATCAAAAAATTGTTTTCCATTTCAGAGAAGTATTTTTACTACAAAGAAATTTCATATATAAAAATGATTTAACTATTTTTAATGTCTGATTTCATTTAATTTACTTAGTATGCCATTTTAAAGCAATTATCATCAGAATATTTTATAGACTTTCTCAAATTAATTTTTTTAATTCACTGATCATTATCCATGGAAAACACTTCAGTTACTTTATCAATTAAAGAAGTAGAAATATTCGGAAAATGTAAAAAAAAAAAACATGTATACACTAGTGCTAAAAACATAATCCCAGTGTGATAATATAATAAATTATTTTATTTGACATGTGATAGTTAATTAACATACAAGTAGATATCCAAATTATTATAAACTGCAGATAATTTCAAAAAAATTGCAGAATGATCCATAATGGGTAAAGCAGATAAGCCAGATTTATGATTGAAGTACTGATCAAGTCTAATGAATATATATAGTCAAGCAAAGGTGTACAAGCTGATATTATACATGTAGGCCAAAATTTACCTGACTAAAACTGTAACTATAATAAATTCAAGTATCTAAAACTATAATTATCTTAATTGGTAAATCAAGGATGATTTTAAATTAGATAATAAGCATTGGAATGAGATAAATAAAATTTAAACCAGTTTTTGCACAAATTATTAGATCTCTTGAATGTCAATATGAATGCAATGTAAGAACGTTCTTATATCTGTCCAATCTATACAAATGTTTTTTTTTGTTAGAGCTCCAAGACTTACACAAAGTATAAACATCATAAAATACTAATGGTAGACCACTTAAATATATATTTAATCAAACCAAATAGACCTTAATACTAGGAATATTCAGATGAAAAAATTTTAAATATTTTCTGCAATCAGGAAAGAAATTAGATTGTATTTTTGGAAACAAATTTTTTAAAGACAATAATTCAATTTCTTTTTAATTAGAACACAAGATGAATTAATATCATAGACAAAATTATTTCATATAAATGCTGTATTTTTTTGATCAAGTATTTTTTTATTGCATCTTACAAAAAAGATATTGAGAAGCCAAAGAAATCAGTTGATTAAATGTAAATGTGCTAGCTATTATTGTTAAAAGACAAAATATCAGACACAATTACCACAAATAAGGTAAACAATAACAAGTCCATGTTTATTCAATTTAGATTTTTGTACAAAATTTGTACTCTAAATTATTGTTAGAAAAAACATTTCAACTTCAAACTTATCCTTTACTTTGGAAACAATTTGCAGCAAATCTTTGTTTGTTTGTTCGTTAAGGAATATCTATAATTCATTTTCAAAATCCATTTGAAATCTTTCCAAAGCTTCACTTTTATCTTGCAATAAAGATATATCTTTATTGTATGTATTACAAGCATTAGTCCAACAAATAACTTCCTGATTATTATTATTTTGGACACAAATATCAAAATCATTCTGCATTTTCAAAGCAGTTTGTGTAAGCTTTGATATGATTTATGAATTACTAGCAGTTTTTGCAATTTTTCCATAATCTATTGCAAAATTGAGTTTGATGAGTCTTACGATGTAATATAGAGATTAAATTGACATTACAAGTAGAGTAAGAATCTCTACAAAAAGATCTTTTAGTTTTCTTTTTTTTTAACTGAAATCCATCTATGCATATTTTTTGATAATTAATATATGTAATGTATGAAATGTATGTATATATTAAAATTATGTGAAGAGATAAAAATAATATTAAAAAGAAATAAAGTAATAGAGAAAATCGAATATTAATTAAATAAAATATTTAATCTAAATATGGTAACAGGAACTAATTACGGAAAGGAAAATCAGATAACAAAAAAAATTCAATTAATATCAGCTAGCTACTAATTGAAGTTACAGTAAAGATTGAACTGATAAAACTCTCCACCCGGATCCTCATGGAACATATTATTACTCCAGAAAACAAAAGAGCAAAAAAACATAAAAAGACTGGAACAGAAAAATGAGTGTCTTTTTCTTCCATCTTCATTGTTCAGGTCAACTAGGATTCCCACAGAGGAGAAGCAGTGGAAGAAAACAGTGGGGGAATATCTTATTGCCCAGGATCTCAGCTCCTTAAGATACCCAAGCCAACTAGGGTTAAAACAGATCACCCCAGTCTTATGATTTTAAAATGGCTTAAGGGCCTGCAAGATTAAAAGCCTTTAATCATGACTGAGGTAATGTATTGCCTTCTGTATTAAGTAAAAGGGACTTATATTCCAAAGCAATAGAGTGGGGGCTTATGTAATTGAGAAGATTGTGAACTCATTTGAATGTTGTATCTTGGTATATTTATATATCTTTTTATTCTTATATATTGTAACATGTATTAAAGTGTGTGAAGAAATTGAGACACTGTGGTTTTTATTTCCTTTGTGTTCTAAAGAAAATTAATTCCCAAAATAATTTGTTATTCTTATTCAGGGATTATAGAGTTAAGGTATAGCAATGTATATCACCATTACAGCTTTGGCAAGAGATATAATTACCATTATTAGGTAACAAATTATCATAAATATTACACATAGTCATCATAAATATATATTTAACTCAAGTTTGTGGTAATAGGAATAATATAAAAGTTAATGAAAGTAAAAATGAGCAATAATCTGTTGAATGAAAGAGATAATAAAAATAGACTTCCACATGGAGCTTCAGGAAAATAATAATTAGTATTATTATTTAATAAAGCATTGTTTTTGTAACTTTTTTTCTAAAGTAAAATATCTTATATTTGTTGCTCTTTTATATTTCTGAATGTTGTCAATTTAGATGTACATCATTAAATTATTTTTACAAAAAATAACAAAAGATAATGTTGAGTTTTGTGAAATTTTTTTAAAACATAATCTTATCTTAATGTCAAATTTAAGGTCTAATTTTGCCATATGTGCTTTATCATAATAATTAAATGATAGACAACAACTTTCTGTTGATTAGAATTTTAAAAAATTCCAGTTTTATTCATTTATAAGAAACCATTGAGTTAAACCTGACACTTGAGTGCTCAAACATATCACGATTGAATTATTTCTTGAGCAAATAAGTATATTATTATTATTATTATTATTATTATTATTATTATTATTATTATTATTATTATTATTATTATTATTATTATTATTATTATTATTATTATTATTATTATTAATAATAATAATAATAATAATAATAATAATAATAATAATAATAAATATAGGGTATATGAGCACAGACTTTCACATGACCCACCACTCTCCACTGTGGTGGTGCTCATATACCCTATATTACATATATAGACACATGGTATATATTAAGCCTGTGTTTCACTTATTACATTGTAGAGATGTCTGCCCATCCTTGCATATGTATTTAATGGATTATGTCCTGTACATGTGAGGTTTAGATTGACCTTGGGTCAACATGGGTGTGACAAGAATCTCAGCCTTAGGGTGGCCTTCGAGCATTCCATCATCAGATTTTCAATTGGATGGACGGTTGAAGAGTTGGAGTGTGTAGTAGATTGGAGCCAGTCCATTAAAGTATGAAGATTGTCTATCTTAATAAATATCTGAGCACTTATAGTATATATGTGTGGGAGATGATAATCTGGACCAACTGATGATTGCTGGTTTAGCATGAAATACGTATATTGGTGATTATTTATCTTTTCAGCATATATGTGCTTGAGTGTATCAGTGTTATTAGATAGAGTGGAGAGTGGTGGGTCATGTGAAAGTCTGTGCTCATATACCCTATATTACATATATAGACACATGGTATATATTAAGCCTGTGTTTCACTTATTATTATTATTATTATTATTGTTGTTGTTGTTGTTGTCTTGATTTAGTTGAAGCTTATTTTATCACAAGTTTAGAAACTAATCAATTAATAATGACACTGAAAAAACAAAGATTTAATATGTTAGTTTTCAGGATAAAAATGCATAATGCATCATTATGACGTGCTTTTAAATGCCTTAAGTACAGAACTCTGTTGATTCTTTTAAGGATTTTTTTAATATTGTTTTCACCTCATAATCACACTATGAAACTGCTTTCCAAATCATCTTTAAATTCATGGAAAGATGAAAAAATACCAGATAATTAGTTTGTATATATGTCAAATGATCAAAACTTTACAGCTGTTGGATCAGCAATTTAGGAGCTTTAAAATGTTTATAAATATTTTATGTATAGTTTAGAGAGAACTTTTAACAGTTTCATCTTGTTGTGGAAAATGAAAAACAGTGATTAAAAAAAAGTAGCCAAATGAAGTGTGGTATTATTATCTTCCTTATTAGAGATTAGGGAGAAAAATAATATTTTCTTTATTTTTATAAATATATTGGTATTATCTGGATGCCTCATGGTGAACAAAGAGTCATTCCATTAATAAAAACAAAAGTGGTATTATTTCAAAAAATAAATACTGTATTTTCTGGTATAGGATACACTTTTTCTTCTCTAAATACATCTAAAATATGGAGTGCTTCTTATGTGCCAGTTGAAATTTTAATCAGTCTAAAACTTCTGGTTCATATTAATATATATATATTGCATTTTGTCTTTTTTGTGAAACCGTGGGCTTGAATAAATCATTTCCAAATTTATTTATTTTTGTTCTGTAAAGATAATAAGTTGCATGATATATTTAGGCTTCATTCCTGAAAGAGGGAGCATTCTAATAAAATAAAAAGTTCAGATTCACTGATATCTTAAGATTATGATTCACCCAATGTGCATATGTGTGATCATGCTTCAACAATAAACTGTAGCATTTAAACTTAGTAGATTTGTACAAAACATTACCAGTGTTCTGTGATGTTGATGTTGAGATTTTTTAGCAAAACATGGCTCATCATCAATGCAGATTCTGCTATATTATTGTATTTAAGCTGTGAGTGATTTCAAATGTTAAAAAACATGACACGGGATAGCAAAGAGGAATTTTAGATCACTGCCAACTGAAAAGATGATAAGCACTTTGGAAAAGACAGGAAGAGGATCTTCAAAACACTATGTGTATATGCACAATCTGTGACATGGAAATGCAATTATGTCCAGAACTAGAAGAAGAATTAAAGACTTGAATATTAGACCACAGAAACTCAGGATTTCAGTTTCCACAAAAATGATTATTCACAAACAAGACTGATAGCTAACAGAGGTGTCACTGATTTTACAGGATCAACGTCATGGTGTTTTAGATTTATGAAGCAAAATAACCTATGTATACAGACTGAGACAAAAATAGTTCTGGAGATGAATTTCTGGATTTTGAAGATGAAGATTAAAAGGTACCTAGTAGTTTAATAAAAGAATGGACCAGCATGCTCTCTATATAGATGTATTTGCATTTCATAGTTTAATTTATATGGTGATCATAAAAGTTATTTTTAATGTTATTATGTTACTTTTTTTTTCTATATCCTCCTTGGAGTTTAAATGGCCATACTTTTCTGTGAGAGTTGGTCATGAAGTTGATATTTTACTCTTGCTTTCTACTATAATTAATATATTTTATTATATAGATTTAATAAAGTTTATGATATAGCCATAAATATTAAAATGTTTGAATAAATCGTATTTAAAATATAGTAAGCAATGATAAACTACCAATGATGATAATCAAGTGTTATCTTTGATTATCACCAGTCCTGCGCATGCGCAGCGATAGATGTTCCTTGGTATCAGGAGATCCCAGGAACCATTCTGGGGCCTGAATTTCTTGTGAACTCCCGAGTAAAAAAGTCATTAGCTTTTTTTTTTTTATCTCACTGCCTTAACAGCAGAAAACTTAACACATATATGCACACACCCATATGTAAATAAATACTATATGCATTATAATATTAAATAGTTAATGTTTCTAAAGTTTTCTGTTAACTTAATATCATTTACAAATATTTTTTGAATCGTAATTGCTTCTTTCTGTTTACCATCATTGGAACTTCGTGTTTACTTTTAATATCTAAACTCATTTATTTCTTAGCTGTTGCAAGCTGATTAAAAGGTTTTGTTTTCTTCTCATAGTTTTAATGGAATTATATTGTAATATAATATCAACTGTTTAGATTGTAAGGATTCTGAATATTAGTTAACAATGGAATAAGATTTTTTAAAAAATGAAAAAAAAAAAAAATTTGTTTGTTTAAGACAGATTAATTTTATCAAAATAGAAATTAAATTACCCGATGAAGCAAATACACACACACACACACAAAAGAAAATAAAAATAATTATTTTTTGTAAGCATAAATAATTGCATGATAGCAGTAATAATCATTAATATATTTATCTAAAGTGGATAATATTAAAGATATGTGTGCAGGAAATAGAATATGTGAGAGGTGATCTGGCATAACTGAAGAGTGCTGGTTTAGCCAGAAATGCATATGGCAATCTTTTACTTTTTTTCAAATGTTATTCATAACTTTTAAGAATATGTGGTAGAATAGAAGCGTTAAGTATTTTTTAATAAAAATATAAACTATTAACTTTTTTTAAAACTAGAATTACAATTTTGTAGATTATTTCTTTATGGTCAACTTATAAATTCATACTTCCAAACTGCTTAGAGTTTAATTTAATGCTGTAATATTGTTATATATATTTATTTTGAAGTTGAATGAAATAATTAGGCAATAGGATATGATAAAGTTGATCATCTACAACTATCATTAGCTGCTGTTATTGAAAAACAAAAAAGAAAAAAAAAAAACAGAATCCCACATCAGATTGTGATTGGGGCAGGCAGGCTAATGCATTAGCTACAACATCAAAATGTCCTTCATATATAATAATTCAATTTTTTAATTCCTCTGTGATAAATATTTTTATTTATATATTCAAGCAAATAGATACCTTGTTTACTAATTGTATTTTGAATTATCATTTAATCTTTGTTGTTAAATGTTTTAGAAAAATGTAAATTTTATTTAAACTTTTCAGGTACATTATACGTAGCACAATGTTTGGAGTAGTATTATTTTCCCCTCGTTTTCAGATAGCGGTGGCCTGAACCATGACAATATTAGCATGGGAATTAAACTTAGAACCTTTAGATTCATGAATATTGAGATGATGCTCTACTATCAAACTTATCTAACTTAAAACACCTGAAGAAGAGAGGACAATAACTTCACTGTATTATATACTAACTTGTGTGCTAGTAATAATGGTTTAATGTATTTCAGAATTTTAAATAAAGTTGTTGTTTTTTTTAAAAAAAAACAAAAACATTTAACAATTAATATTAGATGATGTAAATAATCCAAAATATAATTTCATCTAAACTTTCAGTCTAACAACAGATACTTTACATCTTAATTATTTTGTAAAAATTACTTGCTAAATTTAATAGAATTCTTGAACATCATTGAAAACAGAATTTTTGATTTCTCCCAGACCTTTTTAAAACTACTAGGGTGGAAAGAAAATTTTGTCAAAGTACCTAAAAACAAATTCTGTATGAACCAGACAATATTTGAGACAATAAAATGTGACATCTATCAAGTAGTAGAAATATTTTGCTTAATTACTAAGACATTTATTATAGGGGGAAACTAAGACAAAAAAAAGGAAATATTTACAACTTTTTAGCAGTAACTATTTAGCACATTTACAACAAAAATATTTATTTAGCTATACCTAGTAACTACATATATAAATATTGTTGTAACATTAGTTGATAAAAGTATAATTTTAAAATAACTCACTTTTTTTATGCTCACAGTCCCAAATATTTATTTGCTGCAATTTTATATCTACAACGTATTTGTAGTTGAGGTTTACTGTTTTAGTTTCAGTTTTTCATATATTCATTACAATTTTTATTATTAAAACCAAACATAAAAAAATAAATAAATATTTCTTACAGAAAAAAGCTAATTAAATAGACACTAAATATTGAACAGATTGCTGTCTTATGTAAAATCTAAGGGCTTACTCTGTCTTGATATTTAGTTAGAGTAGTGATAAATATTATCAGTATCTACTTAGTGAGATGCAAAAATTAGGGGTAAGATTAAGGCATTGCATATTGAAAACAAAGAGTTACCAAAACGAAGATTTTCTTTTTAGAAAATGATATCACATTTTGCAAAATAGTAAAAGTGTAGTTGTTATTAGAGAACAGAAATAAAAAAAAATATGAAAATTAAATTCAGTGGGAAAAAATCTAAAATATTAATGGTTAATGGGAAACTCAAATCTGAAAAGTAGAAAATAATGTATTCTTGCTTGAGTAGAGAAGTAATTGGAAAAGGAAACAAAAAATTGCAAACTAGAGTTGAAATAAAAATCAAAAGAATTGATTAAAAAATCTGGCATGTTTCTTATATAACAAGTATCATTTCTAGAGAATAATTTGAAAAAGAATGTTGGTATCTACTTTAATACTTAAACTTGGATATGGCAGTCAAATTTTTTTGATAGAATTCAAAAAGAAGTAAGTAGATATGCATTAGGCAATAAATTATGAACAGCAAGCAAGGTTTATAGGAATTGGGGTGAACTTTTTTTAATGAATAAAATTTAAAAAAAAGTTGAATTTAAAATATTTTGAAAATTATAATATGTGAATAAAAAGAGATGAAACATAGTCATCCAGTCAAGCATTGGTGGCCTAGTTGTTAGCATAGCTGCCTTCCAAGCAGCTGGCCCAGGTTCACTTCCCAGTCAATGCATTTGACATATGAAAAAAAAAAACATAGACATCTTAAAAAAATTTTATTGTATACAAAATAAACTATGTAGAAATTATATATATATTGGGTAAAGAAAAATGGCCTTTTATTAAAATGGTAAAAAAATTATTATTTTTAATTTTAATAACAGTAAATTAAATATTTTCTTTTAAGATTTTTTTTTCTCTTTGATAAAAGTAATCCTAAATTTATCTTGGTTTTAATAACATAGAATTAAAATATCTCATATTTTAGTCTACTAACTTTTGAAGAGATAAATTAGGTTCAGTGATGCCAAGCACCATTGTTATAGATAAGAATTTCGTTTAAAAATTTATTTCATATTTTGAAAACATCAAATATTATCTTTTAGAATGTCTATCATTTGAAAGCTTAAATGTTAAGATTATCAATATATAATATAGAAAAAAAGATTTAATTGTAAAAATAAAATGTTCAAATATGAAGAAATATGGATTAAAATCTTATTAAGGCCTCATTCTGAATAGAAAGGCAGAATTTGCAGCTAAACAGTCAAAATAGATCCAGGATTAAAGATTTTAATTTATTTCAAGTTAAGACTATTTTGTCAAAACAAGAGTCATAGATCACATGTCTGAACCTACCCTAGCATCTCTCTGAGGAGTGCCAGAGCACCAAACCATGGGCAGAGGTTGGGGGGAGGGGTCCTGACAGAGATATTTTAAATGCTTTCTCTAGCTAAGCATTTATCACAAAGCTTGTTGAGGAATTGGCAATCCTCATTGTTTAAGTCTATTTTGTGTTGAAGTGGTCAAATCTGTTGCACACATTTGTCTTCACTTTCTGGTGATGTTTGAAACCTCCAAACATAGGTTCAAACTCAGTCATTTAATAATAAATTACTAGGGAGTGAAGGTATACCGATGCATGTGATTGTTTATCTTTTGTTAAGCTTTATTCTCGTCTAAAATTAATATAAATATAAAACATAAATTTCTATTATGGTAAACAATCATGCATATGTGTGTGTGTAACAGATAAACATAATAATTTTATTAAAAGCATTATATTACGTATATATTTTTATTCATGTATTTTTTTTTATTTTTGAGAGGAAGTTCGAGAGAGTAACGCAAATTTAGTAAACAAAAAACTTGCCTTATTTTAAATTCAGAAAAGATTTGTTTTATTTTAACATAGGTTTATTTTAAAATTCACGTTACTTAACATTTATCCCAAGGGTCTATTTTCAGCTCAAAATAGACCAAGACTAGCTCTCTCGAACTTGATCTCGTTCATACTTTAAAATTAGCTGTGTCATTGTGACCGTTAGCTGACATCCGGGGATTACCAAAGGCAGCCA
This sequence comes from Epiperipatus broadwayi, assembly GCA_028023455.1. Taxonomy (NCBI): domain Eukaryota; kingdom Metazoa; phylum Onychophora; class Udeonychophora; order Euonychophora; family Peripatidae; genus Epiperipatus; species Epiperipatus broadwayi. Next base: position 6,414,834 of record JAQFVV010006263.1, on the reverse strand, counting down.
AAATGAGTATAAATACCACCGCATTTTCTAACTAAAGAGCTCTGCATCTTGTTTCTAAACGTTGTTGTCAAGGTAATCTACGTCACTCAGAATTTTAAAATGGTTAGTGAGTAGAATTAAAATTTGCTTCCCTGATCTCTCCAAGATCAAACCAGTGCCAATGTACTCATAAGCCATCATTTCCAAACTGCTGCCAAAATGAACTGTAAATTACACCAGGAACGGACTTTAACCGCAATTTTGTCAAAATAATGCCAAATTAATCATATTTCTTCAAAAATGAAATTAACACGTGTGCATATGTCCAGCAAGTCATCCAACGGAAAGGTAATTCCCTGCCGCAAAATGAACTCTAAAAACTTTTATCTAAATAATCTTCTTAATCGTAAAATGTAAAATTCAACCTCTAATGTAAATTTAGCTCACCTAAAGTATGTCCTTTTAATATTTCCATTTTTGTAATCTTTATATTTTCAAAATGTAATTGCTTATTTTTCCATCGGTAATGCCAAACCGATTAATTGCTTAAACAATGACTTTTCTTTTTGCTTCAATATCTAAATTTTATTTGATTTTCTAAACTCGATTGCTAGGTTTTTACTCTTACTGTATTATTATTTTTAAATGCGGCAATTTTAATTTGATATTATGTAAATCATACCCACTTTAATATGCTAATAATTCAATCTGGCGAATTAATCTTATCTTATTTTACTATTCCACCATTAAGGAATTTTAAATCGTAAACGTGAGTTTTCTTACTAAACTATAAAAATTTGCCCAGTTGAAAAATATTCCTAAACTATTTTATTTAATTTATATTATGTATCCATTATCATTTCAAATAAATTATTAACTATTATTCCACGCTATTGATTAATATTAAATAAATTTAGTATTAAATAAATTGAAGTTCAGACCCTTACTTTCAGTGATGATTCATTATATAATTAGCCCGCCATCTAACAATAATTTAAGTAACTAATTTTTCGGGCATATCGATATGCGTTTAACGAAGGGAGTCTTAATTTTTCACATTTTATTATTGATATGCTAAATAATCTTTTAAGTAAATTGTATGCCCCTTTTGGGATTGCTTATATATGATCATTTCATTACGCTAGGCTTACTTACTCTTTAAGGCCATAAAAATCAGTGAAGCCCTCGCGATGTGTCCCGGTGATAACGTTCATCAATCAAATGTTGCTTTGTCATACTTTCTCTCGTTACTAGAATCCTTAAAGCACATTTCTCGGCGAAGTGTGGAGGCCCCAACTCCAAAGGTTGTGTTTGGTCGTGCAGGCTCTATTATGGGTTAACTTTCAGAAAAATGGAACCATAGTATCTTGCCGACCACTTCTTCGGATGCCATCTGTCACAAGCGCAGATGAGCTTATATTCTTCGTTCTCAAGTTGATGAAGCTTCTCGTCTTCTCAAATGTTATCATTCGGTCTGCACGCTATCGTTTATATTTCCTCATATATTTTATTCTTCTGTAAGTCATAATGATGTGATTTTCCTACCCCAAGTTCTCATTCTAATATAAATTTAGTTTGCCTTATCATATGCATTAGCTTATTAGCGCTATCCACCCTCTCGTTCAACCGCTATTAAATATGTTGGAAGTTAACTTCTAATAAAGCATATAAAAGTTAAGTCACGTGACTGAATGTCAAAATAATTATGCTTTTTCTTATTCTATACGTAAATCATAAATGATGAATCATTTTATAAGTTCCAAGATAATTAATCTATCGTTAATATAAGTATGATGATATCCAGGTATAATCAAAATTCACTAGATCATTTGTTATTCAAACTATCATAATGTATATAATAAAAGCCCACGGATAGTTATTGAAATCCATTATATTCTTTGTGATTTAAATATTATAGCGTATATAATAAAAACCCACAGATAGTTATTGAAATCCGTTATATTCTTTGTGAGTTAAAATATCATAACGTTCATAATAAAAGCCCACGGATAGTTATTGAAATCCGTTACATTCTTAATGATTTAAAATGTCATAGCGTGAATAATAGAAGCCCTATAAAATATATTTTAAATTAGCATATTAAGCCGCATCGTTTCGATTAATTAATTTCTTACTATGTATATTTGGTGGTTGCATATCCATCAATCCTTAAATTATGTTACTAAGGTCAGCATGGAATGCCCACATTAACATTAAGTGAAACCCAGATCGAGTATTCCTTATGTAATCAAGGTTATGGTGTGTTTTAAGTCTCTATATCCCGTTGCTCACATACTGATTTAATTTCATTACTAATGTTATTTTCAATAAATTCATATTTAATAATCTATTCTTTGGACATTTTATTAATTCATGCATGCACATCTGTTATTATATTGCATCATCATTTAGTTAATCATTAGATCTCTTGTGTCTCTGCTGACCCTCTGGGCCGGGGATTGTTAGAAATGTCGTTTGCTACCGTCATAAGTGTTGTTTGTAATGTTATAGACTTGGGAAATGGGCAATAGGGCGGAGTTCATGAGTATTTTTGACCTGTGTATTTCGCATATGATTGAACTCTAGGTACTTTTACTTAGATGCTAATTCTTGTTAGACGAAAATACAATTCTGATTGGTACAGTGTATATATATATGCATATAAGAAAAATGATAAATATGTAGAGATAATTTATTTTAATGTTTTGAATGTGGAATTTTACTTATAGTTATATGTTGAACTATTTCTGTCTTTTAGTTGACGTGTTTTTTTGTTTTTTTTAATTTAAACTTTATTTATAGGTTTCCAAACAAAACACAGTTTAATATAGAACACAAAATTTTGAGTTTTACTAGCCTGAGATTTGACAATCCAGCACAGTAATTGAGTCAATAATAATCAGTTGAAATTTTATATACTTATTTATGAAGATTCTGATTTTTTGTTAAAGCAAGATTAATGACTGGTTTTCAAACAATTATAGATTATTTTAATAAATTAAATTATGTGGTTATTTATTATCATGAGCAGGCTCTTTAATTCCCCTCCCCCTTTCTGCCCAATATTATTATGTTTTCCTAATTGAATCTACATTGATTGGTACTTTTATGGTTTGCTACTTTAGAAATATCTGCCTTTTTCTCTGAAATTATTATTTTGGGGAAAGGAGGAAAAAGTAAAAAAAAAAAAAGGAAAAGTCAAAGAAGGTGGGTGCTTGAAAGTGCCAAGTAATGCCATAAGTTAACTTCATATGATAATCTTTAATATTTAAAAACCATTCATTAATCTTGGTCTTGAAAAAGAAAGAAAAAATGGGGGGTGGGTAAGGAGGATTATTATAATAAATGCATGCAATTTCTATTGATTAATGCTTTTGATTGAGTAGCCTAACTGTTAAAGCATGACCTTAAATTCAGTATAGATTTGTGAGGGTTATCAGTTCAATTCCCATACTGAATTGTTATTAGGCCAGACTAGCAACATCTGAAGGAAAATATTATATTGTATGCTAACATTGTATTTTTACTAATTTATAGTTTGAATTTTTCTAGAAGCGTTTACCAGGTGTTTGGTAGAAATAGTTTAATATATAACTATAAGTGGAGAAATACATGATTGTGATGGGTGAGAAAAGAGGATAAACAAATTGATATAGAAAATAATTATGATTAAAATATAATATTTATTGTTATAGTATAAAAAGGCCTTGAGAGAAAACTTCTTATTGGGCTATCCAAATTAATATGTTAGCCATTAAATTATGTTATGATATATAATTATGTTTGTGGAATATGGATAAGACCATGTTATATGAAGAACAAAATATGTATGTAGTTCATATCAAGAAACAAATCAATTCATGTTAATGAGAATGATGAACTGTTTTAATGTGATTTCTTCTACAGAGATGTTTATATTCTATGACATGATTCTTGGATATAATCATGACATGATCTACATTTCTGAGAATATTTTCTCAGAGTAAACATATTCAAGATAGCGCTATTTATAAGCAGTACTTTCATAATAATAATTATCAACTCAGTTTAATAATAATACATTTCAATTAAATATTAAGAGATACAAATCTATTATCTCATAGGATATGTAATGAAATACCCCATTGAAATGTAATCTTGAGAAATAGCATTCCCAAGAAAGCCGGGAGGTATCGCAGCTGCCATGCAAGCAAATAGTTGGTTGCAGACGGTTGTGGGTTCGCGTCCCGGCCGATGCTATGACACATGGAAAAAAAAAGAAAGAAACTTCAAATCCCTTATGGCATTAATTAATTAGAAATACATTAAAAGACTATATTAGATATATACTTAAATTATTACATTTCTCATTTAATGTTGTAATCTTGTATACACATTTCTATCCTTTAGATAATTAAATCCAGATTCCTAATCCTCTCTTTTCTTTCTCATCTTTCAATTAAACATGTCTGCTACATTATGCTCATTTCAAAAACATAAAGTTTAAATGGTAAACTATTAATTATTATTACACTATGAAAAACTTTTGAGTTTTTAAATTTTAAGCAACAAAATTTATTAAAAAATTGTAAATAATAATTATTGACATCTCATTTATGATTCAAAACAACCAGAAAAACTATTCTTACAGTAATAACTGAAATTATTTTGTGTCTAATCTTTATAAAATTTCATAATAAATCTAGTTTAAAAAGAGAAGCAGTGCAGATATCTAACCATAGACATCCATATGCATCAAAATTTATAAATGCAGCATAATTAACAGTATATGTAGGCAACTCATCAATATTTATAAAATTAAAATTGGTCATGTGATTGGTATAAAAAGAAACATCTTGAAAGATTCCATTAAGGAATGTATTAAATTTTTTTTTTATTTATAATGAGTTGTCTATTTCAATTTTGTTTTAAATTGATTGTTTTTAATTTTGTATATAGAAGATAATATTATGGACAAATTTTAATATCGAAATTTGAACATTTAAAGTATTTATAAATTTATTTATTTATTATGCTTATTTACTTTATTTTATAGCCTGAATGCAACTGATTAAAAATTATTCATTTGTTTAAAGTGTTTAATTAATGTGAACAAATGTATTTTTGTTGGAATAAATGTATCTAAAATAATAAAATATTATAAGTTCTCCGTCTAGAAAAGAATATTAATCATGGTTGTTTAATGACTGAGAGGAATTAATTACCTCTACAGCAAACACAAATCCAATCTGCTTTTAAAAGAGTAGAGGAATTTCAGGTCTCTGTATAAAATCTCTAAAACATACTTTTCATTAAACATATAAAGCAATTTCTTATCTTTATTATATATCTAAAAATACCTGGAAATATCTTTACCAACAAAATACGGCATTTCTCATCTCTCATTAAATATATATAAAAGTACTTGAAAACACATTCTTTATTGAAAAAATAGAATTTCTAGTCATTAATAATAATAGCTTCGTAATATACACTACTTTCCTCTCCCAAGCTATATTCAAAATAACAGCATACAAAATATAAATCACATACCAAAATAACAATTTTAGGATAAATATATTCACATCCCAAACAATGAAATAAGCCACTGGTATTAAGAAAGATGTGTTTTAGTTCTTATACATATTAGTTTTTTTCACAAACAATATTTTTATAAACTGTAATTATATTACCTAATCATACCTATACTTTTTTTATAGTATTTAAAATTTCAATAACTTTTAGGTTTGCAGAGATAAACTGCTTTAAGTAGGAATATATTTCTAATAAATATTCTGTTCATTTTTTATGCACATTTCTATTTTTGTTTAATATTTAAAATCTTAAAATAAAATGTTCAGATTTTATTTTTATTATTATTTCATACTGATTTTTAAACTCTTCTCTAAATTCTATCTATCTATCTATCTATCTATCTATCTATCTATCTATCTATCTATCTATCTATCTATCTATCTATCTATCTATCTATCTATCTATCTATCTATCTGTCTGTCTGTCTATCTGTCTGTCTGTCTGTCTGTCTGTCTGTCTGACTGTCTGTCTGTCTGTCTGTCTATCCTTCCATCCATCTATCTATATATATGAAATCATCATTTATCCGTGAAAATATTAGAATTCATATATTTATATATAGAGAGAGAGAGATTGAGTCTTTGTCATTATTATAAGTAATATAAAAGCACTTTCACAAGAATAAAGAATAATTTACTTAAATAAGCAAAATGTACTTTTGGTACATAATAACGTCATAATTATAGTTATCAAACCAAAAAAAAAACAAAAAAAACAACAACAACAGTATTTTACTGTTAAAAATTATAAACATATATATTAACTTATTTGAATGCTATTGGTTTCTGATTCATCACAGGTTCATTTTGGATAACAAACCAAGCCTTTTTAATCTTTCTATCATTTTTTTTTTCACAAATCACCTCAACAATATTGGGATTAAAACAGTGTCATATGTCTTTTCATGCCTGTAGGATACAGACACAAAAATTTATCTACTTTGGCAAGATGGCTCAGTTGATTAGAGTGTTACCTTAAAATTCAAAACTCAAGAATCTAAGCACCCAGGTTCGAATCCCATCCTAGTACTGTCACTGTCAGACCAGAAACACCTGAAGAAGAGGAGAGACTAATACCTCTTGAAATGTTGTGTATATACTAACCTGTTTGATGTGCTATTACTAACAGTTAAATGTACTTGGAATATTTAAATAAAGTTATTTTTTTCTAAAGATATTCAATACATATATTAGATGATGGAAATAGTCCAATATAAAAATACAATTATCTACTTTATCTTTCACATTTTTAATCATCCTATTCAAATTTATAGAAGTTCTAAAGCCAATATTAAATATATCTGCATACATCTTTCCAATTATATTTATAGTATTGGATACATATGATAGCACCATCCATTTTTTTGTCATTTTTAACTTTTCCCATTTTCATATATAATTTTTTTTTAATGCTCTACATAACTATACCATTCATTTGCATTAAAACCCAATTTTATCATATCAAAAATAAAAATTTCCAAATTCTCAATCTTATCATATTTTAATTTACCTAAGTAATTGTTACAATGCAAAAACATTTACAAATCTACAAATTTATGCAACATTAGAACTTGGGATCTCACATTGATGACACATCTGTAATATTAATCAATTTAACAGTCATTTTATATTACAACGAATTAAGACTTTGCTTTATTTTTAAATTTAAATAATAAAGTTTCTCATCTCTTTCAAATTTTTTTAGCACTATTTAATACTGATTTTTTATTTAATTCATCAAACATATAATTAGTAATTACTATCTATAGTGCTCATATAACAACCTTATCCACATATTGTATTTATATGCAGTTTTTATATTGATCTTATATTGGAATTATTATATTATTCTCTGGTTGCCGAGCGCTAAATTACAAACAATTGCACCAATACTATGCATAAATTTCAAACAAATATATAATGTCAGTAGATGGAGTTTATTGTTATTTGTGCAATGATTGGAATTTGGGATATCATAGAACAGAGACAATAATGGATAAGGATTTGAATTATAGATATAGTTTATATGAAAATCAAAGGGAGCATATTGAACAATTAATTTTTGAATGTAGGATGTTGAAAGAGAGTCAGAATAAGTTATATAGTGAATAGGAAAATATAAAAGTCAAGCCATCAAAAGAATGGAGTTGTCCCCCCCCCCCCATTTAGATCTTTAAAGATATTGGAACTAATGAAATAACTCTTATTAAGATGAGCTAGAATAAGAGAAATACTTCAATTTTGAGAGAATGATTTAGTGATTGTTGATTCTAATTGGAAGATGATAATATGGACGCAAACAGAGAACTAAATATGTCAACAGTGATTTATAAATTTATAGGAATGTTGAATTTGGCTAAAAGTTTTTGTGAACATCAATATCTGGGTTTTATCTAAATAGATTTGTAATACATCACAGCTTACTTGAATCTGTAATAGTATGCTATCTTACTAAATGAGTCAAGATTTGTAAAATTGGCTAGAATGGAAATCAAGAATTCACTACTGTCTCATCTTGATAATCATTTAGATTTGCAGTTTTTATATTTTCCACTATCTTAACTTTGTGAAGTTTATCAATTAACTATGGCTTGTACTTTCTCTCAATACTAGTTTATTATCTTTATTTAATTAAATAGAAAGGATTTCACCTTTTCACATATGTGCCTAATAATTATTTAATAAAGACATTTTATTTCTTAAATAAAATATTTTCTTGTATTTTTTTTTAAATAACTTGGAATACAAATAAATTTTTGATTGGATCATTACATCAAAATTGTTTCAATTTTATGTTGTAGTTTTAAAATAAATCATTACATAGATAATGACTTGTTATTACATAGATAATGACTTGATAACATTAATAAAAATTGTTTTTAAATCATCACTCTTAAATAGCGTCAAGTCATATTTAGTAATTAAAAGCCAAATCATTAACTTTTAATGCTGTTGCAGTCTTATATGATGAAGTTGCTAATAAAATTTTATTTATTTTTTATTAGTCTCAAAAAAACATTTTTTAATTATATAGAAATGATTAATTATATCAAGAAAACCTAGATATTTTTTTTTTTCCAAATAGCTGGTCATATAACCATTCTATTTTGTAACTATTAGTCCTAAATGGGTATTTAGTTATTTATAGCTAGAGAATAAAATGTGCCAATTATATTAATAAGATTTTTCACTATTTTTTAGCATGCCCTGCAGTATGTTGAATCAGCAAAACAAAATAGAGCAAGACAAATAAAAAAAAGTGTAGTTTCCTAGTTAAATGAAATTCATATGGCTAAATGTATAGATTTGGCTTCTTGATATCTCTTCGCTAACAATTACCTCATATCCTAAATATTCATTTTCTACAATGAATTAACATTTTTTTTTAAGTTAAAAATTTTTTGGATTATAACTATGTGTATTTCCTTGATTATACAGACTTATGGTTTTCCTTAGTTAATCAAAATTCCAAACTATTGTAAAACAAAATGAAATTACTGTTATATTTACAAAACTAAGAGAAATATCAGAAATCTTTCCATCTGCATAACTGAATTATTTCAAAGAAAAATAAACATAAATAAGTGATTGATACCTAAATATGCAAATTGTTCTAGTGTAGAATATAGATGGCAGACTCGAGATTAGACACATCTCATTTGGAATTCTATAGACAGATAGGAAAAAATAATTATCTTTTGAAAGTCTTATATGTTTTCAAGTTCTTTCAAACCATCTATGTGTGATTGTTTAAGTTCTTTAACTGAAGGAAATAGAAAAATTGTAGGTATTAGAATGTTAAATCTTAGATGATAACCAAGTTGTTTAAAACAGTAACAAATTCTCCATACAGTAAAGTCATCTAATGCATGCCATAGTAATCAATGGATGCAAAAAGATGTGTGCATATCCCCAGACTAGTTTCTAGTTTATCAGTATGGAGCTTGGGGCCTGAGAATACTACAATTAGATACTAGGATTCAGAGTAACCCTTCAGCAGTGATCTTTTACCTTTTCAGTTAACTGTGAGTCCAAAATAAAAACATGTTTTTAATCCAAGCTCTTTTTATATATATATATAGTCATATAGATGTCTCAGTTAAGAGTTATAGGGTAATTAAATAAGACATATTGTATTCTTTAGTCTTAAATTTATAAATAAAAGATATCCTGGTTGATGCAGTTTTTTGATTTTTAATCTATGTATGTTTACTACATGAATAACAGCATGCCAATAACAATTACAACAACTAGAACATACATAGTGGATTATTAGAAATTTGTCGTTTGTTTCCTGTAAGGCCTCAGAAAAATAAAAAAAGATATTATGAATTCTTTTCTGCAGCTAGAAAATTGATATATGTATTGTGTCTCAGAATAAAAGTCCCCCCCCACACACACACACACCAAAAAAAAGGCACCCATGTATGATCGACATATCTCATGTACAATCTTGTTCTTAAAGCAACATGTAAAAAGTATGAACTACAGTTAATAAATGTTTTAAAATTGTTTATTTTTTTTGTATTTAAATGTATATGATTCATTTTTAAATTTAAGTTGTGACTTCTTCCTCACCGCCTACTACAACTAAGCAATAACAATTATCACGTGTAATAATTTACCATTTTTTGCCATGCCCTTAACCACAATTTATTTTAGTATTTCAGTATTTAAAACTATACAATAAACTGTCTTACTGCAATTCAATTTAATTGCTATTTTCTTGTAGTTGATTATATTTCCCAACACCCACTTCACACATTCCTCATTGGGGTTATTTTTAAAAATAATTTATTCATCATGTTATTGGTTGTAAATTTGTAAGTAGAAAGAAAATGACTCAGTATTGTTTTGAGGTGTGGAGTTTCTTAAATTATTATGTTATATTAGTTGTAAATTGATTTATATTAACAGAGCAGGTGGTTTTAGTTCTAATTTATTTCCTTATTAAAGGGAAAAATCCGTCCTTAGAGCAAACCTTGTCAAATGACAGTAGTTAAGTTGTTTTGATAAACGCACATCCAAAGGCATTCTCGTCTTTTCTTTTAGTTAATTTTATTATTATTTTATGAGAATTTATTAAGAACATTTGAAGAATATATATATAAATTTTAATTTTCTATTAATATAAATTATTTTAAAATGCCTTGCATGATAGAGTTGCAGATTGTCAAGAGCAAGGTTCACAATTGAGCCTCCATCCCTGTTCTTTTCGTGCTCAAACTTTTTTGAGAACTTTAAATATTATTATTAATTAAAAATGACAATATTAAAAACTTTAAATTATCCACATCTGTTTAAAGATTAAAATATATTCTTACAAATGAGTTTTTAATAAAACTACTTTATGTTTTCAGTTTGAAGCCAGGCTTAAATGTCAAGGCACAATGGCAATTGTTATAACATTTATCATCACTATTGGAGGTAGTTTATTGGTAATCATTCCTTAATATATTTCACAGTCTTTTGAAGCTACATCAGATACAACACCTATTATAATAATTAAGTTTTGCTAATAAACTGCAAATGAGGTAGAATTCATTAGATTTGTGGACTAATTTTAGTTGTCAAAACAATTAATTAGGGGCTACCCAGTGTGACCACCATATTGTGCAATAAAGTTCTGGATAGCATGAAATGTTAGTGATCATTAATAATGTTCTGAAGTATGTAAAATCATTTTGCATATGGTTTAATCATTTTTTTAATAGTGTGGTGTATTCTCATGGAGTAATTGTGCACTCCAATAAGGTCTCCTACTTTTAAATATTTATGAAATTAGTTAATGATAAAATAATTATAACTGATAATTAAGTTTTTATTATATCCCATAAATTAATGTTTTGCTTTTTCAATTATAAATAACAAAGAGGTTTATGAAGTGTTGTTTGGAGTATAAAGGAATAAAGCTGGACAGTTAGAAAAAGAAAGAAAAATGTGTGGAGAATTTAGATAATTGGATTTGAAGTAATGTGGTCAAGATAAGTTGGAGAAACAAGATTAGCAACATAGAAGTTGAAAAAAGTTTTAAAAAAAGTAGTTGTTAAAGAAATTAAAAAGAAAAAATTGGATTGATCTTATAGTTAGAAGCAGGAAAAGTATGAAGGATGAGTTATGATTGTAAAGTGTGAGAAGTAAAAATATTGTAAAAAGAAGATAAATGAATTTTTGAAGAATTGAATAAATGTTAGAAATGCTTTTAGAATTTAATAATGGTATGATGTGGCAGTTAATTAATGGTAATATTCACTTTAACATATTGTCCTGAGTAATTTAATGTAAGGGTAGACTGGTTGGATTAAGAGCTCTAAAAGTCTGATGAATGACTAGTTCCATTTGTTCAAGTGTTCAAATATCTCATGCCTCTTTAGTAATGAACCATTTGATTTTTTTAATATCTTGATTGATAACTTTAAGATAATTTGTCAGAAAAAATTTCTTCTTCCTGGATAATATATATTGTCAGTATAGGATATGAGGTATAGTTGGGAGATTTAAACTATACTTTGTTGGGAGATTTAAACCATACTTTGGTTGTATTATTTGTAACCATACAAAAAAGCAAAAGAAAAACAAATAATATGTTGACAAACTTCAATTTCATTTGAAATAAAAGGGATTTACAGATAAATATGATTTGATTAATCATTAGAGGCTTAAGAGTAATGTAATGATGATGATGTAATTTATTGTAATCACCACCCATAGCTTTACAAGTGTAGTACCATCATAACACAAACTGTTCATTTGACCCTTCATGCTTTCATTATTTACCATCATGCTAGCTACTTTTCATGTGACAATTTGTCGTAATAGATGTAACTAATAAATGGATATCAATAATCACAAATAATGAAGTTTAATTTGGTATATTAATATTAATAATGCATAAAAGAGAAAATCTCTGCAAACCCTTAAATTTTAAGAAAACAAAATAATAATGAAAACTAACAAAGATTTGAATATGGCATAAAGTAGCATTTTTGTAAATACAGTACATATTATATACATGCGATCTTCGACTTTTGAGTTTACATTGATATTAATTAGATTAGCATAAATACAATGATACAGAAACATACATGATCTTGTACATACTATTAGACTAAAAGGGAGGCATGAGTATTCACTCATTTGTCTAAGAAGGAATATTTGTGTCACATTTCTTGATGTAGCTTATGAGAAGCCAAAAGTCTATCTCTGTTCTTGATTTTATTTATTTCTTTAATATGGACTTGACAGCTACTGAGGTTTGTCTGAGTGAAGAGCAGCTTACACCTTGTCAGCCAAACAGCAAACAGATAAAGATGGCTAGGCTGATGATAAAAAAAAAGTTCCATTACTGATATCTCTCTTAATAGACAATATATCACTAATCTCAGGTGAAACACTGTTTACAATCAGGGAACTGAGCAGTCCAAGAAAGGGACAAGAGGAAAGCAAATGATGAAAGTGTTTCATCATCAGTCTTGCACAATGCACATTGAGGATCAAGCCTTGCAAATCCCCTCCTCCATACCAAGAAATGATTTGTGGGCAAGGAGGAGAGATTAAACTTAAGAAAAAAGTCTACATACTTGGGTTCAAATACCTAGTCTTTTGACTTTTTGATTATTTGCTTATTATGGATACCAAGTTCAGTTGTAGTGTGTTTTGATTGGGCTGTATGAGTTTGTATACATCCCTGTAAGATTTTTTGTTTTCAAAAGTTTGTGCAGTGATACCGAACAGTCCATTGACATACTGAATCATATCACTGATCCATTTACTTGGACATGGTGGGGGGTGTCATTGGGCTCAAATGGGAATTTTATGTTGGCCTGAATCAGAACTAGGTAAATTGCATACAATATCTTGATTAATTTTTGCACATAGAAGACCCACAGAATGTAGGCTCAGTCCATTTAACTCCCTGGCCTCTGCATCTTGGCTATACTAATTGCAACACGATTGCCTTTCCAGAACAGTTTTGAACATAACGAGTTGATACTATTTTTGAAATGATTTTGTAGGTTTGATTGTAGGTAGATAGTAGTTTATCTTTGGGGAAATGAGCATGTTAAGTAATGCCACTTTACCTGGGAGAGACATTGAGATTGATGAAAGGGATCTCATCATTTTGTTAGTCTTATCCAGAATGGACTGCTGTATTTCTTTTCTCATTGAGGTCTTGGATTTAGCAATGGGGAAGCCTCAAAACTTCTGAGGCTTTGAAGTGTATATGGAGGATATAGTGGTGTCTTTGCTTAATTTTCAGATTGATGTTTTTGAGTTGTTAATGTGAAGATTATATTCCAAAGAATATCTGTCAAGGATCTGTTGCAAACATGGTAAATGTTTCTTGCAAGGAAGAAAGACTGTAACATCATCAATGTAGGAAATGTGATGTACTTCCTCCCTCAAAGCAGGTATATAGATCCTTGGCAGACTACATTCAATTTCTTTGAGCAAGGGATTGATATAGATGATAAAGCAAAGAATGCTAAGTGGAGACCCCTGAGGAATAGAGATGAGGTCTAAATCAGGGGTCAAACTGCTATCAAGTGATGTGAAAATTGAGCAGTTTAATAATAGGTTCCCAATAATCTTGATGAAAAGCTTTGGAACTAAGTAGGTATTAAGGATTTGCAGAAGAATCAAGGGCACCACAGAGTCAAAGGTGGAAGCAAAGTCCAATTGAACCACTATTGGCATTGACCATCTGTGGTGCCTAACATGCTCTATGAGGAGGATAAACTGTCGCACAGCCTCTATGGTGGAGGAACCTTTGCAGGCAAATTGATAAGCTATAATATGGGTGAATACTTGATCCTGGATTCTGTTTTTGATTATGGACTCAATGGTTTTGATGAGCAGTGGAGTCATAGATATGGGCTGAATATTGGAAATATTGTAAGGGTTGATTTGCTCTTTCATGAAAGGAACAAGGGCTATAGGGTAGAGATCATGAATGTTGATGAACTCTCCTGACAGAATATCAATTACTGTCCCAACTATAGATGCAGTGAATTGGCTTAAATGTAGCAGAACAAAGTGTGGAATTCCATGTAATCCAGGGTGAGTGTTTTCCAGATAAGCCAGGAGCCCTTGGACTATCTGAGCCTCTAATGTTGTGATATTCACATTTATCCATATCATTCCATGTGTCACCTATCTCAGTGTTGGCAATTTTAATTTTTTTTTAAAGAACTGGTGGATTTTCATTAACATAGTAGGCCCTCCATAGTTTTGATCAATGGTTATCATGGATGGGGTAGGCTGCCTAGAAGCACCAATTGCCCAATGGATCTGTGGTCCAATTCTGTTGGTTTATACCAGGAATAGTTTGGCCTTTTTGGTTGCCACATATTGAGCAAGCACTCTGCTTTTCACGGTATTGATTTTTGAGATTCATAATTTCTCCAGCACTGATGTCGGATGATCACAGACTAGAAACCTTGCCTCCAATATGGTCAAGTTCTCTGAGTAACTAGTTAGGATCCTTAGTCTTCCTTGTGTATGTGTCAATTAGGGAACTTAAGATCCCAACAAAGGCAGACCAAGCATGCAGCAGAGAAAGTGATAAAATTCAGAACCTATTGAATAGGATGTAGACCTCCAAATAGATCCACTCTGAAGTATCAGCTTTATTTAAAAGCCTGATAGTTTTGATATGATTTATAGGGATTGGAACTGTAGGGAGGTACAGATACCAATAGGACTAGGTGATCAGAAAAAGGCACAAATTGCAATTCAATATCATAGTGAAGCTTGAGAGTATAGTAAAGCAAATCAATTAGTGTTTTGCTCTGAAGTGTGTAGAATGAGGAGTTTAATGGAAAACAGCCCTCTCCACATAAAAAGACTCTATTGAAAAGAGGAAGCTATTTCATATCGAATTAATGATAGCTCATATTGAAATCTCCAAAGCGCACAACAGGAGATACCACAGTGGAAAGCAAGGCATTAATTCAACTTACTGTTGATAAGACAAGACCAGGATCATTTTTATGGACATGCAAATTATAATTAATGGTGTGTTGCCTATTGTTATATCTAAAATTAATAGTTCTTTGCTTAGACAGAGTGTTCTACATTTATCATAGCCAAATTTCTTATTGATTAGGAAAGCTACTCCTGAGGTAGTTGTGTCAGATGGAAGATATTGCAAGATTTCAAATTGATTCAGTATCAGGTTAATTTTGTAATTGGATTGCCAATGGAGCTTGGTCTCAGATAGGCATACAATGTGTAGATCGACTATGTCTAACAATCGCTTAATGGCAAAACCTCAGTCAAAGGAGTTAAGACCCTTGACATTAATTCCACCGATTTTATGTAGCATAATTAGACAATGAGAAAGAAGACACTAGTTCATAATATTATTGCTCAATGAGCAGTCATCAGTCAGTGTTAAATGATCTATAAAATCAAGAGCTGGACTGATTTGAGATTCAGGTACAGAAGTAGATGTTCTTTCAATCAACATGAGTGGAGTTGTACTCTGTGTAAATTTGGGATGCATTTTCCTTATTGTGCCTGTGATTGCTATATCATGATATTGGAGAGGTCTTACATTTGTGGATTCTAGTTTTCCTGGAATTGCATGCTTAACAGATCTTCTTTGGACAAGATTTGACCAAATATGTCTGCTCACCACAAAGAAAATGTTGCGGTTGTACACCTCAAATTGATAAGAAGATTGGGCATTTCTTTTCCTCCAATGGAGGGAATGTCTAGTGGGGAAAAGCCTGCATTGAGTTTCGATGCAAAAGCAGCACTATTAGAAAGGAGTTCATTACCTGCTTGTTTTTTTGACAGATATCTAAAATGTGTGATCACATCATGTTTAACTAAGAGCCTTTGGAGATCTATCTCAATAAAATTGACGTAACAGTTACAAGCAAGCCCGTATCCCAATCTGGGTTGGTTCATACCTATTTTCACCAAATATCGCTGTTTTAATACCAGCTGAGATCTTTTGAGTAGTTTCTTCTGCATTACATTGTGAAACTCTATTATGAGGTATCTTCTATTTGGGCGATGGTATATTTTTTTAATTGCATTTCCAAGTTGTTGTTTTTCCAGAAGCTCAAAGAATTCATCAGTAGGAAACGGTAACAGGTTGCAGTTGTTATTGGTGGTGCTTTAAATTAATGTATTTTCATTATGATAGTTCAAAAATGAATTATAGAGAATTGGTGGTATTCTGGAGTTGAACACCTGACTAATGGCCTGACAATTATCTAGGTTTATACTGCTATTGTCTTGATTCTGGAATGACTCATTCATTTAGCCAGTTTTGTAATCATCTTTCTCATTAAGGTCTAGAATAATGTATGGAGAGGAGTGATCTTCTATTCTTTGCTTCTCCATCAGTTTTTGTTCATCACATACCAAACACGTTATAACTTGCATTTTGTTACAGTCGCGAGTATTGTCGTAATTTCCACAAGAAGGTTCAGTGTCCGAATTCTGATTGATAACTTGTTGCAGGGGATTAATACCATTTGATTTAGATTGAGAAGTTGTATTTTTACTTAGTTTTGAATTATTTTGTTTTAAATTGGGCTTAAAATCATTGTTTTGAATGAAAAACACATTGTTGCACTTTTGATCAGCTGCTTCCTGTTGAGTGCCCTCTTTGTTTTTAAAATTTGCAATTCTTTTATTTTTATCTTTAACCGTTTGAGTTTTTCTTTGAAACAGGTTATTACTGGTATCATTTTGTTCATTTTGGGTTTCTATCATTGCTTTCCTCAATCAAACTTGAATTTGCTAAAACAAATAAACAAATTACTCTACAATTTTAATAGTTGAAACTCAATAACTAAAAAAAAACAATAATAAAAGATGTTAGAAACTTCTAAAATTATTAAAAATTGATTATTATGTTAACAAAATAAAATTCTTCCCTGTGTACCTTTGGTTTTTCAACTTTTTCTGAACACAAAAGAAAAAAAAAAGTATTGTTTTACCATAATACTCTTGAACAATTAAGTCTTCAAAAAAATATTTTCTTCTCTGTACACACACAGAATATTATTTCAGAATTACTTTGGTGTGTTCTATTTGATAATTTCCAATAACAAGACAGTCTTTTAATTTTTTTCTTAGAAGTGCAAAACTAATTGTAGCTTGAGTAATTATTTAAATTTTGATTATCCAATATAAAAATTCAATTCTTGCAATCTTTTTTGAACTTTACTATTTTAATTTTTTTTCTTACTTTACATAATTTCAAGTTCTATACATAATATAAAAATTATATATATGTTGTTAATCATTTACTTTTATAATGAGAAAAGACATTAAAAGTTAGCACATGACAGGATCCACAGGCTTTTATCAAAAAGGCTTTAAAAAATTTTCCTATAGGCAAGTATCAAGGCAGATTGATGTCCTTGCAGATCATCACAGCTGATTCATTTGTTCAAGTCTAATGGATCATTTTTAACTTTTCAACATCAGTGATTTTTTTCCATAATGCTATGATGATATCATCAATAACTGTTTTGTTGATTATTTGTCATGATTTTTACTGGCATGGATTTATTTGTAGATTCGGCACTATTTTTTTTTTTTTAATTACAACGTAAATACTTTTCTTATAGTAAAATCAAACAAGTACCTATTTTTCAAAAAACAGTTAACTTAATACATCTGGCTGTTTTTCAAAAGTTAAGCATTTAATTACAATCCATTAAGTTAATTATTTATTAATTAACTTACAAATCTAAAAACATAACTATAAGCAAGATTCAAAACAAAATATAACTGAATTTTTACATTTTTTTTCTTTTCTTCTAAGTATTACATTATTTCATTAAAAATCTGTTCATCTCTGTGCCCGCATAATGCGGGCACGAATTTTCAAATTATAAACATCCGGTTTAAGCTTAATATTAACAGAAATTTACGCAGTCTATGCATGTGCTTTTTACACCTTCATTTCCATCTTTCTTTCTAGTTTCAGAAAAGGTAAGTTTTATTTTTCTATGATAATTTTTGTGATTAACTAAATTGAATATTTTGTTTTTCTCTTAGTTTTTTTAATATTAAGGGAGTAATATTCTCCCTGAAAATTACATCAGAAAAAATACAACTTATTACTGATGTATTTTGAAGACTGAGCGTTATTGATGGCCGATGGTAAGTCTTTATTTCTATATATTTTTTAATTATTTTATTTTTATATATTTTTTAATTATATTGAATTTATATTTGATAAAAAGTATACAAAAAAATTATTATTGAAATTAACATATACGCTGTTCAAAAAAATAGCTCGTGATTGTGTAAATTTATATCGTGAATTATCTGCATTTTTGATATGATGTTTGCTTGGATCCAGTATTTGAATTAGGTGACATAAGACAAAGATAAACATATTTTGCAAATATTATGACTTGATTTAGATTTTTTTATAATGTTTTGTTTGCATTTTAATAATAATAAAAATACGCAAATGCTAAAAGTAAAGATTTTGACCGTATATAAACTTTAGGCTGATTATACACTACTGCAATGTAAATTTCAGAACTGCATATCATGCAAAGAAAGATGGCAGTTGATTAAGCTATTATTAAATTTATGATCATGGTAGCATGAAGCAATATGATTTCTCAAAACCTATAAAGATAGGATAAATAATACTATATCACACTGACTCTAAACTACTAATTTATGTATCTCAAGCTTAACTCTATAATGAATTTAGTATTTCATTCATTTTTTTTTTTTTTTTTGGTATATAATGACTATTTTAGTAGTAATTTTTAATAAAATACAAATATTAATGAAGTTCTTTATTATAATATTCAAATTATACTAATTATTGACCAATATTAACTACTTGTTATAAGAGATGTTATTAGGAATGACATATTCATTGTAAATCCCTGTATAGAAATACATTTTGAAAAACTGCTAGGAATAATGAAAGGTACTAATGTCTTTATTCTACAAAGTTTTCAAGTGATGGATTACCTTAGGTAAGTATTATTTATATACCTTTTTTTAAAAAAAAAAATTCTATGATGAATCCAACTAATCTACTAACAAAAATATAATTTTAAGTTGTTTGCATGATAATTTTGAATTTATGAAATAATATGAAAATAATTATTAGAAATATTAACTTTTTTTTTATTACTTTGAATATCAATAACTTTTTTTTTCCAGCTTAATTACATTCTTTGGTGTTTTATGTTTCAAACAATATATATTATGTCAATTTTATTTAAGTAATATAAACTTAAGTTATGATAAAATTTGTGGGTTAACATAATTTTTTAAATATTCAATATGGCTGTTTCGCCAGCAAAAAGGTTATCACATTTTAATTAAGAAAATACTCATTTATGTTGTAGGGTTTCTCATATTTATTTAAT
Organism: Epiperipatus broadwayi; assembly: GCA_028023455.1. NCBI lineage: Eukaryota > Metazoa > Onychophora > Udeonychophora > Euonychophora > Peripatidae > Epiperipatus > Epiperipatus broadwayi. The sequence goes on along the minus strand of JAQFVV010006263.1, from coordinate 6,394,907 downwards.
TTTTTATATTGATTTTAAATAATTTACAGTATGGATTAATAATATTATTTAGTCTTTATTTTCAAATAATTATATATGCTCATTTTGCTTGGGTTAATTTCTACTTTTTCTTTTTAAACTTTCAATATATATGTGCACACACTATGTTGTGCCCATAAACCTAATCTGTCTAAATATATATTTCAAAATATTGAAGAATTAAATATAAATCTGATAAAAGACAATATGAATAATTATTAATTAAAAAATATAAAATATCATTGCATATATATAAATAATTTTAATGGTATATCTACAGCTTTACATTCAATTTCTAATTCCCCCACATACCAGTTTAAAACATTATACTGACTGTATTCTTGTTCTTGAGCTGTATTTGAGGAACCCTATACTAAAAAACTGAATTTTTATAATAAATAAAAAATAAACATTACTGTTGTAATTTAATTAATTTACTGAAGCATTTGTTGCATACTTCACTGCTAATTAGTCAGAAACTGGGGTTGGTTTTTTTTTTTGCATTTTATGAAACAACTTAATGTATACATTCTTAATGATATATTCTTAATTAAATAAATAAAACTGAAAAAAGCTATTCAGTGACAAATATCTATTATATAATACCAAAAAGTTTCTTTTGACAATATTTATTAACATCCTTGGTACAACATATATATTATTATGAATATATATATATCTTTATACATAATACTGTCTACATTTTTTTTTATCTCCAATTTTATTTTTCTCTTTTTTTTATATCTGTTCTCTTATAACTATTATATATATTGTACAGCAATAAAATAAAAAAAATATTATTACATACTTAAACCATACCAATAAGCTAAAGTAATGAATTTTTCTATTTAATTTACATTATTATTTATCGTTAATGTAGATTTATATATGTGTGTGTGTTCAAAATTAAACCTCAATGTAACACTTACTACAGATAATTGAAATGTGTCTAGTCAAAACATAAGACGAGCATAATCTTTTATTGAAAAATTCTCTTATACTAAGATCAGAGAGCATTTCAATTTTCTATAATAATTGTTGAAGTTTAATCTTAAACATTACATGTATATTTAGTAAAATCTTCATATATTTTCATCATTTGAATCTTTATTGACAAAGTTAATATTGAGAGATATCTCAAACTTGTTAACTTATAACATCAATCAGTTTAAAAATATCTGGAAATAAATTTCATTATTGATATAAAATTCAATCCCTAGCCTAAGCATTTTATTCTTCTTCCTATATAAAGAGAAATGGTCAAAGATAGGATCAGATTTATGAGGGAAAAAAGATCTTATGCTATGGCTATCTATAATAATTGATGCATTGAGATTTAATCTCAAACATTAAGTATATATTTAACACGGTAAAATATATATTTGTGAATGTCATTGACATATACACATATTTCTATTCATGTAGAACATTATATAAATCTATTCTCACATCTATAATATTAATGCATATATAATGATCTGTAAACATTCACAATAAAACATTGTTGAAAGAAGCCTTTTATATTAAATAATATATTTGTTGTTTTATAAGTTTTTTGATTTTATTTATTTATTTATATACAGAAAACATAATAGATTATATTTATTCCTATTTTATAATATTATTCTTAGTTAAATAAATAACATTGCAAAAGTTATTTAACATCAGTTATATTATTTAACACAAGAGAGCCTCTTTTTTTGACATTTTATTATTTCCTCAGAGTAATATATATATAGTATGAAGGTTAGTACAGCATTATACGTAATGATGTCTAAATTTTGTTTTCTGAATTGCAATTTATATATATTGTAACAGCAAATAATGCTGGAAGCTAACTCTTCAAATATTCCGTGTAATTTGGTTAGCAAAACTGTACCGTACATATAAAGATAATGGAAAATTAAGCTGGCATTTCTTATTGAGTATTTCCTATAAACTGAATAAGCCAAAACTGTAACTATAAATAATAAATCAATAATAATAAATATCTCACTTCTGGCTAGCTAAACTTATAAAAGATAAATTGTATTTATATTTAAGATTCTTATATTACATATGTGCGTATTTCAAATAACTATACATCGAAATCAAAGGGGCATTTTATTGATCCCGAAATATATTTAGAAAAAGTAAATAAATAATACTAAAGTTTCTTTTAATGTAAACACCGTCCTTTTTCTATTACACTGTTATAATATCTAATAGTAATTTAATATTGCTAGGCCAAAGAAAATATTAGTGTATGCACAATTAATATCTCAGGGCAAATATCAAAATGCAATAGCGAATCTAATATGTGTGTCCATAAATCACTGGTGAGTGTCGACCTTATAAAGAAAATATACGAAAACCAAATTTAATATAAATTATATACATTTTATTGATATTTAAGAGAATTCACATTTATGAGTGACTACAGCTTTTCTAGATATTAAAAAAAAATGTCAAAAATTCAGTGATATTCAGCGCAGTTTTCTATAAGCTAAAAAAAATCTTAAGCAGGGTTATATAAAAGAATATATTTATTTGCTAATAAAATAAATAACTAATTTAGAATATAGTTTATATACGTATTTCGTAGTTAAAAGTTCCTTTTAGTCAAGCGTTGTTCGTCGAGTGGTCAGCACAACTGTCTTACAAGCAGTTGTCTCGGGTTTGCTTCCCGGCCGATGCTTTGATACCTGAGGAAAAAAAAAGTTTCTTTTAATAACATATCGATCTTATCAACTGATACAACATATAATATAGGAAGCTTCTAAATAAACTAACTTGTATCACAAGTAATGGCGTATTCAATAAAGTGATCAAAGCATTCCTATACATTCTCATTTAACATATGATAAGAGGAATTTTATCATCTTTTTTTTTTTTTCATGTGTCATAGTATTGGCCGGGAAGCGAACCCGCTAACCCGGGACAACTGCTTGTAAAGCAGCTGTGCTGACCTCTCGACTACCAACGCTTGACATTCTATCATCTTTTACATTAAAAAATGAAATAGATACACGACGAGAGGAATTAACATTTCTCAAATAAAACAAGTTTGTAATAAGAGGAATTCACTATCTCTTATATAAATAAAGAAATAAATATTACTGCATATGACAACGCCATGTATATAATAGCTATTATTCAAATTATTTGTGGAATAAACTAAATTTACCAATGCCTTACTTCTAATACTTTTAGCCCCAATGACTCACTAAATGTCAACACAATTCCTTTTACCTTGGAATGGCCTATTTATAAGATTTAAAGTTTGTAACGATAATATTTTTTAATAATTATTATATAATCTCTAATAAGCATAACCATTCGTGCCAGAATTATTATATGGGATGTTTGCAAACATATATTACATATAAGGCAAAACAAAAGTTTTTAATTATTACTTTTGTTGTTTTTAAAGAACGTTCTTTGGGAGATCTAAGAGAGAAAAAAATGCCTAGCAACAATTCATAATAAAATTATTATTAATGGAAATAATGTCTTTATACACAATATTTTATATTAGTTACTTAAAAATATAGATATTATTTTTTCAAACATTCATTAATTGCATACGTGTGATAAATTCACATTTTTTATATATTTGTTCATTTGCATAATTTATATATTACAATATTGGAAAATAATTTTACAATTTATTTAGGTTTGTTATAAATACTTCTAGCACATTCTATAATATATATATATGTTCTTTGTTATTTTAAATAAATATAATAGGTACATGTTAACATTGCTAAATTGCCAAAATATATTTTGACCTTAATTTTTTTTATTTTTAATAAATAAGTAACTGTTATTCATAAAATAATATTAAAAAATTATATATAGTCGGAATTGACAAATACATGAACTCTTGCAGATTAATTTTTGCCCTCTATAGGATGAATTCATTTTAATTAATAGAAATTAGAGTAGAACTTTATATTTATAATGAATTTACATACATTAGAATGGTTTAATCCTTGCACATAAAAATATATACATTTCTACAAGTCCTTTTCTATAAATAAATATATTATAAGTGGTGTTTTCCTAAAGGATGATGGTGTTCTAGTTGTATTTTTATAATGGACTATTTCCATCATCTAGTATGAGTATTGAATGTCTTTAGAAAAATTTATTTTAATATTCTAAATACATTCAACTGTTAGTAATAGCATCAAACAGGTTAGTATATGCACAACATTTTGAGAGGTATTATTTTCCCCTCTTCTTCACGTGCTGCTGGCCTGACCAATTACAATACTAGCATGGGATTCGAACTTAAACCCTTATATTCTTGAGTATTGAATTTTAAGGTAATGCTTTAACCAACTGAGCCATCCTGCCAAAGGCAACAGTCAGTAGAAATTTCATATACTTATCTATGAGGTTCCTTCTGATTTCTTCACTTTATCCTAAGAGCAAAATTGATTAATGGTTTTCATACATTATGTATAGTCACACTAGATTGGCTTATAGGATTTTTTACCATTGTCATGTGAATCCCATGCTAATACTGTCACTGGTCAGGTTAGCCTAGCCACACCTGAAGAAGAGGGAAGAATAATAGTTCTGAAAATGTTGTGCATATACTAATCTGTTTGATGTGCTATTACTAACAGTTGAATGTATTGGGAATATTTAAATAAAAGTTAAATTTTTCTAAAAATATTCAATACTCATATCAGATGATGGAAATAGTCCATTATAAAAATACAAATATTGTAAATAGTGTAGGCATTTAATATAATAAACAATCAAAATAAGTAAATATTTCCTCCATTGTCTGCACAATTCAGCATTGGAAACAAAGGAGTAATTATATTCTACTAATAGCGTCTCTGTATACTTATCATTATGTTTTATATATTTACAATATTATAACTAAAGAATAGTATATATATTATAGGGTGTTGAATTCAAACCTTACATTACAAATCCCAAAAAACCTCAGAAGGAAAGGTGGAGAAATATTTTTTCTCTATTTATTAGTGAAAGAGGACAATATATATTTTGAATAATTTAGTGGTTATATTTAAGAATTAAAAATATTAAGCACATATAAACAGTTGTTTGTAGACATAAATTCCATATAGTATTATTTTTCTAAGTCTACTTGGTAACTTTCTCTAGTTAACTTATATCTAACAAATTATAATGTTCTTTCTTTGTTAATAGTGTTTTAATAATTTGTCATTGCTAATTTATTCTATGACTCTAATACTAGTAATATTAATAATCTGTAGCTTTCAAATCATTTAGGTTATTTTTAATAGGCAAGTTTTACAGATATGAGTAGGTATGTGTATATGCATGTGTATGTACAAACATTAACATTTAAACATTTACAGATATATCAAAAGAGTTTTTGTTCAGTTGTGTTTGTATATGTTTATGGTAAGACATAGCATATGTGACCCATTATTACTTTTTGCAAATTTTTATGATTAAAAAACTTACTTAAATTTATGTTCTCTGCCCAGATAGAGTATCTAGTCATTATGATTCTTTGATTATCACTCATACTAATTTGCCATTATGTTTGAAAGATTATGGTTCATGGCCAGTAATTAATATTTAAGATGTTTAGTAAAATCCAAACTATTTTCAATGATAAGAGGTGTTGTTAGCTACGTAATAGATTATTTGACTTTGAATAATCATAATTTCTATTCGTGCTGCTAGCCGTAGACTATTTACCATATGTTTCAGTTGATTAGCTATCGCGATGACTGTAGTTTATTATGTGTTGCAAAACGGGGAAATGAGCATTACATAAATGCTTACCATATGCATAATAGTTGAGGGTTCTGTAGTGAGATAAACATTGTTTTAGCAAAATAAAATCTGATTAATAAAAAAATTAATATTTGAAATTTTTAATTCTTCTAGAAGAGCTCTTAATATATTGTTTCTCAATTTTCATTGTATGTTTAATTGTATTTTTTAATGTAAAGTCAAAGAAACATTGTTATTTGACCCTTTAGTAAAACCTATAAAAAAAAGTTGACGTACTATATATATAACAATTTTTTTTGAATTGAGAATTTAAAATTTATTTTAAAGATTTTTTTATTTTTATTTATTGTCAAAAATGAATCATAATTTTATATATATATAATTGTTGCGATGTGTATGATTTTTGTCACTATTGTAAGTCACGTTTATTTTAATGATTATATAAAAAAGTTTTAAAAAACTACACCATCACTAATTAAAATATTCAAATAGTAAGTAAAGAATTGTAATGATATTTTCCCAGCTTGTCATTTTTCTGTCACCGAATCTGTGGGATACATCAGCTTAGAAACATCATTAACTTAGTTAAATTTATATAAAATAAAAAAAACATGCTAGGAATTATTAATGTCTATTTTAGGATTAGTAAAGAGAAAATAAAAAAAAGATTTTGATTGTAGATATTTTTCGCATGTGCCTGTATTTGCAAATAAATTGTAAAAATGTATTTATTGATTAGATTTTATTTTATTCGGGAAATTACAAAAGCACTTTTGTACAAATGATCGTATTTATGAATATATCTTTGCACAGTATATAAGTTATCGGTTTGTAGATATAAATAGGTAGACTGTATTTTTTCTATCAAAATAAATAAATAATGATGCCAAATGCTTTATACACTTGAGTTGAAACAATTTATTGATTGGTTATTGCTTATTATAAACTTCAATCTGGGGCAGAAAACTTAACATACATCAATAAAGATAAATCGTTTTATCGTGGTCTTGATATATTTGAAAAAAATTTCAAGTTCCAATTAGGCTTAGAATTTTTCTTTCAGAGAGCTGGACTATAAACAATCTAGCTAACTATCCAATATGGGTCAGTAAATGGATATCTAATTATTTTTAGTTCGGAAGCATGATGAGTATTGCCTTATCCATCACTTTATGTAGATGTTACAAAGATGTTTGTCATGAGTTGCGTTTAATAAATTCTTTCAAGACTGTTTTACCTTTTACTTAGTTTCTTATTCATATGTTAAAGATAAGACTTGCGAATATTGTTATTTAATTATATTTTTACATTTTATTCTTTAATATAGAATAATGACAGCTGTCCAGCGATGTCAAAACATTCAATAAAATAAACAATAAATAAAAGCAAAAAAAGAGAAAAGTATCCATTTGCTCATTGTCTTGAAAACCAGCTCTATTAGCATAACATATGTTGATAAAATGAGTTCTCTTTTTATAATATGTTGCTGTTTGATAATGATGTCAATAAAGACTTCATTCTTTATTCATCTAGTTATATTTTATGATAATACTTTACAGGAATATTGCTATAACAAAATTATATCTTCACATTTATAATGAGGTATTACATTGTTATGATTCATAATTAATTCAAATAATCAAATGATTAGTTGCCCAAGAAGTCATTTATTGCTTGAGCATATTCAGATAGTTTTAATATTAAAAACAAAATATCATATCATTATTCTAGCTTGCATTTGACATTTTCACAACCAGCAACAATCCTGTCTATACAATTCCACAATAGGTCATCTATGTAAGAAAGAACAATCCATAGGCTAATTGAATCACTGGATTGGTGGTCTCTGCATTGTGCATATTCATTTTTACACTTATTCAACTTAATGACTTCAAAATTTTATTATCCTGAAGTTATGAAACCAATTTTTTTTAGTATAACCATAAAGGTCTGACACTAAGTCAACAACTTTATAATTTAATAATATCAATTAAATGCTAACTATGAACATTTTTTACTTGTTTGGGGAAAAAGTTATACATGACAAAAATGAAATAATGCATATTTTTCTCATTGATGAAGACCAATAGCTAAAAAACTAGTCTAGAGATTTGTTTGGCATTATTATCTGATGTCTTTACTATTTATGCTTGCATAGATAGTTCTAAATTAGATGTAATTGCTTTGAATTATTGGTAGTGCAATTTTGTGCCATAATAATTTTAAAACTTATAAGGAAAACAAATGAAAATTGACTATTCAAATCCATTTTCAAAGAGATTACTGTCATGTGCCCTATTAAAAATTTTCAAAAATGACCTGTCTTTTGTCAAGAAAAATCATGAATATGTATGAGAAATCTTTAACCATTTCCAAACTGCTCTTTAGATTTGAACTTCATAATTCTGAACATGGCAGGCTAAAGCATTCACTAATACATTATGAATTGTATTTATAAATATTTTATAACAGTAACAATATATGAATTAATAAATAGAGAAAATATAAAAATTAACAAAGAGAGGGGGGTGCAGAAATTGAATTAAAAAAAGACAGCTACAAATAAGGTGGTGGGGATTGAGTAGGTAGAAAAATATCAAAGACCTAAATGCTGAAATGGATAGTAATATTCAGAGTATAAAAGAGCAAATGGAGATCAGTAAAAAAGCAGAAAAACTCATCCAAGGTTTGAAAGAAAGGGGTTGGATAAAGAAGAGCAAGAGAAGAAAACAGAAATAGAAGAAACTGAAAGAAATCCAAGTCTCTCAGAAAAATCAGAAAGCTATTTTGAAAATAGAGGAGAATAAAAATGATGCAAATAAATGAAGATGAGAGCAAAGATTTAATGAAATGAGTAATAATACAAAAAATGTAAAGAAGTTATCAAGAAAGAAGTAAACATCACAGTTAATAAGGGCAAATCAAGAAGAAGTTCTGGATAGAATTGTCAAAATAAAAACATCTGAAATTTTGAAATGTAAACATAGATCGATCAGCCTAACTAAGTCATAAATATTAAAGTTAAAGAAAATTTAGCAAGAGATAAATCTTGGTTTAAGCATGGGCCATCAAGATTTAAGTTTTGGTATTATCAAGCAATTTTGAAAAATTAAAAATTATTTAGAAGATAATAGAGAAGAAAAGCCGGCCATGACATATAGCAGAATTTATCAAGAAAGGTCAGGGGTGTAAAGAAATGTTATTGCTCGATTACTGGATTGAGGATTATGATGGAATCTTATACCAGCTTTTTCAGGAGAAGTATAAAGAGATGAAACTCATAGTATGTTTGATAGTTTTCCAGCCTGCAGGCCATGATAGCCTGCCCATAAAAATAATGGAGATAATAACACATAAGCTATTCAGCAGGATAAAGCAAATGCTAATAGGTATAGATTGAAATTTCCCATCAAAGGTTTAGATAGAAAAAAGTTTCAATACATTCAGAGAAAGGACCACTTAGGAACAAGAAAAAGATAAATATTAATTGCCCTACTTTTAGGAGAAATGCAAATAATAATAATTCTTTAAAAAGCAAGAAAATGAAGAAAAAAACCTCCATGCTTTCTACAAAAACAAGAAGCAATTGTGATATTGATATGAAAATATATCATCTAGTAAACTAGAGAGGTAAAATCCCAATGCCAGTATTTAAAAAGAGACTGGCATGAGAAAAAAAAATTTGAGGATGTTGAGACACATTAGAAGTTATTGCTGATTTTGCATAATAATTTAAATCATGTAAAGAGATAATGTGAAATAAAAATTGTGTTATTTACATATATATCTTTAAATGTATGTGCATTATGTTATGCTAAGGCATAGGCTACCAAACATTTTCAGGCCACTGCCCTCTTTTCAAGACAAAAACTTTGTAAACCCCCCCCCTATGTATAACGGTTTGCCGCATTCAATCTGTTTGATATTTTTGACATAAATAGCAACTAATGATATTGTACAGGATGATGTCTACCCCATAATTCATACAATGCACACAAGATATAACATGATGTCAATGCCACACATTGGAATAAGGCATCAACATAAACTCAATATCAATAACAAGAAGAAAAATTTAAAGTTATCAAATTTAAGTTTATATGAGTGAAATCAAACCAAAATCGTTATATTTTCTGATTTCTTCCTATCCAAAACTATAATACCCTGCTAATTGGTATCATGAAGTTTTACGTAGTATATCTTTAAAAGGCTGAACCTAAATCTCACCTTTATGTGCCAATTTCAAGAAGCAAAAAACATTTTCAGAAAGGAAATACCACTGCTAACAAAACAAATAAGCATGTCAATAAATTTTCAATAATCACATACGGAGATCACAAAAATAATAACAATTTCATGCAAAGTAAGTTTCTCTTTTCTCAAATAGAACAGTGTGTTAAAAGCAAACAACAACAAACAAATATGTATAAATATATCTATACCTGTCTTGCATTGGTGGTCAAGAGGTTAGCGTGACTGCCTTGCATTTGCAGGAAGTTGCCCGGGTTGCGGGTTCGCGTCTCGGCTGATGCTATGACACTTAAATATATATATACCTCTGCATATATACAAGAATTCCAGAAATTAATTTGGTAGAACTGTTTTATTAAAGTAGGAAAATCAAATAATAATTTATAGAGAAACAAAAAAAAAAAAAATAGAAATAATAAAAAAATACAATAAAATTTATACCAACAAGACATAATGATAATAAATAAAAAAACTAAAAAAAGTTATACCATCCAGCTTCCTTTTGGTTCTTTCCATTAACCATCTACAGCCTTAGTAACTTTTAAGTGTACTATAAACCATGATAACAAGGTGGTGAGCACTTCCCTTCTTCACAGCAAAATTTGGCATTAAGGTGTTCATCACCAACTAGCATCTGTGGCTACATGACAGCAACGTAAGAGTCTGGTTGGGGGACTAACATTGGGAGTTTACTTCATTAGCATTTTAATGATAAAACTTAGGCATTTTTATATTTCTCAGCTTTCTCTAGAAATCTGTATAATAATGACAGCAGCCAATCATGCACTTCTGGTCAGACTATAATTTGAAGCTAGGCTCAGCCCTGCCTTCTTTCATAAAGTTCTCCACTGCTTTACAGCTAGAATCTTTTTCTTAGTTCAGCAAACCCTTAACCTCCCAGCAAACAAAACATAGCAAGGAAAACAATAAACTTAGAAGAGACCTCCACCCCCACCTATAGCAATACAAATTGAGTACCCCTCTTTCACTATTACAGCTGTTATCTCCAATTTCTTGGATAATTGATCATAACACAATTGATATAGCTTCTTACACCTTTTTATCTTTCACTTCTTTCATTTCCACCCAGACTTTTTTAATTCCTGGAGGAGTTCCGTTTTACATATAGTTTGTAATTTTAATACAATGGAAATAGCTTTTCCATCTTTACAAAAGATATGACAAGTTTTTAGATTCTCTCAGTCGATGTTGGCCTTAAATTAATTATTTTTTAAACAAAAAATATGCACAGGATGACCACTTCTATCTATTAATAAAATTTAAAATTAGCCATACAATAATAACCTTCATTCTTTTAACTTGTTAATAGAGAAAAAAAACCATCAAAAATGTGCAAAACATGTACATTTACTCTGACTATCCCCCCCCCCCTTTTATATATTCTTGCATATAAACAATTTATAAAATAACTATAAAATAGGCGAAATAATGTAAAAAATAACGGTTTGAGAGAGAGTTAAAGCCGATGATCTTTGCGTCCGAAGAAAAGGCTAGACCACCTGAATGCTTCCAAATGCTTCCGCACCCACTATTGCCCTCCCCTCTAGAAATCTTCATCATCCATTGGGGACTGTACTGCCCACTTTGGGAAACACTATGCTAATGTATAATAAAGAAATGTCTTAATATTTAAACAATTTGTTCAGTTTTTGAATCCAGGAAGTGATACCAAAAGGTATAAAAATTCTTGTTTCCAAAACAAATAAAACTAATTATTGTTAAAGAAATATAATCAGTTCATCTGTATAACTTCACTGAGATTATACTTTTGTAATCAAACTATGCAAAATGATGACGATGAGTGGTTCTGGAAATTATCTAGTTACTGACCAATGTTTCAGCAGAGCTTTAATCAATTTCCATCAGGAGTATAATGATACATCCATGTATAATAAACGCTATTATTTGCATTTGCTAATCAGCATTGTCAGTATTAATTACTATGATATAACTTTAGGCATCCTATGCATAAGTAGATCTCATTGTGGCTCAAACTGAATTCAGGATCTATCGGTACAATATTTATTTTAAAAAGAAAAATCAAATGTATTGATAGCGAGTAAAATGAATAAGAGGGAAATATATATTTTCTTTTTTTTAGAAAAGAGTTTTTTTATTTTCAAACTGTTATTTTCTTTTCCGAGAAATTCTCCGCCCTTCACTTATTAATAATGATGTATAATAGTTTTAAAATTACATTGGTAATGTTTTTATATACAAATTAATAAGACTTGCATATGCTCGCTATGATTAACAGCAGGCAGTCTCTAGAAGACCTTCACAAACCAGACAAATGCCCCGTAATTATTTGATTTCTTTTCTTCTATCAGAATTGTTAGAAGAAAGAATTCCTTCAGATAATGAGTTTGCAATTCTTTCTAATTTTCTTTCAATTGTTTTTTTCTATTTCAAACTGAGAAATTACTTTATTTCTTTTGTAGCTTTGAAGTAATTTTTTTCAAAAACAAATTTCTTCATTTCTCTTTATAATTGTAATAAATTAATGAAACATTTATTTTTTTAAAAAAGCTGACAAAGCAATTATTGTTTCATTTTCTTGTGAGTTTTTTGTTCTTTATTACCTTTATTTTCACTTTGCTTTATTATTATTATTTTTAAAGTATGAATTCAAGGTTTGTGCTCATTGTAAAATAAAGCTGTTTATATTTTTATTAATTAAAATTTCTTTCCTTTTTATTGCAAAATTAAAAATACATTATTTTATGATTGTAATTTGAGTTTAGCTTATCTTTATTACTTTTAAAATTAAAGTTTAAAATAATTGTGTCGTTGAAAGGGGAAGTAGGTTCAAAATGTCAATTTGTAAAATGTATATGTTAAACGTTGGCGTTCTAACAAATGAATACATTTGGACAAAAATAGTATGAAAGCTAAGCATAAGTTTAGCACCAGAAGATATTTGAATCTTCATGACATTGATAAAAGATGTATCACAGTACAATTATGTTTTCTCGTTATAACACATTTTATTGGCATACATTTAACTGGTACATTCCTTATCCGCCTCTGCCTGATAAAAATAATCTCAGATGACTAATGTTGTGGGCTCTTCTAATTAAAAAAATATTTTGAGTTTGCTTAGGAAATTCTAGGTTATATGAAAAAATATTGAAGTTCTATTCTGACTTTAAACCTGTATTATGGATCAGCATTAGTGTATATTTAACAATATATATCTACAATTCAGGCACAGCAAGAACCTCTTAAGATTATTAAATATTCTTTACTTGTTTAAGCTATGTTTTTCATACATTTCTTTATGGATATGAAAGTCTGATACTGATAAAGTAGGATAAGAAAATGGTTAAATGGATAATTAATCAGATTAGTCTTGAACTCTTATTGGAAGCACAAATGACTTAAAAATGAAATTGTCTTGTTTTGATTATATAATGAAATATTCTAATTTATTATAAAAGTTTGTGCTGCTAGAAAAGATTGGTAATAAAAAGCAGACATGATCAATTGGCTATTAAGTGAATGGATTTCATTTTTGCGAGCATTTGCATAGCCTGAAAATTTAAATATATGAAAGATCAGTCATTCTGGAGAAATACTAATTATATAATTGTCAGGAGTTGATGTGATGGTATTTAATATTTCCAGTTTTTATTTTTTGGATTACTGTTATTTATATAAAGGTAGAATTTGTTTTGTTTGTTTTCTTTTGGTTTTTGAAAATTATATATTTTTATCACTAATGGTGGAGTACTAAATTTGTATTTTAACATTATTATAAGTTTACCATCTTTACATATTGTCAAATATTTAATTATATAGATCACTCTATTTCATAGTTTAAACTTTTGTTATATAATCTAAATTATTCTTCTAAGTTCATCAGTCTAGTATATGAATTGCATTTGACAGTACTAACTATTATTTGTCTTCATCAAGTAAAAAAGTGCTATTGTAGCTTGAATATGTAAAGTTCAAAACAAATTTCCACAAAAAGTCATAAATTTATCACAGCAATCTGTTTGCATTTTGTCCAGTGATTGCCTATATTTTTGCTTTTTAAATAATGAAATATTGACAGAGAAATGGTGAAAGGCTCTTATTTAATAGCCTCACAGTAACAGTTATAAGTGTAATGATGATTGAGTAAATTAATTTTAAAAAAATCATATTAGAAGTTTTATAAATAATGAGACTTATTTAGTTGTTTAAATATACTCTTATTCATGCATATAAATAATAAGGTGAAAGCAAGACTTCATACTAGCATATATTTAAAAGCAAAGGGTAATTTTATTGACTTTGAAATATACTCAAAATGGAAATAATTAATAATCTCAGAGAAGTGATAAAAATAATAAATCAAATCAAACAAGTAACTAAGATTTTATGTAAAGTGGAATGCAATTCTTGATAATTAATACAAATAGGAGTTTATTAATAAGCAAAATTATTATTTTATTTGACATCACTAACAGAAAAATAAATGAGTTAAATGAATGAATTTTAACAGCTTAAATTATTTAACAAAGTTTCATTTGTTAAAACAGGTGTTAACATTCTTAAATAAATGTTGCATAAAGCTTATCTTATTATTCTGAAGATAAAACAAATTTTTATGACTGAAACTATATTTAAAGTTGTTGATCTTTTGGGATATTTCCACAAACTATAATATTAATAATATATCTGCTAGCTATCTACTCATTCATTCAATTATACATTGAGAATTATGCGCACATAAATATATAAACATATAGATAAATTGCATATTACCTGCACAAGTATTTGAGATCTCCAAAGTTCTAAAAATAGAAAAATGCATGCATAATATTTATATATTAAATATTAAGTTTTTAATTTTTTTTAAAGCTTCCTCTAAGAGTTCATGTGAGAAAGTTCTTTGTTATAAGGTTTTGTAATCAGTGAAGTTTATAACAAGTGAAGATTGAACTTGCTTTAAGCAGTTACTTCCTCAACCTGGGCTGATTGTCGTTGCTTTTCTTTTTAACAAGATAGTGTGATCTTCTAGAACATTCTAATTTTAACAGCTTGTAGAGATATAAACATTTTTTTCCTCAGAATTAAGGTGTGATGATAATATAATGGTTTATTTCCAGATCAACATATTTTTTCCTGAGAGCTTTTCTCTTCTGTGTTTATTTTTAGAAGAATAATTTTGATAAATAAAGTTATCCATAAAATTTATAAATGGGATTCTTACCTAGGATGGTGATAACTAATTTCTAAATGCATATAACATTTGGTCCTCACAGGCAGGCATTCGACTCCTTTCTAATAAACCTTTTCAGGAATGCATTCTTATGTTCGAATACTAATGAAGATTCTTATAGAAACAGCTGATGTTGACAGTAGCTAGTTCAAATGGCAAGTGATTTCTTTTATTCTCTATTATTTTATTAACATATGTCTTTGTTCTGTTTTAATATAGTTATATAAATTTTACAATATGCAAGACTATGATGTTTACTTACCATTGTATATAGAATTTGGAATAATGTTTTAGAACTTTTTTGGAGATTAATAAAATATAAATCATTTAACTTTTTATGAAATTTAGTATAATGGGTCTTTAAATATAGATATATATTATTTACTAATTTAATTAATTCATAAATACAATTATCTTAGATTAATTAGTGATTAAGTTTTAAATTATAGTTAAGATTTTCTTTTTCTAACATTTTAAAATTGAGGATCTTTTCTTCTTCTTTTTTTTAAATAAACATTTCTATGTAAAATATAATTAATTAGTTTATCTATGATGAATAAACAACAAGTAAATAACTTCATGCACAATATAACAATTAATTAGATGTAAACATTTATATATATGTGTGTGTATTGATTTGTACTTAGGAATAGGCATATTACTACTTATTCTCACTTGGGGGTGTGTGTTTTATATACATTTATTGGAGCACTTTGCCCATCTAATTGTTTTCTCTTTAGCATGTTTCTTTTCTAAATTTGTTTCTTATATTTACTTTTTTTTCTATTTTGAATAAAACTTTTCATCAATGGGTACTTTTCTACATAATATTATTAGGTAGAGAATGGACTGTTTTTAGAACTATGTTAATAACTATTCGAGAAATATGTTATTATTATTTCCTTATGTATTAATCATTTGTTACTTATCATTTCTTAATTAAATAATAAGTTGAATTGCCTTAATTCATGATAGCATTACAGTTTATAGACTGAATTTGAATGAGTTTAACATAGATAAATTGCATTAATTCATAACATTATTCTAAATATAAAGCCTATTGAATTATCTAATCCTTTCCTCATGATTGAAGTTTTATATATACAATTATGAGTCTTTGAACTAACGAGAATTGTTAATAAAAACATTACAATTTTGAATTTCATCCTTGCTGGATACTTATAATAAATCTCTTGTGGGTAACACCAATTAAATTAATTTAAATTGATATAACTATCTTTTAATTTGTCCAAAAATATTGATTCTATATATCAAATGAAATTATTGTCATTGAGCATTGGCCCCCTCCAACTTCATGATTTAATATTTTCTTTTTTAATTTTATCTAGCTAGAGTATTTATAAAATAAGTTGGCAATGTTTACTGAGTTAGGTCTGTTTTATGCAATTTATACTGTTTAAACACTTTGTGTTATCCTGGCTATCATTTACTCTAGGTGGATATGGGCTGAATTTTCCTACTATGATTTGCAAATAAAAGAAATTTCTATGGTAGTACATTAAAATATCCTGATTCTGTATGACTAACTTATTAAAGTAAATTTTATTTGTAAGTTTTCCATAATATTCTATAATACTCTGTGATGCATCTACATTCCTATCAGTCTGACAGTCCCTTCTGTCATGAAAGTTTGTATTTTTATATGTCTCAGGGAGATAAGACCTTTTATATTTTAAAATTTTTATTTTGCGAAGTAAACTTGAAAACCTATCATCACAATCTGTATAATATGGCTTGTTATTTTCCAGATTTACTATGAAATCTTCCTGTAGGAGGGGGTTATTTTTTTAATTATTTTGACCTTCATTGTTGAAAGTCATTTGTTCTGACATTATTAATTATGTTAACTTGCAGAATGGAATATTCTGCACTACCTTTAACTTTAGATTTATCAGTTTCCATGTATTCTGTTTTAGTCTCATTTTTACCACTTATAATGATGTATGGTCCTCGTTTTCTGGATTTGTTTAGGTATGTGATTATGGAAGAATGCTTAATTTCTTTTATTTTGGTTATATTATCAGATTGCATTTTTATATATCTTGTGGTTTTAGTTTTAAGCTCTTTACAGACCTTCGACAATTCATGATGGTGGTTATTCAACCTAATTTTTGATTGAAATTCTTTTCTATCTCTTTATTTTCTCTACTCTGCTATTTGTTTGAAGTTCCAACTCTTCCAAGTTGTCTGCTAGTTCAGCACTTATAGCTTGAATTCCTGGCCTCTTTTGTCCTAGGTCAGCCTTGGTGGATCGCAGAATATTTTTGCAACTCTTATATATTACCCATTTCAGCTCATGGTAAATACTCTTACCATTATCTATCTTGTTAATTCAGATGTTGAGTTCAGTCATCCTGTGACCTATCACTTGGAATACATGTGAAATAGCTTTCAATGTCATTTGTATCTTCTCATGAGTCTCTCCCATCTCATCATTCAATATTTTATTGGTTATTTTCAAACAATATTCTTGGGTAACCCTAATTATCTTATTTAGATCTTAATAGTATACTGTATTTTGGCTTCACCTTCTCTATGCAACCTCTGAAATGAATACTTTATTTCTATTTTAAAACTTTTAAACTCTTTTGTCAAAGCTCTATTGTCTTTCATGATTTGTTTTTCAAAATCTTGGCATTCTATTCAGGAAGCTTTGATTTTTTAATTCATTTTGTGCATCTCCATTGTAAATTCTTCC
Organism: Epiperipatus broadwayi; assembly: GCA_028023455.1. Taxonomy (NCBI): domain Eukaryota; kingdom Metazoa; phylum Onychophora; class Udeonychophora; order Euonychophora; family Peripatidae; genus Epiperipatus; species Epiperipatus broadwayi. The sequence continues at coordinate 6,376,953 of JAQFVV010006263.1, read as the reverse complement.
CTTAACTACTCTATCTTTCCTTTTAGGGCTATGAATTTGATCTTAACTTTTTCATTCAAGATTACATTTTCAATTTGGATCTCTTCTAATTCATCTTTCATAACTGCTATTTATTTAAGTTGAATTTTTAACTTTGTTTCTAACTTTTCTCCTAATTCTTTAGAATTATCTTCTATCTTTCTTATAACTTCTCTCTCAATTTCTTAGAATTATTGTCTAACTTTTTAGAGTTATCTTCTATCTTATCTTTCCATTCTTTAGAATTAACTTTTATCTTTTCTTTCAATTCTTTGAATATATTCAAATTTTCCTGGAGGTCGAGATATCTGCCCAACGAATTTGGGTTAGTTCTATCCACAATACTAACTCATTAAAATGATGCTATTAAACAACTAATTAATATTTTTAAAATAAATATAATTACCATAAATAGTAATCCAGTGTCTACCTTCCTTTCCTTTGCTGCTTCTATAAAAAATATATCACATGCATGCATATGCATAAGAATCCTACTTATTTTTAATTCTGTAATGCAAATTATTGTTATTAACTATTATTTGTTTTTGTCCCAGTAAGAGAGATATATAGAATAAATGAAATCCAAAAAAAAATTATTTCTATTGCGAGGTAAACCTTTTATGCTCGTTGATAATTCACTCAGCAGTCACAAGTTCATAAATCTATTGATTTATAATAATTATTCTCAAGCTGCATGTTGGGAAGCCTTTTGTAATGGTACATAATGGTAAACGGTTATTTAATAGATTCACAGTAAGTATTGTTATAAATATGTGGATGATCGAGTAAATTAATTTTAAAAAATCATATTAGACGTTTTATAAATAATGAGACTTGTTAGTTGTTTAAATCTATTCTTATTTATGCATATAAATCCTAAAGTAAAAATGAGACTCCATATTAGCATATATTTAAAATCAAAGATAAATTTATTGAACTTGAAATATACTCAAAATGGAAATAATTAATAATATCAGGTGATTGATGATGATGATGATGATGATAATAATAATAATAATAATCAAATCAAATGTGATTAAGATATGAGTTTATTAATAAGCAGACATATTATTAATATTATAGTTTGTGAAAATAAATCAAAGGATCAACAAATTTAAAAATAGTTTCAATATTGAGAAAGCTTACAGAATCCTTTTGTTTGTTTCAGTCATTATAAAAATTCATTTTATCTTCAGAATATTAAGATAATCTTTATGTAACATTTATTTGAGGATGGAAGCTGATTTCACAGATGAAACTTTGTAAAATAATTCAAGCAGTTAAAGTCATTCAATTAACTTATTTATTTTTCTGTTAATAGTGTCAAATAAACATGAATAATTTTTCTTATTAATAAACTCGTGTTTGAATGAATCATCAAGAATTTCACTCACCTTACACAAAATCTTAGTCACATGTTTGATTTGATTTATTATTATCAATTCCCTGAGATTATTAATTATTTCTATTTGGAGTATATTTCAAGGTCAATAAAATTACCCTTTGATTTTAAGTTTATGCTAGTATGGAGTCTTGCTTTCACTTTAATATTTATATACATAAATTAAATTATATTTAAGCAACCAACCAGTTTTATTATTTATAAAACTTCTAATTTGATTTTCTAATTAATTTGCTTGATCATCCATATTTTTGTAAGGTTTAAATAAGAGCATTTCATCATTATATACTGTTACTATATATATATATATATATGTAATAAATAAAGTTTGATATCTGTATTCGTTTCACAATATATGTAATATACAAATCAATATATATATCAAAATACAGTACAATTTATATAAATTATATTCTTTTAGAAGTACTTTCGACTATACACTTAGTAGTCTTTATCAACTATATAACGTTGAATAATCAAAACGAGACAACCCTTAACAATACCCATAGTTCAATTCAGATTTCCCACAATTCTGTTATCTTAACATTTGATGACTGGCGATTCATTAACATTTGACGATTTCTTGAAATCAACATAGCTTCTTTTATTTTACGTTTATTATGACAACGTTCAATTTGAATAATTTTCATATTTTTATAATCAAATTTAAATCCATATTGACAAGATTTATTATGATCAAATATAACAGATGATGAAGGTTTATTTACATCTGTTCCATATTGATTCTCTTTTGAATTCTATTATATAAAAGCATATGTTCTTTTATTCTCTTCTCAAATGTACACTTAGATTCACCAATGTATTGTATGCCGATCCACATATCAATCTATATATAATAGAATTTTGATTAAACTTTGAATTTTGAATTTTAGAATTATTAAGCAATCTATTTATGTTATTTGTAGAGAGAAAAGCAATATGACATAAACCATTATAAATTTTCCTAATAAACTTGACCTGCTCATCTGATATAAATGGCATTGAAATCCATTTCATTTTGATATTTTTATTTTTAATTTTATTATAGTGTTGATTTCTTTTAAATCCTTTAATAATATTACAATTGCATTTTTATAATAACCAATTTTCAACAAGTCATTAACAAATAAATGTACATTTTTAATTTTATCACTAGAATATTTGCATAATTTTTCATTTCGAAATAAGAATGATTTCAATCCAGACAGCTTATGACACATAGGTACATGTGATTCATATGGAATAAAACCTCTAGTTTCAATTGGTTTAATTAACATAAGATAATCCAAACTGTAATCATTAAGAGTAACTTGAATATCCAAGAATTTTATGGAATTGTATTTCTCTTTAGTTATAACCCATTTTATATCCTTAATCTCATTTAATTCATTAAATAAATTGACTATTAATTCTTGTTTTCCACAAATAAAAACATCATCCACATATCTATTATATACTTTAATTTCTTGATATTTCAATTGTTTTAAAATTTTACTTTCATATGTTGATATAACAAAATTACAAATTTGAGCAACAGCAGGAAGACCTATTGGCCAACCAAAATTCATTTTATAATATTCATTATTAAAATTAACATAAATATTTTTATCAATAAACTGCAATACTTTTATAATAAAATTTATAATATCAGACTTTACATTTTTTGAAACAAGAGCATTATAAATAATATTAATTGACTCTATTCTATCTATTGATCCATACATTTCATTTATATCAAAAGTACAAATTGTGTCATGTAAATCTATATTTATATTCTTAATTTTATCTACGAAATCAAACGATGATGAAATAGTATATTCTCCAAAACCTAAAATATCTTGAAGTAATAATTCAATATATCTACATGTTTGATAATAATATGCACCACCAAAATCAACCATCAATCTCAATGGATAATTTTCTTTATGTAGCTTTATATTCGAAAATATTCTAGGGCAAATAGCAGATGATGGGTATAAGTTATAATATGTATGACTATCAATAGCTTTATTCTTAGCTTTTTTTAAAATTTCATTTATAAATTTCATGCGAGATGTATCAATATTTATTATTTCACTATTTTGAAATTTAAGCTTTTTCATTTGATCAATAACTTTTTCATTATATTTCGCTCTTGTAAACAAAAACATACAAAGGCCCTTATCCTCCTTTAAACACACTAAGTCATTAATAAATTTAAAAGTTTCCTATTAAATAATGACTTAGTGTGTTTAAAGGAGGTTCCGATGTGTTTGTTTACAAGAGCGAAATATAATGAAAAAGTTATGGATCAAATGAAAAAGCTTAAATTTCAAAATAGTGAAATAATAAATATTGATACATCTCGCATGAAATTTATAAATGAAATTTTAAAAAAAGCTAAGAATAAAGCTATTGATAGTCATACATATTATAACTTATATCCATCATCTGCTATTTGCCCTAGGATATTTTCGAATATAAAGCTACATAAAGAAAATTATCCATTGAGATTGATGGTTGATTTTGGTGGTGCATATTATTATCAAACATGTAGATATATTGAATTATTACTTCAAGATATTTTAGGTTTTGGAGAATATACTATTTCATCATCGTTTGATTTTGTAGATAAAATTAAGAATATAAATATAGATTTACATGACACAATTTGTACTTTTGATATAAATGAAATGTATGGATCAATAGATAGAATAGAGTCAATTAATATTATTTATAATGCTCTTGTTTCAAAAAATGTAAAGTCTGATATTATAAATTTTATTATAAAAGTATTGCAGTTTATTGATAAAAATATTTATGTTAATTTTAATAATGAATATTATAAAATGAATTTTGGTTGGCCAATGGGTCTTCCTGCTGTTGCTCAAATTTGTAATTTTGTTATATCAACATATGAAAGTAAAATTTTAAAACAATTGAAATATCAAGAAATTAAAGTATATCATAGATATGTGGATGATGTTTTTATTTGTGGAAAACAAGAATTAATAGTCAATTTATTTAATGAATTAAATGAGATTAAGGATATAAAATGGGTTATAACTAAAGAGAAATACAATTCCATAAAATTCTTGGATATTCAAGTTACTCTTAATGATTCCAGTTTGGATTATCTTATGTTAATTAAACCAATTGAAACTAGAGGTTTTATTCCATATGAATCACATGTACCTATGTGTCATAAGCTGTCTGGATTGAAATCATTCTTATTTCGAAATGAAAAATTATGCAAATATTCTAGTGATAAAATTAAAAATGTACATTTATTTGTTAATGACTTGTTGAAAATTGGTTATTATAAAAATGCAATTGCTAATATTATTAAAGGATTTAAAAGAAATCAACACTATAATAAAATTAAAAATAAAAATATCAAAATGAAATGGATTTCAATGCCATTTATATCAGATGAGCAGGTCAAGTTTATTAGGAAAATTTATAATGGTTTATGTCATATTGCTTTTTCTCTACAAATAACATAAATAGATTGCTTAATAATTCTAAAATTCAAAATTCAAAGTTTAATCAAAATTCTATTATATATAGATTGATATGTGGATGCGGCGTACAATACATTGGTGAATCTAAGTGTACATTTGAGAAGAGAATAAAAGAACATATGCTTTTATATAATAGAATTCAAAAAGAGAATCAATATGGAACAGATGTAAATAAACCTTCATCATCTGTTATATTTGATCATAATAAATCTTGTCAATATGGATTTAAATTTGATTATAAAAATATGAAAATTATTCAAATTGAAAGTTGTCATAATAAACGTAAAATAAAAGAAGCTATGTTGATTTCAAGAAATCGTCAAATGTTAATGAATCGCCAGTCATCAAATGTTAAGATAACAAAATTGTGGGAAATCTGAATTGAACTATGGGTATTGTTAAGGGTTGTCTCGTTTTGATTATTCAACGTTATATAGTTGATAAAGACTACAAAGTGTATAGTCGAAAGTACTTCTAAAAGAATATAATTTATATAAATTGTACTGTATTTTGATATATATATTGATTTGTATATTATATATATATATATATATAATAAAATAACATTAAAATGGAATAATATTGAATAACTTGCTTCCTCTTTAGAAATGTATAGTCTTTGATGAAAAAATTAACCAATCTCTGCTGGCCATATATTTCTGTTATGTGTAATATTATCGGCAATCTGGAAAATCACCAATGTTTAATTTGATCTGAAAGTACAAATATAATTATAGTTGTAATGTAATTAAAGCTATCTTTGGATTGACTTAGTGTTAATCAATAAGCAGAGCTCTTAATCAAATTCATTAAATAAATCTTGCCATTTAAATAACATTAAAACATGTAAATAACTAATTAAATATCACATAATTATGTAATAATATTGTATAATAACTCAATGAACATTGGATTTTTCCTCACTGTTTTTCTATAAAAGGATTCTGAAAAATCTTTGTCATGCAATGAGCTACTTTATCTACAACTACAATCTGTGTAACATTGTATATATACACACAATCTGCTATTTCTATTGTTTTGCAGTCTTCCTGAGAGCTTCCTATTTTAATTTCTTAAAAAAAAAAATTTAAACTCCAAAAAGAAACCCTTTTTTTTTAATTTTTAAGAAATTGAGTGGCTCTAAGGAAGACTGTAGGGCAGTTGAAATATATTATCTGCATAGATATTCAATAAAAAATCAAAAAAATCAAATTGTATTTATATAAAATATTACAATAGTATTTTAATGTTGTATACATTCAGCAGAAAATGTAGACTTTAATATAACATAAATTTTAGTTTTAATTGTATTTATGCTGAGCATGCTTTTGACATAGATATGTCATATTTATAGCACTCTTAAGTTTATTTGGGGTTCACAGCATTTATATTCTCTTGGTTATTAGTTTAATATTTAAATATATTCCATTTTATTCAAATTTATTTAAATAAACCATTTTTGAAAGAGGAATGCATTAATCTTTTTTATTTACAGCATAGCGATCTCATTTGATCATCCAAGCCTCTTTGATCTTGCATTTCTGTCCTCTCTCTTTCTATACATATAATTCCAAATCAAATTTATGGCCTGATTTCTATTCATATTCTATAAATATGGATGTATATTCTTCATTCCTCTATGCTCTTTTATATAAGTATTTGTGCTGGACTAGTGTAATTGATAAATTAGCATGCGATTCTCCATAATATGCAACAACACACATGGGTTTCTTGGACTGAATTTTGTAAACAATTTGGTGTGCTGACTCTTTATCTTTGGAATTGTTTAATATTTTATTTAGTGATTGGGGGACTTTGGAATCTTACATTATATGTGTCTACATATTCTTTTTAATTTTTGCCAGATTTTTGGAACATAAGGAAGACTAATCAATTTTTTTTAATTCTTTATTGGTTGTGGACAGTTCTTTGTTATAAAAATTTTCAACCATTTTAATTATTTTATTGTGATTATAAAATGGAATATATTTAAATATTAAAGTAACCATTCTGAGAATATAAATGCTGTGAACACTAAATAAACTTAGGTTGTTATGAATATGACATATTCATGTCAAAAGCCTGCTCAGTATGAATAAAATTAAAATGAAAGTTTGTTAAATAAAAGTCTACCTTTTCTGCTAAATTCACATAACATTTAAATAATAGTATAATAATCCAGAAAAAGAGAAATTGTTTTAATTTAATAAAATATTATAGCAAAATAAAGGAAGTGGTAGATTTACTGAATCTTATATATAAAATCCTTATTTTCTCTGTTGTTTGATTGATGAATGTATTAATGTTTGTCTGATGTCATATGTCAAATTCACAATGAGGCATATTTTTCAACAAAAAGAATTATTTGTTTTGCCATTAAATCATAATAACACTGTCAAATTCACGAAGGTAGTGGGATAATCACTACTTTGATATTTGATTGGGTTCAGCTGGCATGTTCAGTGGCTTCTTGTAGGTACTCAGGTCTTCTGGCACTGATTGGGCTAGCTCAGTTACTGTTTGCATATTTTGGGGTAAGAGTTTTCAGCCAGCTGCAGAAACAGCCACAATTGCCAATTCATAATTTAGTGTTAAGGGGCTCCATGCTTTCATGGTCTATCAATTCCCTAATATAGTTTAAATGAACAACATTTAGCAATGTTTAATAAAGAAAATTAGGTACTCATCTTTTAGCTAAAGATGCCACTCTATGGTGCAATTTTCGCACCAAAACACATAAAAATGCTGTTTACACGCCGACACGTTCGAACCCGCATTTTCTATAATACAACTTTTTTGTTGTGCTACAGAATGCAGGCCGCTATGTCATGTCACAGTACAGCATTATGTTGCATAGCAGCAAATACATTTTCTGAATTCGCACAATTTATAAAATAATTATGGCTTGATGAGAGAGTTTGTATTTGAATTGTATTGAAATGTTGTTTTCATTGGATTTTTTTTATTTAAAAGTATTGAAATGTTCAGATTTTTTAAAGCAATTATTGTAAGACTTTTTACAATGTACTGTATTGAACTTTTATTTGGGAAAATGTTACATATCTATGTTTTTATTGAGTTGCAATTAGGTAATGTGTCAAGTAACGTACTGTTCGTAACATTCCACGAGACAAAGATGATTCTACCGTCAGTATATTTTTGAAGTAAAAAAGAGCGGTATGAAAAAACTATCCAGTAAGAAAAGTCCAAATATACAGGTTTTTTTGTAAATTTCATAAAAAGCAAATATTATAAACATGTTTCATAAGTAAAAAAGACATTTGTATGTGTTTGTTGTTGTTTAAAAAAATTTGAGTTTCTTTCTTTTGTCCAAGTACAGTTACGAATTTGAATTTTTTTATTTTAGCATTACAAACAACAGAACACTAAATCTAACCCTAAAACTAAAAGTAACCCTAAAACTAACCCTAAATCTAACCGTAACAACTTTTACTTTTATTACGATTATTATTTTTTAGTTAAACAACAACAAAAAAAGTCGTAACACAAGTAAAAAAATATCCGATAGAAAATTGATAAAAAAAAAGCCGTAACACAAGTAAAAAAATATCCGATAGAAAATTGATAAAAAAAAGCCGTAACACAATTTAAAAAGTACATGATATAAAAAACACGAATCAAATTGTAAGTTGTTGATTTTATTTTATATTTATTATTATCATTTAAATTGTATACGTTAATAAAAAAATAATATTTAAAAAAGACGATTTTGTTTTGTTTTTATTTTCGCATTACAAAAAAGCACAGCAAAATTATTATAACCAACGGCCCGAGAATGGTCATATTTTATAGTTTTAGCGTGAAAATGGTGCCATCCAACGGAATCTTTATCTATAAGACAAGTACCAAAAATTAAAAAAAATATTACAAATATATTTAATTAAAAAAATATTACAAATATAACAGGCTCAAAAGCCGGCATTTTTGTACTCTGACATTAATAAATGCTAAGTACTAATATAGCTTAAAAACAGTTGTTTGTTCATGATGCTATCAAAAAATTGAGAAAAAAATATTTTATTCAGAGGGCGCTCCAGTAAATATATAGTTGCATAGTAACACTGTCAAATATAACAGGTATATTTAAAAATGTAAATTTTAATTTAGCTTTATTAAAATTCGAAAATTTATTTATATATTTGTTATATCCGCAAGTAAGACTGTGCGGTCAGCAAATAACTATGTTCAATTCCCACGATGTTCTCTTGCAACGAATGTTCTGCTGTTCTCTTGCAATGAATGCTCTGCTGTTCACTTGCAACGAATGCTCTGCTCTTCTCTTGCAACGGATGCTCTGCTGTTCTCTTGCAATGAATGCTCTTAATATCTTTGCTGCGGTCTCCCCATCTCTGTGGGCTCTTTCAGCTACACCCATGGACTACATTTCCACTGGGCGCTGGTCATTAACTGCAAGCACTGATGCGAGATATCTCTACTGGAATTGTACTCAAATAACTGCCTTCAAATACTGCCTTGCGTAGTTGTTTCCCGGTCTTCTTATCGCTTTCTGATAACTGCAGCAATTAATACACTGTCCAATAAGGTAACGACTCTTATCTAGAAATATTTGCAATCAGCAAATATTTCTTGGAATTGTCGATTGCCATTATGTCAATGCCTTAATTAAATTCCTCAGTTATCAGAGCGCAATCTAAAAACAACAACTTGAATAAATTCTAGTTTTTCTGGAGTGCACAAACTTGTCTGCCATTTTTACAAAATACTACAATAATATTTAATGTTTTATTTAATTTATATTAAATCTTAAAATTTTTTTTATAAAGCAACCAATTATTACAAAAATGACAGACTGAAATCCCTGAGTTTTTATATTCTGCCATAGCAATGGTCTCCGCCATTAAACAAACACTCGGAAAAAAATGTGCTTTTAACTACAGAGGTATCGTATTTAAATTGTGAAGAAAATGAGATTGCAATATATAAATTATGTTTGAAATGTGATATATAGTGAAGGGAAAAAATTGATGCTTTAGTACCATATGTATATTTGTTTTTGAGTGGCATATAATTGAAGTCAAAATGATGGTCTTTCAGGATGGCTACATTTCTCACATTTAATATATAATATTAAAATATTTTGTTTAATTTATATTAAATTTTAAAAAGTTTTGGTTAACATATAACTGAAGTCGTAACGATGGCTGGCTACATTTCTCATGTTTAATATATATTAAAATCTTTTGATTAATTTATATTAATCTCAAAAAAAAAAATTTTTAAAGCATCCAATTAAAAAAAACACTGGGTTTAACATTGCAGGTACAGTCTGGTATTGTTTATAATGATTGATATGATTTTTTAGTATTAGATATTATTTTTTTAATAATTTATATACCTTATAAAAATGCCTTTTAAATGGAAAAATATAAAAAAGTATATAAATATTTGACCTTAATGCAGAATATTCTTTCAAAGACAATTGAACATGCAATAAAAATGCACTTAAGGTTATATTTCTTAACATTCTTTATATATTTTTTAAGTTAAGAAACTTTTTTATACCTTATTATGTTCTTTTTTTTATAATTTCATATTTATATCTGTATTTTTCTTTTTTTTGTTTTTCTTATAGAAAAAAACTTACAAACGAAAACCTCGGTCCTCTGGTGGTGATGACAACAAAAAACAGAAAACATTGAATAGCTTTTTTAAAAAATCGAACTCAAAAGAACAACAGTAATATATTATGGCTTTCTTTGCACCTGCAGATTTTATATATTTTTTAAAAAAATTAATAATGTATTTTTATATAAAACAACCATTTTTTTAAAGTTTAAGAATAAAATTGGTATTTTTTTTTTTATGAATTTATATAACTAGATATTTTTTGTGTAAAATTTATTTAAATATAATAAAGAATATGCAAAATTTCATGATTGGTCTATAATTTCTCATTATCACAATATGACCTTATTAACAAACTGTGGTTTAATGGATCATTCTTTTTAAACTTGATTTGTATTTATTTTTGAAGCTATTTTTGAGATGTCTTATATCTGATCTATTGATTTAATTATTAAAATAACTTTTCTAAATAAAAATTAGATGAATGTATATTATATCAGTAAGATTATTTCCAATTTAAAACTAGAAGCAATTTAGAATTTCATTTTATATCAAAATGATAAAATATGAAACTTTAGATTATTTATAAATTTGTAACTAAGCAGAAAATATTAGAAAATGTCATTGGATAGAGCAAATTTTTCAACTAACACAGCTGGTCTTCAGTAAAGCAGTTTAACACAGATTATCACATTTTTAGTTTCTCATATTATGTTCCTTTAAATATTATTTCTACAGAACTCTATATGTATGTGTGAGCAGTAACTGATCTACCAATATGAGATCTGGAGACCAAATTCTGAGTTGGTTTTTATATGTACTCTTTCAAGTAACAAATAATATTAGAGAGGTATTAGGACTGAATTACAATTTTGTAAAATTAATTTTATGCTTAAATAATAGACAATAGAGTCATAATAGACAATAGAGTCAGTCTTCTAACTAATGTTAGTTAAAGGATAAAATAAGCCAGGAAAACTCATTACATGAAAGTTAGGTAGACTAATGAATAATGACTTATCCTTTATTGTTTTCTCTCTCTTTCTCTGAAGGTTGTTGGAGGGACTGTTGTTACAGTGAAATTAACGATTGTAAAAGATTATTCATTAAGCAAGTCAGAAAAATTCACTTTATAAACTTTCTATTGTAGAACTTCTCTCTCCTGAAAGAGTCAATTTTTTAAACTTTCAATACAAATTGTTTCACTAAATGGATAGTCTGTTATTTATGTCATATTATAGAAGAAAAAATATAATTGCAAGGAAATGTAGTCATATATTATGTGACTTAATTTAATAAGCTTGTATTACAAATGTTATATAATGATCGTAATAGCTCTTAACAAGCTTTTCAGAACATCCCTATCCTCAGACCGGTTTCTAGTTCTGGCTTTTGTCAGTGAGACACTAGGATATTCAAGCATTAGTTTTAAAATACCAGTATGAGGTCAAGCCCAGCTCTTTATCTAATGTTTAACTATTAAGTAAAAAATCTGAAATTTTCAGATATCTATATGTCTTCAAATCCATCTATCTAACTTAAATAGCCAAATGGGACTGAACTAAATTCACATGGATGTCTGAAAAATTCAGATTTTCTACTTAATAGATAAACATTAGATAAAAGGCTGGATTTAACCTAGTATTTTAAATCTAATGCTTGAATATCATAGCACTTTACTGATGAAAGCCAGAACTATAAGCCAGTCTGAGGATAGGGTTGTTCTGAAAAACTTATTAAGAGCTATTGACACACTCATTATATAATATTAGGCATAGATACTTTGATTGTCATGTTTAATGAATTCAACTATAATTATACTTATGCAATCTTCTTCGCTTATTTGAATTTATCATTATAGTTATTTTAAAAAATTCATGAGGAACTAAAAATTACATTTAAAACAAGCTAATTTTATATTATCAAAGGAGTTATATGGGATTACACAGTATTAGTTTATCTATTCAATTTGTATTCTGAACATGAAAGCAGATTGGAAAAAGCCAAATATGAATTCAGAATTAGTGAAACATTATCTGCCTTAGATATGCAGATGACAATTACACTTACAATAAAAGTGGTGAAAATTTTTTATTAGGAAAGTTAAAGAACAGATTGAGAAGTGGAAATATGGTCACATATAAAAGAAAAAGTATAATGATGGCATTGGGAAAATCGTAGAAGTCATTGACACTTATTTGCTTGAATCAATAATGAAAACTGAAATCAAGAAATCCATTGCAGGCAGTTACTGGAAACATTCTTTAAATGTTAGGCAAAAATGAAGATAAATGTAAAAGTTAAATCCTGAAGGTCAGGACAATATTAAAACTTTTAGATTTTGATAATCTGCAAAGTCGATTGATAATATTAGGAATAGTGAACAAATTAATATACAATCAGACTAGATGAATTGGAGCACAAATTATTAACTGAAATCATCTTATTTAATTATATTAGGACATAATGTATTTTAATAGAAGTATACAATGCATGGTAAGGTAGATGATGAAAGAAAAAGAGAATAAGCTATGGGATGGATGGCTTTAAGGTGCTTTAAAGTAGTCTGAACTTATTTGCTTGAATCAATAATGAAAACTGAAATCAAGAAATCCATTGCAGGCAGTTACTGGAAACATTCTTTAAATGTTAGGCAAAAATGAAGATAAATGTAAAAGTTAAATCCTGAAGGTCAGGACAATATTAAAACTTTTAGATTTTGATAATCTGCAAAGTCGATTGATAATATTAGGAATAGTGAACAAATTAATATACAATCAGACTAGATGAATTGGAGCACAAATTATTAACTGAAATCATCTTATTTAATTATATTAGGACATAATGTATTTTAATAGAAGTATACAATGCATGGTAAGGTAGATGATGAAAGAAAAAGAGAATAAGCTATGGGATGGATTGCTTTAAGGTGCTTTAAAGTAGTCTGAAAAACTAACCAGATGGCAAATCATTTTGTTTGAATGCTGTTTACAATATGCATAATTCTTCTCTTAATATTTTTTTTAGCAAAATACTATATGTAATACATTTTTATCTTAAAACAAACAAAGAAAATAACTAAACATTTATATTGCAAGTCTTTTTAAATATTAAAACAGGCAAAACTCTCCATACAGTAGTGCCACTCAGTGCACGCCAGAGGTTGCCTGTTTTAATAACAGTTATGAGTAAGCATAAGAAATGGTGATCATGTCTTTTTAAATATATTTTTATTTTTCATTGTTTGTCAATTTATTACTTTTTAGTATATCTTCTATTTCAAATTATGGAAGAAATGAAAGACCTGATAAAAAATTCCATCTTTTAAATTCTTTATATAGTATTGCAATATTTGCACTATGATACAAACATTACAGTGAGCTTTTTGGTGCTAAATAATTTATTTATTTATGAAGAACTGCTTTGAGTATTCCAAGTTCAGCATTTTAAAATATTTTTTTTATTTAGTCTTTCATATGAATTTCTCACATGAATATTTTTTTTGCAAATTATTGCATTGTGTTATGGTCACTCGAATTCTATGATTTCTGATTGGTGCATATATATATATATATAATAATTAGATACCAACCAGTAACAACCTAAACATTCACAGTAAATATAGTAATCAATATTTCTCACTGCTGTCAAGGCAATCTTCACACCTTTTAATAGCAAGAATATATGTGTATATATATATTGTGCCGGTCAAAATATGTTTATCCATCTAACATGAGCTGGAACTCACAAAATGTACTTCAAACCCAGTCAAGCCCAAGATTTAGGTCAGGGACCAGCCTGAATTCGAACCCACTCTCTAAACCCCAGATCTAACATCTAATGAATAACATAATAGTGATGGCACATGAGAATTAATTTTAATCCGGCCGACTAGGAGAGCGGAGAAGACAATGAGACATCTATTGACTATGACTGAACTAACATATGTATCCACTAGGCTGTACATTTGGAAGTGGAGCAAAAGAAGGAATTTGAACTACTCAAATAAGTTAGACAATAACATAGATTTTAATATACTGACAAATTATTATGCATTTATAAATAAATTATAGACATTAGTGTGTGCGTGAATGAGCAAGCGGTTACATAGTGTCATTCACGCTATTAGTTCTCATATGCTCTTTCTTAGCTAAATAATATATTACAAATAAATACACATCTTTGGTGGGTCTAATATTAAAATGCCAATCGAATATTAGAAGAATTATTATAATACTGCCATTAACGCTTTGATTGACGGTTTAGAAACGTGGTGACTAACATATGATTGAGGGGAGCGTTCTGAAATTCATTATACATATGATATAAATTATTTTTACACCATTGAGGTCATGAAAATAAACAAAAGACAGTTGAAAAATTATATTTGAAACTATGACAAAAATATTTATTGAAAAAATATTTAAACAATAGTAAGATGAACGCTTTATTTTCCCCAAGGCATATAGGTACACTTAAATATAGATATATAAATTACGAAGGTAGGATTGTATATGATTGAAATAAACTTAATTAATAAATAGAAGTAATTGGCATTTATATATATATCTTTTAAGCAAAGCTTAATTTTAATATTAGAGCATTAAAACTGGGTCATGAAGCAAAAGAAATAATAATAATACGATGAAGTTTGCAGTGCTGGCATAATAGCCTAAAAATAACTAAGAGGAAAAAGGTCGTGCTTCTGGATGAAAACAAAATGGATGGGCATAGCGTGTGCCAGACTTATGGGATCACCGCCAGAGGCATTTGATATGAAGAAAGAATATGCATAGCATGTGCCAGACTTAGGGGTCACCGCTAGAGGCATTTTTATACGAAGACGAGAAGAAATCTATGGGTTCAAACCTGTCGCAACCTCCAGATTAAGAAGCACATAATACATATATACGAAGATAGGCTAAATGACAGAAACGCAGTAATGATATATGTCTCTAACAACATTGAATAAATTTTACAGCTTTAAAATAAATGACCCTTGTTTGAATACTATAATACGACATGCAATTATAATATATATATAGAGAGAATATTTCATTTAATAAAATATACGTTAAGCTTTTTTATCTAGTAAAAGAAACATTAAGATTTACATTTCAAATTAATAAACTATACATTAAGATTTGATTTAGTAACAGAAACATTAAGATTCACCCCCATCCCTTTTCTGCTATTTTTAAATCAATCAATCACACCTTCGTGATTTTTTTATAATAACTGAAATATTTAAATACAAGATTTGAAATTTTAAGAGTATGGAAAATATAAGAAGACCGGCAGTTATAGAAAATAATTAATGGGTCACTCTTTCAGAATTTAATAAATAATTATAAAATAAATGTTTCAGAGCGTTAATTAGCTTGAGTTCTGGATTTTCACTGGGTAGAAAATACAGAGTTAAACAAATATATATATTTTATATTAGAACATAAATAAAATGTTGGCACATAAAACAATCTGGCGAGTGTATTAATTAACAATACGTTATATTTTAAGAGGACGTTAATAAACTTGATTCATGAAGGCTTACTTAAAAAGAAGAAAGGATTTTTAGAAAATTCAATTCGTCAGATTGTTTTAGATTGACATATTAATAAGCAAGCAGATATGTAAATCAAATAATAAATAAATGACCGCACCAAAATTAAAAAGAAGTTAAAGAAAGTTAAGAGCACATGAGATAGGATTAAATTTATAGAAATTATTGAAAAGCAATTTACATATATATTTAAAACAAAAAAAAAAAAAAACAAAGGTAAAGAATACATGAGAAAAGATCTTGATAGATTATTTAGACTAAATTGACTATTAGGTGGCGGCTTGGAAATTTACCTTGCAATTTTAAGAATCCATTTTAAAATATGGCACGTGCATGGCGAATTGAGGATCCAAAATGAATTCTTCTTGATGACAGCAAACTTTTATTAGCATTCTAAGTTCTTTTAGACCTTTTTTCATTTCAGGGCAGCAGGATAATACGGTAGCGGCAGAGGCCGCTAAGAGTGGTGGATTTACTGCTACATCATTTTAAGTTTCAAGCAAAACGAAATATGTTTATGATACCTCTCTCTAAAAGTAGCTAATCTCCCTCAATAGTAGTTAATCTCTTTCAAAATTCAGTCATTTTATACTTTTTCTTTTATCAGTTGTTTTTGAAGATGCAACTGTAAGATAACGTCCAAAAATAAATTCAAATCTATTTCCAGATTAGAAATAGATTTGACAACATGTTTTTTCAACAAAAGTATCTAATCTTAATCCCCTTTTAAGTAAAACTTTAATTAAAAACAATACCTCCCTTTAATTATTTTTGGACAATTAAGAACAGTCACATCTTCCGTATAGGATTTTATAATAGTTTAATAAAAAACAAGCAATTTGAAAAGAAAAAGCTAAAAATGACATATAATAAATATTTAAAAATCAATATTTTGTTAGTAAGTTTTGCTCCTATGTATATATTTGAGCCGTATCTATAATACTTTAATAAAAAAGAACTAATAATTAATAAAAAGAATTAATAATAATTTTAAAACATGTTATTGAAACATTAAATTTTATAATTTAGGCACGCATCTCAAACATATACATAAAAATATATACAGGACAAAAAGGAGCAGGATGGGAAATAGGGGTTTGAACACGGGTTAGTAGGTAGAAACATGAAGCACAATCTTAAGCTAAGATTGACTGCTTCAATATATATATAATTGTTAAACAAATGAAAGATGAAAGTGCTGTAGATAATTTTGATTATGGTAATAGAAATGAGAGAGGACATAGACTTGGGGCAGAAAAAGAAAAACTTTATATTATGAATTCTTTTTTTGAGAAAAATGTTAAAAGGAAATGGACATGGAAACATCCAAATGAAGGTACATGAATTGGATTATATTTTGACTAACAGAAAATACATATTTTAAGATTGTAATGTTCTTAATAAATTTAACACGGGAAGTGATCATCGATTAGTAAGATGTAAGATATGTATTAATGCAAAACTAGAGAGACAAAAATTATTAAGAAAAACAATACGGTATTTACAATTGATATTCCTAATCTTCAGAAACATTCTAATGAATTTAAATTAGAATTTACAAATCGGTTTAAAGTATTAGTAGATTTTGAATATGATTCAGATTTGAATGAAATTAATATAAAAATAACTGATACACTTTTAAAAATTGCAACAAAGATAGCTGGTAGAAAAAAGCAATTGACCAATAAAATTTCTCCTGAGACTAGAGAATTTATGAAGAAAAGAAGGAATATGAAGATATACAAAAAATGATGCATTAAAAAGGATTGAATATCTCGAATTTTGTAAAATGGTGTGGAAAAGAGTTGAAAATGATATAAGAAAGTATAACTGTGAACTAGCAAGGAAAGCTGTAGAAGAAAATAAAAGTCTTATGAATGTAAAACAACATTTTTGTATTGGTAAGAAATTAATAAGAAAAAAAGATGAAATAATTACTAAAAAGAGAGATGATATGAAATAGGTAAAGTCTTTTATCAAGAATTATATAGTAATAAAGAACAAGTACCTCCTATATCTATTACATCATCTGAATTGCCCAGAATTTTAAATGAAGTGAGACATGCAATTAAATGTATGAAGAAAGGAAAGGCTCCAGGTAATGATGGAATTATAATTGATATATTAAAAGAAGCGGGTGAAGAAATTGAAATTTTTTTAGCAAAGTTATATACTGTAACCGGGCCGCTTGGTCATCCGATCACGTAGGGATTGTGATTCCGAAACAAACATGACATAGCGTAAAGCTTTATTTATTTTCTTCTATCGATAAATGTTCACTATCAATACAAGGGGGCGCCAGATACGATGATTTAATTATAATTTAACTTCTCGCATCACCTTACGTCATGTCAAAACGATTTCGAAGTCTAATCCCGCCCACAAGCTCGAACTCCCAGCATGGACCAATAGGGACACTCAGGGTCGCACTGTAATTGTTTCAAAATTACTATTATGGTAAAAGACGCTATGATAACCAATGGAGAAGATGCTTGATTAACTAACTGATCGATCCAAGCATTGGACCGTATCATTGGTTATTTGGGACCAATACGATTATTCGTTTATATCTCTAAACAATTAGAAGCTTATAAGATCATCCCCCCTATATCATACCGTCCGGTAGAATTATTTACTCCAGCTTTATTTATAATTTATTGACATTTATTTATATTTTTATAATAGGCCCTCCCAAATCTTAAATCTATCTTAACTACGGAATAAATAAATAAACATCGTGACTTACGGCACGATGTTTGTAAGTGACATTTTAAAAAGCAACAAAGTTTAAGAAAGATAAATCTAAAGTAATATAATTAATTATATGAATAAATGCTAACTTTATTAATAATCAAAACGAAAAATAAAATAAAGATTTAATTATAGGAAATGATTTGAGAAATGCTCGACTTGTTTAAATACTGAACAAATTTATTGAATATAAAAAAAAACAACATTGATTAAAAGTTTTATTTACACGCACACACACGCATTTACGCACTCGCACAGAAAAGAACATATTATATATCATAAAATATGGATGATAGAATATAAATTTCTTTTTTATATTTTGAAGGTAAGTGTTATAACTTATAAAATAATAATTAGGGTCAAAGTTCATATTTGAAAGTCCTGAGTTTAAATTGGAGGGATTGCATAGTGTTTGAATTTACGAAGGTTGAGATTACAATAATAAGTTACAATAATAAGTTTTAAATATAATTAATTACGGAACATTTTATAGTTTAATTTACGAAAATCAAAGTTAGTTAATTATGAGATTGCCTCTTTTAAAAGTTTACGTATGGAATGAATGAAAGCATAAAAAAAATAAAGTGTTTACCTAGGATTTTGGCTTAGTCTTCCGCTGCTTCTAATTAAGTGAAGGTTTGAACATGGGAGATGATGTTTTCCATAATGAGGTTATTCATTTCTTTTATTAAAGTTGAGCATAATAAGTCTGGACGATTCATGTATTTCACGGAACATTATTGGAATGGTTGGAGCACTAATTTCAGATGGTAATGTTGTTAAGTATTCATAGCGACGGAGATGTTCTGGTGGCGGAGCGTCGATCAATCACTGAAGGGTTTCCTAGCCCCTCATGACAGTCGATGCTCTAAATATTAATTTCATATCGATCATCTTGAAAACGGATAGCACAAACGAAGTAATTTGAATTAAATTGAATTTTGAGAAAGTTGAACAAAAATTTGATAATTTGACTTAGCTTCTCTTAACATAACATTTTATATTTTATATCTCTGTCTTTTTTTTTTTTTTAGATTTTGCTTGATATTTATATGGGTTGGATCTTATCTGAGGATCGAATCTCCCCCCAGAGTTCCATGTTCTTAGAGTTGTCGTTGGGGTCCGTGTCCTACTCAATCCATGTGCTTAAGGCAATCTTATGTTTAGGCAATCTCATATTGCAATCTCAGTTAACAAACTTATATTCATTCACACCTTGGATGCATACGTGTGTGCGTGTCTTACGAGAACAATGTAATTTACATTAGCTAAAAGTCGAGCATTTAATCTTTCTCAAAATCATTTCTATAAGCTTTTACTTTTACTACAATTTATAATTTAAAATATCCCTTTTTAATTACCCCCGCGGCATATACAAGTATAAATTATTTATTGATATTTATAATGGCATATTATTTTTCATTTTTAGAGAATATTATTTTAGTAAATTATGTTAAAGCCTTAAACTATTTAATTAGACATATTAATATTTTATTTTACAAGTGTATTTTAGAAAGTATGGAAAGAAAACTATATCTTTTTTTTATCATAAGTTGTAAAAAAATAAAATAGAGTATTTTACATTGCTTGAGTGTGTGTGTGTTTACATATACCGACTTTGTCTCGGTATAATATACTTAACTTTCCTAGGTTCAAACCCTATGTAACGCTATTCCGTTACAATACCAAATGTCTAAATGATAAAGATATACCAGATGATTGGAAGAATGCAGTATTAATATTAATATTTAAAAAAGGTGATAAAGAAGGTATTAGAAATTACAGACCTATCAGCCTTTTATCAGTTTTATACAAATTTTTTACCAAGATAATTACAACTCGTCTATAGAGAACATTGGATTTCCACCAACCAAGAGAACAAGCTGGATTTAAAAGTGGTTTTAGTACAGTAGATCATATCCAGGTATTGAGAGAAGTTATAGAAAGGACAAATGAATATGAGTTACCATTATGTTTTGGATTTGTAGATTATGAAAAGGCATTTGATTCTATAAACATTTCTTCAGTGGTTAAAGCATTGGATCATCAAGGTATAGATCCAGGATTTTGCCATATTTTAAAGAATATTTATAAAAATGCAACAGCAGGAATTAGATTACATAATGATACCGGGAAAGTCAACATTGAGAAGGGTGTAAGACTCCATATCTCCAAAACTTTTTACAGCAGTGCTGTAAGAAGTATTTTGTGGATTAAAATACGAAACTAAAGAGTGAAAGTAAGTGGAGATTATTTAAGTCATTTAGATTTTTCAGATGATGTAGTTGTTTTTGCAAATAATGCTTTAGAGGTGCAGGAAATGTTGCAGGAGTTATCAAATGAAAGTAGGATTAAAGATAAGTGTTAAAAAGACTAAAGTAATGTTTAATCGATTTGCTCAAAATATGAAAATAAAGATTGATTATGATGAATTAGAAGAAGTTAACAGTTACAAATACCTTAATCAGATAATACAGATGGCAACATAATGGATGAAATTAATCATAGAATTAAACTTGGTTGGAGTGCTTTTGGTAGAAATAACTTGATACTAAAAGGAAATATGCATATGTGTTTGAAAAGGAAGGTTTTAACAAATGTGTTTTACCAGTTTTTACTTATGGATTTGAGACTTAGACACTTAATAGAAGAGCAGTACAGGGACTTCAGATCACTCAAAGAAGTATAAAGAGATGTGGGTTGAGAGTAAAAACACAATATATGAGTAAGAGAACAAACAGGTGTTACTGACTTCATTGAAAAAATTAAAAGATTGAAGTGGAGTTGGGCTGGACATATTGCTAGAAGAGATAATAATAGGTGGACAACTGAAATCTTAAACTGGATTCCAAGAGAAAGAGACCACATGTGAGATGGATGGATGAAATAAGAAAGTGTGCAGGGGTGATGTGGAGAAGAAAAGCTAAAGATCGGAGATGGATTGAACTTGGGAGACCTTCATCCTGCAGTGGATTGATAATGGGTGCTGACGATATATATATTGTGCCATCCAGGGGCACAAAATCTATCAGCACATATATATTATGTTGAAACAAAACTTTGGTTATAGTTTTTCATTAACTACTTGTGTTAATATTTGATATTTTTATCTCACAATAGATTAAAAGCTTTAATGAAATAAAATTAGAAAAGAGAAAATAATGTTTTGTTATAGTGACTGGTTTTGACAAAGAAATATTCAAAAGTGTAATTTATAGTGTAAATTATGCATTTTATTATCAGATATATTTTTTATGTACTTCTAATATATTAAGAAAAAGCTTAAAGTATAAAATGCATACTATACTTAATTTTAAGATTTTTTTTTTTTTATAATAGAAATTTAAGACGAAAAATGCAGTTTCTTTAAATTTGAAAACAAAACAAAAGGTAATTGATAGGGTGCTGGAGATTATTTCAATTATAAAAGAAATTATATTTATCAAAATACAGCTGTGATAGATTAGTTAGCATATATAATACTGTCAAGCAGGTTTTTTCTCTCTTTCATTTTCTCCACTGTTAAGAAGCTGATTGGTAGCAGATCAACTAAACCCAGGATCATCAAAAGTATTAAATGTTGCAATAATTAACCTGCAAATTAGCTGATACCGAGTCTTGAGAAGCCCAATGTTCAATTCTCTAAAGCTATGGAAGCATTCAAATTTAAGTTTATGGTATTCTACATAGCAGGTTAAGACCCATTAGTATGTCTGTTTATCACTAGATACTATGTGTGCTGAGTGAATGTACGTATTATTCTGACCAGTTAAATATGCCTATTCCTAATCTGTTACTGAATAATTCTCTATGAACTGAATAAAAGTTATGCTCATCTGTAAAATTATTTCCAGATGACTCAGGATAACTTATTCTTCAAGGAAAGAAAACGTCAAACAGGAATGTGGAAAATGTCATACAAGTCAAGACATAGTAAAGTAAAAATAAATAAAAGGGTATTCACAACAAATGAATATAATAAATACTGGTAAGAGATAATATATTTAATTAATTAATTAATTAGTGAGTCTTTATAAAAATATGTAAAGTGAACTGTTAATGTTTTTCTTCTTTTAATAGTTATTTAATCCTTTCTTTATTTAATTATAAATTATTGGAATAATTATATTATGTAGGAGATAAATGTCAAATCATACTTTTTTTTACTGTTATTAAATATAGTTATAAAATTCTCACCAATTCATTCCAAATTTACTTTTATGTTGATTATTCTATAATATTTTAAGCTAACTCACTAAAAATAAATAATTCATCATTCAATATTAAAAAAAACTATAATTTGATATTGCATAAGCAGCTTGAGAGTTATTTTTGGATAATATTTACCTCATCATTAAAATAGTACATAAATTTACTTTTGGTGCTGGCATCCAGATATAAACTATTCTTAAATATGGGTGATCTTTTTTCAATATTATCTTGACTATATTACAACCTGGAAGGATAAAGATAATCAGAAATACTGTATTTTCCTAGAAATAAGATCTAACCTGAAAATAAACTAGCATGCTTTTTCATGATGCTTATAGTATAAGCCTTAACCCAAATATATGCCCTAGTTAAAATCATTAGCCAGATTGACTGATTGTGTTCGTTCATTGAAACACCTGATGGATGTATTGAATTATAAAGTAATGAATGTTTAGATAAATAATATTCCTTGTCATTAATGCTTTAAATAAATCATAATATAAATTCTTACATAATTTTTCATCAACTATTTTCAACAAATGTAATTCTATGTGTATAGAGAAACAATTTTCTGTCGTCTTAATCTTGGACTTAAAGTATGCAATTTATTGACTTTATGAATGATTTAACAAACTTTTAAAATGTTACCAATATATCAGACAATTTATAATTTCATTTATATAATTTTAGGCACTTATTTACATAGATTTAGAATGCTTGATTAGTTTTAGAATTTGATCATGGTAGCTTTTAAATATTTAAGATAAAAGAAAAATCAGTTTTGTTTTTTAAATATATTTTTTCTCCTAAAAGACTTAAATAACAGAAATGATTTTAATAATCAAAGTTTAGTTTAAGTTAAATCAATATTTTTCCTAAAGAAAAGTTTTAAAAAAGAATATTCAAGTGGGACTACTATGAATAATTAAGAAAGTGTTAAAATGTATGCACTTTATAATGGACAGTCATGGATGTGTCTTATATGAATCTTTGTAGTTCAATACACCGTGTGTTGTAACAGATATATTTAATGTGCTTGTATGAAATACAGAAACATTTTCTAAATTTTTGTGCCTCCATTTTTTCATTATGTGAGACAATCATTCGTAACTATAATTATTTTTCTTACCACTCCTGCCTCATAAGTCTAATTAACACTCAATTTAATGTAAATTTAAATGGAATAATATTTTGATTCCCAAACAAAATTAGTGCAAAAAGAGAGCTATCTCATCAAGTACAAGAGAGGAATCATGGAGGGCTCCAGGGATAAAAAATCTTACAGCTTTCTGTAAAGAGAAGTATTTGAATAAATGCAGATATTTGTACTTGAATAAGTCTATATGTTTGTACTTCAATAAATGTAGATTTTTGTACATGAAAAAAAAAAAAGATATCCCCTGAAAATAAGACCTAAGTCATCTTTTGGAGCAAAAATTCATATAAGATCTGGTGTTATTTTCAGGGAAACATAATATAACCATGTTTCTCAATTTAGTCTTACATTTTTACATTTGTTTTTTTCATTGGAAACCTCTAGTTTGATTATCTTGTAAATTGTATAAAAAAAAATAGTCCATTTATAAGTCTTTATGGTAAATTTCCCTTATATCGTAATATATATATATATTATCATTTTAATATATTGTTGTATAAAGTTCAAATCAACGTTTTAAATCTTTTTGTTTTATAATGGATTCATCATTTTATGCTGTAATAACTGTTCATCCATAAGTTATTGGAACACAATATCTAATTTTTCATTGATGATGATCAAATGTTTTTTATGAGTACTATATATATATATATTTTGCAAGATAAAACTTTTTCAGCATATGCATATTTTTTAAGTAGACCATTGTAGTTTAATCAAATACTTTCAAACTTAGCTCTTAATTTTTGCTTTTCATTTTCCTTATCATTATTGTTGTTGTTTTTTTTTTTTCGTGTAAATATTTTGACCATTACTTCTGAACTTTCTTCAGCAATGTCTTTTTTTTATTATTTGATTTGCTCTTCTTAATTTCTTTTTATGGTTTACTTCACATATTTTCCTCCTCCTCTTGTAAACAAGTTGATGATGTTTTTTCTCTGAATGTATGTACACAGAATTTCCTGTTAAAGGTAAAAGCATATTATTAGGCAATAATTAGGGATAGTTTGTCTCATAGACTTTTAACACTAATTCATGTTTATGTTAAGTTCTTTATCTACAGCAGATAATTAAACCTTAGAACTATACAGTCAAGCAGTAATACTTGATCATCTTCTGTGATAATTATCAAAATGCATCTAAATAAAATTATCATTTTTTTTATATTGGAGGGGGGGGGAGAGAAAATGATAGTGTTATATGTTTGGTAGTTATTTATACAAATCATTCAAATTCAGCTAATTGTATAGCAAAGTAGGAAAGGATGAAAAACAAGAACATGATTTGCAATGAGATGGTTGGGCTTTATCAATACAAGAATAAATATGAGATTATGTAGTTGAAAAACCAAAGTGATGATAGGGTGCAACAGGAGTTGATTCCTAGTAATAAAAAATCCAGTGCTAATCTATTTTTAGCTTATCTTTTGAAAAATTGATTTAATATTCCTCTCCAAATCTTTATAAACATTTTGAAATTTTTCAGAATGATTTTTTTTTAAAGACACTTTAACTGCAAATAAACATTGTAAACAAATCTATAGAGATTCCAAGCAAAAGATAGATTTAGTAGCTTTATTTAATCTTTTAATATATATGACATCCATTATATGTTGTATGGATTGTGTTTGCCACAACCATATAGATTCGAAGTTGTAAAATTTTATTTCTGAAATAGATGAGTTCATTGATTAGGGATGATCTAGAATGTATCTAATAAGACTCCAATAATTTCTAAGATCAAATTTAGCTGGTTTCATTGATAAATGTAGAAGTTTATTTAGAACCTCGGAAGACACCCCCCCCATCTCTTTGTCTCTTTGTTTGTTTAAGACATTTTTGATTAAGTTAGTGGTAAGTCTGATCTAACAGTGACATAATCTCCATACATTAGTATCACCCAGTGCAAGTCATAGTCATCAGTGGATGCAAGAAGGTTTAAGCATAAAATTCCTATCTAGTGCCTACCCATTCATTGTCCCGGACTAGTTTCTAGCTATTGTCTCATCAGTGTGAAGCCTTGGATCTGAGAGCATTGCACCTTTATCTAAAGTTCTAATGCAATCCTCTAGCAGCCATCTTGTACCTTTTTACTTGACTATAAAATTATGAGTTCAAATGAAAACAATGTTTTCAATGGAAGCTCATTCACTTGCATAGTCATATAGATCTGAACCCAGTTCAGTATTTATACTATTTTGGTTTTTTTAATGACCATAATCACCATCACTGTTTTAATAGCTTGTGTGAGCATAGGAAATGGTGGTCATGTGGTGTTTAGTGGTTTAAGTCTGATCTAATTAATAATAGCTTTTTAGATATTTTCTATAACTTCTATCTAAAATAGGCAAAACTCTCCATACAGTAGTGCCACTCAGTGCAAGCCAGAGTAATAAATGGATGCTCCCTATCTAGTGCCTACTCATCCAATATCCCCAGACTAGTTGCTAGCTTGTGGCTTTTGTCAGTGAGAAGCCTTGGATCTGAGAGCACTGCATCTACATCTTAGGATCTAATGCAACCCTCCAACAACCACTTTTTATCTCTATTTAACTACAAAACTATGAGAATAAAATTGAAAACAAATTTTCAATCCAAACTCATTAGCTTATATAGTCATAGGTTTGAACTCAGTTCAGTACCCATACATGTTGGTGTCTTTGGTTCTTTAATAACCATAGCCACAACCATCCTATTAGGCAGGATTGGTATTAAACCACTAAACATTGCAGATCACCATTTCTTATGCTTTTTCATAACTGTTATTATAACAGGCAAAATTCTCCATACAATAGTACCATTCAGTGAAAGCCAGAGTTATGAGCAAGCATAAGAAATTGTGATCATGTGATGTTTAGTGGTTTAATAACTTCTATCTGATGGAGGAGGAAGTCACTGCAGGTAGTAGCAGTCAGCTTTCCAATGAGGTTATTTTTATAAATTAATTTAGGTCTAACTTGACTGTTTATAAATATAAATTATGTATTTTCCAATACTTGTTAATATTGATTAGTATGAAGTTTTTAAAAATACATATAGAACTTTTTTTAAAAACTTTATATAATTAATGATGTCTATGTTGTAATAATATCTTTTAAAAAACAGATAATTTTACATTAAAGAAATTAAAGTTAATTTTATAAATGAGTTTTTGAGATTTGGTTTCCGCGAAGGGTTAAAAGATCCTAGCAAAATTCAAATAGCCTGTTTCTATGACAACAAATGAAAAAAAAAAGAATTAGACAAGAAGATTATAAGGAAACAATGATGGCCATGGAAATATTGTTATAAAGATAATTTAAAGATTTGATTGACAGATTTTATATAAATCTTAAAAATAATCTTTTCCCATTAACAGTAAATATTTACTGAAGGTGAAACTTTCAGTCGCGAGCGTATGTGGGCTTTGAGAAAACTATTCAAAGCTATCAGTTATGAATTTGAGGGTTTTCATTTATGACATTTACATATAAGGTATTAATATTAAGTTTTTAATAAATCAGAATTCTGACCTGATTTCTAAGTAATGAATGGAACGTTTAATCAGACTTAAAAATATATACAATATATATGTTTAAGTCTTTATGTTTAGTAATATTGCTCTGGAGATCATGTGATGTTCGAGCACCAAAAATGGCAAATTGAGTTTTGATTCAGGAATTCAGTTTTCAATTCCATCACTGTGCTTATGCTAATCTGTTGATGTGTGCTAACTATCATTATTTCATTCTATTAAATGCTACCCTGAACAGAGTTTTAGTAATCTAATCAAATCATTGTTTAAAGAATAAATGGGATATGGTGATTAGTGCATTGATGTTCAAATCTATTATCAAGCATGGAAAATTTATCAGATAGCTAGGAGTTTGAGGGTCTAACCCATAGCCATTCAATATTAGCCAGTAATAGTGTATCTTTTTCCTTTACTTGGAAGATTGACTTCAAAATAATTTGTGTTAGTCACATGAGTTGCCTTCCTCTAACTATAAAAGAAAAATATGTGTATCATTATACCTACTATTGATTAGCATTAAATTTATTTAATCACATGCCCCAAATATTTTAATATTGTTATTTTTATGATACAGAAGAAAGATTCAATGACTTCATCAAGTGTTTTGTCAATCCATATGATTTTTATCACACCTTTACATCCCAAGCTGCCATTTCCATTTTTGGGGAGTAGTTTCAGAACTTATCTTGTATACTATATATTAACTTGGGTATGTGGAAATTGTACTTTCAAATTAAGATATCTGTATAAAACTTTCTTAATTTTTGTTTTCCAACATTTAATTTCACAGAATTAGCATAATCTTTCCATGATGGGTATATGTGTGATTGCTATATTTAAATTTATATTGCACACAAAATAGTCATGAATAGCAAACTATCTATAATGATAATTATTTTTATCACTTATTGACAAAAAAATGCTTACTAACAGATGAGATAATACATCATTATTTTGAACACTTAATGTAACACATTCCTAGTTTAATCTTTCTTTCCTTATGTATTGATTTCTACTTTTATATATCATACCATTTACAACTTCCTTAAACACTTTAACAATACTATTTTTTACATGAAAACTTTATTCCAACAGTTTTGACTGTCCTGAAGTCATCTGAAATAGGATTGTAAAGAGCTCTGATGATGACTGCAGGACAGTTCAAACTTAGAATAAAGTTTTCATATAAAAAATACTATTGTTAAAGTGTTTAAGGAAGTGTAAATGGTATGATATTCCTAATATAACATTTGTTTTTAAAATATGCTATGCATCATAACTATTGCCACTAATAATTATTTCCATTAAACGCTGTAAATATTGATATTTCAGCTTTCAAATATGATACTTTATCATGCCTTCCTCAATTTATTTTTAATCAATTCATGGATAAAAGCCCAACTATATCAATGATCTAGAATCACAATTAAAAAAATATTTCTAGATCACACTTTTAATCAGATTTCATTTGAGCTTTTACAAATCACATAAGCACAAATAATTTTTTTATATTATCAACACATCATTTATTTATTTCAACTTACTATAATAAAAACAATAATGTTTTTATTTTTATCACTCTAGTTTACAATGGCATTCGAGTAGGATAGAGAAAGACCTCTTAATTTCATATATTATTTCATGGTGATTTCATTTTTACAAAATTTTTTGCGAAGTATTTTGTGAATTAAAATGGAAGACAACATTAATAAAAGTACATGGAACTTATTTCAATTATTTGTATTTTGCCAGTGATTCGGGGCTTCTAAAAATGTTACAATAGTTATCAGAAGAAAGTAAGAATCAAAAGAAATGTTAAAAAATAATTAATAACATTCAAAATAACAAAAGAAAATACAGGTTGATAATAATGAATTAGAAATTAATAAGTAAAAATTAATTAGTCTGATTTTTAATATGAATTGTTGAAATTAATCATAGAATTAAATTTGGACGGAGTGCTTTTGGTGGAAATGTGCTTATACAGTTGAAAAGTGTTTAGCAACTAATTGTTAACACTATTTTCTTATAGTTCTGAGATTAGTATTTTTAATATAAGACCAATATAAAGATTTTAAAGAGCAAAGTATAGAGATGCAACAAGTTATAAAAATACTTTTAGATCAGCCATCATGGTGTAGCAAATATAAACAATACAATTTTCATATTGTACTTGTTGATGAAAAGTTGATTTATTAAAAAAAAAATTAGACAACACGTTTATTCATGTGTGATGTCAATATCTGTAGCAAATGTTAATTATAGCAGTAATTAGAGAACAAAATACTTTACAATTCTGTGCTAAAACAAAATAGTTTTAATATCTGGTCATTTTACATTGTTGTTAGATATATATAAAAGTTGAATTGTTAAAAAATCATCTGACTTTATTCATTATTAATTCTCAATTATGTATGAAATGTGAAGCAAAAAGTTTGCCATTCTATATTAAATATTTAACTTCAAAACTATAATATTGATGGTGATTCATCTCATATCTGGACCAAAGCTCATAATTTCTGAAACAGTATACAAAAACGATGCAATGTTGATTATTGTATTTCCTGTCACACAGTATACTATGCAAAAAAAAAAAAAAAAACTGTTATCAAATAAGTGTAAATAATAGATTTTAATCATTTTATTTATTTAATTAATATTTTTATGTATAATTTACTAATTATCTACATTTAATTTTATTCATTTAAGGCTGTTTATTTACTTTCTAGTTAATTTTTTTTTTTAAAAAAAAACAAAACAAAACCGATAAAGAATACTTTTAAGAATTTACTTGTTTTTATGTTATAATAATTTTGTAATCTAGAAAAGATTAAAAATGAAAGCTTTTTGAATAGTTGTATTTGACCTGTATTAACTAAAAAAAATTAAAAGTGAAATGCATTGGTAAGATAGTGAACGGAATATCATTGAATGAAGTAAGAGGCTGAAATGGAACTTATATTGCTAGAAGAAATGATAATAGAGGGAACGTTGTTTTAAACTGATTTCTAAGAGGTTATAAAAATCTTAGAAAAAGACCATCCATGACAGTCATGGGGAGAAAAGAAGATATGGTATGCAGAAATTAGATTAAACTGGGAGACCACTCTACAGTGGATTGATTATAGTTACAAAATAAACAATGCATCATATGACAAAGTCTATTTACACAGATCTAACCGACAACATAGAACATATTTTTAAAGACCTTTAGGATTATAAATTCATTAATAGGTGATCAGAGTAATGGAAAGAGCACAACAGTTTCATTCAATTGACCATACAGACTTTTTTTAAGTTTAGGTATAATTGATTCAGAAATCACTAAGTGTTGAATTCAACAGTAGGGCATTTGTGGAGATTAATATATTGTTAGCAACAAAAATAATGCATAATCGCTGGCATATCAAATGGGGAAGTGGTTTTTAGTAAACATAAACAATTTTTCATAAAATGGATTAAGGTGTTAAGTTATCAAAATCTATAATTCTTCAAAAATTTATTACATTATAATCATATGAAAAAATCTTTATATGACAAATTTTTTACCATTCAACTTATGTATTCCAATACCAAGATGAAAACATGTTAACTAATAAATGTTGAGATATTTAAATTTATATATAAGCATATATTCTTTTACAACTAGATAGCAAGCTGAATAGCCCTGTATTTCACTATCATATACTACTTACTGTAATGATCATATTTGTACATATATACAATCTTGAAACTACAACTAAATCAAAATTTATACCCAAAATGTTGAAACGGTTACACATGTTTCACCTATTATCTCTGATAATAGTATATATTTGTTGTACTCAGATGGCGTGTATTTCTTAAATTTTAAAAACTTTGCTTATAATATTGCGAGTATGTGCGTATATAATCGTCCCATTAATATAAAATTACAATCTCAAATATTTATATACAGCATAGTCTGTTCGATTTGTTAAAACTGAATAAACATAACTATAATTAATTTATCTATATAGCAGCATAATTTAAATTTATAATATTACTTATTTTCAATATTTCTTTCTAAATAATTATTTAAGTCAGTATTCATTTTACTAATTCCAAGTTTTCAATTCTTTTGTTTGCTTAAAATTACAAGCAGAAAGTTTTATCAGTTTTAACACTTCTCCTAAAAATAAATCTTTGGCTAAAATTTGACCTATTTAAAATTGATAACCAAGACCAATTATAATATTCAGTCAGGCATAAATCTATACAAAATCTATACAAATTCCTGTGATCATTCTCTTAAAAATATATATCTTTTAAAACTGACGTCAATTAAAACAATAGAGCCTTTCCATGTCCAGATTTAGATATACTTAATATTTTACTAACTGGATATTTGGTTAAAGGCTAGTTTGAACTAGTCATCTTGTGATGTAGCATGACTCAAAGTAGGAGGTTACTTCTGTCAAAAAATACAGCATAAAAAAGGGCCCAAAATAGCCACCAACCCTCTAACCTAGCCTCTTCCATCATCTATCATCATCCGTGTAAATTTTTTTTGTTGCTGAGAAATTTGTGCTTGCTGCCAAATTTTATTTCCGAAGACCCGAGTTAACTAAGAAAACTGTTCCTGCCGTTTAGACTGCTAAATCTAAAAAAAACCATCATCCAAGCTGCTATAAAATGACCGTTGGCTAGAAGACACAGAGACAGCCGTTTGCTCTTCCACGAGCGGCTACCGATGACAGAAAACCTCCACCATGCCCATCACTGTAAGAAAGATGTACCCGAGAGACCAGATAGTTCCTGATCAGAGAAATGGAGAAAGCTGCCACCGAGATAAATTCACGAAGTTACATCCAGACTAAAACCTAAGAGAAGCCCAGCCTGACTGAATAAAGAGAAGCGCAATGAACAAGACCTTAAAGACTTTCCGGTAAATCCTTTCTACAAAATATTACATTTCCTAACTAAAACATATACTAAATGAAAGCTAGCTAAATAAATCACATAATTTATAATATTTCTAAATGTTCCACTAAAATGTTTATCGTAAAATGGTTTAAATCTTAGAACACCCTCAATTCTTGCTTGATCATTAATAACTTTAAGTAGCCGTTGATCATTAATAATTTAAATAATCACACACATCTAGTTTCTATAAAACCATACTATAAATTTTTATGTCTAAATTATTATCTTATCGATCATTTTATGCAATTCTTATATTTTAAGTTCATGTTTATTGATTTATGCTGTGTTTTTATCAGAACGGAGTCTGGTGTGTTAATAAATTATTGGGGGGAAGGGAGTGAGCAATTACTTTTATTATATCAATATTGCGTGTATAAAGAATATAGCTAAGACTCCTTTCTGAATTATATTTGTGATAGAGTGAATCGAACAAATTATTTAAAATCTTTTACTAAAGTTATTTAAAAATGTATATTTGCGTATATTATTTAAAACGCATCTTTTCCCAAGTTAATTGAAAATGAAAATGTTTCGCTAAAGTTATTTAAAAGGTATCTTTAGCGTCTATTATTTAAAACGCATCTTTTCTAAAGATTATATAAAATGAAAATGTTTACTAAAGTTAGTTAAAACGTATATATTGCGTATGCTATTTAAAACGCAGATTTTGCCCAAGTTATTTAAGAATTATATTTGCGTAAGTGATTTAAAATATGTATCTTGTCAGTTATTTGAAAAAGTATATTTCACGCAAGCTATTTAGAATATAGATTTGCATTCGTTAGTTAAAACTCATTTTTCATTATTAGTAAGGTCTATTTTGACGAATTATTTAAGATGTGTAATTTATTTAAACATCAATAATTTGCGTGAGCTATTTTATAACTCACATTTTATTATTTAACAACCAGTTTGCTATAACTTCGTTTAATTAGAGGATAAGTAACTATACAGAAAACCTTAAATCAGATTCTCATTATCGCCTTTAGCGCATAATTTAATAAGCTCATTTATGAACTGACCGGTGGTAGTAGCACTGAAGAAGCTAAGATTTTGGCGTAATTAAATTTATTAAATATTAATTTAGCGTTGCGAATGTATTGCTAATTTGCATAAAAATGCATATCTACTTGCTATGTCTATAATGGCCTATCTCAAGATTGTTCCACGTCCAGGCACGCCTCGAAAGTTTAGGCCACTGCGACAGTTCTTCGTATTTCGTCAAGTCACGCCTCGAAAGTTTAGGCAAATGTGACATTTATTCTTATATAACGAAACCAAAGCGTTTCCAAAGGGCTCATAAGCCAATCTTCTGTTCTTAATAAAAAGGCCTCTTCCATTGTAGCAAGCAGATCGGTTAGGGAACCGTTTACTAGGTAATAAACCCCATTAAGAATGCATTCGAGCCGCACTTATCTGATAGTATAGTTTCTAACGCACTAGAATCTGACGTTCCCCTGCCACCACATCTCAGTTCAGTTTCCCTAGAAAGTGACTTCGGCTTTGATCCGACCTAGAATCTGAGTTAATGCGTTTATCTGTATAACAATATTATATCACGCAAATATCTATAATATGATTTTGAATATATTTATAATATAATCTTAAACTTAGTCATTATAATATTTTAAACTTAGCAACAATGATATAATCTTCAACGTATTAGTAATATCTAGCATTTATCCATCAACTCGATTACTCTAGCTAACTAACCGATTTCAAACATATAAAACATGGCATGAATTACAACATGAAAGGTGACATAAGCTTACTAAGAGTCTATTGCTTTGTAATATCATTTTATACCCTGAGAAAACATACTCAATGCTTTGTAATAATATTGTTTTATAACTCTGAGCATGCATTCATTGCTTTGTATTATTATTTATAACCCTGAGAATCCACTCACCTGCGTGTGAGCTAGCTGTACACAACCTACTATGCTTGGGTATTTATTGTTATATTAAATTTATGAAATATAAATTTGTCTCAGTCTCATTACTTGCTCATTATCTTATGAATCACTAGTTAAGGTATATAATAGAATATGTAATAAGGGGGGAATGTCTCATGTTTTACTGCTTTGCTATTGCTGGAACGCGATCAAAGAGATATCGAGTGTAACCTCAGGCATGTCATTCGCAATGGGTTGACTTGGAAGCACGAGTGAGAGGGTTGAGGTATGATCAGACGTAGGATATTACTATCCCGACTTGGTCAGCTTTTGGTTCTCTGGCTTGGACTCTCAGTCTGTTGAGCAAATGTACAAACCTGACCGTTACAATGTGTATTAAAAATTAATATTAAATGATCATAATCTGAATGTCCTTCAAAAATTGGCTGATATCATGGGAATAAGACTTTTTAGAACTTGTAATGATGCATCATAGTATATCTTAGAATTGCTAGATTTCTCCTAAATGTGAATTTATTGATTGATGAAGATTATTAATTGTGTATCGGGTGAGATCTTGGACATCAAAACAAACTCCATCTATTTCATTGTTATATTTAAACAAAAACAAGCAGATCACTATGGGTTAAAGAAACTTTAGTAGATAATAGTTAAGTTTAGATTTATTGCACCTGATTAATATTACAACAGAAATTATAATGGAACTGACTAATTCTTATATACTTTTTTGCAACAGTTGATGCAGTCAAAATATTGTTAGTATTTAAAATGAAATTATATTCACGTCTAAATTTAGATAGTTGCTTCATTAACTCAAACATTGGATAGAATGGGATCAACAAGGCCTGAATAGTCTTGTAGACTTCCAAAAAAAATTTGTTATAAGAAACTCTTTGATTCTTATTTGAGGTCTTAAAGAAATCAAATAGAGCAAATTCTTAATGTCCTCCTTAAGTTCTTACCTTGCAATTGTTACTATTTATGTGATTATTCATAAATTAAAATATCAGATTGCTCAACATGTATCAACAATCATAATGAGTTTGCTGGGGAGGGGGGTCTTTGAGTTTAAGGTCAAAAATCAATCTTCTTAATTGTTTCATATTTTTTAACTGAAATATGAATTGGTTTTTTGAAGACATACTGATTAAATGAGTATATGAAGAGTAATAATTCTCTTTTATACATAAATTATGACAGAAAAGCTAAAATTTGATCATCAGTACTTAATGGCTAAAAGCAGAGTGTTAAGAATCCCTTATTGCAGACATTTTTCTATTCAATCTATAGATTTCTGACATTTAAACACAATTTATAAAGAAAAAAAATCAGAATTCACAGAACTTGAGTAGACTAACATTAGGAAAAATATTAGTCAGCATGAAAACAGTTTGACCGTATATAAAATGTATTTAAATGTGAAATATTCAAAGAAACTATATAGTAATAAAGAAAACAAAAAAGTAAAATATCTCTTACAATATTTTCTAAATTGCCAAGTTGTTTAAGTATTACAGTGAGATATGCATTTAATTTATGAAGAAGGGTTAAACCCTAAGGAATTGATGCAATTATTACAGTTCTCTTTAAAGAAGCAAATCAAGGAATACTTATTTTTGTCATAACTATATACTGAATAACTATGTGATAAAGATGTATCAGATGATCTGAAGAATACAATAATAGCATTGATGAAAGGTGAAATGAAAATTATTAAAAGTTACTGATCTATCAATCTTCACTAAATTGTATATAAAGTTTTTGCTAAGATTATTACAACATATATATAAAGAATCACACCAGTAACAAAAAAATTGAATTTAAAAAGATGTTTTAGTACAATAGATTATATTCAATTAGAAAAGAACCATGAATATGAGTTAACCATTATATTTTGAATTTGTAGATTATGATTAATATTAACTCCTTTTTTTTTTATTCTCTTAGTCTCTCATTTTAATTCACAAAAGCTAACTGTATAAACTTTTGAAGAGATGGAATCTAATAGTACCCACTTATCAATGTTAATCTTAATATCAACATGCAAACTAACCACTATTGTTACAGTTTTTATAATGTTTTTCAGAATATAACAAAATTCTGAGTTTAAGTCTATGTTCCAAAATTTTGTTCAGTACTAAGTAATAGTTTACATTGAAACATTGATAAAAATATGTGACAAGATGATTTTGACTCTTCAAAATTTTTTACAACAATTTTCAGAGTACTTTATGGATTAAAATAGAAATCTAAAATAATAATAAATAGTGATTACTAAATGTAACCATTGATATGGATGTAACACTTCAAAACAGCAGAAAATGTGACAATAATTATGGAAACTTGAAAGTAGAACTAACAAGATAATTGTTAAAAAATAACTACAAATACTTTGGTTAGATTATTAATACATATTGAATCATAATAAATAAAACTAAGCTTGGATTGAGAGCTTTGGGATAAAAATGATATAATATTCAAAGAAAGTATGTCCACATGTTTGAAAAGTAAGATTTTTGAAGATATGCTTTACCTGTTATCTCGTGAATCTGAGATTTAAATGTTAACAAAAGAACAATATAGAGACTTCAGATCACACAATAAAATATTGGAGAATTGTATATTTGTAGTAACCACAAGAAAGAATACAATAAAAATATTGACATCATTGAAAATATTAAGTTTGAAGTAAAGCTTGGCTGAACACATTTCATGAAAAGATGACAATAGACGAACAACTGAAGTATTAAATTAGCTTCTATGGGATTTTAAAAGATCTATTAAGAGGTCATGCATGAGTGGATAGGCAAGGGAATTTGCTGGAGTGGCATGGCAAAAATAAAATAGATGGAAGAAACTAAATTGAACTTGGAAAGATCTTCATTCTTCAGTGAATCGATAAAACAGGCAAAACTCCATACAGTAGTGCCACTCAGTGCCAACATGAGTAATCAATGGATGCCAGAAGGCTTGTGCATAAAATCCTTATCAAGTGCCTACTCATCCAACATCCCCAGACTAGTTTCTGACTTGTGGCCTTCATCTGTGAGGAGCTTTGGATCTGAGAGCACTGCACCTAGATCTTAGGATCTAATGCAACCCTCCAGCAGCCACATTTTAACTCTACTTAACTACAAAACTATGAGAATAAAATTGAAAACATAATAATAGTTTCAATCTAAGCTCAATAGCTTATATAGTCATATGGGTCTGAACCCAGTTCAGCACCCATACATTTTGATGCCTTTGGCTCTTTAACAACCATAGCTAACATTATTCTATTAGGCAGGATTGGTGTTAAATCATTAAACAACACATGATCACTATTTCTTATGCTAGCACAAAACAGGCAAAACTCCATACAGTAATGCCACTCAGTGCCAACAAGAGTAATCAATGGATGCCAGAAGGCGCTCAGATCCAAAGCTCACTGACGAAGGCCAGAAACTTGTCTGGGGATGTTGGATGAGTAGGCACTAGATAGGGATTTTATGCACAAGCCTTCTGGCATCCATTGATTACTCTTGTTGGCACTGAGTGGCATTACTGTATGGAGTTTTGCCTGTTTTAATAACAGTAATGTGCTAGCATAAAAAATAGTGATCATGTGATGTTTAGTGATTTAACACCAATCTTACTTAATAGGATAATGGTGGCTATGGTTGTTAAAGAGCCAAATACACCAAAATGTATGGGTGCTGAACTGGGTTCAGACCCATATGACTATATAAGCTATTGAGCTTAGATTGAAACTATTATTATGTTTTCAATTTTATTCTCATAGTTTTGTAGTTAAGTAGAGTTAAAAGGTGGCTGCTGGAGGGTTGCATTAGATCATAAGATCTAGGTGCAGTGCTCTCAGATCCAAAGCTTCTCACTGACGAAGGCCACAAGCCAGAAAATAGTCTGGGGATGTTGGATGAGTAGGCATTAGATAGGGATTTTATGCACAATCCTTCCGGAATCCATTGATTACTCTTGTTGGCACTGAGTGGCACTACTGTATGGAGTTTTGCCTGTTTTAATAATAGTAATGTGCTAGCATAAGAAATAGTGATCATGTGTTGAATCAATAAAGTTTGAAAATAATGATTTCTTCAAGTGAAACACTTTTCCACCCACAATATATATATATAATGTTTTGAATATTTAACACTGTAAATATTTATATATATATATATATATATTAATGTGCAACTGCACACATTATTTTTAAGATAAAAATAAACTATACAGTGCTTACGTGTATATAACACTTCTCTCATCGTTATAAAGGTGTTTTAGTATATGACAATCGTACTTTTGCTTTTATGAAATTAGTATATTAATTACTTACCTAACCATTTCGAATTATTTATTATCATAAGAATATCAAGATGGCCGACTTATATTGAATGACTAGATAAAATGGGTTGATCGTCAATTCACTAACTGGAAAAAGTTTCGAGCTAATTTCAGTCCAACAGGCAAAAACACTCAGGTTTTTTTTTGTATTCTATAATGAATGCCTTTTATTTCTAAATTATATTACTTTTGTTTAAAAATGGGATGTTTAATATCTTAGAAATCCGATGATAAACACTTGTATGTGAAACAATTTTTTTTACAAACATGTATATATTCTAAGCAACAAGGTAGGGGGTTGAAAATTAATAGTAGAAAAGACAAGAGTGTATGTAAATTGTGTCATTACATATTTTCTGAGATGAAGCATTGTTCAGAATGTGAAAAAAAGAAGAAAACAGTTTGGGGGGAAAGAATGCTAGAAATGATTGATTAGATTGAATGAGTTCTTCATCTTCAAACATTAATTTCTACGTAGCTTCGGGCGAACTTTGCACATTCTTAGCGGAAAGAATTTAATAATGTTTAATAGATATACTCACTTCGCTATACTAATTCTTTTATTTATTTTAAATAAGGAATTATAAAAAAAATCGATTTTTTAAAAAAAAATTCTACATATATGTAAACCAGTTAGAAAAAAAAAACTTTTGCTCAGAAAGAACTACTTCAGTAAATCACTTTTCAATTATACTATACACATATGATCTTTATTATCGCCAAGCCTGGTCAGCATTAACAGCGAATGTAAAGATTGTAGCTGCTCCTTCGCTCTCTCGAGCCCTATGATGTATTATTATTTAAAAGAACACAAATGTTGCTTCATTTGGAATAGTTTATTAAAAATAGCTAAATACCTATTTGCCTATTATTAGAAGACAGTTGGACTTTCTTTAATCAAGCTTTGGATTTGAAGTCTGAAGAGCTAATACATTACCCAATTTACCTTAAGACTCTTTAATGCAATTTTAATTGTTTTGAAGTTTGTTGCAGTAATATTCTAGACTATTCTGAAATAAACTTGTCTAATTCCATTCTTCATTGTATTCTGTCCTCATTTATATCTTTCCAATGAAAACAACCAACATTGTCCTTTTTTTAGAAGGTCTTTGAAAAAAATCTTTATAAACTAAACAAAATATGCCCCTCACATAGAAAACATAGAAATCTTTATATATATATATATATATTTAAATCTTGTATGGTTTATTGTTTTAACACTGGAATCCAATAAAGGTATGGTTTTATTATAGTAGACTTTATAGTAACATATTGCACATAACAAATTACAACTAATTTACTTGCAGTAGTTATGCCACTGGTGTACTTTTAAACTTCTAAAAACGTGAGCAGCACATAGGAATCTGTGCTGTTTTTTAATACCCTGTTTTCAATTTAAAAGCTATCAAGATATTTAAGTTTGCCCACAAATCTAAAATTGATGACAATTATCCAAACTAAAAATTGCTATTTTTTTGCATCACTGATAGATAAAAGACTTCACCAAATTCAATTCTTTATATGTTGCATTTAAAATATTAGTACATTCTGTAGATCACTTTTTTGAATTGACTAGAATATCATAATCATTCACATAGTGTAAATCCAAAAGCTAGGAAGAGGTTTTTTCTTTTAATCTACATTAAAAATCTTTGCCATAAAATCCTGTATCTCATCTTGATCCTTGATTCATGAAGCTGCTGTCATAAAAAAAAAAATTAAAGTTAAAAGCAGGTACACATCATTGTTAAACTCTAATTTTTTGCTTCAATATTTCAGATTTTCTATCTGGGATAATAATAATCTCTTTCATTCCATCTTGTTAAAAACTATATGATATAAATAAACTTTGGTGGATAAGGAATTTCAAAGAGTGTCAGACATTTTCAATTAATAAAGTCAGATACTTTTGACCAAATCAATAAAAGCGATGTACTTTTTTGCATTTTCTGGACAATGATAGTCATGTCTATATTGTCTTTTGATTCTCTAAAATCACATTGAATCTTTAGTAACCGATTCATTTATAACTGAAAACAACCTATTCAATAAAATCATTGTAAGTAACTTTGCCATAGTACAGGGATAGTGAACCCTTTTTTCTGCCAAAGGCTATTTGGAAACTTAAAACATAATTTGTGATTTTAAAACCTAATTTGTGACATACAAAATGATCAACTTTAAATTGTGCCAGCTACATTTGATCAAAAATTTAATTAATTCACCCCTAATGTGATGGTTGAAATTATGTCTCTTTGGTGAAATATGTGATATTAGCTGGTATTGATGATGTTGCTACTTGCAACTCCATTTTCCAATTTGTGTTCTTCAATCTAGAGTGTAGTTGACCCATAGCAATGCTAAGTTTTGAAAAAAACTGCTCATAGCAATAAATTGTTCAGAACACAGATACATATTTCAATGAATGTCTTCTCAAAGTAGGAAATTCATAATTGCCTATGTGAAGTTTATAGAATTCAGGCAGTGGAAGGTTGTCGTACCTGGCTTTTAGCTCATTATTGTCTTACAGCTGAATCATTTTATGTTGTAGGTTATGAGGCACATTGCTACATGCAACTGTATTTCCCAATTTGTGTTCTTCAGTTTAAAGTGTAGTTGACTGATAGCAATGCTAAATTTCAAAAGAACTTTCATAGCTGTAAGTTGTTCAGAACACAAATAATATTACAATGCATGTCTTCTCAAAGTAGGGAATTTATCATTGTCTATAATTATAGAACTCAGGCAGTGGAAGGTTGCTGTATCTGGTTTTTAGCTCATTGCTGTTGTACAGCTTAATGATTTTATTTTGTATGTTTGGTGGCACATCAGTTGTTCTACATTGAGCAGTGTATCAAATATGTTCAATTCTATTTGTTTACTTTTCACACCCTTATTCAAATATTTTAATTAGGTCTACATATTCATCAACATATTCAGGAGTAATAGCAGACCTCTTTCCTTCAAATTGGGGAGGTTTAATTAGTTTCAAATGATTTCATATTTGAAAACAGGGTACTAAGAAGCTGATTAGGGTCCTGCAACTTAAAGTTGAGTTCTGAAAAGTACATGATAAGGTCCATCATAAATGCTAATTCATTCAGCCTCTTTCTACCATTGACTTGCTTGACTGTTGTTTTTTAATATCTATGAACTGTTTGACATTCATAAAACATCATGACCATATTGTTGTAACTCATTCACCACCCTTATCTGCATAAATAAGATCACCATACTCAGAATCACGATCATTCATTAACTTCTTAAACTGATGCTGTTAAAACCCTCTGCATTTGATAAAATTTCAGGATGACATTACTGTTGATATCACATTGTTGAGACACAGTGATTGTGCACAGAGACTTCTTAGTATATATGTTGCAGTAGTATATAATTAAATCATTTGGATAAAGACTGAAACAATTTGCTTCTTTTTTGATATATGCGATTAATTCCTTTTGCAAATCAATTATGGCAGATCTCCATAAATATTAAGGACACTTAACTTTTCCAATGTTAACTTAAGTATTTTGATAAATAAAACAAATCTCTCAAATAACTTCTCACCTTTTATAATGCCATAAAATGAGAGCAGTTCCTCTCACATGTCAAACTTTGCAGTTATCCCTTAAACAAAATGGCCAGTTAAGATTTGTTATGTCCTTTGTTTCATCACAAGCTATAGAGAAAAATTGGAAATCTCTTGCAGAATCCAGAGTTTTTCAATATCTTGTGCTAAGTCAGTAATCTGATTCAAGATGATTCTCCAAGGCAAACTAATAATCTGAAAAAGATTTAATTTGTTTGGTGCTATCAGCATCACAGAAGCTATTTTAGCACTTTTAATCACAAACTATTTTATATGAAACCTTAGCTTCTTTGTGATTAACCCATTTTTACATAACTCATTTGAATAATGTTATCTCTGTCATAATTAATCCTAATGAGAGCTGATTATTATTTAAAACCAGTAATGAAGAGCATATGGCCTCCCAGTTCATTAAGTTAGTATTTTTTGAGCTGTAGTAACAATCCAGATTGTGCTTTTTTTTTATTATAGTTGATGCATTAATGACAAAGTAGGCATTTGGAGTT
The DNA here is from genome assembly GCA_028023455.1 of Epiperipatus broadwayi. Classification (NCBI taxonomy): domain Eukaryota; kingdom Metazoa; phylum Onychophora; class Udeonychophora; order Euonychophora; family Peripatidae; genus Epiperipatus; species Epiperipatus broadwayi. The sequence goes on along the minus strand of JAQFVV010006263.1, from coordinate 6,333,936 downwards.
ACATTTAATTGCAGCATTTTGTTTTTGGAAAATTCAACATTCTCCATTTTTTGTAATCACCATTAGTAGAATATTCCAACAAAAAGAAAGTGACACTTTTTTTTATCAAACCAATAATAAGAAGAAACTTTCTTGGAGAACCAGTCATGATTCTTCTTTTTATTATTTTTCTATTAAATAGTTGATTCCATCATTTTAAGATTTGAACACAAGCCAGGCAATAGATCTAGTTATATAAACTTAACAGGAAATCAAATATTATATATTTACTCATTGTTTGCATTGCATTTTCTGAAGTTGAAAAAAAGGCCAGTTGTTTCATTTCATGAAGAAGACTGAGGAAGTAAGTGAATCTTGAAGAAATTCATTTTTTATTTTCATTTTAAAAATTCAAAACTCTTTTCAATATACACTATAGATCAAATATTTAGAAAGTCATAAATTAATCTGTTCTATTTGCAGTTTTAAAGTGGCAATCTTCAAAACTAAAGATTCCTGCATCTAAACTCAGTCTATCACTTCCAATGCTTGAGTGTTATTAAAACTGGCAAAAATCTCCATACAGCAGTGCCACTCAATGCAAACATGGGAATATTGGATGAGGATGCACTAGATGGGTATTTTATGCACAAGCCTTCTGGCATCCACTGATTACTCTAGCTTGCACTGAGTGGTGTTACTGTATGGAAAGTTTTGCCTGTTTTAATAACAGTTATAAGCAAGCATAAGAAATGTTGCTCATGAGATGTTTAGTGGTTTAATCCTGGAGTGTCAGATGATTTCTTGAGCAATTAATCATTTGATTATTTTTAACTAACTCAATTAATTTTTTTTCTGTATCAACTATTCTTTATTTGTGGTTATTTCACTTTAAATTAGACACAAATCCTATAAACTAGTCAATTCTACACAAATATTCTTTGTATAATTTTTTATTCTCCTTGAGTCCATGGCAAGGATATCTTTAATGACTTTGTAACATGAGGCTTAATTGTAAATAAACAATACATAGTGCTCAAACAAGACTACTATTACAATCTTATAGAATATAGTGATGGTTAATCAAAGACTAGGTTTTATTACTTGATGGCTTATAGGTTATACATGCTACCAAATCACAGTTCTATATCTGTATTATATAAGCAGTGTTTTCTGAATTATTATTTCTTAATATTTTTTTTAATCTTCCAGTCTTCAGTTATCTAAAATGATGTCATGCTCCATTTCTCTTACTAATGGCAATAAGAATGTGCATTTGTGTAATCAAATTTACATTTTGAAATTACACACCCAATAATTCTGATTATAATCTTCTTGTTTTTTTTATATAAGCACACCTGATATATAAATTGTATGAATTCTTCAGCATTAACAAGGCAGCAATAATGACAGGTTTAAAAGATTAGTCATTAGTCATAATCTTTTATAACATTATTAAATCAAAGATGAATCATTTTGAATTAGATTTTTGTTATAAGTTTTGATCACCAAATGATTGTATGCTTGAGTTATCTGAGTTTTGGTCAGAAAATGACTATGCTTGGGTTATACAAATTTTGAAATAACTCTGCCTCTTCTCCAAAATGTGAAAGGAACAAAAATTGGTGATTTAAAAGTATTCAATGTCAATATTTGGTTAAGTCTGAGGTTAAAATATTACCCCAAAATCTTAAGTTTCTGAATCTTTCCAGGTTATTCAGGTAAGAATAACATTAAAAACAAAAAAAATATCAGAATATTCATATCCTTTTGAATTATTTTTTTAAAAGTATTAATTAAGTAAATAAATGATTGTCTTTATTCCTTGAGAATTCACAAGAAATTCAAGCACTGGAAGTGATAGAACTGAGCATGCTCATTGAAAACTTAAGCTCCAGAGTCTTTTATTCTACTATTGCACTAAACCACATAAGTATTAACTGAATAATGTTAAATGTGATTTATTGGCGTGATTTAAATTTACATTTAAAATTTTACTTCAATTACACTAATAAATTATATTTATTAATAAGTATTATTAAAAAAATTAATTAGAAATAAAGAAATCAAAATTAAATACAATTTATTAGCACAAAATGTAATTTTTAGTGTACTGAAATATTGATTTAAAAAAATTAATTTTCTTTTTTTAGAGAAAATTGATTATGAAAAAAGTTTGCATAGTAGTTTATGTTATGCTGTTTTACAAATTGTATACTTTGAGCATGCATGTTGAAGTATATTAATGGATATTAGATTATTTATCATCATTGTTTTATATTGCCATTACTTTTGCATTTACTAACTGACTTATTTTTCATCAATTTAATTTCTTTTAAATAAGTCATGTTTGTTTGACTGAAAGTGTTTGGCCATTAGAAATATAAATTTGTGTCCTTTGAATATTGATATTTATCTTATAGTTGTAATATTAGTAATGGAAATAGTGATACTAAAAGTATTTTAACTTTTTTTCAAATATAGGTATATGAAATGTATAATTAAGAAAATGTTGAAACATTTAACAGCAGAAAAGGTTTGATTTATAACAAATAAATTTATTTAAAGCTAAGCACTTTTTATACTGAATTGTATTATAATCATATCATTAAATGACTAAGGGCAGTTGAGATCCAGATTTAAAATTATTTTGAATATTAGAGAATAAATTTTCATAAAATTGAATTTTTAGGAGTAGATTTACATACTAATAATGAAAAATGGTATCTACAAATGCCATTTTTAAGAAAGAGGTGTGCTAGAGTCCTTTTTATTAATGTCTAGTTATTTTACCTTTTGAATTATTTAGTAACTTATTTAAAGTCAAAGGTGAGCCTACTAAAGGCTTCACCTCAATTTGTGTACAAAATTAATTGCAAAGATCCAACTGCCAAAGGTTTATTATGGAGAAACAAGAGCTGACTTATCTACAAGACTTGCTCAGCATAATTATTTACATAACCAGACTAATAAAAGCAGTGAACACTTCCATTTTCCTGGATCATGAGTTGCAGTCAGGCCACAACTTTGATCTTACTACCGCTGACATTGTTTAGTCTGAGAGAGATGGTAGAAAGAGAAAGGTGAAGCAGGCATGGTCAATAGCTAAAGATATGTATGTTATTAATGAAAAGAACTCTAGCACTTCTCTTTCTAAAGAATGGAATTTGTAGCTACCATTTTTCATCATTAGGATGTAAATCTACTTCTAAAAATTCAATTGTATGATAATATATTGATCTCAACTGCCTTTAGTTATTTAATGCTATGATTATGATACTATTCAGTATTAAAAGTGCTTAGCTTTAAATAAATTTCTTTATTGTAAATCAAACCCCTTCTGCTATTAAATGTTTCAACATTTTCTTAATTATTACAGTTAGTGCAGAAAATCAGGTTATAAAATCCTTTAGAATTACATATATGAAATGTGAATACAGTATATCTTAAGACTAATATCATCATCATCAACCATTATCAGTCCACTGCAGGATGAAGGTCTCTCCAAGTTTAATCCATCTTCTCCGATCTTTAGCTTCTCTTTTCCACAACACCCCTGCACATTTTCTTATTTCATCCATCCATCTCACATGTGGTCTCTTTCTGGGTCTTTTACAATCTCTTGGAATCCAGTTTAAAATTTCAATTGTCCATTTATTATCATTTCTTCTAGCAATATGTCCAGCCCAGCTCCATTTCAATCTTTTACTTTGTTCTAATGTCAGATTCTAGAAAGATTTTGTTTCTTATTGGTTGCATTACTGCCAACAAAAGACTAATTCTTTTCTTCTTAGCACCTTTAATCTATACATTAATATGAAAATTGACCATGGATCATAGCTTATGAGGATATTGACCATGGCAACTTATTTGATTTGTTTTTATTGAATATTCACTCAACATAAAGAGTGACCATCAGGAATACTTATATGTAGGCAGTTAAATCACTATAAAATATTTGTTTGAGTTTTTGAAACAAATGCATCTTATTTACAAGGTCTTAATTAGGAGTAAGTGTGTAAAATAGGTCATATTATAAAAGCTCTTACAGATGCATATCATAGATTAATACACTCCAAGGTTTAAATTATAGTTGCATTAGAGTATAGGTTCTATTCCAAACATAATAGTATAAAACTTAATATTCATTGTAGCTTTCAACATACTAAATTTTAATAGCAATTAAAGTCTAAAATTGCAATTTGAATTTTCAAGTTGTCCCAGTTATTGAAGCATGAAATTCTGTGTTGTAGATGTAAATAAATCTTGAAATCTTTAAAAAAAAATCTTGACTGGTTGTCTGTCATGATTCTATTATTAGTTACTTGATTAAAACAATGCATGTGGTAGTCTTTGCTTGGCAAAATATTAAAATGAATATGGAACTTCATAAGTAATATAAAGATGTAAAAGTAGATATTTAATGAGTAACAATAAGACCTGCAATGCCTATTGGAATTAAAACTGCAAAGGAGTTACAGTTATTTATCTATCATGACAATTTATATAATTTTTGAGACAATGAAAGTAATACATATAACCCAAGAAGTAACAATTTTATTAAATAAATATGTGGCATTCATTTATATGATACCTATATTTTGAATAAATTTGGTACTTTGATTATATTTTAAATATATAAGAATTTAGATGACATTTTAAATAATATATGCATCTTAATCATTTATTTAGATAGAGGTACCCAGCTTTAAGAAGTTAAAGCCATTTGTAATATTCAAAATGGCAAGACTGCATGTTTTAATGGGGTATCTGAAAAAAATTAAAATATAGTGATATGTTCATTTCAAACTATTGGAATGTTTAGGACTATTTGGTGATGTAGGATTGCTTCTAGAGTTTACATTTTTAAAAATAAAGGGGATAGAAAAAAATCAGTAATTATTATAGAATGTCATTGTTTTCTACTATTATAAAATGACTTATTATGATTTTATTGAATAAGTTGATCCAGTCATTCTTTATCCTGTTTAGATGAGAAAAGGCTCTGAATTACCAGACTCAGAGGTAAATATTTCAGGATTAATTTTAAACTGGATAACATAAAAAAGTGGTTTAGACTAACTGAATATAATTTTAAACATTTGAAATAAAAAATTATGATTATCAGGGTTGTTTATTGGCCCCTATATTGTTTTCTATTTTTATGATAGTCATCTTTGAAACTGTTTATAGGTATTTTTTAAAATAGGTATCAAAATGTTATATAGGTCTGATGATAGTTTTTTTAATGCTTTTATTGAAGTTGAAAAATCTGTTGGTTCTTTATTTATTTGTTAACTTGCAAGAGAGCATTATATTTTTTTCTTTCAATTTAATGACATTAAATTATGGTAAATATATCATAGCATTGTTAAGCTTTTTTAAAAAAAAATCCAAATAATAAGATAAAATTTCAACAATTTTAAATAAAAAAGTTGATTTCTTATACACATATAATTGTGTACACATACTAAATATGATATATACATAAAGAGTATACATTAACTTACTGCAGAAATATCCAGTGATATATATATATATTCTATATGTATGAAATTGATTTAAAGTAAAATTATATGTATTAAGTGAAGTTTATTTACAATGTAGTTTTAGTAAGCTTCTTTTTTTAAAAAAAGAACAAATTTCCAATCAAAATAAAAATGTTAAGCACTTTTCACTTAAAATAATATTTCATATTTTAATCACTCTTATATTCACCCATTTTTATGTACACATACTAAATATGGTATACACATAAAGGGTATACATTTTAATTTATAGCAGAAATATCTAGTGATATATATATATCATTTATAAGTACCAGTCAATTTAAAGTATAATATAGTTTTAAATTTTCATTTACTGTACCAATACTAAAAACTTAAAAATAAAAGAAAAAAATTTTTATATTAAATTATTTTATTGACCATGCACTAAAAAAAATAATTGTTTCATCAACCACAAGTGAGATTTTAGATTTAACTTAAAATAAAATCATGAGAGGGGTCCAGAAATTAAGTCAATCCCTATTTTTTATAATAAGAAATTGACTTAATTAATTTCTCCTCTTCCCCATGCTTTTATTTCAAATTAAATTTAAAAACTAGCTGTGATTGAAGAAAAAAATATTTTTTTATTTTTACTGCATGGTCAATAAAAGCATATAATATGGAAAAAAAATCTCCTAATTTTGGATTAATTAAAAGAAAATTGAGAATTTCATATTTATTATTTCTAGATTATGCTGTTTTTCTAGGTGATTTCCTGAATGTTCTTAAATATTTTGTATATAACTTATAAAGATTTTGATCTAGTAATTAATAAACAACAAAACTTGGTACTTTGTGAATTAGTCTAAAAGAAATTTTTTGATCAATTTAGCTTAAGAAATCAATTTAAATACCTTGATTATTTTTTTAGGTAGGAGGAAATCAGACCTGAATGTTGATATGTGACCTATTTAAGTATGTGTTGTCTCATTTAATAAGTACAAAGATATTTCATTATAATGATATATCTACATCAATTAAATTAGATGTACATAGGGTTCTCATTCTGTTAAATTTATTATATAAAAATATGATAAAAACTCCCTATTAATATAACATAAAAGCAATTGATAATTTTATTTAATCTTTAAGATTTTGAAATGTGATGACATTATTATTAGACCAATTAATACATTTTTCAGCTTGTGATGGCATTGAATCTACAACTGTAAGACATTTTTATTGGCATTTGCATGGGAATTAATTCTAACAGATTTCTAAAAATATATTTTATGGCTTAAGCATGGTTTTTGTGAAAGAAGCAACACTTATTTATGTTACAAAGTTTGTCTCAAGTATACTCTATCCAGTATCCATTGAGATGTTATAGATGAGCATAGAATGTGATAGAGAGTTGCTATTATTCAAGGTGTTAAAAAAATTTGCAGCTGCAGTTAAAAAATAGTGTTTCAAAATATCAGATATTACATCTAAATGCATTAAAATGCAGGCACTTGTGAAGATAAATACAAATAGTATATTAATTGTCTGAGCACTTTCGAGAAGTTTTATCTTCTCATAAAAAACAGTATATGTTACGTCTGGTATTCACAGATTTGTTTATAGAATCAGCATAAAACCTACTTACGACCCCCCCCCCCCCGTCTTAAAAGTTAAAATGACTATATTTCTTATATGAGTGATCGCTATTGTTAATGGTGACGACGATTTATTGAACTATTTTATTAATTTTATCTTAATATATGCGATTGTGTATATATATTAAATCTGTCTATTTTATTTACTATACTGTATTTATTTCATTTTTTTAAAATGTGAATGTATTTTAAATTATACAAATCATAAAATATGTTAAAATAGTGAAGTCTGCAGTCATGAAAATTTGACACACACACACCCTTTTCATAAGTTATTTGGGTTTTAGAAGTCGCCAAATTGTGAGAAGCTAGAATAGTAGGATTGTACAATTAGTTAGCATTTCCTCCCACCATAATTTGTTTTTGTATCTCATATTCACAACTGCATTAAGAAATAAAATTCTTTATGATGTAAATTTAAATTTGAGATATTAAAAATAAGATAAGAGAGTGAAGCATCCCAATAATATTTGATTACTACTGCCTGATTATAATACCCAGTTACCTAGTTACCACCAATGCCTTTTAATAGAGAACTTAATGTCCATATAAAATTCTACATAACTGACAAGAGAATTGCTCTTATATTATAGATCATTGTGTTTTGAATTCAGTTTTTTCTTTAGTAAGTTAGTATCTACACACACATATATAAAATAGATATATATTTTATTTCAAAGTATGAGAGGAATCACACAACTTATTGGATGTAAGATTTATTATATATGAAAAGGCAACACATTAATACTTGTGTCATTTCACCTGTCACTCTTTGAAGTAGGTCATCATATATGCTTTGGGTATTTAAGAATTGTACTGTTTCTGACTTCTCATCAGTGATGCTGAAGCCATAGAAGTTGATAAGTAGATTGCTGTTGCAAATGCCATATTGTATATTTTAGTTTCAGCTACTCCTTATGACATAAGTTTTATAGCACATTATTAAAATATTATATTTAGAAATTCTATGTATTAGATATATACAAACATATAAAAACAAATAAAAATTAGATCATAAAAAATAATTTAATATTTTTATTTTAGAAAAAATTATTAAATAATATTATTATATGGTTAACTAAATTAAACCAAAAAAACAAGGACAATTAACAAATAGAGCTTATAATATTTAAATACAAATATATTGAAATATACTTAACTTTAGATCTAATTAAAGGGGATTTAAACACAGACTTTCAAGCTTCCTTCAAATCCTCTTTAATTACAAATAGAGCTTGATGGGTTGGTCATCATTGTTATGAGAGTTTGATAGATTTTATGGATTACTTTGATATTTTATCATAATATAAAGATATAAAAATGATATGGGAGACTGCTAATTCAAGTTACACAAATTACTGATTAAGAAGTATTTCTGATTCACATTAATTCTGGTGAGATAAGTTAGCTAACTGCTTGGCCTAATAAAAAATTCAAGATAATAACAGATAGAACATTATTAATCTAATTCCCCTTAGCTTGATGACTTACAATCCAAGCAAAATGATAAAAAGCACCTTTTGTATTTTTTACAACATCATTATTTTAGCATGAAATAAAATTTGCTTAAATACTATTGTTTATTTAATCTTGAATTCATGTACATTACAAGTAAATAAAGATGGTAAATACATTAATATACATACATTTTAAAATAAAAAAATTATGAAATAAACATATTCAAATATAAATAAATATACATAAATTACTGAGCCAAATTGATGCAAGAACCATGTTAATGGTTGTTTTTTTAACTATTTATATATTTTTATTTTTTACTATAATATGTAACAAAAAATAAAAATTATTTTAAAAATCAAATATTTTGAGGAGAGGGATCTCTAAATCAGCTGACACAAAGTTTGCAACATTAAATATACTTTGGTGCAAAAGATATATATATATTACATTTTATTTACTTATTTTGATTATAAAATAATCCTGCTGACAGGGTTTCAATAATACACAGTTTTAAAAATATATATTAAATAAAATTTGTGGATTTAAAAATATAAATTTTGTATATTAATGCTCACATGAGTAACATTGCAAATCATTTCTTAGGCAGCATTTTCTTCTTTAGTGCATTTAGAAAGTCATACAGAAAGCATTTCTTTATAAATGTGTATCAATTAATTTAAAATTTTTGTTTAAAATATGTCCAAAGTGCAAAAAATAATGAAAATTCTTCCAGGTCTAAAAAACTATTAAGTGTTGTCTATATATAATAAATTGAATATATAAATATTGAGAGAATATATTCAACTAGTGCTCTCTCTCTCTCTCTCTCTCAATTTATTACAGTATTATATTTTGATATTTTAAAAGTACATAAATTAAATTATATTAGTGATATGTACATTAGATAAATATTATTTATAAATATTAGTCATTTCTATTCAATGTTTATTTTAAAAACAATCATTCACTAAATACACAAATACTTTTAATCATTAACAGCTGTATGCTTGAAGTAAAAGTATTAATAAAAATAATATCTAGAGAAATGAGGTATGTGCTCATATGTTATAATGTACTTTATATAATGTTAATTATTTGTGATTAAAAGAGCTTGGAATAAAATTCCATATATTAGGTGTAATAATACTTAAGGCTAAATGGGTTTGTAAGTAATCTTTAAAAACCAGTCAACACTTAGACAGTCCCAATATCAATAACAATCAACAACTTCAAACTGTTGTCATGGCAACCTCATTTTAACAATAACAATAACAATCAACAATTTCAAATTGTTGATTGTTATTGATATTGTCTAAGTATAAGTGTAAAGGAAGTTGCCATGACAACAGTTTGAAATTGTTGATTGTAATTGCTATTGGGATTTTCTAAGTGTTGATTGTTTTTAATGATATATATATATATGGACATCTTGAATGTGTGATGTTATAAATTTAAATCAACTTAATTATAAAGCAGTTAACCTAGAACACTTGCCCCAGGCCAAGAGTCAATGTAAACTGATAAATTGATGTATCCAGTATATATATATCATTACATTTAATATTTATAATTTTATTAGCATATGGGGATTTTAAAGTTACTGGAAGATTATAATGAGGGAAGGAAAAAGCATATTTTGAAATTATTCTTAATCCAGAAAAATTATAAAACCAGGAAGATTTACAAATGAAAAAAGAAATGAAATAATAATATTGCATCAAATATATTTCTATATTATTACATTATATATAGTGAAACCATGAGCTGCACAACTTCAGTTAAGTGTAACCAAAAAATATATAAACAAATAAAAATGCAAATAATCAAATTATATCAACATTCAAATTTATTTCATTTTATAATATGTGAGCTGCCATTTTTTCCATCTCTGAGCAATGTATGCAATCAACATTTTTTAAAAAAAGTTATTTGAAAATTAATTTCACAATATGCTAGCAGCCATGTACACATTCATATTCTTCAGTTAATTGTAAAAGTGCATGCATTTTATTCTTTCCATATTTGATATGCAATATTCTATACAATAAATTTAAGATTATACTTTAAATTAATATTGACTTAAAATATCAAAACAATTAGAGTAATCATAGTTTTTATAACTAGACTACTATTATGTTTTAATAAGAAAAAAATGTCATTGAAAAAGCAGCAATATTGCCCAGCGAATATTTAGTTATGATGAAAGTCACTATTCAATTTATTTAAAAAATAAAAATATATATTTTTTCCTTATTCTTATTTTGTCAGTGAATGAGTGAGTAAATACATACTCAGTAAAATATTTGTAAATGTGTCCTTATTAATAATATTACTATTATATTTTAAAAAAATTTGTTTATACTATAGTCTTAATTTATATATGCATACTATAATATAGAAATCATCTATATGTACATGTTCTGCACACTTGCAGTTCAATAAGCAATATGTATTCTATTCTAATCAAAATTTGTCAGTAAAATGTGAGCTATTCTACACAATGTGCAATGTATGCAAGGGAGATTGAAACAAAATTTAGCACATATTGTGGCTTCACTGTAGGTCTAATATAGGTTTTTGATGTGAAATCAAGCATCATGTATGAAGCAAAGAATAAATTTAATTTATTAAAGGGAAAATATATAATTTATACATTGTATTTAATAATAATATAAAGGCTTATTAAAATTTATAAGGTAGCTCTAAAAATTAGATATTAAATTGAATTGTGTTATGATCATGATAAACTAGTAAATCATATCAATGATTCAACAGATAATTACATATATATGGTATGTATTCTTAATAATGATCAAACATAAATTTGTCCATAATGTTGTTTTCAATAATTAATAATAGTTCCAACACAATTGAAATAAAACAACTATATAAAAATAATAAATATTTTCTTTAATGAACCAGTTTTTGCCCTATATTAGGGCCTTATTTTTTTTGGTATTTTGAAAAGGCCCTAATATAGGGTGAAAACTGGTTCAATAAAGAAAATATTTATTATTTTTATATAGTTGTTTTATTTCAATTGTGTTGGAACTATTATTATATGGTATGTATGTATTTTAAAACAATTATTTACCAGAAAGTCTGACACAAGGTCAATATACAAATGTATAATAAAATCTCTCGGTGTGGAATTACAATGCTTTGATAAATTATATTTTATGGGCTATGAAATATTGCTTTAGATGAACTGTTGACCAATCAGTTTAACCGGAGATTTACTTAGGTTTACTGTTCTACTTGATTCCGTATAGCGTTTATAGGAGTGATTAATAATGATTAAGACAATGTTACAACTATTTTTAAATTAACTGAAGAATTAAATAATAAATAACACGCTATTTTAGTAAAATATATTTATTATTTTGAAATGAACATAAATATTAGAAATAATTCATTTATAAACTTTTAAAAAAAAATTAAATTCAATATTTGCTCAAATATACTACGAGTTTTTAAAGCCTTCTAGCGTTACATTGTTATAATTAATATGGACATAAAAATTTACACATGTCAGAAACAGGTAAGTTAATTATGGGATTTTATCATAAAAATGTATCCGACTTAATGGAAAGTAATTGCAGTTGTTAATTACAAATCTTTGTCAATTTTGCTTTTATATTTTTAAGTTAAAAGAAAAAAATTGGATTTATTAATGTAGAAAACTTTTTTTCCAAAGGGAAGAAAAAGTTTATTGGAAAAATAAGAATTTCTAATTTATGATAAACAGGAGACATAATAAACAGTTTACTGTTTTTATCATCTGACAGTTTATTATTTTCCCAGCTGAGAAGGCTTTACAACCGATGTAACATTAATGAGATGAGAAGCAACTTGAACAATGCGTTGGAGAAAATTTGCAATTTTTAAAATGTTATTTCATAAAGTAATGCTTACATTCAAATGTCGATCACAGTGCTGGAGAAACATTTTAAACATATTTGTTCTATAATTGATAATATTAAAAAATGTGTGTGCGTGTGTAAACATAGACACATTATATGTACAAAGAAGACTTTCGATATATTTGCAGAATATTTTAAAGATGATAAATATAAATAACTTAATATTAAAAGGAAATATGCCTATGTGTTTGAAGAAAAAAAAATTTAATAAATGTGTTTTACCATGAGATTTGGACACTTAACAGAAAAGCAATAGAGAGACTTTAGATCTTCTCAATGAAGTATTCAGAGATGTATAATAGGAATAACGAAAAGAAATCGAAAATGAAATACATGGTTGAATGAACAAACAGGTGCTACTGACAGCACTATAAGAATTAAAAGACTGAAGTGAAGTTGGACTGGGTATATGCTATACAGATAATAATAGATGGACATCAAACTCTTACCTGGAGATTGTAAAAGACCTACAAAGAGATTACATATGAGATGAATGGATAAAATAAGAAATTATACTGAGTAATGTGGAGTAGAGAGACTAGATATCAGTAAAACTGAATTAAATTTAGATTTTTAGCCTGCAGATAAATAAATAAATACAGGATCTTCATTATCCACTTATTCTATTTTGTATGATGATGTCCAGGAAGATTTAGCATTCCCAAACTTAAACAAAGCTCATTGTCAGTGTAGGTTATTTACTAACTGCTGTGTATTGATTCTTCAATTACAGCACATGGATATTAGTTCCCAAACTAGTTTAGAGTTTGATTCGCAAAATAGTTTGTAGTTTATACCAAGTTCTCAACTGTTCTAAGTTAAGCACATCACAAGAGATTGGTGTATACCAATTAACACAGTTCTGGTCCCCATTGAGCTGTATTAGAAAAGCACTATGTATGTACAATAATTAATACTCAAACTATAATCCTGAATGTATAGTTTCTACATCTTAATTCTCTCCTTTCTCAACATAGAATAATTCTCAGTTCCCATGCTGTTCTCTTGCAATGGATGCTGTGCTAGAATTCCCTGAATGCACTTTGTACTCTCTCTGGCATTCATTTCCAAATCCCCCCCTTTTATCTGTTTAGTTTCTTTTGTTTTCTGGAGTATACTAGTTTATAATTAAGGTGGACTTTAATTAAATTTATTTTTTTATCTGATTAATCAATTTGCTTCAATTAATTGCATTTTAAGCCAACTCAGACAGCAACTACGTAGAATGTCTATAATTAAAATATTAGAAATGTAAAATGTCTTTTAAAAGGAATATTTTGTGTATGTTTAATTTTAAAATGCATATTTTACAATACCTCCCCTTACTCTAGAAAACCCCATGTTGTGATCCCTTGGTGCTTTGTTTTCTCTCTTCCCGAGCTGGAGAAACATTTGATTTTTACGATTAACCAATGTAACCTTGAAATTTGTGCAAACTCTTCTTTTTCCTCATTACCATGAGTGCCCTTTTCTCCTGCTTGGAGAGACTCTGGGTTTTTTCTTGTTCTACAGTTTTTGGATTTGGCAGCTCACTGTCTAAAGATTTCCATTCTTTTAAAAAATCTTTGAAAGTGTCTATTTTATTTTTGGCCATCTTTTTTGTGGGTCCATTTTACACTTCTGCCAACTCTTTACATGTTTAAATAATTCTGACATTGCAAGTTTGCTTTGTAATTTTCCACTAAGTTCTGAGTTTTGTTGTTCAAGTTCTATTACTTGTTGTCTAAAAGCCTTCAATATTCCTTGAAATTCTTCAAGTTCAGTTGATTTTTGTTTTATGGCCTGCTGACTTTATGCCAGGGATGACTGCAGCTCTGTTTTTTCTGCAACCAAAATATCTTTCATCTGTATGTGAAGCTGGAGTTGCTCCTTCAGAGAACCTTGCTCTTTATACTGCTTCTGTTCAGAGTCTTTCCATTTCTCTTCAAGTTGATTTTGTAATTTGATTTATTATAACTTTTCAGTTCTTGTAACTGCAAGTTGAGTTGTAGCTCAGATTGCATCTTTTTTCATGCATAATAGCTAATTCTTGGTTGCTTGACTCCAATTCTTGTAGTTGGGTCTATAATTTAATGATCTCTATTTGTCCTTGAGAAATAGTCCTATTTCTCATGGCACTGCTTTGTGCCTTAGTTGATATATAGTTAATATTATATGTTCTACCATTTGTGCCAGGATTACATTTCCTTTGTTGACTATCCCTTTCTAGTGATTTTCTGCATCCACATGCAAGGAGGCCCTTAGTTTGGCATTTGAAACATGTTTCTTGTTTCCATTTACAGTCTTTAGCTATGTGGCCTGTTTTTCCACAGCAGTAACATTTGATTCTGTTATTTCTCTGGGGTTTTCATTGAAACAAACTTATTTCTGCTTTATAAGTTTTGAAAACTTGCTCATTAATTTGATCTTTTTGATCTGAAAGCCTATGCCTGTTCTATAATTAAGCCATAAACTATCCCTTTCTTTATAGCACTTTGATAGGTTAGGTCTGCCTCTCTTCAGACATTTCCCATAGCAGCTGATCTAGTAATATATTTTCTACAAAATCACTATAAACAATCTTTCACTAGTTTCTTGAATGCTAAATTATATTGTTTGATTGTTTCACTATTTAGTTGTTTTCTATTTCTTAACTGTAGATGTGCTATGTGGCACGATGGGCGAGGGCTAAAAAATTTGTTTAGCTCCTGGGTTAATTCCTTGAACGGTACATTCTTATCTATGGGATTTATATATAATTTATTTGCTATTTCAATAATTTTTTCCCAGAGAAACATAAGAGGGTGGCTACATTTCACTTGTTGTCTTCAATGCCATTTAAAATGAAGACATCTTCAACTTGTGACAGATATATTGGCCAGTCGGCCACATTTTCCACATCAAACTCTCCAATAGAGTTTTGTCCAAAAACTGAAATTTTATAATTAATTACTGGTTATTCACTGTGGTTTTTAGGTTCGGCTAATTTGATTGTGCCAGGTTGTTGTGTATTGACTTTTCAATTGCAGCACATGGACATTAATTCCCGAACTAGTTTAGAGTTTGATTCGTAAAATAGTTTGTAGTTTATACCAAGTTCTCAACTATTCCAAATTAAGTGCATGACAAGAGATTGGCATATACAAATTAACACAGTTCTGGTTTCCATTGAGCTGTATTAGAAAAGCACACTATGTAGTATAATAATTAATACTTGAACTATAATCCTGAATGTATAATTTCTACATCTTAATTCTCTCTTTTCTCAACATAGGATAATTCTCAATTCCTACACTGCTCCCTTGCAATGGATGCTCTGCTAGAATTCCCTGTATGTGCTCTGTACTCTTTCTAGTGTTCATTTCCTCCCCCTTCCTTTTAGCTGTTTAGTTTCTTTTGTTTTCTAGTGTATACTAGTTTATAATTAAGGCCGTTATCTGATTAATTAGTTTGGTTCAAATAATTGCATTTTAAGCCAACTCAGACAACTAATTAGAACGTCTATAATTAAAATATTAGAAATTTAAAGTGTCTTTTAAAAGGAATATTTTATGTATGTTTAATTTTAAAATGCATATTTTACAATACTAACTACTATTTACTTCCCCTGACCTAAATACACATAGACACACAATGGAGATATATTTGGAATAGTTATTTAATTTCCAACTAGGAATTTCTAGACAGCAATTTAGTAAAAATTCTATATAGATAATTGGAGAGTTTTAGATTGTTAGTCAAAAGAAGAACAAAAAATGCATAAAATTCTTTGAACTATATGAAAAGTTTCTGGGTCTTATAGATTTAAATAATTTATTGCTTTTATCAACTTCAATAATTTATATATAGATAAAGCAGTCCTAATAATATATCGCAAGATAAAATGTTTTCTTCATTCTTCACAGAGCAGAATAAAGAATAATACATTACTCAGTGGAATAGCGTCTGATTATTGGTAAAAGATTTTAGCATTTTTTTTATTTGATTTGCTTTTAAATAAGAATGATTATATTCTCATTTCCAACCCATAATTGAATTAATATAGGATAGTTATTTAAAACTAATGCGAACTTTGTTTGGAAATTAACATTTCATTTAAAAACATTCCCCAAGTTTCAACCAAATTTAGATTATATATTTGCCATGTAGGATAGAATTATAATATGTAAACATTAATGATTTTAATGGAAATATTTCATATATCTATATTTCAGTTTTAATGTTCTAAGCAAAATGCCAATTAAAAACTGACATGACTAACTAATGATATGTCATCTTATAATAGTATTATCTATCTTTTACTTTATTTCCTTATATTACATAAAGAAAATAGCCCAGACCTTAATATTTTATAGATGTGAAAAATATTAAGGTTTTTAATAGTTTCACAAACAAGATTCTAGATAATAATTTGAAGGTTTTTATTCACTTTAAGATGTGTTTTCAGTTGGACACATCAGTTTTAATTGATGTCAGAGTTGCAATTAATTTATAAAATACATGAATAATTTTTACTGAAATTATTAATATTCAGTAAAGGTTTATGAAAATTTAATTATTTCATACTTAAGCTAAGAAATTACCATGGGTTTAAGATTATTATAGTTACTCTTATTAAAACTTTATTTGAAACTGAATGAAAGTTCAGTTAAACAGCTATCGATGAATTGTTTTTGTTTTTTGTAGAGATAATTTATCTAATAAAATAAGTCTTTGTGATTGCTATAAGATTTTCATAAATATTTATAGGCAGTATGTCTAAAGTTGTTGTATGTTTGAAAAACCCCAAATTGATAAAATTTCATTTCAGTACTTTAACTTGGGTGACGTCATAGCTGATCAGTCGTTCAAACGGTAACAGTAATTAATTCAATTCAAAAATAATTCTATCTTAATATAAAATGAAGCATTATTATAAGGGGAATGGAATAGAAAGAAGTAAAGGGTGTTGAATTTTTGTTTTGGCTCTGAGAATGATGATTGTAGTTGAATTTTTAAAAATGCAAGTAAATTTCAATAATTATTTTTTGATAATAGGATGTTTTTTTGTTCCTAAATAAGATTTCAAACTTAGAAGAACTTAAAAGAATTGATTGGTAATAAAGTGATAAAACTGTTTTCGTAAAATTGTAAGATTATTTCAAATGTTGATAGTCAATATAAATATTTTTTTAAATATTAAACATAATATATTACATTTATTTACACTGGGGAGTTCTTGATTCTTGATATGTGATTTTATTATAAGGAGACAAGTTTGTTTTATTAGTGAATGTTTTTATTTTGGCACCCTAAATCTCATTTACACCTCAATCCACTACCTTTTGTGATATTTAATTGATATGATATATTCTTAAAATTTCTTGATATAACAATAAAAAATGTATTGATTTTACTCTGTTCAGTAGCTAAATTAATTTTTTTTAAAATAAAATTCAATCTATCACTACTGATGCTCAAAGATTACATAATCTGTTGAGTAACTAACTATTCAATTATTTTTTTTACTGATGATATTTAAAATTTTTTTTGCTCATTGGTACTTAATCTCAGTTCAGAGAAAGAATGATTTTCTTCTTGTCGGATAAGATTACTATATTATTATCAAAAAAATATAATTTTTTTTAATCTTTAAATATAAGTTAGTAAAAATAATAAATTGGGATCTATAAGTGTTGAAAGTAATTTTGTTGGCTCTGGGATCTCAAATAGTCTGCTGCTGTTGAAATTTTGGACAATACATAGATTGACTATCAGAAACATTTTGTATAACTTATATAGATTATAGATTAGTGTGCTCTAATGTTAAATTGATAGTCATCTGAAAATACATCCTATTTCAAACAATATAAACAGGAAATTTAATATTGATTTGCTAAAGATAACTTCTCACACAAAATTTCCACTACTGTTAAAACTCAATGTTGTTGAGATATGGGACTACTTTGATTATAAGTGTTACTGATATAAATTTGTTCTCAGGATTGCTAAAACAAATATTAACTTTTTTTAACAAGGATTGTGACCTGATTTTAAAAATAATATTTACTCTAGTGATATTATTGTAATCTTACGATATTAGTGTTTACAAGATTATAAAATAATTTAATTTATATCTCCTTATCCCTTTTTCCCTTATATCTTTGTCAATAAGGATTGGAATTCAAAATTGAATAACTTTGAATCCTAAGTTTTTATTAATTTTAATTCTGAATCACAAGTTCTCATTAATAAAGGTAAAAATGAGAAATTAGTCTGGGAATATAAGTTAAATTGTGCTACCATCTTGTAACCGCTGATAAATTAAAGTTATAGTAGAATGTTTTTAGTATACTAAAATTTGTATTTACTAATATAGTAAGTTTTGAGAGATAAATAATGAGTTAGCATTTTTGATTTAATGACAATATGTCATTCTCTACTTGACAGAATAGTAAAATAAATGTGGAGATTATAAACAATATAGGGACTTAAAGGTAAACATTTAATGACTGGCAAAAAGTCTAAAAATATTTACAGTTTATTATTGCAGAGAAGATATATTTATTGTTTGATAAAGATAACTTTAGATTCTCTTTTCAATGCAAATAATATATGGATTTCTAAATCACTGGATGTCACTTTTACATATATGTGATGATTTATATAAATGGAGGAAATCTTTGATCATCATCTAAATAATAATTTAAAAATTCAAATAACTATTTTGAATGATACATATGTATTTATATACAGATATCCATCCACATCATATAAGCTCATTTATATATGAATATATTACATTCACCTTGAAGAAGTTAAAACAGCTTTGTATAATCTTAAATAATGGAAAGAATGTCATCTTAATTGGAAAAATTTTAATGTTTGCTGTTAATATATGAGAAAGGTATCTAAAAAAACCCAGAATTTTGTAATAAAAAATTGTGTATTTATTTGTACATATTACAAATTGAATATTCTTTAAAGTAATACCATTTGATGCAATGCACTGCTCTAAATGTATTTTCCACTGAATTTTAATGCATCTGTCATTTTTTTCTTAAACTTTTCCATGTCTGCATTTTTTCATTCAAAGAAATAAAAAGAAATTGCACAGAGTGAGATTAGGTGAATATAGTCAGTTCATAAACTGGGTTATGCTGTTTTGGGTTAAAACTGTTTTATATTTAATGCTTTTGCACTGGTTATGTAATCATGGTGAAGCCATCACTCCTCACTTTGCCACAAATCAAGATGTTTTCATCTCACGTGACACACAAATATTTTAAGTCCTGTACATAAAATGTCTGATCATTCAAATGAATTCTGTGTGAACAATAGTGTTTATATATATATATACACCTGGGTCTCTTTTTACGTGGACTTATTTAACACGATTTTGAAGTTATGCGATTCGTGTTTCACCAGAAGTCAATTTCCGATAATGTGCTATTACTTTAAATAATAAATTTTGCGCACTTATGTTATATTGAAAGTAATAGCACATTATTGGAATTCGACTTTCATCTTAGTAATTTAAATATTTTCAGTGCTTTATAATAGTAAGATTTTATGCAATAATGAAATTAAAATCATGATTTCCACATTTTATGTATACACATATTAAATTTTACAAGATTATAATGTAAATTTGTTCAAACATTGTGCATGTTAATTTTGCATTTTAAATCACATTCTGTTTTTGCTTTTTAAAAAAGAATGTAATCAATTATTATTTTCTTATTAATGACACTAATCATTAATGTGCTCTTAAATTCCAATGAGAGCTAAATGGTTGTATGTCTGGATATCGCGTGCTTCATAAACAATTAATAAAATCATTGTCTCAAAGATTAATTACTAATTACGTTGTCACCAGAAAATCATAATAATTAAAACGTTTATAAAAAAATGTAAATTACTGTACTGTAAATTATGCATAAAAATATATCATTTTGAATAAAATTAAATATTATAGTTTAAAAAGGTTTGTCTTCTACCAATTTTTTTCAAATTTGAAATTTTTTATTAGTCATATTTTATTTCCTTATTTTTTTTTTGCTCGAATTTTAAAGTAATTTTACATTGGTGCTTTGCTTTTATGCGAATTTTGAAAAATCACAGACCGCATCCCTCCTTTTTCAATGTAAGTTACGTCTATTTTTGCGCGATTTCGTTTGTGCGTGTTTTCTGAGGAACCTATCTATCGCGTAAAATGAGACCCAGGTGTATATATATATAAATAAGTATCATCTTGACATTGGACTTCACTTGCAGCACTTTCTTGGAATGTGATAAATTTGAACTCTTCTATTAATATCGCAGTGCAACTTACTTGTAAGCTGTGTCATACACTATAATTGTTTTTCCCTAACAGAAAACAGAATTTCATATTATTCTAAATTTTCAACTATCAGAAAAATTAATGAATAAGCAAGATACATTTAACAAAAAAAGTTACTATTTGCTACAATGACTTCACTCGATGGCACCAATTGGAAGACTGATGCAGAAAAGTTGCCATAAGAGGAATCTAGTGGTGGAAGTATGTACTATAATGATGCCACCCACCAGAAAATAATTTCAATTGTTTTGGGTATTTTGGGGAATATTTTAAGAATATTTCTATCTTTCCACATGAGAAAAATAAAGGAGATAATAAAAATTACAATAATTTATTTATTGTTATTCATTTTGGTAAATGCATTTTCAAATTGAATAGATTACTTTTTCTCAGAAATATGATGTTTACTACAGACATGACTTTTGCTGTAAGGTAGGTTGCAATAAAATTGTTGTGAGGAAAAGTATGATTTATATATTACTTGGACATTTTCCCACAATTTTAAATCAACTCTTTGCCAGATATTCTTTACCACTTTTTAAATCTATCCTCATAAAAGACAAACATGTATGCACAAACACGGAAGTAATATAATTTTCTATTTCTTCTTTTTCTATGTATTGATTTCTATTATAACATAGAATACCATTAACACCTTCTTAGACACTTTATCAATACTTTTATTTGTATTAAACTAACAGTTTTGACTGTCCTGCAGTCATCATCAGAGTCCTTGTCAGTTGAGTTTTGGTAATAGAATTAACAAGAACCCTGATGATGACTGCAGGACAGTCGAAACTGTTAGTTTAATACAAATAAAAGTATTGATAAAGTATCTAAGAAGGTGTTAATGGTATGATATGCACAAACATATATAATAATTAATAAATACAACTAAAATATATGTAAATAAACATTAGGCAGATTTTTGTGTACTCTATTGAAAATATTAGCTTTGGGGTGTGATATAAAATATCAAGCTAGTCTTCTCAAACTATACATATATATTAATAAACATAGTCTTACTGGATTTGCTATAAGTTTAAACACTCACCTTCTTTGATAGTAACCATTGGCATTTTTGTGACAATTTTAAAAACAAATGAGGAAATATCAGGAGCTATCTATTTTATTTTCAATACTCGTTTATTTCATCTAAGTTATAAATGTGAAGGTTTTATCTCACCCAAGAGACAGTTTCTTAGTTTTCATCTTCTTATTTGTTATAAATATATTTATATTGATTTATTTGGAAATATTCAGATTTGGATAATCACCTAAAACATATATATATACCAAATTATTGACTACTATTATTGGTTAGCTATGATCTTGCTATCTAAAACAACTGATCCAAAGCTCATGGCAGACAAATATGGTAACTATCTCTCAATTAAAGCTATTCCATTATTAATATTGCACAAAAAACTATCAAAGATTTTAACTATTTTGATTCAACATATATATAAAATTTCCAACCTATTTGATTTATGAATTATGTATTTTCATCCACAGTAAATAATTATTCTAGCCTTAGGTGGATTAGCACTTTGATAGAATATTGGATTTGTCATTTCTTTAATCATAAAATAATGACTGATTTTGAATGTTAGTTATGAACATCAGAAAAATTGTTTCAGCGATTAATTAAATATTCAAAACGTATTCATGCTTTGTAATCAGACAATAAATGGATTTATTTATATTTACTTAATTTTGAATTTTATGAGTCTAACATCAGTCATTAACAAATCACTGTTTTAAAATTAATGACTTCGGAAAAGAAATTATTGACGCTACAACAGCTTTCTGGGTTGATGAAACATTTTTTAGAAATAACTAATAATAAAAGTATAAAATTTAAATTTGATGCGTTCAAATAAAATGACTGCGTTTTTTGCTATGTTTAACGAATATATGCTATATTGCATACACTTTTATACTCTACAGATGATTATTATTTGATAATTAAAAAACCCAATTATGAGACCAACACTTATATGGAATAATGCTTTCATAGCTAGTAGTGAAGGCAATATCGTGTTTTTTGTTTTTATAGTTGACACACATACTGACCTAATCAAAATTAATCTAGGATCTTTACTCTCCAGTTATAATCATTGTTGTCTTATTATCTACACAAAATCATATAAAATAGTGCTAAGACCAAATGATATAAATTATCAGTGGTGATAATGTGTGCATCATAGGTGCTATTTTGTATTTCTTGCCATCCTATAAAAATTATTTACTTTAGCACCTCATTTTGAAAGTTGCCTCATAAATCATAATAACCTATTCACATCATTAAAATACCATAGAATTCATTAGTCTAGTCCATATTACCCTGAGATCTTTTCTTTCAGATAAAAATAACTAGATATTCTTTTATTAACTAATATTGATCATTAATTGGGTTCGCTGAGGGCAGGCTTGCCTGAATTTTTTTCAATTATATGAAGAAGATATAAAGTTCTTCTCTGGATTTAAACTCATGTGACGACTACAGCAGTTTAGCAAAGGAATCATTATATCTTTGTTTGTAAGGAAGTTGAGGCAACTCAACAATAGAGGGCTACAATTAAGTATTAACATTTGGTAATCATTAATGGTATCTCAACACTCCATATCATAATTAGCCTCAGTACTTTTCATTTGTAGCTACATCATAAAACAATGAAGTTTTTAAAATAATTTCTATGCTTAACAAATAAAGGTAGGAAAGAATAAATTGGAGTGTTTATCTAAAAGTTTGTGATAATGACTTTATTTTTAATTAAATGTTGAACAATTTTCATCATTTAGTTTTAATTGTTAAAAGGTTTGTAAAAAATTTAAATTTTACTTATATTTTCCCCAATACATTCAACTATTAATAATAAATAACACATGAATTAGTATAGAATACAATGTTTCAAGTGGTATTCTTTTCTTTCTTCTTAAGATGTTGCTGGACTGACTAATGATAGCACTAACATAGGAATTAATCTGATAACTTTTAGATTCATCAGTACTAACTTTAATATGATGCTCTAGGCAATTTTTGAGAGTATGCTGACCTCCATCTTTTAAGAGAAAAGTTAATGAATTATTTCTACACATTATGAATTCTCACAGAATAACTTGTAGATATTTGTCATTGTCACGTGAGCAACTTCCTTAAATTTTCTTCTTTTTACATTTTATTTTTTATTTAATATTCTTATGATTCATCAATCAAACATATATACATGGATAATATGTTGTTATAGATACATTTGTTTTTCCACTTTTTTTAATGGGATGGCTAATTTTATTGATATTTGTTCCTCCGTGTTTGTCTGAAATTCGTGATAATGGCACTCTCTATGTATGTTGGATTATTTCAAACAGCTAGTTTAAATTTAAAATATATTTTTTTTAAATTTACATTTCATAATTTTCCAGGTAAATTCAATTGTCAGTAATAACATACAGGTTAGTCTGAACATAATATTTTTATTCTCCTTTTTTCTAAAATTTCCTGAGTTGATTGTTATGTTTAGAAATGTCACTGAAGTTAACAGCATTTAAAAAAGAAAGAAAAATATTATGACTTGAAAAGTTGTATTCTGTACTAATCTATACATTATTACTTACAGTTGAATGTATTTGCAAAACTATAAAATTGTATTTCACATTCATTATTTTCCAGCATTCAAGGCTTTTTTTGTTGTCTATTTAAGCTTTTTGTAATAATAACTGATGAATAATGTTTTGTTATGAGATTTTTTCCCAAAATCATTCACTTCTAAGCAAATTTATTTTGCTTTGTTCCACAGGGATAATATAGCTCTACTTTTTATACTGATCAGATGTATATAATAAATATTTTTTGTGTATTTAGATTTTGTTTTTTGTCGTAAAAGAATTTTGTCACAAGTTTATTTAAAAATGCTAATTTTTGTTATTGTTTTAATTCTATTGTAAATTTAAGTGAAGGAAATATATTGTAGATATGATTCAGAATGTCTGAAATAATGCTTTACCATGTGACTAGAGAATGAATATATACTCAACATAATGAAGCCAAACCTTTACTGGAGCCAGTTGTATTTATCAGCATAGTTTCAAGTTGTTTTATGTAAATGTTGTTAAACAAGAGTAATACTAATAAATCTGTAATTATTTCTTTATTTTATTGGAAAAATTCTGTGTTTTCTTGAGAGCATGTTGCTGTTATTCTGAGCATTAAGAATTTTATTATACTTTCGATAAAAAGAGATGTTTTGGTTTGTAATTTATTATGTTTATTTAATTTCTTTTTACAGAAAACCATGCCTTATCACTGAATATGTCAGTCCTTTCTTTTTTCATATTTTTTTATTAATTTCACAAAGTGTTTAAAAACCCTAGAAAAATACTGTCCCATAAATTCTAAAAGACTAAGAATCTTAAGAAGTTTTGACAAATTCTAACACAATGAATTTCTAAAACTTACTGTCTTAATGAAATAGAATTTTTGGTCAAACCTAGGAATATAAAAATTTTCTGAAATAATATGGCTTTGTTTTCATTGCTGCTATAAAATGTCTTTATATTTGCCTGCTGTGAGAAACTCTTTTACTTTATTGTGATAATAAATAGTATCCATTATAATTATAGCATTGCCTTTAACAGCTGAGTGAGATATGATGAGAGATTTAATAATTTCCCTATCAATATAGATGTTTGATTTGGGTTGATATGGTCTCTCAAATGCACTTTTTTTTCTCAAGCATAATTTAGCTACTTCTTCTAGATGGAATTTCTAAATCCTCAGTTGCTGTCATTATATGTAATAATAAAATATTATTAGACAGTGTAACAACAAAATTTAATTTATTCTCTAGAATAGACAGTTCAACATATGTTAGAATTTAGCACTAAGATTTTTAACTAAATGCTAAATTATTTGGTGCAATCAAAGACTGATGTATCTATATAGACTTAAAAAAAATTTTTTTTTGACATTTTAAATGTAATATATGATATAATTTTATTACTGATTGAAAAATTCTTATAAAATCTTTTTCAATAAATTTATATTTTAGCAATCATTCTATGATACTAATGGAATGTAAACTTTGATACTTAAACAATCTTTAAGCACTTATTCTTTCAATTAACAATATCTTAGTAGATTTCTTAATTTCTTCCACTCTTTGGGAGTGAAATAAAAGTTTTAGTTGTAGGCCTTTAGGAACAATTATTTCAGATTTACATTTGCATAGGAAAGTTAATTTGATTTCTACTTTGGCCAGTTTTGAACATAATGTCTATAATTTGATATAGCATTGTATTCATATTAATTATTTAATGTTTATCTGGAAGTTTGTGGTGATGGTATTTTATCTGTAGTTATATGGTGGATTATTTTCATCAGCTAGTTTTGACTATTAAATATTTTAGTATTATTTACTAAGGCTGTAAATCTAAAGCATGTGCGGTTGAAAATCCGATGTTAGGGACCTCTACAGGTCTTAACCACAAGCTTACACATATTTTAGAAAACTTCAAACTTTATTTATAATTTTCCAAGTATACTCAACTTTTAATAATAATACACAGAATAATATAAAGAACAAAAATAAATATCAAAAAAGCAATAGGAATAGTAAGCAAACTAAAGAAAATTTACAATCAAAACAATCTTTTAAACTTATAGCACACTGTGACAAATTCTAACCTTTAGAAAGCCTACACATTAAATGCTAAAAAACAATAATTGCATTTATGAAATAACCTGTGAATGTGAACAGACACATATCAGTTAAACTAATCACCCCATCAAAAATGACTTAAAAGACACAATATGATGATTATAGAAGAAAAAAAGATATATCTATGTACCCTTAAACATTCATATAGAAACTACTCTTTAATAATTGCCATTAAATAAACAAATCAGTATTTCCATAGATAAAAATATAATATTTCATCCTACTTCATCCTACAAAGCATTTTATTATATAGTAACCTGTGAAATAGTACTAATACTTGAATATACTTCAAAAGATATAAAAAGGGTTTGAATTTTTCTAAAATACTTAACAATTAGAAGTAGATTAAGAAATAGTCCAACATGCAACTACAAGGAAAATATTATCACAAATTTCCAGACAATCATTAAATACTATAAATAGATCTGATACTATATCAAATTTGTAAATTATGTCCAAAAATGGCAAAAATAAAAAAATCAATTATAAGAATTATCTCTAATTTCTTGCAACTGAAACTTCCAATTCATTCCCAAAGAGCTGAGAAAATTGCTCAGAAACCAAATCAAACTTTGTTATGAAAAAGAATAAATACATAGAAAATTTTTAAGTGCCAAGTCTTATGAATGTTTGCTAAATAATAAATTTATAAGAGTTTCTCAGTCATTAAAAAAATTATATTATAAATTATATTTTAAAAAAAAGTTGTCAAAAAAAACAAACTTATAAATCTATGTGACCATATCAAATTTCATACTGCATTGAATAATCTAGAAGATTCATCAGTTAAGAGACTTAGTTTTAAGCATCAAACAGCTGCTGAAACACCTATTCTGCAAAAAGATTAATCTTTTCCATCAAATTTTTAAAATCCCATTATTAGATAGAATGATAGCAACTACTTAAAAGTTGATTCTAAAAGAAGCTGCCCCATCACTGGAGAATAAAAAGAACACTTGAGAGACATCAGAAATGCCAATCAAATATTACTAGTTTTAAGTTAGATATATTTATTATAATTCTCCATGTTGACAAGTGCAGTACTACAATCGTATTGGATTCAACTGATTATAACAACAAAATAAGATAGCCCTTCACAGCAGATCAATATAAAAAGGTGACAAAAATTCTGAATAAGCTACAGAAACCAAACTACAAACATTCATTATTCACAAAGGATCACAATCATTTTACTGATTCAGAAAAGTAAATAATGAATAACTTTTTTATAGTTTACCTAATAGCCACAAGTACATTTACCATTATTATCTAGAATTATTTATAAAAGTTCATCATGAAAAATGGAATGTAAAAATAGTGCTTTGCCAGGGATTTTAAACACTTTACAGAGTTAATCAAAAACATGACAGAAAAAATTAAATAAACAATGTAATTTAGCAAAATTCCACCTCAAATATTTCCCCAAAAACCACAAAGACCATGCTCCATTTACAATCGAGTGTTTTTATAAAAAATCATTATGACAAGATTTTTTCTTAAGATTCTTAATTCTTTGGAGTATAAAAAAACAGCTTTTGTTAGAAACTCTAAAAACTTTGCAGCGTAAATCAAAAACATGAAAATAGAAAAAATTGACAAGCTTTGTCTATTGTAACAAAAAGATTAAATAAAAATAATAGCTTACAAATCAGAACATCCTTTCCTATTGATTATATAATAATATGTTTCAATACAGCTTATAATTCTTCCATCAAAATCAAGGAATGATTAAGGATTCATTAGGTTATTCCTGATTAGTAATATTTATATATAAGAATTTGAAACCATGGGTATAATTGCCATTTTACCTCCACCAAAAGTCTGGCTGTATGATGTTGATGATAAATTTATTGTATGTTCACTTGGCTAAACAATATTACAAACATTCTGATCACTCAACAGTATCTGATTACTTTTAATTAAATTCATCATAGAATTAGAACAAGAACAAAAATTAGCATTTTTTGATGTTGTGATAAGATTACTTCATGACAAAATGAAAATAAAATTCACCCATATAACAATACTTAGCATTGTAATGGTATATAATATGTAGTTACATTAATTTAAGATTAAAATAAAAACTTAAGTTCATAAATAAAAAACTAAAAGCTAAAATTAAAGAGTTGTTCAATGTATGTATATATATTCATACAGATGCAAAACTTTAAAATTTATTTACTTTTTAAAAAAAAAAAATTTGAACGTACTTTTTTATAAAAAAGTACAAGATCTAAAGATAAAATATTTTTGTAAATGGAAATGATGTGTTTATTAATTAAATGAAAAGCAAACTAGCCCTTGGGGCTCTTATATAAAAAAGTCAGATAAAATATAGATAAGAGAACAAAAATAAATGAGATGTCCAATAGAAGCAGCAATGAAGGCCCGGACCATAATGAAAATTAGCGAACAGGAAACCATTATTCAGTGAATCCGGATGATCAATATAAAAGGAAAAATATTGAAATTAAGAACAGTTCCAGCTTGATTGTTTTTGAGAGGCATGATAAGACGCACTTGTCACCCTCTCTCATTTATTTAAAAATGAAATGACAGAAATACCAGGAATGAACCAGCTAAAGCCACCTCCAGAACAACAGACTGGTCTTCAAATAGGGATGTCATGGGAATTGGAACCAGGAACAGGGATTCTTCTACTGTAAGACATGATCTATAAAATTTAAAAATAATTAAGAACTTTCGTTAAGATTTGACAAGCTTTTAAGATTCAGCTAACCTAAATTTTAATATTGTATAAATTTTAATATTTATTGTATAAATTATTTAAATGCATTAAATTTAAGTTGGGTATAGATGCTTGCATAGATTCATTAATGTTTAATTATGTTTTTGGTTTTCATGTTTGATCAAAATATATAGACATTTGGTAAATAATGATACCTTATGGTGAGTATCTAAAAAATGTATTTATTCGGATGTCTTTTAAGTTATTGGTGTCAATGTGGCATCTTATGATAAATGCCATTGGGTTTCTTGTAAATTTCCCTCTGCAATTCCATCAATGACTTTATATTTTGATAGTTTATGTTTATTTCAAAATGTTTTTGACCATGTAATCTATATTGCCGATCTATACTCAACATTAAAAAAAAAAAACTTTTATAAAATTCATCTGTGCGAAATTATATAAATGTTAAATTTAAGTCAGGCATGAATGGCTATATAGATTTGTAAAGTTATATTAATTAATTAAGGGAGGGTTAATCTTAGGTTATTTGTTTCATAGTTAAATTGGGTCAGTGGATTGGATATATTGGGGTAATTAGTAGATATAGTATGAGATTTGCTATGTGCAGGATCACAATTATACACTGCACACCCCCTTTTTGCCTATGAAATGGGATAATAAGATGGAGAATGCAGTTCCTTCCTATGGAGTTTTTTTATTGCTCTTCTCGTCAGACAGATGTAGTATTCCTGTTTGAATGAGAGTCAATGTCTTCTTTAACCATGCTGTTCAGATGTACATTCCTGACAGTATGATATTTGTGCTGTCATATTCATACTGCATTGAATACATCAATATATTAGATGGATTGTCATTGGTGTGGTTGCGAACTTTTGGCCTAAAGTTAAATAAGGGATAGAATATTTTCTTTCAAATGCAATCTATGTAGTTTATTCATACTCGACACTCTTAAAAAATATTATTAAATTCATCTGTATGGATGGTTTAAAATTTTAAAATAATAATTTAAATTAAAAATTAGTATTAAAATCTAAAATAATAAATGTTATTCCTCAAATTTTAAATGATTATATATGTGAGTTAATAAATGTTGTTTGTGTGTTAATTACTGGCAGTGGCTTTTATTTATTTATATTTAAGATACAAATTAAACAAAGTTATATATTATTATCTCTGTGTCTCCATTGAGCTAGTGACTGGGGCTGACAGTCTAAATAAATAAAAGTTGGATTTTTAACAACACATATCTGCCTACTCTATAAATTTTCTAGGTTCAAATGGCCTAGTGGTGCTCTGTAGTGCAAATATGGTAAGACTGGAATTTTCCCCCTTCCACTTCTTCACCCTGACTATTATAGCATATATATCCAAGGATACAGACACACAAAAAATGGGACTATACTATTATTATGGAACAAAGCAAAATATGTTTGTTCAAAAGTTGGTGATTTGGAAAGCAAAGATTCCAACATAGAACAACCTGATAATAAATAATTATCTATCAATTAATATTAAGTAAATATAAAATGAAATATTTAAGAAAAAACTAATACTATACATGAATATATTATCAATACTTTCCAGAAATAACAGACAGAAAATTTTCAACAATATAATATCAAATCAGCTTTCCAAAATGCCATAGCATACTGCAAAGAATACTAACCGATGTAAAACTTAAATGTGACATGTTAAAAACAAAAACTACATTTGAATGTGAATGATTATAGTAAAACTAATATTAAAAAACAATTAAAAGAACATAAAATAATGATTAGAGAGAAAAAAATTGATTTGTCTAAAATACAAGAATATTGAATAGAGAGGAAAAGGTAAAAAGAAAAAATATCAATAGTAAATAAATGTTATAAGTCAATATAGTGAGATAATATAATTTTTGGAAATCATTCATTAACCTTGCCATTAAAAAAAAGAGAAATCAAAAGGATTTTCCTAGATAATTTATATAAAAATTCAGCTGACTTCTCCGTTTGGGAGAACATTATAGTTTATTAGAACATAATCTTAAAATCAATATTCATGAATCTAAAAGTTACTTGTTTGATGCTGGTACTGCCAATTTTTAACCATATTTGGGTTGTTAGCTGAGATGCTACAATCCACACAGCAAATAAGAAAACATTTTATCAATATATCATGAAATGTTTTTTTAAGAGAAAGAATGTACTCTGATTTGGTAAATTGAAAATTTCAAATAAAAATATGTATATATTTATAAATGAAATATAGTTTATTATAGCTTTATAATGTTGTATGAATAGTTTCTGAAGTTGAGTGTGACATCTGAAGGTTGTTAAGCTGTTTAGAATTAATAATATATATATTTTTTGTAAGTATACATTTGATGTAATTATAAGCCCCAAAACCTTCAGTCTCATAGAGTAGGCAATTTATTTTATTGATAAGTATTAGTTTATGTCAAACAGGATTCTGGCAAAACATGCTGAAAGTCTGCTACTGCATATGGAATACAAAATAAACCATCAACTCTATGAGGTCTCAGGCTTTTTTAGTCTTATACAATAATTACTTATTTTAAGTGGAAAAATAAATATACATTTGACATATTTATTTGTAATTTCTGCATATCTCTCTGTTTCTGAGTGGTTTGCTTTAAATGTTGGTGGATCATGTAAAACTTACCCATCTATTAAGGAGTTAGGATTTTTTATTATATAATATAACTCTTTACACGTAAGAATATTTTACATTTTAATTCTGTATATTCTAGATAATATTCAAGTGATATAAAAGAATGCCTTAAGAATGAAACAATATATTGATTCAATCAGTTATATAAAACTGATAGTGGTAATATAAACTAACTATACACTTCATTTATTGCTTTTATCAGACTGTAATTTAAAATTTCAAAATATTTCCATTCAGATAACTATTTATTTATACATAAGCTTTACCATAATACACTTTAGGTAACTTGTGACAATGATAGATGATTACCTATATCAATATCTGTTACTAGTGAGATATACAAGGAGAAATTTAAGACATCATAAAGAATAACACAGTCTAAATTAAGCAGTATGTTGGTAGCAATGGTTAGGTATAGAAATAGCAGCAAATGGCAGGGTTCCAGTACTAACAGGCAAGAAGGGGCTATTGAAGGTATCACAGGAAAACTCCAGAGTGGAAGCAGTTGCAAAGGTTAAGTATCAAATTGTGTATTGACATTCTGAATTTTTAAATCTTAAACATACATTTTATCTTGTCTAATACTATATTATTATTAAAGCAGATTATTTTTTTCCAATCTTTTTTTTTATATTATTTATATGGTTCATTGATTTTTTACTCGTAGTTATTCAATTTTTATTTTTATTATAGTCCAAAGTCTAATTCAGATCTCTAAGTGCAGATATTTATCACACAATAGTTTATTTTTATGCAGTTCTGATATACTTTTTTAAAGTCTAATTTTCCTTTATATATATATATGGTAGTGACAATGTTAAAGTACAGTGATCATCCTAATTTTTTTTACAGATGCATATGGTATTTTTAATTCATTATTTAATTATATATATATATTGTTATTGCTCCACTTTGTTAAATTCATTCACTAGATAGCATAAAAATCTCATGACAGCAGTCATTTCTGAATTAATTGTGACAATGCCAATTTGTGGCTGGTAATCATATTTCCTTTCTTAACCTCCAATCTGCTGTTTATTTATTTATTTTTATTTTTTCTTTATTTTTCTATCATGCTTATCTTTTTAGAATTAGAATAATCATTGCCATTGGTATAATATTAATAATGATGTTGATGATTTTATTCGTAATTCCTGTATTGTTTAATGTAATGATGGAGTAGCAAACTTAAGAGTTAAAATTTCTAGAGTCTGTTAAGGAAAAAAAATCTCACTTTGTTGAATTACATAGTTAGATTTAACATGAAATTGGATGTTCAAACGTCACATGATCTTCTGAGCAAATCACATACAGATTTTTTTTTTTTTATTTCATTGTATATTGTAGATGGAAGATTGCAAAGTCAAATGTCCTTATACAAATAATGTGGTGGAGTGTAGAATATAACGATATTTTAATTGATTAGACTAATTTTTTCTTTCTCTTGACTCATCTGCAAATGAATCCAGAAACTTTTCTCATTAACAAACTACTAAGTTAATTGAGCCAATTTTTCAGCAAAAATTTAAAAATGTATAGATTTTCATTTAATATACGAAACATTTCCCCCTCAATTTTTGTCCCTCTGTAAATATTTAATGTGATTTATCCATTTGATCTTTCTTTAGATGGAAAAAAATTCTATAATTCTATTAGCCATGATTTATATATGCATACGATTTTTAAAAAATGTTTCTTAAAATATTTTATTTTTGCTCTTTGACACGCTTGTCAACGAGAGATCTTCTTTCTTTCCAATTTATTTTGTTTCCAATCATTTAAAGAAATAAGATGAAATTTGATGGATCTGAAATTTAATTTCTATAATATATTAGAATTTGAGAATTAGAGGGCACACTTTCCTATTTGTTAGCTTTGAAAAAAATCTTTTATAAAGTTTGATGTCTTAGAAAGTACAGCTACTATTAATTGCAAGAAGAACTAAAAAGAATTTTAATAAAAGAGAAGAATATTGAATTACATTGTTCGACAACTGATGAGTAGATTTAATACCACCTAGAGGCTGTCAAGCATTCAAATAGAACCAACTATTTATTATTTTTTCTAAATAATTGAGTGCTCTTATATGTCTCTATATAAAGTTTTGAAAATGTAAAATACATAGCTTTTGCCATTTTTACAGCACCAAGGAATAAATAAGATTATTTTTTGTTTTTTAGAAACAAGCTGTATCCTTTTTTTCTCAACCATGAAGAATTATTCCAAAGACTGTGT
The DNA here is from genome assembly GCA_028023455.1 of Epiperipatus broadwayi. Taxonomy (NCBI): domain Eukaryota; kingdom Metazoa; phylum Onychophora; class Udeonychophora; order Euonychophora; family Peripatidae; genus Epiperipatus; species Epiperipatus broadwayi. The sequence goes on along the minus strand of JAQFVV010006263.1, from coordinate 6,299,783 downwards.
TTCTATTCAGTATCACTCAAAGTCACATTTCTAACGTTTAGATTGCCAGCAATTTTCATGCTTGGCTGAGACAGACTTATGATAAGTTTTCAGATCTGGTCTAGATTTGAACTCAAAATGTAATCAAAAAATCATGGTGATATTTAAATGGGTACAAAGTTATACTCTTACATAAGAATGTTTCATAAATTTGATATCCTTTATATGTTTATATTTTTAAAAACCATAATGTATTAGAGTGAAGAAGAAATTCATTTGATTCTACTTCCAAAAGAATGATGCCAAAAAAATCTACTATAAAACTTAAGAATGCATCCAGACTATGATCCAGTAATTCTAGGATTGTCTTCATAATGTTGTTTTACAAAATAAATAATAAATAGTCTGAATAGTTACTAACCTGTATTCAATGTGCTTTAAAATTCACAATAATCAAGCATATTTTGCCGATAGAGGGATCTTCCAAACTACGACACAAGATAGCGACTTTTATAAAGATAAGAGTGGCCATTTTATCTTTAACCTAAATGTCTATTTATATAGGTGAATCTGAAGCATCTTGATTTGAAAGCATGAAGTTGTTGTTTTCTCCACTGTTTAAATCCACTATTTCCTTTACAAATTAATTCACGTGAAATCTTGTGATTTACAGTTAGTTAATAGTACGATCTTAATGTTGGAAATTGAATAAACTATTGAAGAGTAGTAATTAATTTATAGAATGCATAGAGAGCTTATATAAATAGTCTGAGCAGGCACTAACCTGTATTCAATGCGCTTTAAAATTCGCAATAAAAAATGGGTGTAATGAATCTAGCAATGAATCTTTAAAAAATCAAACATGATGATATGATGAGTGGAAATTTTAAAACATCTCTTTATTGATTGTCAAAGTATAACACTCTACATAAACTTTATTCTTTGCAAAATCAAGGGGAAATGAGCCTGCTTGATGAATGGAATTTTGTGAATGTCGAGGTATACTTAAAAAAAAAACTGAAAATGATAAGTATCTGTACAGGTAGAATATTAAAGAATATAAAACAATATTTCCAAAATCATTAACTATATGATTATTGGTTGATAAAATGTCAAAATTGTATTTTGAGGGGGGAATAGATGAATTGGCTGAGGTTTTACAAGCTTTTGTTTTATTTTTTAATTTTTTTTTCTGCAATATTGAAATTATGGAATATCTTGTACATGTATGTGTGTGCAATGAACAGGATATCAGCAATATTTTAAAATCATCATCATCTCATAAACAATAGGACCATGAATATGAGGCAACCTGTCTCGAAAGCGCTAAGCGTTTAATGTTTATGCATTCGTTATAGTTTCTCTTTCAAGCGCTACACACACTTTTAATTTTATTTGTTAGATGAATAAAATAACTGAATTTGGAAATTATTTTACAAAATAATTAGTGGTCCAAGTGAACTTAATTTTCTGCAGCAAACCTTTATATCTGCAAAATTTTAATATCTTTCTGAATTGTATGTCTTTTTATAATATTTTATTAGATATATTTTTTCAACAAAAGCAATCAATATTGAACATTTTAGATTTTTTTTTAGATAATCTGTATCAGATGAACAACAGAGTTTACTTGTTCTGCAAAGTTCATGAAGGGTGAAAATAAACAATATGGCAATACGTTTTATGATTCTGTCATTATTCTTTCAAAATATGACTGAACATTTTTAATGAAAATTTTTTAATACATGTGCATTAAGTTGGTGGAAAAAAATGTTCTTAGTTCCATATAATTAAGTTTGATCAAATAACAATCATATATACTACTAATTTACTTGAAACAGTTATGTTATTTTGTTGAAATTTTTTGTCATTTAGTTCATCAAATCAGCAATAGTGGATTGAAATCTGAGCAGGATCTCAATATTCTAATTCATCTTTATTCTTAAAAGGATACAAAGATAAACAAATTCAATCTTTTCCCCCTCTATTACTCAAACAGCATCTATTGTAAGCATATGTAAAGAGTGTTTATGAGATTATGGTGTAATTTATTAATCCTTATCCCCAGAATATTTTCTGGCTTTTGCCTTTCCTATTGAGGACTTGCGATTCAAAATAATGCTGTATTGATATTAAGATATCCAACATGATATTTAAAACAGTTATTTGTAATATTTGATTTTAAAATTGCTTATATTGTTTAATTTATAAAAATAAATTTAAAAAATACTATAATTTTATTGAATAGATTGCAATAAGCATTTATGAATATTTATCAAAAATTCAGCATAGTTTTAGAGAATTATGAAACACTAATGATATTATCTTTATTATTAGAAAAATGCAAGAAAATGTCTTGAGCAAAAATATGATAACTTATTGGTGATCAAAGTATTTTGCTCATTAATCAAACAGATTTATTGCAGCATTTGAAATTAACTGTTTGTTCATGAAGATACATTTATATTAGGCAATTTCCTATCTGATCAAATAAAAGAAATCTTTACTACTGATGTGAAAAATCTGAAGCACTTAAAATGAAAGCTCATTTAAATAATGATATGTACAAGTTCCAACTTAGGTTTCTATTTTTACAGTAGTAGTATTGGAATAGTTCATAAGTGATTTCATTAAGGAGATATCGAGGTACTTTTAATTTTTATGGAATAAAAAATAAAAATTTCACTCAAAGAATAATCTATAGAATGTTCTTAATATTAAATGTTTCTATAAGACTTTGGTTTAATAATTAAAGTTCAAAAAGACTCCAGTATTTGTCAAGCATTGTTAGCTGAGAGGTCATCACAGCGGCCTTTGGTTGCAGACGGTTGTGGGTTCACCTCCTGGATGATGCTATGACATATGAAAAAGAAAAAAAAGACTCCAGTATTTTATTACCCAGTGATAGATCAAAAATCTTAAGAAATTTTCAGTTTGGAAAATTATAAGTTTGTAAATGGAATCAGTTAGGGCAAGTTTATGCCACAGCAACGTCATATCTAAAGTGATAATTTTAGTAATTAACAACTGTTGAAATTTAATATGAGTAATAGTTACTTCTAAAAAATAAATGTTAAAATATTCCCTACCATTATGTTTTAAACAATAGCTGTTCTTTAAAACCGCTAATATTTTTATTTAAAGTGAAGTGCTATTAAAATATATTTTTATCAACAATTTTCTTTTAGAATATAGTCTTTTTTTACTAATTAATTTCTATATGCATAATCTATTAAATGCTATTGTTTTCAATGAGAAGGTATTCAAGTTTGTTTTTTTTTATAATAATTTGGTATCTAAACAAAGTATTTAAGATTATTTATTATTCTATGTGAACTGCAAAAATTCTAAAACAGCAAATCATTTTAGTTCATAGAAACAATCAATATTATTATTTCCAATAAATTTTGACCATAATTTACTATTCCTACCAAAATGGATATTTAAGAAAGAGAGAAAAAAATGTCACTGTATTATAAGGTTTATGATGATAGTATATTAGATGTGATGGTACATTGAATTATTTCCATCATCTATCAGAAAATGTTGAATACACAGAGGCAAAACTCTTCATACAGTAGCTCCACATCATGTAATGTTTAGTGGTTAAATGTTGAATGTATAGAAATTTATTTAACTGTTTAGTAATAAAATACAAATAGAGGCAACACAGGTTGGTAATTACACAATGTTTTGAATAACATTATTTTCCTTTCTTCTTCAGCTGTTGCTGGCCTCACCAGTGATAATATTAGCATAGGAGTCAAACTTACATCTTTAGATTTCCAATTATCAAATTTTGAGGAAAAGCTCTAACCAACTGAGCCTTTGACAAAATAGCTCAGTTGGTTAGATCATTGCCTTAAAATTTGATATTCAAGAATCTAAAAGGATAAATTTGACTCCTATGCTAATATTGTCACTGGTCATACCAGCAATACCTGAAAAATAATAGTGAATAATACCAATCAAAACATTGTGTAATTACTAACCCATAGTGCCTATTTGTGTAATTACTAACAAGTTGTTTATAATTGAAAGATTTAAATAAAGTTTGATGGAAATAGTCCAACATATTATCACAAAATTATAATATCTGTCTCTCAATTTTTTTAATCTAATGATAAGGCCTAAGCTCTGATAAAACCAGCACAGGTACCATTATGTAAATCAAGTTTTAATATCATCAGCCTTTTATTATTTTATTCAGAAATTTCAAGACTGGAAGAGATAAAGTTTTGTCTAGTAATAAATTCCCCAACATAAAGACTTTTTTCATTTGATGAACTGCTCTCCATAAAAATTGTTCATCTGTTCAATTAATTTCAACTCTTTCCAAGATTAGTTTTACTAAAAGTAAATATATCAGTATTAAATCTTTATAGTTTCTTTTTAAATATATATAAACGTTAAAAAATATGTTTTGTTTTTTTTAAAAAAGTAAGATTGTATTGTTTTTAGACTAATTTTACCATATATATTTTTCTTTGAGTAGTGAATAAATAGATACAAGTTATCATTAAAAAGTATATTTTTGTAAAGTATATTAATTATTAATCACAAGTGCTGAATTTGTTTATACTAATGAAATACGTTGCTGTTTATTTTAGTAGATGCATTGAATTTTACAATTTTTCAGTATGTATTTTATTTTAAAGAAAATATAACAATATGGATATAATGTTTGACTGAAGATTTGTGATAATGGCATTTTATTATTAATTATTTGTTGGATTACTTCTATTATCTAATAATAAAAATTAAATATCTCTAGAAAAATTTAAACTTTATTTAAACTTTCTAAATACCTTCAACTGTTAGTAATAGCACACAGATTAGTATTTAACACAATGTTTTGCATGGTATTATTCTTCTCTCTTCTTCAGATTTTGCTGACAATACTACCATTGGAATCAAATTTAGATCTTTAGATTATTGAATATTGAATTTTAAGGAAATTCTTTAACCAACTGAGCTACTCTGCCAAAGGCAACAGTCAGTACATAATGGCTGGAAGTCATTAATTAATCTTTCTCTTAAGCAAAAAGTGAAGAAATCAGGAGGAACCTCTTTGGTAGACTAGCTCAATTGCTTAGAACATTAACTTAAAATTCAATATTCAATAATCAAAGATTCAGGTTCAATTGCCATGTTCATGTTATCACTTGCCAAATCAAAAACAGTTGAAGAAGAGGAGACATAATACTTTTTGAAATGCTATGTTAAATGCTAACCTGTGTCTTATTACTAAAAGTTGAATGTATTTAGAAAGTTTAAATAACATTTAAATTTTTCTAATGACATTCAGTTTTTAATATTAGATGATGATAATAAGTATAGATATATTATTATTATTATTACTGCTGCTACTGCTACTCCTATTCCTCCTCCTCCTCCTACTCCTCCTCCTACTCCTCCTCCTACTCCTACTCCTGCTTCTACTCCTACTCCTCCTCCTCCTACTACTACTACTGCTACTGCTACTGCTACTGCTGCTGCTGCTAGTTTTAAATCAGCTTTATTAAGTAAAAATGTTTTACATAGTGAAAAAATAGGTAACTTACATTATTTCACCAGTTACATTGCATTTTACAGTGAAATAACAAGTATTGAAGTGGGAAAAGGTCAGTTAATGAGCAGGTTTTATGACAATAAAAAAAAAATCCAAAAAAGTAAAAAAAAACAATAAAAAAATAAAGTTCTTTTTTGGGTAATGTTTTCTCCGTATGTAATTGTGGGATTGTGATTAGGCTGTTGGCATTTGAATTGATTGTCAAGAGTCTGTGAATAGTCCAAATGGGGCAAGCATTTGGTCCCTCTTCCTTATTGCTTGTAATTTATTATAGTAAATTGTTCTGTATTTGCGAGAAGTGGGGTTGAATACAAAATGGCAGCGCACGAACCAGAGAGTGGAAAAAAGGTACGTGTGTATTCTGATTGAGGTAAAATTACCTGTCTGTATTGCATTAATTAATAACACTAGTATGGTATCATTACTCCCAGTGAGTGTTGCAATTAGTTCTCTAAATGTTAAGAGCATGACAGTCTGTGATAATATGGTTATTGGTCTCCTCATTATGACAAAGTGCACATATTGGATTGATGTTGGCATTTTTCATTCTTCTTGTCAGAAAAAAACTTGTAGGTAAGGCATCAAGATTAATCTTTACTAAAAAGTCAAGATATTTGGTTCTAGGTGCCAATATTTGAATTTTTGTATAAGTGTCTTATTTGATATTGAAAGACTACTGCTATGGCAATGAGTGGTAGAGTATGCATTTGTAATTTGATATGCATCCCAGTACTTTAATTTATTTGCTGTTTGATCATTCTGCTTATTGTAAATATTTATTAAAACCAAAAGGTTATGTATGAATTTGTTACTAGTGGGTGGAGGAGTATCTGTTGGAACTATTGGAATGAAAACTTCATCAAACTCAAAGTTGGTGACAATTTTTTGAATAGTATTATATGCTTTTTGAAAGAAAAAAAGTTGTAATACTGTGTAGTGAAAGGCCATTATCTTTGGAATGTTTTTGTAACTTGTTGATACTAATGGATACAGTTTTTTTTGTTCCAAATTAACTGCGTGCACAAAGAATTGATCTTGCGAATAAATGAGTTGATGAATTTAATAATTGGGGCATAATAATTTATCTTGGGAAAAATTAACATATTGATTAAAGAGATTTTACTATGAATTGATAAATATGCTTTAGTTAAAGAATTGATTAATTTATTGATTGAATTTAGTAAGTTATTTTGTATTAAAATTCTAGCTTGATTTGTAGAGAGGTGGAATGATATTCCAAGAAAAGGGTGGGGTGTGTGAGAGTTTATTGTCTTAATTGGTGAACCTGTGAGTAGGTACCACACAGCCATTTTTTTCTGATTAAATTTCAATTGATATTGTGTTGAATATTTGTCTAATATTTTTATGTAAATCTGGTAACATTTGTTTTGAGGGAAGGAGGACTATTACATCATCCATGTAGGTGAAATGCTTAATTGTTTGTTTAAGTGTATGGGGGTACACACCCAGGAGCTTTGCTTCTATTTCTGCAAGAAGTGGATTAATAAAAGTGATGAATAGAACCAAGCTGGGTGGAGAGCCCTGTGGTATAGAATTATGTGGAATGAGAGAAGGTGATGTTTTTCCATTGAGGGTTATTTGTAGGCTTCTATTTATTAATAAGTTAACAAGTATATACATTATTGGTGTTGGAATGTTATATTTGCCTATTAAACAAAGAAGGCTATCAACTGGCACAGAGTCAAATGCTCCTTCTATGCCTAGCTGAACTGCCACTGGTGCTGCCTTTCTTTTGGTTTTTATATCTTCCTGTATGATTCTAAATAGCATTAGTGCTTCTGGTATGGAGTTGCCTTTTTTGGCAAATTGGAATTTAGACAGATGCAGGAGTATTAAAGGCTGAATTTTGTCCTTAATAATGGACTCAATGATTTTAATTATAAGTGGTGACTTTGAAATCGACCTTAAATTGTGAAGTGGGGATGGCTGTATGGTCTTTTTTAAAAATGGAACTATTAAAACTGGGTACAGTAGATGGATATTGTGTATCTGTTGAGACAAAAAAGTCAACATATTATATATTATAAGAATAGTGTAATAGTTAAAATGGTGAAATAGAAATTTCAGGATGGCATGAAGTCCTGGGTGTGCATGATTTGGCATGCTGTTTATTTTTACTTCAATGTCTTTTTTGGTGATATGTGATTCATTTGATATCCCAAAATATAATTGACCCAGATTGGGTTTAGGTCTTTGTTGAAATTGTGTTTTAAAGTGATCTAATATAGGGAAAATCATATTTGATCTGCTATGAGAATGGATGATGGGGTTGGGCTTTCACTACTATATCCCAGAGCCCAATGAATGTAGCCTGTTGTCCAGTTGTGGGTGTCTCTAAGATATAGTTTAGCTTTTTTAATTGATATATAGTTTTCCAGTATGAGTTGTGTGTCTTTACATTCCTGCTTAAGCTGAAGAACAGTGTTTATTGTCTGTGGATTGGCTGTTGTGGAATTTAATTTGTCCCTTATCAATTCTAGTTTATTCAATGTTTTGGTGGGTGGTGGATTTTTCATTGTGTAACATCTGATTGTAGTGGTGAGGATGTTGATATAAGTAAACCAGGCTTCTGCTGGGGCTAGAGATAAAATGTTTAATCTGTTTAATGGTATATAAATTTCCGACAATACAGCTTCTGGCGCACTGGCTTTAAGTAGAAGACGAGTAGTGTTGGATAATGACAGGGTCGGCTGGGTATATGTAGGTAGGCTGAGGTCAACTTTTAGAGCATTATGGTCTGAGAAAGGGACTGGATGGAGTGAAGGTTTTATTTGAAAGTGGAGTTCAAGTGAATAAAAGAGTAAATCTATTAATGTTGAATGCTGTCTATTGTAAAAAGAAATTGCGTTTGAAGGAAAGAAACTATCCGCACTCTTCAGTTTCTTGTTAATATATTGCAAATATTTTCTTATGAAATCCTCATATGTCATGCTGAAATCACCTAGTAATATTATAAGGTATGGGCTTGTAGATAGGTGTAGGTTAATGGTGTTGATTAGTTGATGAATTAGTGTAGATTTATTATATAAGTACAGTGATATAATATTCAGTTTAAAATCTTTATTATGAAGTAACAAAATTATCATATGCTGGTCACAGTATAATATTTTAAAGGATTGGATGGGAGAGTTGTGGTGAATCAAAAAACCAATGCCTGCTGCTGAGTAGTTGGAAATTGAGAACTTGTTATAGCCAAATTTGTTTAGGTAACGGTCTGGCTTAAAGCTGGAGTTAATGGAATATTTAGTCTCAGTGAAAAAAAGCAAATGAGAAGGTGAATGTGTTAACCAATCCGTGATTGCATGCATTCTTTTTGTGGAATTGATTTCCCTCACATTGACTGTAGTGATTATTAGTTTCATTTTTTAGCTAAAGTGGGGTGTGTGGATTAGTGTTCAAACATCTTGTGGCAAAATGATTTGATTGTCAATACTTGCATCTGCAGCTAATGCTGAATTTTCAGTACTAGAGGCAGCCAATTGCTTCTTTTTCCTCGGTTTCCTGTGGTGGATGTTCACTCATGCAGTATAATCGAGCTGTTGTGCTAATTGTTGTGATTTTCCTGTGGGGTGTTGCCTTGTCCAATATGGTTTCTGTGGTGAAGCTGTTGAGTTGACATTCTATTTATTTGATTTGTGTTCCTTCTTGACTGCTTCACAAGAGTCTGTTAAGCTGTCAGAAGATTCTGCCATTTCCGTGGTATTCATTTGAGTGATAATATGGTGTGAATGATTATTGATTTCAGTTTGTTGTTTATTTTTCTTTATTTGTTTAAGCTTAGTTGTTTGTTGTATTCTGTGATTGCTGGGCTCTTCATCACTATAATAAGAGGAGGACACTTCTATTTCTTGTTCATCATTTGAATCTGCTGTGGAATTAGCTGTGTTTAAGCTATTTGTTATTTGCATCTGTGTTGTCTAGAGGAGATACGTTAGGTATATTATCTGGGTTTAATAAACTTGCCAATTGCGTTTGTGTGTTATTTAAAGAGGATGGGATGGGCATTTGTTTTTCACTTGTCTTGATAATTTTATCACTGACTGAGGGCATTGTATTTGAAAGAACTGGACATTGGTGCCTTTTACTTGATTTGAGGCCACAATTGTTACCTATTCTTTTAGAACAGTCTCTTATCATGTGTGTGCACTGTTTACAGGAAAAACATTGAGATGGTGTGCCTCTAAAGGTAATAACAAGTGGTAATTTACCTGTGGGAATACTGTTGGTATGTCTAATGCAGTCACATTTTTATTTAATTGTATATTAAATGTCACTGCATTCATTGTAATTGGAATTGGAGTTCTTTTCTCCGTTAAAAAGTTAAAATTTGTTATTTTTCCATAGTTTTCCAATAGTAATTGTAAATTTGCTTCTGTAAAACCAATGTGACAATTTCTAATTATGCCTTGTGTCATGAGAGGGCAATCTGCATCAATATAACAAATAATTTTGTTATTTAAAAATTTGACGTGCTTTCTAAAAATATCTTTTTGTGTCTTGTTGTGAAATTCAAAACACAAATATTTGTTATTGGGATGGTATACTATTTGGTGGATGTAACTACTCTCAGTATCCACATTTGTTACCGCCATTATGAGTGATTTGTCGCTATGAAAACTTTTGAACGAAGTTAATAGTGGTAGCGGAATCATTTTATTAAAATTGTTAGTATATTGGTTATATAATTCTTGCATAATATGATGAAGTTGATCTTGGTGTATATTGTTGTGATGTTGTTGATCCTCAGTATCGTTATCGATTCCCATAAGCTCTGCAAAAGACTCAGCATCTGGCTGAACGTAATCCATCGACATGTGAAGATCAGCCTTTACAGCTCTAGCATACATATTGTTATTATTTGTGTGTGAATTTTGATTATTGTGGTGGTCATTTGATTTTTCTCTAGTATTTTGATGGAGTAGGGGTGAATCAATGGAATAAGAGCTTTGGGATGTGCTCCTATCCAATGCTGGATAATTGGGAGGGTTTGCTTCGGGCCCTCTCAGTGCGTTGTACTTATTTGTCTAATTTTTTATAACTTTCCGATTGCACATATAGTGCTGTATTTGTTTTCTCAGTGTCTTTATTTGCACTATTGGAATAATTGTCATTTGGTATCAGGGTAGGAGATATGGTTTTCCTTTCCAAGGGTGGAAAATTAAGTTAATCTCAGGTCCTCGAATGCATGTTTCTGCTTTACCGGTATTTTTCCCCAATAATTTTTCTTTCATGATATGTGATTCAAATGCTGATTCCATATTTTGATCACTAGTATTTTGATCTGGATTGTCTGATTCTATTATAATTGAACTATTGTTAGCTTGAATGACTGTCTGATTTTGTTTCTGATACTCGGCAGTACTCCCATTTGTATTGAAAGTATCGCCCATTTTACAATCTTACAAATGGCGCTTACCTGTACATTGTTTTTAAAAAATAATCAAAACTCTAATTATAAATGATTTTTTTCTTACCTTTAAGGTGTGACAATGTTCTTCTTACTAAATCTGTCACAAATAACATCAATTAGGTCTATTACAACAGAAAAAATTAACTAATATTTCAAAGGGAAATGGAGCTAGATGGATGCCATCTTGGCTACTAATTCTTGGCTGCTGCTACTACTACTGCTACTGCTACTGCTACTGCTACTGCTACTGCTACTGCTACTGCTACTGCTACTACTACTACTACTACTACTACTACTACTACTACTACTACTACTACTACTACTAATGTCATGCTATATATAACTTGCATTATTGATTATTATAATTTTACCTTTAAGGCTTTGGTAATGCTAGGGCTATTAATATATGCTAGATCTGAATTTGCTTCAATCCCACATAACTATTTGAGTTAGATAGCTGAAGTTAAAGACTTTTTTACCTCTAAAAATTTCAGAGTTTCTTCACAATACTTATGTATTAAATAAAGGCTGGATTTTGAGTTGATATTTTAGATCTAGTATGTGAATGTTCTAGCTCTTCACTGAGGCGAGCCATAAGCTCAAAAACAATTGGTCTGGAGATAAGAATATTCCTGATAGAGATTTTAAACATTTTTTCTTACCGGATAAGGCCTTCAGTCATAGTGCATTGACTTTTATTCAAAAGCTTATGTAAGATTAAATATTATACTATGTGAGCATGCTTGAAGAAATGGGATATTTTTTCTGCTTTTCTATTTAGCTTTAATTATTTGGCTTAATGAAAGTAATTTAAAAACAACTCAGATAACTATTTACTTGGGAAATTAATCAAATATTTATGTATTCTTAAATGAAGAGGAAAAAAAAACAATTACTAATTGACTTTTCTGCATAATGTTGTGATAATAAATTTATGCCATAGTATGTGGCAACAATCTCTTCACTTTGCATTATAAAACTGCTAGTAAGTACACTTATAAAATATGATGCATAAGTAAATCTTTTTGCATATTATGCGACTAAAGAGAAAATAGCACATTATTTGTTTTCCATGCCAAAGTATTAACATATTTTTTAAACTTAATTATTTAAATTTTATTTACACTATTTTTTAAACAATTTATCTTTTCAATATGTGTGTGATCAGGTGGATCAGAAATATGAGATGTCTTGGAGAGTTGAGGGTTGTATGAAAGTCTGAGTTCAAATCCCTTATATATTACATATATCTGTATGTGCAGATGTAAGTGAGTACAGGGTATTAATTTAATCTTATAATTAAATATTTATAAATATTCAATTATAAGATTACGTATATTAATTTGAAGAAATACAGACATCGAATTATAATATATATATATATTGTCACCTCAATTGTCTCCGCGCAATATCTTTCACTTACTTATCCTCAATAAACTCTCATTTATTTCAAGTAGCTAGTCAATTGAATTCTATACTAACTTTAGGATCAAATATACCAGGGGCGCCAAATTGCAGCTATAAATTGTAATGCCCACTAGAGATCATCATCATTAGTCAATTTAGGACTAAAGAAGATACTGAAGAAAGTAATTAAATTATCTCTCGAAAATAATAATAATAATAATAATAATAATAATAATAATAATAATAATAATAATAATAATAATAATAATAATAATAATAATAATAATAATAATAATAATAATAATAATAATAATAATAATAATAATAATAATAATATTGATAAAACCATTCAATCTATGCGGTCTTAATTTCAAACCTAGCATTAGTCATGCAAATATTTCATGATAAATTTATTATAAAATTCATAATAATGAGACAACTTTCTTCCACAACTTTATTATAAATATCTGATTTCGAGTGATAACTACAGAAAATACTATATATAGTTCTCATTTATATCTGACTGGAAATAACTCAGTAATTAATGCAGAAAACTCATAATCTATGTTCATAATATAAAATTATTATTTGATTTAACATTAGATAAAATTTATCACAAATAAATCCTTCCCATTTAATTCCATTACGTTATTTTTCGTTCTCAGCATCTATCACTTTCAATAGCTACAATTATATAACACGAATGTCTGTGTTATGTTCTCTAATCTGAGAATCACTAATCTTATTTCTCTAACACATATATATCTTTCGATAAACTATCAATTCCTGATCCCTATTTTTATAATAGTATAACAATTTTATTATAATATGCTACTTGTCTTGACTTCCAAACTAGCTCTTAGACTAATAATTGAACTGCTCTTTCTCAAGGTCTAGATCTGCCAAGAGGTGCCCATATAAGTGATTACAATGTAATGGATATGATCCCATGTATGCTAAAATAAATTTTAATAAAAGTTCAATAGTGGGAATCACTCTAAACACCTAGAGCAGAAAAGAGATTTTATGTCTGCTCCCAATATCCACAATATTACAATGAATCAAAAGATTAAATTTATTAAACTTAACTCAACTATTCCCTGTCATTTTATTCTATTATTTCTAATCTATGTTAATTAATAACCTTAATAATTTTATTTTGCTAAAGTAAACTATGGAAGTAAACCATGGACATCAATCAGATAAATCAATCAAAATTTACTTATGAAAGCAAAGTACGGAAATAAATCATAAAATCAGATTATGCAAATTAATTAATTATAAAAATAAACCACGTGAAAATGAAGTTTATAAAATTGACTTATATAAAAATGAATTATGTAAATCGAATATAGAAATAATCAATATAAAATCAATACTGTAACCCAATCATGGAAAGAAATTATCACTATGAAATTAACTATGTGAATCGAATATGAAGCAATATAGTAATGACTACTGCAAATCGATCTTGGAAATAAATTATCATTATAAAATAAATAATTAAATTTAAATGAACTAATATTACTTAAACTATAGGTGCTGGATATATAGATTCTGGAGATATTTGAAACACCAAAACACAAAACACAATGTAATCTTATAACAATAGTAAACTTTATTACATTAACAATAATGATAAAATTAAAAAAATAAAAACACACTAAATTATAATATTGTTACCCACAAATATATGATTCCGATCTATTCAGGACTATTATTCGAATATATGTTTGAAATAACTAATTTTCTGGATGACTCACTTCTTGTTTTGACCCATTCATTTATTAAATAAATAAATAATAATAATAAATACAAACGCTCACACATGGAATCAGAATTTCGTATATTTTTAGCTTTAAGAAAACTTATCTTGAAAGAGAAGAAAACCTATAAATTTCTACTTCCCCCTTTTTTTTGTAAACATTGTCCATTGGACTATTCCAAAATAATATATTCGTTTCAATTATTCTAACTAGCAATGTTAAATAATCATAAATTTCTAAAACATTTTATCAAGCAATAATTTTCACATTTCTAATGAAGAAGGATGATAAGCCATAAAAATCCCCTACTGATTTTGCAAATGGGTTTAAATTCAAAACTCACACTTTTACGTTCATGCTTGTCAGATCTTTACGTTTTGACTGTATATATCTTAATAGCTTAGTATATCTATTCAGCTTGACAACCTCAATTTATCATCATTCACAAAAAAAAATCAACACAGATTGGTTAGTTTATTAATTAAAATCTTTGTCATCCCCAATCATACATATACATCTGACTGAATCCTTATCCTGTCAGGGCAATTTTAATCTGTCCCACATAAAAAAACTCTCCTCATATCCCATATCGCCATGCAGTATTTATAACGCACACGCAGCAGCGTCTTGATAAGGGAAATTAAAAACAACAACATCAACAACAACTCCTAAACTATTTGCTTGAGCCAGAGAGAGATCTTTTCCTAAGATCCAGAATTGTGTAAAGAGCTCCTGCCTAGACACCTACTCTCTATATTGGCATGCAAAACATTTTCTACAATTAAACAGTACCTTTATTAAAAATTCCCTATCTTAACAAAATAAATGGAGTGAAACTCAGTCATCTCCAGACTGCCATGGTAAATAAATTATGAGACAGCTATTTCCCATCTATTGGGTGGTAGGATAACTTTACATTAGTAATGACAAGCTTTATTATGCCCACATATACATTGATTACAGTCTAAATAAATGACAAAGTCTAACCAGATCCCGAATCAAAACATATATGAATTATTTTAATTTTAAACAGTCAAGCCAACAACATACCTAACATTTATATTAATAACAGATCAACAATACTTTAGCATAATTATGAGTTTTACGACCATCCCCTCACTCTTCATATTTACTATTAAGCACAAATTAAAATTTTGTTAAGAATAATAAAAATATTTATATCATTTTTCTCTTTACTTTTAAATTTAAATTTACGAGAGCATCTATACTTAAATGGTATCAAAATCATTTTTTTTCTTTCCTTCAAACATTTTAAACATAAACAAAATATTAAATTAAATAATCTAGTGATTAGAGTGTGACATAGTATATAAACAAATGAAATATATATAAAAAAACAAATGACATACTATATAAACAAAATAAAATAAAAAATAAATATCAACATTACAGATAGTCTCTTTTAAATTTCTTTTCCTTCCACTGTCCATCAATCAATTAATATATTCAGTTCATTTTGCTTGAGATAGCTATATACCTGCACATCAGACAGTTATTTTAATTAAATGTGTATAAGATGCACAGACAGTCATTTGAATCAAGATAGATAAAAAACGTAGATAGTTATTTTAAATCAAAAGTGTAGCTACAGGAGAATTAATAAATTTTAAAAGAGTTCGATTAGTTACCTTCCATTTGATGAGTTTCTTCCTGGATTTGAATTCACTTTGTTTTCTTTTCTTCTTCTTTTCCATTTAAAGGCTCAAATCATAGACAATAAGCAGTCTCTGAATACTAACATGAATTAACTTTTCAAAACATTACACAGAAGATTGCTGCAGTTGTTTTAAATGAATTTTAACCAGCCAAATAATTATTATAACATGAATTTTATACAGAAGTTTGACAGTTCTCTCCTTCAATAAATTTGCAATAAGTAGGATGGACAAGTTGTAGCATTTAGTATAAAATGTCTTATCAAAAGTCGATTCATTCATAATTAATGTGAGGAAGAGAAACATGCACTATTTATGGATGAATTAGAAATTCATATTTTGGTCTACTATAAAACTTAAATACATTATTAAATTCTGAGAAAGAAAATTTAAAAAAAAATTGCAGAAAAACCTTTAGAGATATATTTTTAGTAGTTAGCCTGTTCTCAATTAGCAAAAGTTTTTTTCCTATTTACTTTTTTCAGTTTTTATAGGATAAAGAGAAAAAAGAAAACATATGTCCGTCCGTCCCCAGTGGTTCCTCTTCAAGTCTAATTAAAAAATCACCACTCAGAATGAACAATGACTCTTTCTTAAGTGTTATTCCCCTAACAACTTTGTCTGATCTGAAACCAGACCTCTTCAATTAACACATTGATGATTAATTTATGGAAATTAGTCAAAGAAGATAATTGAAAACACTAGCTTACCAACATTTTTTGGTCAAACAAAGGTTACATTCATTTGATCTAAATAATTTCTTATTTAGATTTACATTTTTAATAATATAGAAAATTATGCCAGTTTCTATAAAGGAAAGAAAAAAAATCAAACCCATATATCTGTATTACACACACATACCTGTGCAGAACATGTTATAGAAAACTTATTATTCAGATTATATGAACATAAAATATTCATCATAACTTCCTATAATTACAAGCATAAAATCAATTATAATTTCTGATAATCATAAACATAAATATTCACTATAATCCCCTATAACTGTAAACTTATTCTCCAGAAAGAAACTGTTAACTAAAGCTACTGACAATCAATTCAATCTTAATTCTCATCAACTCTTTAGTAATAGACATTCTACACAAACACAAACTGTCTCTATATTTGTTGCTTTTGAACTATATAGCCATTACTTTCTCAAATAAAACTTAACTTTTCTTATAGCAAAAAAAAAAAAATTTTCCCCACAATTACTTCATTTTATTATATTTGGTTTATAGATGGTAATAAATCAAAAGGCTACAATATAGGGTGTATGTATGTGGTATATAATGGTTGCTTTCTTTATTAAAGCACAAAAATAACTGAATGGAATATTGCTCAGGAGTTCATAAGAATTTGAGTACCAGAAGTGACAGAGCTGGGCCATGATCCATAAGTTTTGAACTTGAATCTACTATTCTTCCACTTCACTAAACTATTCAATGCATTAAGCATACTAAAGGTGTTGCAACTTGTATCTTTCCATGACTAGTATGAACTCTCTTTACGGCTTGTTCATTAACATTCATTTGTCAGGCAATTTTTTTCAATTACTCATGTTATATCCCTAGGTCTTAGATAGATCGTTAATGAACTGCCATTTGGTGTGACTTAATTTTTTGAAAATTTCCAAGACAACAGTGGGAATGGTAGGTATGTTATTATGATGGTTTTTCATACATGAGAACTCCTAAAATCATAACTAATCACTGCTTACTTCAGCTGCAGTTGTAATAAACAATATCATTCTTGACCACACTTCCAAGGCTTTTAAAGGAATGAGTAAGAGTTAAATATATTTCACATTGCAAGTTACTTATAAGTTCATTTGCTTAAATATCAAATAACTTTCAAGATTAAAATTGGTAGAGAATGATTATCTCATCTTTTCCTCAAGAACTTTTCCCCAGCTAACTATTCTCACAACTGAAAACTTTTAGCAACAACAATATGCAGTGCAAAATACAGTCTGTGATAACTTAATTAACTTTGTTCATGACTATTGTTTTTTAATTAAAAACTGATTATATTCTTATTAGAAGAATATTAAGCTATTTTTTTATAGATAAAGTCTGATAAATCTCAACATCTTAATTAGACCATTATTCAAGACATAGCAACATAATTTCAATTAATAAAATATGAAGGTTATGTAAGATGTTCAGTATTATTTATTTTCTTTCTCAAACCAATATTGAACTATGTAAGCTGTGTAAATTAGTAATTACTATCTTGGAACACAATGGGTTTATCTGGACATTATGTTTTACTTATGGCTTACAACTATTAAATACCATACAAAATAACATTTAGACCAAAGAATACCATAAGGCAATCAAAACTAAGATACTTTTGTCCCATTTTTGAAATAATTTGAAGATGATAATATAAATTGATTGTTAGTTATCAGATATTCCAGAAGTTAAGAAAGCATAAATGATTATGAATCTAGTTATTAATGTATTTTCATCATGCATAGTCCCATTTATATTCTCAGGACATTAGTGTTTCCGTACCATTTATATTAGTTGCTTTAACTATCACTCTTGTGGGGCTGATTACAGCTTATTTTGAGTAAGATTCAAGTACACAGATAAATATTGATTTTTTCATTCATTTGTTCATTTGCGAGTTTGAATTTTTAAAGGACAATACTTTGTAAAATCTGTCAATCTTTTTCAAATAAGCATTAGCTTTCAGATGACTCTTTCTAGCAGATCTTTCTACTTTTGGTGAATGCAGACTTCATCTTTGAGATTATTATTCTTGAGACATTAAAGAATTTAACAGTTTTAGGCACTGAGATCAGATACCAACAATATGATTCTTTTTCTTATATATATCTGACATTTCTTTACAAACTTCATGAAACTAGTGTGAATTTCTTATCAAATACTTTTTAATCACTCATTATATGCTACATATCAAAAAAATTGATAATATGATGAATGTTAACTTTATATTGTATGTCAAATGTTAAATAGTTTTTTTTTTTTAATTATTTAAAATGTGTATATAATTGTTTATATCTCAGAGATATAATGGGATTATGGTGAATCTAAAAATTTTCTAATAAATTAATAAGTTTTGGAGAGCACGCATTATAATTAATAATGATTTAGTATTATTATTCCTTGGTTGTATTATTGTATCATCTTTATTATTCCCTTTTGCCTTTCAGCAGAAAATTTAATTTATTTATTCTGCAATACCAAAACACACGTTTTTATACAATCAAAAACTTGAGAAAAATTCTAAGTGATGAATTTACGATTAAAGACAATTAGGTTGTAATTTTGAAAGTACCAAATGTAAAAGATTTTATTTCTGTTAATGAGATGTCCGAATGACACTCTCTTAAAAGCTGTCTGCAACAAAGGAAATGAAAATCTCTGTTTCTTGTGGGTTCTAAGCTTCAATTTAACTTGACAGCTTGATGATCAACAACAAAAATTAGCTAAAATAGAATAAATTACTTATTTTGCAAATAAATAAAAATAAAAATTCAACCAAACAAACAAGTCTTAATTATATGGAATCTAGAATATAAGGACTAGTAAATTTTTGAAATATTATTCATAGTTTATAAGTACATTGCACACTGACATATACTGCTGTAATTTTGGTATTTTTATTAGCTTCAAGATCTGTAAGTAGGCATTTTTGTTATCAGTTGTGACTAACAGTAGGTGTACAACTGTTTATACATTTATATGTATAATAAAAGTATGAATTATTAAATAACATATATCCATAAAATAAGACTGTTTTAATAGCCAACTGTAGCTCACAATCTTTCCGTACCTCAGTAAAATTTATTCTAGGAATTCTACGTTTAGAGCTAGATAATGAAATTTATCAAAAGTGATGTCTTTTAAATTAAATTGAAGTTATAAAGGTCACGTAGAAGTTACAGTAAAGAACATTGTTATAAAATGTTTTAATATTTAAGAAGGATTACTGATAAGTTTAGTTACTGTCCACTCTCCATCATATTTTGGATATTCTTGTTTTACTCTCCAGCTATGAGTAGTTAGCTGCATAAAGCTTTGCAATACCTCTTAAACACAATATCTTGTTAAAATTTTTGAAGCATTTAAAATTAATCTTTGTTAGATTATCTCTTTGAGTTATTATTATTATTATTTTATTTTAATGTAAAACTTAATGTATATTTTATATTTTTAGTATAAAAAATGAATTTGTCCAAAGAAAAAAATAAACAAAAAGGGCTCTAATTAGTCATTGCAGAATCTTTCCAGCATAAAGATGCAATGAAAAAGATATTAATTATCAAACTACTCAACCATTTTTTATGTTAGATTTTATAATTGATTTTATTCTTTAGTTCAGAATAGCTAGATATTTATTCACTCATAGTTAATAGACGGATAACTAGCTTGATTATGGTTCAACTGTTTGAAAAAAAATTAAGCTTGTTTAAAAGTTATCAACTACCTAAAAACTGCCAATTTTCCACCTGAATTTTATGCATAATGATGTAAGCACTAACATTATAAAATCTTTCATAAGTAACTTAGATTTTACCCAAAACCAAATATGACTTATATGGCAAAGAACTAAGAAATTTAAGAAGAAGTCTTGTGGTTAATTTCCAATAGTAACAACAGATTTTAATGTCACAAGGTTTTTAGATTAATCATAGAGATATGGAATTCAATTCTTATAGCTTTGTTTCTGTGACTGCTAGATTAATAATGTATATCAAGTATTCTTTTTATTTTCAGCATAATTCTTCTAATTCTAGAGGTAATTATTGGGTAATCTTCTGAATTTTGCTACTATAACTATTAAGAGGATAATAAACAGTATGGTGACAAAAGTTAATCCTTTTCCAGAACAGATGCTTCACTATCAGTTAGGTATTTAAAAGTATAATTTTTAACTAATGTAGCTTCTAAATTATTTGGTGCAGTATAAGATTTGATATACCAATACAATTTTACAAATTGTATATTTTTGGCATTTTAAAATTTTTTCATATAATTTAGATTATGATTTTTTATTAACTGAGAAATTTTTTCGAAGTCTTTATCAGTAAGTTGTTTTTTTTTTTTTAGAAAACATTCTACATTATTAATGGAATGCAAAATTTGATACTAGAAATACTTTTGAGCATTTTTTTTATTAACAGAAACTCACTCTGTGAGTGATTTTCCAGCTTTTTTGAAGGAATTAGAGATTTCAGTTTCAAGCCTTTAAGAATAATCCATTCGGAATAACATTGGTATAGAAAAGATCCATTTTGACCATATTTAAACATTATAAGAGTTAAAAAAATCAATGTAATTTAAAGGTCTCTAAAAAGATGAGAATTAATCCCACTTTAAAATATTATATTATACACTACATATTCAGTCTATAGTCTTCCCATCCCTCTTCTATGTATTTAAATGGACATGTTAAGGTTGTATAAGTGAGGGGTCAGGGTAACGTAAAGTCCACATGGGTATGCCAATAATATTGGCATCAACAAAGACTATGAGTATTCTATCATCAAATTTTCAGTGATATAAATGACTAAAGAATGGGGGAGTGGAAAAAATTGAAGCGAAACCATTAAAATTTGAAGCTATATTATCTTAATATAAACTGAGCCACTGATTATATATATTTATGGGAGATTATGATCTGGATTAACTAATGAGTGCTGATCTAGCACAAAATACATATATTGGAGATTATTTATCTTTTCATATGTATGTGGTCATGTATATCATTTATAAAAGACAGAGTGGATAGCTGCAGGGAGCTTAAAAGTCTGAGTTAAAATCCTATCTGAGTTCAAATTCCTTCTAATTACATTAAGTTCAGTATAGACAGTATACTTTTATTTAAATATTACATATATGTTGTAACTAATAGTAGAATGTACCAGTGGTCTTCTACTTTCATATCTAATTGGTTTCTGAAATGCGTACAAAAATAGAAATGTATGAAATTAGAGCAGTGTAAAAAAAAACAATGAAAAGAGTTTTCAAAATACATATATATATATTCTAAATATTATGTTTTTATTTTTAACTTCGAAAATATTTTTTATCTAAATTTTTTTAAATTTTAATTGAGAAAAAAAAAAGACTAAATTTAGTATATAGACATGCGTGACATAATCATATACATGTAAGATCTAATGAATAATATTAAAAAAAGTTTAAAAGCAAAATGAAGATTAACTTGACAGTGTATGAATTTGGAAATATCAATTTTGTTCTTGTTTTTCACAGTTGAACATATTGTCGATCAGCTTAAATTGTATGATCAATTGAAGCAAAAGATTCGCCATCTTCATATGGAAATCATGAGACCTTGATTTTTTTTTGTCCATATCAAAAATGCTGTTTTTCATTTTTTCACTCATGTTTACTAACTAATAAAGACAATTTTTTTTACAAAACAGAAATGTATATAAAATGGTAGCATGCCTTCTAACATAAATGGACAAAACATAACTTATCACTCAAAATATCGTTGCTCAAGACATGACTAATGTCAGTGATGTGAGGAGGGACTAGTGACTAATAGTGCCTGAGGAAGGGAGAATCATTAAATGAAAGTAAGCATATTTTGTTATATATATATATCAATAAAAATTGAAAATACAAACAAAAAGCGAACTGTATGAAAGTAGAATATACAAAAATAGAGAACCATCTGTATTTGAAAAGTTTAAATAAAGTTTGAATTTTTCTGAAAATATTTAATTATTAAGACTAGATGATTAAAATGTCCAACATATAATTCCAAGTAAATTACCATCTTACAAACTTTCAGACAAACAAAAAAAATAGCCCTATGTAAGAGCACAGAGGCAAAACTCTCCATAATACCATGTAAGAGCATAGTATATTTAAAACAGCTAATATATTAATTATTTGTCAGATTATAAAAGTGAACAAAAGTTTTTACAAAAATAAATTTCTATTTATAATTACAAAAATATTCCATAGCAGAAGACCTAAAAAGAAAGTTTGTAACAGATTAGAAAGTGCTGTGAACATTCTCAATTTTACATTGTGTAAAAGTAAATAGTATTTACTAAAATCTTAACTATTTTTCTAAAATAATTTTATTTTCAGCATATTTCATCTAAATAATTTATAATATGTCAAAAAATACTTTTAAAATGATCTAAAACTATCATTTTCATTTTCAAAATCAAAACAAAGAAGTTGGAGTGGTGAAAATTATTGACAAGCATTCTCTTTTGTCCAACATGAGCAACAATCAATCAGTGTCTAGGAAAGACTGCCTTCTCCCATTGTTAAAACTTAAATTTGAATATTATTGATTTTTTACTTGCATTGGTGGTTGAGAGGTCAGAGCAACTGCCTTGCACTTGTAGGCAGTTGCCCGGGTTGCGGGTTCGCATCCCGGCCGATGCTATGACACTTTAAAAAAAAAATTCTAGAGAGGGCATCATACGGCACTTTTTTTTTTTTTACATAGAGTAGATTATTGGTTTTTATGTTGGGTTTGGAAAAAGATAAGGGGGATTTAGATATAAAGGCTGTAGAGTTGACAAAGATTATGTTGTGGAAATGGGATGGAGCAGAATATGGGGAAAATTAGACTGGGGAATGTAAAATTAAGTAGCTAACAAGTTTTTTTTGGTATAATTGCTGAGAGATTCTTGACTTCATTTAAGAAGAAGCTACAGTACATCACATCACATTACATCAGCTTTACAATAAGTATAATTTCACTACGGTAATGTAA
The DNA here is from genome assembly GCA_028023455.1 of Epiperipatus broadwayi. Lineage (NCBI taxonomy): Eukaryota > Metazoa > Onychophora > Udeonychophora > Euonychophora > Peripatidae > Epiperipatus > Epiperipatus broadwayi. The sequence continues at coordinate 6,276,209 of JAQFVV010006263.1, read as the reverse complement.
AAATTCCCAGTTTTTGAGCAACTGGAAGCTGTTCCTGGTTCTGGCCTGAGGATTCCATGAAAGAGTTGGAATTATATTAAAACAACTTTAAAATACTTTAAATATTTTTATAAACTTTCTATCTAACAAGTTTAAACCTACTTTACTCACCAAATTAATATAAAATAGTATGGACTAACATAAATTTAAATTTTTTTTAAAACTAGCTATTTTTAAATCCTTCTTAAAATGTCTGTGACAAATGGCATGGACACAATATATATATATATATATATATATATATGGCATTACACAATTTTATATCATTGTTTCTCATGCTATTAATTATTATTACATTTTAATATTAATTAATTTGTAGTGTGAGTCACTTTTTTTTATCTCTAAGCATACATTTATTATATATGTGTTTGTGTATAAATTTAAAATTTTAATAATGGTAAATAATAACAATTATAAGTACTTTTGATTAGGTTATAAATTGTTATTATTTATTGTTATAATAATTAAAAATTTAAATACAATATATTTTAACATATTTTAAATAAATAACTTATTTCACACACACACACACACACACACAATAAGGTATCTGAATCCAAGTTTTCCCACAGATCCATGTAATGTGGTGTTAGTTCTTTTAGATTCTAAAATGTAGTGCCATCTAGGTAATTTCAAAATTATCTAGAAAAAAAAAATCTCAAGGTCATTAAGTTGTTGCTTTTTAGGAATTTGAGTCACAGGTATTTTAATGATGATCAACATACTTAGAGTTCAATGTAGATTTTGGCTCTGTCAATTAGACCTTTACCTATCTTTCATATCAAGGAAAATAGTATATACATTTTCTTGTGTATGACATATTTTGTCAATCCTATCTCTTTCACACATGCACACATATTAAAATTGTTAATGTGCTTTTCCAGTTCTTTTTTTGAAGCATCATTTATCATAGTCTTCCATTCCATTGTTCTTATTTTTATCACCAGGATTTTTTTTTGTCACTTTTTCTTAAATCTGTAGTGAAGAATGCTTGCCACATCTTAGTAATTGCTGACATAAATTTTGTTGCATTGATCATAATTGTCATGAAACCTATCAAGTTAATTTCTTGCCTGCATTATACACTTTTTACTTGTTCAGCTAATGAATGTAATCATATTATACTTTGAGAAAATGAAAGAATATAGATTTGCTCATAGTTTTTAAAAGTGAAAATAATTGTATTTTTAGTTGCTTAGAAATCAGATGATTTTTTACTTTTCCAAGCTGAGAATTGACTCAAGAATCCCTAGTTTAAAGTATCCTATATTAAACATTATAACTTCCACATCTTCATTATTTTATAGTAGAGTAATGATTTCTAACTTGACTCATAATGAATTATTTAAACCATGATTTAGGTAATGGATATTAAAACATTACCTTCATTTTTTTATCTTATTTTAGATTGACAAAGAAAATATTTCTGTTCATTATTAATGTCATAATGTATTCAGTGAGTTATGCTTGTAGCCTCTGTAAGTAAAAAAAACAGGTGTAGAAGGTAAAATTTGATAATAATTAACATGTACAATGAGTGACTTTAGATAAGAATTAGATGCATTGCATAAAATTTTATAAATATACTAGAAAGAGTTTGTGGAATGCTGATTTTATTACTCTTTAGAGTCCATTGATTGGTTTAATGCCTACATTATATTTGTCTAGAATGAAAGAGAGAAATCACTAAGGTTAATATACTCTAGGAAAGATAGAATTCACAGTGAAAGTTTAATCCATCATCAAAATATAATTTTGATGATCCATATGAAAAAAATTGTGAGAGGGTTTGGTATAGTCAGCATGAAATGAGTAAATGTTTTCTTCCATAATTGTCTTTATTAACAATCTCTTTCTGCATCATTTATAACTCATCATCATATACTTTCACAAATTTTTAGCTGTTTTTTTTATTTTAACTAGAATATTTCTGTTTTAAACACTCACTAAAATAACATTTTTTCTTGACATGAAATCATATTATCATTCACTGGATTGTATGATAATGCTTTATTTGAAATGACATTCTAGATCACTTTTTTATAAATACTTTTTAACTATAGAAATTGAATCATTAAATAGAATTAAAGTAAAACATCAAGTTTCACAATCATAAGTCAAAACTGATAATATATTTTCATTGATTTTTTTTGGCTCTTTCCCTCAAAATATAACAATAGCTTAAAACATTTTCTAGACTGATAACAAATGTCCAATGTAGTTGGATATAGTTATAAATAATTTAAAAACATAAGGAGAAAATACAATGTTTATTTGTTAAATAATTATAGTTTAAACAATAAAAAAATAACATTGAAACATGTTCATAAATGATGGGCAGAACTTATCAAAAAATTTAAAAAAAAATTATCCATAGAAATAAATAGAATCATGATTTGCAGATGCCAATAATTGAAGCATTGAACTCTTAAAACACAAGACAAGATGCTGTTTTTAATTTTCCATTAACTCTTTATTTTATAAACAACACTGTATTTCCAGCATTAAAATTACTTTCAAATCTGTGATTATGATTCTGCTAGAAATATTAAATAATGTTAATTGTTTTACAATTTACAAATGTTTATAAATACAGACAGTCAGTGTAATGAATCCTAGTGGTGAAAGTACTTCTTTTGTTCCTCTGTTTTTATTAGATCCTAGTAGTAATATCTAGAATCATTGCTAGTTAGTTTTGTCTATTGTTCCTGCCAGTGTACCATCCACTTTGTCACATAAACTGCTTTAGGAAACTATAGATAACTATTGCAGGATTTTCTCAATGATTATCTTTTTTAAACAGATTAAGAATGAAAATCAGTCTTACATTAGTATAAATATTACTATAGTGATTATTGTACAGTGGTAAAGATATATGTTGTCTTAACTCTAGCCACTCATATCAGCAGGCAAATAGATTCTTCAACTGATTAATTGATTTGTTGTGTGTGTGGCAAGAGATTCTATTGTTAAGTTTACTTCCAAAGAACAATCTTATTTTTTATATTAGTCAAGTTAATTATATGAAAATTATTATGTCTTGTATTCATGTCAGTTTATTTATTTAACTAAATAAACCATAGTGACCTCAGATCTTGAGAGTTTGATACCTTTTTCATCAATAAAAAAGACCATGTTACATTACCATTCTAAAGTTTATGTATCTGATTAACTTAGTTTAACAAGACAAAAGGATTATATAATATCAAAATGAAACAGTTTTGATTGTAGAACAGCAATGCTTTATGTTTGAGAATGATTTGTTACAAGTTTGTAAGTTATTACAAAGAAATATAGAATAATGCAGAACCTTATAAAAATGATTTGAGCCTTTCGGAAATGTAATTCATTAAAATCATGAAAAAAATCTACTATGATGAGGTCTTCCTTTACAATAAATATTGTGAGACATGAAAACAAATTTACTCATTTATAAATCTTCCCTATATGACAGAAATTTAAACTCTTACATTAGCTTTCTGACTCATAATCTTTAAAAAAAAAAAACAAAATACAAAACAATATTTATAAATATGATAAAACTGAAAGCAAAAAAGATGGATAAATTAGGTTAGGTTATGTAGGCTATTACAGGCTAAATAATTTTTCATACTGCTTCACAGATGAATAATGGAGAAGATATTACTCATCAAACATTCAACTTTTAGGCGATAAGTTTTTACGTTTTTCTTGTTTCACATTCTTGTTGGAAACAGATGAATTTCCATTTATAAATCAACAATTGGCAACCGAGTTGGCTATGGGGAGAAAAATTTTAACCTTTTTTTTTTGGAAATCCCCAGTTCTTTATTGAAAAATTTTAAGATCTTATTCTGATTCAAATCCTGATACATAGCTATGATCAGAAAGTGGGAAAATTATTTTATTAAAAAAATCTTTTATTAATACTAAAGCTCCATAAATACAGATTTTGAAAAATAAAAATTTATTTTAATTAGCCCAGATAATAAGTATAATATCACAAAACCTTTTATATTTACTAAGGCAATAAACCTCAAGAGTGTGCACTTAAAAATGCGAATGTAGGGACCTCTACAGATCTTAACCACAAGCTTACGCTTTGGAAGAAAAGAGGGGAACCTTTCTTTACTTCAACCTACTTTCTATATAAATAGGTGAAGCTGAAGTGGCTAGATCTGAGAGCATGAAGCTATTCAATACTTCACTGATTAAATATACAATCCCTATTACCAATTAGTACTCACGAAATGTTTCGATTTATAACGAGTCAATGGAACGATCTTATAGTTAGGAATCTATTACAATAATTTAAAGTACGCTCTCAGATCTAATCGCTTCAGCTTCACTATTTATATAGAAAGTAGGTTGAAGTAAAGAAGGGTTCCTCTCTTTTTTTCTGAAGCGTAAGCTTGTGGTTAAGACCTATAGAGGTCCCTACATTAGCATTTTCAAGCGCACACTCTTGAGGTTTATTGCCTTAGTAAATACTACTTATGTAATCAATGTGCATTAAATAAATTTATATTTAAAACCTTCTATAACAATTCTTGAAGCAGCTCCAAGAAAAGTGTTTGTCACCATTTACTATCCTATATAGATATCTTTTATAAATACATGTTAGAAGTAACAATAAGAGATTGAAAATGAAATACATGAATATGAGAACAAATGAATACTATTGAAAGAATTAAAGACTGAAATGGAGCTAACATGGGTTTATTGTTAGATGATAATACAAGAACAGCAGGAGTTTTAAAGTGGAACCCAACATATTGTAAAAGATTTAGAAAGATATCACATTTGAGACAATTGGATGAAATAAGGCAGGGGTCCCCAACCTTTTTGCACTTAAGAGCACATTCTATAATACCGGCCAGGTGTCGGGCACCATTTATTTTTTTCAACCAGATGGCGGGCATCATTTATTTTTTCAATGTAAATTTATAGTTGGATATTGTTAATAATACATATAATGTACTAAAAAATATTTATTTCAAAAATAAAATTTTAACATATAATTAATGTTTATATTTTTACGCTGTAAAAGTATAGTATGCCCTACAATTTGATTACAATATAAGAAATTTTAAAAATTAAATTTATTTGTATTAGATAAATAATTTTTTATCGTGTTCGGATAGTGGCGGGCACACATAAAATAGTCTGTGGGTGCCATGGTGCCCGCAGGCATAGGGTTGGGGACTCCTGAAATAAGGGAAGGTAGCTGGTGATGCTGCTGGTAATTAGAGAGGTTAGAGATCTAAAAAAAACATGAATGTTGAAGAAAGATTTTCTTCCAGCAATGGATCTGATGATGGTGATGGTTTTAAAAATAATTGGAATTTATAACTGATTCAGTTTATTATATAATAATATGCTTGATAGTAAGTGGTAAACTAATATTAATTACACATCTGATCTAATATTGAAATCTATACTGATTTATCTTCTTACTCTAAGAAATCATGATAAAGATAATTTCTATTTTTATTGACTTTCTTCATTTGTATTGCCTTCTATTTAATTTTTGTTGTTTTTTTTTATCATTAATATCTATATTGTACAGTAATGAAAAACGCAACAGCCTAACATAATTTCAAACTCTATCGGGAAAAAGCATTCTTATATGCTAAAATTTTTATGAGATTACAGAATGCCTTTCTATGACCGCTAGATGTCAATGCTGACTTGAGAATACTTAACATATTAATAATTAAGTAATTGACGCATTTGGTATGTTGTAAATTGTTTTCCTTGTAACCACACCCTGATTTCAGCTTTTATTTCTTAAGTGTTTAAGTAAACTGTGCGAAGCTGTCTTTATTTATTTCATTGCCACATTCCTTTTTAAAAATAAGTAATTTAAGGTCGGAGATATCAAGGTTAATGAAATATAGATAGTCGCGTGATCTGTCAATAACTTTTTCTTGAATAAAAATGTAAATACACTAATAATGTTTTTATGGCTAAAAAAAAAATCTATAAATATATAGTCTTATTCCTGATGAAAACACAAGTACTGTAAACAAATCAATAATGATCTAAAAAGATTGAAACAACAAATTGATCATTATAAAAAAATAAAAAATTTAATAAATGTAACTGTAAATAACAGATCGATAATTAGTTTTAAAAAAATATATAAAGAATTAATATACACATAAAGCAAATGTTTGTCTGATTAGTCCAGCATATTGTATATATACATTACACATGAAAGGTTTCTTGATACAGACAGTATTTATGAATTCATCTCTCTGATCTGTATTCGAATCCAGGCCCGATAAATTAGCCAGGGAAACTTCGAAAAATTTGCTAACAATTCGAATTTTTTAAAGGTAAACTTGTAGCCAAACGATATTGGATATCTAATTATCAAGAAGATAAAGTATAGTTAGAAAAATGTTCAAATTCTTACCATTCAGCAAACTCACTATGTTCGGTCCTTTTCACTATTTCTCTAAGAGAACTGAACTGTTGGAGGACCTTTATTCTGCAGTGGAATATTTAAACGTTGTTCTATCTATATATTCATATAGTTAGGATGTTCATCAATGGCATAATTAGGAAAATTGGGCCTGAAGACAATTTAAAAAGATTCCATTTTAAAATTTGGAATTTTGATTTTTCATGTATTCATAAATGTTTAATTATTTATTTTATACTATAAATATCGTATAAGTCTTTAATAAAGATGCTTTAAAAATCGTTCTTTCTAATCTTTGCATTTGCAAAATCACTAATTAGTTCTTTTAAATCCATTTTAGATACTTCCTTCTGCTCAATAGCTAACATAGCAAGATCTTTAAGTCTGGTTTGGATAATTGTATTTCTTTTATAATTTTTCATTATTTTTAATTTCTGAAAGACTTTTCAATGCTAGCTATAGTTATCCAATGTATAAAAAATAACAAGAAAATGTTATATATTTCACAGAATTCACTTTCCAAACAACTGTATTTATCAATTAATAAGTCTGAGAAATTCTTAATCATCATTTTTTTCTGTAAGCTCATCTTTTAGTAAAGAAATCATTTGAATTAATTATCTAGCAAGCTGTTCCACAAAAGTTCTGGATACCTATTTCTAAGATTTGAGCAGTTGTCTAACATATCAGTGTCTGTAAAATTGACAATTTTTTAAATTTCTAAAAAACAAAATAGGGCTTTACTGTCTGCATTCCCACCAAACATTTTTTAATTTGCAGTTATTTTATCTATTACACTATAAAAGACATTAATCAAAATAACTGTTCCTCATTATTAAATCAATTGGCACTCAATTCATTGAAGTGTTGTTTGTATTTATTTTTTGTATTTTGACTTGAAAATTGGTATCTATCCCACATATTTCTGCTAGTTCTTTAACTTCTAATTTAATTTTTTCATATGAATTTCTAAAATTATTTAAATTTTTATATACACGATTTAGTGATATAGCTTCATCTAAGACAAGATATGTTTTTAAAAAGTTTTTGAAGCCTAGTTAACTTCAGTCATTAAACATCACATGATCACCAATATGTGTAGAGAGTTTTGTCGGTTTTTTAACTTCAGTCATTAAACATCACATGATCACCAATACAATACGTAGAGAGTTTTGTCGGTTTTTTAACTTCAGTCATTACTTTATACAAAAGAATATAAATATGTGCAAAATTAAAAGTGGATAGCCATGTATGTGTTGTGAAGGTACTTTGGATTTTCAAAATAATTTTACAATTTCTTATATAATATAACAATGTCAATTTATGTTATGTATTCTTTTGTCTGTATGATAAAAATCTAAAAAAAATATAAATGATAGTTTTTTTAAAGTCAAAATAAAGATGGATTATAATTTGTCCAAGAGAAATAAGCTAAAAATTAATCATGGAATATGGATGTAATAGTATTACCACATAGAAAATCAGGCTTATAATAAATAGGTCTGAAATCGAGTGAAGAAAACTGCTGTTGAAAGCTTATGTTAAATGAACCAAAAATTGTTTGTATTTACCATAAAACTGATATTACCAAGATATACAGATTGCATACCTAGTTTCAGATATATATATATATACAAGAAAGTTGACTTAGAAATAAACCTTTAGTTTTTTTTAATTTAAATTTACAAGTTATTAATTTAATGATATAAAAAATTAAAGATGAATTACTAGATATATAAATGCATTAATTCAAAGTTTTCAATGTTGAAGACTATCAACCAGAAATTAATTTGGAGGCACGAATACAATAGCAAGACCCATCTAGTGTTCAGTGATTAATTCAAGCTCACAATAGATGACTCTGCACTACAATTTATATAGTTATTGAAAAATTATGTGAAAAAAACTAAAATGGAAGTTTTCATTCATTGACTAAACCAATTAATCAATAATAATAATAAAAAATCCCAGAGAATCGATAGTGAAGGTTAACGTAAGATTAAAGGCGCACACACACATATTTATAATAAATCTAAAATACATCTTACAATGCCATGGTATTTTTAGAACAGAAAAGAATATTTAGTCAGATTTTTAATATTAAAAAAGAAATTAATTTGCAATTGAACTTAATGACAGGAAACATAAAATTCAAGAGGCATGGTTCATTAATAATGCACATTCAGTGATAAACAGAAGGTCTAATAGGGATCTATTAAATGCTTTAATTAAAAAATAAAATAATCAAATGACTTTTTGTTGAGGGGTTTACAATATGTTTGAGTGTGAAATTCCATAATTAGATTCAATCCAATGACCTTAACTCCAGAGTTTAGCACTCCACTACTGCATCAAAATATGTAGGGCAGATAAATGTACTTTGGAACATGCATACACAAATATATAATTTTATATGTCCATTTTTTTAAAAATAACAGTCACTTTTGATAAGAGTATTAATATTGTATTTAATGCTATCAATGTTTTTTTTTGAGTAAGAAGTGGTATTTGGGATACCAGTAATTTTTTATATTTCAAGGTTATATGTTGTTCTAATATGAAGTTATTGATGAGATGTAAGATATGTGTTAATGTTAGTCTAGAAAGATGAAAACTATTATGTAAGACATAATTAACAATTTACATTTTTTATTTTTTAGGAAGACTTCAATAAACTGAAATTAGAATATATACCACATTAAAATGTCAATGGCCTTTGAAAATAAGTCTGATTTGAATGACATTATTTATTAGATAATAAATGTTTTCAAATACAGCTGTACCAATAACAGGAACAAAAAAATAAGAATTCAGCATCAAATTTTGTATTTAAACAAGATGTTAAATCTAACAACAACCAAAAATACAGTATGAAAAAATGTAAAATGATTTATTAAGAATAACAAAATATCTAGAATTTTGTAGAATGGGAGAGATAAATGTTAAAAATTATAATAAAATGATATAGAAAAAAATAAAAGTTTCAAAAGTATACAATACTATCATGATATTTAGGCTAAAGTTATTTCAGCAATAAAAAGCAGAGATGGAATGATTTCAAAAATAAAGATGATGTCATAAAGTGACATCATAAAACTACATTATAAAAAAAAACAATAAAAGATACAAAAATAGTTGAAAGAATTATGATAATATAATTTGAAATTCTCAGCATATTAAATAAAAAAGTAAAATAGGTGGTTAAATCTATAAAGAATGGAAAAGCTCTAAGAAATTGTGATATTAGTGAAGATATTTTTAAAGAAGCAACTAAAGAAATAGATAAAATGCTGCAAAATCGAATCTCAACTGTCCAAATGATAAAAAAAATACCAGATGACTTGAATGAAGAAATAAGTGATATTAATATTAAAAAAAAAAGATATTAGAAATTATATACCTAACATTTTATTTTACCAGTCTATACAAGATCTTTATTATGATAATTAATTACTATTTGTCTATAGAGCAGTTTATTTTTAAACCAAGCAAAAAAAAAAAAAAATCTAGACTTATATAACAACAACAAAAAAAAAAACATTAAGTGAAATTATAGAGAGAGACAGTAAATATTAATTGCCTTGTAGATTATAAAACAATCAGTTGATTTTATAAGTGTTTCTGATGTAACTTAACGTCAAAATATAGATTCAGAATAATGCCAAATTTTGAAGAGAATTTTTAATGAAAATGCAATAGTAGTAATTAAGTTACTTAGTGATATTAAAAAAAAAAAAATGTTGGTAGAATTGTATCATAGAGTGTGATTTTATTTCTTCAAATATGCTTGCAGCAGTTTTATGAAAATATTTTGTGGAGCAAAATGAAAGGCTAAAAAAATGCAGATCATTACGTCATCTAAATTTTGCAAATCATGTGATCGTTTTCTAGCAAACAATGCTTCAGAACTTCATGAAATGTTACAAAAGTTATATTAAAACAAGAAAGTACTAAAGATAAATGTTAAAAAGACTAAAGTAAATGTTCAATGACTATTCAAAAAAGTTGAAAATAAAATTTGGTAATAATAAATTTGAAGTTAACAACTATAAATAATTTGATTATTAATACAGACGGAAATATAATAGATGAAATTAATCATAGAATTAAAGTTGGATGGATTGCATTTGATAGAAATAAGTGAATATTAAAACAAAATATGTTTATATGTTGAAAAAAAGTTTTTAATAAATGTGTTTTAGTAGTGTTTACATATAAATCTGAGACTTTAATGTTTAATTAAAGAGTTAAACAGATTTTAGATCACACAGTGAAGCTTGAATAGATGATAATAAGTGTATTGGAATAACTCTTTGATGGGATCATTATTGAAAATAATCGTATTAAAAATTTGAGTACGCTTGCTACAACAAAAGATATTTGAAGCAGAATTTATATATCTTCATTAAAATGAAAAATTATAAACAAGTAACTTTTTATACTTTTAAAAGTGGACGCATATAGCAACTCGCACATATAACAGGTTTATTTATTTGTATGCATATGAATTTAAAAACAATATTGAAGGATAATTATTATTTTTTTATTGGTTATATTTTCTGTAATAGATTAATAATCGTTTATTTTAATTGTTATAAATTGATTTTTTTTTAGATATTTCTAATTTCAAAAGTTTTACAACATTTCGATGTAAAGTTATTACTTTTAAATAAACTCTGTTATTTTAACAACTTGAAGTCTGTTTCTTTGCAGAATATAACAGAAAAAAAAATGAAATTAATCTGAAGAGAATTTATTTTGCTTTAGGCTATGCTTTAAATCAATGTTGTTAATTTGAAGAAACAAGAATTTTCGTTTCCATAGCAATGAAAAAGAAAATTATTTCTTTCATTTTTTATTATTAAAATATCTGGTAACACTGTCAATTTACAAATCATGTGTATGTGTCAAGAAGAAATTCTAGTAAAAAATAAAAGATTTATCCTTTCTTCATATATATTCTTAGATTTCTTTCTCAGACTTAATCGAGATCTAGCATATTGTTTTGCTTTAAATCTTAAGGAGAACCATAAATACACATTTTTTTCAGTTTTTTTTTTTTTTTTCAAGATTCTCCTAGTCTATTAATCTACTTTAGTGGCAGTCACTTTCTTATGTAACCAATCACACAGATAGATTAGTTTAATTAAAAGGGTTTTGGCAATTACTATGAATCAGTCCTTCATACCGAAAATTCCTACTCCCAAAAAATTCTAATCTTGAAATACAGAAAATTTCTCCACAGAAGCAGCATCCTTCTGTTAACTTTATAATATAATCTCATTCATCATTTTTAAGACTTTGGGGTTCTGAAGCAGCTGTGCCTCAATATTAGTGAGAGTGTGTTCAAATTAAAATCGTTTCATTAGTTATTGTAATCCAGGAATTAACCAATCACAGTTGGAAAAACTTTACGGACATATTGACTCTTATGTTTTTGATCAACTGATTTAGAAAAATTATTGCTAGTAGATGAATGGAGATAGATAAAATAATGAAATGAGTTTTCTTCTAATTATTTAAATTGCTTGATCTTTTCTGAATTTCAATAAATTTTCTCATAATCTGCAAATTATTTTTTCTAGACTAAATTATATTTTAATATTATCAAAATCATTGCCCATTAATGTTATGTGAAATCTGATCTAAAAGATTTTTATTGAAAGTATTTTTATGTTTTCTACATTTTATATGGATATATTTATTTGAATGCTCCTTATATCTCTTGAAGCACAGAAAACATAAAATTTTATAGATTCTTTGATATTCTAAAAGCTTTTGGTCTTTAGATTTATGGCAAAATCCACATTTTTTTAATGAGTTTAAAAACTAGTATCCTAAAATTGGAACCAAAATGCCATCTGCTGATTCTATCATTGTTTCCTTTAATGAAAAAAAAAAGAACTTTATCAGCTCCAAAAATATTTTTCACTTTTGTATTCCTCTTTCACACATTATAAGTACTATATACATAATATTTTCCAAAACTTTTTCAATTTTGTCTTTTAACTATTAAAATCTTCATTGCACTATTGAACAGATCAATACACTTCACACTTTAGATAAAGACATTAATAATTATTATTAATCATTTATTAACTCAATCATATGTCTTTTTCATGTGTTTTTGAAGGTTGAGAGTATAGAGGTTAATGTATGATATTACACTTGAGGGAAAAAAGATGGATGGAGCTGGATTATGTATACCAGCTGATTGTATTGAATGCAAACAAGATATATTTAATTAAGTTTAAAGATTATACCTGTGCTAAAAATGTAATAATAATTAACATAATAAATAATCAATAATAATTAGTAAAATATTTATCTAAAATAGATAGGATCAAATAAGTAAGTACAAAAATTTGGCACTTGTATATTAAATTGTGATAATTTGATATTAATAAATGTTAAATAAATCATGACTAGATTGTGTCTTGGGCCAACTGAATGAAGATTGCTAATTCAGTCAGAAATGGATTCTGGAGGTCATTTTTCTTTTTCAAATATTTTTCTTCATATGTTTTTAAGAAGTAGTATGAAATTTTAAAGTACAATATTTCTAGAATATAAGATGAATTAAGGGACCTTCATCCTGCAGTGGATTGACAATGATTGAAATTGATAATGATGATGAAAATGAAATCAAGATACTTTTTTTCGTTTTTAATTGGGTTGCTCACTTGTATTTGCAACTTATCTTTTTTTAGTGACATGACCATGCAATTTTTTTATATTCAGCAAAAAACTACATTGCTACAATCTGATTGTATGTTTTCCTGAATGTATTAAATATGAACTTAAATAATGAAGTAGAAGCAAGCTTTAAAAATATAATAATGAGATTACATCCTATAAAATTTTCTTTTTTTCAAAATTAAGATTGTAAGAAAAAATATATAATCATAAATATTTATCAAGATGGTTAATGGATTTTTAATTTTATGTTTACATCCAAAAATACTGCTTCTGCTAAATATATAGAATGAAGCAAAATAGGATTTTATGTCAATATTTTTATTACAATATGATTAAGAGTAAAAGAAAAATATGTCACAAAATTTATTATATTCCATTTTTGTTAAATCACATGATCAGCTAGTTAAAAATTTCTGCTTTAAACCACATAAAAATATGTTATTTCAGTGTTATTGTACTATCTTTATGTTCTTTTAGACATTAAATATTTTGATGTAACAAATGAACTCTTGTATCTCTCATGTGCATAATGTATACAAATACATTTTCAAAAGCAGTTGTCAAAAGTATTTGAATAACCACTTTCACTTCTTAGTGATAGAAATTTGTTTTAGATTCTAGACAAAGTTGTCCAGTCACAATTTGAACAATAGATGTTTTTTTTTTTCAAAAATAGTAGATTTTAAAAAAAAAAAATTTGAAAAAAACTTAATTCTTAAATCCTTTTTTTTTAAAATTTTAACCTAGAATCTGAGGCTATAAAATTCATATTTTTTGTGTGTTACTCTTCTTTATGCTGAAAAACTTTGCCAAAACTTCTGTCATGGGGTTTCAGCCAAATTGTTTTATAATTTAGAGCCTTTTTCCCGTATTTTTTTTAATTTTATAATTAATTAAATAAAAAAGATATGAGTAACTTCTCTCATATCTTGAAGAATTGCAATTTTTTTTAGAATTATGAAATAATATGTATAATACTCAAACAAGATGAGAACAGAAATGAATTACTAGCAGTGATATGGATGTGGTAATATTAAAAAGAAGGTGATCTTGAAAATAATAAATGACCAGCAATAAAATGGGAAATTGGATTTTATAAATTTTAAGATCAAACAGATGACAAGTTAATTAATTACTATAATGTAAATATAACAAGTATGCTAATAGCTCTAAACAAGCTTCCTCCCCCCTCCCAAAAAATGCCACAAGAGAAAGCATTTAAAATCTCTATCTAGAATTATCCCTATCCCCACCCAGATGTGAGCTGATGGTTCTCATCAATGAGATGCTAGGACATTCAGATACTAGAACCTAAAATACAAACTCAAGCCCAGCATTTACCGAATACTTAACTATTAAGTAGAAAATCTGAAAATTTCAGACATCTATATGTCTTCAAATCCAGCTATCTAACTTAAGTAGCTACATAGGACTGAATGTATTCTAAATTTATAGGACTAAATAATTTTATTAATAATAATCATTCTATTAATTTTTTTTTTGTCTATATAGTCACTTATTGAGATTATTTATGAACTTTTTGTTTTGGTCAAATTTTTTCTATTTCCAAATGTACTTCCTGAGGAACTTGTTGTTTTTGTTATTATTATTTAGAGTTAAATATTATTTTACTCTACACAATTTATTATTCCTTTGTACCTCAAATTCAAAATTATATTGTCTATTGTTCCCATGTGTAGAGTGAATTATTTTAATCTTCTCTTCATTCCTGATATTCCATCAAATTTGAATCATTGGTCCAATTATCAAAATGTTTTTGCAATTTCTTCATATTAGCAACATTTTAATGCCAATCTCTTTTTACGAAGTCCATATGTGTCATTGGTTTTTTTTCAAATTCTTTTGCCATTAAAAAATATTTTTTCTATGTTTGGTTTAAATTATTCATGGTAACTCACATCCTACTTCTTAGTTGTATTAATATCTTTTTTTCCATTAAAAACCCAACAAAGTTGACCACTTTTATGTAGGATAACCTTAAATTTTATTTACATGATTAATTTAAATTTAAGTCATGAATAAATTTTATAATAAAAAAATCAAGTATTTAAATATAATGTGAAAAATCATATTTTTGTATATTCTGCCCAATAAAAAGTGCTAAAAAACTGAAGAAAAAAATCCTTTGCTAATTTTTAAGACAATAATTTTCAACTTTATTTTTTTTATTTGTTGATGGACTGTATTTAGATGTATAATATAATAACATCTAGAAGATAGTCATATTCATATACTACCATTAACTATAATGATATTATCATCACTTAATTGTGTTAGCTTGTTGCTTAGAGACAACTCTATTTTCAACAGTGAAATTAGTTAACTAAATAGGTAAAAAGTGGCTCCTGGAGTTCTGCATTAGATATTTAGATCTAGGCACAGTGCTCTCAGATCTGAGGCTCCTCTCTGATGAAATCCCCAAACTACAAACTAGTCTGATGAATAGGCACTAGATGGGAATTTATGCATAAACTTTCCATCCATTGATTACTAAGCTTGCACTGGGGGCACTACTGTATGGAGAGTTTATTATTGTTAATAACAGCTTGTGTAAGCATAGAAAATTTGATCATGTGAAAGTTAACATGCGACATGTATATCCAATATTTCATAACTTTGTCTTTTAACTTTTTACTCTTTATTATTCTATTTTGGGTTTTTCATATTAAGAACTTAAAATGGCCATATTCATTTATAAGTGGTTGTGGCTGCTGATTATTTATGAAAAGTTATTGGTATTATACAAGTATTATATAATGATATAAGAGAGAAAAAATCTCTAACTTTGTTATTCATTTGTATGCATTTTGTCTTTGGAACAATTTGTCAGCCTTATAAAACAGATATCAACACATAATTTGGTTTGTTTGGTGAAATTTTAACTTTAAACAAATTAAATGAAAAACTTCTTCTCCCTCCAACATTCATTATGCTGATAATTGTGTGATTTTTGCTAATTTAAAGAATAGTCTAGAGAATTTTTTAATGTTTTACATGCAACCTATAAAGAATTTGTTTTAAAATTAATATTTAAAAATCAGATATTTTATCAATTTGTGATGAAATAAAAATTTTCAGCAACTTTTGATATTTAAAATGTTAATCATTTTTAATATCATAATAGTTTTTTTATGCAGAAAGACAGGTATTAATGCTGAGGTACAGCACAGACTTCAGTGATCTGCATTTAATAAATATTTCAACTAATGTTAGTTATATATTATATAAAAGTGAGACATTGTCTCTTTATTATATTGAAAGCAATAAAACATTTTTACTTAAGGATATCCTTTAATATTCTAAAAATATGATGACAAGATTATAAACTAATCATGAAGTTTTTAAAAGGAAACATTTTTATTGGGATGTAAACATTGACAAATGAACAATATTAGATATCTAAAAAAGTATTTATGACGAACTTTTAGTATGTCATAAATATTATTTTAAAAACATTGATAACAGATGCAATTTTGATCATTTTCATTGGTAAATATAGCTAAAGAGAGAATACATCATTTAGAAAGAAAAGTTTTTTATGAGAAAATTCAATGTCACCCTCACAAGTTGTCAAATAGACTAAAAAAAAAACATGTAACATAAGTGAGTATATTTGTGTTTTGTGGATTTGTTTGTATCATCCCAAAATTTATCTTTATTTTTTTTTGGATTTTTTTTTAAATGGGCATATTGAGATAGAAGTGCCTGTTAAATGTTGGTGGTCTGGTTGTTAAAAGGAATGTACTATTAATTAAAAGTAGCTCTTTGATTTCTTTCTGAAGTTCAAAAAAAAACAAATCAGGTTTATTTCATGCATTATTGAAATCATGTTTTTTCTTCTCAACTGTTTGATAGGCATTAGTTGAGTTATCTAAAAAAGTGTGTGAATGATCTTTATTTTCCTTTCATAATTTATGATAGTTAAAAATAAATTCTTGTTTTTAATTTTAGATGCTCCAAAGTTGTCAGCCAAGATAGCAGCAGTTAGTGATCAAAAGCCAGAATGCTAAGAAATACTGAATTATAATTCTAGACTGCCAAGTGCTCATGGGATTACTTTTGATTAAAAGAAGATTGCAATAATTGCAAAACTATTTAAGTTTAAGTAAAAAATTATAAGATTGTATAAAGTTAGAATTAAAAAAATGAGAAAATTATTTTGAAAAGTGAACACACTTTTATTATAGTAATACAAGTGTTAGAAGCATAAATGAAATAGATTTTGCTATAAGAAAAAGTGGGAAAACAAAAAAATTGACATGGAAGTAAATACATTTTTTATAGATATAATCTATGATTTTAAAAAAATAAACCATAGGAAATATACATTAAGGCATTCAAATCAAGACAGCAGAAGTGAATTAAATTCTGAATCACAAAATACATTCAATTTATTCTTTAGTGAGAATAATAGATTCAACATTGAAAATGATATTGATTAGTGAAATATTCAAAGTATTATTATAAGCTTTGAGGTACAAAATGTATTGTGAAAGGTACAACAAATCTTTATAGGTATTCCAGTGAATTTAAACCAGAAGTTGCAGAACATTTTAAAAGATCAATAAAACAATAATAGATACTCTATAAAGAATACAAGTAATATGAAAATTGAGATAACATAGTATGTAGAAGTAGTCATCTGGTATTCTATGAAATAGAAAAGAATTTATGATGACTTAAGGAAACAGGAAGAAATGCTATATAAATAAATAAATGAGGATTTTATATTTAAAGTAATGAAAGATTTCTACAAAGAGTATATTATCATATACATAGAAAAAAGTAATATTCATTTGGTTTTGACTTCCTTGAAACACTATGTTTTACATGACATAAATGATGAACACATAATTAAACCTATAAAGAATGGAAAAGCTCCAAAAATTATGGAATCATTATAGATATTTAAAATGGGGGGAAATAAAGAAATTGCTATATATCTTGTGCTTAAATAATGGACATATTATTTTAAGAACAATATTGATATGACACAATATATTAGAATTACAAACTTTTGAGTTCTCAATCAAATTTACTTAGTATCCTGTATTAAGATAATTATAACTTGTCTATGATGATCTTCTGACTAAAACTAACCAAAAGTGCAGAATACTCTTAAAACTGATTACAGTACATAAATCACATGGAAGTATTAAGACAAGCTACAAAAAGAAGCAATGAATATCTGGATTTGTTGATTAAGCATTTACACAATGATTAAAGCTTTAGAAAGTCAAGATGTTTTTATATCCAGAAGAATATTTATCAAAAAGAAAAAGTAGTGATTAGACTAAATAATGGTTCTAAGAGTTTTAATATTGGCAAGTTGCATGAGAAGATGATTCCATTCTTCAAAATGTGTTACTCCTAGTATCACTTGAAGTATTTTGTTATTAAATAAAAGAGTCAGTGGTGTGGTTGTTTTCACATGCAGAGCTTCAGAGCCATCAGAATTTATAGAATGAAAGAAAGAATAGGATTAAAGATGAAAAGTAAAGTTCAATGACTTTTTAAATAAAAAAAAAGGAGAGAGTAAGAAGATTTGATATTAATAAATTATAATTGCTAGTAACTATATATATACCTTGATCAAGTTATTAATACAAATAAAACATAATCACTGAATTAGATTTAGATGAAAGTTCTTTTAGTAGAAATAACTTAGTATTAAAAAGAAATACTAGGCTTACATAGTTTGAAAACAAAGATTTTTTTAAAAATGTATTTTATCAGTGTTATTTATGAATCTTAGATGTTTAGCAGATGAGCAATACAGGAATTATTGACTATGTAAATAAATAAAGAATAGTACACATTAGAATTACCAGAGAGAAATTAAACTTAAGTATATAGTTAAGAATGCAATCAGATATTATTGATATCCCCAAAAAAGAAAATTAAAAATTAAAAGACAGCTGAATTGTATAAATGAAGTCCAAAACTTAATCTCAAAAGCTTGTTTGGAAGAGACTGCATATAAGAAGGATAAGATAAGGAAATTATTTGTAGAAGGAAATTACAAAAAAATCAAGTCCGATGTCACATGTTCAAATATATAACATTCGTAGAAAAAAAAATACAATAAATTGAAAAAATCAAATTAAACTTAATCTTAATCCTTCAGTGTGATTAATAATGGATGAATGTATTGTATATAAATCAATCTCTTTATGTTATAATGGTAAGTGTATTAATCTTCCAATATTATAATATAATGATTTGAATTTGGGTCTGGTAAAACTTTTTAGATTTGAAACCACTAATCTAAATAGCTACTGAATATACATCAGTACAAATCTTTACTATCTAACACTTGGCATATCACGTTAGTAAAATCTTTTTAGTGTTCTTCTTTGTGTATTTGTGTGAGATATGTCTCTGTTGATATGTGTGTGCTACTTTTAGAAAAATTATTGCTGTTTTAATTTTTATTCACCCTCATAGAAAACAGTTCAGTATCACTAATTCAGTTGCTCTTTAAAATAGTGTAAAAGATTCTCATGAGTTATATATTTTGGACATTTTGATTCACAGCCTAACTACCCATGAAGTCTTTACACCATAATTTAAATATTTAAATTATGTATATAACATTTATATATATATATATACATACTGCAATGTATTTCCAAAATACCAATCAAAAAATATAATATGATTGAAATACATAAATAAACATTTCATATTTTTATAATCAAATGATATATTAAATAAGCATCTCATTACTTCTATATATTTATTACATTGTATAATATGTGGAGTTATTCAAAAACTGAAAAAATGACATTAATTATTAAAGTCTAGATTTTTCCACGATCTTTTACAATTTTTATAGTTTAGCTCAGATTAATGACTTTGAAATATTAATATCCATACAAATATTTTGTGTATTTCATTATTATTCATTAAAGAATGTTTTCTATTTCTAGAGCATCATAGAATTACTGTATATATTTTTTTATAGTTCGGAATATTTTACAATAAGAAATTATCCCAGGAAATCAAAAAGAAATCAAAATTTAAACACTGCATCCTTAATATGCGTGACATCATCATTAATTGTACGTTTACTAGATAAACCATTTAAATTTATGTACTGAGACTAAAATTGGAGTTATGTGGTGTTATGTAAATTCAGGCTATTAATGTAAATACATAATTATAATTCAACAAATTTGCTAACAAAATATAATTTTATGAAATCATTCTTCATTTTTTTTTTAGATTTTATAAACATAATATAACTTAGTCAAAATAAGAGTCATAGATCACATGACCCTATCTCTTAAACTTGTAAGATATAAACAATGAGGATTGCCAATTCCTCTACAAGCTTTATGATAAATGCTTAGCCAGAACCAGCACTTAAAATATCTCTGTCAGGAACCCCCTCCCACCCAAACCCCTGACCATGGTTTTGTGCTTTGGCATTCCTCAGAGAAGTGTCAGGATAGGTTCAGTCACTAGATCTAAAAATACCAACCAAAATCAAGCACTTATCTAAAAGTTATCTATTGAGTGGAAAATCTGAAATTTTCAGACATCTACATGTTTTCAAACCCAGCTATTCAACTCAAATAGCTATATGGGGCTGATATATTTTCAGCCATACCATATATTAGTAGTCTTAGCAATATAAAATTGCATAAGACTTATGGCAGAGACTATAAATAGTCAAAATAAGAGTTATAGATCACATGACTCTATCTTTTAAGCTTGTAAGTTATAAACAATGAGGATTGCCAAGCTTTATGATAAATGCTTAGCCAGAACAAGCACTTAAAATATCTCTGTCAGAATCCCCCCCCACCCCTGACCATGGTTTTGTGCTTTGGCACTCCTCGGAGAGGTGTAAGAGTAGGTTCAGACACTAGACAAGCTTAAGAGATAGGGTCATATAATCTATGACTTATTTTGATTATTTATAGTCTCTGCAATAAGTCTTATGCAATTTTATATTGCTAAGACTACTAATATATGGTATGGCTGAAGATCTATCAGCCCCATATAGCTATTTGAGTTGGATAGCTGGGTTTGAAGACATGTAGATGTCTGAAAATTTCAGATTTTCCACTCAATAGATAACTTTTAGATAAGTGCTTGACTTTGGGTTGGTGTTTTTAGATCTAGTGTCTGAAACTACCCTGACACTTCTCTGAGGAGTGCCAAAGCACGAAACCATGGTTAGGGGTTTGTGGGAGGGGGGTTCTGACAGAAATATTTTAAGCGCTGGCTCTGGCTAAGCATTTGTCATAAATCTTGTAGAGGAATTGGCAATCCTCATTGTTTATAATATAACTTAGATTTGATTTTCAATAAAGTATTTTGTTTTTCTTATTAGCTGACATTAAGCCCATCTTTTCTTAAAATAGTTAAGAAACTTTTTAATTTAAATGTACTTTTGGTTATAAAATATATTCAATCATTCTTCCAAATTTTATTTTATTTTATAAATCTTGTTAATTTTACAAAGTCAAATTTCTTTTCCATATTCATATTTGCAGTATATTATTAGACATCTCCACCTATAATTTATCATTACATCTCCAATTATGTTAACTTTTAGTGTTATCTCCAGTTATGTTTCAATCATATTCTACAGTAGTGAGATAATTAGGCAAAACAATAAACCTTGAAAATAATCATAGAATATCTCAAAATGTAGGGAGAAGGTGTACAATAATATGTTTATAAATTTGAAAAAAAAATTGGTTTATACAATAAAACAAGATGTATAATAAAATAAAAAACTAAACATGGAAAATAATTATACTATATATTGAAATTAATGAACCACTTTTGAAACCTAGATATTTATTTGTTAATATATTACATTTATAATGAGATATATAACAAAATATAAATGTTGTTTTTTCATTAATTCTGTACTACTATATAAAAATTTCTATGTAAAAATTATTTCTTTCTATTTTATAAAATGTATTTCTTGTCATTCTATAAAAGTTATATCCTGTAGTCCTATGAAAATCATTTGCAGAGACTTGATTAAAAAATATCTTTGCTGCTCATAAAGATTACTCGATTATTTTTTAAGACTATTTCTCATTACTTTATAAGAATATATTAGTCTATTCTGAAAGATTACTTCTGGCTGTTCTATAATTCTTTACTGCTTTGTAAGATTGTTTCTCTATAAGATCAATCCTGATTGCATATAAGATTAACTGTAGTTGCACTGTAAGATTAATTTCCACTGCTTTACAAAAATAATACCTCACTACTCAATAAAATTTCTAGCTGGTGATATATAAAAAGAACTGTTTGATTCTCTATAATATTTTTTCAATATTGTATAAAATTACTCTGTGATTAATTACAAAAATTACAAATCATAAAGCTGTAAAATTTTCTCTAAACTTTCATTAAATTTACTAAGTTTCCAAACTGTTCTAGAAAAATATTCTCCCTTGCTTTATAAAATGAGCCTCTGATGCTCTGTAAGATGATTTCTCTCACTGACCTATAGGTTCAATCCTGAATATAGCCAAAACTACTGTTTTCCATTGTTCTGCTGTTTTTATAATATTATTCTGAACTACTTTACAAGATTACTTATATTATCATGTAAGATTATTCCCTATAATGCATAAGATTGCTTCCCAGTATTTTGTAAAATTTCTTACACCTATATTGGTATAATACTTACCTCTGCAATATAAAATTACTTCTGGCTACCCTAAAAAGCTATTTTACACTGTTTCATAAGATTATATTTTTTGGGTTTGTATAATAACAATAGATGATAATAATATTGCAATTGCTCTATACAATTACTCCTCATTTCTGAATAAAAATTCTATGCTGCCCAGTAAAATTCTATGTTGTTCTAAAAAATGACTAGATGCTGTTTTATAAGATATTACTCCATGTTATTTTCCTGCTTTATATTATATACTACTATCTAAAATTACTTTCCACATGATTACAATATTATGATCTATAAAAATTACATCCCTGTCATTTATTCCATGCTACCATATTAAACTTGATATCTAATGCTGTCTATAAATAACTGCACATTATGTTAAAAAGTTCCTAACAATTTATAAAAATGAATCTCTATTGCTTTATAAAATTATTTGTCACTACTCTATAAAGATGTCTGTTATTTTTTTAAAAAAATATTATTTGCTACTATAAAATTATTTCCTGTTATCTATATTCTATCTAATTATTTTATATTATCCTATAATATTACTACCTACTCCTCTGTAATATAACTTCTTATTGCTTTATGAGTTATTCTTTACTATCTTATAAGATTTCTTTTCATTCTCCAATAAGATTATTCCTCAGTGCTCTATAAATATTTGTTTCTACTCTCATATAAAAATTACTTCTACATATTCTATTTATTTTCATTGTTTTATCTTTTATAAACAATATTTCCTGGAGTTTGCCTAAAGATTTGCATTGATGACATTTTAGTTGTATTTATATATTATATTATTTCCATCATCAAATATTTAATATTAGATGATGGAAATAGTCCAATATATAAATCAAATATATTCTGGAACTCTAAAAAAGTTATGGCTTATTGCTTTATAAATTTACTCCTTTCACTTTTATATAAATTACTCTGGACAATTTATTCTTGATTATCTAAAATTAAAATATGAATATAAAATAATTTTTGATATCATTAAGCAAGTCCAATATAAAAAAATAAAAAAATAGATTAATTAAAAATTGCTAAAATAAATAATCGGTCCTAAAAAAAATAAAGAAAATGTCTTGTATGCCGCAATATTCATAATGTTACAGTTGATCAATTGATTTTTATTTACTAAAGAAATAATTTCAATAAAAAATGTCATTATTTCATCCATTACAGATATATATAATATACAAACCATTATACAATTATACAATTACAAATATCCAGTAACGCCCTCTGTTTAAAGATCTATATCTCAATAATAGCAAACCTTAAGGTTTGCTATTATTGAGATATAGATCTTTAAACAGAGGGCGTTACTGGATATTTGTAATTGTATAATGGTTTGTATATTTTCTATAATTATTTCAGTTAATGTTAACAGTAACTTTCTTTTCATATATATATATATAATGATATAATAACATAAATGCTACAAGTAGTATCTCATACCACTCCTAAGAAAAATATTTGTTTTATATAAATATCATTTCAAATTTGATTTTTTTAATTATAGGCATTATTAATACATATTAAAATGTTCATATAAAATATAGCAGTAAAATTATAAAAATGAAATAAAATTACTTTTGTTTAATTGGATTTAGTTGATTGCTTTCTTATAATCAGTTATTATAAAAAATAAATTTATTATTTATTATTGTTGATATTAGTTACAATAAATTTTAAATATTTATTTTAAAACATAGGAAAAAATAGCAATCATTTGCAAAAAACAGAAAATTTATAGCCATTTAATCTATAAGCAGTATGAGATATTGCTACACTGAAAAGGGGAATATAAAATTTCTACTATCCAAACTAAATTCAAACCAATTTATTTTTTGAAAATAAAAATATGCTGAAGATCATACTGAGATGAGCGCCTGTTCAATTTAAAAAATAATATGAAATTAAGGCATTTGAAAATTTAATCTAGTCCCAAATACCAAAATTATACATTGAGTTTTAATATATAGGGTATATGAGCACAGTTGATTTCATTGGATGATATATGTAATTTTTTTGAGAATTTGTAAATGATTTCTTTTGCTATTGAATTGGATCTTTAATCAGACAATACTTACATGACACAAACATTTTCTTTTATTTTTGCTATATGAAACCAAACTTGGCCATCTTTGCTATAGGCTTATCTCATGTATGTTATTTAAATGGATTCTACTTATTGAGTTTGATACATGTAAATATTAAAGATTTATTATTAAAAGTTTATAATAGTATCGGAGATTTATTTGAAGTAAGTCTTTCAATTCTTCTTATTAAATAAACTTTCTTATACCTACAATCAAGTATTTGATCTTTAGAACTACCATATCTTTTATTTTTTTAGAAGTCTTCTGTGTATTTGACACATATTTGATAACATTTATTTGTGATTATATGATCTGCAGCAATGATTAAAATTACTAAAATTTTATCATGTTCAAAAGTAACTGTTGTCCTATAATTAACTTAAAGTAAAAAAAATATTTACTAATCTTTGCTAAATAATAAACTTTATTTTTAATTAGTAAAAATAAAATTACATGGAACTTTTATATATTTTTTAATGCTATCTTTATGCTTATGCTATTAAAAAAATTTCTCAGTGTAAACATGTCTTACAATTGCACAAATGAAGACTAAATTTTGCAGTCAGAATTGTATGTCCTTTATATGAACAATTTGCTACCTTTGAGCATAAATAGTTATATTTTGCAAATATTAATCTTATTTCCCATTCCATTGTTATATAATTTTAAATGTGGTCATTAATTAGTTTTATGTTATATTTTATTCATAATTATGATTAAATATGCATAAAAATAATAAACCACTTATACATTATACCCATACAATTTTTATTTTTGGTGTCTATAGTTTCCACTTTACAACAGTCATTTTCAGAGCTGTTAATTTACAAACACACACACATATATATATATATATTAAACTGTATTCATATAGTAAAATTGTTTATATATCAACATGCATTATTATATTAATTATATAGAGATAAATATTAATATTTTCTATATATACATATAAGACGATTGTCAAATAGTAGAAACTATAAGAATAAAAATAATAAAATAATTGCCTCGAAATAAAATGATTTATTATTCACAAATATGTATTGATAATAATATAGAAGTACAAAAAAGAAAAAAAAAAGAAAAATGAACCTTATTATAAATACATATTAAATTATTGTAAATAGGTCCTATGGTTGATCAAGGTACATATATTTATTTGATAAGTGCTTTTATAATTTTTTAAATCTATTTTATTATAAACAAAACTTATTTAAAATAAAAATATGAAAGTAAAATAAATAATGGAGCAGAGCTGCAAGAATATGACATGTAAAGTCATCAATGGTAAAAGTCAACATTATGTTTTAAGTCAAGCGTTGGTGGTCGAGTTTCAGCACAACTGCCTTACAAGCAGTTGTCCCGGGTTAGCGGGTTCGCTTCCCGGCCGATGCTATGACACATGAAAAAAAAACCATTATGTTTTAATTTATTTTTTAATGATCAGCATATCTGAATAGTCCAAATTCTTTTGAAACTTACAACTAAGAATAACTTGATAATAATTTGTTAGGTAATATTGAATTTTTAGCTGAATTGATTATGTTATAGGTTTGCCTAGGGAGTTTTTAGCTAGCTAAAAAAAATATCCCTGACCTATGTTATAAAATGGCAAACAAATGCACTTGCTTAATAATTTACAATCCTCTAATTGCACATATAATATCCCAGAACAAATTAATTCTATTACTTAATATTTTTTTGGGGAGACAAATAACGGCAAGTTACCATTGACGACGATCGGATTTCTTAGTCAATATATATATTTGCTTGTTTACCTCGGTTTACTCTCAAGCAGAGAACTTACGTTAAATAAAACATACTTTCTGAAATCATTTTTTCCCGAATATTTATATTTTATATATAAAAGTGTGTGAATTAAATAGACATATACTACAGATACAAAAATCTGAAGAAATCGAAACATTTTATGAAATGTTTCTATTCTTTTGTTTGTTGTTGTATAATTTTTAAAAATGATTAAAAGCAATTTTATATTTATATTCAATTTTATTCACATTATTTTGTTTTTCAAAAGCTTTAGAGTTTAAAATAAATTGTGTAAACAACTCTAATTATGTTAGATTGATTTAGTAACGCAAACAAAACCAAATAGAGACAAACCAAATCAACGAAATTCTATCACTCGTGCATTTGTTTACTCAGATGCTGTGAACAAATAATAAAGAAATTGAATAATATCCTGGCAACCAACTAAATAGATTAATATTAAGTTTTATTAAGGGTTAATTTTCATCTGATTAAAGAATGAATAAAAAAGTATGGTGGATATCAAAAGAAAGAAATATTCTGTTTGTACAGAATTGTTGACAAACTGTATTTTCTATAGAAAATTAATAATAATACAGTGTTTTAATCTAAATGCAATAAAAATGATTTTTAAAGTATGTATCATTCATATAAACTATCTTTTTCTTGTATATATTTACGTACATAAACATTTAAAAAACTAAAATAAAAAATATGGTAAATGTGAATGTTCACTTTGTAAATAAGATAGATCAGCTACACACTAACATGCTCCCATATGAAAACAAGCAAATCTCTCAATACAGTAGTGCCACTCAATGGATGCCAGAAGGCTTGTGCATAAAATCCCCATATAGTGCCTACTCATCCAATATCCCCAGATTAGTTTCTAGCTTGTGATCTTCGTCAGTGAGGAGGCAATATGTATAGTGAGTTTTGCCTGCTTTAATAACAGTTATAAACAAGCATAAGAAATGGTAATCATGTGATGTTTATGCTCTCATATGGTAGAGTATTGAGTTAACAAACTTTTATATATCTCAGTTTACTTTAAAACAAATTTTATTAGGTCTAATAAAGGTTACATTTTTGTATAAAAAACATAATTAAAGGAATAAAAAAAAGCAACAACACGCTCAGTTTGGGAATATAAAAACAACTTTTGGCTATTCTTTCCACTTAAAAGCCTTTATAATTCTCAAATGAGAGATTCACATAAATCTTCTTGAAAGCATAATGAATGTATATACTTACATACATGTCTGTGTGGATGTCTGAGTACTGGAAATATGTTACTGCATATAGTGTTGTTTGTTGTGAGCATGTGATATTAAGAACTATATGATTTTATTTTCTTAAGATATGAATCAATGATTATAGTAGAATAATTAAAAATTTGTTCTTTCTTTTCCACAAACAGTATAATCGTAACCACAGCAGTGGTCAGTAATAAGGCAGAAGGAACAAAGAATTCTTGCAATCAAATCTAGATTTTTATTTATTTATAATTTGATTATAATTGTAGATATTTTTCTAATGAAAGAAGATTGCATAAATTGGAAAAGTGTTATATATTGAATGCGATATCATAGGACTTAATAAAATTAAAAGGAAAAAAACAATAATAAAAAAATTAATTTGTTAAGTAGTCATATACTATACTATAAAGAAACAAGTTTTGAAAATACAAGTGGAGTGAACTCTACAATAAATAAAAAATATATTGAGGAGAATAATGATATATAAAACAAAATAATAGGATAGGTTATTCATCTTGGTGGAAATCTCTAATGCCGTTTAATTTACACGAATGCTTTCTCATCCCAATTAATAAGTGCTAACTTATATTAAGATTTAAAAAGATATTTAAATAAACTAAGAATATATTTTTAAATTATCATGGAATACTTTTCTGCAAAAATTGAAAAACATTTTTAAAAAAAAGTGTAGTGAATAAATTTGATGTGAGATAGAAATGAAAAAGGAGATACTAGTAAAATTGTACATTATGAATTTGTTTTTGAACAAAAAATATATAAAAAGTAAAAAAAAAACTATAGATGTACTCAAATGTAAATATAGTAGATATGGATTTTATTTTACTGAATAAAAAATACACTCTTGCATTGTAAACACCATAATATGTTTAACATATTCAACATAGAAAAAATGTCAGATAGTAAGGTGAAACTTTATGTATTAACTCAAAGCTAGAGAGAAAACACTTCTTATGCAACAAAACAATTTTATTCCTAATATTGTGACATTCATGTGAATTTAAGCTATATCTTAAAGAAGATCTAAGGCTTGAAAAAAAATCAAATTACTATCCATTTCAGACAAATACATTAATAATTAATATTGATTATTTACTAGGCGCTAGAGATTATCATATCATTAAATAAGAAATCAGCATAAGTAATGCAAATAACCAGAACAAAAAGTAGCATTTCAACTATAAAATTTGTATTGAGTTAAGACAATATATAAGGAATATCAAAATAATTTAAAATAACTAATTTAGAAGAAATGAGTATGTGGAAATGTGACAAATAATACAGAAAAAATAAGGATGAAATAATTGTGAATTGGCAAGGAAAGATGTAGAAGAAGTGGATATAAAATGCAATTGTGTTGTTGG
Source organism: Epiperipatus broadwayi (assembly GCA_028023455.1). Lineage (NCBI taxonomy): Eukaryota > Metazoa > Onychophora > Udeonychophora > Euonychophora > Peripatidae > Epiperipatus > Epiperipatus broadwayi. Next base: position 6,246,849 of record JAQFVV010006263.1, on the reverse strand, counting down.
GAAGATAATATAAATACTAAAAGCAGACTAACAACACAATTAGAGTAGAATCATTTTTTCAACAATTATTTAATTAGAAAAGTAACAGAAAAATAAATTAATTTATCCAGTAACAATATTATTTAAAATACTCATATCCTAAATGAAAGAGATAAAACATACCATTGAATATATATAAAAAAATTCAAGTCCCAGGAAAATGACAGGATTGTTAGAGTTCATTTATAAGAAATAGATAAAATATAATGATTCAATTTGGCAAACATGAAATGTCTAATTAATAAATAATTATGTAACAACTGTAAGAATACAATATCGTTATTTTAAAAAGATGAAAAAAAGATGTTTTTGCAAAATTGAAGAGACAAAAGATGATGTTGAGTTACCATCTCTAATCTTGAGAAATATTTCAGACAATTTAAGATAAGATTTTTAATAGTAATATATAAAATACTTTCTCATATTATTACAAATTATCTTTGAAAAATTTTGGGATCAAGCTATTGAAAACAATAAACTTTAAATAAAAATATCTATAGCCCAAAAGACAATAACATGTTAAACAAAGTCACAGAAAAGACTTTGCCCTGTACTGTTTAGTGCAGTGTTAAAATTCCAGATTCTAAGATCCCTAGATCATTGATTCTAGATCTGGCATTTCTAATGCTGAAACTTCTTATGAAATCTTGAGCAATAAAGCAGATCAATTATTTATTTTATAGAAAGGATCAATCATTATGAGTTATGCATTGATATGCAGATTATGAAAAGCAGTATTGCATTGAATATATAGATTAGAATAAAACCATTTGATTTTATAAACCATCTCCATTGTGTTATAAAAACCTAGGATATTGTCAAATTTGGAAGAGTCTTTATCAAGATGCAACAATAGTGATTAAATAACATGGAAGCACTAAAAGAAATAATCTTTCTTTTCAAACTTTTTACAACTATTTTACATTAATTATATTGGAATAAAAATAAATGAGGGAGAAAAATAATGACATGATCTCAAAATAATGCTTTTCCACTTCAGAAACTGACAAATGCTATCAGGTGAATAGAAGATTAAAATAATGTGTAAAAGATTTTTCAAAAAAAGAGAAAAAAATATAGATGGGAGAAATAAGATTTTAATAATCATAAAATATTGAGGTAAATAATTAATTTATATGAAATATAATGGATAATATTAACTAATAGTATTAAATTTGGATGTAGTGTATTCAATATGAATAATATACTAAAGAAGTATATTTATATATCTGAAAACCAAAATATTATATTCTGCCCATGCTTATTTATTGATTTTACACATGGGTATTTAATAGAAAACCAATAAAAATCTTGCTGATCCTACTATGAAAGATGAACATTTGTTGTTTAATTGACAGTCATTCATAAATAAATATTACTATAAAAAATACCCTGTGTAATTTTGCACTTTGGGTAGAGCATCCAGTTTGGGATTGGGAGGTTTTGGGATCAATTCTGACACTTTCAGGTTTGGTACTCAAACTTCTTATTAACTCCTGAGCAATAAAGCCATATGCCTTATTTTTTATTACTAAAAAGTATAAACTAAATATAAAAGTTCAAATATTTTGAAACACTAATACATCTACAATCCTTTAGGCTTTTCATTTGACAACTTATAATTATTGCCATTTAACTTCTTATGATATGATTTGAATTACCTTAAAAAAAAATATTGTCTAAATTATTGCTATTCATTGTAACCATATTTTTTCAATAAAAGCAATTGATCTTGACTTTTTCTGGAATATCTTTGAGGTTATTTTAATGTAAATAAGATCTGACTTTTTCATGAAAACCATGCTCAAGTACATCATAAAATACTATTTTACATCTGTTATTCACTTGCTTTAGTATTCAGTCTAATTAATATCTGTTTTTACAATAATAGATACTATAACAACCACATTCAGCAACTTGAAAAAAATTATTACTGAACATTCTTGAATGTATTAATTTAAATGTCTTTATGTTTTAATAAGAGATTCAGGGTCTCATTTTCATATTGGGCAAAATAACAGGTTTGTATGCAATAAGTATATATTTATAATAAAATACCTTAAATTTAATATATTAAATGTAGCAGCAGCACATTGGTGTTGGTATCACATATGAACTTCCCAAGTTTCCTTTTTAACCAAAAATCATGGCTACAAAATCTTTAAAAATCCTTTTACTGTAGAATGATTGGCAATAATATTTATTATTATGACTTAAAAATAACACACTACTCTGTAAATAATTATAAAAATATTTATTATATGTATTACAATACAAAATATATACAAATGTTTAGATACAACAGTTCACCTCCATTATAATTGGTGAACTATGAAAGTTTTGTTGTGAGCTGTGCAACTAATAATTAAGAAAAAATGCTGTGATTTTCCTTTAAAACCCTGACACTTTCAGTCTAAGGGTGGCTACTTTAGGTGTGTATATGATGATGATTATAGCAAGAAGTTTCCAGCTCCAGACTTGAGCTTGCTTCACTGCATTCTACTACATAGTGATCAACATATATACTACTGTTCAACATCGGACAGTTCTCTTATATTGTCTATAATTGTCTGTCTTCTCTTTAATTGATCTCAATATATAGCAAAATTCTCAACTTTACTGGAACCAGTCAAATTAATTGTCATACCTTTCCCATTGGTCTATTTACACTATTAGCTATTTATTTCATTTTACTGTCACTTGATTGGTAATCTTTATTGCATTTTGAATTCAACCTTAATAACATTGTAGTAGAAACAATATCATTATTTGAGAGTAATCTTAGATGAGTTAGGATGAGTTCACAGCATATACAACTTTCACATCAAAAGTTGGTTCACATTATCAACTCTGCTTTATCTCTTTCATTAAGTATATTGAATATTTAATTCACCAATATTTAGAAAGTCATATTAGTCCATTTTAATTTTGAATATGATATAAATTATTTGGAGGGATGCAGTGTTATGTGGACATTTTAAAAATTGTGTTGAGCTAATTTTAATTAAAGATAAGAATTATCAACTTTCTCTTGTACTTACTCTTATGCTTAACAAGAAAAGTTAATTATACTCATCCCATTTTAGAGTCACTTACTGTACACTTAATTAATCAATAGATACCAGATGGGATAATGTTATAAATGTTCATCTCCAAAGCATTCTATCATCTTGTTTTCATAGATTGTTCAATCTTGCAGAAAATACATTAAAGTAGAGTAAATGGTAACTGCAATGATACAAACCTTTAGCAGAAGTCCTCTTATATATGTGATAAACTAGAAATTATTTATTGTGGAATATTTATTACTTTTATCTCATTTTAAAATCTTAATTGTAAATAATGTTTGAAAACAATTTAAACAATTATGCACTTACTAAATATAAAAACTAACAAATGGTCTAGGTTTGAAATCAGTTTCTAATTGAGTTTTCTGTATGCAACAATATTGTTTCCCTATTCTTTAAAATTTGCTCTTTTCTTGTTTAAGTTTATTATATGACAACATTAATGAATTGTTGTAAGATAAGAAACGATGCAAAAAATGTACAGACAATACTTTTTATTTTTAATTTCACAACTTGTACCTAAAGTTTGATGACATGTGATAGTTAAATTGAAATGTAAGTCATATTATAATCTTTAAAAGTAATCCTTCCAAAATCTACTAATTTTGAATGAGAAACATTTTCAGTCTGTTCTAAATTGATAATGAGTGCTAGGTTTTTACTGGTTATATAATGAACTCTATTGCCATCACCAACCATTTATTAATAAGCTCAGCCATTACTAATAAGAACATCCTTGATACATCACCTGTTTCTGGATTATCTTTCATTTTTGACATACATTTTGTAATTGAACAATTTTTAGATGTCCATTGTGTTAATTCAGAGAAATAATAAATTTGTATACCAAGTAAATAAAAACAATCATTATCTGGAAATAGCATGTAATCAATTCAACAAACGTCTTGTCACTGGCAAATAAAAAGTATTCACAAGTGAAATATCAATTGTCAACTACCTAAAAAAAATTTAAGCTTTTCTGATCTTGAATTTCAGGTCAGTGTAAAACAAGTCATTCAATATAATAACTATAAAAACTTTTCCTGTCTCTCTGATTATCTTAACTGTTCTCAGGGCACCTTTATTAATGCTTTTATTAATATTGTTTTTTATAATTCGATTATAAATTATTTCCTTCTTTTTTGAGATTTTTATAGTTTTAAAGACAACATTGCTTGCCTTTGCTTTTTGACTTGATTCAATTGTACAAGGAGTATATATTGCTTTTCTCTTATAGAATTTATAAATCCTACACAATGGTAATTTGAGCTTGAACTTGGTAATTTTAATATCTATTAATATTTATTGCAAAAATAATTGACTAGTATTGACTGGATAACTGTATTGGAAGTGGGTGGGTTATGTAAAAAAATCTTGAATTTGACAGAAAAATATCAGCTACATGTTAAAAATATTCTAACTCTTAATGTTAGATTAAGATCATATGAATCATCTAGGTACATTGTCTTGGAAGAGGTTAACAATTAGAATTTTTAAAAAAATCATATTTACATGTTCATAGAATACTTTTATTGATGATAAAAGATAATAGAGGGAGAGGTTAGGTATAACAGACTAAGGGGTAGATATATCATTAATAGGTGGCAAGGGAGTATATACATTGTTGGGTCTTTTATTTGCAGATAATGTTTTTTTGTGTGCAAAAAGAAAAGAAGATATGGAAGTTATGCTGAGGACATGCACAAAGGTGGGTAAGGAGATGGGGATTAAATTTAGTGAAGAAAAATCAAAGGTAATGATGATTAATACTGGGGAAAGAGAAGAGAAAGAATTTTTACTGGGGAATATAAAGTTAAGTGTGGTGAATAGATATAACTATTTGGGAATCATCTTAAGTAATCAGAGAAATTGCTTGGATAAATGGGAGAAAAATTGATAAATGAAGCAAAGAAAAGAAAGCAATTGATAAAGAAATTAACAGTATTCCCATATAATAAATATGATGAAGCTAGAATTGTATGAAAGGGAGTGGCAGTAGCAGGGTTAACATATGGTAATGATGCATTGTGTTAATAAAGGGTATTCAATTATTTAGAAAAAGTACAAAGAGAAATAGGAAGACGTATTAGATGCAGAAGTGTGGATAGCAGAAGAGGCAATTTAAGGAGAAATGGAATGGTCAAGTTTTTATATGAAAAATGCAAAAAGCAAAATGAAAATGTTCAGTAGATTGCAATTTATGGATAATAAAAGAATAGCCAAAATAGTATTTAATTGGGTTATGAATAAAGGGCAGGCAACAAGATGGGTGCAAAAAGTAATGTGATATGCAGAATATTTAGATAAAGAATTTATACTTATACAAAAGGTGGAATGATTGTGTTAGGAGAATTGTTGAGTGTTATAGTGTTAAGGAATGGGATAGAAGAATAGATTCATTAATAACAAATAGGGATTTGGAGAGATGGAGAGCTAGTATGGAGAGTACAAAGAGTTTAAATATTTATAGAAATAAACAAAATATTGGGTGTGAGTTAATTTATGATAATAGTAAGGAAAGTAGTTTATTATTTAAGGTTCAAACAGGATCTTTAGCAACAAGTGAATATACACATAAATAAAAAAATATGGGTGATTTAGTCTACAAGTTGTGTAAGAAAGACATAGAAAATATTAGGCATCTGTTAATTGAATAAAAATGTCTGAAAGCAGAAAAGGTACCAAACATGAAGTTGTGGAAAAATAAATATGAACAAAGTTATTATACAGAAAGTGACTTATTGGTTTTTATGCTGGATTTGGGAAAAGATAAGGGGTTTTAAATATAAAGGCCATGGAGTTGACAAAGATTATGTTGTGGAAATGGGATGGAGCAGAATAGAGAAGAATATGGAAAAACTTGGGGTGGAGAATGGAAAGGTAAGTCAAAGTGGCTAACAGGTTTCTCTGTGCATAGTTGCTGAGAGTTTCATGACTTTGTATAAGGAGAAGTCACAGTGCATTACATCACATCAATGCATTGTTTATTGTAGCATAAAATATCTAAAGCTGAAAGAATAAAATAACTACAAAAGCTAGTGGTTAAATTAAATTTGACAGTCAAATAATGTTAATAATTGTTATTTATACCCAATCACTAATGTATAAATGATACGATATATATATATTAATTCATTTAGTTAAAAAGTTTTAAATATTGAGTTTTCTTTCCAGTTATTTCAATTTAATAAAAAGTTAAATCAACAATCTATTTCTTATAATTTTGTCTTGTTAATGAAATGTCGTATAAAATTACCGAGAATATCTTTCTATTGACTGGCTGTGTTTCCGTTCCGCTAGCCGCGTTAAATCACAGGGGAGATATAATATACATATACAAAGTGAAGTCCGTCACTACTGAACTAAAAGATAATTCGCTTGTGACACTTTTCATTTCCAAAGACATAAATAATTCGAAAAAAAATATATAAATGATTATGACTTTAGAGAATTGAAAATGAATTCATGTTCTCGCTGCCCAAAATGTAATGTAAACATCTTCAGATAAATAATGTTACTAAGGAATAAAAGGATATTAAACTGCCCGATTTGTCGACAGGAGAAAAACATATCGCATTCCTCCTTTTAAAAATATTTCTACATATTCATAAATAATTTTAGAATGTAAAGACAAACAGCCTGGCATTAGATGTACCTGCCTGGATTCAAAATCATACGACATTTAAAATAGCACAATACAAGTTAAAATTGATCATTTAATATAAATTAAAATTGACCTCGAAATGGGCACAGTACAAAACATTGCACCATGCTCAATAAAGATCAACAAGTAAAAAAGTGATTGGGAGAAATTAATTGGCATAGCAGTAATGTGACAACGAAGAGAGCTAAATATTCCTGTATTTAATGTTCAATTGGTCACTGTCACTAGCTAATGCTGAGTTGATACACTGATCGATCAATGGTGGCTATGATCGTTTCAAGAGCTAAAGCTTCTTGATTGATTCCCAGCTGAGGATATTTTTTAAAATCTCTGTTTGATTAAGTAATAGTGGAATTTTATGCTTAATTTATCACTTTGGTATTTAGTACATCACTTGAGCTTTAGAGCAACAGTCCATTCAATAAAGAAAAGTAATTTGTTCTAGATAAATACTTCTCAAGAGTTGTTTTTTATTTTATTTTGGTGATCAACAACAATGACCAAGAAACTTAATTAAAATCTCATGCTTTTTTGAAGACATTTATATTTCCAGTAAACAATAATGGGTAGAATTTATATATGAGTATTATATAATAAAAATACGATTTTCGACTTAAGAATTAAAATTGTACAGCTTCTACCTTATACATATACCAATAAAAATCTTGCATTTGATTGTAATAGTATTTTGTTTTTATTGTTAGCAAATCAATCCTCATCTGACAGCCGAATTTTTCCAGATAGCCATTTGTTAGCCAAGAGCTAAGCTTTATTTCAATTAGAATTCTAATCCTTCAGCGTTGTAGAATATTTCTATAACAAGATTTAAAAATAAGTTTGAATTCTATTTAGTAATAAAAAGTGTGTGGATTATTTTTAATTTTTTATTTATTAAAAAAAGTTTTGACAATAATTAGAATAATAGATCAATTTATTTTTAAGTACATTTTTATAAAAAAAAAAAAAAGGAAAATTATATAATATTTTACTGAAAAGTATTGTATTATTTTTATTCTTTATATAACAACAACAACAATAATAGTATATTTATATATTAAAACAGGCAAAACTCTCTGTACGTATTGCCACTCAGTGCAAGCCAGAGTAATCAATGGATGCCAGAAAGCTTGGGCATAAAATACCCATTTAGTGCTACTCATCCAATATCACCAGACTAGTTTCTGGTTTGTGGCCTTCGTTAGTGAGAAGCCTTGGATCTGTGAGCACTGCACCTAAATCTTAGGATTTAATGAATATTGGATGAGTAGGCATTAGATGGGGATTTTATGCACAAGCCTTCTGGCATCTATTGATCACTCTGGCTTGCACTGAGTGGCAATATGTATAGAGAGTTTTGCCTGTTTTAATAACAGTTAAGAGCAAGCATAATAGTGATAATGTGATATATTTATATATTAGTTTCTAGTAAACTCCATGTGAAAAAATAAACTGGAGTTAAAGTATAATAAAAATTAATATACAAATATATAAAACTTTTATAAAATAATAAAATTAACGATTAAAACAAAATAATAATGATGATGATGAATATAATTAACCTTTTATTTATAAAAATTTAAAACTAGCATTATTTAAAAAATATGATAAGTATTATATTAAAACTAAGATAATTTATTTAATAACTTGAATGAATATTGAAAACATCAATATCTTGGTCATTCATCAAATTATACTGTTTGTACTACAGACATTTCTATTCAGTCCATTACCTTAAAAAATGAATATTGGCAACATATTGACTAAGTAAAATATTTTTGGAAGCAAACTATTGAATTGGCTATCACTGTTATGTTTCTACTTAAACAGCTACATGGAATTTGATTTTATATTTTGATTCATTTATTACCGAAATGTTTATGACAAAAAGAAGATGAATAATATTATTTAAGGAATGTATTAATATAAATAATTACTGCATTGCATCATTTTTACAAAAGTTCATAAAACCTTTGTGACCATTTATTTAGTGTTTAAAATACAAGAGTATTACAATTCAGCTGATAAGCCACCCTTGATTTGAACAGGTTTTTGTAATTTTCTTTCTATCAATTTATTTGATGTTAGTTTTTTGGCAACTCAGTTACCATAAAGGCATCCTTGATAAATACATGGAGCTACAAGTTCATGAATAAATTATTTCCAAACAGATTTTACATCATTCTAATGAATCTATACAGTCTGGTGTAAATAGTAGGGAAGTGAAATTGGGAGCTAATCGTTGTTAGAGTAAAACTTATTACTTCTCATGCTTTAAATATCATATTATCTGAGTATCTAACAATTTGATTGTTTTCTTTACTTACAAAATTTGCAGTTTGGATTTAATTATTAGTTCTGTAGACCTGCAAATTTATTAAAAGTTATCTACATATATATATAAAGTATATTCATTATGAATTGAACTTTCATTGACATTATATTTGAAACAAAATGTTTTAATTGATATATAATAATAATAGCTTGCCTTATGAACTATGTTCCCTAGGGTGTGGACGAAATCCTGTGACATAACGAAGAACAACTGTATTGTTAATAAAAATCATTACATAAAATGAAATTAGACTGCTAAAATTATCTAAGTACAGAGTCTTTCAAATTTCTTTTTTTTTAATAACACAATATAATCATTTTATTGTATTGGAATCAATTATAATTTTTTTTAAATACATTTTATAATAAAGTACTTCAATTATAAAACGGAAGCATTATCTTTGTTCATTTTCTTTGAAGAAAAGATTGTTTTTTGCTTAATTTTTTTTTAAGAGAAATTTTATTATCAATTATCACTTTCTATATGTATGTAAGAGAACTTTGGAATCCTCTGATATATATATAGTTTTGAAACCGACCTTCAACTGTATCACTTAACCCACACATATGTATACTATTCAATAAGTGAGTATATATTGTAACAATAAAAATAAGGGTATGCTCTTCTTTTAATGCCCTAGAGATTTGGGAACCATTTGCAACACAATACAAATATGGGTCATGAAAGAATAGTCTTAGTTTAATAATGCCCTGTGAATTACAGCATCATTTGTAACAGAATAAGAGTGAAAATATGCTTTTCTTTTAATGCCCCCTAGATTTGGGAGCCTTTTATAACAGAATACAAATGTGAGTTTTAGCCTAATTATAAATGACCATTTGCAACAGAATAAAAAAAATGAACCAAGGAAGAAAAAACTAATTTATAACAGAATGAAAATAATAAACTAAACTAAAGTGAATATCAATCGATGAATAACAATATAAGACTTAAGTCAATAAAACGTTGATAATAATTTTTGTTGTAACTAAATTCAGACAGCATTTATAATGGATAGAAAACAAATAAAATCAGTATTTCAAGGTATCCTAAAATATAAGTGTTATTTGCATAGGTTAAAAATAAAGTAATAAAACTAAACATCATTATCTTATAAACAATGATCTATGCCTATTATATAAACCACTTATAATAGAATAATAGACAAATAAACTTTAATATTGCTTATAAATCAAAATACTGTTTATAATAATATAAACTTATACTAAAAATTAAACTCGGAGGTTATATACCAAATGTCTAAATGATAAAGATGTACCAGATGATTGGAAGAATGCAGTATTAATATTAATATTTAAAAAAGGTGATAAAGAAGATATTAGAAATTACAGACCTATCAGTCTTTTATCAGTTTTATACAAAATTTTTACTAAGATAATTACAACTCATCTACAGAAAACACTAGATTTCCACCAACCAAGAGAACAAACTGGATTTAAAAGTGGTTTTAGTACAGTAGATCATATCCAGGTATTGAGAGAAATTATATAAAGGACAAATGAATATGAGTTTCTATTATGCTTAGGATTTGTAGACTATGAAAAGGCATTTGATTCTATAAACATTTCTTCAGTGATTAAAGCATTGGATCATCAAGGTGTAGATCCAGGATATTGTCATATTTTAAAGAATATTTATAAAAATGCAACAGCAACAATTAGATTACATAATGATAGTAGGAAAATCAACATTGAAAAGGGTGTAAGACAGGGTGACTCCATATCTCCAAAACTTTTTACAGCAGTGCTGCAAGAAGTATTTTGTGGATTAAAATGGGAAGCTAAAGGAGTGAAAGTAAATGGAGATTATTTAAGTCATTTAGATTTTGCAGATGATGTAGTTGTTTTTGCAAATAATGCTTTAAAGCTACAGGAAACATTGCAGGAGTTATCAGATGAAAGTAGGAAAGTAGGACTAAAGATAAATGTTAAAAAGACTAAAGTAATGTTTAATAGATTTTCTCAAAATATGAAAATGAAGATTGATTATGATGAGTTAGAAGAAGTTAACAGTTACAAATACCTTAGTCAGTTTATTAATACAGATGGAAATATAATGGATGAAATTAATCATAGAATTAAACTTGGTTGGAGTGCTTTTGGTAGAAATAACTTGATACTAAAAGGAAATATGCCTATGTGTTTGAAAAGGAAGGTTTTTAATAAATGTGTTTTGCCAGTTCTTACTTATGGATCTGAAACTTGGACACTTAATAGAAGAGCAATACAGAGACTTCAGACCACTCAAAGAAGTATGGAGAGATGCATGTTGGGAGTAACAAGAAGGGATCGAAAATGCAATGTATGGGTAAGAGAACAAACAGGTATTACTGACCTCATTGAAAAAATTAAAAGACTGAAGTGGAGTTGGGCTGGACATATTGTTAGAAGAGATGATAACAGATGGACAATTGAAATTTTAAACTGGATTCCAAGAGATTGTAAAAGACCCAGAAAGAGATGGATGGATGAACTAAGAAAGTGTGCAGGGGTGATGTGGAGAAGAGAAGCTAAAATAGGAAAAGATGGATTGAACTTGGAGAGACCTTCATCCTGCAGTGGATTGATAATATTTGATGATGATGATGACTAAAAATTAAATGTTATTTATATTTATAGTTAAACAAAATAATTTATGGATGGACGAGATAATAATTTTAATATGCACTACAAATCTAAAATAGCAATAATATCTAAATAAATAGATAACTTAATAATTGATTTCCAAATATAACTAAATAAAATAAAAGTACAAGTAACTTAGCTATGCTATTCCATTAATATCAATATACTCTTATTAATTAAGTCAATTATAATAAGATTAAATACTTAATAATAATACAAAATCAATTAACCTAATCGATCTTCACCAACTTAAAATACTATAAAACAAAATATTCTCATTAGATAACATTAAATTTTATAATATCCAGTGACATTAATATATAAAATAATTGATAGATTCCTATTTGATGCTTACTCAAACACTATTGATGAATCATATCTAATTACTCTTCAGTTTAATAAAGCTAGGTTGTTAAAACTTTGGACTATAATTATCAAAGTATATGAAAGGTTATTAATGTTTATTAGAATCAAATATTAATATTAAAATTTAATATCTAAACTGAATTTATGATTCACACCATCAAACTCTAAATATAATTTAAGCAAATCACTATTATTTGTAACAGAATAAAATATATTATTATTACCAGTTCTATAACTTGATAAGATTATGATTTTTTTGGCTGTATACTGATTTAATATAATATTTATAGATCATCTCCCGGCATCATCAATTTTATCACATTACAATATGTAAGAAATATATATATATATTAACTTATTGCTGAAATATGAAGTGATATATATATATATATATATATATATATATATATATATATATATATATATATATATATATATAAATAATATAATAGTAATTAAATATAAATATATAGCCTTCAATCAACAGAAGTATTTTTTATTAATTCCTTAATTCTTCTCAACTGCTGTTAAATTCAAAAAACACAATGGAAGAGAATGTCATCCCATGAATTCCAAATTTTAAAGTTAGCAGCTTTTCTATTAATTATACTCATTTTATTTCTATTTATTAGAATTACTTTCTTAATTTTTCTTTTATTATGATTTCTCTTTTCATGAAGAATCTTAACACTTTTATAATCAAGCTTAAATTTATATTTACATGTCCTTTCATGATTCATTTTAGTTTTCACATCCTTGCTCATTTAATTTTTGTCAATATATCCACAAAAAATTTAATATCCAATATTCCTTTTTTTTTGACAGTATGACCCTTTTAGAATTATTCACTAATTTATTAATATTATTTGAAACACAAAATGAAATATTAAACACAGCCTTATATATGTCCTTAAAAATGTCACTTGAGCAAGTGAAATATATGAAATAGATATCCATTTTTATTATCAATCTTCAATTCCTTTAAATCATTATACTTTTTTAAAATTGACATAAAGTATTACTAATCTGTTCAATTTTATAACTGTCAAGTCAATTTAAAAATAAAGTCATGCATATTAAATGAAATTCATTTACTATATAATTTTGGTAAACATTTAAAAAAAAAACTTTTCTAATGAAAAGCAAAAATGTAAAACACTTTGCACTGAAAAGGATGTCTTCGTATTTTAAGTTAGGATGAATGTGTTCATTGTTTATAATGGGATCTAGTACAATAAATCTTTATAACACAAACAAGCAGTACAATAAATACTTTTTCTTATTAAATTAAGATTTATACAACAAATGCAAATATATGTAATGAATATTAGAGCAATAAACATCTTTGTCATGTAAGATTTAATTCTCAATTTAACTTTTTTTTATTTCTAATGGTGAAATTATTACACATATATTTTAAAAAGTATTTTCCTAAGTTCTAATAATGTAATAATTTTAGCCAAAAGAAAACAGAATTTGAAAACTGATCAATACTGATATCAAAGTAGAAGTAATAAATTATGGGGAAAATGAGAAAATGTAAGTGCTAAACATAGACTTACTAAGTCAATGAACACCATTGGATAAAATATCAAATGGTATAATAAGTACTATTGGCTGGTAGAGACATCATTTGTGTAAGATTTTTCAAAATATTTCAAATTTGAGTAAAGCTTTTGCTAAACTTATCATACTTTGTGAGCTTATTTGATTTCATTTGTATCTGTAATTTGTTCATTTTATTTTTTTTAAAATTATCTTTGTATGTTATATATCAACATTAATTTTAATCATAAAACAAATGGTGTCAAAAATTGATTAATATTGAAGGAAAAAAAAGATTGTTTCTAAATGAGAAAGCTGAAAAATGGTTAGTAATTTAAAATTTGCATAGGATACAGTTAAATCAACATCCTATACTTAATTAAAAAAAACAAATTTGGTTTTAAAACTGCAAAGATAGCAGCAGGCATTTCCATATAGAGTAATTTACATTGAAACGCTATTAGGGAAAATGAAAATTCTTTTGCTAATATGGATTAATCAAATAACAGGTGATAATATCAATGAGGTGATTATTTGTGAAAAGGCCAAGAAATTGCTTCAAGAATTTTTTGCTGAGGTTTTTAGTACAAATGTTTTTCCTGTGAAGGAGTGTATAGTTCAGAGTAACTGGATTGCATAGTGTTATAAGTATAATGAAGCTATTAGTGCAGATAAAACTGCAGCTGGATGTTATCTCATAAAAAAGTGAAAGATCATTCAAATTTAACAGTACTATATGAACAGCAATTTATTTTATATGTAGTTTTAAATTATATTTTTCTGATTTATTTTTGCTTAAATGGTTGCTTTTGTTGATAATTTTGGTTTATGTTAAGGATCTGAAATAGATTTCCCACAAATAGGTTTACTTCAATGTAAGTTTCAGTGAAATGGGTTTCTGGAACTAATTAATTGAGACCTCATTCTATTATATATATATATATATATATATATATATATATATATATATATATATATATATATATATATATATATATATATATATATATATATATATATATATATATATATATATATATATATATATATAATATGCAAAAAATTTTAGGAGCCAATAAAATCTTTCAGTACTATCTATATTAAATTTAATTAACAATCTTTCTTGTTTTATACCATTATCCAACTATTACAGTAAAAGAAAAGAGAGATTATTAGAATGGAAAATATATTAATGGAAGATTTCATCAGTTCCTAAAAATTAATACCTATTAAATCAACACTATTTAATTATTCTGTTACATATTTATAATAAATTGGAAAATCACAAGTATATTAAAGTGAATACTTCAAGATTCTTTTTTGTGAATTTATTTGAAGTCATTTTGTTTCAAGGCTGCAAATAATTCTTAGTTAATATTATGTTGAATCTCGCAAATGCCATTACCATATCTGACATCCTAATAAATACTCAGAAAGCAATCAAAAGAGATATTCCCTCTTCCTCTTCTGGAGTAGTGAGATGATAACATAAGATAATATGGATAATTAAATTTAATAAATATGATATTTGAAGATTTTATAAACTTCTAAAACTTATTTTATATATAAATAAATGGATTTGATATAATTGCTTGTGAATGATTTATATTAAAATAAGTGTATTAAAAAATCTTGTTTAGCATATGTAGAAGTAACAAACTATAGAAAATAATCATCCTTTTCTCACAAGTGCTGTTAAACATTAATGTTGAGTCTGCAAGAATACGGATTGAACACCAATGTTTAATGACATTTGTGAGTAAAGGATAAGTACTTTCTATAGTTTGTTTCAATTTGAAACACAGTGTTTGAAAAATTTATCAAATATTTTATATTTAGAAGTAAAAAAACACGGATATAAGTTCTAACTTTAGAAATAATTGATTATAGGAGCTTTAATATAAGCTATATTATATTTGTTATGAACAATTTTTATTTTAAAAAAATTTGGAGCAATATTTTTTTTGTGTGTTGATTAGATACCTATAAATGTTAGGGTTTTATATTGTTGAATATATTTCATTTATTTAAATGCATTCTAAATATATACATATGTAAGAGAGAATTTTGTATAAATAATTAGCTAAAAAGTATTTATTGGGTTCAAATTAATGATTATAATCAGTTCATCTAAAATTTATTATTGACTTATCAATATCTCAAATATAATTATTACTCTTATTGTTATGGTTAAGTATAATGTTATACAAGTGATATTAAATTATTGATAATATTGCCTTCTAAAATGAATTATTAAATTGTATCCAAGATGTCTGCCCATACATCTTTTATAGTTTCAAATATGTGTAAAAATTTTTTTTAGCATGATTCACATTTAGTAATAAAATATTCATGCACATTAATTTAGTTTTAAAAAAAAGTACACATGAAATAAAAGTCATAACATTAATAATAACATAGATAAATTATTTAAGAATAGTATTAGTATAATAATAATTTTATTATTGTACATACACAATTTAAAATTGCATGGAGTAATGATAGAAAGTTTTAACATTATATTTAAATATATGTATTGCATTCAAGTTCTAGTTCATGAACATAGTTAATTTAAAAGGATAATCACAAAATATTTAAGTAAAATTATTATTGTGGCAATAAAATATTAAATGCAGTAAGATCTTAAATTTGAATAAAGTAATTTTATTTTATAAGTTTAAAATATTTTCATTACTAAATTGGTGCTATAAAATGTAAAACTTCCAAATATCACTGCTGATTTATTGCCTCCTAGCAACTGTGGTAAAACTTTCCCATAAAAAGTCAATAAAGGGAGAGTTTTGAACAAAGATGATGATTTCATTAATCATATGATGCAAAACTAGAAATAGAACTATATGTTAAGAATTATTTAGACTTTCTTATTAACTGATCATAAGTACACCATATTTTACTTAAATTTAAACGTAGCCATATTGGCTTCTTGCATTTCAACAACCATGGAATAAAAACACCTAATAAACATTTGTCTTAATGGTAAAGGTTCCTATAAAGTGTCCTAAATGGAGAATTAAACATATAACTACATTTATCATCTTATAATGCACTGTAAAAAAAAGTCTAAAACTTGGATTAAAATTTTAAAATTTTAAATTATATGAAGATATGACTGTTATTGACTTATCTCATCTCCATAATGTTGCTTGAAAACATTTACTGAATCAACACTAGTGTATTAAATAATTATTTGTTAAATATGGATTTTAATTAATGAATTTTATCTTCACTTGGATAACTACTTATAATGTCGATATTCTTTATTTTTTTTTAAAATTTAAATCATTAAATTTATAATCATTGTTAAACATAAAATTTAACTATTTATTTTATCTATGCTTGGATAAACACATTTGCTTTGGATAATTGTTATTAAAAATGAAATTTTAACCAATGGATTATGTCTTCATAAATATTTAAAAAAACAATTTATGAGTGCATTCTTTCAGACATTAATAACTACATTCTACACCTAGGAAATAAGATGACTTATCATGACTTTGGAATAATTTAAATTCATTTGTACTGAATATTATTGAAAAGGCTCAAACTTCATTACCAATTACTAATTATAACGATTAGATTGTGTCTCTTCTATCTATTAGAATTTTTCAGTCCAAAATATCAAAAGATGTATGACTTACAAATATTTTGAAAAAATGTACCAGAATAAATATTCTGAATGTTTTAAAAGATTTTAAATTTATTTTAAATTATAAAAAATATTTATATTTCTCAAATGTGTTTACATGTTATTATATTTATATTTATTTTGGTCAGTAAAAGTTCTCATGAAAAGGAAATTGTAATAAAAGAAACATGAGTAGTATATTTATAGTATAAGTGTATGTTATAGATTATTTGTATTTTGGAGATCAGATGTAATATTTATGGTAGATCTCAATACTTGGCACTTTATATGGTTTATTGGTATGTTGATTTAATCTGATGGTTCTCTAATTAAAGGTATCTAAAATATATTGTTGAGATATTTTATAGATATTACTCTTATTTTCTCACTTAGGTATTTTCAAGAATTTATAGAGTCTATTGTGTATTTAATTATACTTGTAGCACTGATATTAGTATAAATTGTATTATTCATTCATTGAAGCTCCTGACACATATTATCATTTTATTTATTTAAGATGAGCTTGATAAGACTCTTATGGAATGTCACCAGTACCTCTTGGGATCAGGTTAATTAAAACCATACTTTAAGAATAATATTATAAGTTGGATTAATACTTTGGTTTTTTTTCTAATGTAGCTAAGTTTATAAGTCAGATACCTAGAGGAAACAGATCTTATTAAAGATGCAATGAAACATTCTTTATCTTATTGATTGTTTATAATTAATCTTTTAAATAATGCTTGATATCTTTCTCCAACAAAGTACTGTGTTTTACATCATGTCCATATACTCCCTATATTTAGTCAGTAATAAAATAATAAAGCATTTTATTAATTAAAACATCAGAAGAATATTGATAATCATTGTGGAGAATTTGTTATTGTTATAGTATTTATTTAATTTTTTTATTTTACTTATTGTTAATAAATTTATTATATTTGCTAATTATCTGGTCTTTGCCATTAATTAGCAAATCTCATCATTTATTAATTTTATATGGTCACATAATTTTATAATAATTATTATTATTTAAAAACTCATTGCTCCATAAAAAAAGTTGTTCATTATTTTATACACTTACAACATTTTTACCTCAATATTTAGTTTGTAAATTATGAATTAAATACAACAAAATGCCCATTGCTATTTAATCATATCAATGATTATAATTTATAATGTTAAAAGATTAAATTGTAAAAACAGTATTTATTGTATTCTAATATTAGAACCTTGATATAATTTTTTGATCAAATTTATGTAATATGGTAATTTACAATAAACTTGCTAGTCAAACATTTAAATGTTATAAATTTATTTATTATTTTAAACATATAGCTATAATCTGAAATGTATCCTTTGTTATTAAACTTATTAGAGGTAAATGCATCTCTGTAGAGTGTTTTTGTAAAATAATTATTTATTTATTAGTCTTATGAAGTAATGATTTGAGTGTTTTTAAAAGGTTAAGCATGAAAGAATAACTGATCATTGGGTGATTGGGATAAGGAGGTTGCCATTTTCCAGCCATCCTTGGCATTTACTCATTTTCTCATGTTATGTAGGGAAGACATTTCATATATACCAATTGCAAAACAATGAATTGAATGCTTAAATGTTTTAGTTATAGAGAATAATTTCTTCTTCAAAAATTAAAATTCAGCTATCTTTCAGTTAAATGAATTTTTTCCTATGTTTTCATTTATTTTTACTAATTGTTGATGCCAATATAAAATTGACTCTTATGCTGTCCACCTACACATTTGATTTTACAAATATATTAATTAATTATTTATTTATTAAAGTCAGGCAGATTTGTCATTTTAACTATATTAGATAATAAAAATTAATAAACACCATGAATTTTCCTGCTTATATTCTTAAACAATAATGACATCTACCTTCATCCAGATAATCCAATATAAGCATTAAGTAAAAACAATGATTATTGAATGAAAATCTAATCTAGAATCAATTTCTAGCCATTTTATTAGATTGCCCTGATTTTTCACTGTACTATCTAGAAGCATTTACGTTAATGGCTTCAAACTTATAAATATTGTAAGGTTTTGAATCCAAGTTAATTCTATAATATAGCTATATTGGTTCAACATTAGTTTAGCAACTAAATATTTTTATGACTTTAATTATAAATTGATTATGACTACAGGCATATTTGACAATCTGGCAAAAAAAAAAAAAAGAGTATTAACTTTTCTAACCACATACCTTGATAAGATTATTTCTCCTCTGCTGAAATATTTAAATTCATAGAAACTTTATCTTTTGTTTAGAGCTAAAAATTATTTTCTTTTACAGATTTTTATTTTTAAAATATTATTCAATTCATTATTTATTTTTTTGAATACCAATCAAAATAAAGCATTTATTTTATTTCATTGATTTGTTTTTTATTTTTTAATATTTCTGTTTTTATTCTTTCATTTGTAATCTTTGCCTCTTCTGCAGAATTATCATGATTATTGTTGTTTCTGATCTTATTAATTCCTTCTGATTCTAAAATTGAATGCTTATTTTTTTAATGTTATTCTGTTTTTCCAAATTCTAATCACTTTTATTTTATTAATGTCATTCATATATGAGATTTTTTGTGTAGCAATGTCTTGCCACTTTTTATTAATATTCAATTCTTCAAAATAATAAAATACCAATCTTCTAAATATGTTGATTTTTAATCTTTCCCTTTGTTTTTGCTTCTTATATCTTACTTTTATTCTGTGAATAAATGAATGATTTTGTTAACAGTTAATTTATAAACCTATATTTAAAAATCAACTATATAAATATGAGCAATCATTTAATTTTGTGTGGTATTCCCATGTTGATTTCAATATTACTTTTGGGCTGTTGGTTTTCTTTAGCTCTCCGTGTAGACTAAGTATCCAATAACCACTTTTAGCTCTATACAACTACAGAATGTTCCAAAAAATACTGATAAGTGGTCATGATGCAAATATGAAGAGATCCAATGGCTGTAAAGTAATTTGGGGATACATTTAGCACTACCATCTAATGTTCATTAATTATTCACAAGTACATTAAGCATGATTTATGTGTTTATGAAGTGGAATGATGTGAATAAAGATTATAATATATGAGAGAGAAGTTATAAGAAACAGTAATAATATTATCTGAATCTTGAAGTTGAAGAGAAATGTTATTACTATTCTTATGAATAGAAATATGCTATTACCTATACAAATCATAAAAATCATTTTTTGAAATGTTATCTGCAGATATTAGATCAAGCAGATATAAATCAAGCAAATTCATTGCTCCAGCATTGCCATTAACAATAATCTATGTAAATTTTTTAAAATAATTTTTAAAATTTTATCCCCACACCCATTTATCAATATATATTATATTATTAGTGAAAATTTGCGGTTGTTTTCTCATCCCTCGTGTTCGCCACAGGATGGCGTTGATGCTAATCAAAAACATATACATATAACGATTCTGGGCCAGAACTAAATGATCAATTTGATCTAAAAAGATCTGATTTCTTAGATTTGTAATAAAATATTCTACTAACTAATACTATTATATAATGTTAGTTTTTTTCATTTTTGTAAATGTTTATTAATCTTATATTGTTTTTGAGTTTGTGTGTGAGTGTGTCTTTAAAGTTACGGTGCTTTTCTACTTTTTTTTTTGACTTTACATGTGTCTTTTTAAAGTTACAGTCTTTATTTTTTTTGCAAGAGTAAATCAATAATTTTATTCAAAAACAAGACGTAATAAGTAAATGTTTATTAATCTTATCTTGTTTTTGAATTTGTGTGTGTGTCTTTAAAGTTACGGGGCTTTTTTGAATTATTTTTTTTGGACTTTATGTGTGTCTTTTTAAAGTTATGGTATTTTTTTTGCAAGAGTAAATCAATAATTTGATTCAAAAGCAAGACATAACAAATCAATGTTTATTAATCTTAGATTGTTTTTGAGTTTGTGTGGGTGTGTGTCTTTAAAGTTACGGGGCTTTTTCTCATTTTTTTTGGACTTTATATGTGTCTTTTTTAAAAGTTACGGTATTTTTGGTCAAGAGTAAGCAAGACATAATTCTAAATCTATCAAAAGTAATGTAATTTATATACTACAATTTAGAATTGATACCCGACTACTATTAGTAAGGACCGTCATTGAAAGACTCGATTGAAAAATGATACCCGACTAATTTCCGTTTTCTTTTTTTTGGGGGGTGGGGATGACAGTAATGAATCAGAAAGTGGGTTTTTTTGTTAAGTGTGTCTATATAAAAAGGGTACTGTTATTGAAATACTAAATTTAAAAATGTTAGTCGACTAATTTGTGTTTCTTTTGACAGTAATTAATCAGAAAGTGGGTTTCTTTTTTTTTTTTTTGGTAAATCTTGTGTATATATAAAAACAAACAAACCGTAATTCAAAGACTCCATTGAAAAAATCAAACCCCATTGAATTTGCTTTTTTTTTTTTAAAGACGGTAATTAATTAGGAACTGGGTTGTTTTTGTTAGTGTATAGATATAAAAACTAATCTTATTTTGAAATAATAAATGTAACAAAAAAAAATAATAATACCTGACTAAATTTATTTTTCAGACAAGTAATTACTAATAATTAGACAGTGGGTTGTTTTTGTTTGTGTGTATATATATAACAAAAGTAACTGGTCAAGGACGAATTCCCGCGAAAACAGTACTTTTCGCATGAGCCTTCAAATTTTTTTCCCTTTCGCACCCTTAAAAGCAATTTTTGAGAGTTACCCATTCATAATGGAATCTTCAGGACATTATTACTAAACTTACAACAGTAAAGTAAGTTACAACACATTAAAAAATAGCGGTCTTATCAAATTTAAAAAAACTACGACTGCTTCAAATACACACACTCTCACACGAAACTACAGAGAAAATAGATATTCTACTATTATGAGAAAATGATGAACAAAATCGACTACTATGGCAGCCAATCAAGGCATTTCTTTCTCTTTGCTTTTACCATAGAAAAAAAGCCATAACCGGCAGCCGTCGGGAACTCTTTCTGTGTTTTATCATAGAAAGAAGTCTCTTTGTGTTGGATTCTGTCGTCGCCTCCTCTGTCCAACATAATGTGAGGACTTTTCTGTGTTTATAACATAGAAAAATTCCTCTTTTGTTGGGTGAAGGCCGGTGAAACGATATATTTCTAGGAATTGACCTAGAAATAGCGACATCTTGAGGCGAACACCAGGGATGAGAAAACAACCAAATTTGCAAATTTTCTAAAGCAGTATTTTGTATTTACTGTTTTTGGAACAGCTCTGGTTCATGTAAAAATTTGACCGAATTGTAAAAACTACATTAATGTGTATAAATTTAGACTAGGATATATATCTTTCCAGAGCAAATTATGCACTGCAACAATGCACTTCTGTATTTAAAACTATGACTGTATCAAATTAAAATATCTTGATGTGCTGAATCAAGGTCTGTTCACCTTATATAAACATAAAATAAGACATAATACAAAGACATTTAATAAAAAAAAAATGTTTAAAATAGGTCTAACTAAGCAGTCAAAGATTATGTAGAGGAATATGAAACTTATCAGAACCAACCCAATTAGTATAATAGGATTTATATTTAAAGCAAAAATTTAACCAGTCTACAAGAAATATATGACTGAATCATTATAAAAGTAAATACAGAACAAAAAACTTTAATTTATTGTGTTATCAGTTGATTATAATGTTATATAAAGTTTCTATACCAAAAATTTTCAGGCAGATGTCTGGACTCATTTTTTTTTTATTAAATCCAATTATGATCAAGCACTATCAATTGTTTGCAGTATTTTTTTTAATTACTTCACTTTTTCCATAAGAAGAATGCTTTATCAACATATAACAATTAAACCAGCAATATGGTGACTACTATTAAAAATTATAAAACACTAAAGTTGTGAAAATTATAGAACAAAATTCAAAATTCAGTCACAATTTTTGTTTCTTTCTATTGTTACGGTAAAGAAATAAAAAAAATTTTGTTATATAATTATTTAGAAAATAATTTAATGAATGAAAAAAGTATATTGAAAAAACACATTGTGATAAAAATATATATTAAATCAACTAATTAAATCTAGATAAATAATTTTTTTGATAAACATCATGATATAAATAAAGACTGACTTGGTTACTTATTAAGTGTTAAAAATATGTTTATAAGAATATACAAATCATCTGAAAAAAACAAAAACAAGTCTAGTCTAGTCTAAGTCTTGGATCAAAAAGAAAGCAGTGCAGAGTGATTCCAGAAATATTGGAGAAATGACTGGTTAAAATAGTTTCCCTCAGAATAATTTTTATAGCTGTACCTGAATGACTGATTTAAAGTATTTTTTTACACTCACTTATCTCAACAATTATATTGGCAGTATTAAGAAAAGGGTTATTTACCATGGATGATTAAAATTTTTTTAACTACATCAGTCAACTATGCACTCAAATCTAAAGATGAATGTTGAAATTACATAGAATAAGATATTGCCTGCTATAAAGAAGAAAACTATGCTGCTAGAAAAGAAGTGAACTCTGTCATCAGATCTACCACATACACCATCATCATAATATCCAAAAAATATTATCACAATCAGAACTAGATTGCTGAAGTTTTGGTTTCATATATAATAAATATATAATGTCTACAAAAAATACCATAGTTTAAAACTTTAAAATTAGAAAATATTTAGACATTTTTATTATGGTAAAACTTTATCTTTCCATTTAACCATAAGATCTTACATTTAAATAATTATTATTTGTTCATAGTTTCAATATTTTGTATTGTATTCATTGTATTTATCTGATAGCAGTTGCAATAGTACAAACAATGATTTCATATTTTATTTATTTATTGTAAATAAATTGCTAACTTATTTTTTATCAACCAGTTTACCTTTTTGCTTTTCAAACTCATTCCAAATATATGCCATTAATATCCATAAATCCTGAGAAATCATGGAATCCACTGGGGAACATGCAGGAAATAATGGTCGTAATCTAAAATGTTGATAATTAGCAGCATTAAGATTTCCAAAAATAAGCTTTTAACTTTCTACTTAGAAAGCTTGGAGCTTTAAGATTAATTTTGAAATTGAATTTAGAAAAAGGAATCAACTTTTTTAACCTTAGTGCTAAGTTATTCGATCAACATTATTAAAGTAATGATTAGATTAAATGTGTGAATATATATATATTTGTGTGTGGGTTATTTCCATAACCATTTCTTATTAATTATTTATATTTACTCTTTACTATACTCTAAATATGTTTTAGTCTAAATTTAAATCTTTTAAAGTTGTGTTGCATGAACAACTCTCATTTCTGCTCAATTTAAGCATATAGTAGGATATATTATAATATGTTAAAGTGTCTGGAATGAGAAATAAGATCAGCATTTATAACATATATGCTAACATTTCAATATGACAGTAGACTGAGTGTAAGTAGGCAGGGGAAATTTGATAAACAGCAGTTATTTAGGAAAAAAAAAAACATTAAACAGATATATCATGTTATAGTGAAAATGATTACATAGGATGGGTTGGGATTGATGTGTTTATTTAATGATTAAAAAATATATAAAATATTTAATCTTGTAGCAAACCTGAAAAAAAAAAGTAAAATAGTAATAAAGACAATTAATAAGAGTATAACAGAAGAGTTAGCTACACATGATAATATATTCAATAACAAAAAGGATGAAAGCACAATTAAACATAAAGTAATCAGCAATAAAAAAAACCAGTGCATCCAATGGAGGCTGAACTGACAGGGCAACGATCCACTGATACAGCCCAAAGGCATTCAGAAGATAAACCAGGTATATTTAATACTGACATGATGTGTGTATTTATGAAAGAAATGATTACAAAAAAAGTAGACAAAGTATCATTAGCAATGATATTGAGTTGATGCCACCTAATTATAATATTGGCACACAAATTCAAGAAGTTATAAATATTATCTTTGTTGACAGGTCCCAGTTTTACCATAACACTTTTTACATTGTTGGTTTGTAAGAGTTCTTTTGTATCTGATGGAAATACTTGAAAACATTTTTAAATCAAAATATATTATTATAATTTTTTTATATGATTTTATTTTTTTTATAATGGAAAGTTATATATAATAAAATTTTTATATCTCTAGGTATTAAATGTCATGTTTATTTAGACCTTTTGAAATAAATTTTGCAATAAAGATTTATTAAGTAAAACTTGTTTACATTATAATATATACAATATGCGTCTGGGTTGCTTAAAATCTGTAATACTATATAATTCTAAGCTATTTTAAAAGGTGTCATTTTGAAATTCCAATTGTTAAAGGGTAATAAAATGGGGATAGTTAATAAAATTTAGTCTTATTTTTATGAAAAGCAGTAGCTGGAAGTTGTTCAATTCAGACTGTAAATCTGACAATAATTCTTTAATATTAAAAATAGCAGGTAATAAATAGGGGTGGGGCTCAGTGGATCAAATTTTTAATATTTGTCCTGTTTTAATGAAAACGATAAATGGAGATTCTCGTTTATACCTTATGCTTTATTTGTTAGCAAAATTTTTAAACTTAAATTACATTCCCACGGGATAGTAAAATAGGGATGGTGTGAAAATATATTAATGCTTTGAAGAAACTGTGTGGGTTTAAGTTTTTATGATTACATGTAGACAATAGATTTTTGAATTGTAAAGATTGTAGATGATGAAACTGGTGGTATAATTTATTTTTAAATTTCAAAATGATAAATGATAATTCGGCACATTTTATGGAATAAGTATTCAATTTTAAGCCTATTTAGATAAACAAAAACTTTAATACATTATTTTTATCATCTGTGCAATAAAATCATACACTTAATTGTTACAAAATGATTATAGATTGCTTTTTTAGTGTTTCCATTTACAAAGCTTTAAAAAATAAATATTGTTTTTTTTTTCTCATGTGTCAAAGCATCAGCCGGGAAGTGAACCCACAAACCCGGGACAACTACTTGTATAGCAGCTGCGCTGACCACTCGGCCACCAACGCTTGACAAAATAAATATTGTTTTATAATTAAAATAACAACTAATAATAATATTCAAATGTCCAAGTATTATCAAATATACATTTTGAGAAAAAGTTAGGAAAACATTATAAAGTTCAATCATCTGGTGCATTAATAATAATTTATTCTTGTAGATAAATTAAATGGATTAAAAATCCAGATGAAGAAATTATTTAGTGCAATAGATATTCTTAGAATTATTATAATAACTAGAGGTAGGCCAGCAATAGTAACAGAAAATATGTTGAAAGTTTATACATCATATAACTATGACGCCAAGATTAATTTTAGTTAGAAGTAGAAATTCAGATACCATGTGGCTATATCTTATAACCATGAAATAGACATATTCTAACTAATGGTTAAGCAGTATATCATCATTAGTAATAGATATTAAATAGAACAATGTTTTTCAATAGAAAAACAAAAATAAGTCTGATAAATTCAAATGCAAAACTTTAAAAATTTATATTGCAAATTTGTATTCAAATTAACTCTAAAAACATAAAAGTTAAAAATAATAATAATGTATTATACCTCAACATGTGGGGAGGAGGGTGGTCACTGAAAACAGTTTTGAAGATCATTTTTCAATAAATATGAAGTTTTATGTAAAGAGTTTCTTAAATGAAATGAGAAGTTTCTGTATATAAGTATATGCCAGAGGCTGTATTAAACATTTCCACATTGTAAATTCATTTACTTTTTACTTCTAGAAATAATAAGCAGTTTTCTAATGAAAACTGTTTTTTCACCATTGGTTCATTTCTTATTTTTCTTTTATTTTAGTTTAATAGAAGCTATTTTATTATTTCCAACACTATATTCTTATATAATCTGATTCTTATTATAAATACCTAAAATAAAATAAAAATCTTTACTGTTTTCAGATTCTTTAACTTTATACTTCTTCTATTGTTGATACAATTTTTCATAATTTTTCTCAATAACCTTACATTCCAAAAATAAATGTTCGATATTCTCCAACTCATAACATCACGAATCAAATATTAACCTGTTGCAAAAGGAATCTGGTTTTTGAGTTTATTTCAATACTTTCTTTATCTAATTAATTCATCCAAATGACTTTTCAAAATCTCTTAAATCATCTTTATTTTATGATTATTGACTTTTTTTAACATGCTTAGTTTTATTTCAGTCTCATAATTCTCTAAATGATATAATTTTTTTTAATATGTATTTTGCTTTAGATTTCTCCTGTTATATGTATTTCTTTATACTCCATCATGATCTATAATTTCTGTTCTTCAATTAGATAAAAATCTAAGATCCAAAAACATACAATCACACACAAAAAAGCTGTGTATGTCAAAAATAATCTAATTTAAAAATTCAATTAAAATATAAAAATGTTTAAAAATATCATTTTTGCTAAAACATTTTTATATAGACATTTGTTAAATGCCATAGTTGAGAGGAATTTAGTGCTAAAACATCTTGATGTGCTGAATCAAAGTCTGTTCACCTTATATAAACATGAAATATGATATAACATGAAGACATTTAATAAAAAAGAAAATTGATTAAAATAGATCTAACTAAGCAGTCAAAGAATATGTAGAGGAATATGAAACTTATCAGAGACAACCAAATTAGTAAAATAAGATTTATATTTAAAACAAAAATTAAACAATCTCCAAGAAATATATGACTGAATTATCATAAAAGTAAATACAGAACAAAAAACTTTAATTTATTGTGTTGTCAGTTGATTATAATCTATATAAAGTTTCTATACCAAAAATGGAGGCAGATGGCTGGATTCATTTTTTTTTGTTACATCCAATTACGATCAAACACTATCAATTGTTTGAAGTATTTTTTTATTTACTTCACTCTTTCCATAAGAAGAAAGCTATATCTCCTTATGACAATTAACCCAGCAATATGGTGACTATGTAAATTAATATAATTATTTTCTTTCCAAAATACTCCTCAAGTATTTTTGAAAAAGTAAAAAAAAAATCAATATAAAAAAATTTGTTCAATGTCCATAGCAAGTAAGATTTAACACCTCAAAACAGGGAATTAATGGTGCTGTTGAAATGAGTGAACTTATATGATGATAAGTCATCTATGTATTTCATTTAGAGTTACAGCTTCACAATCATCATAAACCATTT
The DNA here is from genome assembly GCA_028023455.1 of Epiperipatus broadwayi. NCBI lineage: Eukaryota > Metazoa > Onychophora > Udeonychophora > Euonychophora > Peripatidae > Epiperipatus > Epiperipatus broadwayi. The sequence continues at coordinate 6,218,305 of JAQFVV010006263.1, read as the reverse complement.
AGTTGAAAAATAAGCTAATGCAATGTGAACAGATAGTTAATCCACTTCTAAATACTGTTATAATATACTCAACTACAAGTAAAATGTGCAGAATATACTATTTTCACACTATTGGGTAGAACACTTCAAAAATTCTGATTACACCTTTTATAATATAACCCTCTATAACTTTTTTTTTAGATGTAAGAGTAAACCTGCTGATGATCAATATTTTCATGGTTTCTACTAGCAGAATTATATTAGAAGAATATAGAGTAAAGTAAATTTACATCAGAAGTGAGTGTTGTATCATAAACATTCTAGATATTTAGTATCTATTAGAGAATAGATACGTGCAAATTATTATAATCAATATAGGATATATCTGAGTTGTCTATGAGCAAGCTATCTGATAGAATCTGAGTTCACAAGGGAAAAACCCAGCTTCACAAGAATTTAAATCTTAGGATCATGACTACCATAGGCTAAAACTTGAAATCACAATTTCTGAATTTTTTATTGTAGAAAGTGTATTATTATACCAATATATTATCAATGGCAGATAGTATTAAAAATGTACAAAATCTGGATTTTGTCTTCCATTTATGTTTAAAATACTTCTGAAAAAGTAATCTAATTAATTTTTAATAAGAAACAATCATAAACATTTTCTGCAAGAAAAAGGCACTTAAAGCATTTCTTCACAGAGAAAAATGAAAAGAAAACATTACTAAGTGGCTTAGTAAACTGCTGATTGGTGAAACATTAAGTTTTTATTTCTTGTGCTAATTTCTTGTTGTAAATAGCTACCATTTCTGACCAATGATAAATGATTACTATTTTTTAACCACTATTGCTATGTCACTTAATATCTGCTTTAGAATTTATAGATGCTAGATAATAATGCTTAATGAATCTATATCCAGTGTTATCCTATCCAATATCCAAGACTAGTTTCTAGAGTAAGGCTTTCATCAGTTAGAATATTTGGATATTGGAATCATGTATCTGGGCATTTAGGATCTAATGCATCTTTCTTCTATCAGCTATTTTTTACTTCTTTGATATATTATCAAGCTACCAGTTCAAATTAAATAAAATCATAGATGTTTTCAATTTAAGCTAACTTTCTAGTATAGTCAAATAGATCTGAAACTAATTTAGTATTTATATATTATGGTGCGCTTAGTTTTTAACAACTATATACATCTACATTCTGTAGATAAGATTGGTATAAAAACAATAAAATATCACATTACTACTTAAGAGTCCAGCTTACACATTGCTATTCAGCAACATACTCCCTTTTTTACCACTTCAAAACCAATTAGTGAAAACTTTAGTAGCTTGATAGTATATCAGAGAAATGACTTCCAGAGGAAGTTGCACTAGATCCTAAAACCCCAGATACATTGTTCCAAAATCCAAAGTTACAAACTAAAAACTAGTCTGAGAATATTTAATAGGATAGCACTAGATATGGATTTATTAAATACTATCATCTTGCATCTTAGTTACTATAATTTACATTAAGTGGCATGGTAGTAGTGAAAGAAAAGAATATGATGCTGAATGGAATTGTATAAGCTGGAGTCATGTGATAATTGATTGAAAGATTAGTTAGTTTTTCTATGGACTGATAGATTACTAAAAAATTTTTTTTATAAAAAACACTGATGCCTCAAACAGAAGTTGAACTTAGGCTATCAATGTTGCTTCAATTGTTTTGCCATAAATCTTGATTTTATAGCAAACCTTATTCATACGATAAATCTATATATGTTATGTAAATGTCTTTGTGTGTGTAGAAACAGAAACATTGCACTAAGTTTCTTTTAGTAAAAAGTTTGAGCAAATGGTTTTAACACTAATCCTTTCAATTCATGTGAGAATTGTTTTTCTTCTAGTGTTGTTTCTTGTAGTAATTCTATTATGTTACAGCCAGAAAACACTTCAAGTTAATTAAACTGAGAATTGATGAGCTTTGAAGGTGAATTTTTAATTTGCTAAAAATCAATATCACAAGAGTTTGTTAACAGGGATTATTTAATTTTTTTTTTTTTTTAAAAATCTTTTGTGCATGTTCCTTTGTATATGGGTATTTTCAAATTAACTCTTAAAATAAAATTATTTATTTCGTGGATCTTTTTATCAATAATATATATATATATTAAATTATTAAAGTTTAATTTAAAGATGTCAAACTTCCTGCACTTATAACTATGACATACTTTTTCCTAACAATCATACTTTAATAATTATTACTTATTATTTAATAGGCTAAACTGGATTTAACATATAACACTTAAAGCTGCATTTATTACATTATATATAAGCATAAGAAAAATATCTAGGATGTGATATACTACCTATAGAATTAAAGATAAATTAATATTACAAGTTACAGTTTCTAATCTTTTAATTTAATTGGCTATGCAATCATAATGCTATTTAAATATAGTTTTCATTTGGCATGCTAAAGTAAATGGAGATGATTGCAAGCAACGACAACGTACTGTGACAAAATCATCTTGGTTGTAGGTTTTTATTGTTTAATAGTCCAATCTGCCGTTGGGCTAAATTGCAAACATATATAATCCAGTTGAAATAAAATCTAGTTAATCTAAATTAATAATTTAAAATCTGGGATGCAAGTAAAAACGCTTAAAGTTACAAAAAAAAATAATAATTAAACAATGATGGAAAGGACACATAGTTCAGTTAATTGCTGTAATGCAATTTTTTATGTAATTCGTAAAACGCACTAACTATCTTGTTCTTACATTTATTTTTAATAGTTATTATGGGCTTACATTAATTATAAACAATTTTCTAATATGAAGGATGCAATTTATGAAAATGGGTTTTTAAGGAGTACACAAGTAAAAAATATTGAACAACGCTGCTCTAAATAATTGATTGAAAGTTGAAATTTTTTACTTCCACAGCAAAACAAAAATCTCCATTTTCAAGTGTTAATAAATACTAGAAATAATCATTTGTTCACCAAACTAATTAAACATTCATTAATGAATGGTTTTTTTCCTTGTAATTTATCTCCATCTAGCAATAACTAAAGTTTTCTGACCAACAAATATTGATTCACCAGCTGGGCTGGTTAATGTACTTGTGCAAACAATTTTTTTTTATATATGTGATTTAGCTTACTTTTACAACATGCACTGACTTTTATTTTTGTGTAGAATATTTTTAGTTCATATCTGGGCTCAAGGTTCATTGAACATTTCTCTGACTTTTATGATTCCTAGTACCAAATTTCATATGACCTCTTTAGCAATAAATTATTAATCCTGTATTTAGTTACCAAAAACTTAAATTCTCATTTATATATTATTGTTACCCATCATTATATTCATTATAATTATAATTACTATCTGCAATAATTATTCATTCAATAAGGGATTATATCATAATAAAATATACATTGTAATTAACAAAAATATTTTTTATAATAATAACAAATTCAATTCCATTTTATTAAAGTACAAATCAATAGAGTACAAATAATAGATTTGAAAAAGTTTACTTTTAATAATTACTGCAAAACAATTACTGGAAATTAAAAGTATCAATGTAACTAACATATTTGTTATAAAATTATAGCAATTAAGTTAAAGTTTATTTGTTAAAATAATGTAAATTAAAATGGACTATAGAGATTACTTTTGATTTTTACTATTCAGATTGGGATTCTGAACAGTAACTTTCAACTCAGAAATAAATACTTTCCCTTTCACTATATTTTGTAGCAATAACATGTCAATAGTCTATTATTAAACAAATTGCTATTTAAATTCACAGATTTTTTTTCTAGTGGTATTAGTTTTTGCAATTTATGTTGAACTTTCAAAATCATGTTAATATACAAGATAGTGTCTAAATTACATGCAATAGTGTCATAGGAAAATAATGGAGTATCTAATGTTATTAACAACAATATCTAAATTCAAACTACTGTGTGCTTAAAATATGACTGATATGTGGTGCTAATGATACATTACTACAGAAAATTATTCTCTAAATCTTTATAAACAATATCTCAGGGAACTGATCAAAATATGTAATTTTATATAATATTGTTAGATTTCCTAATAAATGTTATTATTTTATATTTATATACCAACTAAAAAAATTTTTTTAGCATATCCAGGAAATCTAAATTATATGAAAAATTAAAATGGCATTGAACATTTTTTTTGACATCAGCATAACAAAGCATATTTTTACTGTACAAAAGATAGTACAAAGAAGAAGTAAAAATACCTAAGTATAAGAGCTTAAAATATTACTTTGTGATACTCCATAAATAAAGTAAATGCAGAACATTTATTATTTAAAAAAAGATGAAATGAAGTTTATCTAATAAAAAAAATTTTAACTATTAAATTGATAGACAATCCATATGTAATAAATTTAAATAATAAAATGCAATATAAACTCTGTCAAATACTTTACTTAAATTCACATAAATGACATCTAGTTGGGTTTGTTGATCAAAATTGTGTGCTAATATCACTGATTATCAAATTTATATTTAGTGATTTGATATTATAATGATAATTACCAATTTAGATAAAATCAGCTCAAAATATATTCTTAACCAAATCATAGCTATTAAATATGTTATAGTGAGATGTATAAACTTAGTTACAGACTAACAATTGTGAATATATTATTATAATTTACAAATTATATTCTAAACAATCTTTCTCATAAACAGTAAACAATGTCCACTTTTTCATAATAATGTCGATTTATTAGTTAGATAAAAAATTATCAATGAATCAATACATTTATTAACAAGCAAAACTCTCCATACAGTAGTGCCACCTTCAGCCAACCAGAATAATCAATGGATGCCAGAAGGTTGGCACAGGGTGGCATTACTGTATGGAGAGTTTTGCCTGTTTAATAACAATTATGTGCTAGCATAAGAAATGATGATCATGTGACATTTATTAAAGTACATCAAAATTATTTATTATAGATGCCTGATCAAAATGTAAATACAATAAAAAAATCACAAATATGGTATTAATTAATAATGCAGTTATTCCATTTGTTTCAATAAAATTAATTAATAATATGAAAAATATTTTATTCTAGATAGAATAAAAAATTGCTGCATCTATGAATGAATCAGCTAATGCCAATATGTAATTACATAATCAATGTAGATCATATCTTTACATATATTATTACAACTAGTATTAATTTTATATATTTGAATTTTAATATTTATACTATGATGTAATCTTAATATTCATAACAAAAAAAAAATGCATTTTTAAAATTCTGAAATGATAATACCAAAAATCTTGTTTTATATTTTCATAATCAGGCAAAAAGCTAAACAGTATCAACTCAGTTTTAAGTATATGTGACTATAATCTATAATGATCCATTTTAAATTCAGTATTTATCTAAATCCATTTCAGTTTAAACATTTTGCATTGTACAGAATGAATGAAATCTCGACTTTGGATTACATTTTTTAATACTTAAGCAGTAAACATATAAAAGTTTTAATCGCACACTAAATCCAAAATATGTTGTGCACATTTAAACACTCTTGCAATCTGAAAATGCTTTATTTTTTTAAATCTTTTTTTCTCTTCACTTGTATAGTGAGTTTTGGCTGTTTTACTTGTAGAACTATTACTAATATTGGAATTGTTTCTTTTTTAAGTGATCTCGTTCTAATCAATGTTAATTCTCAAAAGACTGTAACCAACATATTTTCTTTTATTTTTTTAAGTTTACAGAATAGTAATTAAAAACAGGCATAGCTAAAACTGATTTAATTTCTTTTTCCAAATAAATAATTAAAAAAAAAAATTCAAAAGCACATTTTCAAAACTTTTATTAAAAAAAAACTGATTCTAATTCCTCATTTGGCAATTTTTAATTATTATTTTTTAATATTGCTAAAAAATCAAATTATAGGTATTCTAATTTTAATTATTTAATTTTCTCCTATGCAATTAGTTAAATTTATTTAACCATTCTTTTATTTTATCTATATATAATAAAACCAATGTATTACTACAAAACCAGTGCATTATTCATTGTAAAAATAAAACATTAGATGTAATATTCATGTCTTGAATTGTAAATTATGATAATATCTAGTTTAATAAATGATTAATGATAAACGTAGTTAGGTTTACCAAAAATGTATGAAGTCGATATTGTGTATGGAGCAAGTTTGGCAGTTGTAAATAATTTGCTATAGATAAATAGTCTTCATGTAATATATATATATATATATATATATATATATGAATGAGAGCTGGTGATCTGGGCCAACTGATGAGTGCTGGTTCAGCATGAAATGCATCTTGGGGGTCATTTGTCTTTTATTATATCTTTATTTATATGAAGAATAAAAAAAAGGAAAAGTCTGGAGATTATTAAAATAATCAATAATATAAACCTCTTAATCATCTTTTCCAAAATTCTAAACATCACTAACCACAAATTAGAACAGATTTTACTTATTTTATTTTAAAATATAAAAATGAGAATATATTCATAGTTATACATGTGATGCTTTTTTTATAATCAAACAGAAATTACAATCAATTCAGTTTTTTAAACAAAGCCTTTGATAAGTGTATGTAACTGTATTAATTTAAATATTTTCTTAAACTTGAAGATGTAAACTTTGAAATATAATTGGATTTTTCCATATAATAATCTAGATAAAATTTTAAATACAGTGTAACCAGGCATACAATTAAAATGGCAGTATTTGTTGAAATAACATCTAATAATCAGTACTGTTTGACCTAATGTTAAACCAGAAGTGGAATTGCTTTTTGCTTAATATTCTTTAAGCACTTGTGATTAATGTGAGTCAGACAAACCTAGTACTATTATTAGATAATGTGGTTTCAGCTTATATAGTCAGTTTTAATTGTTTGTTTACCTGGTTACATCATAGATGAAATTTTATTTAGATTATTATAAGAAAAAATTTAATGTTTATATTTGTAAGTATATACAAATCTTTAAATATATATATAATCCATTGCAAAGGGTTTAGTTGGTTGAGAAAATTCAAAACAGTAGTTATATTTCAAATTTGCACTCAAAATAAACATTTATATCTAACTTACAATTCTTACATCAGCTAAACTATTAATTACTATTAATAAGTGACACTGCTTCAGTTTACATTGCCAGTTTTAAGTGATTGTTTGCGTGGATTCATCACAGTTAAAATTTTATCTAAATTATTGCATAAAAAAATCACATTAGATGTCACTGTTTATAAACTCATTTATAGATATTTACAAAGAGAAGTTATTAAGTTTATTTGAAACTGACAAATGAAATTCATAGTCATTAATGTGATGCCATTCACACAATTAATAAGTCCACATACAGAACATATTCTATTCAGTTATGAATTAAATTATTTTAAATAAATATCACTATTCAAAGTAATTATGTAATTTACTTCATTAAAAACAATTTATATAAACCAGAGAGTAAACAATATAATCTTTTCTTTTCAAATATTTAATTGTGTATGAAGGGTTTTTTTTTAGTTTTTAAGTTAGCTATGAATTTTTCTTTCAGGTTGTCAGCCAACTTATCAAATTATTGTTTGGTGAATAAAGAAGAAAATGACAAATTCTCATTACTTGTAATTTGTTACCTTGGTGAAAATCATGTTCATCTTGTTTTTCTTTAGAAGAAGACTAAGAAAGTAGTTTGTCATACATTTGGCTATTTAAAGAATGTTTGCCATTTTGTTTCTACAATTTGCTTCATTCCTATTGTTTTCATTGAATCTTTGATCATATAACTAATATCATTATTTTTTTAGCTTCTTTATTCCTTATTTGCTACTTTGTCCATTAATTGTTTACACATCATGAATTTGATACAATATTTTTGTAAAAAGTTTTTAAATTGTAATATGCTTGATGCTCTATGCTTTCTTTCTTTTCCTTTGAATAAGTAAAGTCTTAAGAAATTATTGTCAAAAGTAATGCTTCAACAAGAATAGTTATGAGAAGTTCTGTATGCATACACATATATGCTTTAGTTTCATCCATTATCCAGATTTATTATAATATTTTCCTGGTATTTTTCAGTACTTGTTATTGTACAATATTTATTTTATAAAGTGAAAAAGAAGAAGAAGGAAATGATAAACTTGAAGTTGTGCTATTTTTTCCAATATTCATGAAGTACTAATAAAAAGGAAAGTTTTCAAGAAGTAATTACATTACATGCACACACACATCCACGAACACAATATGAGTGATTATTTCCTAGTCTTGGATCATATTTTGAATTGAGTTATAAAGTTTGCACAAAATAAATGCTAGTTCAATATTTTTTCCAGTAAATAATATCCTGAAATTTTCTTAAGATATATTAAACTTTATTTAAATCATGACTTTAAAAAAGATATTTTTATTTATGTTTTATTTGTAAAATTAAAATCAACATTACTACAGACAGAAATATAAAAGATCAGCAAATATCTAATTACTATACTCTATATTATCTTTGGTTTTTAAAATCTTATGTATAAGTTAATGTAATATTAAAATTATTTTTATAAAAACAGACATACATTCTGATTTGTACTTCAAAGTATTTTAATGACTAATAATTGGATTGTTCTTATCTATAATTTTTTATGGCTTTCTTATACTGTCATTTTTCTGTATATTACAGTTTGTTATCTATTCCCTTCTAAAGGGATGGAGTGAAGTTTTTCTGTATATAATATGGTATTAAGAGCCAGCAATGGAGGTTAATTTAAAACATGTGACATTTAATATCTTTTAACTAATAAAAATGTTAAAATGTGATGTTTACTGAGTTAATAAAAATGTATATATATATATAACATTTTGACAGATCTATTTAATTATTTTAAGAAAAAAATTTTTTTTAGTGACTGTATAAATACTATAGAAATACTTTTTATTTTTAAATAATAATATTAATAAATCAATTATAAAAGTATTAATTTTAATAACAAGTATGACATATTTTTTGAAATTCAGCTATGAAATATGCATTGAATATTATTCATTAAGAAATTTTTTAAAATTAGATTTATAAAACGAATTTATATGATTTTACACATAATTAATCACATTTATTGATTAAATAATTATGTAAGTAATAAAAAAAATTGCTTTTGAAATATGTCAATTCAAACAAAGCTGATCTTAGCCAGAAATTTATATTGTGCTTTATATTTAAAATTAAAAAAAAAAAAGTAAAAAAGAAATATATATTACGTGATGCTATGTTTACAATAAAACTTAAATTATTACAGTATTTTGCAATATCTAATATCAAAGGTTAAATCATATTAAATGATAATTTTATTCTCAAAAACAAGAGTGTTTTAAATCAGTTATTTAAGTATTGACTTAGTCAATGGATATTAGACATTTTGCTAATAGATTCTCTTTTCCAGTTCTAGCAAAATGATCTTTATTCTAATAAGAGCATCTCATTATATCCATACTGCAGTCAAAAGTTTAAAAGATTTCAAACATTTTTTTTATTTTGGACTCATACTTATGTATTTATGCTCCTACATAAATCTGACACAAGTTAAAAGATAATCTCAGAAAATTTGGTCTTTTTAAGCAAGAAGATACTATATATCTGTAGTTTTCATAATTTGATGGATTCTGCAGTAAGTTATCTTTTTTACAGATCCCTGATTTATTTTTCTCAGAAAATAAATAATTAAAAAAATCATATTAAATTAAAATCTTTATTTGTAAAATGAAGTTACTACTATAAAAGCAAATATTTATAATTTTTAACAATAGTAGCAGGTTGATGATAATTTCCAGGATGAAAACTATTGATGTGAAACTAAGAAGAATCATATCTATTTTTACTCACAACCAATTACACAAGCACTACTTTAGCCAATGAAAAATGTCTGCAGATACCCTAAAATAGTGAATTGTTTTTTTTTGTTTAAATTATTATTTTTTGAAATTAATTTTTATTTATCAGCTTGTTTAAAGGGTAGTGAATTAAATTCAAAGAGTCGTGGAGTATATGTTTGGTATATATCATTTTATGATTAAAATATTGACTTATAGTTGATATTTACATTTAATTATATGCTAACTTTTTTGTAAGATGATCATAATATGTACTAACTACAATTATGTTGTTGATGAATATAGCAATTTATATTCTATATAAAGATAAAAAATATTTTATATAAAAGCAAAGTGAGAGGAATATATATGTACTCTTGATAGTATAAAATGTTTTCTATTTTAAAAATAATAAAATTAAATGGTATGAAATTTATAGAATATTTGATATATATATAATTAACTATTATATAAAGTCTTAATCTGCAGAAGTACTATCAGTTAATTTCTTAGCCCTCCTCAACTTAACTGAAAGTACTTCTGTGGATTGAAAGACTATATATAATAGTTAATTAAACAGTAATTAACTATTGTATACAGTTTTCTAATATGCAAAAGTGCTTTTGGTTAATTCCTTAACCTTCCTCAACCTAACTAAAAGAACTTCTGCAGTTTGAAAGAATGTATATAATAGTTAATTACTATTATATTTATTATTTTTATTGTTATTGCAATCATTTTTAATTAACAGATATTTTATTTGTAACTATATATATATATATATATATATATATAGTTACAAATAAAATATATATATATATATATATATATATATAGTTACTCATACATCCTGTGTAATTTATAAAAAGTATTATATTATTAATATTAATTTGAAATAGTTATAAGTGAAGGTACAGATGATAGGAATTAGAATGCATGACCATATTGATGTGTGTCAATGTAGTAAATTTTTAAAGATGTGTACAAATTTTAATACTGGGACATAAATCTATTTTCTTCCCATATAAATAAGTTTCAACAAATTTTTTTCTTTTTAGATGAAGAAAATATTTAGATAAAGATTTTAAGACAGAGTAAAGTGATAGTTTGGAGTGTTAATCACAGCAGATTATTTATTTATTTATTTTATTATTGTTTATATACTTATTTGGTTAATCATTAATTTAAGGTGTAATTTATTTATATATGTTTTTACAATAAAAATTACATTTTTATTATTTACATGGTGGTTTTTATTCTTAATTTTATCCATTCATTTACTTTATTTTGGTATTGATACACATCCATGAGTACCAGATGTTCTACTGGTTTGTAATATAATTTCATTATATACTCTTTTATTATTATCAACATAATCAAACTTCGCTTCATGATATGTAGTTCCAATATGATTACTATAAGGATAATGTAACAAGGATAAGGAAAGATAGCATACATTTGCACTGGAGAAATATTCTAACTGCATGGCACTTATAAATTAAAAATTGCAAGTTAAGATAATAATTAACTTCTGATTAATAAATTAGATATTTCATTGTTTATATTTTGGATTAAACCAAAATAAACAATGTTCTTTTTTTTTATTATAATTTAGCACAGCCAATGTGTGGCATATAATTCTAATAATTTTGGCATTAATAACTTGAAATAGAAAAAAAATTCAACAAAGTTATATATCAAATGTCTAAATGATAAAGATGGATCTATTGATAGAATGAATTCCATAAAAATAATTGAACATGCATTAAAAAGTAAAAATATTTGTAAATATATAATAAAATTTATCATTGATTATTTAAAATTTTTTAATGATAACATTGTTGCATCTTTTGGGGGTCAATATTATAAAATGAACAAAGGTTGGCCTATGGGATTGCCTGTAGTTGCACAAATTTGCAATTTCGTTTTATCTGCATATGAGAGTAGTATTTTAAATATGTGTATTTTTAGAGATATTAAAATTTACAAAAGATATGTGGATGATGTTTTTGTCTGTGGAAACACTAATAGTATAAATTTGCTTATAGAGGAATTAAATAAGTTGAATGGCTTGAAATGGACTATTGAAAAAGAACAGGACCATAAGATTAACTATTTAGATTTAATGATCACAAGAAATAACAGTATATTAAATTATAAACTAATAATTAAGCCATTGCAAAAAAGAGGATATATAAATTGTAAATCAAAAGTACCAATGATGCATAAGATGGCAAGTTTTAAATCTTTTTTGTTTCGGAATAAAAAATTATGTCGTTACCAAAGTGATAAATTGAAAGATATTGAGATATTTGCCAAGGAATTGCTTGATGTTGGTTATAAAATGGAACAAATAAACAATACTTTAAGTCAATTTAAAAAAATTACTATAATTTAAAAGAAATGATGATTAATAATAAAAAATGGATATCTATTTCATTTATTTCAAATCCACAAGTAAAAATTTTTAAGGATTTATATAAGAATGTATTTAATGTTTCATTCTACGTTCCAAACAATATTAATAAATTAGTTAATAATTCTAAGGATGTCATACCTGTCAAGCAAAAAAGTAATGTCATATATCAAATTTTTTGTGATTGTATGCTATCATATATAGGTGAATCTAGGTGCAGCATTGAGAAAAGATTGAAGGAACACGAATTGTTATATAAGCGTGTAAAAAAATAAAAATAATGGTGATTTAATATCTTCTTCAGTTTTCTTCGATCATGAAAAAACATGTAAATATAAATTTAATTTTGAAAATGTTAAAATTCTTCACGAAGAGAGAAACCATAGTAAAAGAAAAATTAAAGAGGCAATTTTTATAAATAGGAATAAAATGCATTTAATAAATCGATAAGCTTCTAACATTAAAATACGAGATTCGTGGAATTTGAATTGATGACGTTTGCTTCCGCTTTTAGTTTTTGAATTTAATGGCAGTTGAGGCAGGTTAGAAAGTAACCGAAAGTACTTCTGCAGATTTAAAAATTGTTTGTAATTGTTTGTAAACCGTTAAAAATATTATTTCAATTATAATTATATAAAAATATTATTTCAATTATAATTATATATATATATATATTCCCATCAGTAGCATATATGCATTTTTCATGCTACAGAAGAGTTGGCTCTTTTGATCAATCTGATAAACTAGACTTCACATAATGTATGATATTTAATTTATAATATACTTCGGCTTGGTGGATGTGAAATTTATCAATATTTTATCATTGTGCTGTTTTTTTATAAATATAAGATGGAGCCATGGTAAGTCCATCCCATCTTTCTCTCTTATGGGTAGTGCAGTAGCTAAGACTGAGCTAAGAGCCAGATTAGTACATAAGCCCCCCACCTCTTATGAACCAAATCAAGGTTCTCTTTTAACAGCATGACAATTGGTCATTGGGTAAACCGGGGTTGGTCACAAAAACCCTAAAATCTATTCATCCATCCACAGAGCAACTTTACTATTATATTTTACTTATGCATAGGGTATTAGTAAAATCTTTATAGCCAACTCTACCTCCCTAAATGCAATCTTTGGCATTGAACTGAAATATTCTTGAAATCCCATTCGATCTAAAGCTATCTGGGATGCTTTATACACCCGTATTTAATATATAAATATATCATAATCAGATATATTATTAAGCTTCACTCCAGACTTGGTTTGATTACATGTATAATAGCCACTCGAATTGATTATGAAATGGCATAACTAATAAGTGGAATGTAGTGATTTATTATATAGCAGAATATTAACGCCATTAAATAATAACCACAAATTTATTTTACCAAATTGCCTAGAGTGATGTTACTTAAACATGAAAAAAATAAAAGTTCGCAAATAAAATTTCTTTTTTAAGAATTAAAAATTGAAAATTAAAAAATCATCTTAAACTCGTATATATATAAAATTACACAGATAAAAAAAAATTATTAAAATAAAACTTTATTAAAAATAGAAAAACTAAATCTTTCAACAAAAAAATTTAGAGATAAAAATATCTTTAAGTTTGGAAAACACATTAAATAATCAAAAATGGAAATGATTATTTTAATTAGTAAACTTGCCCTTGGGCATTTCAAATGTATAAGCATTGGTCAGATAGGAAAACAATAGAAACTAATAGCAAATGAGAGAAATCTATCAGGAAATTGGACCTCAATGGAAGGATTATCATCATCGATGATGTAACATTCATTGGATCCGGAAGTTACATATAAAAGAAAAATTTGGAAATAAAATTGGTTAATGACTAAAGTTATTATGATGTGATTATATGTGTTAGTGTGGAGTTGAAGAAGAAGGGATTGAAAAAACGCACTCTTCAATCCCTTCAGGTTTTTTTTAAAAAAAAGAAATGACATCGTTTTCTACATTGAGGACCAGACAAAGCAAAAGACCTCCGGATGAATAAATAAATTGGCCAACAGAATACCAATCTCTTTAGGACGGCATGGGAATTCACGTTCAAATGGAAAGCAACGGATAAAAGGAACATTTTGAAATCGTAAGAACTTTTTGAACTCTCAGCTTTAAATATATATAATTAATGAACATTTCTAAACAATAAGAACTTTACTTCTAAACTTATTCTGTATATATATATAAAAAAATAGAAATAGATTCCTATCTGACCAAACCAAATTATTTATTAATTAGGTATAATTTGATTTGATGTATTTCTTTTGTAAAATCATTTCCATTTATTTATTTTTTTTGTTTTTTTTTTTAAGTTTTTATTATGATTTTTGTTTTTTGATAAATTAAACTATATAAATATTAAACTTAAGTTGGGGTGAATGGCTATATAGATTTGTAAAGTTATATTAGGGGAGGGTAATCTTAGATTATTCATTTCGTAGTTGAATTAGGTCAATGGATTGGATATATTGGTGTAATTAGTAGATGTAGTATGAGATTCGCTATGGGCAGAATCGCTATTATACGCCGCACACACTCATTTTGCCTATGGGAAGAATTATAAGATGGAGACCGCAGTTCCTTCCTATGGAGTTTTTTTTATTGCTCTCATCATCAGATAGATGTAATATTTCTATCTGATGAGAAGCAATTTCTTCTCTTAACCTAATTGTGCTGCCGTATTCGTATTACATTGAACACATTGATATATCAGATGGATTAAAGTTTGGTTTGACTGCGAACCTTTGGCCTAAGGTTAAACAAGGATTGAATATTTTCTTTTCAAATGCAAATCTATGTAGTCTATTCATACTTGACACTCTAAATAAAGATGCATTAAATTTAAGTTGGGTATAGATGCTTGCATGGGTTCGTTACCGGTTGATTATGTTTTTGGTTTTCATATTTGATCAAAATATATAGACATTCGGTAAATACTGATACCTTATGGTGAGTATCTAAGATGTATTAATGTCAGATGTCTTTTAAGTTATTGGTGTCAATGTGGTGTCTTATGATGAACACCATTGGGTTTCTTGTATTCCCTATGCAATTGGCAGTATCAATGACTTTGTATTTTGATCAAATGTTTTTGACCGTGTAATCTATGTAACCAATTTATACTCAACATTAAAAACACATTTTATAACCCATCTGTGCGAACTTAATTAAAATGTAAACTTATAATATTATAAAAATTAAAATGTAAATTTAAATTCTAAAATTAAATTAAAATCCAAAGTATAAGTTATTCTAAAATAATGCTAAATTTTATATATGTGCATAAATAAAGTTTGTGTGTTAATTACTGGCAGTGGCTTATTTTATTCTTTTTTAAAAAAATATTCTTAGATAAGAATTTATAAAATATAAATCTCTGCTGTTCCACTGAGATAGTGACAATGGGCTAATGACCGGATATCTTTAAAATAAAAAAAAAAATTTTTTGACTTATGTATCTGCCTACTTTATAAATTTTTCTAGGTTCAAATGCCTAGATGGTGCCCTGTAGTGCAGATTATGTTAAGTTTCTTTTTCCGGATCGTTATACTGTCAATCATGATTCTGTTAGTGGATGAAGTACAGCAGTTGTTTTCACATTTATAATTTTTTTGGGGTTTAAACTCAGTTACTAGAACAATTAATTGGACTTGATGATTTAATATTTATCAGTAGATTACTCTTTTTCCTGATTGCCTTCAAATGCAGGTGAATGTTTTCTTCTTTCTATTTAAAAACCTCTTATTTCTCTCGGTCAGTTGAAAGGTGTAGAATATTATTTTTCAGACAAGTCATCTTTTTTTTTCTTATATGATATGCTGGTTTCAAGGTGGCCTGGAAAAAGCACCTCGATGAGATATATATATTTTTTTCTAGCCTGACATATTTATATTTTTAACCTTCAAAACTTTATATTAAAAAAAAAATGATTTAAAAAAGGATATCGGATCGAATTAAAAATCCTTGTCTTTTCTAGTTTCAATATTTTTTTTAAAAGTCTCTCTCATAATATTAACTGATTTTCCAGACTGATTTTATATCTGATTTTTTATATTTTTGACCACCTCTTTTAATTAGATTTATAACTTATTTTCAACCAAATTGTTTTTTAGTTGGATAGTATGAAAAATCTCACTATCCTGATTTTTAGACAAACTTTTGTTTTGAAGGAAAAAATAGTCTTAATCCTTTTTTACACCTATGTAACATCTCAAATTTGAGCTTCTTTCTTTTGATCTAAGGATGAGACACTTTTAAAATTAGACTTCTCACATCGTCTCTAAGTTTTTCAACAGAAAAACAACCCTTATAATACAAAAAAAATTGTTGAGTAAGAAAAAAAAACAGATTTTCTTCTTTTTCTCTCAATATTTAATAAATGTAGATATATTTATGTGATGTAACACACACACTCCATCACTCAAATCATGTATAAACTGACATTAAATAATCTAATTACTGGCTGAGTAATTCTAACCTTAATATTTAAAATCAAATTCCTAGCTTTTAATTCCAACTTACAATTATAGAAAAGTAAAATAAAGAAAGAATAAAATATCAGAATTTAGCAAATGTAGGTTAGCTTTGAAGAGAGTTAATATTTGAAATATACAACAACAATTAAATAGCTTACACCACCACTGCCTATACATATGCATTATAACTTTACTTTTTAACAATAAAAAATTAAATATTGAATAATTAAATGTGTGTATTACTCTTTTTGAGTTTTCTATCAACACACAAACAAATAAAGAATATAACTGTTGTTCCACTCTCTTGCTGTCTCAAGCTTTTAAAACTTGATCTTGTAGGGTTTAAACTTGGATGCCCTACAACTTCATTTATTACATAAAATGTGATGATGATTTTTGTTCCATATTTTCTTTCATGCACATAGTAACAAATTTAGCTAATGACTAAATTGTAATGACACATATATATATATATATATATATATATAGTGTCATTACAATTTATATATATATATATATATATATATATATATATATGATAAACAAAACAAGTTATAAATTTTGTAACTTACTTTTAGCTTGCATTTTATGATCACTAAATGGAGCTTTACCAATAGCTCCTAACAAGCTTTTATTTACATAAATGCTGAGAGAGATAGAATTCAATATCTCTTTTGTTGTCTCCACCTCCTGACCAGCTGGTTTAGAGCTAGTTGGCTTATGTCAGTGAAGGGTAGGGAGACTAGAAACTAGATCTAAATATTAACTCTAAAATTAGCATTTATCAAACATGTTTCTATCAGCTTGAAAGCATGAAATTTATCAGACACATAATGTCTTCAAATCCAGCTTAACAAACTAGATAGCTATATGGGTCTGAAATCAGTTCAGTTTCACCATGTAGTAAAAGCCTCTGCAATATATATCATTGCAAAAACCTTCAAGGTTACATTTATGATAAACAAAACAAGTTATAAATTTTATAACTTACTTTTAGCTTGCATTTTATGATCACTATATGATCACTAGATGGAGCTTTACCGATAGTTTCTAACAAGCTTTTGTTTACGTAAACGCTGAGAGAGATAGAAGGCATTTATGTAAACAAAAGCTTGTTAGGAGCTATTGGTAAAGCTTCACCTAGTGATCATAAAATGCAAGCTAAAAGCAAGTTATGAAATTTATAACTTGTTTTGTTTATCATAAATGTACTCTTGAAGGTTTTTGCAATGATATATATTGCAGAGGCTTTTACTATATGATAAAACTGAACTGATTTTAGACCCATATAGCTATCTAGTTTGTTAAGCTGGATTTGAAGACATTGCATGTCTGATAAATTTTATGCTTTCAAGCTGATAGAAACATGTTTGATAAATGTTGATTTTAAAGTTAGTATTTAGATCTAGTTTCTAGTCTCCCTACCCTTTACTGACATGAGCCTACTAGCTCAAAACCAGCTGGTCAGGAGGCAGAGACAATGAAAGAGATATTGAATTCTATCTCTCTTGGTGTTTATGTAAACAAAAGCTTGTTAGGAGCTATTGGTAAAGCTCCATCTAGTGATCACATAAATATATACACACATCTTTATCTCACTTAGTGAGGACAATTGGTTTGTAAAACTCAATGTAAAACAAGAGTATCATATAAAAAGCAAGGGAATTATAGGGGGGAAAAGTTTAGCTGGTACTTGTAGACAAAAATTGTTATTAATTGTTAATATTGTATTAAGAAACAACTTAACATAGTAGTCACACTAGTTTTAAAAACTCCCAATGTATGATGTATGCATGTATAAATAGTGGTATATATGTATTATTCAGAAAAGCACTTAAAATATATATGTAGTCAAGGTAATGTGACTTAAATCTATGTAAAAAGAAAAAAACCCAGTTATCTGCTAATGATCTCTAGAGAAAAATTTAAAATGAATGGTTGATTGCTTGATTTTCTCTTTGTACAACATATTATAAGATCTTATGGATGGTTTTAAGTTGGGGTGAAATTTTTTCAAAGTGCTGATCATGGTCTCATGATACAATATCAGTTTCTTCAATTTTTTGATGTCCAGATTTTTCATTACAGGCTTGTTAATTTTTTTTTTCTTCCTCCACTTGCATTAATTCATGGTTTGTTAATTTGTCCATGTGAAGTGTCAACAAAATGTCACAATATTGAAATTAGTATATGGTGAAAGTTGTGCTGATTCTTTGATCTATAGTTTACCATTATCATTTCAATTGAAATGTATGTAACTATAAACTTAAAAATTTTTTTTTCAATATTAAAAAAAAAGAAGTTATTTCACTATCAAACATGCAAAATAATGAATGAGAAAGGGAGAGTAAATTCACAGTTGACAATTTTTTGTATTATTTTGCAAAATTGTTAACTATTGTACAGGAAAAAAGCTTATCATGAAGTTTAATCTTTTTACAATTTATCATCTTATTTATGAGAAATTATTTACAATTGAAAAAGCAATGTTTAATAAAATTGCACTTAACTGTACTATTATAACCATAAAGACTTGTTATTTATTAACAGATTAAGAGTAGCCAAATTATAGAACTATACATTTCAAAATTATAATCATACACTTCATTTGAAAAAATAAAAATTGTAACATATTAAAAAAAAAACTATGACTAATGCCTTCTGTGTTTGCATGTTGTAATCAATTTTTAAGACTTTTATTTTTACAATATGTACTATGCAGATCCAAATAAGCAGCATTTTATATTCAAATACACTAGGTTTGGCTTTTTTTTTTTGGCCATAAGATGTCACATTTTATAAAGTGTGATAGCCATTTTTTTTAAAATGACTTTGAAATTTTTTTAGATAGTGAAGTACTTGTGAAGGCAGAAATAAGAAACAATCCAAATAAATATTAAAGATATAAAACTTTTTCAATTGATTTGTATTGAAATTTCATCATACAAAGTTTATTATTAATTGCTTGAAATTATGCTCACTTTTTTTTTTTTTTTACCGCCAATACATATACACTAAACGTCTCAATTTGATTGATATTAGCATTCATAAAGATTTAATCCAAAGTTGATTGACTAATTTATTTTAGCAAATATTTACACCATACATAATTTAAAATTAAATATTAATAGTACTTGATCAAAATTTACTTTTAGTTTTAAGCTGAGTGAAATTTTCATTTCTATATTTTTATATTTAGTAATAATTTTTAATCATATAAAGTTCATTATTACTTGTGTAATTTATGAAATTTTTCTTTTTAATATAACAATTACAATAACTAAATTACAATATGATGATAGTAATTTATGCCACAAGTCAAGCAATGTTTGTAATAACTTTAATAGATAAAAATGGGTAAATACAGGATACAGCTTTAAAACTAATTTCACATTTTAAAATTTAATGCCTTATTAATATATTTGGTTGTTATACATCATCATAATATGATTTTGATTATGTATTATATTAAATGAACATTCTTTTTGGTTTTATAAACATTAATGATGAAAATCTTTATTTTAGATATGCCATTAATGAAGTATTGATTGTATTGTGAGAATTCTAGATTAAATAAACTGTATTGTACATTTATTAATCATATTTTAAGTTTATAATCAAAGTATTGTATACAATACTGTAATATTTGTCATATATTGTGTTAAACTCTGGACTATACAATTTCAGCATGAAAAATCTATATTTTGATTTTGAATGGTAGCTTTAATAAGTATCCTATGACATCATCAGTCTTATAAAATGGTTATCTTCCCCCCAAAATTTTGAAATTGTTTTCAAAGATCATTATAGTGAATAATCAATTATAAATCAAAATAGTGAATAAAAATTGATGATAATTGTAATTGCAAATCCTTGCACACAGGTCAAGTCCTAAAGGGGTATAGAAATATTCTAATCATTTGTACCTTCATATTTGTTTTCCAAAAAAGTTTTTGTTTTATAATTGTCTATTATAATCAAAATATATATCACAATTATATATATATAGTAATCAAAATACGTAAGGTTAGTCTTGCTAAGACACATAGAAAAGGAATAAAGAATAGCAGAAGCTTGGATTAATTACTATGATCAGTATAGGGTCAAAGCAAACTTAAATTCATTTAAAAAAATAATAATTTAAAAAGAGATATAATATACATTTATATAAGTATATATGTGTGCATCATAGAAAATAATTAATATAAACTAATTTTAAAAGATATAAAAAGTTAAAACAGTTTCAAAATTATATTCATCAAATATTAAAAGAAATATAATATATTTCATTTTTTGTCACAAAATATTTGAATGAAAGAAAACTAAAATATTTTTTATATTTCTTTATATTTCTGAGAGAGTAAGATTGTTTCAAATTGATTAAAATATTAATGAACATAATTAAGGATGTTTTTGTATAAAGAAAAAAAATTAAAAAAAAAATATTTTTTTTTTAAATTGTTTATGTCAAAACATTGGAGAACTATTTGATATTAAAGAAATAAATGTTTAAATTAAATTTTAATTCTATAATTAATACAAGATTAAATGATGAAAAAATTATTTTATGATTTTGGTTTGATTAATTAATAATAGAGATAAAAAAAATTTAATATTAATGTTTTTATTTATAGTACACTAGAAACAAAAAAAAATTGTTTCTTCAACCACAATTGGGATTTTTATATTTAATTTGCAATAAAAGCATGAGGGAGGGTGTCAAGAAATTAATTAAGTCAATCCCTTGTTATAAAAAATAGGAATGGATTTAATTCATTTCTAGATCCCCACGCTTTTATTTTAAATTTAATCTAAAAACTCTAATTATAGTTAAAGAAACAATTTTTTTTTGATGCATGGAAAATAAAAGCATTTAATATATAAAAAAGAATTATCTCATTATTTTTAACTTTTTAGAATTGGCACAATAGATAAGAATGTAAAATTATATTGTATTTTAAATCGACTTGATGCTTATAGTTGATATATATAACTAGATATTTTATACGTTAATATGTATACCCCTTGAGTATATATAATATTTAAAATGTGTACATAATTTTATATATATATAATTAAGTATTAATTAACTTATGTTTTTGTTGAAAATTGTTTGTCATTTTTTCTTTTTATCTGAAAAAAAAAAAATGTTTTAAAAAAAAGCTTAGCAAATCTATATTGTAAACTATTTTTTCTATTTTTAACTTAAATGAACCCAAGAAAATCATACACATTACTTAAAACATATTGAATTTCTGATAACAGTTTTTAAATTTGATATCAAAATATTCAAAACTCTCTCCTCCAACTCTTTCTTATCTACAAAACTAAGTCACCTACCTAAAATACCATGTCCTATTACTTTGGTAGATACTAAATGTTTATATACAAAATTTAAACAAATTATTTGAATTTAAATCTATTAAACCACAATTTTAAAATGTTATTATAACTTTAAATTACAAGCAAAAAAAATCTATATGCTGCCCACTCATGAATATTTTTTAAAGTATAGTAAAGTTCTAAAAACCATTTTTAAGTTTGATATCAAAATATTCAAAATGTTTCTGTCCTCTGTTTCATAACTGAGAAACTAAATCACCTACCTAAAATATTAGAGTTACATATTGCTGTTCCTGATATTTCTTACGTATCTACCAAATTTGGACCAATTCTATTGAATTTAAATCTATTAAACCTCAATTTTAAAATTGAATTTTAATTTAAATTATAAAGTGATTACAAAAGTTTATAAACAAACATACAACAAACAAATAGATATTCTAACTTAAGTAAAAGCATTTAATAAAAAGAAAAAAAAGACTTCTATACTTATTCATAGTAATTGGAGTAATGGGTAAAAAAACTAGTTAAATCCCATAGATAATAAAATTCTTTAAAAAATTTAGACAATGAGAGAACTTGGTAAAAATTATATATAAGATTTTAAATCAAAAAGACAATAAAATTCTAGCATGTGAATAAAGTGTACTAGTCTATTGTTTTCCAAACTATTAATGTAAAAGTTTATTATAACAACAGCTATTTTAGATGGAGGGATAGAAGGAAAAGTTTGATTTCCCCAAATTTCCTGAGGAGAATATAAATAATGAAGCAAATTTTAAATACCAGAAACATCTAAAATTCAAAAAATAAAGTCAAATTTTTATCGATTATATTTATATATCAACATAATGGATGTTAATTCCATCATATGAAATATATATATATATATATATATATATATATATATATATATATATATATATATATATATATATATATATATATATATATATATATATATATATATATATATATATATATATAATATACAGGGATGAAGCATCCATGTATTGAACAGAATGAGTGCTTCAGTAGAAAAATTCACTAAAACTTTCAAAAGCTTTAATTAAAATTCAATTAAAAAAATTCACTTTCAATTTTTTTACTAATAGTTGAATTGTTTTACATATAATGAAAGAATGAACTTGACTAATGCATTCTAATGCAATTTTTTTACTAACAGTTGAATTTGTTTTATATATAATGAAAGAATGAACTGGACTAATGCATTCTAATGCAATTTTTGTGTAATATATATATATATTGTACTATTATGTAAAAATTGTTGTAGCAAGTGAAATAAAAACATTATAAAAAAAGTGTGCTTCAGTTCCTAAAAAAGTCATGCTTTGTCACTGATATATATATATATGAATTCCAGAAAATGGTTACTTAAGATTCCTTCTATTGGCTACAATAAAATATAAAAGTGAATCTGAAGCTTTGCTATTACTCAAAATGAAAAAAAATCTTGCATGTAGAAAATTTTGCTAGCAAATTAACCATGTAGTTATATATATATGTAGACCCATAAATTTAAAGTAAAAGTATTATATTTATTTTGAAGTATAAAAACTCTCTAAGAAAAATAACATAAATTACTCTCTTTATATATATTTTTAAAATCAGTTATAAAAATATTATTAGGTTTTAAAATTATATTTCCTAGGAATTTTCATTTCTTTTATAGATGCATATGTAAATATGTATACATATATAGGTTATATTTTATGTAATGGTTTTTATTATTATTATCATTATTATTATTTATACACATATTGTTTTAAAAAAGAAAAAAATGGGTAAAGAAACATAAGTTAAAATAAAAAGCAAGTAATTTGTTTTCCTTTTCTCCTCTTTTTTTCTCTAAATGATTTTTAAAATAATTAATTTTAAGGAAAGATTAACTTGCTTATGATTCCATTTTAATATCAATAGAGAGGAGAGAAGAAACCAAATAGATATCTTTTAAAGTACCAGTTAAAATGCTTTATGTTTTGGTGTCATTAAGAAATGATTTAAAGTTTTAAAATCAAAGGAAAATTTTTAATCAATTACTATTTCCAAATTGAGAGTATATAAACAACACTTGAATAAATGTGTGTCCATATACTTATCCTGTGCAGATGCATATTAAAAAATGAAAGTATTCTTATTGTGAAATTTAAATAAGTTTAAACATATATGGTAGCCAAAGTAAAATGTATGTGCTAAGAACATAAGATGAGATGTTTAATATTTAATAACCAATTATTTATTTTATATTTGTATGTAAAAATAAGTTCGATTTTTATATGTTTAAATGTGCATTCATCTCTGTGGCACAGATTGATTGTAAAATTATTACTATGAGATGTGCCCAATTGAAAATAATATTGTGTTGAAAAGTAATGAGATTTGGTATTATACAATTAAGAAAGTATATATGTGTTGATGCAATACTCAATTGAGAAAGAAGTTTGGAGTTAAATAATAAGAATAATATAATGATGTTGAATCAATTAAGATTTTTAGGGTAAATATTTGCTAATATATGTGAGAAGTAATATGAAAAAAGTTATGTTAAATAAAATGGAATAAGTGGTGTTTGAAGTTAAATAATAATAAAAATACAGCAATAATTTTTAAGATATGTGTTTCTAAATTGATCTTCTGACTGGAGTAAATTATTTATTTGAACATGAATGTTTTGGATGTGATAGTAGAAAGTATTTACATATTTAATAATAAAGAGCCATTGAAATTTGGATATATTATTGCATCTATTTATTAGAGCATTATAATCACCATAATATACCGCTTACTATTTTAAGTATAATAAATTAGTCAGACTATAAAGATTATGAAAATGTTCATACTTGCCTAATGTAGAATGTTTTAATGTTTAAATGACATAATGAGGATAGTAATTAGAGGGTTGAAACTCAGGATTTTAAAGTCTATTCTTTCTCCACTTCATCTCAAGCAACTTTTACAATGACCACACACATGTGAAAAAGATACAAGATCCTGATTATACATATTTCATGCTGAACTAGCTAGCTACTCATCAGTTGAGCCTGATTATAATCATCCATACATATGTATAATCATTATTCAGTTTATATTAAGATAGCAATTACTCAAACCTTAATGCACAGGCTTTAGTCCTCTCATCTTTCTAATTGTTTAATCACATATTTTATTGAATAACTGACAATTGGATGCTCAAAGCTGTTATTGGATTTGATATTGTAGTCATACCCATGTAGCCACTACATCAATCTAACCCCTCATATTATTGGAACATTATATATCATATATATTAATAAGAGAGGCTTGGCTAGACTTATACTAAGATGTATATATGCATGAGAGATTATGATCTGGCTCAATTAATGAGTACTGGTTCTGCACAAAGTATGTATATTGGGGATCATGTCTCTTTTTTCATGTGTGTGATAATGTGCACATGCAAGAAACATTCAGTATAATGAGGCTAGATAAATTGAATAAATGTTTAGATATATCATGTTTTGTCAGCACATGCATTTTTATAAAACATTTAGGATTGTAAGTAGTAAGTTCAAAATAAACAAAATCCATTAAAATAATGAGACAATTTAGCTTATTCAACTGAGAATAGATTATAAATGTCATAGTTATAATTATATGTATCTGTTCAGTACTAACTTACTAATAAATTGTTATCTGTATTTTGTGTATTATTATTTTAGAAACAAATCTGAGAAGATGATCAAAACAACCATAGGACAAACAAGAAACTAATACTAGGCTAACAGAATAAATAGAACATCTATATTGTGTGAACATTTATTTAGTTTTTTATGAATTATGTATATGGTCCTATGATATATCATCTTCAAAATGCACACACACATGTACCTTTACTTATTCACTTGTTGTTTTTCCCCCTGTGTCATAGCATCATCTGAGAAGTGAACCCACTAACCCGTGACAAATACTTGTAAAGCAACTGTCGCTGACCTCTCGACCACCAATGCTTGACTTATTTATTCACTTGTTGTTAAAGGTTAATTTTAATAAAACTTTTAAATTTTATGTAATGACTGATAAAAAAACCTATTATTTAATTTGTAAAAATTAAATTAATTGCTTCATAAGTGTTACATTTGAGTTAACTTTCTTTAGATAGTTAATATCTATACAAGTTATAATTTTGAATTATAAATTGTACTATTTATTTTAAAATAAAAAAAATAATAGTTAAATAATGTAAAGTATCTTTAATTAGTAATTATAATGATTAAAATTAATATTTCTTATAGTCATTAATGATAAATTTGAAAATTATTACTTATTTATTATTTTAAATTTATTTAATTAATGATAAAATAAGTGGGAGTGAGATGTGTGTTAATAGATGTGTGCACGCATTGATTACTTTAGCAGGAAGTAAATTTCTTTATTAGTAAATTAATTTATTAATTATATAAATAATACATATTATTTTTAATAATATAAATGTTATAAAAGTTCATAAAATAATTAACTAGAATAATAATGCAAATAATAAAACATAGATGTTAAAATTTGATTTTAAAAAAAGACTATTTTTCTTATTAAAATATAATTTAATTTTTGCATTATTAAAATTGATAAATATTGTAATAATAATATGTGGACAGTAGTTAGTATTCATTTTTAACTAGTCATTTGAAGGTAATTAACCAATCAGATGTTGTAAAATTTTATCTTTAAATAGGGATAAGCAAGCAATTAAAAAAAAATCATGAAATTATTAGCAGAGGAAATTGTATTTTCTTTTCCTAAAATTTAAATTTAAATTTGTTAAAATTTTATTATTTTTTAGTAGTAAAAGTTAAATAATAATTTTAAATATATGGGAATTAATTTTAAAAAGTTTGATAATACATTTCACCATGGAATGAATTGTAAACTATCCTCATTGATGCTTTTCATACATTGACTACAAACTTGTGATAATGATTGGAAGAGAACTTCATTTACTTGAATAAATTGGACTTCCACGAAAGAAATGGTGTACTACTTAAACATTTTTGCTGTTTAAAATGAAAAGAATATGTAAGAAAAGTATTTTTTAAACATTTTTATATGCCATATGATATGAAACATTTTCTGTTAAACCTTATTTTTATTAGTGATAAACACAATTATTTATATTTATTAATATTATTAATATTTAAAGTCATGAATTTATTAATGATATTGTTAAGATGATAATGGCATAACAGAAGAAGAAAATGATGCAGATTAAGTCTTATTGAAAAGTTAATAGTTACTGACTTTAATATAATTTAGATATTTATAATTAATCATTTATTTTAAATATTGATTATTCAAAGAAGTAATATTAGACTTTTAAGTTCTACAATATAAAGAAAAAATGAAGCTGTTTATATGTATAGTAAAATATATTTAATAAATTGGGAAGTCATCATATAAATGGTATAGAAAGAGAGGATGAACTAATGCTACAAAAATTTATTATTGTTAATAAATAATTCTAATGTGGATTTTTATTTTTATTTTCAAATTATGATATAAGTAATGGCGAAGAGATGTGGGGGGGGGATTTCTCTTCTTTCAATCTACAGTTGATATCTTGGAAACCATACTCTCAACTAAGTGTTGTGATTTTTTTTTATTTATTTCAATAAGTTGAAGAAAACTTTTTGTTTGTATTGTTTTATTTGAATTGTCTATAATATTAATATAGTTTTAAGTATTTAAAATTATTTATTTTATGTCATTTTAGATTTAATTAAAAAATATTTTACTGATTATAATTCTATAACCTGGAAGAGGTTATATTTACAAGTGAATAAGTGGTGATAATCATAAACTACTGCGATTAAAGTAATATTTTAATATAATGTAAGATATTGGTATCTAATTTTAAGCATGGAATCAGGTAAATAAAAATGTGTGATATCTATAATATATAAACTTAAATGAAAATATATGACAAAGAAGTGAATTTATTTATTATAATGTTAGTATGTTTGTATAATGGTATGTGTGATTGATCTCTTTATAAATTAAAAATAAATTATTTATGACAAATTCTATCATAAAACTATTTGTTTGTTTTTAGTCATCTTGATATGTTAAAAGTATAATAATGAGTTAATGATAAGTGTAGATTCTATGAGAAGTAATGTATTATATTTTATGCAATGTAAAAATATATCATAAGGAGTGTCAGATTTTTAAGTAGTGGTATAGTAAAGTATAGCTATTAGAAATTCTGTAGTGTTGTGGATGTGTTTATTCAGATCAAATATGACAAAATATAGTATAACTTGGAATATTTATGAAGTAATGGACAATGACATTTCTAAAATTTGTAAGAACTGGAAATAGTAGGCATGATAGAAAATTAAGGTAGACACAATAGTCCATGATATAATTCTTATAAATTTATAAGATATTCATCCCACAATTTGTATCATGAAAAGTTATACTGGTATAAACAGGGTATTAATGAATTAAAGATGTAAGTAGTGGTAATATCTAGGCTTTCAAATGGTGATGAGATAGATTAATTTATAGCAAGAGTGATAACATACAAAGCAAGTAAAATATTAAAGAATATAAAAAGATATATTTAATAAATATTTTATTATATATAGAAGATCAAAATACAAAATGAGAGTGAAAGATAAGGGATATAATATTAAAATAATACCTGATATTTATTCTTATTATTGTGTGTAATGGAATAAAATGTCATATCTTAATAAATGCCTAAAATAATCAAGCATTTGTTTTATAATAAAATAATAAAGTATAAGGAATGGATATAAGTTATAGAATTGCAATTAGACAATAATATGGTATAACGGTTAAAGGTGGAGAAATCATAATGTAAATGAATATATTCTTGAAATATTTGTACTTGATTAAAATACAACTTATATATACGTATTTTTTAAATATATTTTAATATAAAATATAATCTATTACTGACAATGAGGTAAAGTATTGTAATATACTAGATCCTATCTGTAAGATAAAGTATGAATTAATTTAGTTTGTAAAAATTACTTGGATAATTTTATTTTAGAGCTAAGATATTTGTAAATTATTTTTAAATTTGTATAATCTTAATATAATAAATATTAATGTTTGTTTTACATTAATCAAGTGTTGGTAGTCTCATTTCTTGTTCCCAAGCCATTGTTAATCTTCCTTGCCACATATATATTATAATAATTGAATATACTTGGAGTTGTTGCACATAATCCGAAATAAGATAATAGATAAGAAAAACATGATGATTATTCAAGACATTTGATATGGTATTTAAAAATATTAATAGATTAAATTTTCTACATCATTCTCAATGATTATAGTGAAAAGTGGAATGTAATTAACATTCAATATAAGAATAGGAATAATTGAATTACAATGCATTATGATAGTAAATTATTTTGAAATTAAAGTGTTGGTTAATAATATTTAATTTTTTTAAATAGACAATTTATAAGAAAAGTTAATTAATTAATTTAAAGGTAAAGAAGTGATTATTATATTTGTTTTTTAATTATTTTAACTATAGCTGGATGTGAGTAAAATCCCTTTCTACATTTAGCTATGTGGATTAACTTATCCACTTAAGAAACAATATTTATCTGAGATGTTTATTTATTTAAAAAATGCTAGTAAATTAATGATATAAAAATAATTTCATTAAGTTTAGTATTGTACTATATTATTAAATTTAACATGGGAAATTTTAATATTCAGTATAATTTCTTTATTTTGTTGTTATTCATTGGAGTCTCATTGCTATTTTAATGGAGTTAAGGTTGCATGGTATTCCTATGCCACAGAGGGTATGTTTTTTTATATACTCAATGTTAAAAAGGCTTCCTTATTGGATGATTGGATAATAAGTCTCATGATTATTGTTTTATTGTTAAATAATACTTTTAATATTGGTGTAAATATATATTTGACATGAAATGATTCAGACTGGTATTATTAGAATTTTTACATAAAAAGAAAGAAATCTGATAAGACTGAGTTCTAAGTTTTTTGTTTATTATCAATCTTTAATAATGGTTGGTCACTATCTGGTTAGGTTACAATATATATATATATATATACATGTATTGTAATCAAAATATATGAGGTGACTCAAAATTTAGTCACACTCCAGTTGTATTAAACTTATGTTGGCAGCATTATTTTACCAGCACATTCTGTACAAGATCACAGTCTCCACAGTCTAGGTATGCAGTTTTGAATGTATTACATTAGTTCAAATTTGACTGCAGTATGAGAAACAATGACTGCTACATTTATGATTTTCATGACAGAAGAGACACATGCAGTTATTCATTTTTCATGGTTTGAGGATGTGTCCAGTTTTGATATTTATTGAAGATGTTATCCACAGTATGAAAAAATGTTTTCTTATAGTGATGTGTGTATAATTAGAAAGAGAAGTTCAAGGAAAGTCAATAAGTATCAGTCATAAAGAAAGAGTGGATACTCATCTATATCTGCAATTGATGACAATATTGAGCATTTATTTGAACAGATTCTCCTAGATAAATTAATCAGGTGGCAAATCATTTGCAAATTAACTGTGGCTTTGCCATTGCAATGATCCATAACAGGTTTAGGTTTCCGAAAAGTTTGTGTGAAATGGCTTTTAAAACAATTAGTTCTGATCTTGCTTCATTGGATGATTACTTGCTTAGTTGCCAGCCTGAGCTGTTGACAGATAGACAGTGTTTAGAAATGTTGATAAATGATGTTTGTCTTTTCTGAAAGTTAATTAAAATAAATTTTAAACCTAGAATACTGATACCCCTCATATATTACATATAATATAATCAATATATATATATATATATATATATATATATATATATATATATATATATATATATATATATATATATATATATATATATATATATATATATATATATATATATATTGGATTATATCTTTATTCAGATTTATATGTGTTAGTTTCTGTGAATAAACTTGTTTTTCTTTAATAATTTTTTTTTTATCATTTATTACGTTTTTTATTTTGATTTGTGGATTTTATAAATACTATAATTAATTATTTGTTATTTATTTTTAATATTGGGATACAAGTATTAAATATTTAACTTAAATGTAGTTAAAGGAGATTTGAACCCAGACTTTCAAGCCCCATATAATCATCCAATCTATCCAATATAACTGATACACATGGTCACAAACATGTGAATGAGATAAATTATCTTCAATATGCATATTTTATGCTGAACCAGCACTCATCAGTGGGTCCAGATCATCATCTCCCATTTTTTATTTTTAAATAAGTTTTTTTATTTTTTAGGTAATTTTTTTCATCCTCTGTTAATTTTTTATATTTCTTATTAAGAAATATTTTAAATAAAATTCCAAATTAAATATTTTTTAATAATTCTATCTTACTTTTATTTTTTTTCTTTTGAATGCCTTCTTTAATTTTAATATATTATCATCCTCATTACCATGATTATTTTTATGGTTTCATATTGGTCATAGCCCTGAAATATGTTCTCCATAACTCAAGTTTTTGTTATCTGTTTAATCTTATCCTATAATTTTCCAGTTTCTAGAATTCTTCCCCAAGTTACTTTAGGTCTGTTTATACACCAATGTCTATATGGCACCTGGTTTAGAGTTTTCATTCCCTAATAGGTTTTTTTGTAATATGTGGTTCATCCACTTTCATCTTCATTTATTAGATAATTGGATAGCTCTACTATGGTTTCTTCCATAATTATTTCTTTGACATTATTATTGTTTATCATAAATGCAATATACTATAAGTAACCTGGTAATAAATTTTTGTGGCTTTTGTAATAATAGATTATTTCAGTTTAATATAGAAATGAAATAGAAATTTTATAAATAAAAACAAATATACACAATATAATTATAGTAAACAGTATCAAATTAAGTTTATAAAAAATATTAATGAATGCTTTTAAAAGCTGATATACCCTCTCTTTTACTCTAACCTGTGAACTATCTATTGTAAATTTGAATAATCAGTGCACCAAATGATAGTAAATAATTTATAACCCCAGATAAATTTCTAGATAATGGCTTTTACCAATAAAAAGTTTGGATTATTTGTATTTAAATATCAATCAGCCATCTTTAAAAATAGTCAGACTAATAGCTTGGAATTCAAAAACAATCTGAAGTTTTGACCCCCAAATAACTTACTAATATAATTATATAGTTGTGGTGTTAGGCTTACAACTATTTGTAGTATTTCTTTCTTAATAACAATCTCCATATCCAAGATTTTAGATATTTATAATACAAAAAATATATATCAAATGAAAAATTTATATATATATTGAATCAGTTAGTTCAAGATGATCATTTAATACAAAAAATATATATCAAATGAAAAATTTATATATATATTGAATCAGTTAGTTCAAGATGATCATTTAATAAGGGAGAGTATAATAATACAATTAAAAAAGGTGAAAGAAAACAAAATAAATGTTATATTTTTTAGTTAGTTTTCCCTTAAGATGATTAATTCACATAAGTTTGTCATAAAAAGAATGGAAGTGCTTGTGCATGTAGAATAAATGCACCCACCAACCTATTTATTTATTTTATTATATATATAGGTAGTTGTCGATTACATGTACTGTGGCCACTAGATGATGCTGCAGTACCACCAAGAACCACCAAGAAGCCTGCAAGTGATAAATTTCTATCCAAAAAACACTGAAATGAATGGAAAATTAAAATGCAACAATCGCTGAAATCAATGGAAAATTAAAATGCAAAACTCACTCAAATTGATGTAAAATTAAAATGCCCAAGGCAAGAAATGAAAAACTAATTAAAGTGATAAATTTCTATTCCAAAATCACTGAGGGTTTTGAATAACATATTAGATAAAGTAATTAAAGGTAGCAGTGCTGCATTATTAGTGAAATACTAAAGAAACAAAAAGATTCTTTTAATTATGGATTTAATGAAAAATATTTTTATGGTGTTATTTTTACTATACTAGCTTACACAAATACCTTGTTCAGGGATATACTTTGCATAAGATGGTATGGTGAGAATTACACTACAGAAATATTATTCACTAAATGGATAATCTCCAGTCTAATAAATGACTAATAAAAATTATTAATATTATTTTAATTATATGTTTCAAAAAATTAAATGAGAAAGTAGAAGTAGTGGTACTATTTCCAAGATTTGGTAGTAGAATAAATTTAAACAAAATATGTGAAATAATTTAAGGCTAAAATGTTTGAGATATATTAATCAAAACCAGAGATACATTTTTTTTAAAAAAAGGATTATATTTGTTGTAAGGTATAGAAATGGAGATAAAATTCTGAATGAATAATTTATAATAAATGTTTTTTATTCGTTAGATTAATGATACACACACATATATATGTGTGTGTAAGGACAAAGATGCAATATTAAAGGAATAAATAAAAAAGAAAGATGCAAAAAATTGTATAAGAACAGAATAATGGAAGATATTAACAAAAAAATGTTTTCATAAATATGCAAAATAATAGAGATATGAAGAAATTGGAGAAGCTTCTCATTGGTAAAAAGTTCGATTGGCTAACAGTAATGAAGCTATATTTGAAATGTGAAGCATCTTCAAAATTGTAGATTGAAATGTTAAATAAATATGCAATTGTCATTATTACAAAAAAATGTTATGCATAAAAATTATAAACATCAGGTGTGAGTTATTTTTATTTCTTTAATGAATAATCTTTTTTCAGTTATCTTTTTTCAATAACTTATTGTTTATAGCCTTGTCTTTCCAACTTATCTTTTCCATTCATTAAATCTACATCACCAGAGCCTACATTTTTTTTGTACTATTTTTAATTGTCCAAGCCTCTGCTTCATATACGTTCAAAATATTTTATTATCCTGATTCTTACTTTTAACTGCATGATAATTTTAATTATTTTATCACTATTACGATCATCACTTTAACTTTTCTAGTATTCAATGCAATCATTACTTTAAAAGTTTTATGTTATGTACCTACATTAATTTTAAAAATTATTAAATCTCTTACGAATTTCATCTAGCATTACCATTAAATTTAATCTCTATTTGCAAATCGTCAGCGAATTTGATTCCTGCTCAAAACGTTAACTCTATTTTAACAAAGTCAACGACTCATTTAGCAAACATCTAAATAAATATTAAATAAAATAGGAGGAAGGTAGCATTTTGTTTACCATCTTTTTGAATTTATTTGTAAAAATACATTATTTTTTTTCAGAAGAAATAAATGTAGTCGTCTTAGGTTATTAAAATTTAAAAACTTTTGGGATATGTTTATATTTATATATGTTTCATATATATTCATTAAACATTTTTATAATATTTACTTTATAAAATAATACGCAGTAAAAAATGCTAATAATGTTTTATTTTGCATAATATTGTAATTTGCAACGAAAAATTACTCCATCAAACTTAATCAGGTTTGAACAAGTCACGTGTTCACGATTAGATATTTACATTTATTGAAAGCTATAATCAACAAAAATAACATTGTACTGATGATTGACAACTCATTTTAAATTCTAATGTAAATTAACTCTCATTCATAAGTAATTTTTTTTTACATTTATATATTTGTTTTAACATTAAAGCATTACAATTATTCATAAAAAATAAAACACATGATTTCTTTATTTAATTTTAAATAATTATTTTGAAATATATAAATGCAATTCCTTTATTATTAATCTAGTCATTAATAAAAAAGTATCATTCTACTATGCCAAAATCACAAATTCAAATTACTATATGTATTTCTAGCACAATAGTTTCATGTTCATCGTCTTTGAGTCATTCAAAATTGCCTTTTAATAATATATATGGTGTGTTATTTATAATATAAATTTGAGATGTTAAAATAAATTATGTTAATGAAATAGCAAGCGATAGCAAATAGCAAACTATAACTTGGTCTTAATATTTTTTGACTAAAGATACCAAAATGTATAGATGCTGTATTGACTTCAGGTCTATATGACTATACAATTGAATGAGCTTGGATTGAAAACACTGTTTTCATCTTGGGTTCCTAGTGTACAGTTAACCAAATAGGCAAATGGTGGCTGCTGGAGGGTTGCATTAGATCTTAAGATCTAAGTGCAGTGCTCTCAAATTCAAAGCTCCTCACTGATAAAAGCCACAAGCTAGAAACTAGTCTGGAGATATTGAATGAATAGGTACTAGATAGAGATTTTATATACAAACCTTCCTGCATCCACTAATTATGAAGGCTTGCACTTAATGGTACTACTGTATGGAAAGTTTGCTAGCGTTATCATATGCATATACTAAAGATGAAATAATAAAAAAAGATTGCTTTTTATTAATATTAAATGATTAACAGTGACAAGATGAGAAGTTAGTTCAATAAAGAAGTTGTTTAATGGTGAGTCTAAAGTTTGTGGTTGAACTTCTTCTAATAGAAGATAAAAGCCTGCTGTTATTAAGAAAATCTGTAATTTAACTCTTAATGGTAAAAGCAATATAATACCACTAAAATATTCATATGCCTTAATTTTATAGAAATATATAATTCAAGCAGGTATCTATCTCTTTACTTTTATATGGATATCTGTGTTTTGAAAAATCAAATTAGTTTGAATTTTGCTCACACAGTGTAATTTTTATGCTACTTTTTTGAGGTTTAGTGGTATATAATACTACTTTAATCTAAACATGAAGTAATTTTATTTTTTTTATTTTTTTGCAATCTATGGCTATTTTTCTCTTTTACCTTTTTAATACAAATATTATAATATTTTTGTAAGTAATGTTTACAGTAAAAAAAATCAATTTTATTTCATTATAATAACAGATTGTAAATTTACTAAGACAAAAAAAGCAATGAACACTTTCCAGTTAGAAGTGATATAAACAAAAGTAATCTTGTTTCTCCATTATTTGTTATCTATGGTTATATTTCTTTTTTACTTTTTATACAAATATTATAATATTTTTTGTAAGTAATGCTTACAATAAATAAAATCAAATTTATTTCATTATAATAACAGATCAAAATTTTATAAAAAAAAGCAACTAACTGATCCTAGTTAGAAGTAGAATAATGAAAGTAATTTTATTTCTCCATTTTTTACAATTTATGATTACATATTTTTAGCTTTTTTAATGCAAATACCATGTTATTTTGAATCTAAGATGCTTTTTTCCTCAAATTTTGGCTCAGTAAAAGAGGGGTGTGTCTTAAATTTGACCCTAATACTATTAACATCTTATTTTTATGGATGTTCGATTTATGCTATACATGCACATAGTATTACAATCATGATCATTGATATTCTTGGGTAGAATAATATATTAAATCTATTTTAATTAAAAGAAAAAAGATTTAGCATTAAATGTCAGCTTTACCTCTCTCTCAAACCATTATCTTTAATGTTATTTTGCCAATTTTACTATTATTTTATCGAGAAGACTGTATTGACTAATCTTTAGAATTTTTTTATAACTAATAAATTAATACAAAAATGTGATAAAAATCTGATTTTGTTCTGATTAGTTGTTTCTTATTCTCTAAACAAGAGAGTGCCTGTCAATGATCAAAGTGAAAATATATGTTTTAGAATCTTTTTTTTATCCATTTATAATATTTTCTGGAAAATAAATGTAAAAATAGAAATTATTCTAGAATAATAATTCAGATTTTAATAGAAAAACTTACCTTTATATGAAAGCAAATTGAGTAAGAAATCAATGACATATGACTGCAATTTGTAATTGGATGACAAAAATATGTTTTACATTGACTGCTATAGGTTATTTTTGCCAATTATAAAGAGAAATTTATTTTTTAAAATACTTTTGTTTACTTTAATAATCTGAGAAATTATTAATTTGCATTTTAAAAATGATTTTTAATCAAAAGAAACAAGATATATCAGTAATATTAAATGTCTATACCATATATTAAAACATTTTTTTTTTTGGGAAAAAATGTTACAGTACTTTGTAATGCAAACAATATATGTATAAATTTGAGTGGGTTTTGCAGTATTGGAAAGATATACCTGAAGAAATTATCAAAAAAAACATTGTTTTTAAAATTGTGCATTGCTAACAATTTAAATGGTTTGAAGATGATGTACCCTTGTGGAATAGTGAAGATGACAATTTAAGTTCTGAAAGCAAAGATATAGAAAGTAAAAGTATGTCTGAAGAAGATTTGCAATAAATTAGATGAGCTTATTGTATTTATATCAGTTCCTATTTAAGTAAATAAAAATCTTTTTTTTAGTTTTCAATAAAATTATTTTTAATTTTTTCCCCCAATTATCTGAACTTAAAATCCTACTGCATCTTAAATTCAGGGGCATCTTATATTCAAAGTAATACAGTATTATATAACATATTATAAATAATGCTTATAATAAAAATAATTAAATTTGGAACTTTAATTATGTTATAAAATTGTAGCGATTATATTAACCAAATGTCATAATACCCATTGTGAGTTTTAAATTTCATTAACAATGAACCATGTAATCTCACAGAGATAATTACAGACGATAAAGAATATTACAACTTAGTATCTCATCTTCTAAAAAATGTCTAAGAAGAATTCTTAATATTTTTAAAAAATGATTCTTTAGCAGTACTTATTTATTGGCGAAATTGAACACAGTTTGAATTATTATGGTTTTTTTATTAGTAATCATTATAAAGATATTTAATCACACAAGGGAATTTTTTAAAAAATTAACTAATTGCATCCTGGCAAAAATATAAAAACTTCAAAATGATTTCTACAGATATTTAAAAAATTAAAAAACAACAACAAACATCAAATTCAGATTTTTAATAAAAATCATTTAGGTCACATTTATAATTTTTAACCATTGTCTACGTTCTTCAAGATTATAGCTTAACATATCATTTTAAATGCTGAATCACCATATGATCATGGAAAGCAAGAAGCCGTTCCTTTATTTATTCATGCAATTTAATACAGTGTTAAAGTGAGGAACTTCAAACGAAGCTTACCAAATCAATGTCTGACCTGTCACTTCTGCTGTTCAAATGTCATGTAACCTTCTGGGAAACTAACCATCTAATAATTTTTTTTAAATATATTAATTCAATAAACTGACAGTACACAGTAATGAAAATGTCAAAAATGGAATTTGATTGCTATATTATTTTTTCACTGTCAGAAAAAGTATTTGTAATTATTATTCTTTTTTTTTTTTCCAGTTTCAAGCGATTCTTAATGGCTGTAAGATTTATTAAAAAAAAAATAGAAGAATGACGTGTTTTAATTTTCTTATCAATTTCGTTGATTTGTATCACCTGGGACTCTGAGCTAGAAGTTCTATTCTGTATATTAAAACGCAAATTGGATAACCTTTGGGAAAATTAAAACCAGATACTGATTGTGAATTTTTCAAAACCAAAAAAAAAAAGATTAAAAATAATTTGATTATTAATTGGTCTAAGTTTATTTTCCTCTAATGAACTATCGCACGTGATTATTTTAAGGAAAGAATTAAAGTAAGCAATATAATCAACTAAAATAATAACACACACGCATAATTAAAATACTATTAAAGTGGTAATTGCGAACAAAAGCCTGACCAGAATTTTTCCACAGAAACTGAGAATTTTTATATTTTTCTCACTTGTTTACTCTAAAAATAGCGAAATACTGACTAAAAAGATTGAATGGATAGCTAAACTGCCAATGCACTGACTATCTGAAAAATCATGAGAATATTAGGAAATTCTCCTCTAAAAATGAAAAGTGTTTATGGACAATTTAAAGTAGAATTCTAGATTATGGATATAACAGGTGAATGCACTAATCACAGTGCAATGAAGATTTTTATTGCAGTGATTATTATATTTACCTGTGAATCGAATTTAAATCTAATCCAGATAAAGTTTGAAAATTTGTTCAAGTTAAACCAAACATATTTTTCTTTCAGGTAATCATTATTTTTAACCATGATTGGTTTACTGTGAAATGAAAATATTTCCAAGGTTCTTCAGTCCATAGTCGTTCCCCACATCAAACCAAGAACATTTTTTTGTTCCATCTATACATGTCATATGTGGTTTTTAAAAAAATCTTTTACAATCTCTTAGTATCTTTTAAAAACTATAATAACATTTAAATGCATTTTAAGATTTCAACTGACCATCTATTATTGTCTCTTTTAACAATATATTCAGCACAGCTCTATTTTAGTCTTAATTTATTCAATGATGTCAATAATAATTGTTTGTTTCCTCATCCATGCATTTTCTTTTCTATCTCTTCTTCACATTACTTCTATCACATATCTCTCTATACTTTGTTGAATGATGTTTCTGTATTGTTCTTATTAATCATTTAATTATTGATTGGTATGTGGGTATTATTTTCTAATAAGAAGATAAACAAATGAAAAAGTAGAAAAACTCTAAATTCTAATTACTTAGCAATTTACTAATCTCATTAGTAATGCTCCTCCTTATAATTCATCTTTGAGAAAATGATGGGTAGGTATTTGTCCTGCAGCAGTCTAATTAAAATCTTATATTTTTGGTGTATATACAAAATAAATAATGCTAAAGTAATAATGTACATTAATTATTATAAAATAAAAATCATATAACTTTACAATAAAATTTTGCTAAAATTCCTCATGACCATGGTTTTATTTATTAATGAATAGATCTTCCCAAATGAAATGTAACTAGATTCAAACAATGTTCATGTATGTATATATATAAAACTTCAATACTACCACCTATTTTCAATTTCTAGTTTAGTAAATGATTAGCAATAATCCTTACTATATTTATCTAAATATGATATCAAAGATATGGGTTGGGTTAGTTTGACACTTGTAATTCAAAATGTAATAACATATACATACAAAACAAAATAGCATTTCCATAATTCATTTCAAAATCCAACCACCTTTAACATGAAAAGATGTCTTCATAAGATTGAAAGTCTAAGATCAATCTCAGATTCAAGAAAATTTATTGCCAGCATTTGTTTGACTCTTCTCTTTTAATTCATTTTTTTTTAA
The DNA here is from genome assembly GCA_028023455.1 of Epiperipatus broadwayi. NCBI lineage: Eukaryota > Metazoa > Onychophora > Udeonychophora > Euonychophora > Peripatidae > Epiperipatus > Epiperipatus broadwayi. The sequence continues at coordinate 6,178,038 of JAQFVV010006263.1, read as the reverse complement.
AAAAGGTAACCTCTACATTGTCAAAATGAATTAAAAAGAAGATTCAAAAAGAGGCATTAATGATAAATATTGAATCTGAGGCCATCAATCTCATAAAGATATCTTTTGATTTTTAAAGATAGTTGGTTTTTAAAGTGAATTTTGGGAAGGCCATTTTGTTTTGTATATATACATTGTTTGCAACTAGTTGAACTTCACTTAAGAAGGTTGGCATGTTAATAGATGAACCCATGGTCATGAAAGAATTTTAATAAAATTTTCATTTTTGGCTAGTATTGTAATGTTAAATAATTTTGTATTTTATTTATCATTACTAGCATATTGATGGACAGTCTATAATTTTTTATTACTTATTATTTATAAAAACAAAATATTAATGATTATTAATGCACACACACATACATATATATATATACTTTTTTTTATATGGGGGATCTTTTTTATACAAGGATTTGCCATAACAAACATCAATTTATACCCACTATTTGGAATAGCAATCAAGTCTTTTCTATAATGGACTTGAAAGAAATTTTGATTTTTGTTTTTAATTACCCATCATTTATTTAAATGGTGGATAATTTATAAGATTAATGACTTCATGAGAACAACATATATCTGTAGAAAATAAAATTGGTGACCTGCAAAGAAAAAAACAGTACCCTATGAAGATTATTCATTATGTACAGTAATTAAAAATGTTTTCAATATGCAGTACTGTACAGTATATTGTACAATAATAAAATGCAATATAAAGTAATTAAAAATATGATAACTGTAATTAATTATAACAAAGTGCAGTAAAAATAAATTTAAAATCGGTATGTTAACTAAAATATATTCATTCAATTAATTTTTTATTAAATATTCTCATAAATATTAATTCTGTCCAAGGAAAAATTGCTGTCATTGTAAATCTAAACTATTGTGGCTGAAAAAAAATTAAAAAAATCATACATTATTCAATTAATAATCAGTTTTATACAATCAAAGGATACTAAACACAAATCATTTATTTGCATAATTTATGGTAATATATTTATAATTCGTCTGTGTCAGGATTTCTAACATATCCAATATAATAGAGCTTTCTCTAAAAATAAAAAAAAATGTCATAAAAAAATGAAAAAATTTCAAATTTCATACAGTACATAATTAAAAACAAACTTTGATCATATGCAGCAGCAACAATAACTAATAATAATAAATATTAAAATGTGTATATTATTTCAAAAACAATTTTTAATTAATTTACCATTAACATTTGTCATTCTAAGCCCAAACAATAATGGTAATATATATATACACATACTTCTTTATTTGTAATACAGGAAGTGCACCAATAGCTCCAACAAGTTTTCATTGATAAGTGCTGCAAGAGAAAACATTTAAAAATCTGTATCTAGAAGAATCCCTATTATCAGACCTGTTTGGAGCTTTTGGCTCACCTTGATGAGGCACTGGGGCATTCAGACACTAGATTACTTATTTATTGTACATCTAAACATTCAATGTGAGCAATAATTTCTGCATTTCATCAGGAACATAGTATTCATCAGTAAAATATATTTCAATCCCCTTTAGTGCTCATCTCATGCAATATATAAACCATTCAATATGTACTTTCCCCATTAAATTAAAATTAAAACAACAATCACCAAATCATACAATGAACACATTTTGTAAGGTTTAACTAGCCAATTTAATCCATCCAATTCAAATTACTGCTTCACTTCTTAAAGTCTCACAAGCTTTAGATATCATTATAATTATCTTACCAAACATTAGGTAATTAGTCTTTATACATTATTTGAGATATTAAAATTATTTTCTCAATGATATATAGTTTAATTAAAGACTAAATATATCACATAATTTCATAATTTAGTGTTGCAATTGTACAAAGGTTTAACACAATTTTATTTATTTGTTCTTTATAAATTAATATATTTTAAATTAATAAAGTAAATACTCACAATATTTTAATATGATGATTAAACATGACTAAATCAAGGTTTGAACTGAACAATTAATTTTTCATGTAAGTAAATTCAAGTTTAAATAAAGTTTATGGCAAAGTAAAATTTAGCTTAATTATTAATAAAAATATCTTTAGAAATCCTAAAAATATACTAAAACAATGAAATTATTTTGAAAACAAAATATCTTTAATGCTTTATTACTGTTGAATATTAAATACCTCAATTAATGAATGCAAGTGCTATGTTAAACACTAAAGACTGGTAACATAGATGTGTATACAAATGAAAATGCTTTTTTCCACATGTTTATCAGACATTTTTCTTATCTTTTTTAAGGATTTTGTTATCCATTTAGTCTTCCTGCCTGTTTATTATATTTTTAGCAGTGTAAAGGCTGTATTTCTTTTATCATCATCATTATTATTATTTTATGTACATAATGATTTTAGTCATGAACCAGAATATTGAAATTACAGTATGAATATCAGGAAAAAATGATTTTATAGTTAGAAGAGCATTAAAACAGTCAGAGATCTAAGTTCTAAATATGGAATGTTTTTTTAAAGACAAAGTTAAAATAAAAATATGCAGAACATAAAAGGAATTTTTATATTAAATAGTTCATTTAGTTTAAAACACATTCACTGTGGTTGGACTTAGGGTCTTTAACTAGTCCACAGTGAATAGTGAAGTCAGCATATATGTAACTGCATATAAATATATATATATGTACAACTTTACTATTAAGCCAAAAAATTGGATATTTTTGTTTTACCATATCATGTTAACTCTTCACCAACATGTAGATTTTAAATACCTGTTTGTTACAAATACATTCTGAGTGAACAATGTTGTTTACAACCCAAAAAAAAATCAGCATAATCTTGACATTGGATTTCAGTCACCATGCTTCTCTGGGACAGAGTGAATTTGACACTTCCATTACACCCACTCTCTAAACATTTTTTCCCAGAGAACCTTGTTTATAAGCTGTTTCAAGCATTACAACTGTTTTCTCCACCATTTTCATTAATAGAAAACAGAATTTCATGTTGTTGTAACTTTTCAACCATTAAAAAAATTGATAAATAAGTAAGATGAACTTAACAAAAATATTTATTACACTGCAATATGATTTCACCCAATGTGGTGATCAGCAGTTTGATGCAAACAGGGTCTCCTGAAAATCCATACACTGGCAGAAGCATATACTACTGCAATGCATTTGTTTTCCAGAGAATCATTCTGATTAATTTGGGTATTATATTTTTCCAATTTAAATAGTCTCAAATAACAACTTTCTCCAAATTATGGATCTGAAACAGATTACTCCTAAATACAAGCATTATAGTAGGGAACTTACTTTTGGAATCAATTATATTCTTTGTCAGGACCCCACATAATATAATGATAAGGAAATTGTACTGAGAATATTTGCTTCACAATTTCAAATACTTTTAGTCAACTTTTTCAAAAATCATTTCTACAAATTGTTGTACTTCTAACCTTTGATAGATAAAAAAAATACAATATTTCTAAGAGCATATGGTATGTAGTATTTCAATCTACTATTGCAGAAAGTTATATCTAGTTTGTGATAGGTTTCCATATTATTTAAATAAAAAATTGAGAATATTGATCCTGTGAGATTAATAATTAGAGTTTAAAACTTTGAAAAAATGTTTAATAATTAAATTATTATAATATTTTATATTATAAATATAACTTTTGCATTAGACACCAAAAGATAAAAAATTGGATGATTACAAGTTTTATGTTGCAGGATTTTGATTTTGGCCCACTAATAGTGTAAGTAATCAGACTACTAAGTAAATGCCAAATTCTGCGCCCCAAACAATGTATTCTAACATGAGTATGTGTTGCATACAAATGACACAAGATGGCTAATGAAATATGGAGCTAACAAATCTATGAGTGTTTACAATTTAACTAAAAGTGCAGCTTTTACTGAATTAGTTGTTCAAATGTAGACCTTTTACCAAGAATTATCATTGTATTAGACAAATTGATGAAAACAGGCACTTTTATTTGTTTTAGGATTGTTGGCTACTTATAACAAGATATATTTTGATTTCAGTATTATTAATTAAAGATGTAGATATACAATCAACAAAAATCTATTTTTTTAACCATTTGGGGATGAGGGTGGGGGTGCTATTTTTGTAAAAAAAAAAAAAAAACTTAAAAATTACAGTTTAATTTTTAAAATTCAACTTTAAAAAAAATGAATAGATCACGTCTTAATTGTATCATTTCTTTTAAAAAACTTTCACAACTCCCATTAAACGTTTACATGCTAATGGCCGCCTACTGAGAACCTGATTAGAATATGAAGTGCATATAAAAAGTTCATAGGACAATCCATTTCTTAATAACTTGTTTTATTCAGATTAATTAAGTGAAATAAAGTAAATCGTAGTTTAGAATACTAATGTTTTGTTTGAATTTTAAAAATACAGTGTTATTCCATTTATTGTGATTAATACCATTTTCAGTTAATTTGTAATAAAAATTCATATTAAAAATATGTTATTTATATATGCATACCATAAATATTTATCTATTCTTCACAGTATAGAGCAACCGAAAGATCACATCATGTCAGGGAGATTTGAAGTCGTTTAAAATCCTCTCCCTATTCTCTAATAACTTAGCTTACTTTCAGGCAAACTAGAGGTAAGTTTAAAATAAATAATAATATAATAATTAAATGTACAGATTTTATTTTAAAATAATATTTATTACAAATAAATTAAAATATTTACCATTTTCAAGTTTCTCAAACAATTAATAATACTGTGATTTAATAAAGCTATATATATATTGAAAATAAATTATAATAGAAAAATTCAAATTTTATTTATATCTTTGTAAGAACATTCACACATTAATAATAATATAGATGTTAGGATGAAATAGATGCTTTGAAATATTATTTTTTTATTGACTTCATATTACTGACCTGACTAGTAGCAGTTAGTATGGGAATTAACTTGATGACATTTAGAATTATAAATATTGAATTTAAATTGACACTTCAATCAATTTTGTCAAAGGCATTAGCCAATGAAAATTTTATATATTTGTTTGTGAGAGAGTTTTTTTGACTTTTTCTTTTGAAAAAAAAAAACAACATTAAGGATTATCACATAAAATTGGGTGGCTTTTGAGGTTATTTGCCATGGTCATAGAAACAATTTCTTTATTATTATTTAACCCTTTCTTAACTGCCCAATATACTTGTGTTTTTTCAGATAAATTTATGGTTATTCATATTTACACATGCATTATTTATTATATTAGATATCCATACAAATTTTCTTATTTAATCATTTTTTCTTCTGATGTATGACCTCCCATTTTCACATAGAATTTCATAAAAGCAGTGCTTAACATTTAAAGTTTAGGTTTTGTAGTGCTTAAACTTTTTTGTGATGTGCACTTGTCCTGCATGCTATGATGCAGTAACTAGAGTATCTGAGACTTGGGATTGGGAGCTCCCAGGAATGATTCTGGCACTCACAGATCTGTGCTTGGACTTCTTATGAATTCCCAAGCAATAAAACAATTTTTTATATTTTATTTGCTATTTTTGATATATATTATAATGATCCAAATGAAGGTGGAGACAGCAGTCAATCGCAATCTGCACTACAGGGCTGCCATCTAGGCATTTAAACCTAGAAAAATTTATAGAGTAGGCAGATACGCGCTGCTAAGATTCCACTTTATTTAAATATTCAGATCGTTAGCCCAAGTCACTAGCTCAGTGGAACAGCAGAGATTATAAAATATAATTTTATATCTCAAATATAAAAAAAATAAAAGCCACTGCCAGAAATGAACACATAAAAATATTTATTTACGCACATATAAAATCATTCTAATTTGAGGAATAAGTTTAACATTTTAGATGTTTATATTAATCTTTAATTTTACATTTAAATAGATTTCAATAATGAGTTTAATATTTATTTAGTGAGTCGAGTATGAGTAGACTATATAGATTGTATTTGAAAAAAAAAATTCTATCCCTTATTTAACCTTGGGCCAAAAAGTTCGCAGTCAAACTGGCATCAATCCATCTGATACATTTACGTATTCAATGTAGCATGAAAATACGACAACACAAAATACTATACTGTCAGGAATGTATGTCTGAACAGTAAGTAGAGTTAGAGAAGGCATTGTCTCTCCACCAACAGGAATGCTACATCTGTTGGTGAGTAGAACAATAAACAAAAAAACTCCATAGGAATGAACTGCGGTCCTTTGCCAACTTACAAACCCATCCATAGGCAAACAGAAGGTGTGTGGCATGAATATGCAATCCTGCCCATAGTGGATCTCATACTACATCTAATTACACAAATATATCCAATCCATTGAGCCAATTCAACTACGAAATTAATAACCTAAGATTACCCTCCCTTAATATATCTTTACAAACTATATAGCCATTCACGCCCAACTTAAATTTAACATTTAAATATGTTTGCACAGATGAATTTTATATAATTTGTTTTATAATGTCAAGTATAGATTGGCTGCACAGATTCCACGGTTAAAAACATTTCAAAATAAGCACAACCGATCAAAATACAAAATCATCGATAATGTCAATTACATAGGGAATACACAAAACCCAATAGCATTCATCGTAAGATACTTGCAGTGACATCGTTGACTTATATATTCTAATCGAATGTGAAAACCACAACATTATCAACCGCTAACGAATCTATGCAACATCCATACCGAACCTTAAATTCCCTCATTTAAAATTTAAACAATAAATATTAATACAAATAAAGTAATAAATGGAAATGATTTTTTTATCAAATGCAAACATATATAAAATTACACATTATCAATTGATTTTAAACTTAAAAGTCAGATAGAAGTTCATAACTTGAATGAAAGTTCTTAATTAGTTTTAAATTTTAGAGTTCATGTCAATAGCTTACAGTAGAAGAATCACTGCTCTTGATGTAAATTCCCACGGAGTCTTTATTTGAAAACCCGGTCAGATGTTCCAGAGGTAGCATTAGCTGGTTCATTTTGGTATCACAGTCAGTTCATTTTTAAAATAGAGAGAGAGTGTGTGATATGTGCGTCCTATCACGACCCTCAAAACAAACCGGAAAACTTCAATGGAACTCAATATTTTTCTTTTTATAGTCCTCCTATGGATTCCATGAACAAAAATGTCACTGTTCCATTTTTTTTCATTATGGTCTGGGCCTTTATTTGCTTCCATTGGTCAAGCTAAAATCTCTTTCTTCTCTTATCTATTTTTCATCTGACTTTTTAATTACACAGCTTTTGGATAATTAATAAACAATCATTTTCATTTACAGAATTACAGGAATTAATTAATACCTGTTTTTATTTTTACTTACATTATTTCTTTTTTAAACTATTTTTATATTTAAATCTTTTTTTATAAAAAAAAGTACATTCAAATACCTTTTTTTATTTATAAAAAAAAATATTTTTAAAGTTTAATATCTGTGCGAATATATACGTTTAACGAACATTTTAATTTTAGCGTTTAGTTTTTTTTTAATACATTTATTTTTATTTGCGAACTTTAAGATTTTATTTTAAATTAATGTAACGGCATATTTATATAACATTACAATATATATATATACATATGGATACACCACAATATCTAACATTGTTTTTGATATGATAGTTCATGATGAGATTTTTTTATGAGAATTTGTTCTATACTGGACTTATTCTTTTTCCAAGCCTATGGTTTCTGAACAAATTACTTTTGTTTTAACCCATAATGATAGTATAGCTCCACCTTTTGCATTTTTGCAATAATTGTATGTATAAGAAAATATTTTCTGTGTCTAGATTTTTCTGTAAGAGTAGTTTTAATTTTTCCAGAACAAGAAAAATATTTAGTATATACATCCAATTATGACAGAAATATAAAAAACAAAAGAACAAAAATGGAATTATTCTATCATTATAAAATAAAGCAAAAAAAAGTTTATTTAAAAGTTTGTTAACATGAAAAAAAAAATTAGAATAGATCATATTCTTGTAAAGAATAGTTATTATATACTAGCTATTATTAAGAAAATATTAAATAGACAAAAAGCATCAAAAGAAAAAAATGGTAATGGGTACTGTAATGCATCTACATATACTAGAAGCAATATTCAAATTAAAAATAACTTGCAATTCATATATTATCAGAATAGTTTTTTATGCTATGTGAATGTAGAAGAACATATTTCAGTGGAAATAGAAGCTCAATTGAAAACAATTAAATAGCATAAATAATGATGGAAATGAAAAGATAAAAAAAAAAAGAAAAAAAATTAAAGAAGTTACTCAATGGATAATGGCAAAAAAAACAAAACAGCCAAATTTGCCTTAAAGAAATCAGGAGAATTCACATAGATAAATATATAATACTTCTACTGATTGCTGCCTTTGGAAAAATAATCGAGTTAATTAAATTATCACCATGAAGCTAAAGGTTATTTATTCAGTTTCTGTTCTAGCTGTCAATGATTACTTAAAGAAATGAGAACAATAATTTTTAGTTATGCTCTTTAGTAATCTATGTGATATAACTAATGATTGAATAAATTTGACAAGTATAAAGAAACTAAGAATGTGTCAAAATAATAATAATAACAATAACAACCACACACACCGTTGCAAGTAAGTAAAAGGTCTGGTAATTTTAAGATTTAAAAGTACAAAAGGGATTTTTTTTTCTTTAAAAATTTAAAGCATGTTCAAATCAATATAAACCTGATTGTTTTATGAAATGTAAGTTATCTAAAAAATTATTGAACAAAAGAAAATCAGCAAAAGTTTCATGAATTAGAATAAATCCATAGCATGGAAGATAGCCAACAATTCAAATAAATATAACTGATAACAAAATTTAGAGGCAAATAGGAAAAAGTGTAGAAGAAAAACAGTGAAAAAGCTAGTAAGAATCTTAAAAAAAAGTGAAGTAAAAAGTAGTTAAAAAAAATTGTTGCAAAATTACCCGCTATATTAAAACATGGTGACTGCCCAGTCACTTGACCAGTAAGCAGGTCTTTCTCAAACACAAGAAGGATGCATGCAACAATAGCACAACTAATCAAAACAATGGTAACCCAGGATGAAATTCTAGATTTAGAAAAACTATATCATATGGTCTTAAGAGATTTAGATCTGGCAAGTCAGAATAAAATTGAGCCCCCCCCCCCACACACACACCCACAATGGACAGATGAAATTCTTGAACAGGTTGGGAAAAGCTTCAATAACAATGTACTAAAAACACTATTTGCAACATTAAAAAGATTTTTTTACTGAGAAATCAATAGTGTTGGCTGTAATTGACAATCTCAGCACTATCTACCATTTTCCCAAACCACTCCTAATTGAAGCACTAAATAAAAAATAATTTACTGCAGACAGTACAATGTGTAGGTGACCATCCTAATAGCAGATATCTAGCTGTTGAATTTTATAAAGCTACAAAGAGAACAATTTAAAAATAACATTAAAATGCTAAAAAAAATTTTCATTGTATTAGTTGACAAAAGCAGATACAAGAATATCACTGTATTTAAGACATATAACTTTGACAATTTCCAAAGAATGATGAACCCCTTCCAAAAAGTTATTTCTTTCAGCAAATATACCTAAAAGAAACATCAGAACCCATATTTATAAATAATTTTAAGTTTCATAAAGGATAGACCTAGATAACATTCCAACACACATAACAGACCAAAAAGCCTCATTATGCTTATATATCTGAGGGCAGAACCCACATTGTTTCACCTGTGGAAAAACCAGCCACATAGCAACACAATGCAATGAAGAAGAAAATCTAGCTGAAAAGAATAACACCCCTCACAAAGATTAGGAGAGAATTCCAGATAACACACACAAACCCAGGCAGCTGGAAAAACATAGATTTCTTCACTCCCACTCAAGGCAATAAAATCGACACTCAAAACAAATAAAAATGAAACTTAGACCATCCCCCACTCACATCAAACCTTGACCCTGGGGCAAAAACACAATGATTTTTCAGTAGAAAATGAAACTGTTTACTTATGAAAAGAAGCAAAAGCACTTCCAAGCATAGATACTAATAAAGTGAAGCCCAAAATTATAAATAAAATGACAGTGGAAATAATGGATACTATCACACAGTGCTTTCCAGTAATTGAAAACACACCTCTGGAGAGCAAAAGAAAACAAGGAAAAACAAAGAAAATAAGAGAAAAAAAAAAGACAAAAACAAATGATCTGGAATTTATTCAATTAAATATAATTGATGAAAATATGGAAATGGATTTAAACTCACAAAATTCAAAAGATTTTGAAAACATCAGCAATAGTGATCCAATAAAAATAGTATATACAGAAATAAAAAACAACACTAACCCCCATTCAAACAAGATAAACTTACAAAAAAAAAAAAGAAAATGAAAGTCACACACTTTGGTAAAATTGCACACACATCCCCCCTCCATGACATTAACCAACATTAAAATAAAAATAGTGGCATTTAATGTCCTAGACTTGAACTCCACACAAAAAAAGTACAAATTAATAAATGGATACAGACAAAGCAGCCCAGCATATTGGGTTTACTAGAAACAAAAATATATAATAGTTTCCAAATCAACACATCTACATATATGAATAAACTTGGTTTTTGTGCATGCTCAGGACACATCAGCACCATCAAGTGGTACAGGTGCATTTATCAGACAGGAATGCATCTTATCATCATTTAAGATAATTTTCATAGACTCCAATCTTTTAATAACTACTTTTAATCACAGAAGTTTTTCAATTAACATTATATTTCTATATATCCCCCCTCCCAGTCCTATTATAATTGACAGAATAATTTTAACTATTAACTTCTTTTTAGCATCTAATCCCTAACTCCCCACTATACTTGGTGGAGATTTTAATATGAGCTACCAAATGTTTGCTGATAAATAGATAAATCAACTTGCAATACCACTTATGAGCAGTGAAGGTTTTCTCCCGTTGAACTCAATATCTTTTTATAACAACCACCACAGCATGCTAATAGATTTAATGTTCTATTCACCAATGTTACATCATTCAATCAAAGTAAGTCTCTCCCCCTCCCTCTTTTCTGATCACTTGGCACAAATAATAAAATTAAATTTAAACGCATACCAAAACAGGGTCACTACCTTACAAAAGACAATACAGATACTCCTACCAGACAATACTCCAGAGTTCCTCTACTCAGAACCATACATCATGATAAATAAGCTCAATCAGATGCAACTTGACTCAATTTTCAAATACATAGCATTTCCACACACTTTCATTTAATATCAATCATATTACTCAAAAGTCAACCCCCCTCTCTATCATAGTTAAAACCAGTAACTCACTATCAAGCAAATAAAATAAAGCTGACACAGCTATATAATCAAACATGTAATAAACTAAAGCAATATCTAGCAATTAAAAAAAAAAGAATTTGTCTAACACAACAACATGCATGGACCCATAGATACAACTGCTGGGCATTGGGCTATCCATTCATAATTAAAGTTCCCATGGCATTAGAATAGGATAAAATCACAGCAGGACCCAATATGCTATAACCTATATATCAGTACTTCAAAAAAAAAATTAACAAAGCATAACCAATTGAAACCCCCAGAAATTTTTTTTTGGAAAACCAGAAACAGAGACACCTTTTGGAATCTCAGATTTTGCACTCATACTAGTATCAATCACAGGTACATGCCACCCAGAACCTCCAGGAATTTGTATTGTCACATCTCATCCAATTTACAAACACATAACTGTGCCAGCTTGCAGATCAACTATCACAAAAACTATACAATATACAAGGGCTATATCCAGTTTCGATGGTCCCCTTAATTAAAAAAACAAGCATCAATTGCTAGAGTTTCCAATCTGCAGCAAACTTCAGTGGAGCCTTTAAGAAATAAAAATTTTGGGAAAGGTTTTAAAATAAAAAATTGAACCATACATATCACAATTTCTGTATGCAAGAAGGAGTTCATCAACAGGTTAAACAGTACTAATATACAAAACAATCATTAACACAGTAATTAAAAGAAAAAATGCACCAATGGCTGTGCAGTTAGATTTTGAAACTGCATTTGATTCAGTGCCAATCAAAACACTATTAATTCAACTTAAAAAAAACAAATATTGCACACAATCTTATATACAATTGCCAATCTGCTACTAAACAGAGAAATTCACATCACACTCAATGGGAGACCTTCATCATCTTTCTACACCAGCCAATAAATCCTACAAAAATATTCACTCAGTACACTTTTATTTACATTACATTTAAACCACTTGCTAGAGCAAATTTAAAAAAAATCCAAAGAATTCTAATTCCACACACCAACACATACATACCATGTAAAGTTTGCATAAATGATGTCACAGTATTTACACAATCAAGAAGCAATTACCTATACTTCAGAAAATCATAAAAGATTATACAGAAGAGTTCAGGCTTAAAATCAACACCAATAAATCATCAGGGCAAAATTCATTGGTAAATAAACACACAGATATATCAAGGAAAACCTAGTATGTTTCTCATCCCTAGGTTTCCCTTTCCACTTGGGCATGAATCAAATGAGAAAGAAAATACAAAACAAATTTAAAACAGAAACAGAAAGAATCTCTGAATCACTCTCCAAATCCTATCTCTCAATCTATTCAAAATTATCATTATACAATCAACTTATTATGACAAAAATCACCTACTATCTGTCAATAATAAATTTCACAAAATCATTCACTACAGCAATTAACTCACTATGCAACAAGCTACTATGGAAAAGAAAAGTAGTAGCCATCTCAAAAAACAACTAAACCACCCTACAAAATGGAAAGGTCTTGGACTACATGCAATATCAGTGTTTTCCCCCCAAAAAACAGTAAACCTGCTTATAGCCATATTGAGATGTTTTTCAAAGATACAGGTAATAATAGAAATTACATCCACTGATCTACCTCCTCCCACATATACTATGCTTGAAATATGTGGACCCATAAGGAACAATATAACCCTAAAAAACACAAATAAATACACATATTGACAAATACAAAATTTACTGTTTCCAGACCAAGTAGAAAATACTCAACACAAAGTACTGGGAAAAAATAATGGTCAACTGTTAAGCAAGTTCAAAAGTTGGTGCTTAGAACCAAAAGTTTTGGATTTTATTATCAAACTTAACTTGAATGCCTCACCAACAACATATTTTATTCAGTACAAAAGATTTTACACAAATATTGATCCATTATATATGTTATATCACATAAAGGAAGAAACACAAACCCACTTCCTATATGATTGTCTAGCCCTAGAAAAAGTGCAATTAATGATGCAGAACATCTATAGACAAAATGGTACTACATTAGGTAACATACTAGATGCTTACATACATACAACCAGAAATATCAATAATATATGCAGCCACCTTCAGCTTATATGCATACTGGTGCACCCATTGCACATTCACATTTGGAAACAATCCAAGAAGACCCCCACACATTCTACAAAAACTAAAAAAACTCAAGGATAGAGACAGTATTCTTGCACCACAGGACATTTTCATGGCAACATGGTCTCTCTTCAAAATGCACTCAACATTATGACAAGGAATAGAATTAGTATTCTTTAAAAAAATAAATTAACAAAATGGGATCAGTTAACACAATCCCATTGATGGCCAACCATCATAACAATGAATGTTTTTTTTATTTGATTGAACAAGATTTCTTTCAGAATCAAGGACTAAAACAAGATTAAAAAGAATTTTTTATTTAAGTTTGTAAAAGTCTAGTGTAACCTTTATTGATGTAACCAATTGATACTCAATAAAGTTTGCTTTGAAATATAATAATAATAATAATAATAATAATAATAATAATAATAATAATAATAATAATAATAATAATAATAATAATAATAATAATAATAATAATAATAATAATAATAATAATAATAATAATAATAATAATAATAATAATAATAATAATAATAATAATAATAATAATAATAATAATAATAATAATAATAATAATAATTCAATTCTTTATGTATTTAATGTACATATCAACAGCATTTAGACAATTATAGATTGCACAGTAATGTAATTATTATTTACAAATCTAAATAAGCACTAAAAAACAAAAACAAAAAAAAATAATACTAATAAAATAGAAAACTAATAAAATGCACAAATAAATAAAAAGGCAATATATCAAATGAAGTTAAGGATAATATTTCTTTAAGAGGACTTTAGTGAATTGTTTAAAATCCAAATTAAAAATATCATCATTACCAAAATCTTTGTTATAAGTTCTAGGTAAACGCAATAAAGGGGAAAATCTTAATACATCAGATTTACAAATTTTCAGTTCAGAAATATTGTGAATACGAGTGTTATAATTCTGTTTCTTAATACCTAAACTAGAAAGCAAATTAGACACAGAAATATTTAATAATGATGATGATAATAATAATAATAATAATAATAATAATAATAATAATAATAATAATAATAATAATAATAATAATAAAATAACAATGAAGATAATGGTGACATGATGATGATGATGATGATAATAATAATAATAATAATAATAATAATAATAATAATAATAATAATAATAATAATAATAATAATAATAATAATTTGATGATGGAGATAATCTATCATTAACTACAAGTAAAATGCCACCAATCCAAATTATAAGACAATTATTTCTACATACATAGCTCTTTAAAATTTATGCAACAATTTTCAATGAAAATTGCTAAAATAATTTGTAATAAAAAGATAATAATTAAGTAGAATGACAATTGTCTTGTTACTTCAATCTTTTAATTAACTGTTATCTAATGAATATTTGTAATATTTAGCTTATAGCTTATTAACGTTTATAAGAATTACAAAACTCCCACCAACTGCAATCAAGTATAATTATTTGATTGCGGTTATGAACTATTATCTAGAAATTTTAATTTGCTTTATAATAAAAAAAATTAATATCTACTGTACTTAATACTCACACATTTTAAACATATGGTTGCAAACTTTGGGGAAAAAATGCTAATAATTCCTAATATGCATCTGTCCAAACAAATCTCTTTACTTTTCAAATGTCCTCTAAAATTATTTTATAAATTTATTTTATAAACGCAGTATTTTTTAACAAATACTTATTTACAATATTCATTCTATAATAAATAACTTTATCTGCTATGCCTTCAAACAAGGTTCAAATCTCAAGTGGATAAACCATGAATTTTTTTTAAAGCTCCAATCAGATATGTTTTTTTTTTTTTACATATTAATGGCTAACTAATTCAGCGAATAATTCAAAATTGATTGATGAGTGAATTTTTAGCTATCTTTATTTAGAGCAGTGGTCTTCAATCACCACAGCCCCAGCACCGGGCCACAGAAGTTTTCTGCCGTGTCGTGCTAGACTGGCAAGAAAGTTAGTAATAACAAAATAATAAGATTTTAAACTTTTAATTAATGTAAACAGTTTTTATTTATTTTTTCATCGCATTTTTACCCTGTTAAAAAATAAGAAACAGAACAAAAACGAAATCTAATCAATTATACATAAATTAATTTGTTTTTCTATTTATCACAGATGTTTATGGAGAGATAGAATTAAATTTATTATTTTTCTAAAAAAATTCAAAATTAAAAAAAAAAAATTTTTTTATTAAACAAACTCCAGTTGTCTTTTGATAGCCAATCATGGTTGCTTGTCGGCATTGTTTATGTGTTAAAACAAGATCAAAACTTTTGACTTTTTCAAGTTTCGTTTTCTTTTTTTTGTTTGTTTAAAAATACGCCCCCTTTTTTTTTTGGCCTATAAGGTGATATTTTTTGGTTTTATTTGTATACTGCTAATATACTAAAACTTTTATTTTTAAAACCAATTTCTGTTAACCTTTTTTAAAAAATAAAATCAAACAAAAAATAACTGCGATTTTTTTTTTTGGTGTTATTTCTATTAAGCCATATCTATTTTACCATTTTTTTAAAAAAAACTTTTCCTATTAATTACATTTTTTGATCCTTTCAACACACCAGCACAAAGAAAAAAAAATTACAATAACATCAAAACTTCAGACTTTTACACGTTTCATTTTATTTTTTCAGATTTAAAATACGGCAAATTTTTTTTGACTGTACAGTGATTAATTACACGATTTATATTTTGCCCTTACTACTATCAAAAGACAACCTCCACATATATATATATACACACACACACATATATATATATATATACCATCTTGTATATTTAACATTAAATACAGATATTACATTTATCATAATCATTGCCATGTAATTACACTAGCTATGATATTTCCCAACATTCAGGTGAATAACATTTTATTCTTGAATGTTTTAACAATGAAATAATAAACATAGAAATGCAAGCACATTAATAAGAACGATTGGTATTGTACTGTTTTCTGTGTTCAGCATGTGAAGGTAAGCAACACCATTACAATACACAATAACTAGTGTGCTGTTTTGGTCAGTTATAACAATCATGTTTATCTAAGGCTAAGCAGGTTACATCTTTATGAAAATTTATCTGTAAACTTTTGTCAGTCTGCGAAATCTTATCCTTATTTTTGCCAGGTCGCAGGTGTGAAAAGATTGAAGACCACTGATTTAGAGGATAGATATGGAAAGAAAAATATTTAAATCTTCATTATCTGACAAAAGCCTAAATCTATATATAATATTAATTATTTGATTTATTAATATATTTTTTAAATATCTACAACAATTGTATTTTTAAGTAAAAAAAGAAATAATTTGGGTTTAAAACAAGATATACAAATATTTAACAGTAAATCTTTGATTGCAAATAAATATTTATATTAGATAAAAGTTGAATGATTAATAAATTTAAAAAAAGACCCAATTCAAATATATATATATATATATATATGGCAATATATATATATATATATATATATATATATATTGCCATTACAATTTGGTCACTAGATAAATTTATAGTAATGTGCATGTAGAAAAGGTAAACCAAAAATCATCATCACAATTTTATATAACCATAAAAGAAGCTGTAGGGCATCCAAGTTCAAACCCTACCAGATCAAAATTTTAAACGCTTTAAACAGAGAAAGAGTGGGACAACAATTATATGCTTTATTTGTTTGTGTGTTGATAGAAAGGTAATACACACATTTAAACTATTTAATATTTAAATTTTCTGTTAAAAAGCAAAGTTATAATGCATACGTATAGGCAATGTATGTGTAAGCTATTTAATTGTTTTATATTTCAAATATTCAACATTTTAACTTTCTTTAAAACTAACCTATGCTTGATCAATTTTAATGTCTTGTTCTATGCTTCTATTTTGCTTTTCTTTAATTGTAATTGGGATTTAAAAGTTACAGATTTAATTAAATAATAGGGTTATAATTACTAAGCTAGCAATTATATTATTTAATGTTAGTTTATGAATGATTTGAAAGAATGAAGGATGTGTGTACATTACATACAGAAATTTACATTTACTAAATATTGAAAGAAAAGGAAGGATTAAATCTGTCAAATTATTTTTTTTGTACAATTTTTTGTTAAAAGAGGAAATCTGTTTAATCAGATATCGATCTTTGTAGCAATTTTTTTTGTAAATAATTGTTTTTCACTTTGGGAGCTTATAATGGGTGGGAACTCTAATTTTGAAATTGTCTTATCTCAAGATCTAAAGAAGGAAGCTCAAAGATTTGAAATGTTACCTGGATGTTAAATGTAAAAAAAGAAAGGAAATAAGGATTAAGTCTATTTTTTTTTAAAACAAAAGTGTCTGGAAAAAGGATTAAACTTTTCAGTTGAAAAATAATTTAGTTGAAAATAAATTAGAGATCTAATTAAAACAAATTTGTCCAAAAATAGCAAGTGACGCTATCTCTGATTGGTTAAGTTAGCTAAAAATTGGATATAAAAAGTGTCTGGAATTATTTTTTTGGTGATTATGATTCAGTTTATACTATTAAATTGAATGTTGAAAATATAAGAAATGTCTGGCTAGAAAAATTATATATATGTCCCATTTTTGCTGACCATCTGGAGAAAGCTGCACATCATATAGGAAAGAAAAGATGTTGTGTCTAAAATAATATTCTACACCTTTCAACTGACCAGAGAAATAAGATGTTTTTAATAGAAGGAAGAAAGCATTCACCTGCATTCAAAGAAGATGAATTAATCTACTGATAAATATTAATCATCAAATCCAATTAATTGTTACAGCAACTGATTTTAAACTCAATAAAATTTATAAATGTGAAAACAACCACTGTATTTCATCCACTAAGAATCATGCTTGATAGGAAGAGAAGAAAAATTAATATAATGATTTCCAAATTGGCCACTAAAGCAAATAACCTCAATAGAGTCATCATCATCAAGTAGTTATACACCTCAAGAAAGAGATTGTTCCCACATAAAACGGAAATGGTAGCTGCAGAAATATAGACATTATACAAGACAAGTTTGAACCCTTGGAAATTCGCCACAAACAAAAGATCAGTAATATGATTTTTATATCTATTTTCTTTATGATATCAGAGTCTTAATAAACATTTTAGCAATAAAGTGGTATATTTTATTTAAAGAACTTTTAAAGACTATTCAGATCGATTAAAAACAAGAATGTCTTACTAATAATAACTTTGAGCTTCATAAATGATCTTGAATGTATGAAAATTATTTGTTTATTAATTTTACAATTTTAATGTGTAAAACAATTTTTTTTTATGGTGTTATGATTTTCGTTTTAACTAATATATTATTATTATTTTGGTTTTAAATAATATTTTGTTATTATGGGATAAAACATGCACATACATAATGATATTTTTATATGTGTATAATTGCAAGTGAATGTGAAATAATAGGTGGTGTTAAAATATTAAATTATTTTGTCTTGAGAAAGTATAGATTTCAGTGCTTGGAAGGGAGGGGGAGATAATGATTTAAAACTCTTTTCTAAAACTTGCTCTTTGAATTTTACTAACATTTTTTTTGACATTCTATTTACATGTTAGATTTTTAAAGTATGTGTGCTAATGAGCAGATAATATATTTTTTTTTTTTAAATACTTTTCTCATGGAGTGAAAATCATGACCAATGTGACGTCCAACTTAATACAAAATACATTTGAAGGGAAAGGGGGAAGAACTTGAAATTAATTGAGGATTGATATATAATCAATTATTATCATTATTATTATTCATGTCAATTTTCATGTTTATCTAGAAATTTTTATGTATATGTTAGAAATGTAGTAATAAATATTAGTTTGTTTTATTAAACGAGGCGTATATATTTCATTAAGTGTAGTCTTTGTTAAGTGTGATTATTCATCATCATCAATGGTTGAATATTAGTTATTTAAGATATAAGTAAATATGCTAAAATTAAGCAATAATTATGAATTTCTTTATAAAAGTTAGTTTTATGTTTAGGCTTAGTCCGAGAGCTGTAGTTGAAACCCTTGTCATTATTGTTATTATTATCATCATCACTATCATCATCAACATTTTAATTAATGAGCTGTTTAACTGTTTAAAGGCCATAAATAAATATTGATTTTATAATATTTAGTGATTTCTTAGTATTATTATAACCACATCCCATCATCTATTTCATGCAAGGATGAGTGAATTGCCATCCTAAATTAGTTATATATAATCTGAGCTAGTAAACTTATAAAAATATTGAAACACATTTGTTATGTTAAGATCTGAGAAATGATTTATGTCTAGTATACTCCACTTTGGTTTATAGATGTTTTACTTTTACCTAAATATTAGTGCATATAGTGATATGGCTCAAAAAGCAAAATCTCCCATTTTATTAGAAATAAAGTACCAAGAAGGGATTCAAACCCGGTACATGTGAAAGGTTATCAGATATAACCGTGTCTAGATTCAGATAATCTAGTGGCGCCCTGCTAGACCATATTCACTTAGTATTTGTTTAAACATGCACTTACCATCAAACCAAGAAATGAAAGTGGATAAAACCTACCATCTGTATACCTGAGTTATAATACTTGTTATTAATAATTTGCTCATAATTTGTTTATAATTTATATATATATATTTTGGATTCAGATATAATAATAACATCTATAGTTATTTGAACACATTTAATTATGTTACTATATATATATATATATATATATATATATATATATATATATATATATATATATATATATATATATATATATATATATATATATATATATATATATATTAATCAAATGATGGTGATGATGACAATTTATAACATAAGTACAAGTTTTTCAAAACTATTTTGTTTTTTAGTTTTAATAAAATAAAAAATGAAACACGGGTGCCAAATCTTCTAACTAGAAAGTTTACTTATGAAAAAATTATTAACACCATATCCCCATCCTTTACAAATTATTACTGCCACCACTACATATCATGCAGTGGATTGCATGATTTCTCAGGGTTGGAGATATTATTAGCATATTGAATATTAACAATATAATGTTTGGATTGAGTTAAATAAGCAAACCCAAACTAAATGGATTAATGAAAATAACTTACCAATTTATTAACAGTGAACATATAAAACTGTTGTGTATAAATTGCAACTATTAATACACATACAAAATATTAAATAATAATAATGAAATATATTTTTAATTTAAGGCATTATACTATCTATAATGATAAAATCTTATCATGAGAAATAATTAAACAGTTCCAAATTATGGTTTTTTACAATTGTCTTTATTAGTTCTTCTAAATATGGTAGTTATGTTAGATAAGAATTACAGCAGCATTGGTGATGTAAGTTAGGGTATAGTATCAGTAAATCTTGGTGAATCCTTCTTACAGCACTAATGGTCACTTTTAGCAAACTTCAGCATTAGTTTCCAGATCCAATTGCATTTTCAGGTGTTTTGGCTTGTGTGGTTTTTGATTGTCTACCCACACACATCTGATGGTCCTCTGATAGATAAAGTTATTATACTTCCTGTTATAAATAGAATATTGAAAATTTTTATAAAATAGTCAGCAAGATATGGTTATTCAAGTCACAATGAAAAACAACTTCCAATAGCAGTTTCTATTTTAATCATGAAATCACTGCAATACTGCTTTTTGAATTGAGTCTTCAGATAAAACTAGAGTAAACTAGAGTGTTTAGTTGGACTAGATTATACTAAAAAACTAGCCTTAGTTGCATTTTTCCAATCTATTTATATTCTATTTAATATTGTTCAACATGTTTTCCTAACAACTCATTTATCACTAGCTAGTTACAGGATTTGATGTAGTACATGAATGTTAATAAAAACATTCACAATAAATGTAGTTTTTTAAAAAAAAATATTCATCTTTATTACTGCATAACATGATTTCAATATAACATGTATATCATATTCATGAATATGATATACGTGTTTTATTGAAAGTATGATAGGCAGTAATAAAGCTGAATATTTTTTTAAAAACTATTTTTCTGTGGATGTTTTCATTAATAGTCATGTATTACATTCAGAAAAGAAGGAAATTATTTATAGTTGAATTACAAAAGATTTGATATCTAATTCTTTTATATGTTTTTTGGAAAACATTTTCTTTATGCCTTTCATAACATGTTGTGGAAACAAATTTACAGATATTTTAAAATGATATTGATTTGATAAATAAATGAATGAAAGAAAAAATAGCTTTTTCCCTCTTTCTCTTTTTATTTAAATTATTACTGATAGGAAAAAAAATATTGTCACTGATTTTTGAAACTAGATTGCCAACCTTCAAAATATTAACTTCAAAATTTTAATATCATATTTAATTTTGCCATCATACTTACTATAAAAATGTAGGACATTTTATTTAAAACTCCATTTAAAAAAGGCAAACTACAAAATTTTTGGATTTATAAAAACCACATAATTTAAAATGTGTGTGCTAATTAAACTATTTCTCTTTTTTCTTCTATACTCACTCATTTCCAAAGTAACCTTATAAAAAATTTAACAATATAATCAAAAGCATAAACTAATTTTTGTTTAATTTTTTTAGCAGTTTATATATTTATTTTTCAATTTTAACAGTTTTTTTAATTAAACAATTCTTTTTTTCATGTAGCTTTGTAATATAACTCATTTAAACTATGATCAGATTTATTCTGTTAATATATATATATATATATATATATATATATTAACAGAATAAATCTGATCATAGTATATATATATATATATATATATATATATATTGTGATGCTAGTGAGATATGTGTATAAAATTTATATATATATATCTGCATTACATATTTCAAATATTTAAAAATACAAAACAGATTTATTAAAAAAAGAGAGAAATCAGATAAACAAAAATAGTCAAAAAGTTGGAATTAATTAATAAGTGCTTTTAAAACATAGTTTTAAAAATAAATAAAAAGATTGTGTTTATTTTTTAAAAAAGAGAATAAAGCTTTTATTGAAAAGCAAGTGGGGGAAAATCTAAAATAGAAAAAAAAACCTCTCCTTTTTTTAAAAAAGAAATTAAAAAAGTAGAATGTTAAAAATAAATGTGTAAAAATAAGTCTTAGTAGAAATTGAAAATAAAAAGATTAATTAATTTGGAATGCTAGTAAAATTTCTGATAGATAATAAAATCAAAACCAATAATTGTAATAATTAAAAACTATGTAAACTATCTCATAAAAGTTATAGTAGATTAATCTAAGAAAAAAGATTAGATTAAAGCAAATGTAAAAATCAATTAGATAAAATGAAATGTAAAAATTACTTAAAAAACATATTTGAGTTATGATCAAAATTAAAAATAATGATAAAAAATTAAAACAATGGGAGAGAAAAAGTATTTAAAATCATAATGATCTATTGCTAATCAGTTGAGTCTGCATTTTGTGACTGAATTAGTTCCAGCCTATATTTTGTAATTGAAATAGTCTGATCTTCAGTCTGTAATTCAGTTCTGGCCTTCATTTTGTGATTGAACTAGTCTGGTATTCATTCCATTAAATATTCAGTTTGAATTATTACTATTCAGTTTGTTAGAATGCAGACTCAGAGTTTTTCATTGAGAATCCAAACAACCAGAGATGCAGATATTCAGAAACTGTAAGCACAGTAGTAAGCCAGTCAATTACTGCAGTGGTCAACATCAATGCAAAAGCCACAGAACTAGCAACATGCATTGTTAGACAGCCATAGAATGTTCAACTAGGCTTCAGACCTCAATGTCTTCCAAAATCAACTGTCTTACCTGAATCATCACTGGAAACTGATGCCAAAATGATGAAAAAGATGTTGCTGCAAATTTTCAAGACAAAAAAAAATGGAAAACAAGACTTGAAACCATCGATGGAGACCAAAAGCCAAACAGTTGGAAACTGACAATCATGAAAATCTAGGTAATGATATTTTGATACTTGTCTATAAACACTTAATATTTATTTTAAATGAACAACTTAATGAAGGACTATTATAACTATAACTTAAAGTCACCATTTATATTTTTTATATAAAAATTTATTGTTATATTATGTTAAGTATATGTGTGTACATAAATAAATAATAATATTGCTTAATTGTTATTTAGTCTATTCTCTTTCTCTTTCTCATGTCAATGTATCACAGGTAAATTAGAGTATAAATATCTTATGTATATTATGAAAATGCATTGGACCCCTGAGACAAAGTATGAGCTAGTCTGGGTTCTGTCAAGCAATGGATTGTCATCTGAAGCTTGCTGGCTACAAAACATATGGTTGGCTGGTGCCTGAGTTTAATCCTCAAAACAAATAAAATGCTGTGGATGGCAGAGGTTTTATTCCAGCAGTCGAGATGGGTCATGGTCAGAAAACGTGATTGTGTTATGCTTTGTATAGCTTGATCTGGTTGTGGGTGTCATTGATGGCTATTCTATGGTATTTCTCCCCTTTGCTTGAAGAGCTAATCCATTCTTATAGTATTAAAGTAAATGTTAAACTTATTAAAGTTTATATTCCAAAAATTATTGTAAAAAGTATTTAAAACCAGTTAAACATCTCATATTCAGTGATCTGGTTCAATATATAACCATTAGAAACCAGTAAACACTAGACAACTCCAATACAGATAATAACAATTGCTAACTTTTGTCAAGATAACTATATTGGCACATATATTTATATAGATACTAAAGATTGCAACTTGATGACAGAGATTGAAATTATTGATATAAAGAAGTTTAAATAAATTTCCTTAAACATGTAAATATAATTTGTTCTGAATGCCGACTAATAAATAATTAATTATAACATTACAAATTACAATTATAATTTTCAAATTGCACCCAAAGTATTATTTAAATAATAAGTGTAATAATCCATGGGGCTAAATGGATTTATAAGTAACCATTAGAAACCAGTCAACACTAAGATAATTTCAATAACAATCAACAATCTTAAACTGTTGTCAAGGCAACTTCCTTTTGACAATATATATATATATATATATATATATATATATATATATATATATTGAGACAATTGACATATATTTGTAAACAAAGACTTACTTAGTAACTCATATACCCTATATATTAGTAACTTAGAGTAATTAATTATAAAAATATTAAATATTTTCAGTACAATTGCATAACCTTTTAAATTTATATAAATCAAGATACAATAAAAGACAAATGATTCCCAAGATGTTTTTCATACTGAAGCAGCACAACATCAGTTAGTCCAGGTCATCATCTCTCATATATATATATATATTGTAATGATCCGGAGAATAGCACTTAATGTAATCTGCACTACAGGGTGCCATCTAGCCATTTGAACCTAGAAAAATTTATAAAGTAGGCAGATACATAAGTCAAAAAAATTTTTTTTTTTTTAAATTTGTTTCCGGTCATTAGCCCATGTCACTAGCTTAGGGAATAGCAGAGATTTAATAATATAATATAAGAGTATATATAAAAAAAGAATAAAATAAGCCACTGCCAGTAATTAGCATACAAACATTTATTTATGCACATATATATAAGATTGAAAATTGTTTTAGTATCAGTTTACATTTTAACATTTAACATTATTTTTAACTTTACTTTAGATTTTAATTTACATTTTAATTTCTATTATATTATAAGTTTACATTTTAATTAAGTTCGCACAGATGGAATTATAAAAAATTGTTTTAATAATGTTGAGTATAGATCAGTTACATAGATTACAATGGTTAAAAACATTTCAAAATAAACATAAACGATCAAAATATAAAATCATTGATACTGACAATTGCAGAGGAAAATTTATAAGTAACCCAATAGTATTCACCATAAGATACTGGCATTGTCACCAATAACTTAAAAGACATCCGAATAAATACATTTTAGATACTCATCGTAAGGTATCATTATTTATCGAATGTCTATATATTTTGATCAAATATGAAAACCCAAAACATATTTAACCGATAACCAATCCATGCAAGTGTCTATAAACAACTTAAATTTAATGCATTCTTATTTAGTGTCGAGTATGAATAGACTACATAGATTTGCATTTGAAAATAAAACATTCTATCCCCATTTAACCTTAGGCTAAAGGTTCGCAGCCAAAACTGGCATCAATTTATCTGATATATCAATGCATTCAATGTAATACGAAATATGGCAGCACCAAAAAGTTAAGAGAAGAAATTGCCTCTCGTCAAATAGGAATATGACATCTATCTGACAAGAAGAGCAATAAAAAAAACTCCATAGAAAGGAACTGTGTTCTCTGTCTTATAATTCCTTCCATAGGCAAATGGGTGAGTGCAGCATATGAAACAATTCTGCCCATAGCAAATCTGATATTATATCTACTAATCACCCCAATATATCCAATCCATTGACCCAATTAAACAATGACACAAATAACCTAAGATTACCCTCCCCTAATATAACTTTACAAATCTATACAGCCATTCATGCCCGACTTAAGTTTAACATTTATATCAATTAACTTAACGGAAAACCAAAATCATAATAAAACTTAAAGAACAAAAAATAAATAAATGGAAATGATTTTACAAAATAAATACATTAAATAAAATTATAACTAATTAATAAATAATGTTAGTCAGATAGGATAATATTGCAGTCATTTAAATATGGAAAGTTTTAATTTAATGTTCATTATTTATAAAGTTCTTATGGTTTACAACAGTTCATCTTTATCCATTGCTTGCCATGAACATGAATTCCCACGCCGTTCTCAAAAGATTGGTATCCATTTAGCCATTGTTTTATTTATTCATTCGGAGGTTTTTTAGTTTAGTTGGTCCTCAATGTAGAAAACGATAGTTCATTTCTCTTTCTTTCTTTGGCAAAACTGAAGGGATTGAAGAGTGCGTCTTTTTCAATCCCTTCTCCTTCACTTCCACACTAACACATATCTGTCACATCGTAAATAATCAATCCTTAATAATTTCCAAACTTGTCTTTTTATATTAATTTGAAGGATTGAATTTACATTGCGTTATCGATGAGATGGTCTTTTCACTGAGGTCCAATTCCATTGTTTTTCTCTTCATTGGCTATTAGTTTCTATTGTTTTCCTATCTGACCAATGCTTTTACATTTAAATGCCCAAAGCTAGTTTACATTTCTAATTAAAACAATCATTTCCATTTCTGATTAATTAATGTGTTTTCCAAGATTAAAGATATATTTTTATCTCCAAATCTTTTTAAGTTTTTGTTTTTAAAATACTTTTTCTTTAATAAAGTTTTATTTTAATAATTATTCATCTGTGTGATTTTATATATATGCGAGTTTAAGATGATTTTTTTTTATTTTTAATTCTTAAAAAAAAAAAAAGTTTTTATTGACGAACTTCTTTTTTTTTTTATATGTTTACTAATAAAAAATAATGTAACGTACGTATGTGCCTGTTACAATATATATATATATTGTATGAAAAATATTTATTTATATTAAATAATTATATTTTGAATTACAAGTGTCAAACTAATCCAATCCACATCTTTGACATCATCCACTTAAAATAAATACAATAATATTACTACTAATCATTTACTAAACTAGAGATATCTCTAGCACAGATATAAACTTCAAAACTCAATTAAAGATTAATATATCAGATTTTTTTTAAAATTAAGCAACCTGGACCAACTGATGAGTGCTGGTTCAGCACAAAATGCATCTTGGGGGTCATTTACCTTTTATTGTATCTTCATTTATATGAACATAAAAAGATGTGTGATAGTATTGAAGTTATTTAATAGTTTTATAAAGATATTACATGTGTGAAAGAGAAATGTGAATAACTCCATGTGTGTGTGCTTAATTTAAAAAAAAAACTGATATATTAATCTTTAATTGAGTTCTGAAGTTTGTATCTGTGCTAGAGACAATCTCTAGTTTAATAAATAATTAATAATAATCCTTATTGTATTTATCTAAAGTGGATGGTGTCAAAAATGAGGGTTGGGTTAGTTTGACACTTGTAATTCAAAATGTAATTAATTAATAAAGTAAAATAAATAATGGTATAATATTATGTAAGTAAGGTAAAATAAAGTAGCATGTATTAGTAAAAAAAAGATATGTACAGTATACAAGTGGTAATAATTTATTTCAGCAGATAATATACAAGTAAAGGATTATAAATGATAATTATTAGATAAAGGGATTAATATTGCTGTAGTTGAAAGGCTAGATCGAAGGCTGTTTTGAAACTTATTATTGCTACCTTGAAATTGATAGATATACAAAATGAAAAAGATCTAACTGTAAAACCAATTTCTAAAATACAGTGGTGTGTGGATGTATATATATTATATGCACGATAGCAATGGAGGAATAATATCTCCAAAAATTTCACGAGTAACTAATGTGGATGATTTAATAAAAGAAAGAATTTTGATTGACTGTCATCGTACAATATTTGTAAACATAAAAATTTGTAGATATTGTATTTCATTTAGCCAATTTTGATAATTTAAAAAAGTGTGTAATTTTATGAAATATGATTTAAATAAAATTTAATAGGAATAAAGATTATAATGATGATATCTATATATAATCGTAAATAAAATGGAATAAAAAATATGTGTAAGTAATTTTGTCAATATATAATATAAAAATAACTATGTTTTAAAATGTTTATTAAAAAACATACGAATAAACATATTAATCCGATAATCATATAACAAGGAAACATCTTATAAACATTAAGCAAAGATCCTAAACATACTGGAAAATAAGATATTGAATTAGAAATATTAATTAAACAAATTGTTTTTCCCACTCTTATATTGAAGTTAAACATTAGAGAGAATAACACCAATCAACCTACTTGTATTAACTCAATAGTTAACTACAAGTGAATTTCAAACAAAAAAAGCATTAAAGGGTCCAACATTTACTTTATGGGAGAAAAAGATTAGTCTAACATTGGTAAAAAGTATTAAAATTAACCAGAGTAGATCACTATTGGTAAAAATTGTTAAGGTAACCTATTTAGGTTATGAGCCTATTGACATGGAATATGATTTTTGGAGGAAAATGAATATTAAAGCAGAAGTAATCCAGTTAAAATCCCCTGCAAAGATCTGTCATTTAATTTACGTTGTAATGAGTAAAAACAATCCATTGGATTTATCATATTTAAGAAGGAAAATCTTATATGAAGGATTCATCATAGACTATAAGTTGGGTAATAAACAATATTGTATCAAAAGTTTAAAGTTGGATAAAAACGATTGAAATAAACCCAGGAAGAATTATGACTATTAGGAAAATAAATATCTAAAAATAACTTTTGAATATTGTAAAATATTTTTTTCTGATAAGTATTATAATATAGAATGATTTATAATAATTTTTATCCATATCATATTTCTATACATAATTATGATCTGGCTCAACTGATGAGTACTATTCTGCATGAAATATATATATTGGGGATTGTTTATTTTTTTCACGTGTGTGGTCAAGTGTATTGGTTGTTTGATATGGAGTGTAGGATAAATATATATTGAAAATCCTAAGTACAAAAATCCTTCTATTTACTGTAATAAACATTCAATAGCCTGAGTGAATAGATTATTTATATATATATATATATATATATATATATATATATATATATATATATATATATATATATATATATATATATTCAATAAAGCAAGTCATATATAGCGTGACATTGCTTTTATAAGCTTGCATTTACAAATATGTAATATAGAGAGTGTAGCAATAGCTCAAACAAACTCTTTATTGGGATAGGAACATTCCAGATAGAGATTTTAAATATTTTTTCTTACCACACTTATCAATTCAGAGCGTGTTTGAGCTATTGGTATGTTATCTATATTATATATTTGTACAAGCTTATAAAAGCAACATCATGCTATATATGACTTGTTTTATTGATTATTGTAATTTTACCTTTGAGAAGGCCTTGGCAATGATAATGGTAGATCTGAATTTAGTTCAGTCCCATATAGCTATTTAAATTAGATAGCTGGAGTTAAAGATATTTTCATGTCTGAAAATGTCAGAGTTTTTACTTAAATATTATGTATTAAATAAGTTCTGTTTTTGAGTTGATGTTTTAGATCTTAATATTATATTTTCACTGAGATAAGCCATAGGCTTGAAACCAATTGGTCTGAGGGTAGGAACATTTCAGATAAAGATTTTAAATATTTTCTCTTACTGCAATCAATTAAGAGCTTGTTTGAGATATTGGCATACTCTCTATATTGTATATACATATATATTGTACCACTGGTGAATATATATGTTAAAAAAACACCTATATTCTGCATTACATATATAATCATTTAAAAATAAATAATCAAATTGATTTTAAAAAGAAGTGAGAATAGTAAAATAGAAAGAAAAATATAATATGTTTCTAAAGAGTTTTTTTTTCTTCTAAGAAATGCAAACTTGAAAATTAAAAGTATTGTGCCACTTTTTCTTTTTAAAAAATACAGTTTTAGTATTAAACAGTATGGGGGGGGGGGGTAATTTTTAAGTAAAAGTTAAAACTAGCTCTATCTTTTTATAAATTTAAAAAAATTTGTATGGATAAAAAAAGAAAGAAAATAATAACGAATAAATGTAAAAATAAAACTAAAAATATAATTTGTAAAAAAAAAAAAGAAAACTTTTAAAATTGCAATTCATTAAAGATTACTTGGATGATAAAAAAAAAGGTAATTCCCAGTTGAACTAATTAAAGAAAAAATGAAGACTCATCAAGAAAGGTAGATTAATCTCAAAATAAGATTAGATAACCAAAGAATGCAAACATTAATCCTGAGACAGTAGATGAATCTGGAAGGAGGATTAAGATAAGAAATATAAAATTGATTAAACTTGATCTGAAGATGATAAAGAGAATACAATGAGAGGGAGAAATATAAAAGACAGAAGAGACAAGAAATAATATATTTCCAGGTCAGATTGTTATTCAGACACAGTCAAATTATTATTTAACACTTCTGTATTATTATTTAAAAAATTAAAAAAGAGAAGATGACCAGAAAAACTTCCATGTTTCCAGTATTCATGTTCATCGATATATCTTCACCGAAGGCTGACCTAGCAACATGTGCTAAAAACATTAGAAGTGTTCAGCTAGCCTTTGATCTTGAATTCTCAGTACCAACAGATGTTCTCCCTGAAACCAATGCTTACCTCATGACCTGTGAACTGTCAATAATCTCTTTCTCTTCCTCAATGTAAACTTGAAGAAGCAATAAAAAGCCAGAAACCATCAATGGAAATCAAAGGCCAAATGACTGGTAGTTGACAAGTAAGGAATCAAGCAAGGAACTGAATCTAAGAAAGTGTGGCATGCTATTTAAAATCCTAGGTAAATATAATTCTTTTTCTCCCATTAGAAATGTCTACACATATATGTGAATAAAAGGAACTTTAATGAATTCTCATAGTTACCTTCAATGTAATCTTTAATATTGCATATATAATTTTTTATTATACTGTGTTATAATTATGTCTATGCATAAAAATAAATTTTTGTTTGCTTAATTATTGTTTGGTCAATTTTCTCTCTTAGAACTGCATCACCCGTAGTTTAATTTATAAATAGCTTAAGTCTTGAGGCAAGTGTGCCAAAGATTCCCACTTCACAATTGATAAAAGGAGCTAGCTTGGGATATATCAAATGTGGATTGCATACCTGTGTCTGGAGCATGCAGACTATATAACCTGTGGTTAGCTGGCACCTGAGGTTAATCCTCCAAATAAATAAAATGCTTTAGATGGTGGGGGTTTAAATCTAGCAGTCCAGAAGTGCTATGGTCTGAAAATCTGATCGTATATTATACTTTATATAGTCTCAGTCTGGTTATAAGTATTGTTGATGTTTCATCCATCTGTGGTATTATACTTCTCTGATTGAAGAGCTGGTTTATTGCTATAGTGAAAAATGCAGCCTGAGTTAAAATTGAGATATAAAGAATATAATTAAAGTGATTTTCTCTGATCCAGTTCAATATATATATATATATATATATATATATATATATATATATATATTGAACTGGATCACTTTAAAAAGCATTATATATATATATATATATAATGCTTTTTAAAAATTTTCTAACATTTTTATTATTAATTTTCTTTAATGTATAAATTTTTCTTGGTTCCACATCACTGTATAATTTAGAAAAGTTCTTGGGGCATTTACTTATTAATATTTATTATTGCATACGTTTTCCATTAATGGTGTAAAAAAGACTAAGTAAGATGAATATGGATATAATTGTGCTCGTTATAAGTTTTGCATTTAAGTATGTGTTGTATGTAGCAAAATGAAACTTTGAATTATTATATTAACTATCACTAATTTTTGCTACTAATTACAAAGGTATATGCGTTGGTATAATTTTTTTTTTATCTCATTATGCATTCTCTTTCAAAATATTCTTTTATCTTATATGTATGAAGTTGTTTGATCATAAATCATTCCATGTTTGTGAATAGTACTATAAGCCAGGCTTGTGATAGTGAAAAGAAAATAAGGTAGTTGAAGGGTTGGAGAGGCTGACTATTTATTGAGTAATTCTGAAAACCTAATGTGATCATCATTTAGATACGCTGGTTTCTAAATTAAACTTATTAGACGGTCAATTAGTGATATCAACTTATTTTCTTTTGTTGGATAAACTGTAAGTCATCTAAATAATAAAACTGCTTATCTAGCAAAAGAAAATAAGTTGATATCACTAAATGACCATCGAATGATTTAATTTAGAATGTGACCTATCTTTAAATGATAATCTCACTAGGCTATCAAAATTACTCACTAAATAGTCATAATAACCAATGTATATATTGTTTAATTTGTATTCTGATATATATATATATTGAGGCCTAATTTTTAAGTAGCAACTTATTATCATTTCACATTTTTAGCATACAAACTTTTTTTCCAGATAACTATACTGTAGTTAACTCATTAAATATGTATCATTAAATTAAATCAATAACCTTCGTTTTAAAGAGTAACCTTTTCCAAAGACATAAAAAATGTAAAATTGTTCCCAACTGAACTATCATTTTAGATGATTCAAGTATTAATTTTAAAATGCCTTTTTACTTTTTAGTGAAAGGAGTTGTTGATTTAACTTAATAGTACAAAAAATATTTACTAAAAAATAAATGAGTTTAACTTTAATTCTTATATCTGTACTGCACCATCCTCATAAACAGTAAAATTTCATTATAATTATGTTTTTCATTAATAGACATATAACTAATTCACATTGTCCTGATATCTTTACCTTCCAGTTAAGAATAGGTAGATATTTGTTTGTTTGTTTGTTTTGATTTTTAATGAACCTGAAAACCAATTTAATTTCTTAGTAAAAAAAACGAATGATTTTCAGCATTTCTAGTACTTATAGCTGTCCTCTCATGATGGTTAGACAAGACGAAATGGAATTTTTTAAAACTTATTTTAATTAAACATGTTGAAGATTGACAAAGTTATAAAAAGGCCCCAATAAAATCACTTTATTATAGAAGTAAACAATTTTAATTTGAAAAAATTCTGAATTAAAAAAACAACAACTTTAAAATTGTTTATTCAGTTAAACTTTGAACTACCACTCTGAATAGTAGTGATAAAGGGTTGAACACTAGATCTCAAGATCTTCAGACTGTGTACCAGTTTTGTCACTTCTGGTGCATCAACTTGTTAAAAACTTATGCACAATAAGTCATGTAAATATTTTTATTTTATCATAGTCAGTAATTACATTCAACATGAATTTTACTTCCTACATTATTAGAAACTGAGTATTCTATTGAAAACAAACTATTTTAATAAGAAAATATCAACATACTTAACAATGGTAAGAGCATCATAAATGTCTCCAATAAACCTTCAGTCATTTAAAGTAAATAGTAAGTGAATACCAGATTTTATTTTTGGATACTAAATTAAAAAAGGAAAACCATAAAAATCATCAGTGATCTAGTCAAATTATAATCATGTGCAAATCTCACATGAAAGATTTACGACAATGATCATGAAATCCATAAATGTATCTGCTAGTTATAATTATTTTATTTTAACTTTTCTAAGTAATGCTGAATCAGCCCCTCCCTCCCCTTTATAATTTTGAATTATATTACATTTATAGTAAAACTGTACAAATTGTATTTCAATTAAAAAGTTTAAATATTGAATCATAATAAATTCATTGAATGACAATATTATCAGTTACCTTAGCTTCATTTGAAATTTTTGACATATTCAAATATTTGCTTTATTTTCTTGCTTACTCGCATAGCTTAAATAGATCACTAGTTTTCTATTTATGCCTTATTAAATATCCATAAAAAACTTCAATGAAATATCATGTTAGGACATTTTAAACTTTTGTTCTTAAGAATTAGTTAACATACTATTTCTGAAAACAGTTATTATGTCTGAGTGATGAAAATATCCTTGTTTCACCAGTTGACTAAAAGTAGCTAGATATCCATTTACCAACCAATAACCAGATAGTTTTGCTGGGTTGGTTAAGGATCAGTTATTTGAAAAAATCTTAGCTTATTGTTGGATGATGAAAATCCTTGTTTTACCCACTGAGCAAAAATTGCCAGATATTCAACACCACATGCTTAACTGGGTTAGTTAAAAAATCAGCTACCTGGAAAAAATCCTAAGCTTATTGGACAAATTGTCAAGTTTATTCAACCCAGTTTTGAACCCATATTGTAGGTATATATATATATATATATATATATAGTAACCCGCCATGGGATGCATGAGTAATATATATATATATTACAATATATATATATATATTACTGATGCATCCAAAGCTTTTAATATCATATTAATAATAATTTATTGATACTAGATAGTAATTCAAATTTCATATGTGACTCCTGAATAAATTATTTTGCATCAAATATTAATAATTATAGAAAGTTGTTGGTAATTGGTGGGACTAGTAGTTTAATATTCATGAATTATTATTAATTTTCTTATCTTAAAAGAGCCTGATATTAAGAGAACTTTATCAGAATTTATAAATTACAATGCAATGAGAAGTTTAAAGCACATTTAAGAGATTTATGTATAATCATGAAAGAAAAAAATGCTATTTACACAAGTTTGCTTGTATCTGTGATTATTTATGTATATGAAACTTGGTGCATCCTCTACAACTGTTTTAAAATTTTAATATTTTTTATATTATTTGTGACCTTTGTCTGGTTTATATGTTTTTTTAAAAAGTCCATTATTCTATATTTAAAACAGACAAAACTTTCCATACAGTAGTGCCACTCAGTGCCAACCAGAGTAATCAATGGATTCCAGTTAGGCTTGTGCATAAAATCTCTATCTAGTGCCTACTCATCCAATATCCCCAGACTAGTTTCTGGCTGTGGCCTTCATCATTGAGGAGCTTTGCATCTGAAAGCACTGCATCTAAATCTTAGGATCTAATGCAACCCTCCAGCAGCCACCCTTTATCTCTACTTAACTACAAAACTATGAGAATAAAATTGAAAACACCATAATATTTTCAATCTATTCACAATAGCTTATTTAGTCATATGGGTCTGAACCCAGTTCAGTACCCATATATTTTTGTGTCTTTGGCTCTTTAACAACCATAGCCACCACTGTCCTATTAGGCAGGATTGGTGTTAAACCACTAAACATCACATGATCATTATTTCTTATGCTAGCACATTGATTACTCTGGTTGGATGAATGGCACTACTGTATGAAGAGTTTTGCCTGTTTTTATAACATTAATGTGCTACCATAAAAATAGTGATTATGTAATGTTTAGTGGTTTAACACCAATCCTGTCTAATAGGATAGTGGTGGCTATGGTTGTTAAAGAGCCAAAGACACCAAAATATAAGGGTACTGAACTTGGTTTAGGCCCATATGACTATATAAGCTATTGAGCTTAGATTGAAAATATTATTGTGTTTTCAATTTTATTCTCATACTTTTGTAGTTAAGTAAAGATAAAAGGTGGCTGCTGGAGGGTTGCATTAGATCCTAAGATCTAGGTGCAGTGCTCTCAGATACAAAGCTCCTCACGGATGAAGGCCACAAGCCAGAAACTAGTCTGGGAATACTGGGTGAGTAGGCACTAGATAGGGATTTTATGCACAAGCCTTCTGGCATCCATTGATTATTCTGGTTGGTACCGAGTGGCCTTACTGTAAGAAGAGTTTTGCCTGTTTTAATAACAGTAATATGCTAGCATAAAAATAGTGATCATGTGATATTCTATAATTTTAAGCATCTAATGCAACCTTCTGATAGACATGTTTGAGCTGTATTAAAAATTTGCAATAAAAAAGTCTTTTTAAAATGATAAATTATAATTAATATGGCATTAAAATCAACAGTAGGAATCTCTTAGCAATTCATAATATATCACTGCGAAATAAATGGAAATGTAGGAATCCCTCTCCCTAATTTATTCAACCAAAATCAACATCGATTTTGAGTCCAAGTACTAGACTTATTGCTTATATGTATTAGCATTAAATTGGGGATGGGTGGGGAAGTGGGAGTGAGGTTGGGGAATCCTTTTTTAAAAAAATAATCCTTCATGTTT
This sequence comes from Epiperipatus broadwayi, assembly GCA_028023455.1. NCBI lineage: Eukaryota > Metazoa > Onychophora > Udeonychophora > Euonychophora > Peripatidae > Epiperipatus > Epiperipatus broadwayi. The sequence goes on along the minus strand of JAQFVV010006263.1, from coordinate 6,141,751 downwards.
TTGTTGAGGAAAGTAGATTTGTAAAGGCTTACAATTCCATTAGAAATTCACAAGCTACTTAATAATAAATATGCAAAATCAATTTTTTAATGGTTAATAAATTATAAAAATAAAAATTAATACTTCATAATAAAGAAAAAAAAGGATTCTATCTCATTTAAAAAACTATTTTTTTTTTCATTCATTAGATTAAATAATCGTATTAGTGCTGTCATTTCTTTAGGCACTTAAATTTGATAAGCTGATAATATCATAATAGCCTAAATAAATTTGAATAATAATATTTCCTGAAAAAAAAGTCAAACTCCGTACTCAATACATAAAAAAAAAATTACAGCCAAAATTGAAATGCTTATGATCAGATACCTGAAAAAAAATTCCAAGCTTACTTTATTTTACATATGTTTTAATATTAAATAATTGAATGATTAATTATTCAAAAGATCATGTGACAGATTTGAGCATCAGTAATGACATATTAAACTTTGATCCAAAAACTTAGCATTTGAGTCCATTATTTTATCATTATGGTAAGCTACATAGAGCATTTATTTATTTTAAGCAATCCTGATATTAAGAGAACTATAATTTGCACACAGTTACCTTGAATAATAGTAGTAATATCCTTAAAAATGGTAATAAAAAAAAGATGAATATTTTTACAGATAAAGCAACATTACATAAATCACTATGAGACAAAGGTATCTTCCAATATCCTATCCACGAAGGAACAATGAAAGAGGGCGTTATCTGCAGATGGGTGAAAATTTTTAGTTTTTGTTTTACCTTTTAGCTGAAGATCTACAGATCAATGATTGATTGGCTACTTTGATCAGCTATGGGCCAGTTTTCTGAAAAAAAAAAGTTTTAAATCTGTTTGACACATCTTTACCTACTTGAAAAAGTTTTCAAGGTCCATTTCAGATTTAAACCCAGATCATGAACATGATAGGCAAATATATTAATCAATAAGTTCACAAATTTAATATAAAATGCATTATGATTAATCAAGAACCGACTGACAATCTCATCTCCTTCTTATTTTTAACACACGGAAACGCACAAACACATATACTATATTATAACAAAAACAATATTCTATATAGAAATAAATGTTTAAATTATGTGTCAGTTTTTATTAAATAGCACTGACAATAATCAACTTGACTTGATCTTAATTGCCAACTTCAATCTTCTGATTGCGTGAATCATTCCGAGGAGAAAGTGTTAAACTCATTGTTACGTGATCGGAAGCAGAGTTCAAGGCAAATCAGAGAAAGTCACATTGGAAAAAAATCAACTTCATTCATTTGAAAAGTTAAACCAGCTTCTGCGTATCGAAGAGACATGTCTTGATAGATGTGATACTGTTATTAAAAAAAGTTACAGTCACGTTTTTTGTGTTTTTTTTTTAAAACAAATCTGTAATTACATATTTTTTATGTGTTTATAAAAATATATAACTGGTTATTAACAAATGTTAAACTAATTGATATAATACATATTTTAAATCTTAGTAATGTTAGATGTACAACTGTATATTAAATAATCTAGGAAAAAGTTAAACCTTGAAGTTGTTTTTAGTTTAAAAAGTGTAATTTATTCGTAACGTCACGCACGCTTATACAATTAAATACTTTTTATACAGTTTTAAAACTTCAAATAGAAACTGAAAAACTTTTATTTTACTAATTGCTGTTACTAGATTTTCGTTCACTCGATGTAAGGTTACATTTTTAGGTCTTTTTTTTTATTTTTGGAAAGAAGAAACTCATAATAATTAAATACGATATAACATCTATTAATAAATAATTTTTATGCGCACAAGAAATTTACAAAATCATTCATGTGTATTTATAACTGAAAATAATTATTTCAATTGCACTTTTCTGGTTTTCATTTCAGCAAATTCATTAAATATTGATTTAAAAAAGAAAATTAAATCGATAAGGAAAAAAAAACTAAAAAAAAAATTGAAAATCATCGAAACTTTCGAAAATGTAATAAGAACATCTTTTATATAAATGTGTTTCTGTATTTATAATTATTTATATTCGATGTTATCTTTAGTAATAATAATAATTATGAGTTCACATTTTCTAGTCTTTATAAATAGCAGTTCGCAATCACATATGCATTTAATTTAATTTATGGATAATTAATAAATTAAAATATTCACCCTTAAATAGAATTGTAGCAAAATAACATAATATGCCAATTAGAACTATTACTGAAGAAAGTTTCATAAAGTTAAATTCAAAAAGATATTCGCCACATTAATATAAAATTATTTTTGAATTTCTCTTATTTAATCAAAATTATTCATCTGGTTTCACAATAATACAAATCAGACCAGTTAAAATGAAAAATGGCATAAACTATGATAAATATTTGCTTCTAGGGAACACAAGATGATAATGAACTAAATATATTAAAGATAATCCAATGACTAATTATTAAACCACTAATTGATGTAATGGACTACCTAGGCCTATTCATTGACTCTATATAGACATTTAAATAATATTGATGACATGGAAATTGGTGACATTTAGAATTTGAAAAAATATATATATTCTGTCACTTTCATCTTAGTTCTTCTTTTATCTTGTGCCCTTTTTTTTTGCAGGTATTGCTTCTGCCGGATTGCAGTTCTATTTTTATATATTTTAATAATAAAATTTATTATGTAACTTTAAAAAGGAAGGCAAGAATAAATTGTAATAGTAAACTATCCCAGATGTTATACACTCTCTTAACATAATTTATTCTATCGTCATAAACTGTGATAAATCTTTTCTTCAGAATCTTCAAACTTTTTTAATTGGGAGACAAGTTGAGTATTCTTTCAACAATTATGGCCAATAAATAAAAACGATATGCTTCCACTGTTTAATTGACAAGCCTTCACTGTTATAAAAGAAAATACAGAAAAAGTCAAACATAAATTTGAATAAAATATATTATGACTGATCTTTTTAAAAATTCTACTTATACTCAAACCAAACAACAAAAAAGAGAAATATTTAGAAACTTAAGATTTTGAAAATAAAAATCATCTTGATGAATAGTATTGGAAGTTCTGCACAAATCATCCACAATTGTCTTGAAAATACACTGCAGTTAGACATTCATTAACTGATAAATACTGAATGACTAAGTGGGCACCCTATAAATCATTTTACCTGAACCAATACTGAGATTGTTCATAAATTTTCAGAAACATAGAAAAAAATCTTCTACCCAAATTTTAATTTCAATCATGGGCATTGCTGGTATCTTTAGTCATGAAACTCTTCTGCATCTTGATTACTAAGTAAAATTGTACACTAATTTTATTTTTTCTAAGTATGTTTTGAAGTATAATCTCAAATTTTTTTCAGTAAAGTTGCTTTATTATTTATTCTCATGTATTACATCAAATGTATTGTTTTAATCTATCAATGAAGAAAGACTAAAATCTTTTATGACAATCATTTATGACCATTTCCAAGAGATTGCTGCTGGAGCCCATCTATGTCTAGAAAGTGCAATAGTGAATACATATGCATTAAATGTTTTGCCTGTCTTAAGTTTTTAAAGAAATTTTAGTGATTGATTTCTTACATTATTAAAATGAGATTGTAGTTATTGAAAGAGTATGATTGATAAATAGAACTGTTAAAACATATATAGTATAAAGAAAAGTTATATATGACTTAAATTAAAATTTTATTATTCACTTTATACATCAGTATTTTTTTCAAATGACGATTAAATAGATTGTGCATTGTATATTATTGAACGTTTCCTGAAGTCTCAACCTTTCCCAATGTTCCTGATGATCTGTTTCAAATGCGAGAATGCAAATCTGTTGTTTTAAAGGTCATTTAAGATGTTACTGCATGCACAGAGAAAAGAAGATAGAACTAAATTAATATTATCATTCATTTATATTCAACAAAAATGGAGATAATGATCTTTAATGAAGTCCGAAGTATGTGTGTGTATATACACATATACAATAGTGTGTATGTACACACACACACACACACACACACGCAATAATAAGAAAAATTATCTACAATTCAAATTATTCATTATATATATATATCATTAAAACATGCTAAATTGTGATCAAAATAAATTGTACACCGTATATTATTGAATAATTTAATACAATTTATATGTATATATATATATTAAGTTCACCAAATCTGCCATTTCCTTGACACAGTTTATTTTAGTATCTCAGTTTCAGATGGAAATCATATTTATTATTCTAAATGTATATAAATAAAATCCACTGCATAAACTTTAATATAGTGTGAGAGTGGTGGATTTTGGTGCTTAAGGAAATCATGGCATTAGCTCTGACTCTCCAGTTCTTTAACTTTATTTATGTCCTCCCAAGTAATAACTCTTTTGAATATTTTATAATAAAATAACTAATAAATGTATATATTTGAAGTAATTCAGTAAACAGATTATTATTATTTATCATATATTAAGTTTATTCAAGCATTAAAGTGAAGAACAAACAGTTCATTCAATTAGCTAGCCATTTTTTCTTTTCTGATCTTCACTTTTCTTAGTCAAAAGATATTCAAGAAGCTTTAGTTTCTCTAGTTATCCATTCTTACAACTGGTACAGCTGCCTGAAATAGTAACATACTTGATCGTGTCCAATCACTTTTTTATTTGAAAGCAATATTTTCCAAAAACATTGAAAATACAAGCCTGTCCCAGTAAGTTGACCAGGCACATTACTTTTTAAATACCCCGCATTTTCTATATAAACTTACACATCTATTAAAATGTCATTTTTTAAAAAAGTAATTTTAAATTCTGTATCAAGATTTATAAAACATGATATTTCACATTTATAATATAAATGTCGAAGTTTACATTATTAGTTAGATTAGCATATAAAATATATTAACATTTATCATTTGAATAAAATGACACTTATAGTTTGATATATATATTAAATTACAGGTATGACATTTCCGATTTGCACTCATTGACAATTGTTATATTTCAGTAAATCCATAAATCAACAATCAACCTTTATCAGGTTACATATGTCATTTTTTTAAAAACTCAGACATAGACAAATTTTATTACCGATCAGTGATATCTTTTTTATTGTTAACACAATATACACACACACACACACAGACACAATTAGAAAATATATATCTACAGTGCATTGATTGATCATCCTTTCACAAGGTATTAAAAGTGAATAAACAACGGTCTCTACCTTGCATGAAAATGGTGTAATGAAAGATAATTAGTTATCAACATGAGCTTGGAAATTTAGTTGCTTTTTTCTAGCTCATATAAAGAGAGAAAGTTGTTTATGAAATTTATCCATAGTGAGAGAAGATATACTGAGGTTTTGTGGTGCTGGTAGATGAGATTGTCATGTGATGTAGTTGTGATGAGTGTTGCACTGATGAAAATTAAAAAAATTAAAAAATATATAACATTATTGTTCTTAGTCAATGTCTTATTCCCTTTCACTATTGCACAAGATTTTATTAAAAATTAATGTCTATATCAGAGGTTAAAGGAAATATAATTTCTATTTGATAAAAGATGATTAATGTTCATTTAGTGTATCTATTAGAACAGGGGTGGACAATTGTTTTGTCTCGAGGGCCACAGAGGTTGGTGGAAGATCACATCGGGGGCCACTTTGTAAAAGTGAAGGTTAGCGGAGGGCCACACCTTTTTTTCATGATGCAATAAACACACTGCTTTATTCCCTGTGTTACCAAAGAAATATTTGTTTGTCCATTCTTCATTAAACACGTGACATTCATCACCAATTTTTTTGGAAGGTTCATGGCTTCACTAAAGTTGGAAATGTATATATTTGCTAATGCAAAGATAAAATTGAAATTAAGTAGATCAACTGGAAAATCCCTGCACATAGTATCTACACTGTGCATGTGTATTGATGTGCCCATCCTAAAGGAAAATAAGAGATGAATCTTTGGTCATGCACAGGAAGGAAATCTCAATTCAAGATGGATTTTCCTGATTGTCTTGGAGGGCTGCATAAAAACTCTTAGAGGGTTGCATGTGGCCCTCGGGCCGCTATTTGCCCACACCTGTATTAGAAGACAGTGTAATTATCAATTAGTGCATTTAATAACTAAAACATTTATAAATGAATATTGATGTAAATTATATGGAACAACAAAAATAAAAAACTTTTGGGAAGTTGTGATGACTCAAATATATTGTGTGAGCACTTATATTTTCCCTACATATGTTTGAAGTGCAAGAATGAAATATTGGGTTTAATATAATATATTGATTAGAGCTTGATGTTTGGATCTTAGAGCAACTGAATGAGTTTCTTGATATATGAATAAAATATTTATAGTGCTTAATTGGTAAATTTTCATTATAATTGATATGTGTTTATGACAAATGTATCTATTTATACATCCTGTTGTGATTTGATTGCTTATTTGTTTACATATATTTCACTATATTGTTTATAGTCTTATATGTATAATTAAATACCATTCAAATATGTAATAATATTGCTAGTATTAATTTTACTCATGCTCTCTGTATATATATTTTAATGATCTTTCAATCTATAGAGAGCTTGAGTAAAATTAATTAATATTTTTTACATATTTGTATGATGTTTAATTAATTACATGCTTAAATGTTAATTTGAAGGCAATAGTATTTTAAAATGAGTTTGATTAAAAGCTTGGCTCTGTCAATTATTGTTAAGTTGATATTAAGGAAGTTTTAATTAAATCATTGCTAGATATACATTTTAACTTTGATTTCAAATTGAGCATTGAGATTGAACTTGGATATAACTTGTGTTCCAGTGTTTGATGAGGTGTCAACAAGTTTTGAAGGCAAACATATGTCCAGCAAAAGATTCGTTTTTTTCTATAAAGACAATGAAATTAAAATAGAAATCATGTTATCTTTACTGAGTTATGTGAATTCTGTTTATTATTTTAATTTATGTAAATAATAAATAATCTGAAATCATTATTGAAATATTCTGAGGATCAAGGCTAAACCTTAGTTTTAACAAAGCCTAAATATCAAATGAAAATTCAGTTTAATAAATATAATAAATAAGCTCAGTGGGAGGTACAGTTCCTTCCACTTCAATTACATATATTTAAGCTATGATTACTTATTATAGAAAGCATGAGTATATATATAATACAAATAAAATGCCTGATAATTAAAAACTATTGTAATAACAATAAAATAATAAATATAATGGTAATTAATTATTATATACAGACTTTCAATCGCCAGAAGTATATTCAGTTAATTCCTTAAACATTCTCATCTGCCATTAAATTCAATTTAATGGAAGTTGAGGAAGGTTAAGAAATTAACTGAAAGTACTTCTGCAAATTCAAAGACTGTATATAATAGTTAATAATAGTAAATTATATATATATATATATATATATATATATATATATATATATATATATATATATATATATATATATATATATATATATATAAAAAAAAATAAACTTTGATATGAAAAAAAATATTTTAAAAATTTTAAATTGCTATGGGGTAAGCTTTTGGAATTTTTACAATGTAATCATGGCTAATATTAAAGTAATAATGACATATGGAGATGAAAATATTTTCATAACTGGCTTAGTTGTATATTATTAAAGTATTAAGCAAGGTTGTTTCAGGATTTTCTGTAAACCACACTTCTTTTATTTTCATTTGCAACAGCACCTTGTCTTGCAAGCAACACCTACATTATTAGGACTAAATGCTTGAGTTATTCCTTTTTTATGATTTAAAAAACTAAAGAACATTTGAGATCAATTTTAAGTGATTATATTAAAGATATGATGGATGATTCTTGTCTTACTTTTGTATATTCATTGACAATTTGGATTTCCACACTTTAAACTATATATAATATCCATTTGCATAGCATTTATTTATTTTAAGCTATTAATTAATCTATTAAGATTCATGGGAATAAAAAAATTGAGATTGTTTTATTTTATTATTTATGTGTAAAATAGTTTGATATGTTGAATGAACAATCTGCATCAAAATTCAGTGCTTATTGTTATTGATAAGCTTAACATTGAGTTTGACATTGAAATTAATGGTATTTATACATTAATTATATTTATTATAATTATATATGTAAGATTTCTAGCATATATTTATGTTTTTTCTCATTTGATAATACTGCATAACTATTATTTTTTATTCAAAAACACTTTAAAATCAAACCTGAAAATAATTGTGACCTCTGGTGTTAAACATCTTTATTGTCATTTTATAATTCAGCAAAATGTCCTATGTGGTTTAGTAGAATGGTAGAGTAAGAGATTCTGGAATATGAGAACCTAAGATTGATTACATTGCTGGAATTTCCAATGCTCAAGTTTCATATAAACTCGCAAACACTAAAGTCATATGAATATTTTTTTATCAAAAAATCAATAGATTTTATACATTTCAAGTCCAGAAATTTAATATTTGATTTTTAACAGATTAGTGAATTATTTAACAAATTATATATATGAATAATCATATGGGACAATCTGAAAACACATTATTAATAATATACATATGAATATACTTTGCAGGTTCATCCATATATGATTTTGATAAAAAATATACTGATGTTGCAGCTTAATCACACAAGCCATCAATTGGGTAATGAATAGAATATTATTAAGGTAGTTGTAGAGATGCTGTAAACACTGGTTTGTAACAATATTAAAGTTTTACCAATTGAAAAACAGGTACATAAAATTGAAAAAATAAAAAATATTTATTTTATTAATTACAATTAAATAGGAACAACCATCTTTATAATATTCTATTCATTACCCAGTTGATGGCTTGTCTGATTAAGCTGAAACATTGGTATATTCATAATCAAAATCGTATGTTGATGAACATGCAAAGTATATCATTTATATCTGTAACCCATAAAAATCTTCATATCATATGCATAAATATCCAGAATGTGTATCTTATAATAGTTTTACTATTTCATTTTCCAAATTAACTAATGTAGTTCTGCAAATAATACCATTCATAGACTCACCCATAAGATATGCTCTTATCATATTATAAAAATTTCCATTGAACAACACTGTTAAAACTGTATTGATCTCATTCAAGTAGTTTATATTAAACTCAATACTCTTCACCTGCTTTTATTTTACTATATTATGGATAATAATCAAAGTGTCCTTATCAATAGAGTCCTATAAATCAAAGCTGTCCAGAAAAGCTATATTAAAATTTTCTATATTTTTTTAATTATTATATCTACACATTGATATAAGAAATCAAGTGTCAATTCTTAAAGATCAATTCATTTTATAACTAGTGTGAAATCTAATAAATGAAAAAATATTCCAGAGAATTTTAAGATGATTTTTCTTAATCACTGAATTATAGTTCAAGGGACAGAATCATTTTGATTATAACTTTCCATGCTACGATTTACAAAAAAGAAGTAAATGAGTATAAAATTAAAATCATGATGAATTGCTTGAATTAGGCCAAAACAGATTTAACTGTGATAGTTACTGGAGACATTTACAACACGTCTGTGAACAGTGTGGCTTACAGTATTATAATATTACTTTAGCAATTTGGAAAGCAAAAAAATTAAACCATTATTGGAGAGACAATCAAATAGACTAAGGAATATGAAAAATCAAATACCTATTATACGTTTTCTGAACTTGCAAGTTATAAAATCGAATGTCTTTCTGGATTATAAAATAATAATAAAGCTTCTTAACATTAGGAGTTACATCCATTCTAGTTTAAAGATGAACTTATGGTTTATAAATTTCAGATTAACAGCACCAATAGATTATGCAAATATAAATTATATTAGAAATGAAATATAGAAATACGTATTAGAGATCTTATTCAGTTTATTAAATCATGTAGAGAAATCTGTGATTCACAACTCCTCAGGGGGTCACAAAAGTTGTAATAAATTTTCTTGTATTTTGAATAATGATAAGTCTTTTTAGTTGTTGTTGAAAGAATTCAATTTTTAAAAATAGATAATAATCACATGAAAATAATTGCTTTTGTAAGTATCATATTTTTTTTTGTCAGTAGATGATTTGTTTCAAAAATTTTATTTCCAATCTTATGTGCTAAATGCTAAAATATTAGCAAAGATAAATGTATATATTAATTATAACGACTATTGTTTTATTATGAATATCCGTAAATATTTATGCTTATGATTTAAATATGAGAAAACTAAATAATAGGTCAAATGCCAAATTTTTGTTCGAGGAAGAGGTCACAAGTATAAAATGATTACAGACCATTAATGTAGGGTATTGGATTTCAATGCTATTTATACATTTAGCACAGAGAGTCATTAACACATATGAGGTAAAGAAAATAATGTAGTTTTTCAATTTCCAGTTACACTTAAAAGATTAATTAATGCTTTAAAGGACAAATTAAGGACTAGGCAAAAGTCTAAGATGATATATATAATATAAAGTGTGGCATTCTGGCTGACAGTCAATATATTGCAGGGTAACTAGCCTTTAGTATATTCTTTCAAAAAATTGATTCCAGTTTTGGAGTTTTAATATTTAAATGCCATTATTATGATTAGGACATGAAAGTCGGCACTGTTAATTTGAACTTTTTAAAAATAATTTTTTTCAGGTTTAATATTTTATTTATTCGTTTTCACACACACACACACACACACACACTGAGCTTTAATCAAAATGCCATTACTCTTTTCAGAATCAATGAATATCCATACATTTTTATCTTAATTAAAATGTAAATAATTTTATTAATATATAAATTATCTTAATGATTTTCAATAATTGACAAGACTATATATTATTTCACAAGACATTCATAAAAGCACAATAATATTAAAGAAAAAGCATATGTCTAGTAGTTATAGTTTTATGGCAGCCCTTTATGGTTAGGCCATTAACCCTCAACTGAGTGACCAAACTGACCTGGTACTTATTTTTCTTTTTAACGATGAATAAAAAAAAATATATATATTGTTAAATGTCTACCTATAATATCTAAATCAAAACCGATGATAATACTTTAGCACTAACCAAGAAACAAAATAATTGCTGGTTTAGTTGCTTGGGAGATCATGTGCATTCTAAGTACGCATGTTGTGTTTGTCAGAATTAAACACAACAATTAATTAAATTAATTTGATTAAGCTAAGAATTAATCCTAAAACATTTAGCTTTTAAGACCACTCCTCGACCATTGTGTTAAAAGGATGAGTCAATTGGCTCTTATTTTCTACAGCAGACAAAATAATGTATCTATTTTATCTATTAACATATTAATTTCATTAAATTCTGATTTTTTGAAGGCTAAGGAAAAGCCAATTTAAATAACATAGCTTAATATGAATTGAATAATTTATATTATTCCGAATAAAAAAAATCGCGAGATTACTGAGCGATAACACCTTTTTTAAGCGTAGAATTATTTTTTGCTTATGTGAAATAGTTTAATTATAGTAGAATTATTTACTCCACTTATGATATTGATTTTATTCCGCAGTTTGATAGTTTTAGTTTATATTAAAGGTGTACAAAGAAATTGCTGACCTTTTTGCGATAGCGAAGTTGTTCTAATGGGATTTGAGTATAGCTGTAGGGATTCGATTAAACTGAAATCTATAATTCTTTGTCTTTGAAGTTTACCAATGTTTCGTTTATTGCTTTTAGCGACATTTTTTAAAAAAACCTCTGGCGTTTATTTTATATTGTACAAGAAAAAGTTAATTGAGATCTTACATCTATCACTATTTTTTTTTAAATTCTTATAAATCGTCTTTTAAAAATAAATAGTGCTAGCATTAGCTAATAAAAAAGTGCTACATAAAAACGGGTGAAGAAGATTAAATTAACCAAAAAAGAAAAAAACGCCAATTTGAAACTAAGAATTATAAGTATGATACAAATAAAAATAAAAATTCATAGTAAATGTCAAATGCTAAACAATGTACAATTGGAAAGGTCATTTACTTTATACTTAACACAGATTTTAAAATGAAAACAAGAAATTTATAACTAAATAAAAACGAAGGATTGAAAAAGAGGAAAAATTTTAAATTGACATCTTAAAAGAAGCAGTTCACTTATTTAATTTAATGGGGGAAAAAATTGAGCATAATATTTATGGTGATAGAAGTGAAGGAGACTGAGTTATCAAAGAACATATTAGGGTTGAAGAAAAAAAAAGTTGCAGGGAAAGGGGGGATGGGGGATTTGATAACCAACATGTTTGATTAGATGTATTGAATAATATAAAGTAACTAATGTTTTGATTTGGCCTAGCAATCTTTTCAGTAAACCTTCCTTTTTCTTATTCACGATAAAACGTGATATTAATGAATAATATTTTACATATTGTAAAAATTAAGTGAGAAAACAATATTTTGTTATATATAATAATAAAATTCATTATTAAAAAAAACTACTACTTGAATAATGGCATTAAAAGGGGACAAACTCTTAAGAAAGAATAGTCTATTTTTTCACTCTTACATTTGTAATGGTATGCCAATTCTTGTTAATCTTTAAAAAATTATTCTGACAACTCAATATTTAGAGTTACAGTGTAAACATTTTATATATCACATTAATCAAATAGGTAAAAAATATATAGAAACAAAAAATTATAAGGGATTTGAACTCAGACTTTCAAGCTCCCTATAGCTATACAATCCATCTTATACAACCGATACACATCACATACATGTGGGGAAAAAAGATCTCCAATATACATATTTCATGTTAAACCAGCACTCAGCAATTGGTTCAGATCACCATCTCTCATACATATTTACAATCAGTTCTCAGTTTATATTAAGATGGCAAATCTTCAAACTTTAATGGACAAGGTTCAATCTTCTCCAACTCTTCAACCATTCATATCATTGAAACTCCAAGGATGGAATGTTCAATAATCATGTTGATGCCAATTTTATTGTCATATCCATGTTGACCTTAAGTCAATCTGATCCCTCACACGTAGGATCTTAATATGTCCATTTAATTATACAGAGAAAAGATGGGCAGAATACAGGCTAAATATGTATATTTAATATTTGAATATTTTTATGCTAAACAATATAATTATAATGGACTTGAATTCAGATTTTCAAGCTCCCTATAGCTATCCAATCCATCTTATACAACCAATACATATGACTATATACATATGAAATACATATATTGGAGATCATCTATCTTTTTTACATATATGTGGTTACATGCATCAGTTGTATAAGATGGATTGGATAGTTATAGGGACCTTGAAAGTTTGAGTTCAAGTCCATTATAATTATCTTAAGTTTAGTATAAAAATATACATGTACTAAATATTATATATATATACATGTATATATATAGCAGTATACTTTGTAAACATTTCATATATCACCTCAAATAAGAAGAAAAAAATAGTAACAAAATATGTGTAAATAAATGTATACATATAACAGTATACTTATCACTTTTTGTATTTTGAATCAACTATATATATATATATAATCAAGTAGTTTGTTGTTTGAGAGGTCATTTACTGTTCAAAGTTACAGACTTAATCCAGGAACCTTTAACTCTTAAGTTCATCACTTTATATTAGTACTCACATGCACTGGGCTACTGATATAACTTTTAAAAAATTGAAATTACTAATATTAATATAAGAGTATTTTTATATTTTTGTTAGGCCCTTTTTCCAAAGATAGATTTAGAAATCAAGGCAATAGCTATTATAACCTAATTATTAAATACCCTTGAACTTGATTGTGATTGCTTTTCATGCTTGATATAAGTTTTTATGTTACTGTCTTAAGATATTCCCGATTTTTACATTATCTTACTAGTTTTATATAAAAATTTAAAAATATTAAAGTATAATTCAAAAAGTATAGCACTGTAATCAAATGGTCACAAATATAGTAAAATGATTTTACTTGAAAAAAAAAAGTATTTTGGTAATTAGAATATGGATGAAGAGGACAATATTAAGTTTAACTGTAATGGATTCTTGGTAGAAATATTGTGAATTTCATGTAGAATATATCCCCAAAAATTGCAAGTTGTATATACTTATACCATTTAATACATTAAAATCCATAACAAATTGATTATAACTAATGATAGTCATTTTGTGTCATTATACAGTGTCTAGATTTGAATACTGCAAGCGTGATATTAGCCGTATATGTTTTTCTCTGTTGGGTAATGATATTTGTTACCCAGATATGCTATTGCTGCACATTGTTGAGTAGAGAAAAAATTGTGATATATAAATGCAAATCCTATGTTTTATTATTTATTATGTTAAGAATATTTTGTAATTAGAACATAAATATTTATATACAGTAAATAAATATCACTTTACAACATATTACTTGAACATGAAAGATCACTAACTTGCAATAGCTCCCATCCTATTTTATATATTGCCTCAGGAAAATGTACAAAACTTATTAAATATATCAGACTTATTATCTCATGACTTAGTTTTATCATCTAAAGTACAGACTTTTCAAATATAGAAGAACTATGATTCAAGAAATGAAATTCATACAAGGTTTCAAACATTTTATTTTTAGACAATAATAATAGTGGCTGGATTTGATTTTTCTAATCATTATTGAAATCTCATCAACAAATTCAGGATAGTTATTCACCTATCTACTTTAAAAATAAAATTTAACAATCTATGATCTATATAGTTTGGACAAAACAAATGTAGGAACTCAAATATTGACTATCTAATACTGTGCATACATTGAAAGAAAAGAATGTTTTAATAAAGAACTGAGTGAGTTCATCTTCTGACTAGAATCTTTAGAGATCTTTTTATATATGATAGAAAATAAATGATTTGTCAAAAATAAACTAAAATCACTATCTTTTTTAAAAAAAAAACACTCAAATACTGTACTAAATTAAACACTGCACATACAATGTTTGCATATACAAACATGAAATAAAGTTACATGAATAGCATATTTTTTACTCTGTACCCTTTACATTAAATCTTATCCCATGTAAAGGGTCCAAAATTGGAAGATTTTTGAATGAGAAGAAAGGTAGAAATTGTTTAGTTTAATTTTTATAATATATTTTTTGATTTATGTTTGTAGCTAGTGTTTGTATATTTATTTATTTTAAAAACATATTTTTATTGGTGAATTTGTTAATTACTGGTAAAATTTCTATCAAAAATTCTTTTCTACCTTTCCTCCATCTATCACCATTAAAAATTATGGTCTCATCAAATTATGAAATGGGATTTTAAATTTATACTTAAAATAGAAGAATAAAATAATAATTGTCTAGTTATGATGATATGAATTACCAGTAAGTCAACTATGACATTTTTATGTATCATCAGATAAAATAGAACAGAGAATGAAATATGTGATTACTTATATTTCTGAAGACCTGATACAGTTTGACTTAATGATAGAATAATGGACTCAAGAGTTAAAGATCTAAGGACTAAAGTTTAATTTTGCCACATCTGATATTCAAATGTCACACGAGGACTCAGATAGAGTAAAGAACTCAAAAGTTAAAGATCCAAGGACTGTAGATCAATTTTGTCATATTTGATGTTTGAATGCCATATTAGAACTCCGATAAAGTGATGGATGTAAGAGCTAAACCTCCAGAAACTGATGTTTAACTTTATCACATTTAATAGAGTGATGGATTCAAGGACTGAAGTTCAATTTTGTCACATCACTCAACATGTTAGGATTCTGATAGAGTGATGGACTCAAGAGCCTAAGATCATAGGACTGAAAGTTTAATCTTGTCACATTTTATGTTCAAATGCCACATTGTAACTCTGATAGAATGATGGAATTAAGAGTTAAAAATCTAAGGACTGAAGCATATCTGATGTTCAAATGTCATGTGAGGATTCTGTTAGAGTGATGAAATCAAGAGCTAAATATCCAAGGATTGAAGTTCAATTTTATCACATCTGATGTTCAAATGTCATATTAGGTCTCTGTCAAAGTGATGGATTAAGGAACTAAAGATCCAAAGTTTAATTTTATCACATCCGATGTTCAAATATCATGTTAAAACTCTGACATAGGGATAGATTCAAGAGCTAAAGATTAAATGACTGAAGTTCAATTTTGTAACATCTGATATTCAAATGTTCATATTAGAATTTTGATAGAATGATGGACTCAAGAGCTAAAAATCCAATGATGGAAGTTTAATTTTATAAGATCTGATGTTCCAATATTATGTTAGACCTTTGATAGAATGATTGATTTAAGAGCTAAAGCTCCCAGGACTAAATTTCAATTTTATCACATCTTATGTTTATATATTACATTAGAACTCTAATAGAGCGATGGACTCAAAAGATAAAAATCCAAGTACTGAAGTTAAATTTTGTTGCATCTGATATTCAAATGTCACATCAGGACTCTGATAAAATGATGAATTCAAGAGCCAAAGATCCAAAGTTCAATTTTGTCACATCTGATGTTTAAATGTTACATTAGGATTCTGATAAAGTGATGAACTCAATAGTTAAAGATCCAAGGACTAAAGTTCAATTTTATTACATCTGATGTTAAAATGTCACATTAGGATTCTGATAAAGAGAAGGATTTAGGAGCTAAAGATCCAAAGTTCAATTTTGTCAAATCTGATGTTCATGTGTCATATTAGAACTATTAAGGAATAAGTCATATAATTATTATTATATTTCTGAACATTTAAATAATCATATATGCATAGTAAATTTTCCTCAATAATTTTCAATTAATACTAGTAACATCACATGACATTTTATGAGATTATTCATATGCAGAGTTATATATAAAAGATACTTTATAAACTTGTTATTTAAATATAGCAAAATAAATACAATTGAATATATATTTTTTAAATATCACATTTGGTACATATAAATAATGATTAGATATTGTTGCATTTATATAGTTAATGCTTTGGAAGTTTATCAGTACAAATATTACATATATATTATATCTAAGATTTTCATGGTTATATAATGAAATTAAAGTTCTTATTTGGGTTACATTATGTATTGTTATTATTGTTTGTTTAAATTTCCAAATGTTTTGATTAAACCAGGATAAATGTTATTTTATCAAAACATTGGAAATTTAAACAACAAAATAATATATTATATAAACCAAATAAGACTAATCATGGAAGTACACAGGGTTGGCTTTACTTGTCTCATATTTGCAATTTATGTAAATCCTGTGATTAAGAAAATAGAAGAATGCACTGAAGGTCTTTTCCTTTCTCATTTTAGAATCAATATGCATCCATATCCTTTGTTGATGATGTTCTGATAATGTTCAGAGGTCTCCAAAACATCTCAATCACTCTGAATATTTTAAGTAAATTTCAAACATCAATTGTAATACAATTTTTCAAATCATCTTTATTGCAACTATCCACAGGCCAAGAACTACCATCTTTCCTTAAGGGTAACCCTTCATCTTTTATTGGCATCTCAATTACTTTATCTAAAATGCAGCTAAGTCATCATTTAAATAGTCTCATTGTGAACACATTTAGTACAAAAAATGAAAGTATTTTGTCCAAAAATACTATATCCCATGTGAAAGTTTATATAGGGAATTCTATTCTTAATAAATGCTTGCCTACTGTAGCCCATTGATGTGGTTTTTAATAAGACCATAATAAAATTATGCCTGTAATAAAGTCTTACATCTGGGATGCATCTTCACAGCTTCTATATATTAAAACAGCATGTTTTCCCATATGCAAAGGAGGTCTCAATTTGATATACCTCAAATATTTTGTGACATATATTAGGACTAAAATGTATATTGCAACACTTAGTAATCCAGCACTTAGGACCATCTCTCCCTCCAGTCTCATTGCTTATCTCAATTCCATATGTTAAATGATCATTTTCCACAGATTGCATCATTGAGCATGCTGATCTATTAAATCAGTGTAATATCAAAACTCTCATTGGCATATCATTTAAAGATTTAAATAAAATAGCTTATTCATCTAGACATCTATGGACCACTCTCCAGTTGCTAAAACTTTAACCATGTTCCAAAATCTTTGTATTCCTCAATCATGATTAAAATTTCTTTTTTTAATTTACTACAGCTATAATTCTGACTAAAATAGTTCTTAATGACTGATTTAAGATAAATCTTGAACCTACATGTGTTTTTGTGCAATAAATATCCAGAAGAAAGGCTACACCTTTTTCAAATCTGCCCATACCTCTTATTTCTATGCCTATTCATATTTCGTAAGTGAACAAACAACATCAAGCATTTACCAATATATATATATAATACTTTCAATATTTTAATGCACCTATAAACAGTAAGCACTATGTGGCTTGCACACTGTTCCATAATATTTGACAATAAAACCTATGATGTACTAAAAGAAAACAAAGAATGGTTTAATTTATACCTTCACTCACTCAAATATTTACCCAAAAGCATCATGACCAAAACATGGCAATCAACAATCTATCTCAGTTGTGTTCTCTCATAGTTTAAACATTTATTTCAAATAACATTTCTCACCAGATTTAACTTTTGAAAATAAATTTTTAGACTCTCGTTTCATTTGGTAGAACATGTCATTCATTAATTTTTGAGAATATTTAATTAGAGATAAATAATTACTATGTGGTTGCGTTTTTGTCATACTTTGCTTATGTAACACACATTTATTTTACTATAAATACGTTAATATTTGTATATTGTTTGTTATTAATAAAGGTTTTTAACAAAAAAAAAGTAAATATATATATTTGCTGTCTATGTAGTTTTCAATTATCCTATAAACTGCTCTAAATAGCAAGACTTATTATATGTATAATAAATAATTTCATTATATCTTCTCATTTTTTAAAAAAATTATTAAAACTTTTTGCTTATAAAGAAAAGATTATCATTTCTTATTCAAAAGAACAGATTCAAAATCAATTATTGCCTAATATTTATATATAAGAGCATTAAGGGAAGTTACAGAAAAATCAATAACATCTCAATTACAAGCTTTATTTAACTCTTTACATCATTACAATTTAGCATCTTAATTAAAGACTATGCATACATTTTGGCAGCCTTCTATAGCCTAAACTGTTCCACTTACTTAATCATTAGGTATTTTCTATTTATTATGAACTTGCAAGAGTGGTTGCCAAGCATAGAATCTTTTCCACATATTAAATAAATCTTTAGTTTTATTGTTACAAAATAAACAAATGATCATCATATTGAATCTGAAATATACATTTAAAAATATTTTAGTAGATAAAGATTGGTACTTTAAATTAAAAAAAAATTAGGATTAGAAAGTACTGCTTCTTTGAAGTGATTTTAGTGCCATATATACTAGAGGTGTACTCTACGAAGAAGAGTTATATTTATGCTTCTAAATTATATATATATATATATATTGTAGGAGTATATATATACTCATACATATCTCATATATTTATATATATATATATACTATATATATATATATATATAGTATCATCTCTGTGTACCTGATCATTATTAGATCATCAAAGAGTAATCATCAGGGCTTAAGAGCTTGAATAAGAGGGTTTACTGCTAAAGTTATTAATATGTGCAAAGGATTTTTTTAATTACATAAATACTCTTGCCTTAATAAATGTTATTTGAGGCAATTTCTGTAAATTCCAAATTATTATATTCTAGTATGAAACAATATACACCCAAAGAAAATGAAATATCAAATGCCAAAGGTATTTTTGATTGCTGATTGATGATGATGATGATTATTATTATTATTATTATTATTATTATTATTATTATTATTATTATTATTATTACTATTAGTTTTGTTTATTGGCATTCTAATGAGTATTCCAATAAAGTTATTATTGATGGTTTGAAGAATGATAGGATTCATTATAAGTTACCCAAATTCATATTTTGAAAACTGAGTAGCAGATCTAAAATTCATCAAGGATATTTGTAATATGTTCTGATTTTTGTAACATTCCCAAAAATATTCATAATATTTAATTATAAAATTGCTTCAGTATTATTTTATTATTTAAACCTTTGGATAGATATAGGACTTTGATTGTCCAAATTTTTATCAATTTGTATATTACTATTTGCTTATTTACAGTGGTAGAGTATTAGGTTTACAAGCTAAAAGTCTTTTGATCAAAGCTCAACTTGTCACTTTTAGACTCCTATGTCACATGCTCTCCCAAATAACTAATTGTATGATTATTCTTTAATATCATTTTTATCTATTAGTGTTTTTTGTTATCAACACAGTTTAACACATATTTCTTTATTGAGACATAGTATACAGCTTTATATATCCCTCTTTAATATTATTAATTTTAATATTAATTTTTTGAATGAAAATGCTTGATTCTATTTTTCACCACTCATTTCACTTGAGGTTTAGCATTTTCGATACTTATAAATTTTATTATATTTGTTGGGCCTAATTTTTGAAAGATAAATTGTATATCCAGATTACAATTTTTCCCTGGTTATTATATACTTAATTAGATCATTATCAATACAGAATGGTTGTTTTAGTGTCTATTTAAAAAAAGTTTAAACTTGTTGAAAAATGCAAAATTTGTAAGAATAATAAAGCATATAAAATAAGTTGATTTGGTATAATTTTTTTTAAGATTTACAAAACCAAAAGTAAATTCTTGTATGCTTCTGCACACAGTACACTTAGTTATGGAATTGTTATTTTTTAAATACATCATTTAATTAATCATTCTGAATATTCAAATTACTTATTGGAGGAAGTGGGCTTTTTTGCTACTAAAATTATAAAATATTTTTATTTCAATTAAAAATAATTTAAAAATAACAATTGTTTCTATGTCTTGTTAATGTTTCATTAGTCATAGCCAGGAAGGAATCTCCCTGACACATGTGCTGGAAAATTTATGAAGTTGAGGAATACTCTCATTCTAAATCACAAGATAGTCTTTAAAAAGATAAGACTGAATCCACCTTATCTTTTTTTACCTAAATTTATATATATAATCCAATCTAAAGCATTTAGAAGTGAAAGCATGAAAGTCTTAATTAATCATTTTTAATTCCATTCACTATATATTAATAAGTTGGGATTTGAACACAGACTTTCAAGCTCCCTTTAGCCATTCACTCCACCTTATATAATTGATACATGTGATGACATACATGTGAAAAAGATAAATGATCTTCAACACATGTACCTCATACTAAACTGCACTCATCAGTTGTTGGATTTTATCCACACATACATATAATCAGTTCTCAGTTTATATTAAGGTAGAAAATTTTCAAACTTTAATGAACGTGCTACAAACCTCACTATTTATTCAATTCTTCAGTCATCTATACCATTAAAAATCTGATAATGGAATGCTTAAAGACTTTGATGATGCTAATATTATTACCATACCCATGTTATTCTTAAATCATGTCCATTTCAATACACAGAAAAAGCAGAATTCAGGCAGAATATGTAATATCTGAATACAAGTATAGTATACATACTTAAGCTAGATGTAATTAAAGGGAATGTGGACACAGACTTTCAAGCTCCCTTCATATCATTATATTTGTAAAATTTTTATAATTTACTGCATCCTAGTTTTAGATGTAATGTTAAATATCTATATAATTATTTATTTATTTATCTAGCATCGTGTTACATTTGTAATAGTCATGAGGGAATCACCATAATTAAATAACTAGTTATATATTTTATTAGTCATAGAAATGCTTGTTAAAACAAAGGTAAACATCCTTGAGTTTAAAAATATTGTTACCTTTGATATTAGAATAATCTTACCATCTTTTAATAATATGGCAATATATATAAACTTAATGTTTATAAAATACTAACAAAACATCACGATTTATTCTGCTTGTTTTTAGGCAATAATTTTATTCATTCTATTTAAGTATATCTATTGTAAGATGGAAATAAATGGCAGTTATATTGGATTGTTATAGTATTTATATTTTAGTCTAGACTGAGGTATATATATATATACACACACACTTATGGCCATTTTTCATTGAGTTAATTTTCAATTCTGGTCAACTTGCTTTTGCATAGATTTGATACTAATTTTAATAGCAGTTTTATCCTATTGGTAAGCATTGGCTACGCTTTTACTCTCTTTTATTCTTAAATTTAACAATGTTTTTAGGAGTTATTTTTTTGACTTTACTCCAGAATTTTTTTTGCATTTTGAGTAATCAATGATTACTAAACAATAGTGCTATTATAATCACATCATCAGAAAATTTCTAGATTGTGACTTTTATCAATGAGAAACTAAGATTTAATGGTAAATGCAATGCACTCATATACTCGATAGGCACTTAACTCCTTTATGCTGTTTACTTAATAGCTTACAATTCAAAGCTGCACACTTTTTAGATGCAAATATAAGCAAGGAAAGTCATTTTACTCTTTGTTGGTACATATCATCTAAATCAAGTAAAAGAAAATTCTAAGTAACATAAATTCAAAACTATTAAAGTGTATATTTATGGGTCTAGTGTTAGATTATACAACTATATAAGCAATTGAACATGGTTTTAAAATGCCTTTAGCTCCATAGTACAACGAAGTGAATGGAGGCTGCTAGATACATAAATACATTAAATATAGCATTAGATTCAAACTCTTCCATGAGAAATATTAGTCTGAGAATTTAATATACATCAATTCCTCAAACTTACAATGGATGGGACTAAACTAAAATGAACTTCTTTTTGCAGTATTGTTTATTAAAGTGATAAACACAAACAGCTACATGAAAATTAAATAAATTATATTTTTGTAAACGCTGGACATATAACCACACTAATAATTAGGATCTGAAAGCAGAAAGACTCCTGCAGTGAACTTTCTCCAATACGATCTAGAAAGGATCCTCTCTTTTGCTGGATAACAAAACTATTCAGGCAGGTCACTGTCATTAGGTGCAAAAAAAAAAAAAAAATTAAACTTGCAAATGCTTTACCAAAATGATAATATGTTGTTCTAATATTCCCTATATTTAAAAATAGGATTTGTTTTCTGTTTATTTTCAACCTCTATACTTTGAGCAGTAATTTACTGTTCACATAACTTTAAAAATATCTAAAATGCACTTTATTAATCAATAGACATAAGTAGAAATACTAAAACTCAAATCTCCAGATCAATTTACGCCAATCACTAGTGTATCGATTACACAAGATGAATCTGGAGGAAAATATAGTGGGAATTATTACTTCTAATGTAAATTTAAAAAGTTAAATCTTTCAATTTTAAATTTTTAAAAGAAGGAATAGGGTGAATGTTTATATTAATAAAATAAAAAGCGACATATTCTAAGAAAAATTGTCTTCGATAAATATATTTTTATTTATCTCGAATGTTCTAATATGAAATTGAATTACAGTATTTGCTTTTATTTTGATTAATATACAAATAAATTTTTAAAAGAAAATATTTGTTTTTCTTTTTAATTTATTATTATTTTATATTTCAGTTTGAAAAAAACATTTTTTATATTGCAAAAAAAAAAAATGTTTCATATTTTCCAATTAGATTATGTTATATTAAATTAAGAGAAACTTTGTAGATGGACCTCTTTGAAATTCCCTACTTAAATTAATAATAAAAGCGAACTAGAAGCTTTTAAAACTTTTGTGAAATATATATAAAGAAATTTATTAAGTTTCAGTTCTGCAAATTATATATATTCGAACCGATGATTATATATATATATCTCAAATGATACTCTGCTTCCTTTTTTATTTAATTATTCAGTGTTTTGATAAGTTAGTCAAATCTGCTGCTGATGCGGATAACAGATTAAATTTCAAGATGATTAATATTATTGCAACTGAAGGATAGCCATTATGTCTATTTGTTAAGATCTCAGACTAAAGGAAGTTAAACCAAACAATAACACACGAGGAATTTTAAATCAATTATAAATTCAAACCATTATCTTTACATTACTTCTGGCAATGACTTCTGGGAAGTTGGTATGAGAAATTAATACAACATACTTATTTTAAAAAAATTATTCAAGTGCATTTCGTGCATCAAAGTATAACTAGATACAGTTTTATATTTATTCCCTGTACAATGTATTAGACTGTTCAACATTATAATAGATATATAAAAGCACTCACTAATGCATATATATATATATATATAATGTTAAAACACATCGTTTAAATAGTAACTGCTGTTGAAATAAATGACATACACTCCCACTTAGCATTTGACAATATTCTTTATGCTTACATAAGCTGTTTTTCACAGAGACAAAACTCTCCATACAGTAACTCCACTTAGTGCTACACACAGTAATCAATGGATGCAGGAAGGTTTGTGCATAAAATCCCTATCTAGTGCCTACTCATCCAATATCCCCATACTAGTTTCTAGCTTGTGGCATAGGTGCAGTACTCTCAGACCCAAGACTACTTGCTGATGAAAGCCGCAGGCTAGAAACTAATATAGGGATATTGGATGAGTAGGCACTAGATAAGGATTTCATGCACAAACGGTCCTGCATCCATTGATTACTCTGTCTTGCACTGAGTGGTGTTACTGCATGGAGAGTTTTGCATTTGACAATATATATATATTAAAAAATGGACTACTATTTCTTTAAGTTCTCTTTGGTTATAAAGAAAATTGTCATAAATATTTTTAACCAAAAGAATCAATCTTAATCAATCTAGGTATTTGTTTTAAAATATTTTTGTATTAAACAGAATGATTTTAGTTAACAAAACAAAGAATTCTTTTTTATTTAAAACTTTGTAACAAACATTTATTATACAAGTTGTTGAATGTTAAGTGGGAATATATGCCATTTATTTCAATAGCAATTGCTATTTAAATGATCGTTTTAAACATTATATATATTCACTTTTGTGATGCTTATATTTACACATTTATCTTAAAAGTTATCATCAAGACTTAGATAAGAAATAACTTTTTATCACTTGATCATTATTTCTTATGCTATCACATAACTGTTATTAAAACAGGCAGAACTCTCCATACAGCTATTCAGTGAGCTTAGATTGAAAATATCATTGTGTTTTCAATTTTATTCTCATAGTTTTGTAGTTAAGTAGAGCTTTCATCAGCTGACATTAATTAATTTGATCCATGTTTTTTTTTTACTATTTCTATATGGAGAGGCGATCGTTAGGCAAAGATTATTTGTTTTTTTGTTTTTATAATATATTTTAAATTATTGAATTCACTAGAAGAAAAAGAAGAAACTAAACTAAACAAACATTTATATGAAAACAATTTTTTTAAGAAAGAATATAAATATAGGAACATTACAAACGATATTAAGAATATACGTAATATTGCAAAAAAAAATTTACAATATGTAAAGAGGATAAAGGCAATAAATTTGTTGTTTTGTATTCTTAAGATTATATGGCAAAAATAAAATATTAAATTTAAAAAATCACTCTAATGTAATAAAAACGAAATATATAAAATTTTTATATAAAATAGAAAAACACAAAATTATAAACATATATTAGTATAAATTGTTGTATCTTTCTATTTATAAACACCATATATTTTTACTAAAGTAAAAACTCATAAGAATAATAAACTATTAACATTATTATTGAACTTTAATGAGTTTATTTTATAGAAATTTTTAAAATATTTAAACAAGTGAATGGCAAATACTATAGGCTATGGGAATTTTTGTATTAAAACACAGATCCTACCATAAGTAAATTAAATACACCTAGCATGAGATTGTTATGTGAGGATTCATCACAAATTTTTATTTCCTATTTTGATTTGCAATCAATTATTTACTATAACAATAATAAAAAAATGAATTTTTCTTTTGCTTATAATAACTCCTCTTATATACACTTTAATGCAAAAATGTTTTTAATAAAACTTCTTTATTTTCCTGATAGTTTCAACTGTTCAGCAGTCTTCATCAGAGCTTTTTAATTTCCTCTACTTTTTAAATAATTCAAAGAAATTAAAGAAGAAGAATAAGAGTATATACTTCTAATTCATCTTTTGGTGGCCATTTTAAAAATGACAGCCATCTTGTAAGATTAATGACATCATAGGATAGTGGCTTCATGTCATCTGAAAGAAAAATGGTGACCTTTATTCATTATACAGAGTACAATATATAATATTATAGTATACAGTATTTTGATTATAAAAATAAAATATGATTATTTATAATACTTTATTTAATTTTCATTCAATGTCCTTTCAAGCCAATCAATACATTCATTATTGATATATCCAAAATAGTTTTAATAATTATAAAAGTAAAAAAAAAAACACTTCATTCAGTACAATAAGTAATCAAAAGTCTATTTTGATGACATACACTAACAAATGTATTAATATTATGTTTTAAAATGCATACATTTGCTTAAGAATTACCATATTCATTCACCTTTGTAGGTTAAAATTTTTATTGATAGTATTTTGCTCACAGCAAAAACTGCAATCATCATACAGTTATTTTAGTTACCATAATTATAAGTTATTTTGACAACCAAAGATTTTATACATTATGCAATCAAAGTCACTAAATATAAGTGAAAATATCACTTCCCTGTGCAGTATTTGCTTAATTTCATAATATTATAACTTGTTTTAGATATATTCAGAACAAAAGAGACATTATTGCAAACATAAAAAGATATGAAAAAATACAAATTTCATTCAACATAAAAGAAAAAATAAATTTTGGTCATATATTATTAATATTTAAAATTATGTATTATATTAGATCAAATATTCAATAAATTAATTATGAATTAAAATTTTTCAGTTAAATTAAAACTGCTACTATCATTAATATAAAGTATTTTCAGTAAAAATAAAGGGGACAGACAATGATTTTATGAATTATGCAATTAATAATATACATCTAAGTTAAAAAAATATTTACTTGCTAGATTTCAAATCATAATTTTGTAATTTGTTGTAAACATATCCAAAACAGTGATAATGTTATCACAAACTTAAAAAATTATAGTACCAAAAAAATACAGATTTCTTTCAGCATAAAACTAAAAACAAATTTGGGTCATATGTTATTAATAATTAATTTTAAATTGTGTACTGTCAAGCAATTTTAAATAGCTAATTTCAGTCAAATCAAAACTGTTTCATATCATAAACCTATTTTTAGTAAAAAAAAAGGAAAAAGGAGATGACTTCATGCATTGTATTTAATAATAACTTTTATATGATGAAAACATAATACAAATATATTAAAAAAGTTTCATAGTTTTAATTTTTATTTAAATGGCTTGTATTTCTGTGATTACAATACAGTATTATTCAAAAAAGTGTGAGATCATTTCAAGAAATTGGCTACTGCATGTTGTAAAATGTGATATCTCATGTCATAAACAAAGTATTTATATATAAAGTGCTGCAAACTTTTAATATCATATTTAGTTTGGCCATCAAATTTACTATAAAAATGTGGGAGATTTTATTTAAAACTCAATTCAAAAAAGACAAACTAAAATTGGTTCAAAAAGCTTTAGATTTTTATAAATTAAGGTAATTCAATTGGCATGTATATATTTAAAAAAATCTTAAATATATATTGTAATATCCATTACAGAATGCATTAGATAATTTTTTTTTTTTTTTTAATATTTCAGAATTTATATTTTTTCAAAGTTAAACTCAATTAGATTGCGGTAATGAGAAATTACATAAATAAGTTATCCTTATACTGTTGATAAATAATAAGTCATTATGGTTACAGCATTGCAATTAATAAGATATTAAACACTGCTTTTTTATATTTTAAATAATTTTACATAAATAATAAAGACTTTGAATTTTAAAAAAATAAAACTTCTGTTTGAGTTTTTTTTAATGCAATGATTAACAATTTTTAGAAGAACATAAAACTGCCAAATCTGATTTTACTCTCCTTTCCTTGATTCATTTTTCTGCACAATTCCACAGAGAAATCAAACACTTTTTTCTAGTGATACTGAATTTTTTAAAAAAATTTTTTTTTACAGCTACATATGTTTTCAATTGGAATAATAGCAGCAAGTAACACCACTGAATACCACATCACTTCTTTACCCTAAGGATTAAAGCATCATTGCAACCTTCAAGATGCATTAATTTGAACAATTAATGCAGTATTTTATTGACACTTTGGATAAAGATGCCAATAACAATTAATGAAGAGAACATTGAAGAACTTTTACAACCATACATGAAAAAATTAACTAAAAAGAATTAATGCAACTGGAAAAAAAATTAACAAGGCTGCAGAGAAAACCCTGAACATCAAAAAACTGAAGGAACTCATTTTGTATCATGATTTTGAAGAATTTGATCCTGATTTAAAATACTCCATCAAATTTAAACATGTCTTAACTCAACAAATAAGACCATTAATTTGAAACTTTTTTAGAGATTCTCAGCCATCAACACTTGATGTATCTCTGTAAAAAAACATCATCAAAGGATTTAAAAGTTAATAACAGACCCATAGAATGATCAATGGATGACTCAAAAAAACTGGATGACAATGAATGCTGAATGGATGGATTATAAGAAAAACAACTTTAAGCTAAGTATTTTTTTTTCTTTTTACATAGATTTAAGGTGGACTATCTTACAATTTTTTATTATATTGCTATACATATTTTAAGTACATACCTGTGTAATAAACCACCTGGCATACTTTACACATGAATATATTGTACATTATGTATTTTTTAAATATATACTAGATAAAATTGTTTATTAATACATTTATGATATAATTTTTATCCATAGGATCAAGCTAAATTTTCTTCATGGAAAACGATTATAACCCCTTGCTTTTTATCTTACTTTACAATGAGTTTTGTGTAACCAATTGTCCTCCCTAAGCAGGATAAAGGTGTAATATAAAACTAAATAGAAACCAAAATATTTGTACAATGGATGTACAAAAAATGTATCCAAATATTCCAAGAATTAAAAATACAAAAATATTAACTCAAAAACAATCACTGTATATAAATGATACAAATATACTATATATTATAGAAGAAGATTTAACATTAATACATATTAGTTTATATTTTAAATAAAATAACAAATATTGGAGTATATATGAAGAATGAGTAATGGGTTGTGTAATTAATGAGTTTATCTCATCAACATTTTAAATTAATTAAATTAAAATAATTAAAAAAGAATAATGAATCAAGAAGTAATAGATCAGTCTAGATGTGTTGCTGATACTTTAATAATTGAATTAATGAATAATATTTATAATGAGTTTTATAATAATTTATAATGTTAAATTTACCAAAATTGAATCTGGTGTTAAAATAAAATATTTAGATATACAGATTAATATAGATAATGATAAAAAATTATATTAATATATTTCATTAAAGATGATAAATTAAGAAAATAATTTATATAGATTCACAACTAGCATGGACAAAAGATAGTAGTTATTAAACATTTTAAACATAAAAATGATATATAGTATATAATATAAATAAAAATATAGCTATGGATGTAACTCTAAGAATACTTAAAAATACACTTTTTAATTGTAAACCATCTAAATTAAATAATAATAAAATTTTTATTCTAAATAATAACAATTATAATATATGTAAATGAAATATTTATTTTATATAGTGCTATGTTTTTATAAGCTGTAATATTAATAATCAGCTATTAAGCTATTAAAAAATTCACAAAGCACATGTGCATTAGCTTAATGGCATACAAATTTCAATACTTCCTAAAATTTATAATACATTAATAAAAAATAAAAATTATATAGATAAAAACATAAACATAAGATGATCAAATAATAAAAATTCTAGACAAATTAATCTGTAATTATAATATAAAAAATAAATAATATGCAAAAAAAAATTTAAATAATACTTTTATGTAAATAGCTGACTAAAAAGTAGGAAAATAACAAAGTAAGCAGCTTTTTGGTTAATTTGCCATTCTTGGAAAATATCAGAAATTTTAAAAATCTAGCCTTATTATAAAACAATTGGTCATTTTATAAAAGCATTTGAAACTTTTTTGATTTTTATGATTTATTTCAGAGCCTTAAATGCTTTTATAAAATTACACTATTCCTGAAATTTTCAATTGCTTTATAATAAGTCTAGATTTTTAAGATCTCTGATATTTTCCAAGAATGGCAAATTTTACTGAGAAGCAGATTACTTTGTCATTTTTCTACTTTTTATTTAGTTATTTATATAAAAGCATTATATATAAAAATATTTTGCATATTATTTTTTTTTTATATTTATAAATTATTTTAAGAAATCATTAAAACTACAAAAAATTTTGACAAAAATAAAAATAAAAAATAAAAAAATACACCTTCTAACAAATGAATTCTAAATTGGAATATTGTGATTGTCTATTACATAAAAATATTTATGTATTGTTTTTTTTTAAATAATTTAATTAATTAAATATGAATTAAATCAATATTAACAACATTTTTATTCTGCAACTGTAATATTTCCATCAGATATATATATTTTTTATTTTAATTAATTTAATTAATTAAATATGAGTTAAATTAATATTATATTAACAAAATTTTATTCTACAAATATAATATTTCCATTGGCTCAATTGCTAAGGAGTTTTCTTGAGAAGTATAAGGATATGAGTTTGAATTCTAAACAGGAATGGATTTTTTTCATTGTTAATTCAAAAATATAGACATACTGACAGAAACAGACAAAAATGTGGACATACCAACAGAAACGCAGACAAGGCAAATTATTATAAAACTACTTAAGAAGAAATTGTATAGAAACTTAATTGTGGAAATCACAATATGATTTATTATGAACAAACAAGAAAATAGATGAAAGAGCAAAAGAACATAACAATGTAATTAATAGATATGATAATTTTTACATTATATATTAATTAATTAAAATATAATGTAAAATATATTGTGTAGAAATATAAAACTTTTACAATATATTAATGAATCTAATAAAAGGAAAATATATGAAACTATATTAAGTAGAATAAATATGAATATATATAAAACATCAATTAATTTAATTAATAATTGACTAATATAGGTTTTTTATACATTTTATATGATGTTATAAGTAGTTTAATCAGAGAGGGGGGGGAGAAGGAAGTGGAAATTTTTTTAATGAAACAAGACGCTGTATGATGAAAAAATAAATAAATTAAAAATGATCCATTAAGAATATTTATATATCTAGATTTTGTAAAATGATATAAAAAAGAAATAATAATAACATAATAGAATTATCAAAAAATGCTATAGAAGAGAATAAAAGTCTCAAAAATATAAAACAGCATCTTGATATTAGAAGGAAAGTTATTCCTGCAATAAAAAGAATAGATTGATGACATTCTGAAATATAGTAAAGAGTTTTATAAATAATTTTATAATAATAAAGAACAAAAAATCTAAATATTTCTTATAGTGATTACATCTTTATAACTGACTAGCATTTTAAATAAAGAAATGAGATATGAAAATCACATTTATATAAAAAAAAAAGCTCCAGGAAAATAAGGAATTAAAACAGGTAAAACTCTCAATACATTAATGCCACTCAGTTCAAGAGTAATCAATGGATGCTAGAAGGCTTGTGCATAAAATCCCTATCTAGTGCACTACTGTATGGAGAGTTTTGCCTGTTTTGATAACAGTTTTGAGCAAGCATAAGAAATGGTGATCATGTGATGTTTAGTGGTTTAAAAGATGAAATTATTATCGATATGTTAAAAGAAGCAGATAAAGAAGTAGAAAAATTGTTAGCAAAGCTTTATATCAGATGTCTAAATGATAAAGATTTATCAGGTGATTGGAAGAATGAGGAAGTAATGTCAATATTCAAAAAAGATGATAAAGAAGATATTAGAAATTATAGACCTATCAGTCATCTATTAATTCTATATAAAATCTTTGCCAAGTTAATTATAACTTGTCTACAGAGAACTTTGGAATTTAATTAACCAAAAGAGCAAGATGAACTTAAAAATGGTTTTAGCACAGTGAATCACATCAAAACATTCTGAGAAATTATAGAAAATATTAATGAAAGCAAGTTGTCATTATGCTTCAGATTTTTAGATTATGAAAAGATATTTGGTTTTATAAGAATTTCTATGGTGATAAAAGCATTGTATCATAAAGATGTAGACCTAGAATATTATTATATTCTGATAATGGTAATATATCTAGCTATGTTTAGATTAATGTTTATGAAATAGTAAAACCTTGCCTATGAATTGGTAGACTTGTAGTACAAAATTGATAGGCAAAGAGAGTAGTATAATTTTCCCTATATTAAATTATTATAAAATCTGTGTGGAGATATTATGTTCAGAGACAAAGTCCTAGCATAATTTTTGCTCTCAAAATGTACATGATCCCTTTGAGTTCGTGCCATCATTTAGGTTTATTGCCTTACTTATCTTTCAGATGTATTATATCATATACATCTTGCATGTAGGTGGCATTTTTGTAGTTGTTCACATTCTGTTTTTAAAATATATTTGACGAATTAAATAAGGTATCAGGATTAAATTAGAATAAAGTGTCTGAAAAAGATGATGAAATTTGTTTAGTTTAAAAATGAAATGGAATGATGTTGAATTTTAAACATGACAATTAAACTGTTTAATATAAGGGGATAGTGTTAATGAGATGTCTCAATAGCCAAAAAACATATAAAGTTTATGAGATTGAGAGCTTTTTGCTTCAAAATAATTATTTATATAAGTTTAAGTCTAATGAAATAGAGAATTTTGAAACTTATATTTGTGATATGGTTAAGATTAGTTTTAATAAAGCTGATATATATATAAATAATAAACATATTATCTAAGTAAAGGAAATATAAAAAAAACAACACACAATTACTTTCTACACAGCATTTTAATATTTCAACCAGATAACTGATTTTTATCAGAAATTACAGCAAAATTACTTCCTCCAAAATTTAAACGTTAAAAATGATGTGCTTATTTGATGTTCCTACAGATTATAATCCTTTTTTAAAAAAACTTTTCCAAATCAATCAACCAGTAATCCATTGTGATAAATATATTATAGTTATTTTTTAAAAAAAGTAAAAAAAAAATCCTTTATCTATATTCTTATGAATCGTTACAAAAATAATAATTCATTATATATAGATAGATCTATGTAAAAAAAAACATACGTACAAAAGATTGTGTATTCCAATTAAATATCATATATATAATAACAAATAATATAAGTATAATAAAACAATTCACTAGAATAAAACTACAAAATTTAAAAAAATGCCTATATAAAATTAAAGATTAAAATTCGTTGCTATAGCCAGCTTCGGCGTATTCCGCCATCTTAAGTAGCTACTTAAGATGGCTATAGCAAAGAATTTTAATCTTTAATTTTATATAGGCATTTTTTAAAATTTTGTAGTTTTATTCTAGTGAATTGTTATATATATATAAACAAAAAACCCAAATATATATAAATATTACAACTTATTGATTAATATAGTAAACAAAAATAATTGAATGAAAAATAGAGCATCAGCCGGAGATTAGGTATTCAAGTATGAAATAGTGGCCTATGTTCATATTCATACTACGAGAATGAGAAAATTTAAATTATAACTAAATAAAAAGTTTCTGTTTTTTTTCTCGTGTGGAAAAAAAATTCTATAATATGATCACTTTTAAATCATCGAGTGAGTGATGTGGTAAATTGAAGTGTTTAGAGACTGGTCTGTCTTTATTTTTATGTATAATGTCAAATCTATGATTAGTTATTCTGATATAAAGACTGTTTGCTGATTTATCTACATAGAAGTTCATGCGTCTGTTATATTCTATTAAATATAATTAACTTTCCACTTTTACAACTGAGAAATTTGGAGATATATCATTTAAAATCATTAATGGTATTATTACCTTGAAACATTTTTATAATAATAATGTTTTTTTTTTTTACTTTTTTTAAAAATTAACTATAAAATATTTATCACAATGAATCACTTATTAAAAAGAATTTTAATTATAGGAATGTATTGCTTTATCAGATAAGAAAATGATTTTTACCATTTAAGTTTTGGACAAAGCCATTTTGATATAATATCTGATGAAGGCTAGTCTTCTGGTTGAAATAAAAAAAATGTGCAAGAATGAAAAAGTTAATAATGGTAAATAATATATATCACTATTGTATATATTAAGTACTGAAATAAAAGTGGAGTAATAAATATGTGCAAAGAAGTTAATTAATAATACAAAAAATAAGATAAATAAAATAAACCAATCTAATGGCCTATATGTTGTGGGGTGCAGACAATTGGCTCCTTATATGTATATTATGAAAAAGCTAAGATAAGTTAAGGACAAAAATGATTGAGCATTTGCTTAAGTATAAAAAAACAAATTAATTTTACAAATGTATCATATTTTATAATCATGAAAAAAAATACACACAACTTTGATCCAGTTATTGTTGAAGTAGTCTGTGGAAATAAATTGATAAAAAGAGAAAAATCAAAGAAACTTGGTTTAATCCACAAAATGAATACCAATGAATCAAAGAACCAATATTAATGTAACAAGTAAAAATGTTTTTGTTTTTAAGTATTTAAAGGTAAAATATATTCGGATAGACAACTATGAATATGATTCTACTTTACCAAATTCACCACTTCCTTTATTTTGATATAATATCTCTTTTCCAAAGACTTTATCATGTGGTTGAAGTGTTAGTATTCATTCATTTTATATTTAAAAATCCAAAGCGCATGTGCAACAGTTTAATGCTGTTTAAATATTATTGTTTATAATATCTTATATAAATGCAATTTATCCACTATACTTTTTTTTCTCATGTGTCATAGCATCAGCTGGGAAGTGAACCTGCTAACTCAGGACAACTGCTTGTAAAGCAGCTGTTGCTGACCTTTCAACCACCAATGCTTGACTATCCACTATACTTTAAACACTTTTTTAGAAAAATCTTTTATTGTACATATATGCATAGACAATCTTACATTTTGACTATTCTGCAGTCTTCTTCAGTTTTATTATGTTTTGTTATATTTTGTTTTTTTTATTATAAACATTTTTTGATATTATTTATATACTTATATATTTTATTTTATTCATTATATCATAGCTCTG
Source organism: Epiperipatus broadwayi (assembly GCA_028023455.1). Taxonomy (NCBI): domain Eukaryota; kingdom Metazoa; phylum Onychophora; class Udeonychophora; order Euonychophora; family Peripatidae; genus Epiperipatus; species Epiperipatus broadwayi. The sequence goes on along the minus strand of JAQFVV010006263.1, from coordinate 6,106,439 downwards.
AAGAAGTCTGCAGGACAATCAAAACTTAAAATTGTGTATGTATATATGTACAATAAAAGGTTTTTGCTAAAAAGTGTTTAAAGTACAGTGAATAAATTGCATTTATGATTCTATTTTGTTGAAAATATATCAGGTTTATAAAATTAATATTTAAATATATACTCTGTAATAATGTTTTTATATTACAAATATGCTAACAAATACTTTCTTTTATTTTAAAGTGTTAAATATTTTTGATTTATATATATTGTTAAATCATTGAACATTATTTTAGTTTTTTTAGAGTTTATATTTATTAGATGCAATATATTTGCAATCATGAAGCTCTGGTTAAGTAAAAGCTTATACTTTCAGAGTGATATTAAACATTTTGTTTCATATATATAATGAACTGATTTCGTCTTTAATAATATATAATAGCTTTCTGGATTTAAATTCATATAGAAACTTGGGTTTGAAGTAAAAAAAGGATCCCTTTTACTTCAACAAAAAAAGTCCAACAAAAGAACTAATGAGAAAAATTTGTTTAGCCTTGGGAATCATCAATTAGTAGTAATTGATAATTTCTGGGCAAAATCAAAGGTTAAAGGTGATCTCTGTTGACATGGATATTATCTCCTCATTTCTATTCTTTCTTATAATAACAGTCCATGGAAATATTTAATTCAATACATATATATTAAAACAATAACATATTAATAGTGGTAATACATTTTACAAATAACTATTATAAAATGCTGAAGTTTCAACTGATAAGCTTTTAAATTTAGAAGTATACATATTTGAGATTGAATTTGGCAAATATCATTGTTTATATTTGCATCTTTAATAAATAATTTAGGTTATACATGAAATTAGATTTTATTTTCATCTGCTTTGTAGTTGCAGTTAAAAGATGATGTGAGATGTTTAATTAAAATTTAATGTGAATAAAGCTTGGAAAAAATATACAAAATATTATAAATGTGCAAACATATTTTGAATTCATATTAGATATTGACATTATACTGATATCTGTCGTTAATATTATTATTATGCTGGTGTTTCAGCTGAATTCTAACAGCCATCATCAGTCAAAATCATTGAAGAAGGTTATGAACATTAGCATCAAGCAAATGTTTACATTGATAAATCCAAAATATATGGGCACATCTATCAGCTATGAAAATACTTGATTGTATATATATATATATATATATATATATATATATATATATATATATATATATATATATATATACATCTACTACTACTATCTATCTACTACTATCTATCTATCTATCTATCTACTATCTATCTATCTATCTACTATCTATCTATCTATCTATCTATCTATCTATCTATCTATCTATCTATCTATCTATCTATCTATCTATCTATCTATATATATATATATATATATATTCAGTGAAAAAAAATAATACATGTTATTATCCAAAAAGATTTCATTTTCTTGTGTGTATGTGTGTAATAATGATTAATCTTACTTATACTATGTTTTCTATAGAAATTTTCTGATGTTTTAAGCAGCCCTATTTCATTTTAAAAATCAATCAATATCTTCTAGATATTTATTCTCTCAGTCAAACCTGTTGTCATCTGTAACTCAGGAAATAACTTGAGATTCTATTAAACATAACCCAATATCATATAAATATACTCTTAATGTTCAACATGATCTCAAGCCTGAACGCAAATTTATCAGCAATTAATGTGATTAAACAAAGCAAATTCTTTAAAAAACTTCATCTTTAATTAACTTTTCTTATAAGTAAACATTTATATATGTAATTAATTAATTAAACACCAGTTCTAATGTTATTTAGTTACATCACCTATAGAAATCTTTGATATTTTCAGTGGGAGTATTTGATGGGAAAATCAACCAAAATCTTGCTAAACATATATTTTTGTCAAACTAGGTTGTCAATCAAACCTGACACTATTAGTAATTGTTTAAAAGCATTATTTCAATAATATTAAGGCAATACAAAAGAAGCTTCATGCTGACCTTTATGAATATATTTTCTGACATCAGGATTCTATATTGAATTAGTCTCAACTGACTTCTATAGATACTAATGGCATCTGAGTTTAATTGACAGAAATATCTATCTAACGAGATATTGGTTGAATTTTCCATCACACATTGCCACTTTTTTATAGAGAGTATAAGTAAATATTGTTAGCATTATTACATATTTATTTATTTATTAATTACATATTTAAATGTTTATTTATATGCAAAAGTAATTAAAATGAGTTGCTTATAAAATTTGTAGTTGTTTAATAACAATAATCCAACATTAAAGAAGCATTAGTTAAATAACTGCTAAATTTGCTTTCAAACTTTGTGATTATTTTGAACATTATAAACATTTATATGATATTGTATTGCTATGTTCAATAAAATCTCTCCTGATTTCCTGAGCTACTGATCATATTATGTTTGATTGTTAGAAATGTGTATCTAGCAAGAAAATGGTTGACTTTTTTTTTTATCAAACATTGTTATTTAAAATAACAGAAAATTTGTATGGAGAATATATGTTAATAATGTTAGCACTATTATATATTTATAGGGAATATATATATATATATATATATATATATATATATATATAATTGAAATAATAAATTTAACGGTTTACAAACTATTAAACACAATCCTTAAATCCACAGAAGTACTTTCAGTTAATTTCTTGAACCTGCTTCAACTGCCATTAAATTCAAAAACAAAGTGGAAGCAAACAACATCAATTCAAATTCCACAAATCTTGTATTTTAACATTAGCAGCTTGCCTATTTATTAACTGTGTTTTATTCCTATTTATAAAAATTGCCTCTTTAATTTTTTTTTATTATGGTTTCTCTCTTCATGAAAAATTTTCACATTTTCAAAATCAAATTTAAATTTATATATGTTTTTTCATGATCAAAGAAAACTGAAGGAGACATTAAATCACCATTATTTTTTTTTACTTTTTACACGCTTATATAACAATTCATGCTCCCTCAATCTTCTCAATACTGCACCTAGATTCACCTATATATGATAGCATACAATCACAAAAAATTTGATATATGATATTACTTTTCTGCTTGACAGGTATGACATCCTTAGAATTATTGACTAATTTATTAATATTGTTTGGAATGTAGAATGAAACATTAAACACATTCTTATATATATATCCTTAAAAAATTTCACTTGGGGTTTTGAAATAAATTGAATAGATATCCATTGTTTATTATTAATCTTCATTTCCTTTAAATCATTATCCTTTTTTTTAAATTGACATAAAGTATTGTTTATTTGTTCCATTTTATAAGCAACGTCAAGCAATTCTTTGGCAAATATCACAATATTTTTCAGTTTATCACTTTGGTAACAACATAATTTTTCATTCCGAAGCAAAAAAGATCTAAAACTTGCCATCTTATGCATCATTGGTACTTTTGATTTACAATTTATATATCCTCTTTTTTGCAATGGCTTAATTATTAATTTATAATTTAATATACTGTTATCACTTGAAATAATCAAATCTAAATATTTAATATTTTTGTCCTGTTACTTTTCAATAGTCCATTTCAAGCCATTCAACTTATTTAATTCCTCTACAAGCAAATTTATACTATTAGTATTTCCACAAACAAAAACATCATCCACATATCTTTTGTAAATTTTAATATCTCCAAAAAGTACACATATTTAAAATACTACTCTCATATGTAGATAAAACAAAATTGCAAACTTGTGCAACTACAGGCAGACTCATAGGCCAACCTTTAGACATTTTATAATATTGACCTTCAAAAGATGCAACAATGTTATCATTAAAAAAGTTTTTAAGAATCAGCAAATCCCCAAGTGAAATTTTTTAAGGATATATATAAGAATGTGTTTAATGTTTCATTCTACATTCCAAACAATATTAATATATTAGTCAATAATTCTAAGGATGTCATACCTGTCAAGCAGAAAAGTAATGTCATATATCAATTTTTTTGTGATTGTATGCTATCATATATAGGTGAATCTAGGTGCAGTATTGAGAAGAGATTGAGGGAGCATGAATTGTTATATAAGCATGTAAAAAGTAAAACAAATAATGGTGATTTAATGTCTCCTTCAGTATTCTTTGATCATGAAAAAACATGTAAATATAAATTTAAATTTGATTTTGAAAATGTGAAAATTCTTCATGAAGAGAAAAACCATAATAAAAGAAAAATTAAAAAGGCAATTTTTATAAATAGGAATAAAATGCAGTTAATAAATAAGCAAGCTGCTAACATTAAAATATAAGATTCATGGAATTTGAATTGATGATGTTTGCTTCCGCTTTGTTTTTGAATTTAATGGCAGTTGAGGCAGGTTCAAGAAATTAACCAAAAGTATTTCTGTGGATTTAAGGATTGTGTATAATAGTTTGTAAACCATTACATTTATTATTTCAATTATAATTACAATTTTGTTTTAATTAATGGACATTATATATATATATATATATATATATATATATATATATATATATATATATATATATATATATATATATATATATATATATATATATATATATATATATATATATTGTGCACTTTTTATTAGCCCAGTCTATTCTAAAATAAAATTTTAGTGTATAATTTTAAATTTTACAAATCCAATAATATTTACTTATTAAAAGAAGACAACAATGACATACCAGATCACAGGGTTTGAACTCGGGTTTAGCTAATGGAAATTTATAAATGATCTTAACTCAAGATACACATAAATAATAACCTATAGAGTCATATATATGCAGATGGATGGACAATTAATATCATTTATTATTTAAAACCAGGGAAGTTTAAATTGTATTTTGTAAACATGATGCGTTATAGAGACCAATAATTATTGTTTATGCGCAGTTGATTTTAAAAAAAATATGTTTATATTCAAATTGTATTATATTTAAAAGTGAGTAAATATTTATTAATTTTACCAAAATACTGATCTAAAATTAAAACAGTAAATTTCATCTTTATTTAATTTCTAAAAATATTATATTTCAATATTTTTTTAAAAAAAAAAAACAAATCGATCATTTTAAAATAATAAACCAAAAAAAAAAACTTGCAAGGTAAATCTATGTTGTTATAAACAGAAAAAGGTGGGAAATATTAACCAATCGAAGTGTCAAACAATATTTTACTAAAAAATCAAAGAAAGAAGAGAGGCTTCTTCTTAATCATAAAGAATAAGTAACTAGGTTTTTTTTCTTTCTTGTGATATATTTTTAAAAAAAAAGTTGGATTAAAAATTCCTAACATCTTATTATTTGCAAGCAGAAAAAGTAATGAATTGTAACTGTATCGATATATTGGATAATTATAAGCTTTATGTTTAAACTAATGGAATAAATTAATCGTTTTCTACTGGGCAAATCAATGGTCAATAATTCCCAATAATCTCTTGAAAATTAATAAATATTGAGGAAATAATCGGAGATGAATAATCAACAAATATACTCACTGAAAGGGAACAATAATTGTGCCATGGGGAAAATGAATTGCAGTAATAAACCAAAGGAAATAAATAAACACCGTCAATATTCAGTAAGGATAAATAAAAGAACTATAAATCTTGGGGAAACAGTTAAGTATATATATATTTAAGATTCAATAGAACTAAATTAGGAATAGCTGAAAAGTGTTCATTATCATTCTGGCTACACATAAAATCCTAATGACAATAAGGGATAGGAGAAGTATTTAATCTGAGCCATACCTGTGGGAATATCAGTTTTTATAAAGTTTTAATTGAAAATGTTGCATGACACATATATTTTGATTAAAATCATAAGTGTACCTTATAATATATATGGAAATATATGTCATCTAGAATAAATAAGGCAAGCCATAAATAAATTTTTTGGTATTACTAAACAAAGAACAAAAGGAAGGATTATTATTGCAATAACCCAAATACCTCGCGAATCTTAGGATAAGCAGAATCTTCAGAGAAAGAAGGAGAAAATAAAAGTTATAATAAGTTTATGCAGTGTGGAACAACCCAGAACGCTAAGAAATTTAAAGTTGTTATTATACTTTTAGCTGAGAATTTAAAAGAGAACTTGTTCCTAATGTTGGTATTTATACTTTTAATCTATGAGTTGTTAGTATGATAAGGGGGGACTAAATCATTTAATAAGGAATTAATTCAAGTGTTATATTAATAGTTATTTCATAATTAGGTTGAGATTAAAGATTATTAATCATTTAAATAAACAAATATGCTCAATACCCTAGTATGAAAGGTATAATAAGGTATTTAACATGATATATACGAATTCCAGAGGGCAGGGTGTGTTTACATGTGAGAACGGATAAAAAAGAAAACAATAATATTTTCTTATGTGAAATATAAAAGTATTAATTTTGTTTTGCTTATCAACCTCCAGAATTATAACTATCTTTTCTCCATTGTTTTTGTATTATTACTTATTCATCAAATATGTAACCTTAGTACTATTATTAGTTTAGAGGTTTAAATAACAGACCATGAATTGAAAAAAAAACAAGAGAATGATTGTTTAATAAAATATGTGTGATATGTAGGCACATATATAGGGGTAAATATCTTAACATACAATGGGAGATTGTTAGTTTTGTTTAATTATAACACTCCGAAGATTAATTTTCTATTGTTATTGTTATTATAATATATGTGTATATCATTTTGTTATAAGTTATTTTAAATTAGTTGTTAATGGTAATGTTTATTGTAATCATTTGTAATGAATATTATTAAAATTATTGTTTTGAAAGTTTTATCAAATTCTAAATGTTGCATTTCTTTTCTGGGCTCATTTTCACCACATCACATAACTCAAAATGTACAGTCAAAATTAAAATGAAAAGTCAATTCAGTTTAGAGCAAATCTAACAGTTTAATAAGCATAAATCTCTTAATAAAGATTTTTTACTTGTTACATGCTGCCTTGATCACATAGGTCATTGATGACATTGCCAATTATTAAAGTGTATTTATTAATATGAAATTAAATGATATATTAGTTATTAGTGAAAGTATTAGTGTTAATTACAGTTTAGTTAATAATATTATTTTAATAATAAGTATTAAAGAACATAAATATAAATCTTGATTATAGATTTAAACTATAAGCCTTTCTTAATTTGTGCACTATCCATGGAAATCTGTAAAATCCCTCTTGATATTCCATAGGTAGTATGAAGAATTAATAAATCAATGATTTTCCTGAGATCTCCTTATTATAAAGTTATTCTTGTGATTATTGCCAATCTTAATTATTAAAAATAATAGGAATCAAAGTTTATCTGTAATTATCTAACAGATTAATTTAATGAGTGATTGAATTAAAACTTAATAGTTATAAATATAATATAATATATTGGATATTATTGTTAGCCATGAGAGTATGTAGATACTTAATAAGGAGGAGTATCTGGGTATTCTCATGCCATTGAACAAATATTTTGTATTTGTTTAATGTTAAGGGGATGTGATCTGTTTATAGGTAAACGAGTCTCACATTAATTATATTTAAAATATGTCTTATCTTAGAAATGTTCAATCATGTAAAAGTAACTTGGGATAAATACTAACCTTATCTAAATTCAATTGTTATAGTTAAAGAAATGGTCGGGAAATAGTCAGTCTGTTAATAGTACCTAGCCAGAGTCCAAGTAGGGCCTAATGTAGGGACTTGGCAACTCTGCTTAGGGTCGTACCACCTATAGTCAGGCCACAATATATATATATATATATATATATATATATATATATATATACAATATATATATATATATATATATATATATATATTGTACTACAGTCTCTAATGAGATGCAAATGGAGAATGCAGTTAAGACAGTGTGGTTGAGTGAGTGCTAGTGTGTTTGTGCAATAGAAATACACGAATTTATTATCTCATCCACTTACTGATAAATAAACCATAACTCCTATACTAGTTTACATAGCTATGTGTAATTCTACTTGTATTATTGTCAATAATATCTTAGGTTATTATCATATTCTTTAATAATTTAATCTTAGGGTATTTAAATATGTTCACTAAATGTATAGCTTTGTATAAGATGGGCATATAGTGCTTTTCATAAATATCATGTTTTGTACTTAAGAGGACTAGTAAGTTATTTCATACCAAGTTACATATATTTTAATTTTGCTAGTTATCTCAGGATTTTTAATAAAATTTATAAATAATAACTGTTTAGATGAAATTATGACTGATATGTTCATGATATAATAAAGATAGCAAAGAGATTATTCTCAAAAGAAAACAAAATGGAAAATGGTGCAGATACATCCAATGAAGAATATTATATAGTACATCAAGTGCAAGTACAAACATATTTATTTAGATAAACATGTAGATGGTGATGATGACTTTCAACAAATGACAAACAACTATATAATAATTAATTTATTAATTATAAAACAATTGTATAATAAAATATTCTGATAATAAAAATAATTATAACAAGTTCTTTAAAGATTTCATATCTTATTGTGCTGTAATATCTACTTAAATGCTTTTTAATCTGATTTGTAAATATCAGTAGGTTATGTGTTATCAAATGAAGTAATGCAGACAACAAATCATCTATTGGAAAAGGTTGTATAATATTCTTTCAAATTCTTGAATGTTAACTACAAGTGAGATATAGGAATGTTTTATTGTATCTTTATGTGCATTAACAAATAATAATTCAAATAGCAATAATAACCATTTGTTATCAGTATTGAAAATTATTGCTTAACTTTAGGAGCGAATAAAGTATTTACCCAAATTATTATATTGTTATCATTCAAATATATGACTTAATAAGACCTGATGATCATGACTTACTATGTTTTTTAGATTGTATTATATTTTAAAACTTCCAAATCATATTAGGAGTCTGCTTCACTTAACTAATAATGTTTATGATCATCAACATCATAAGAGTATTTTAATGTACTGCCTAGCATTCACTTAATCAGATGACTATTTCTTGGGTAAATAAGAAAGTTAACCCTTTATGATTATTCCACTCTTGATTAAGATACCTTTATTGTAGAAAAACCTGAGATTAATTTTAAAAAGATCTATAAACATGTATCAAGCTAACCACTTAACTTTCCTGTATCAGATTACATCATAGTTCAAACCTTAGTACAAAAAATGTCCAGTATAAATTTGATAACAAACTTACATTTATACCCATTTTACAGATAATCATAAGGTGTTACATGTATCTTCTTTATACCATTGCTTTCTGGAGAACTTTATTTGAAACTACCACAGTAATAATAATTTTAACACTAAAATAATTGAACAAATATTATAGTTATATAATATCCATAATTCACTAATCCATGGTCTCTAAATAATATTCATGAAAATTTATCTAGGCACATTTAAATATTCTAAATCATGTCAAAAATTATTTGAAGTTTTAATAGTTATAAATGTCAAAAACGATGTTAACAGTTAATTTGTGTGAGAATATAATTAATTTTAGAGGTTGAATTTTTAAAAACTTTTAAACAGATTACAATTATTTATTAGTATTCCAGTGTATTTTGTTACACTAATTAATCTATTTATGAAAATAGCTTTTGTAATTTATATCAACTCAGACATATTTATGGAGATATTATATTAATGAATGTTATTTCTTTATCCTTAAGAATTATATTATATTGTAGTATTATACATAAACTAATTCATTGGTTAAATTAGCATTGATAGAATATCCAAAGATTTTGATAGCTTTCACAAAGATAAAGCAGAAAATTGATATTCTATAGGATCAAGTGAATTGATAGTATATGAGACTAAGCATAGCAATTAATACAACAACTTTAATTTATTTAATAATATTAGTTTGCAGATTTGGGTAGCTTTTCTATTAATACAAAATTAATACTACTTTAATCCATAAATTATCTGTGAATGTTTTCATGCTCCATGTAAGCCCAAGGTTGTTTTAGCTAATATCACTTTCAGAAAGTTATTTTAGTTTTAGAGAAGAGATAAATGATTTCTGCATTGCAATCTCAAATAATAATATTCCACAAGTGTTTTCACAAATTTCATTAATGAATGAAAAACACTTATAAATAGTTTCAAAATGACAAGAAAAGGCCCAGTTAATTTTCTCTACAAATGTTAATAAAATGGCTGATTCCAGATTTAAAACTTACATGGTCTTACAGGTACAATGATTTAAACAAAACTCTGCAAATTTTGGCAGGTAGTAGTATTTATAAATTGCTGTCATGTGATTTGTCCAGAAGAATTTTATTTTAGTTGCTATGGAGATGGTAGGAAACAGTTGATTTTTGAAAGTTATATAGATTTTAAAGTGCCAAATTTGAGATAGAAGTTTTAAAATAATAGTATGAATAGTTGAGGGTTATGTGAAAGTCTGAGTTCAAGCCCTCTATATATTACATATTGAAGTGCACATATGAAAAAGCCTGTACTGTAGAAAAAAATTCATATATTAAAATGATTATTGTTATTTTTGAGATTACAACATTGTTACACACAATAAATAAATATTAAAACTAATAATTTTATTTTATTAAATTTTAAAGTTCTCAATTTTAAATTAATAATTTATTTGTTCATCATTAATACTAAATCCATTTAATCATTTTATTATTATTCTTGTTAAATTGACCCAAATTAACATAAACTTTCATGTTTGCACAAATACATGTTTAACATAACGTTAAAATTTTCTATTCTGGTTAAATATAATATTGGTTTGTCTGGTTCTCTAATCATTTATTATTGTACTAACACTGTCCTAAATACTACCTTTTACTGTAGTTAATCTAGCATATTGTATCATGTATTTTTCCTATAAACAAATTTACTGTAGGATGCACATATTCTGGTATGCTATAATCAATAAAGATTGTCTGGAAGACATCTTGGATAATCTATTATATTGATACTCTTATAAAATATATCTGAATACCACTTATTAAACTTAGTATTGACCACAATAATAATATATCAATAGGAATGAAAATTGGTTCTATTTAATAAGCCTATAAAATTTTTTTCTAGTTTATGGCTATGCTTATTAATTCAAATGTCAAAATATAAGGTTACAATACATATGAGTCATATAGTGAAGTGGTGAATGTATAAGTCTATCATTTTTTATAATCTGGCTTGAAATCCAAAATTATAAACTTAAATTGTTTTAGAAAATTGGCCCATGAGCTAACTATAAAGCCTTCTGATGTTTGATATAAGAGTGCGTTTAGATCATTTTTGATTTAAAAAGTGAAAGAAAATCAATTAACTCTAGCTGATCATCTTTTTAACTGCCAAATGAATCTATTTCTCCATTATTTCTCAAAGCTTGAGAAGAGTTAGTTGAAGAACTTTTGACATCTGGTACGCTATTTGAGTACAAATTTAGTTTTATTTGTATAAGCACTCAGTTTTATAATAAAGTTAAAAAATAAATAAAGATATTCGTTCTTTTATTATTATCCATCTTATTTTTTTTAAAGATATTTAGACGGGGTGGGGAAGTCATTTTAGGAAATCTGAAGTCTTTTAAAATTTTGATCTTTTGATAAAGCTAAGATAGACAGCGATATATAAGAGAGAATAGAAGTAATTCTCCATTAAAATCAAACTAAATAAATCATAAATATCAAAACTTCTTCAATTTTTTTAATGATAGTTTTGATATTCAATTTATTTTAGCAAAACAAAATTTAAAAATTTGAAAATCACAATTTTCTACAGCAGTCTTTAATGATCAGTCATTTCTGAAGTCAGAGCTTTTCTGTCAATCTTTCATTCATCACTATTGATTTCTTTTATAGTAATTGATGCTAAATAAATTTGCTTCTCTCTCTCTCTCTTTCTTTTTCTCTATTAGTTTAGAAAAAGAAAGTTTTTGATGTCTGTTATATTTTTATATTTATCTTATTTTGACATTACAATAAATCAAAGTAAACGATTTAATTTTAAAAAAGCGTTGTAGTCGATTACCAAAATGCTTTTCCACAAAGTTTAATTTTTCCATTCATAAATAAATAAATGAGAAAAAAATATTATATTGTTTTGAATGTTTATCTTCAACGATAGATAACTGATTTATTATTATTGTTATACATGATTTCATTTTACATCAACGAATGATAGTCTATCTGTTAAAAACAATAGTTATTTCTATTTGGAGTTTAAGATCAATTCTTTTATCCAAAAATTAGAAGTGACTTCTATTTTTTTCTAGACTACATTTAAAAATAGACATCAATCAAGAATAAAAGATGGCTATGCAATCAGTATATACAGATTTTTGTCTGAATATATCTATTCAAGAAGAAAATAGTATTGTGATTTCCATTTAACATTTCTAGCTTTTCATTTAAACGGAATTAATCTATGTAATGTTGAATAAGTAATAGAAATAAGATATATAACATGTTAGTTTTTGACTACTTAATAATTTTAAGATAGCAAAAACTGCATTTCACAGTATCATCCATAGGCATCTGTAACTTATTTTCCTATCCTTGCAAATGATTTGAAAATATCGATATTTTGAATATTTACTCAAAAATAAGGCTTTCAGATTTAAAGTCATGTCAAGCAATTCAGAACCTAATGCCAGAATAAAAATTACAATTTCTATCTTTTTCTTTCTTTTTTCCCAACAAATTATTTAAATTGTTTTCTATCCCTTGAATGTTTGCTATTTTCTGTATTCACTATCACTAAATTTCTTTTAATGCTGTTATTATTATATATTGCTATGGTCAGAGAAATGAGAGCATTCATAGAGATATCCACCATTGAAAAATGGAAGTTGTAATGGTAGGTAAAATCTATTAATTAATAATGCATTACAATCCATTCTGAACAGCAAATATTTTTAAATTATGAGTGCCATGTAAGTCATATTGTTTACCCATTACGTATTCATATTACTTCTCCCTACCTTGTTATAGTAACCTTACAGTTATCATGTTAGTATTATAAATTAGGAGACAAATATTGACCTTACACTGATAATAGTTAAGACAGCATGATGAAATATGTTAGCAATATCTGTCATTGACAAATATGCATTAGATTCAAAATAAATGCATAAATGAAAGTAAGACTAAAGACAACTATAACTTTTTTGCAATACATATGTGATATCTGAATACAAGAATAATTTATATATTTGAAGTTTAGATGTAATTATAGGGGATTTGAACACAGACTTTCAAGTTCCCTTCAGCTTGCCATTCTATCTCATACAACTGTTACACATGAACACATACATATAAAAAAGATTAATTTCATGCTGAACTAGCACTCATCAATTGTTCCAGATCATTGTCTTCTACACACACATATATAATCAGTGCTCAGTTTATATTAAGAAAGCAAATCTTCAAATTTAAAAAAGCAAATCTTCAAAATTTAATGGATAGGCTTCAATGTACTCCACCCGTAAACTCTTCAGCCATCAATAATATGTTGATGCCAATATTATTGTGATGCTCATGTTGACTTTAAATCACTCTTATCCCTCATGTATAGTACATTATCCATTTAAATGCACAGAAGAGAGATGGGTAGGATTCAAGCTCAGTCTGTATTACAAAATTAAATTACTAATAGAACAATATTAATTAATAATATAACAATAAAAATAAAATAAATAAATGAGTACCTGATGTGTACAACGTTCTACACTCTCAGTTTATCTATTTTGAAATTGTCTCTCATAGCTTCTTTTTAAAAAAATTGTACCCTTATATATATATATATATTTGTAGGAGTAAAAAAATTGTACCCTTATATATATATATATATTTGTAGGAGTAAAAAATATCATTCAAAAATTATTCAGATAAGCAAAAAATAAATCTATGATCCCAATACTAAAATAAACACATGTAAAATAAACTTTAAATATTTGTAAAACAGTAACTAAATTTTTTTGACCATGCATACCAATTACTATTACTCTATGTATTTATTTAATATTTATAGTTTATGCTATTTTGTTAAATACCACCATTATGAACTTCAGCAAAAATTTTATATCAACCTAACATTAATAATTTTAAAGATCTAATAAATTACAGAGATAAATATATCTTTCAAATTTTCTATAAAATATTTGCTTTTGTCGTGCCATGAAAAACATCCTTATATTAACACAAAAACTCATTTACTCATCTTGGTTTGATATAAAATATTTCATTTATATCTACTCTACATAAAAATACTGCTGTATGCATTATCCACATTTGTTGTGTTTGCTATATCTTCATAAGTAAAATACTTATTTTCTTTAAGCTTACATTGTGTATACAGTAATACATTTGTTTAATGCATAAAAGTTGAAATTTTAGGACCTTAATATAAATTTATATATTAATTGTTGGTCATGACAGACAAACATCTCATTACCAATCTATATAAAATAAATTTAAAATATCGTCAGTTTCACAATATAAAATCTATTTCATGCAGTTCAAAAATTAATATTTATAAGTGTATATTTACTTATCTCGCTTATTTTTATCTATGATTATTTTAAAAGACTACAGACAATAATAAATAATGCCACCTAGTGACTCTAGGAATACAATGCTAGTTTCATGTTCCCTATATTAGGTGGAATTAAAAAGGATAATGAAGCTTCACTATACTATTTTGAAGCCAAACTGAGGCTAAGCTCATTACCTTTAAGTGTTGTTATCAAAATGTAGGAAACTTTTAGTTTCTTAACAGCAAAAAGATTTTAACTAACATCATTGTGAAACACTTCAAGTCAAGTGCAAAATAGAGGGGGAAATGCGAGTCAAGAAAACTGATGAAGGAAAAGAATCCAGTTAACAAAGAAAACATCTCAGGTGATTTGAACTATATGTCACCCAAAATATCACAAGGGAAAGAGGAAGTGAATGTCATTGAAGGCTTCAAAAAGTTTAAAATTGAAAACAACGTTATTTAAAAAACAAAACTGATTAAGAAGAACAAACAATAAAATTCTAAATTTCAAAATAATGAGAAAAGTAAGTCAAACAAATTATTAAATGCTAATAACAAAGAATTCAAGTATAAAGAGGCATTACAATCAAAAATGAAACTCTACACAAATGTGAAAACTGGAGGGAATAGAAGTATGAGGTAAATAACGTAATGCAAGAGCCTTATGATAATATAGTGGATTTGACAAATGAGAAAGATGAACAATCAACTGTTTTACTGAAATCATTCAATGAATAACTTTTAATAAGGATTGATAAATTTAAGGAATAAAAGCAAACAATTTTTTTTACCAAGAACATTTCATTTGACATGCTGGATGCTAGACACTCCAGCTAGAAATATCATCTTTGTAACATTAGTAGAATTTTGTTGTAATATTTGTGAGAACAGGGCTGTACTCCTCAATTCTTCCTCAGGGTTTATGGTGGCAATCATTGGAAGTCTGATTTATGGATGCGGGCTTTGACAATTATTGCCACTACCTGGAAAACCTGCCATAAGGATACTGGGTCAAAGTTTTCAGCACTGTTTCTGCTCTGATGGGCTGATGAGTCCCCTTGATGGATTGTTTTTGGGGGCAGTGCAGATCTGTGCTCATCACTCATTAATTTTTTTCCCAGTTGGCATTCCAATTTCAGGTAGATAGACAAAGTGGTCCCTGTCCATTTGGACTGGTGAATTGGGAGACAGAGATACCTAGAATGGGCTCAGCTGCATGGATAAAATTTTAGATCTATCTTTGTACATTTCGAAACATGCAAGCTTAGTCACCTGCTATCAAGACACTAAATCCCAGGCTCATTCTTTTGCCTCTATGCATCATATTAGTCTTTATAGTCTGTGCCATGCAAGATGTGTCAATATTGAATTTCTACCTCTCTGAATACCATTTAATGTACTCTAAGTCTAATTTTATCATAAGCTGTAACCAAATTTTGGAATAAAATATTCTATATTTTTATTAAAAAAAGTCTATAGACAATATCCAGTTATAATGTGTATATATTAATTTTTGTATAATAATTGGTTTTGAAAATTCACTGTTGTTCAAATGTGTGTGTGTAAAGAAAATCAATGAAAACATTTTCAATATTTTCTTTTTAAAAAAAAATTCTTTAAATTGAATACATTTTTTTAAAAAAAAAAGATTGAGAATTATTATTGTTATTTCTAGAATCTAGTGCTCTAACTTTTCTATCATTATTACTTTGAACTAAAATAAAGAAATTAATACTAAAACAATACTACCTTTTGAATCTTAAGTAAAATGCATTAGTTAAAAATAATTGTTTAATCAATTCTAACGTGTATAATGATTTCTTTTATTTGGACCCACTTTCTGATCCAATAATGAAGCTTGTGATGACATTTTTAATGGCTGAAATACATTAATTATTTGGATTATTGTATTCAAATATTTCATGGTTTGTTTGAATTATAAGATGAGAGAGAGACATAAACTTAAACGAATCCATTATTCCATTAATCACTGATAATTAACACAGCTCCTTGAAAATCTAGTTGAGATGAGAAATAAACTTTTCCTCTCTCTTTTTCTTTACTTAGCACTTCGTATTATCATAAGTTGTGAAATAATAAATAAATTAAAGTCCTTGCTTTATTATAAAATTTTGTGACAATTTTTTTCATGACTATATTGTTCCTTTCAAGAGCTTATATTATTTCATTCATATTTCCCATCCTCTCATTCATCTGATTATCACATTTGAGAGTCTTTTTATATTCCCGTCTTCGATATAACATTCTTTAAATAAAGTAATTAGAAAAAATAAAATTTTAAACATTAATATTTTGTTGTTAAAATAATAATTAATCATAATGATTTATTTCCATTATTTTAATATTTATTACTAAAATTAATTATCAATAATATTAGTACATTTTTACATTAAACAAATAAATATGTTGATGTGTGTGTGTGTTTGTCTACGTTTATTTCCATACGTAGATTTCTTATGATCAGGTTGTCTATCCATAATCAAGAATAAAATTATATTTCATGTTTCGCCATTTTAATGCCTATTATTATAGAAACCATTATTTATTTTATAACAAAATATATTAATTGGCTATCTGCAAGAAAATTAACTGCATATTGTAATACTTGTTTGTTTTCTTGCAATTATTATTATTATTATTATTATTATTATTATTATTATTATTATTATTATTATTATTATTATTATTATTATTATTATTATTATTATTATTATTATTATTATTATTATTATTATTATTATTATTATTATTATTATTATTATTATTATTATCATCATTATTATTATTATTATTATTATTATTATTATTCTCATTCTCTTTTTTAACAAACTTTTACATGAAACTAATTGTTAATAAATACATAAGCAGAAAAGATAGATTTTAATTAAAATATTCAGCTTTATTACTGTCTAGCATGCTTTCAATATATCACATATATCATATTCATATAGCAAAAGCATGCTAGGCATTAATAGAGCTGAATTTTTTTTTAAAAGTCTACTTTTTCTGTGTATGTGTTCATTATATTACATTGGCTCTGAAAAGAAAAAAAATTATAGTTGAATTAAACTAATTGCAGCAATTTCCCTTCCTTTCAAAAAATAAAAATAAAGAAAACATATGTCAATTAAAATTATTTCTTTAACATTAATATTACAACTGTTTCTTCTACTCTTTTCTATTCCCTATATTAACTTTTCTTTTATTTTGCATTTATACATCTTTTGTCATACACTTCCTACTTATAATAGACATTAACACTATCAAAATCTATTGATTTTATCAAATATTTTCTAAATTATAACATGCAACATTAACAATATTATACAAGAAATTAATTTAATATCATGGAACATTCATTAAAATGTTCCTGATGTTATATTTACACAATATGTTCAATAATTCCGTGAACATGCAGATTATGCAACTTAAATGTTTGTTTATAGCATTATTTATAGTTTTATGTATATAAAATGAATAAATGTTTATTAATGTTTGTTTGTGAATAGGCTCAGAATATGTCAATAGATGAGAAACATTACTTATCTTTGAAAAACTTTATAAATATATCTTAACCTTCTAAGCTTTACAAATATTTACCCTTTCTGATTTACTATCCCCTACTTTCAATCTCTTTTGATTATTAATAATATTTGGACATCCACATATTATCTTATTCTACCAACATATTGGTAATGTTTTTAAATATATACTCATACTTATTTTTTCATTCTTTTATAATATTTGTTCACATTCTAATAATTTTACACATGGTAAAGTTGCTATTTTATCAACTTGAATTATAATTTTCTTTGTCTTCTACTCCAATTTATATTTCATATTTTATATTATTCACTCCATATTGAATACTTTCTTTTAATCCTTGTGGAAATCCTTTACTGAAATATCTTTCTTTTGCATAGTTATGAGCTGCTTGAACTTCATGCACTTAACTAGATTTAAATCTACACTCATATCTATTCTAATTATTATTTTTTGCTTCTTTAGAAACTTTTTCTACTATTTCTATTTCAGGTTTAGACATATTGAATTTTAATTTATTCATAAAATTATTTTTATTTTTAAAATCTTCTGTAATTTCCTTTTGAAGTTTCATTTAACTACTACATCCATTTCCATTTTATTTACATTCTTCTGTACATCTATATATTGAATACAAATTTGTTCAACTCTTCATCTTTAATATCATTTCTGGAATATCATTTTTTTCTTTCTTATCCAAATCTTTTGAAGAAATAAATTTTTTTCCTGGTAATCTCATTTATTTATTATTTTCTTATTATCTTCTATCACTGTTTTTTCAAAAAATTTTATTTTATTTGCCAATATTTCTAATTTATCTATATTTCTATTTAATTCATTCTTTTCATTTGATTTTGTTTCATTTATTTTAGATTGGCTCATTTCTTTATCATTGCTTGTTTTGTATCTTATTTATTTGATTCATTTTATATGTTTTCCCCTTTTGTATATTCAATTCCTTTTTAAAATTTAATTATTCCTCTTTGTTGAATCTACTAAAGGTTTGATCATTTTTTTAAAACCTCTTTCAGTTACATCTCCCAAATCCTGATATCACTGATCCCAGTTTTTGTTTATTTACACATGTTTTTATTTTATACTCTTGTTTACTCTTCTCTATTTTGTTTTCTAGAGTATAAAAATTTTTGTTGCATTTGTCTGCCTTTGCTGATTTTTCTTTACATCATTTCATTTTCTCTATTTTACTACCATTTGTGATAATAACTACAATATTTGATTCAAATCATCTTTCTTTTGACTGAATTTTCTTCTTTGCTACCTCATCTTGTTGATCTCTGGATTGTAATTCTATTTTCATTTCATTCATATTAAAAAAAATATTAATGTTTTAGATAAGAAAGGGAATGAAATCTATCTCTTATCAATCATAACTTTCATTAAGAACTGGATATATATTTTAAATACATTTGTTTTTTTCATCTCACACGTCTCTCATTTTTCTTTAAAACTATAACTTATTACTCATTAATTAAATTATTTTATTATATTTTATTAATTTCTTCCTCATAAAAATGACCTCATGTGATGATAATTTCTTGTCTCATTTTAGCTCAAATATTGGGTTATTTCATCATGCTCCATTTTTTTTCATCATATATTATTACTATCTTTTCCCAAAATTTTAGTCCTATCATGTTCAATAAATCACATGTCAAACTCATCAAATTATCAATTCTATGACAAGATTTTCTTTAAAAATTTGTGATTGTGAACTACCAACATTATATTACTTTAAAGACATAATAATACTTAATGATCATAGACTATATTTACTAATATAATCCATTAAAATAAGCAAAAACTAGATATTATATCTCAAGTAATTCTGATCAAATCTAAATATAATAATCAGGAATGAAATGTCTGATATACATTTCATTGACAATCCCAGGCATTATTTATTTGAAATTTTATGAAATTTTTTACATATTCTTTGGTGCAAGTCAAACAACAAGTTCTCTACTTGGAACCAATACATACCTTTTAGTCTACTAATTCTTTAAAATTAAAATTCACTTCAAAGTTATCTATACAATGACTTATTTTATATATCACAAAGATCTTCAAAAGAATACATCCTATTTCCTTATAACCAATATATCTAACATTACCAAAAAAAACAGATTATGGATCTAAAATGCTAGATTATTCATTGGGTCATTACATTTGCTTAAATTTATTTATCACACTTTTTAAATTACATATCTATTGCAGATTTTATTTATCTCAAACAGTAAAGAAAATTGTTTATATTAGGAAATATCAAATATACTATTGAAGAACTACTGATATGTGCTTTCTAACAAAATTATTAAATTATTTTCAGTGAATATAAGCTTATTCACGTTTTCTCTCAAAGATATAAGATTATCAAGTCATTATTTTTAGATGTCTACAATATATAATAGTGAGTTCATAAAGATCCATACTTTTCTTATCAGGATATTTTTATTGTGGACCACATTGGGCTTTAAATTATAATAATTGTAAAAATGATAAGCATTTATTGGAGTAATATCCCACTGATGGGAAGTACAAATTGTAAAGATGTAAAATTTATAATTGAAAATGGATTTCAATTCCATTCCAATTTGCAAATATTTCTAAATTATGAATGCCATGCAGATCTGGTGGCTTACCTTTTATATATTCATGCTACTTCTTCCTACTTTGTTACATTAGCCTTATGCTTAACACACTGGTGATATAAATCATTAGATAAATATTGAATATTATGCTGCTGATGATAAAGAGAACATGATGAACTAATGTTATAAACCCATCACAAAATCTGTCATTGACTAAATAAAATAAATGTATAAATGAAATTGAGACCAAAAAAACACCAAAGCAATAGATAATAACGATATAAATTTTATTGCAATACATATATGAATAATATACATTACAAAATGAAACTAATAATGGAACAATAATAAAATAAATAATAATAAAATAAATAAATGAGTACATGATATGCACAACATTCTATTCTCTCAGTTTATCTATTCTGAAATTGAAAATCCATAACTTTTTTTAAAAAAATTGTATTCCTATATTCTTTTGTAGAAGTAAAAAAATATTGTTGAATAATTGTTTAATTAAATTAAAAATAAATCTATCATCCCAATACTAGAATACATACACATATATATAATAAACTTTAAATAGTTATAAAACAATAACTACATTATTTTGACCATGCATACCAATTACTATCGTTTTATGCTTTACTTAACCTGTATAATTTATATTATTTTGTCAAATGTTACAATCATGAACTTGAGCAGAAATTTTATATCAAATTATTATTAAATCATAAAATCTCTTATAAATTACAGAGATAAATATATCTTCTAAATATTCTATAAAATATTTGCTTTGTCATGCAATTTAATTTTAAATAATCTCTTTAAATTGAAAAACATTTTTACATTAACACAAAAAATGCATATACTCCTCATCTTGCTTTAATATTAAATATTTTATCTATTTTTATTCCACATAAAAATACTACTGTATTCATTGACCACATTATTGTGTTTTAATACATCATCATTGTAAGTAAAACATATTTCTTTAAGCTTACATTGTATATACAATAATACATTTATTTGTTTAATGCATAAAAGTTGGGTTTTGTTGCTCTAATATAAATATAGACTTCAACTGGATGTTTATGGTATGTGAAAATCTCTTTACCAATTTATATAAAATAAAAATATTTGCTCAGTTTTACAAAATAATGTATACTTTATGTCATTCAAAATTAATATTTATAAGCATGTATTTATATATCTTACATTTATCTAAGCTTATTTCAAAAGACTATAAACAATATCCAACTATACAATTAAGAATGTGAATATATTGTAACAGTTAAAAAAATGGTAATTGGGCCCCTGTTGTCAGTTGTGACATATTTTTATACTTTATGGTTTAAATCTAGATAATTAAATTAAACAAAAGGGATGATAATGATGGTTTTGTTGTCACAACCATTCTAAAGTATTTTATTTGTTTTAAGTTACTATTTGAAAAAAATCCAGGTGCCAAACCTTCTCAAAAGAGAATGTTTACTTATAATTATTTAACTTAACATTCATCCTCAATTCAAAATCATTTTCATAACACCCCATCATATACTTCAGTGGTCTGCATGTTCTCAAGAGTAGTAGATATCTTTATGAACTAGCACATGTGTATGCTAAGATTATAATATTTAATCTTATGAAAAATAAATTGGATTAATAAAACAATAAGATAGTCATTTATTAATAAAGACAAAATGTATGTAGTTTGATTATAGCTGTATAATAATAAATTCAAATATAAATTTTCAATTGAGCATAAAATTATTGAGATCATTTTAATAAATGGTTCATATATTTCTTTTCCATCTCATTTAATACTTTCAAATATAGATAGAAAATCAATCACATGATACTTAATCTATCTTCAACAAATAATTCATCTGTTTAGTTTCTTCCCATTTAGTAATTTCATATATAGATATAAAAGTCAATCACATAATACTTAATCTATTTCCAAACCGTTTAATTTTTTTCCCATATAACAATTTCATATATAGATATAAAATAAAACATAGAATCATTAATATCTTTTTTTTTAACAAATAGTTCATAGATTTTAATTTTACTTCTAGTAATTCCACATATGTGTATATATATACTTTTAGTTTGAGTTTGTACTTGTAATTCAAATGTAAAAATACAGGATACCATCACACAATAATAATTTCTTTTAATCTTTAATAATTTTAAAGTCTCTTTTCCATATTATAGAATGAATATTTTAATATCTTATCATTAAAAGAAATGTTTAACATTATACATTTTCTTCTCTGCAATTATTGTCGGTCTTTGCATAAATTTTTATGAAGTGTATATTTCTTCTCTTCACACACTGAATACATAAATTAGCTTTATATTAATATAGTGCATATAAAATACATATAAGTTTTTGGAAATTTAGCTGTGTAGTCCAGTTCTTTTCTTTTACTGGCAGATTATAAGAGGTAGCAATATAATTTCACATAGGCATTATTTACTGGACTGGTCTGGTTGCATGCTCTGAGTTTTCCAACTGACATGTTGCTTGTTCTCACCTATCTTAACATGTTGAACAATTTACCATTGTAATAAGACATTCTTATAGCTTTTAATGTAAGCTTTGCAATATTAATTAGCAGCAATGCAAAATCTTTTCTGCATGGTGCACTTCAATTGCTTCTTGTAGTTTGGAATCTGTAAATTCACACTGGAACAAAGTTGACCACTGAATGAATAACTGCTTACTGTCTGCCTCATTAGCTTTTGTACATATCATAATGTACATTATCTTTTTTGTTATCTGCAGCATTTATCATAGTGATAAATAGTCAATTATTTCAGATCCCAGAGAAAAATATTCCATTGTATTCTTCAACAAAAGAAAGAAATAACTGTTTGATTTTGTTTCTTTATTTACTATGTATTACAAGAGATGCATTCTTTTCTGACTTTTATTATTTTATTTATAATTAAAAAAATATTATTAATTCATAATTATTTGTCTTGGGTTTAAATTCACCATTACATTTTTTATCTAAATCAGTAAGATTTTATTTTCAATGTGATTCAAAATAGGTAAAATTAGAAAGATGTTAAAATGCTCTTTAATTTGTGAACTGTGTATGTACACACACACACACACACATTATTCTTCAAATATGATTATGTAGCTGCTATATTCCTGCGACTATAATATATATTCAACTATTGCTTTTCAAAACTCATAGATATTTAAATCTGTGTATAGATAATCAATAAAACATTTTTCTATCAATATTTTCTTCTTTAAAATCTATTCAGGTAAAAACATGCCATATTAAATTTTTGGAGATTTGACATATAACAGAAGTTTAAATATAACTCCAATCAGCAGTATGGACAAATCATCTAGTTTATATTATCAAAAAGATAAATTACCAAGAAATGTAATAAAGCTGAAAAAATATAGTCATTACACTTTTAATTTAAAAAAGTAAGATTCTAACATTTTTAAAATATATTTCTTCAATATTTCTAATTTAATAGATAGATTTAAATTATTTTTTTATTAATATGTTCATTACATTCCTTACAAATTTTTCAATAACATGACTTATCTACAACAATTCATTTGTTTAAAATATTGCAAAAGGTAGTTATTGATATTTTCCTTTTTTTTTTTTTAAAGATACCCCATAAGAAATGTTTTTGCAGGGGTATGTGCATATTGAATGAAGAGAAAATAACAGAGTTGTAAATGGCTCAGATTCTATACATATGTAGCTAAAAAGGGTTAAATTTAATACAATGTAGAATATTAATATTAATAATTGTCTTTTTATTATCAATCTTACATTTCACATTGTAAAAAAGATTTAATTTTTTTTAGATAGAATCTACCTAAAATGTAAAAACAAGTGATTACTTCAAAATAATTGCTTACAAATAATAAAATGTTATTGTAACCATGCAGGAAATGAATAAACATATAAATAAAAATACAGCTATAACTTGTCCAACAGAACTATTCATGATGCTTCCTCTTCTGATCACAAAGTCAAAGTATATACATAAAAATTTATTGGATGGAGCTGGCATATCAAACAATATTTCTGAAGAAGTTAAATGGGGTTGAGTTTGAAAAAGTGCATTGCCTATCTCAATTTTAGTGGATAAGAACTAAAACAACTTCTCTGAGGACTTTTACTGTATGATAATCAATTCCTTCATTTCCTTCATTTTATATAGATGTCACTTTACTTATGAATATTGTAAAACTATTGAAATTACAGCTTGAGTACCCAGATACTGGCTAGCATATGAAGTTGCATTTTTACCTGTGTAAAACCTCTTATTTTGCACATATCCATTATGATATTAGAACAAACCCATTATTTGAACTTTCATCTTTCTAGGTTTGAGTGATCATAGTCACATTGTATTATGACCAGTAAATTTAGTACTTATTATACGGCTTTGAATGTTGTGTTACACTGGTCTATATATACATATAGAATTAATTTTATATATTCATTGCTAAAGTAGAAATAAACAATTCATGATTTGATACATTTTTTAATTTCATTTATTTTTTGCATATTTTTTAATATTTTTATTTATTTTTCATTTACAATTTACATAATATGAGAAATTCAGACTGGAATCATTAGAAGTTGTCAGGATGAAGTGCCTAATATATGACTAGCTTTTGTAAGTACATGTTTTTTATCCTTTATTCATTTTTTTTACTGCTAAATAAATTATTTTCCAAAAATATATAAATAAAAATTAGAAAAGAAGCATCAACATATGAATCTATATCAAAACCTATTTGTTTCTGTCTAAAAATTTAATGCAGTTTTTCATTGTAAAATCAAATAACTAGAATAAGAGAAAAAATTAAAACTATTTAGATAAAAATTCATAAAGAATTCACATTTTATCATACAAAAACATGGTACATATCTTTCAAAAGAGAAGACAAAATTAAAAGAATGATGGAATTTCTGCATGTGTAGTCCACTGAATTTTACCACTGATATGAAATGAAATTGAAGAAATTATAAATGTTAACAAACAAGTGGTGTTTGCATGATTTGGCCAAATCTGGTTAAAAAAATTACATTCTTTAAATTGAATACATTTTTTTAAAAAAGATTGGCAATTATTAAACAAAATTATTATTCCTAGAATGTTTAACTTTTCCATTACAAATACTTTGAACTAAAGTAAAGAAAATAATAAAACAATATTACCATTTGAATCTTTAGCAAAATATACTAGTAAAAAATAATTGTTTAATCAATGTTTTGGTCATGTGATCAGCTCAAGCATAATTGAGTGAATTGTATGAAATTTGTGTTTTAATTTTGTAATTATTGGTATAAATTGTCATTTTTTTTATTATAAAAAATGGTCATATCATGACTACATGGAGATTAATCAATGTTATTTATCACTGGGATGGGTCAGCAGGGGTTTTGGGCAGTTCTTAAAATTCAAAATGGCTGTGTGCACATACTAAATCATATCAACATTTTTTTCCACAACCATATATTTAATTCAAGTGTTTAGATTGTTTTCTTCAAATGTTCCACTCTATAAGTCATCAGACTATCACATTCAAAACAAAATCACTTTTTAAAACCACTAAACATCACATGATCACTATTTCTTATACTAGCACATTGTTTAAAATCATTTTTTATTCCCATGTTCAACATAGCTTTTTTTAAATAAGCTAATTAAAACAAACAAAAATAAAAACAATAAAATTTTACATATTAATTATCAGAAAGATTTATTTCCTTTATTTTAATATTTGTTATTAAGATTAATGAACTGCTTTGGTTTTCTTGGATCATGAAAGGACATCTAAGTGTACATTTTATATTGACAGTGTTAAAATTCTTTATGGAAAAAAAATAATAATAAAAGAAAAATTAAGGAGGCTATTTTAATAAATAGAAATAAAATGAATATAATTAATAGACAAGCTGTTAATGTTAAAATTCAGGATTTATGGATTTGAGTAGATGATGTTTGCTTTCATTATGTTTTTTTAATTTAATGGCAGTTGAGGAGGGTTAGGGAATTAACTGAAAATACTTTTTCTGATTGAAAGACTGTATATAATAATTAATTAAATTAATTACTATTGTTGTTAATATATATATATATATATATATATGTTTACAATAAACACATAAATAGGTTTATGTGTGACTGTTTGTTTACATTTGTTCTCACATGCACACACATACTTTCACACTTCTTATGACTAGGTTATCTATCCATAGTCAAGATAAAATTATACTTCATGTTTTACTATCTTAAAGACTATTATTTTAATAATCATTTTTTACTTCATAACAAAATATATTAATTATTCATAAGAAAATTAACTAAATAATATAACACTTATTTTGTTTTCTTTCATTTTTTAATTATTATTCTCCTTCTTAACAAACTGTCATAATATATACACATTATTAAGTAAAGGTCATTTTAAAAATGCATGCATAGTGACAGAAGATAGTCTGAGTTTCAACACTAGTTGATGGTTGCAATTTGCTGGATATAAGATAAGGGATACACTAATAAAAAAAGCAACCTGAAATAAATGTTTTTAAAAAATTGTATTTTAATTAACTCCAAATATATAAAAAAATATCTTTCGTATTTAATTCAATTTCTATAAAATATTTAATGGTAATTCTGTTAGGTCATAATGAAGAAGTTAGGATGAAATGGATTGAACAACCCATGGTCATGCCCTAGATAGTGTATCCACTTAGATAAAGATATTTGCACAACAATGTGATAATTTTATCTTAATAAGTGGGTTAGAGTAAATGAAATGCAATATATATATATATATTTACACCTTTCAGCTTTTAACATCATGTTTGAGTTAATTTTCCTCATTGTTAGCATGATTTTGAGAAGACCTAAATAACTATATAGATTGGTTTAACTTAAAATGTTCCGAGTAAAAATTTTAGACCATTAGTTTGAAAAATATAATAAAAATAATGCAGAATTACTAAGTGGAGACAATGCAATCTGTACCATTTACTAAAAGGTTAATTACTAGAAACTAATTAGAATCTGTTTTCAATGTCATCTAACATCTATTATTATATTTGTAAAATGAAATCTAATTCCTCGCAATAACCAACTCTATGTTAAATGAGACAATAATTATGTTAATGCCTTTATTTTTTGGAACCCACAAAAACAGTGATGTGTTTCAGTTTTTTTATTACTTGATCTGACAGGAACTTACATGGCGTGATCAATTCAGAAGAACCAGTCTTATGGAAAAATATCCATTAAATTTACAGTATTCTAAAAAAATAACTATTTTGAGAGAGATTAAGCATACTTTGATGTTCATAAAACATTGTTAATATAATTATTTTCATTTTTAATTAGTTATGTAAATATGAACATTGGTTTAAGTTAGATACACAATGTTATTTTATTTTAAACAGAAAATAGTACTATTTTAAATTAGACACAAAATAATATATAATTTCAATAAACCAGCATACTTTAATGGAAATATTAATTATGAGAAACCAATAAAGTTTCACGCATTATTTTTAAAAGACTAGAAAAATTAAACAAACGGTATGATAAAATAAAAAAGTGAGAAACTATTAAAAATTTATACAAATAAGAACATCTTAATAATTATTTATTGAAATATTACAAATATAAAGCTCATCTTCATTGTTAGCTTTAACTATATATCATTATTATATTTCAAAACATTCCATCCCCTATTATTTGTAAAATGAGTGCATATACATGTCTTACAGTATATATATATACACTAATAAAAAAAATACACAATTTTTTCTCTATAAAGCTGCTTTAATATTTTAATCAGCAGATTGGTTTTCATCAGAAAGAATAGCAAATGGCCACTTTCAAAATTTAAACATTATAAAATTACAAACATTCACATATCAAATAACAAAATTAATTCCTATAGATTAAAATTCCTTTTTATATATAAATCTTTTTTTAAAACTTTCTTTTAAAAAACTTTCCTTACAAAATCTCCTATTATAACCCATTTCTTACACAATATTTTTTAGCAATCAACCAATTGATAAATATCTCGTACTTATTGTTTTAAAACAACAAAATAACAGTAATGACGTATCGTAAATTCTAATGAATTTCACCAGCGTCATTCATTCAAGCATGTAAAAGTAATTTAAAGTGATTATTTAATATCTTCACGCTTTCACTTTCAAACACTTAAGATTCGCCCATGCAAAAGCGTTTGGGTTCGAAAAGATAGATGGCCATTCTATCTTTTCCAAAGACTTTATCATGTGGTTGAAGTGTTAGTATTCATTCATTTTATATTTAAAATCCAAAGCGCATGTGCAACAGTTTAATGCTGTTTAAATATTATAATTACATTTTTATAAAATTCTTATAAAATATTTATAAAATAATACAAAATCCTTCAAAAATAAAAAACTTTACAAATATAAATTAATTATTTTAATACATGTGTGTACAATATAAGTGACTCTATAAGAATTGCATATAGCAACACTATACAAAAACCTTGTACAAAAAAACTCAAAAAAACTTTTTCTAAAAAACTAAATCCATATATATATAAACATGCATATGCTATTATATATATAAAAAATCACTATACATATTTTACTAGTCCACATGTAAAATGAAAATAAAAAACAAGTAATAAAGCAATTAAAAATAAAAAATAGAACACTAAAAAACAGTTCTCTAGGAAACAAAAAAAAAACAAATAAACAAATCCTAGGAACCTAAGTAATTCAAGGATGTGATAATACTTATATTCATATTCAAACCATGAGGAAGTAATGTCTTAAATTTAAAAATAAAAAAAAACTTTTTCTGCTTCCTCTCTCTCATGAAAGAAAAATTATCCTCCAATATAGCTACTCTTAAATCATCAATCAAGTGATCAGGTAAATTAAAATGTTTAGAAACTGGTCTATCTTCATTTTTATGTAATACATCAAACCTATGATTAGTTATTCCAATATGTTGATTGTTTTCTGACTCACCTATGTAACAACTCAAGCATTTATTTCATTCTATTAAATATACTAAATTCATACTTTTACAACTGATGTAGTTGGAGATATACCATTTAAAATCATGAATAGTATTCCCCTGAATCATTTTCATAACAATGATATGTTTGCATGTTAGACATCTTTTATCCTCACATGAAAAACATCCCTTTTTGACACAAAATTAGTAATAAAATCTGTCCTTACAAGTTTATGCCTAAGTATCATATGTCTACAATATACAACTTTAAGTGAATAAGGAAAAACAGATATCAGATAATCTATAGAATTTAATATATTAATATGTTTCTGTAATATTCTGTTAATTTGAGGTAAATCATCATTAAAGGTAAGAACCAGTGGGGTACTATCTGTGTATATCTGGAGACATAGACCATTTAGGGATAGACTTGTAAGGACAGATTTTTAGTACTAATTTTGGGTCAGAAAAGAGATGTTTTTTATATGAGAATAAAAGATGTCTAACATGCAAACATATTATTGTTATGGAGATAGTCCAGAGGAATACCATATGGGATTTTAAAAGATATATTCCCAATTATGTCAATTGTAAAAGCATGGATTTAGTATATTTAATAGAATGTAATAGGTATTTAGTCATTACATAGGTGAGTCAGAAAACAGTCTACATAATAGAATAACTAACCATATGTTTGATATTTTACATACAAATGAAGGCAGACCAGTTTATAAACATTTTAATTTACCTGATTACTTGATTGATGATTTAAGAATGATTATATTGGAAGATAATTTTTTTTCCATGACAGAGAGCAACCAGAAAAAAAGTTTTTTTTATTTTTAAATTTAAGATGTTATATTCTCATGCTATGAATATGAATATAGGTAGATATCACATTCTTGAATTACTTAGTTTCATGGGAATTAGTTTGTTTTTTAGAGAACTGCTTTTAGTATTATATTTTTTATTGCTTTATTATTTATTTTTTATTTTATATGTGTACTAGTAAAATATGTATAGTGATTTCTTTATATCATCATCATCATCATCATCAACCATTATCAATCCACTGCAAGATGAAGGTCTCTCCAAGTTCAAGCTATCTTCTTCCACCTTTAGCTTCTCTTCTCCACATCATCCCTGCACACTTTTTTATTTCATCCATCCATCTCACATGTGGTCTCTTTCTGAGTCTTTTAAATCTCTTGGAATTTAGTTTAAGATTTCAATTCTCCATCTATTATCATCTCTTCTAGCAATATGTCCAGCCCAACTCCACTTCAGTCTTTTATTTGTTTCAGTGTGCCAGTAACACCTGTTTGTTTTCTTACCCATATATTGCATTTTTGATCTCTTCTTGTTACTCCCAATATACATCTCTCCATACTTCTTTGAGTGGTCTGAAGTCTCTGTATTCTATTAAATGTCCAAGTCTCAGATTCATAAGTAAGAATCATAAGTAAAAACTGGTAAAATGCATTTATTAAAAACCTTTCTTTTTAAACACATAGGTGTATTTCCTTTTAGTATCAAGTTATTTCTACCAAAAGCACTCCAACCAAGTTTAATTCTATGATTAATTTCATCCATTATGTTTCCATCTGTATTAATAATCTTACCAAGGTATTTGTAACTGTTAACTTCTTCTAACTCATCATAATCAATCTTTATTTTCATATTCTGAGAAAATCCATTAAACATTACTTTAGTCTTTTTAACTTTTATCTTTAGTCCTACTTTTCTACTTTCATCTGATAACTCCTGCAACATTTCCTGCAGCTCTAAAGCATTATTTGCAAAAACAACTACATCATCTGCAAAATCTAAATGACTTAAATAATCTCCATTTACTTTCACTCCTTTGGCTTCCCATTTTAATCCACAAAATACTTCTTGCAGCCCTGCTGTAAAAAGTTTTGGAGATATGGAGTCACCCTGTCTTACACCCTTCTCAATGTTGACTTTCCCAGTATCATTATGTAATCTAATTGTTGCTGTTGCATTTTTATAAATATTCTTTAAAATATGACAATATCCTGGATCTATACCTTGATGATCCAATGCTTTAATCACTGAAGAAATGTTTATAGAATCAAATGCCTTTTCATAATCTATAAATCCAAAGCATAATGGCAACTCATATTCATTTGTCCTTTCTATAACTTCTCTCAATACCTGGATATGATCTACTGTACTAAAACCACTTTTAAATCCAGCTTGTTCTCTTGGTTGGTGAAAATCCAATGTTCTCTGTAGACGAGTTGTAATTATCTTGGTAAAAATTTTGTATAAAACTGATAAAAGGCTGATAGGTCTGTAATTTCTAATATCTTCTTTATCACCTTTTTTAAATATTAATATTAATACTGCATTCTTCCAATCACCTACATCTTTATCATTTAGACATTTGGTATATAACTTTGCTAAAAAAAATTCTATTTCTTCACCTGCTTCTTTTAATATATCAATTATAATTCCATCATTACCTGGAGCCTTTCCTTTCTTCATACATTTAATTGCATGTCTCACTTCTTCATTTAAAATTCTGGGCAATTTGGAAGATGTAATAGATATAGGAGGTACTTGTTCTTTATTACTATATAATTCTTGATAAAAGTCTTCTACCCATTTCATGATGTCATCTCTCTTTTTAGTAATAATTCTATCTTTTTTCTTATTGCAGATATAAATTTCCTCCAATACCAAAATGTTGTTTTACATTCTTGAGACTTTTATTTTCTTCTACAGCTTTCCTTGCTAGTTCACAGTTATACTTTCTTATATCATTTTCAACTCTTTTCCGCACCATTTTACAAAATTCGAGATATTCAATCCTTTTTAATGCATCATTTTTGTATATCTTCATATTCCTTCTTTTCTTCATAAATTCTCTAGTCTCAGTAGAAATTTTATTGGTCAATTGCTGTTTTTTTCTACCAGCTATCTTTGTTGCAGTTTTTAAAAGTGTATCAGTTATTTTCATATTAATTTCATTCAAATCTGAATCATGTTCAAAATCTACTAATACTTGAAACCAATTTGTAAGTTCTAATTTAAATTCATTAGAATGTTTCTGAAGATTAGGAATATCAACTGTAAATATTGTTTTTTTTAATAATTTTTGTCTCTCTAGTTTTGCATTAACACATATCTTACATCTTACTAATCGATGATCACTTCCTGTGTTAAATTTATTAAGAACATTACAATCTTGAAATATGTATTTTCTGTTAGTCAAAATATAATCCAATTCTGCTGTACCTTCATTTGGATGCTTCCATGTCCATTTCCTTTTAACATTTTTCTCAAAAAAATAATTCATAATATAAAGTTTTTCTTTTTCTGCAAACTCCACAAGTCTATGTCCTCTCTCATTTCTATTACCATAACCAAAATTACCTACAGCACTTTCATCTTTCATTTGTTTACCAATTCTAGCATTAAAGTCTACCATAACAATTTTAAAATGTTGTTTAGTCTGATCAAAAACCTTTTGTATATCCATATAAAAACTCACTATGAGAACTTGTTGGGCTTAAACCTGAATTATCTGCATTTGGTATCTGCTATTAAGTTGTATAACTAATCTTGCCACTTGTTTGATACACCATCAATCTCCACAATGTTGTTCTTCCACTTTTTATTTATAATGAATTCTACTCCATTTGTATTTCCAATATTTGTATCTTTATGGTAGAGTACATATCCACTTTTTAAATCAATTGTCTCTTCACCTTTTCTTCTAACTTCACAAAGTCCAATAATGCCCCATTTAATATAAGACAGATCTTCTTCTAATTCTTGCAATCTTCCTTATCTTGAAAGTGATCTGCAGATGTAAGTACCTACATAAAAAGTCATCATCAAATGCAGCCTAGGTCTGCAATCAGGGAATTTTTAGCACCTCCATCTTTGGCCACCAACCGCTGCCTTGGTTGTGACTTTACAGCCTCCTGGGAATAAGGACCATGAATTATTTTTGTCTGTCGTGATTGTTTATATCTATTGGAGAATATTTATCATTTACACAAACATTCATTCTTCCTTATCAGGTAACTGAGAAGAAAGACCATGGTGTTTCTTGATCTTAATCTCAGAGGTAAAAAGCCAATAAACTCACCATGCTGGCTAATGCATGTTAGTGAGCAGCACATCCATATTCATATATTATATAAATAATCACATAGTAATAACAGCTGCAATGACAAAAATGTATGGAGTTGATATTAGGAATTTATATATATATATATATATATATAGTATATATATATATATATATATATATATATATATATATATACAAATCAATATATATATCAAAATACAGTACAATTTATATAAATTATATTCTTTTAGAAGTACTTTCGACTATACACTTTGTAGTCTTTATCAACTATATAACGTTGAATAATCAAAACGAGACAACCCTTAACAATACCCATAGTTCAATTCAGATTTCCCACAATTCTGTTATCTTAACATTTGATGACTGGCGATTCATTAACATTTGACGATTTCTTGAAATCAACATAGCCTCTTTTATTTTACGTTTATTATGACAACGTTCAATTTGAATAATTTTCATATTTTTATAATCAAATTTAAATCCATATTGACAAGATTTATTATGATCAAATATAACAGATGATGAAGGTTTATTTACATCTGTTCCATATTGATTCTCTTTTTGAATTCTATTATATAAAAGCATATGTTCTTTTATTCTCTTCTCAAATGTACACTTAGATTCACCAATGTATTGTACGCCACATCCACATATCAATCTATATATAATAGAATTTTGATTAAACTTTGAATTTTGAATTTTAGAATTATTAAGCAATCTATTTATGTTATTTGTAGAGAAAAAAGCAATATGACACAAACCATTATAAATTTTCCTAATAAACTTGACCTGCTCATCTGATATAAATGGCATTGAAATCCATTTCATTTTGATATTTTTATTTTTAATTTTATTATAGTGTTGATTTCTTTTAAATCCTTTAATAATATTAGCAATTGCATTTTTATAATAACCAATTTTCAACAAGTCATTAACAAATAAATGTACATTTTTAATTTTATCACTAGAATATTTGCATAATTTTTCATTTCGAAATAAGAATGATTTCAATCCAGACAGCTTATGACACATAGGTACATGTGATTCATATGGAATAAAACCTCTAGTTTCAATTGGTTTAATTAACATAAGATAATCCAAACTGTAATCATTAAGAGTAACTTGAATATCCAAGAATTTTATGGAATTGTATTTCTCTTTAGTTATAACCCATTTTATATCCTTAATCTCATTTAATTCATTAAATAAATTGACTATTAATTCTTGTTTTCCACAAATAAAAACATCATCCACATATCTATGATATACTTTAATTTCTTGATATTTCAATTGTTTTAAAATTTTACTTTCATATGTTGATATAACAAAATTACAAATTTGAGCAACAGCAGGAAGACCCATTGGCCAACCAAAATTCATTTTATAATATTCATTATTAAAATTAACATAAATATTTTTATCAATAAACTGCAATACTTTTATAATAAAATTTATAATATCAGACTTTACATTTTTTGAAACAAGAGCATTATAAATAATATTAATTGACTCTATTCTATCTATTGATCCATACATTTCATTTATATCAAAAGTACAAATTGTGTCATGTAAATCTATATTTATATTCTTAATTTTATCTACAAAATCAAACGATGATGAAATAGTATATTCTCCAAAACCTAAAATATCTTGAAGTAATAATTCAATATATCTACATGTTTGATAATAATATGCACCACCAAAATCAACCATCAATCTCAATGGATAATTTTCTTTATGTAGCTTTATATTCGAAAATATCCTAGGGCAAATAGCAGATGATGGATATAAGTTATAATATGTATGACTATCAATAGCTTTATTCTTAGCTTTTTTTAAAATTTCATTTATAAATTTCATGCGAGATGTATCAATATTTATTATTTCACTATTTTGAAATTTAAGCTTTTTCATTTGATCCATAACTTTTTCATTATATTTCGCTCTTGTAAACAAACACATACGAAGGCCCTTGTCCTCCTTTAAACACACTAAGTCATTATTTAATAGGAAACTTTTAAATTTATTAATTTGACTTAACCATTTATCATTCCTATTATATTTAAAGTTTTTATTTTTAACTTCTTTAACAATGTTATTACAAATATTCGCATCACACTTAATCACACTAAATGAATGTTCTATTGCAGAATTCAATTCAAGATTACAATCTTTCCATCCACCACCAACATATTTCGATCCGAAATTTAAAATATATTTTTGACTGAAATCCAAATTTATACCAGACAAGTTCACATAATTTTGATCATTCATTTTATCCGGAAAATTTTTATGAAATAAATGTTCAATTTTCTTGTTAAATTTATCAACATATTTTAGGTTTTTGGAGAATATACTATTTCATCATCGTTTGATTTTGTAGATAAAATTAAGAATATAAATATAGATTTACATGACACAATTTGTACTTTTGATATAAATGAAATGTATGGATCAATAGATAGAATAGAGTCAATTAATATTATTTATAATGCTCTTGTTTCAAAAAATGTAAAGTCTGATATTATAAATTTTATTATAAAAGTATTGCAGTTTATTGATAAAAATATTTATGTTAATTTTAATAATGAATATTATAAAATAAATTTTGGTTGGCCAATGGGTCTTCCTGCTGTTGCTCAAATTTGTAATTTTGTTATATCAACATATGAAAGTAAAATTTTAAAACAATTGAAATATCAAGAAATTAAAGTATATCATAGATATGTGGATGATGTTTTTATTTGTGGAAAACAAGAATTAATAGTCAATTTATTTAATGAATTAAATGAGATTAAGGATATAAAATGGGTTATAACTAAAGAGAAATACAATTCCATAAAATTCTTGGATATTCAAGTTACTCTTAATGATTACAGTTTGGATTATCTTATGTTAATTAAACCAATTGAAACTAGAGGTTTTATTCCATATGAATCACATGTACCTATGTGTCATAAGCTGTCTGGATTGAAATCATTCTTATTTCGAAATGAAAAATTATGCAAATATTCTAGTGATAAAATTAAAAATGTACATTTATTTGTTAATGACTTGTTGAAAATTGGTTATTATAAAAATGCAATTGCTAATATTATTAAAGGATTTAAAAGAAATCAACACTATAATAAAATTAAAAATAAAAATATCAAAATGAAATGGATTTCAATGCCATTTATATCAGATGAGCAGGTCAAGTTTATTAGGAAAATTTATAATGGTTTGTGTCATATTGCTTTTTTCTCTACAAATAACATAAATAGATTGCTTAATAATTCTAAAATTCAAAATTCAAAGTTTAATCAAAATTCTATTATATATAGATTGATATGTGGATGTGGCGTACAATACATTGGTGAATCTAAGTGTACATTTGAGAAGAGAATAAAAGAACATATGCTTTTATATAATAGAATTCAAAAAGAGAATCAATATGGAACAGATGTAAATAAACCTTCATCATCTGTTATATTTGATCATAATAAATCTTGTCAATATGGATTTAAATTTGATTATAAAAATATGAAAATTATTCAAATTGAACGTTGTCATAATAAACGTAAAATAAAAGAGGCTATGTTGATTTCAAGAAATCGTCAAATGTTAATGAATCACCAGTCATCAAATGTTAAGATAACAGAATTGTGGGAAATCTGAATTGAACTATGGGTATTGTTAAGGGTTGTCTCGTTTTGATTATTCAACGTTATATAGTTGATAAAGACTACAAAGTGTATAGTCGAAAGTACTTCTAAAAGAATATAATTTATATAAATTGTACTGTATTTTGATATATATATTGATTTGTATATTACATATATTGTGAAACGAATACAGATATCAAACTTTATTTATTACACATATATATTGTATCGTTTTCCGTTTTACTAGACCACTATACACCCCAAATGTATATTTGAGCGTGAGTTGATCAAACTGTATCAAGGAAAAAAAAAGAAAGTTGTATTTCTATTCTTAACACAGCTATTTTTCCTGATCGACTCCGGCCTATTAATTGATTACGAATTTGTACCATAGACATAAATCAACTTTTATTTTATTTCCTATGGGCGCAGGATTCCTAAGAATCCCTGAAATATCGCCAGCACTTCAATTTAAAATGAAGAAAAATAAAAGATCCTTTTATAATATTTTTATTTTTACGGTAATTCTACCGTAATGAGAATTAATGATTTTTTTACGATTGTTAGCCTGGCTATTGAAACATATTGCAAAGGTAACTTACACTTAAATCCTATTTCACTAAAATAAATCTAATAACAAAAATAATAACTTCTATTAATAACGCACAATAAAAAAAGTTGATAAAAATATAATCTCTTTTATCTAACAAAATAAAAATTTCTAGTTAAATATTGTTTAATATTTGGAGAGAACACATTTAATTTAGGTGAAAATATAAGAAAATATCAATATCATTTAAAATAAGCAAAAAGTTCTTGGTTAATTAAGAGTCTCTCATATAGAAATATAAAGTCACTATCGGGATTCCTTTTATAGCTATATTTTCACGAGTAGTTTTTTTTAACTATTTAATTTGGTCACAATCAGGGTTATTATTCTTAACTTACCGGTAAGCTTTGTGAATTCACGAAGGTTGTAGCTAACTATGCATAGTTTTTTTTGTAATAATGAGCTCGGCCGTTTGGTTCTTGCTTGTTCTTGTGGTCCATTTCCCAGTTGGTCACGAAGGCTTTTCCTGGTGTACATCATTAGGTCTGATGTTTTCAGGGGCTCCGGTTCACTGCGACATTGCCGAATTCCTTCGGTGACGAGTGATCTTGGACATATTAAATGTTATCCAAGACCAACTAGCGAAATAAAACGAACAAGACCTTCCTTCAACCGGATCCCTCCTTTTTATATCCAGTTTTAGGGCTTCTGCGCATGCTCGTACCATGCCTTTCTAATCTTATACAGTTTTTTAAAATTTTATGTACTAAAGTCTCTATTTTCTTATCAAGTTTTCAGCCATGTTTAATTAGCTAGAAATATTTTTCTTTTAGCTTATCTTTTTACTTGCTTTTGGAATTCTTTTTTGTTCTCTCCAATTACGTTATTACTAATTAAAAAAAAATATCGAAGAATAATTTAACTTTCATTGTACGCTCTTAACAAAATTTATACTAATCAAAAAAAAATCGAAATTTACTTTTTTAGCTTTTACCAAATGCCAATATATTTGTAACATATGTAAATAAATGTTACAATACCACCAGTGCCAGGAGATGAGAATAAAATAGGGGTTTACACTAATTTTATTCTTAAGTTTTTTTCAAATTCATATATTTTTTTTTTTTTGTGTGTGTAGTAGCGTGCTGATATGTTGTGTACGCCCCAAATATATATTTGAGCGTGAGTTGATCAAACTGTATCAAGGAAAAAAAAAGAAAGTTGTATTTCTATTCTTAACACAGCTATTTTTCCTGATCGACTCCGGCCTATTAATTGATTACGAATTTGTACCATAGACATAAATCAACTTTTAATTTTATTTCCTATGGGCGCCAGGATTCCTAAGAATCCGCTGAAATATGCCGCCAGCACCTCTCGCAAATTGTAAAACGAAGAAAAATAAAAAGATCCTTTTATAATATTTTTATTTTGTACGGTAATTCTACCGTAATGAGAATTAATGATTTTTTTTACGATTGTTAGCCCTGGCGTATTGAAACATATTGGCAAAGGTAACTTACACTTAAATCCTATTTCACTAAAATAAATCTAATAACAAAAATAATAACTTCTATTAATAACGCACAATAAAAAAAAGGTTGATAAAAGTATAATCTCTTTTATTCTAACAAAATAAAACATTTCTAGGTTAAATATTGTTTAATACTTTGGAGAGAACACATTTAATTTAGGTGGAAAATATATAGAAAATATCAATATCATTTAAAATAAGCAAAAAGTTCTTGGTTAATTAAGAGTCTCTCATATAGAAATATAAAGTCACTATCGGGATTCCTTTTATAGCTATATTTTCACGAGTAGTTTTTTTTAACTATTTAATTTGGTCACAATCAGGGTTATTATTCTTAACTTACCGGTAAGCTTTGTGAATTCACGAAGGTTGTAGCTAACTATGCATAGTTTTTTTGTAATAATGAGCTCGGCCGTTTGGTTCTTGCTTGTTCTTGTGGTCCATTTCCCAGTTGGTCACGAAGGCTTTTCCTGGTGTACATCATTAGGTCTGATGTTTTCAGGGGCTCCGGTTCACTGCGACATTGCCGAATTCCTTCGGT
Organism: Epiperipatus broadwayi; assembly: GCA_028023455.1. Taxonomy (NCBI): domain Eukaryota; kingdom Metazoa; phylum Onychophora; class Udeonychophora; order Euonychophora; family Peripatidae; genus Epiperipatus; species Epiperipatus broadwayi. Next base: position 6,066,256 of record JAQFVV010006263.1, on the reverse strand, counting down.
GACGAGTGATCTTGGACATATTAAATGTTATCCAAGACCAACTAGCGAAATAAAACGAACAAGACCCTCCTTCAACCGGATCCCTCCTTTTTATATCCAGTTTTAGGGCTTCTGCGCATGCTCGTACCATGCCTTTCTAATCTTATACAGTTTTTTAAAATTTTATGTACTAAAGTCTCTATTTTCTTATCAAGTTTTTGGCCATGTTTAATTAGCTAGAAATATTTTTCTTTTAGCTTATCTTTTTACTTGCTTTTGGAATTCTTTTTTGTTCTCTCCAATTACGTTATTACTAATTAAAAAAAAATATCGAAGAATAATTTAACTTTCATTGTACGCTCTTAACAAAATTTATACTAATCAAAAAAAAATCGAAATTTACTTTTTTAGCTTTTACCAAATGCCAATATATTTGTAACATATGTAAATAAATGTTACAATATATATATATATCAAAATATTAATATATAACAAACTAACCAAAGGAAATACATATAAAAACAAAAAAAGACTTATAAATCCAATAAATAATATTATATTTCAACCAGAGGACTGGTTTTCATCAGAAAGAAAAAAAATACACAGTAAAATGGCGATAATCAAAAATTACAGATTTGGTAAAAGATTAAAAATTTAACAAAACCCCCCTGATTGGTCACAAAATCTAACACAGAATATCTACCCAATCAATGACAAAATTCAAACAAAAAAAAAAACTACATTCCCTCCTAATCAAGCTTAAATTCTATTTAAATTAAAATAAATATAAAAATAAAAAATCCAAAATTAAAAATTAAAATATACATATGTGCATACATAGAAAAATTAGACTATGCTCACATACAAAAAATAGCTGTGCTCACATTAATATTCATTAAAAACTAAAATACTTATACATTTTAATCAAAAATTATAGTTAGTGCAAAGTACAATAATTTATAACTAATTATTTATCTATAAACCAATTAAACACAGATATTAAACATCCATATAACCAATCTTTACATAAAAAACCTCATATAAGAAAATTTTCACATAAAAAACACACATATAGAAATCATTTAGGAGACCAGGTAACCCAGAGATGTAATAGTTCCAGTGTTCAAATTCAATCCATGTGGTTCTAAGGTCTTGAATTTAAAAATAAAAAAACTCTCCTTTTGTTTCCTCTCCCTTGTAGAAGAAAAACCTTCCTGAAGAATCACTACTTTTAAATCATCAATTGAATGATTCGGTAAGTTAAAATGTTTTGAAACCGGTCTATCTTTATTCTTATGCAAAATGTCAAATCTATGATTAGTCATTCTGACATGTAAACTATTTGCTGACTCACCTATATACTGGTTTAAACATCTACTACACTCTATCAAATATATCAAATTAACACTTTTACATGTAACATAATTAGGAATATACCATTTAAAATTACGATTCTTAGTACTAAAGACCACTTTTGTCACAACAATATGTTTACATGTAAAACATCTTTTATCCTCACATGGAGAACAACCTTTTTCCTGTACAGAACTACTAATAAAATTTGTTTTGACAAGTATATCTCTAAGTGATCTATGTTTTCGATATACAACCTTAGGTGGATCAGAAAAAATAGATTTTAAATAATCTGTGGACTGTAATATGTTAAAATGTTTTGCCAATATCCGGTTAATATTAGGTAAATCTCTATTAAAAGTAAGAACCAATGGTGGAACATCTAATTGTTTTTTACTCTTTTCAGATAAAAGAAGTTTCTTTCTCTCAATTAAAGAAGATCTCCTTACTGCATTATCCAACAATGTCTTAGGATACCTCATATTGAGCAATCTATTATATAAAATACTATTATTTTGTTGAAGAAATTTCTCATCATTACAAATCCTCTTCATCCTTAAAAATTGACTATAAGGAATATTAGCCTTTAAATGTTTAGGATGGTTACTATAAAAATGTAGATAGCGGTTATTATCAGTTGGTTTCCTATATACAGTAGTAGTAAGAACTCTATTAGTGTAAATAACTTCAACATCAAGAAAATGAGCAATTGATTTTGAAAAATTCATTGTGAAATTAATATGTTTATTAAAATTATTTAAATAACTTAAAAAATTATGAAGTTCAACTTCACTATGTGGCCATATCATGAAAATGTCATCTATATATCTAAGCCAAGTGTGAGGTTTCAGCTTAGCATTATCAAGTATAGAGGACTCTAGTTTTGACATAAAAATATTCGCATAACTTGGTGCCATCTTTGTACCCATTGCAGTACCTTGTTTCTGTAAATAGTATCTAGAATCAAAAGTAAAAAAATTATTTCTTAAAACCAAATATATTAATTCAACCATAGTAGTAATAAGACCATGATCATACTCTCTATCTTGTAAAGCACATTTAATAGCCTCAACTCCATCATCATGAGGTATATTTGTGTATAATGATACAATATCCAAAGTAACCAAAAAACAATCAACTGGTAATTCAGATTTAATATTTTCTAACACACAAAGAAAATGAGTAGTATCTTTAACATAAGAATTAAATGATGGTGGAATAAATTTAATAATATTATCAACATATGCTGAAATATTTTCTGTAGGACTACCAATACTAGCTACAATAGGTCTGCCTGGACAACCAGGTTTATGAATCTTTGGCAAAATATAAAAACTACTAGGATGAATTTTGGTTGGTACTAAAAAGTTATATACATTATTATTTATAAGACCCCTAGCTCTCATATCTTTTAAACTAAAAAGTATACCCTTGAATAATGAATTAATAGTGGTTAGTGAAATAGGCTCATAAAAAATTTTATCATCTAAAAGCTCCAGAGCTTTTTTAACATAATCATCTTTATTCATAATTACTATTGATCCACCTTTGTCAGCTGGTTTTATAATAATATCCTGTCTTTTCACTAAATTGCGTAATGCATTCATCTCTCTCAATGTTAAATTACTCTTATACTTACTATGTTGTTTAAGTCTAATTTCATTAATAATATCCTGATATACATTATCAATGTACGTATCTAATAACACATTCCTTTGATGTGGTGGTGTCCAATCAGATCGTAATTTCCCAATAGTATCACATTCTTGGTTTCCAAAAAATTCTCTTAATCTAAGTCTTCTTGAAAAATTATCTAAATCCTGATGAATTTTAAATTCATTTTTTTGATAAAATGACTGAACTGTAGGGCAAAAAGATAAACCTTTATTTAACAGTGAACATTCTGCCTCACTAAGATTAATGTTAGTTAGATTAATCACATTGTTTTCCTTATTAGCTAAACATAAAAAGTCATTGCTATAAATATTTGAGTTAGATTTATTAGTATTTGTATTTCCAGAAACTAAAATATTGTTAGTGCATTCAGAAGAATCTGTAACTCTATGAACCAATGCTAAAGCAGCATCACTATTAAGAACAGATGGTAACATTTCAGCACAATCTAATGAATGTGAAGATGATATAAATGATTGATCAGTATCAATTGGAATCATATCCGATGTAGAAATATCTGACACAGTATGATTATCAGAAGTCATACAATTAATTAGTGTTTGTGACTGATTAGTAACTAATTTAAATCTTGGCTCATTACCCATAACTTTGAACCAATGATACATTTTATTATGAAATTTCTTCACCAATAACTTCTCTCTCAAAAAAACCCATTCCTGTAATTCCTTCTGTTCATCTATATTCATTAAATTACAACTACCAAAATGTATAATTTTTTTTTCAATTAATTTAAGTCTTACCAAAAATGCATCTTTCAAAATATGTATTAATGCAACAGATGCTTCTCTTATTGTATTATCCCATTTAATTGCATGTTCCCTAGGAAATTGGTCTATGTTAGCAATAATTTTTATTCTGAGGCCTTTAGGAATTATGTTATTGTTAATAAAATATGCAAAATTACTAATATGTTGTCTATATCTAACTAATTTATCATATAATTTCCTAAGTTTAAGAAACGATGTACTATGTAATGTTTGTCAATTACTTATAACCTGCTTATTATTTAGACGTCTAGAAAAACGTTTAGGGATTGCCCCTGTATTAATTAATGTTAGACCCTGTAAATGTTGTTTACTAGAATAATCCCTATTAATATCAAACTCTGTATCTATGCTAGATATTGTATTAAAATCAGTGCCAATTATCAATCCATTATCTATTTGGTTAACTACACCCACCTCTAAATTACCCAGATCTCCTTTACCACCATCTATATGTTGATCTGAAGCAGCAAAACCATCAATCTGTTGAACATCAGAAATAGTCATTGTTAAAAAGTTCTTCTGTTTGGAAATGTTACAAATTATATCATCCAATGAAAGGTCCAAAGAATCATCTTTACGTTGAGTATGATCTTCTTTAAAAACTTTTGGAGATCTATCCTGTAATGATTCCTCCAAAATGTTCCCTGGCAAGCAAGATTGTTCAACATCTACTAGGATCCCATTAGTATCACACGGTATAATAATTTGCGATTCCTGACAATTACATATCTCAGTCTGCGTCACCATTTCACATGTCAACACAGCTTCCATTTGAGTTCCAACATTAGCAAAACTATATTCCCTCGCACTCAACACTGAATTTACATTATAAACTCTGTTACATCCCATCAATGACATTATGTATTTAAAACCGTCCGCTAAACATCTAGCTCTATACATGTTCAAATGACGGCCATCATGAGCTAAAATTTTTAATCTTTTACCAACTCTGTCATTTTTGATTATCACCATTTTACTGTGTATTTTTTTTCTTTCTGATGAAAACCAGTCCTCTGGTTGAAATATAATATTATTTATTGAATTTATAAGTCTTTTTTTGTTTATATATATATATATGGTTTTAGTTTTTTAGAAAAAGTTTTTTTGAAAGAATTTTTTTGTAATTTTTCGTACAAGATTTTTTGTATAGTTTTGTTGCATATAATTCTTATAGAGTCATTTATATTGTACATGCATGTATTAAAGTAATTAATTTGTGTTTGTAATGTTTTTTATTTTAGTAGGGTTTTGTAAAGTTTTATAAGTATTTTATAAGAATTTTATAAAAATGTATTTACTGGTTTTTTTTTTTTAAAAATAATAAATATGAGATATTTATCAATTGGTTGATAAGTAAGAATTGTTGTATAAGTAATGTGTTATAAGAGATTTTATAAGAAAGTTTTTTTAAAAAAGTTTCATAAAAAAAAAATTTTAACATATGGGAATTAATTTTGTTATTTGATGTACGAATGTTTGTAATTTTGTAATGTTTAAATTCTGGAAGCAGCCATTCACTGTGCTTTCTGATGAAAACCAATCTGCTGATCGAAATAATAAAGCAGCTTTATAGAGAAGTAATTGTGTGTTTTTTCTTTTATTAGTATTTTTATATTTCTTGAGTTACTTCATATATATTGAAGCTGTGCATATATATACATATATATATATATATATGCTGGCTTCATCATTCACTGTGGACTAACTAAGATCCTAAGTCCAACCACAGTGAATGTATGTTTCTTTTTCAAATTAAATTTATCATTTTCTCAAATAATTGCCTAAATTAAAGAAGGAATTGTGTTAAAGAGAAAAGATTTAATAAAATAAAATATAGAAAGTTAAAATTATATTTGCAACTATTTTTAAAATATATTTGGTAGAATTCGATAAGATAAAAATTTTCTTAATTAAATAGAATCCATTAAGAAAGTGAATTAATTAATAAAACATTTTCTGAATTAGATAAAAAAAATAAGATAACAGGAAAAATTTGAAACAACGGGCTTGATTCACTACTAATTAGCAGATTAAAAACATAATGGAAAAAAGGGTATAAATAAAGAACTTTTATTTTGTTCTTGGTCTTATGCTTGTGGGTAACCAGTGCTGAAGGTCAGAGAGAAAATCTTAAGAATTTTGTTGGAAGAAATTTTGCTGAAAAATTAGACAATATAGCGAACTCTTGCTTGCTGTACTTACTTCAAGCTGCACTCTATTTTTTTTCGGCATATAAATAAAAATCCAGAAATGTGTTGCTCTGCAAAAATGCGGGGGTAACCTCTTTGCCTTTGCTCTCCTGAGCCATTCCTGAGGCCAGAGTTCTAATCATGTAAGCCAGCCAAAGAACTAAAGTGTCTTCCCTGTATCTGTAAAAATCTGCCCTCAAAAACACAGAAAAACAAATTTGAAGAACCGGGAAGACCTGCGGGAAACATCTAATGAACTTATTTTGACCCACCCATCTAGTTACCAGTAACATTCCCATAAACTATTAAAATATCTTTGTAATTTGCAAATTCAATCTATATTTATGTTTTTTTATATATATGTTTTTTTTTATCTACGTATTCACATCTTGTAAAATGGTATTTCATTAATTTCTTTTTTATTATTATATTGTAATGGATGGGGTTTATTATATATATAATGGTAGCGATAGCTTTTATAAATTTAATTGAAAATTACTTCGTTTAACTTTCCGCCATTATACTCCAGTAATTAAGTTATTTATTTTATATAGAAGTTTTGGAAAGAAAAGGAAGCAAATCATAGAAAGTGCAAAACTCTATTTTAAAATCAAGATTTAATTGCTAAATATTCTATTATAAAACTTTCCAAACTTTAACTTAGTTTTTTTATATATATAAAAGAAAGATCCTTATCAAATGCCATTATATTTTAGTCAATGAAGGGTTACAAATTTAAAGTTATATTTTAAAGAGTGTGAAATAAAACATTCACATTTATATTTTAGTAATAGAAGAGAGTACATTTTGACAATATGTATTAAAAATTATTAAATAGCATTGACTCTGGGGTGTGTTAGTTAAACTTCAACTAAATCAATAAAATATCTGCCCTTTTGTTTTAGTGATCTGAATTTTATAAAAGGGAAGTTACTATTTTTCTGCAGATTCTCAGGTTTTTTTTTTAAATTTAAAGGTTGTTGACCATATTTATATGGCATCGTGCCTCGGGTGATCTACTGGGCCGCTCAGCATATATTACAGTGCTTCTTTTGCCAAGTTTGCTTAGGTTAACATACCTACATTCAGACCTTCTGAAAAACAAATAAATTGTTCTGGATCTCATGTCGATCTCAGTCCTTTCAATGTACGTAATTGGACATAAGCAACAAAAACTCCGATCCTGAATCCGGGTCATGTGTTTAGCGAATGGGTTCCATTTTTCTCTCTAACCTAGTTTAGAGATGGAAAGCTGTCCAGTCTTGTGTTAACCTCTTGGTAACTGTTATGTCTCGAGCTCACAGTCCACTATATGCTCTCGCCTTTGTGCATGGTCTTGTATATTTATATTTATTAGGAAATCTTTCTCAAAATCTCATAGAAATATTTCAATTATGGCTGAAAATTCCTGCTGGGGTCACTTTATCATTCTTCTTAAATCATAAGTAGGGTTGTGATTTAAACTTGTCCAAAGTGTTTAGTTGAGTTTGACCACCTATTTATTTCTGTTCTCCAACCACAGAGTTAATGAATCATGTCTCTCTGTCTTGATTTCTTTTATGTAACACTTCCATTGGCTGGAATATTTTAAATAAGAAATTATAATGTAAAAATTTTGTCTGTTCTTATCATTACGATCAATGGATCTTTCATATATGTCTATCCGGTTGCAGTGAAAATAGCCTGTGACACTATTAATAAAGCATTGTGTGAATTATTTTAATGTCAATAATAAAAGTTTCTGTTATCTTTCATTTACTATAAATAAAACCACTTAGTATTGTTTTCTTTCGTGACATACGTATATACAACTGATCATTATATATGTAAAAATTCCTTTTCATGGTCTCTTCTCTCCCTGACCACTGGGCATACATTAAGATTAAATTCTAGTGAGGTTTGGGGAGTAAGTCACTTAGTAGCAATCTAGAGGAGTAGGTGAGATTCGAAACCCCCTCTATCTGCATCTTTAGGTTAGGTTAAAGCAGCTCTACTTTTCTTACCATTACAATATATATAATTATATTCTGGTGAAGAGAGCTATATAATCAATTAGATTTACTCACAGTTATTCTGATGTAAATTCTATACTTTTATAAGTTATTGATCAACAAATAATATCCAACTATTTCTCAAAACAAACTTCACCATCAGAAGGGTTAGACTCTTAAACATTTGAATTTTCCCATTAGAGATAATAATCATATTTCTTTATTTAAATATTATGATTTCATATTTTTTTATTTAAATATTATGATTATGAATTCTTTAATCTTAAATATATTCACAATTAAATATACATAAAAAAGTTATTAGTTGAGATTATTTCTATCTGCATCATAAGAGCACTGGAATATTATGCATCACACTTTGAGAAATATATATGTAATAATTGAATACTATTCTGGAGAGACATACATAATCAATCAAATTAATTCTCAATATTCTTGATATGTTTCAACTCATTACTGACCAATTAAAATATATTAGACTAATCTCTCTCTCTTATGCACTCTCTCTCTCTCTCTCTCTCTCTCTCTCTCTCTCTATATATATATATATATATTTGTATGTGTATATATATATATATATATATATATATACACATACAAATAAAATGTCCATTAATTAAAAATTATTGTTATTACAATATGTATAATAGCTGGGAAAAAGACCGCATGACTCACAAATATCCTATATATTTGGGCAAGCCAAAAATATAATGGATATAGTACTGCACTTGGGAAAACAACAATATAACTGCTAAATAAATTACTAAGATGATCTACATTTGGATTTATAATAATCTAAACTTATGTTATAATAGACTCATGAATTTATAAAGGCACCACTGAGGTTAAGTATAAATTAAATATTTTGTTTGGCAACAAAATAATTTCTAATGAGAGTATAGTATGGAATATGTGATTAAATATTTTAGTAATCAAACAATTTGTGTAATAGAATGATTTGTATAATAGATAAATCAAATGATGCCTAGATTAATAATAAAAATAAATTTATGAAATTAAGCATCAACACATTGAATTGGTTAAAATTCACAAATAATAAGTTTAATATTTAACAATTGCAATTAATGTAACTTATTGTGAACTTATGATATAGCCCTTCCAGATTGCAATTGCTAGATAAATCTATACTTAAAGATCATTAACATGCATCTTAACAAAAAGGGTTAAAAGCATAATCTTTTATACAATATACAAATAATTTTTTATATTATTATTATTTTATCCCATGTTCTTTATACCAAGTAATGCTTTTGTTATAATTGTCATTTTATGCATTTAAATTAAATGTTAAATATCAGCTATATTTTAATTTGTTTTTTATGCTTTACATTAATGATCAAATTAAGACTTATTTACTTGATTTATTTTATATATATATATTGTACCAATCGGAATGAAAGTGAAGATCGAATCTAACCGCAAAAACAATATCTGCAACTACAAAGGCGCCATCTAGGCATTTGAGCCTAGAAAAATTTATAGAGTAGGCAGATACGCCCTGTTAAGATTCCACTTTATTTAGATATTCCGATCATTAGCCCAAGTCACTAGCTCAGCGGAGACGCAGAGATAAAAATCTATATCTTAATTTATATCTTAAATGTCAATAAATAAAAGCCACTGCCAGAAATTAACACGTAAAAATATTTATTTACGCACATATAAAATAATATTTAAATTTTGAGGAATAAATTTAACTTTTATATTGATCTTTTATTCTAAATTTAAGTAGATTGCAAATAATGAGTTTACTATTTATTTAGAGGGTCGAGTATGAATAGACTACATAGGTCTGCATTTGAAAGGAAAATATTCTTCCCTGATTTAACCTTAGGCAACAAATTTCGCAATCAACTGGCGCCAATCCATCTGATACATTCATGTATTCAATGTAGCATGATACGACAACACAAAATACTATATTGTCAGGAATGTACATCTGAACAATAAGTAGAAATAGAGAAGACATTGACTCTCCACCAACAGGAATGTGACATCTGTTGGCAAGTAGATCAATAAACAAAAAACTCCATAGGAATGGACTGCGGTCTTCTGCCGACTTACAAACCCATCCATAGGCAAACAGAGGGTGTGTGGCGTATATCTATAATCCTGCCCATAGCGGACCTCATACTACATCTACTAATTACACAAATATATCCAATCCATTGAACCAATTCAACTACGAAATGAATAACCTAAGATTACCCTCCCTTAATACAACTTTACAAAACTATATAGCCATTCACGCCCGACTTAATTTTAACATTTAAATACGTTCGCACAGATTTGTTTAAAAATGTTGGGTATAGATCGATTACATAGATTCCACGGTCAAAAACATTTCAAAATAAACATAAACGATCAAAATACAAAATTATTGATACCGACAATCGCAGAGGGAAACTTATAAGTAACCCAATAGTATTCACCATAAGATACTTGCGTTGTCACCAATAACTTAAAAGACATCCGAATAAATACATTTTAGATACTCACCGTAAGGTATCATTATTTATCGAATGTCTATATATTTTGATCAAATATGAAAACCAAAATATAATTAACCGCAAACGAATCCATGCAAGCGTCTATAAACAACTTAAATTTCATACATTTAACTAATCTTTACAATAAGAAAAAAAAAATGGAAATGATGTTTATCAATCGGAAAACATATAAAATTAAACATTATTAATTTGATTTAAAAACTTACAAAAGTCAGATAAGAGTCCGTTTTAACATTTCAGTTGGCTTGTTTATCAATTTGTAAAACTTGACGAAAGTTCTTGATTGATTTTAACAATTGTTCATTTCATATAGCTTATGGTATAAGAGTCCAGGCCTCTGCTTTCAATTCCCGCGATGCCTCCGTTGGAAGGTAATGTTCTGGAGATGGCAATAGCTGGTTCAAGGTATCACAGTCTTTTCATTTTTTTTTTTTATAGAGAGTGTGGTATGTGCGTCATACCACATCTCTCAAACACACAATGCTGGAACTGTCCGAAAAAAACTGTATTTCCCTTTTTATATTATCCACAAGGATTCAATGAACAAAACGTCACTAGTCTATCACTTTCGTTAGGGTCCGAGCCAAGGCTTAGTGCTTCCATTGGTCAAGCTAAAATTTCTTTCTTCTCTTATCTAACTTTTCATCTGACTTTTTAATTACACAGCTTTTAGATAATTAATAAACATCATTTCCATTTACAGATTACAGGAATTAATTAATACCTGTTTTTACTTTAACTTACGTTATTTTTTTATTAAAATATTTTTATATTTCAATCTGGTATTTTTTTATTAAAAAAAATACGTTCAGATACTTTTTTTTTTTTGTTTATGAAAAAAATATTTTTAAAGTTTAGCATCCGTGCGAATATATATATGTTTAACAAACATTTTAATTTTAGCGTTTAGTTTTTTCCTTTTATTTGCGAACTTTTAAGTTTTTATTTTAAATAAATGTAACGACATATTTATATATCGTTACATATCAGTAAACTTCCTCAAAAAACAAAAACATTAAAAAAAAGAATTTATTTAGTGTTAGTAATTACATTACACAAATTTGTTATATATGAAATTTCAAAAGGACAAAACTTTTTTTTTTAAAAAAAAAGACAAAACAGTAATTACAAATATAATGATAAAAAAAAAAAAGTTGACTGATGATTCCTTACTACCAGCTAAATTTCTGCCCCCTCCCTTCCAAGTTTCATTTCTCCAACCTTTAAGTATTATTTAGGCAAGTTAAACGATTAGATTTTAAACAAGACTTTTTAAAAAAAAAATTATGATTTATATTTATTAATTACGTTTTATTTATTACTTTTTATTCCTTGAATTTATCTCTACATATGCACAATTTTTCGACTGGCAGTACCTTTAAGACAAAATTTCAAAGTGTGACTCCACGTCAATACAACAAATCTATTTATACTATTTCAGAAAAAAAATTTACGGGCATGATTCACTTTTAAAATTCTCAGGGCACTCGTGTTTATTAAAGATCGGCCCAAGTTGGGTAGCCAGTTTGTACCAATCGGAATGAAAGTGAAGATCGAATCTAACCACAAAAACAATATCTGCAACTACAAGGGCGGATACGCGCTGTTAAGATTCCACTTTATTTAAATATTCCGATCGTTAGCCCAAGTCACTAGCTCAGCGGAGACGCAGAGATAAAAATCTATATCTTAATTTATATCTTAAATGTCAATAAATAAAAGCCACTGCCAGAAATTAACACATAAAAATATTTATTTACGCACATATAAAATAATATTTAAATTTTGAGGAATAAATGTAACTTTTATATTGATCTTTTATTCTAAATTTAAGTAGATTGCAAATAATGAATTTACTATTTATTTAGAGGGTCGAGTATGAATAGACTACATAGGTCTGCATTTGAAAGGAAAATATTCTTCCCTGATTTAACCTTAGGCAACAAATTTCACAATCAACTGGTGCCAATCCATCTGATACATTCATGTATTCAATGTAGCATGATACGACAACACAAAATACTATATTGTCAGGAATGTACATCTGAACAATAAGTAGAAATAGAGAAGACATTGACTCTCCACCAACAGGAATGTGACATCTGTTGGCAAGTAGATCAATAAACAAAAAACTCCATAGGAATGGACTGCGGTCTTCTGCCGACTTACAAACCCATCCATAGGCAAACAGAGGGTGTGTGGCGTATATCTATAATCCTGCCCGTAGCGGACCTCATACTACATCTACTAATTACACAAATATATCCAATCCATTGAACCAATTCAACTACGAAATGAATAACCTAAGATTACCCTCCCTTAATACAACTTTACAAAACTATATAGCCATTCACGCCCAACTTAATTTTAACATTTAAATACGTTCGCACAGATTTGTTTAAAAATGTTGGGTATAGATCGATTACATAGATTCCACGGTCAAAAACATTTCAAAATAAACATAAACGATCAAAATACAAAATTATTGATACCGACAATCGCAGAGGGAAACTTATAAGTAACCCAATAGTATTCACCATAAGATACTTGCATTGTCACCAATAACTTAAAAGACATCCGAATAAATACATTTTAGATACTCACCGTAAGGTATCATTATTTATCGAATGTCTATATATTTTGATCAAATATGAAAACCAAAATATAATTAACCGCAAACGAATCCATGCAAGCGTCTATAAACAACTTAAATTTCATACATTTAACTAATCTTTACAATAAGAAAAAAAAAATGGAAATGATGTTTATCAATCGAAAAACATATAAAATTAAACATTATTAATTTGATTTAAAAACTTACAAAAGTCAGATAAGAGTCCGTTTTAACATTTCAGTTGGCTTGTTTATCAATTTGTAAAACTTGACGAAAGTTCTTGATTGATTTTAACAATTGTTCATTTCATATAGCTTATGGTATAAGAGTCCAGGCCTCTGCTTTCAATTCCCGTGATGCCTCCGTTGGAAGGTAATGTTCTGGAGATGGCAATAGCTGGTTCAAGGTATCACAGTCTTTTCATTTTTTTTTTTTTTTATAGAGAGTGTGGTATGTGCGTCATACCACATCTCTCAAACACACAACGCTGGAACTGTCAGAAAAAACTGTATTTCCCTTTTTATATTATCCACAAGGATTCAATGAACAAAACGTCACTAGTCTATCACTTTCGTTAGGGTCCGAGCCAAGGCTTAGTGCTTCCATTGGTCAAGCTAAAATTTCTTTCTTCTCTTATCTAACTTTTCATCTGACTTTTTAATTACACAGCTTTTAGATAATTAATAAACAATCATTTCCATTTACAGATTACAGGAATTAATTAATACCTGTTTTTACTTTAACTTACGTTATTTTTTTATTAAAATATTTTTATATTTCAATCTGGTATTTTTTTATTAAAAAAAATACGTTCAGATACTTTTTTTTTTTGTTTATGAAAAAAATATTTTTAAAGTTTAGCATCCGTGTGAATATATATATGTTTAACAAACATTTTAATTTTAGCGTTTAGTTTTTTCCTTTTATTTGCGAACTTTTAAGTTTTTATTTTAAATAAATGTAACGACATATTTATATATCGTTACAATATATATATATATATTGTGCCCTTGTCTGTAGGTCATAGGTAGGGTAGAAAGGTCAATTATTAAAAAAATTTAAATTTTAAGTTATATTTGTAAGATATATAAATAATAATAAGAGAATGAGATTTTATAGTACAATTTAAAGCTGAAAATACCTGGTAGGTAACAGTGTAATAAATTATTTTAAAAGCAAACAGTTAAATAAAGCTTAAATATCATTGCTGATGGTTGTGAAAGCTGGCCATATAAAATAATACAGCTATAGATAGTTAAAAGTATATCAATTATTTAGTATAATATTTAAAAATTAATAAATTAAATAAATGAAATGTAGTGTATAATTATATTTAATAATCAAAATTAATAGAGTATAATTTATTAATAAACTGTGGGATGGTGAGAATTATATTTAGTTCTACATTTTAAAATTATTTTCTAAATTTTTTATAAAATATATCAGTTTTGGTAATTTAAACCAAGATGTAAATAAAAAATCATTTTTATAAAGTTAGTAGACACGTGACCGTATATTATATGCCTTCACACACAATCTTGTTAAAATAATAATAAACTGTGTGAATTTAAAACTAGATATAATTGCCATCGATCTTTAAAGTGAAAGTTAAAAATATTAAATATTGTTTTAATAATTATTTTAAAACTTAGATGATTTTTTTTATATAAAACTATAATTGAATTTAAAAAATATTGGTATAAATATTCCAGACATTACGTCATCAATTCTTAACTTTAAAACATCCATTCTGTTATCAAAATAAAATGAATAAATTGTTCGCGCTAAAATAAATATTAACCAATCAAAGGATGTAAAATTAACAGACAAAAATCTAAGAATTATACAGAGCGGGAGAAGGAATGTGAAAGTGAAAGAGAAAGTAACACATTTGATAGCTGGTAACATCGTAGCTGAACAGTAGTATAAATTTATAATTTCGGATTTATTCTAAAAGTTATTCTGTGACATATAATATATTTTGACTACAGAGATATGTATTGCTAATTTTAAGTTTATCTTACCAGGAAATTTTATTCAAATTTAACCAGAAAGCCTACAGTAACATGGAAGTACAAGAAAAAATATTTAAAGTAATTGCTGAAAGAAAAATAATTGGAAATCATCTTAATGCCACTTTAGTTGTGCTCAACCTGAAATTTAATCTTATAACTGAAAGGAATACAATTGGGATGATATGTGACAATCTGAAAAAGAAGCTGCTCGTCGTCAAGAACAATTTATGACGATAAATTTACAGAGCTATTTTAAAACTAAGTTATACTTCTCTATGAACAAAATTTTAATATGCGTTCTAGTACCCAGAAAAATAATGATGAAGAAAAGTGTTTATATTTTGTAAAGAAAACATTATTAAGAATATAATACACGAATTTAAAATAAAGGAAAAGTTAAAGACTAATAGGAACGTGCTATTATGAATCTTATGGAAAAGAGCTTAAACTTTATCTCGATCAGAGAAAAATATTACAAAGAATTTAATGAAAAATGTTTGATCAAAGAAATATATAATTAAATGACTAAATAGAAATGGATCCATGGAAAACGGAAAAATTTACTAAATCTTTAAATAAAATATCTACAAGATGCA
This sequence comes from Epiperipatus broadwayi, assembly GCA_028023455.1. Taxonomy (NCBI): domain Eukaryota; kingdom Metazoa; phylum Onychophora; class Udeonychophora; order Euonychophora; family Peripatidae; genus Epiperipatus; species Epiperipatus broadwayi. Next base: position 6,050,505 of record JAQFVV010006263.1, on the reverse strand, counting down.
TCGGGGAACAAAGCGCGCGGGAAAAAGCTAGCAGACTATGTTAAAGGAGATATCAAGAATTAATAAGTGTATAAAATATTGAGAAAACTAAGGATCATCGTCGATGAAGATTATTAAACAGAGTTATTTTTTTTAATAGAACATTAAGTGACTGAATGAAAAATAAAGTATATATTTTTTTTTTAGCTTTACGATGAACAATTTTCAAGCAAGTTCGACAAAGCAGTATCGTAAATATAATTTAATATTTTTATTTGATTGTATTTAAAATATAAAAATTCTATATTAGCTTAGGGAAACATATAAACATGAATTTAAGAATAATGAGATTTTAAATATAATAGCTTAATAGAATGATAGAAATATTATTATAAAAATAAAATGTATGTATGGAAGTTTTAAATATCTACAAGAAGTAATGGAATGGTGAAGCCTTCAGAATACGATCAAGAAGATAGATCGTTTTGGTAATTTTGATATTATTGATAATGCATAATGTATTTTTTTTAGGTCATCTATTAATGAAGAATGATGTATGAAAGTTTTTAAATTATAAGTACACATTTTATCCAACATTAAAACATATATTTGAGATAGTAGTAATTTTAAATGTGCATGCAATAAGTTGTTTTAAAAATATAATTAATAATAAGTATCATAATAATTATGTGATTCTTTTGAACTTTTATGTTGCAAAATATCCAGATAATTTTAAAATAGTTGGTATATTATAAATATACGAGATAAGTAGTAAAAGATTTTCTTAAGAATAGCTGGATAGTTTGAACTAAAAATGAATTTTATTATTGTTAGAAATGTAGACAGAAATTTGTCGATGTACTGCATAGATAAATCTAGAGAAATAAAATCGGATAGTGACTTGGTAGTACTGGTGTAGAGGAAACCAAGATGATGTTTTTTGCCAAGAAATAAGAAAAATCAAATATTTGGATCATAGTATTTTGTGTGATTCAGTATAGCTAACTAAGTCCTATCACTGAACACATATATTTTGGACAGTGTTTTTTTTACGTATCTTTGAAACTTTTGATGTTATATAAAGCTGAAGGAATAGCTTTAGCATCACTCCTATAGTAGAGGTGGATAGACAGATAAAGGTCACTCCTCTATGGTGTTCTTTAAATTCACTGTGCCATCATTGTCAAGTTTTATGACGGATAATATTCTAGTTGTTGTGATCCTGTGCATCTATTTTCGCTATCCTTGTTTCATGAATATACATTGTCAGAAAGATATTTTTATAGAAATGATACATAAAATAGAAATGAGGCTAGGTTGTCGTTATGTAAGAATAGTTTATTTACTAGAATGAGTTAGAATTGTTATTTTAAAAGTGAAAGTATAAATGTCATAAAGAGATAAAGAATCATATGATATAATTTAAAAATAATTCGGAAAAGAATATTGGATTTTTTTTTTTAAGAGAAATCTAAAACAAAGTTTTAAGTGATAATAAAATTTTAATATTTTATATGATATTTAAAAATAGAGATTGCATGTTGGTTGAAAAATGATTCAATAATGTGTAACAGATATATGTATTTGTGCATGGTATGTTAATGATTATAATTACCATATGAAGCAAAGGCTTGGATAAGTATTGGATTAATAATTATTGTATAGTCAATAATAAAACGGAACATCAAAATGTCAAGAAGGGTTTGAATCTTTAGGATTCCATACGAATAATATAAAAATCGAATTTTATGATTTGGTATAATTTTACTACGAAGGTAAAATTTTTGTAAAAAATATAATTTTAAAATAATAGAGATATAAAGTATTAATGATAATTATTGATAGATACATTTTTGTAACAAGCTAAACTAAAATCAGATATAATAATAATAATAATACTGTATAAGAGTTAAAAATAAAATAAGTAGAAATTTAATGTTAAGAGATAAACTAGTAAAGTAATTTTGTAACAGGAAAGTAGGGATATCCGATGTACATAATGTAAATATTGTTATTTGTATAATTATTAATAAACTATGTTGTAAATTTATTTGTAAGCTTCGTGTCTTAGTTAATTATTTCTCCACATAGAATGCATGATATCGCAATACACATTTATAATTGCAACAGACATATAATTTTGCACAGAGTAGATAAACATAAAAGTGTTATAATAATTCTTGAAAATTCATTTGTATGATAAAATTAAAGGATTATAATTATATCGTTTATTGGTCATAAGTTGTTTGCCACAATATTAAAATAAATAATATGCTAATATTACAACACGTATTTTGATTGTCAGATTATTAAATACTACCACGAACGTAATATTTATTTATTTATTTCATTTAAGAAGAAATAGGATTACATTATACTATTATTATCATTATTCTTATTTATTATTGTTAGTTGTTACGTAGTGAATTTATGACATAAAATTCCCTTCTCATAGTTTACTACCGTAATTTAAATCAGCTTAAATGCAATTTATGAACCTGAGATTTATTTGATTTGATTTTATTTCATTTATTTACTTAAATTATTTAATTGAGCTAGATTATTATTACAAAGAATAATAAGATATGATTATTATCTTAATCATAATGAAAAGAGCTTGGAAAGTCATAAGAATACCATAAGTTGATTATTTAGTATAGTGTTCTTATGCCATTGGGATAGTATCATGTGGATATATCTCAATGTAGTCTGTCTCGCTCCCCGTGTCGTCGCTCCATGTCTCATGAAAATAATAAATTTTTGGTAATATAACTGTATTTATATTTTAAGGTTTAGAGCTAGTAGTAATCATTTTAATAAATTACTTTCATTCATTTTGTTAAGACTGAGCAAGAGAGAACCCGGAATATATTTTAAACATTATCCTAAATTGTTTTCTATGGAGTGCACGCGTGAGAGAGGCGACGGGGGAGGAGGGTACAATATATATATATATCAAATAATAAACAGATTGCATTAATAATTTAAATTATTAAAAAAAGATAAATATCTATTAGTGTGTTACTGTTATTTCTTTGATTATTAAAAATAAGTAAAAGTTATTTGACTAGATAATATTAGAGATTTATTTAGTGGCATTCATTACCACATTCACCAATAATGATTCGATTACAATTCTATTCTCCCACAGTGTCTTCTTTAACATTCCCACAATGACAAATAAAAATGTAGGATTCAATAGGTATTGTGTTAGTAGATGATATCCAATTATTTCCTTTATAAACACTGCAATCCATGGCAAATTCAACAGTTCAATGACTTCAGACAATCAGCATAGCATTTGTTGTTATCCATTCCATTTATTTATACCAATATTAACTGAGGAGAGTCCATGTTCTCTCCTTCCCGCATTATGTCTACTCATAGTACATTATAATTTTTTTATCACAAATCCACAGACTGTTAATGAAAGTAGGTAAAATAAAACAAAAATTTTGATGTAAAGAAAAGTATTTGTGTTCTTTTTGCTGAGCTTTTTTTGTTACCTAGTAACAAAAATAATTCAATCCATTAAATATTAGTGCAAGAGACAGTTGTTACTTCTTAATATGGCATAAAAATATTTTATTTTTTAATTTTAATAAATAAACCATTCACTCAATCTACATTGACTCAAAGTTCAAATATATTTATTAAACATAGAATTTCTAATGGTTTTCTTTCTTTATTCATTTGTATACTATATGAGGATAATAAGTAATGACTATCCATGTCACACATTCCCATTTTTAACAAAAAATAAAGATAATTTGAAACAACATAAAGTCCTTACTACCAACTAAACCTTCCATTAATAATTTACAATTATCTAAAACTATACCATTATAACATATGTCCTTTGTTTTCATCCTAATTGGATATTTATAAAATAAACCTATAACATTATGAAGGTTATATAAATTTTGACTAATAAAATCAACCTTTTTATTTCCAATAAATACAGATTCTTTGTACCAAACAAAATTATGAGTATAGTCATTACTATAAATTAGATATTTACTATCATACTCATATTTTACACATTTGATTGTAGTCTTACAATAAACTATATTTTCCAAATTACTACCTCATAGTTCAACACATATCACTGGTTTTACTTTCTGATTAAGAAAATTTCTTATGTTGCCAGTCAAGGTACCTATATTCATGACTACATATCTTATGATAAAACCATTTAGGCTTTAAAAGCTTCACTACTAGAGATAAAATTGTAATAGTTATCATTATTATCTAAACTTGTGATGGAATTCCCTTTTAAAGATCCTCGTCACTTATGTTATATTGTACCTCATCTAAGCTAATGTCATAATTTGAATGACTCTGCTTGAATTCTGGTTTTAAGCCAATAAACATCATATTATATTGTATGAGTAGGCACTAGATGGGGATTTTATGCACAAGCCTTCTGGCATCCATTGATTACTCCTTGCACTGGGTGACAATATGTATAGACAGTTTTGCCTGTTTTAATAATGATTTTTGGTTCCTGTTTATTCTGTCATTTCTCTATCTCTCTATTATTAGTTTGATCACATTCATTTAATTAAGCTTCTAAGATTTTACTCTTATTCTAGCAATCTAATCTATACCTTTCTGTTGTATTTTCTATATCCTGGGTTCAATTTTGAATTACAAAATGTTTTTTTTATAAAAAGGATTCCCTGATACCGAGATTCTCCTCACACCCATGTTGATCTAAAGTCAATCTGATCCCTCTTGTACAGGACATAATCCATTTAATACATACATGAGCGCTGGCAGACATCTATACTATGTAATAACTGAAATACAGGCTATGGATTATGCCTTGTACATGAGGGGTCTGATTGACTTTAGGTCAACAAGGGTGTGATGAGAATGTCAGCCTCAGGATGGTCTTTGAGCATTCCATCATCACATTTTCAATTGGATGGACGGTTGAAGAGTTGGAGTGTGGAATGTATTGAAGCCTGTCCATTAAATTATGAAGATTGGCTATCTGAGCACTTATTGCATATATGTGTACAAATGATAATCTGGATGAACTGATGATTGCTGGTTTAGCATGAAATAGGATGATTATTTATCTTTTCGACATATGTGTTCAAGTCTATCATTGTTATGAGATAGAGTGGAGAGTGGTGGATCGTGTGAAAGTCTGTGCTCATATACCCTATATATTACATATATTAATACAGGTATATAATAAGCCTGTATTTTAGTTATAAAAAGGATTGTAGAAAAAAAAACAATGTTAAGAAGTCTTTTGTTTCAGTTATGTTATTTTTATAGTCTAAAAAATATTATTTCTTTCAAATATTTCTTAATAACTGATATTATAAAATTCATTTATTTTTAAAAGATCTTTAATAACGTCTTTATCATAGTGTGTAACCACAATATAATAAATAGCTCATCACTCCGTTGCAATTATATCTGCAATCTTTTATTTTTCTGGAACTCAAATCTTTTTTTATTTTAATACTCCTCCCTCCCATTGTAATTTATATATATATATATTTCATTTTTTTCATATGATCTGTTCTGATTGGATAACTATTCTTGAGTAACATTATGCTTTATTTTAGATAAAAGAATTTCTATACCCTAGTTTCTGTTTTTATTTGCCACATCTATTTAGGATTTATTCAATTTTTCGATTTTTCCAATAATAATTTCATGAATTGCTACGATTTCTTTTTATTTTAAATTATTTTTCTTAGTGATTTTAGTGTTCAGGTGTCATCTGATTCAAGCATTCTTTTTAAACGAAAATGATTGTAAATTTTTTTCAGAAATCACCCCGTCCCCTCTGAGTATAATCCTGTGATCAATGTAGATAAACTTCTGAATCTCTTTTGTTTACAATAAATAATTACTGTTTCCTTTATCAGCAGTAGAAAATATGTTTTTCTTATATAAAGCATCTCAATCTGATTTGTCATAAACATAATAATTATATATATTGTTGTAATTCAAGCATATAAAGTGAAATATATAATGTAACTATTAATGTTATAATATTTTATGATTCACCTTTTGTTGATGAATTAGAGTAAAAATATAATATTATTTACATCATTCACAATAGACTGATTTATTAAATTAAACATTTTATTTCCTCCTGTTGTATTACTAAACTTACTTTTTTTCATCATATGTGTACCTTAGATAATTTAGTCCAGAAGCAAAGTGAGAGACCCAAGAATGAATTTTTTTTCTTCATTGATTCTTGTTTAAGAAAAGTAAAAAAAAAAAAAATCAGACTAGCTATGGTGCTTGAACATCACATGGTTTTTCTGAACAACAGATTAAATGATTATTTAATTTATGTATTTTGATTTGATGAGTAAACAAACTTTTATTTGTTTTTAGTTGTCTATTTCACTTTTGTTAAGATTGATTAACCTAGTCATTCAGTATAAATGAATCTATACTATAGTAAATAGAGGGATTTGAACTTGGGATTTTTAGTCTACATTCATCATCCATCCATCTTATACAACCGATGCACATGAGCACACACATATGAAAAAAATAGATAACCACCAATATATGTATTTCATGCAAAAACAGCTTTCATCAGTTGGTCCAAATCATAATCTTCCACACATATATACAGTCAGTGCTTGGCTTATATTAAGATAGCAATTCCTTAAACATTAATGGAATTCAATCTTCTCAATCTTCCAACAATTCAACTATCCATTTCTTTGAAAAATTAATGATGGAATGCCCAAAGCACTTAGTTCAAATCCTTTGTTTTTTACTGTAGTAAATCTTGGAGATAGGTTACATCATAGTATAACTCCAACCCATCTACCTCCTATTAATATAAATGGATACATAATATTCTGATACTATGAGGAGTTAAGATTGATGTAATGTCTACATGGGTATGACTATAATATCAAATCCACCAAAGGCTTTGAGCATTCTATCGTTAGTTTTCTAATGAAATGGATGTCTGAATTGTTGGAAGAGTGAGAAGATTGGAGCCTGTCCATTAAAGTTTAAGGAATTTCTATCTTAATATAAGTTGAGCACTAACTGTATATATGTGTGAGAGATTATGATTTGGCCCAATTAGTAAGTGCTGGTTCTGCATGAAATATACATATATTAGGGATCATTTATCTTTTTTAGATATGCGTGGACATGTGTATTGGTTTTTTGAGATGGAGTGGAGGATGGATGAATATAGACTAAAAATCCTAAATTCAAATCTCCATTTATTAAGGTTGATTATTTTTAATTGTTTTGTTTGACTGATTTTTGTGCCACTCCTGTGAGGATTACTTATTTAACAGTGACATTTTTTCAATTAATATTTAGCTCTTTAAAATCAGTGATAAAAACAACTTCTTTTTTATGGATACTCATGTTTATATATATATTAGTTTTTTCTTCACTTTATTATTATTTTTGTTGCTTTCAATAATAAAAAAATCAGTGAAATTCACAGATGTTGGAAAATTAATGACATCCAAAGTTCATTTTAAAATCTTTTACATATCACGTAAATTCTCATCAACTGTATTGTTAAATTAATTACAACGCTGTATATCTTTTTTTTTATTCTCATTAATCTTTTTTTCAGTAGGCTTATTGATAGCTTTTACTGCATAATCCGATAAATTTATTTAACAACTTTTTATTTTTAAAGTATTTTTATATTATAACTATATAGCTTTCAATATATAAATTATATAGATTGATGCACAGGAAGTAAAACTTACCTAGCATTTAAGATGATACATCGATAACATCTTTAATTTTCAAATAATTAATTAATTAAATATTCAAAGTTATCAACATGTTACTGTGATGATGATGACTATATGTAATATAGAAACATGACTTGCACATAAAATGAAAAGTTATCAAAGAATTTCCTGAAATTGTAATTACTTAATATTTATCTGAATCATAATTCAAGTATTGTTCAATAAAGTGTCACACTTTAGTAAAAAAGAGTCAAAGTTTAATCACATTAAAGAAATCTCTCAGTCATTTGAAGTCACTGTTCAAAGATATTGGCAGAATGTAATCATGAATTACATAATCATGAATTACATTGCTAAAAAATTACTACAGAATTACTATTCAGAAAACACACTGAAGTTGACTGTAAATTATAACATGCACTATCAAAAATATGCTAATAATATAGATTAAAAGTGACTAACTATTCTAAGTGATAAAATACCTGATAAGAGAAACAATGTATTGATCATGAATAACAACCAATCATCATTAGAATGACATTAACACCATATATAGATTTAAATCATAATTTGACACTGAATAACCCATTGTTGTTTTGTGATCAAAAATCTCTGCTACGATTCAAGACTTGTGATATTTTATAGTAATTGAGACTGTTATACAACACTGTCTCATTCTCCTTAATTTATATCAAGGATATCTTTAAACATCACTAATATCATCAAATGAACATTGTAATGGCTTATGACCATCCAACCTAACATATGTCTCACTGCATCTATTATTGCAAACCTGGTTAATGTCAGCAATTTTGAAAAGTTTATTTTATGATTCCAGATAGTTTCTTGACTGAAAATAATCATCAGCAATGGAGATAGATTTTTCATGTCTTAATAGAAATTGTTTTTGCTAAATTTATATTTTACTTCTTTACAAAGCAGACATATTTGAAATGCCAATTTTATACATATATAATAAATTTTAGAATTACTTAGTCTGAAACAACTGAAAAAAAAACAATTGTAGAAACTACTATTGCTTAAACTAATCATTATCAGTCAGTATCAAATATGTTAATTTATTATATAATGCTTTTTGGAAGACAACACATAGAAATTTAAGAAATGCATAAAGGTTTGTTTCTCTCCATCCCCACAATTTTCTTAGAAATTGAATCTTGAGATAAGACTTTTAGCTAGCATTCTTACTATTATTAATCTGTTTGTGGATAATAATAAAGATTAATATGTATTATTTTAGAAACCATAGGTTAATGTTGGTTGTTGTTGATCATATGAGAGGCATTTATACATAATTTTCCAGCACCCTTATCAATGTTGAGGAACAATGAAAAAAACAAAACATTACTTTTACTCAACTAATTAAAATCTGATTAATGTCTGTTTTCATGTCATATGTTTTAGTCTAAGTGTTATTCTTTTAATAAATATTGCAAGATACTTATTTTTAACCAATAATTGGAAAAATAGCTGAAAAAAATTCTGACCTTGCTTGAAAAATCCCTAGTTATCTAAAAAATATTCAAGGACATTTGGGTTTGAACATCATTGATCACTATAGCAGGTTAAACCCAAAAGAAAAATAAAGCAGGGGATTACTAAGTAAGAAATATCAAATTTAACAATTCTCCTTCATCTATATATAATCTTAGTTTTGCTGATAATTGTAATGGACAGATGATCATGAAGTATTCTCTGATGAGTAGGGATGCTTTAAAACAATATATATTTCTGGGTGATCAGTTTTTGGGCTTTTTTAAATCTATTAACATGAACTCAAAGTTTTGAGTATATTTATATTTCTAAAAGAGGAGGCCCTAAATTTTTGAAAGCTAGATAATTTGTGAAATTTAGATGAAAATTAAACCAGTTTTCAAAATTTGTTTTTTAGTTGACTGGAGAATAAAATGCTACTTGTAAATGAAGTTCAAAGACTTTAAAAACTGCCATTATTTTACTGTTAAAGATTTAAGATTTATATTTTATTTTACTATGTATACTAATCTTAGAAAATGTGTATTTAATACAAACAAATATAATTTTAAAAAGAAATATATCTGAGTGCCTGAAAAAAAGTTTTGAATTAAAATGTGAAATGCTTAAATATAGACAATCAAGAGAAGAGTAGTTCAGAGGTTTCAGGACAAATTGAATACAAATATATGATTGAGAGAATAAATATATATTAGTAGTATCATTAACAGAATTAAGAGAAAGTAGAGGTGGATGTTGCATCGTTTTAGAAGTGATTACAAGTAAACAATTATAATTTTATTTTGAATTTGGAGAGAATTTAAGAGAAGATATGTGAAATGGATACATAAAATTAAGTATAAGGAAGTTTGTTGTAGTGTAATGAAGGGAAAAAAGTTATATTTCATAAGTATATTTAAATTATTGAATTAAAATTGGAAAGACGTTTATTTTTCTGTACATCTTGCTTTAAATTCATTAATATATATTACCCAGACTTACTTTAGAGATCCATATTTTTAAAAGCATAATGTTATTATAAATGTTACTTCATTTTACCTTCTAACTAAGAATAATCAGACAAACATTTTCTAATCTTTATCTTGCTTTACAATTCTTAGATACTGGGAGGAAAAATTACAATTTCTACCAGAATTCAAAAAATAGATTATAAGTATGCCAAGTGAAATGGATACAATCACCATTACTTCACAAGTTGTTTATATATATTGTAGGACTATTTTGTCATGGATTTTTATTATATAAATCTGTATTAATATTTTAAAAATATATTTATTGACATAATAAAATTGTACAGATGAATAAAAAAAAACACTTTGTTAATGATGACTCATCCATTGCTGACATTGGTCTGGTAGATGTATGCCAGAGCCATTCTCTGCACTAGCAGGTTGATAAGTGATTACATACATCCCATTTTGTTGGTATAGACCACCCCTTTTAAGGTTGGCCCAATAATTCTAACTTATCAGCTGGGATACATGTAGTGTGAAATCAATGCCTCTCTAATAGAATCTGGCATGTTGCATCAAAGACTACTTCATTTACGATACACTACAATGTGGATATATCAGGTCCAATATTCATGTAGAAACTGTGGGCCATACTAGTAGGCTCCATGTATTAATAAATAAAAATCTGGAGGATAATATCTTATCCTTGTTTTGAAGAGCCTTGAGCTTATCGCAAAATATAGCATTGGAGTCCGGTGTTGGTTGTGTGAAATTTGACCTGCATCTTGTGTACCAAAAAGTGTATGTCAGGAAGACAGATAACCTGATAACTGTAAAGTCTCCAGAGGAGAGACAACCCCTGATGTCCAGGATTTTATCCACTGCTATAATGCAGTGTTGAGAGATGAAACTTCTAATACCATTATAGCCTGGTCATATATTTAACAGACGATTAAAGGTCTCCTCTCCTCTAGAGCATGCATGACAAATTGGGTCTATTTTATTTAGAAACCACTTGTAGTATAAGAATGAATTAGTTGGCATGGAGCCCATATTCACCTTGATCAGATAATCCAAAAGTTTGGGCTCCAGTAGCAGATATTTAAATATTGTGGTGATTTTATGATTGCTGCACCCTAGATGAGTATAAATAGCTGTATATTCAGGATTTGGCAGGCAATGTCCCTGCCAGATGCTGATTTTATTATTAAAATCTGCTGTTTAGTGCCCAATGTATAAAAATTGTTGTTTAATAATGGTGTCAAACCATGTGTCTTCAAGGGGGGGGGGGAGGTCTGTCAGTAGGTATTACAGTCTCTATAATATCTGATAGAGAGTATTTTCCCCCCAGGTTTACTAAAAGTGAATGCCCTTTTTGAAAATTGATTGTCTGTATTGAATGCAGACCCATACCATTCTGTCTCCTATGAAACTGAAGTCTGTGGATGCTAATTGCAGTGGTCCATCCTCTCCATAAGAGCTGACCACAGATTCTCTGAATTTGTAAGCTGAATGATTTGGTAACTGTCATTATTGGCAGGTAGTAATTTATGCTCGCCATGATCTTTATATTAATCAGAGCAATCTTCCCTTGTAGGGATAGGTAAGTCCTTGAAAGTGATTGAACCACCTTAGTAGCATTGCTAATGATGGATTTTGTAGGCAGACAGACATAGCAGTCTGTGACTTGAAAATAGGAAACCCCAGAAAACACTGAGGTTCCACTAATTGATGCACCAGGATGATGACTTGTGAGGATTGATGGATAACTTATAATTTTTAGTATAATTGGTAATGATGGAGTGAAGTGTCTTCAGATGTTTACGGGATGGAAGAATCACAAGTATGTCATCCATGTATGCAAAAACATTGTTGTTTTTCTTAAGCCGGGGCACATATATCCCTGGAAGCTGATCTAGCTCTTTAATCAGAGGGTCAAGGTACTTAATGAACAAGAGACCACTCAACGGTGATCCTTGTGGTATGGATCTTGAAGGGGCAAATCCAAGTAATGTATTATTCTTTTTTTTTTTTGCTTTTTATATAGAAGTAGAATGATAAGCAGAACAGAAATGATTTATTTTATCCGCCAGATATAATGTCCCTCTCCCATTCAGATAAAAGTTAAATAGTAGTCTTGGAATGCCCTAAGTAGTTAAGCCTTGTAGTTAGACTAATAGATTTAAGGGTTAAATTCTAGATTAATTCCCAACTGACCAACGTAAAAAAATACTCGAGCAAAACTGGTATTATCAGCCTATTTGTCACTTTGGTACTTAAATATTATTTGATTCGTTGAGAAGTTGATCGTATGATAAAAAATAAATTCAATGGCTATTTTGCTCATGGTTAAAATATTCTGTCTTTTGAACTATATAAAATATCAAATACATATATATATATTATAATCAATAAATTATTGATTGATAAATGGATATCTAGTTATTTCTTGGCTAAAAGATAAAAACAAAAGAAGAGAACCATAGTTTGATTTTCCAATGATAATTACCCATTTCTTTGTTACTTTGTAGAAGAATGTTGAATAAGCTTTTATCCTGCAGTGAGCTGTTTAAGTCCATTTTATTTATATATATAAGAGTGTATTATTTAGTTTGTTTTACACCATCATAATTTACTTAAATCTTATTTATAAACATAAAACGAAGACGTGAATATAAAATGTTTATGTTATAAAAATATGAATAATTTAATACAACAATTTCAGCAGAGTTCAATCATCCATTTTCTAAATTATTTTACAAACAATTCATTTAAAAACTACAAATGCAGATATTAAACGCGAGAGTTACTAATTATGTTAAACTAAATTGATTTTCCATTCCGGTTGAGTGAATCCATCCGCGCGGAACAGTCAGCAAAAGGAGCATTTGCTCATATTAAAAAAGAATAGATTAAAAACAAAAAAATTAGAATATTTTTCATGCTGTGAGGAACAACAAAAAAAATTTTTTAGGGGAGTGAAAAGTAGAAATATTAAAAAGACAAAAAGACTTCATTTTTTTAAAGCGGATATGATTATGAAAGATAAATGTTACAATTAGAAAATAAATATGAAACATAGAAAATTCTTAAAACTTTTAAATAGACTTAATGTGTAAAACACATACATATACGAGAGCATTTTCAGGTTTCTATATCTATAAATAGTGATCGTTCTATGACCGCTTGCAATTCAAAACATCATCACCATCATTAACAATTATCTGTCCACTGCAGGATGAAGGTCTCTCCAAGTTCAATCCATCTTCTCCGATCTTTAGCTTCTCCACATCACCCCTGCACACTTTTTTATTTCATCCATCTCACATGTGGTCTTTTACTGGATCTTTTACAATCTCTTGGAATCCAGTTTAAGATTTAAATTATCCATCTACTACCATCTGTTTTAGCAATATGTCCAGCCCCACTTCGCTTCATTTTTCAATGAGATCAGTAACACCTGTTTGTTCTCTTACCCATATATTGCGTTTCCGATCTCTTCTTGTTACTCCCAACATGCATCTTTCCATACTTCTTTATATATGCGTAAATAAGAGATAGAAACTACATTCATTAAAACGATATGTAATGTTGGATTAAATAAGAATAACAATAATAAAGTCTTCAGGGAGATTTGCTATATTTTAGCATTCAAGTCATTCCCTACCCTCCTCAAAATGATTTTTTAAAACCCATTGAATAGATTGGATGGTGAATTCAGGCTACCACTGAAGTCTGTTATTAGTAATTGATAGAATATTTTTTTAGATAACGCTCAATGAAAAATATCTTCTGTTAGAACAAACAGAAGCAAAGGATAGATAATTAATAATTTTAAAAGTGGAAAAGATTGAATCATTTTCAATCAAATAGTAATAATAAATTTCTATAGTATCTGTTCATCAAAGGGTGGCTGCAAAAGACATCTGTTTTTCATGACAGAAGCAGTTTGTTTTTGAGTACTTCCACAACAAATTGAACACACAAATGTGTTTTGATGAGCTGACAATAAAGTTAAACACAAATGAAGTGTGATGCAACTTTCACAAAACATCATAAATGCCTTAGATATCAGCCATTAAAAATCAGGATTGAAAAATCAGTCACTAAGCAAAGCAAATTTCAACTATTAACCATGTCTATGAGAACTGAACCCTTGATAAACAAGACTTAATCTAAAAATAAATTAAAAGATACATAAGTAACATCCTTCAAATAATTGAATTATGCTGAACTGACTTAAGAGGATGACCTAGAAATCATTCAATGTATGAAACTAGTATAGAATTTTTACTTGTATAAAACAAAAAATTCAATAATAAAATACATTTATGTAAATATTCCTACATCAATAGTATAATGAGACAAAACAGCTTTCATAATGACTGAGAGTAACTATTGACAATGTTCATCACAAAGACATTAGCATTATTGGAATAGATTGGAAATAATGATGAAGTAAGTTATGGGGAAATATAGCTTTTTATAGAAAAGAAATGAATGTGATAAAAGACTAGTAGAACATACTTTAGAATATAATATGGAAATTTGCAAAAGAATTTCAATAGAAAGATGTCAAAAATGAGAGATAAAAAACAAAGAATATGATAAACATAGAACATCATCTAGAGCAAAAAATGTCACACAGTTCAGACAATTAAAATGATCAAATGGAAGCTTTACTTTAGAAACAGAGAAATATAACCAAGAAAGCAGAAGTAGAAGTAAAGACAAAATATCACTTTTTAAGAAGATCAAAAATTTGGACAAAGTAAGAGAATTGAAATCCTAATAAGAAAACTATTATTGAAATTATACCAGATTTAACAAAAGAGAGCTTTAAATACATTGTATAATACAAAAAATCTTGAAACTAGACCAAAAAAAAAACAAATAGTGAAAGGTCAAATGGATAATTTAAACACTCATAAAAGCAATATAAGGCAAAGTACAATGAAGTAAAAAAGACAGGAAAATTAGGCAAAAATAATTGCAATCCCAGTATAAAGATATAGAAAATCATCATGGTAAATATAAATCAAGAAAAGTAAACAAGATTTTAAAAATCTTAACAGAAAATGGTCAGCAAAACAGAAAATGATGAGCATGAAAAAATGCTCATTAGCAAAAATGAAATCTATAAAGCAGTGGTCAGTTTTAGGGTTTCCAATACTAAAGAGTTTCTCTAAAACCATTTTAATACTGATATCAATACCAAAATCAAAAATAACAGTATCTTTAGTATTCAAAAGGAGTTTTATTTTATTTAGTTTAACAAAATTTAAAATCATAAACAAAATAAGAAAAACATAAGTAAAAAGCAAAACATTCTTTAATTCATTTTTCAAAAAATTGACAATGCATAAATTAAAAAAATTAACAAAGCAAAAATAAAAGAAAATAAACAGAATAATAAAAAATATTTAAATATTATGTTTTAAAAAATAGACTTTTAAAAAGCATAAATTATTGATCTGTCATCTGAAAGCATCAGCCAAATTTTTGTTGATATTTATCTAAAAAATTTCAATAGCAGATAATTTAAAAAGGGTATCTGACTACATTTTGGGGAGGACAGAATAAAGAAAAAATAAGATGGTATTAATGTTTCTGAGGAAGAAAACTAAGAAACTTTTTGTAAAAATAATCTTTGTGTTCACCCCCAGGCTGAATTTAGCAAAGATATAGATGTTTTGCACTGCCCTGTTATGTGTTTTGGTTGATCAACACAATTGAACCAAAGGACACTCCTATTCTTTATATGTATTCCTAATTCAACAACATTGAAAAAGTATTACTCAATTAAATCCGATAAAAGTTGAAAAGTATACAGTAATTACTATATTTCATGGTAATTTTATATCAAATTTTGACTAGAAATAGTAATCATAATAGAAAATTACCATATATAAAAACATAGTAACTTTTTAAGTACATATTTAGATTAAATTTTTTGTTATATTTTATAACAAAAAAATTAATAAATAAAATAAAAAAATAATATCGTTTATAAAACTAAATTACTCAAATAGGAGCTTTTTTATTACTCAAATAGGAGCTTTTTTAAGTTTTTTTGAATCTGGTCTAAAATTCAAAGAATTTTATAAATAATTTATAAAATTCTTGAAATTTTACATCTGATTCAAAATATAATCAATACCAAAATACTAATTTTTTTTTCTATGTCATAGCACCGGCCAGGACGCGAACCCACAACTGTCTGCAACTAACTACTTGCTTGCAAGGCAGCTGCGATGACCTCTCGGCTAACAACGCTTGACAAATACTAATTTTCTTGATTCGATATTTCAGTATTGAATTTTTTTTTTGGTAATACTTAGAGTTATGATCAATTATAATCATTTACATAAAATGAAGAAATAAATGTATGGCTGTAAAGTTTATTCATTTATATCAGGATGCAATAATGTAAAAGGGAATTTTATGTACATCATCTTACAACTATACTTTTTATTTTAAATAGCAATAAAAATCCAAATAGATTTATGTGTAATCTCATATTTTAATATATGACCTTTATTTCATAAATAATGACAAAGAAGAAATATTAAAATTAACAATAGCTTTATTATATAATATAAATAAATTATAAATAAATAACAAATGTAATTAATTATAGAAAAATACATAAAATACATAATAAATATTAATATTTGTTTTCTAAGTCTAATCTAAGTTTGGGATATGAAAGTGTTTAATCATACAGTGTTGCAGAGACACTAACAGTCAGTTGGAGTAGGTTGCATGTTATTTAAAAGCAAATAATAACAATAATCAGCATAATAATAAATGTTTTATGCTGACATATATAGTTTGTTTCAATAACTAATCAGTTATTAATCAATCTCACTTATTAACACTGGAGAAGTTTTTCACTCCTTTAAAAGGAACCAGTGAAATTATTTGCTTAGCTCTCCTAAATGATATTTAAAAAAAGAACAACATATGGCTTATTTATTACACCTCAAGATCCTTTACTGGATTCATTTGAAGGCTTAATTGTTAGGAGTAAAACTCTATTAATATATTATAACTTATATCATTAGGATACCTTATTACATAGTATAATATTTTAAAAATTAATACTAACATATAGGAGCAATGCATAAAATATTCATTATAGGCCTAATTATCTAACTAAGGATGATTAATAACTTATAACTTTGAGATTGAAACTTAAGAACCTGTAAAACAATAATTTCAATATAGAAAAATTTTATATAAGTTTAAAAATTACATTAATATAATCTAGTCCTAATGTAAATTATATATTTAATCATGTCGAATATCACAAAGAATAAAATTAATAAAAATATTACCTATACAGTCATATAATAATATTTGGAGAACTTTTATATTTCTTTATTACACTAATAACAATAATAACTAACTAAATAAAAAGCAATTATAATAAACTTCACTAAGTAATCTATTGGTTTATGTTCCAATAGTTATAACAATTAAAATTTATTCAAATGAAATATTGATATATGTTTAATATTCCAATATTTTTGAAAATACATGGAAATATTTTAAATAAAAGCATCAAGGATCATATTAAGCACAATTAAATTTCCTATTGTAATTTAATCCTTACTGTATCAAAATTAATATGTTTCATTAAGGACACTTATTTCAATGTGAGTTGTATTTAATACATTAATCCATTTTAAGGTTTACTGATAAATTCAACTTCTATACTATTTAGTATTGAACAATTATAATCCATAATTCTTAAGTAATATTAAAATATTTGGCATTAATAATCCAATAGCAGTATTAAAATATTTGACATTTATAATTTCATTATCCATTTCTTTAAGCATTGGAGGTGAATCATAGTTTATTATATGAAGCAGTTTAATCTAATCCATTTTTAAAGACATTATAACTTTATATCCAAAGGATTGGTATTCAGAACTTTTTTCATTTGAAGTATTTTATTAATCCATTAGTTTATAGATATTTAATCCTTATTGCTAAATATTTCAGATTGTAAATATTATATATGGCCAAGCAAATAGGTTATAATCCATAAATATATTGATTCCATTAATTTTAATTAAAGTTCAGCATTTCACCAAGTAACAAAGTTTATGACAATATATCTGAGTTTAAAATTTATTATTTAAAGTTTTTTTTTCAATAATTTATGTTGAGATAATCCATAACATTGAGACAAAATATTCTCACTTTTTGAAGTGAAGAGAAAAGTTGTTTCATTATTATTTCAATAGATACAAGTGACTTGATTACAGTTGAAAGACATGATTTTATAAATATATCATCTATTTCCTATTACTTTAAAATGAAAAGATCAATGATTTAATTGAAGTTATTAGAGAGTATACCATGAGTAAATTTTCAAATTTCCATTATCAGTTACTGCAATAAATGAGATTTTTTTTGAAATAATAATCAATGATAGTTTCTTGTCTATTTTATTATTGTCCATTCTTTTCCTAGTCCAATGAGAAGAAGACATTATTACCAAGCTAAGGCAAAAATTCCTAGTTGGGTGAGTCTACTTGACCATTATGATGAAGTCAAACAAAAGGCTATTCTAAAGTTGTAAAACTGCTTAGGTTTTAATGCAATAAAATTTTGTGAAGAGCTTCTTTTTCTAAGCATTAGTTTTTGTACTTGTCAATCAGCTCATGTCTGGATTGTATCACATTTCCCATTATGTACTGGTGTTTCTTTATTTTTTCAGGAAAATTTGAAGAAATTGCCAAGATTACTAAAATGCAGACTATAAATGCTGTCTGATCTTGAATTAATGTGGCAATTGTTGTGGATGTGATTCAAAATGAAGTGAAAAATAATAATAATAATTTCAAACTTTTCAATTGCTCCATTTTGTTCCAAGTTTAAAATAATTTTACAGTCATTTATTTAAAACAAATAAATTATAACACCTAAAAATTCTCAGATATCTATTTTAATTAATTTTAAATTGAACTTTTAAATCAATTATACTATTAAATAAATATCCTTTTAAAACCAACCAAGCTAAATTAAATTTACTAAATCTAAACCCATAAAGTCTCATGCATGCATATAAAATATAAGAACTGTTTATTTTCATAGGCAAAACTCTCCATACAGTAATGGCACTCAGTGCCAACTAGAGTAATCAATGGATTCCAGAAGGCTTGTGCATAAAATTCCCATCTAGTGCCTACTCATCCAATATCCCCAGACTCATTTCTGGTTTGTGGCCTTCATCAGTATGGAGCTTTGGATCTCAAAGCAGTGCACCTATATCTTAGGATCTAATGCAACACTCTAGCAGCCACCTTTTATCTCTACTTAACTACAAAAATATGAGAATAAAATTGAAAGCACAAAAATATTTGTGCTCTGAGATCCATAGCTCCTCACTAATGAAGGCCACAAGCCAGAAACTAGTATGAGCATATTGGATGAGTAGGCACTAGATGGGGATTTTATGCATAAGCCTTCAGGCATCCATTGATTACTCTGGTTGGTACTAAGTGGCACTACTGTATGGAGAGTTTTGCCTATGTTAATAACAGTTATGTGCTAGCATAAGAAATGGTGATCATGTGATGTTTAGTGGTGTAACTGTTTTTTCTATTCTTTAGTTAAAAAATAATCTTAAATGTAATTACTTCCATTTAAATATTCGGTTGTCATCTAATCTTTCATGTCAATCGCTAGAGGCACGATTTCTAATCAAAAACACATTAATATAACGTTCCCGGGCCAGCGATTCTCTATTAATATTGACTTTTTATTGTTTGTTTGTTTACAAAGTTTACTTTCTTTCATTTCTGAATTATTTTTCCCAAATAATATTTTTGACGATGGTATAATAATAGTTGTTGTTTTTTTTTTAATTTTTATTGACAAGAGTGTCTTTTTTGGTGTGTGTTCAAATAGTAATTTGTGTTTTTTTTAAAAATAGTATTACTGTTTTTTGTAAAATTGGATTGCTGAAATTTAAGAGAGAATGGGTCTTTTTTGGTGTGTGTTCAAATAGTAATTTTTTTTTTTTAAATAGTGTTACTGTTTTTGTAAAATTGGATTGCCGAAATTTACGAGAGAATGGGTTTTTTTTGGATGGATCTTTAAATAATAATTGACGTTACTTTGATAGGTTTCCATTTGATTGCCGACAACAATTAGTGGGGTGTTTTTGTGTACTATTACATAATAATTTACGTTACTTTGATAGCTTTACATTTGATGGCCGACAACAATTATCGGGAGAAGTGTTTTTTTTTTTTTTTGCGTGTGCGTGTGTATGTTTAAATAAAAATTAAAACCATTACTTTTATCGGTTTACATTTGATTGACGACCGATATGACTTCCTTTCGTTTATAAATTATGATTTTTGTTTCTACGAATAAATATTTTTGACAATGGGACAATAATAGTTGTTGTTTGTTTAATTTTTATTGACAAAAGGTTGTTTTTTGGTGTAGTTTCAAATAGTAATTTGGGTTACGTTTAAATAATAAGTTACCATCTTACTTTGATTGGTTTACATTTGATTGACACTAATTATTGGGAGGAGTGTTTTTTTGAGTGTACGGTTGTAGACAACAATTATTGGGTGAAGGGGTGGGTTAACCATTTAAAGAATAGTAGTTTTAAGTTACGGTCTTACTTTGATTGGTTTACATTTGATTGCCGATACTAATTATTGGGAGGGGTGTTTTTTTGTATGTATGAATGTAGACAACAATTATTGGGGAAAGGGGTGTAACCGTTTAAAGAATAGTAGTTTACATTACTTTTAGTGGTGGTGTACATTTGATTGCTGACAATAATTAGTGAGATGGGTGGGTGTTTTTGGATGATGATTAAATACTAATTTACCTTCCTTTTTATTTTACATTTGATTGCCGACAACAATTATTTGGAGAAAGGGTTTTTTTTTTGTGTGTGTATGTTTAAATCAAAATTGAAGTTACTTTTATTTATTACATTTGATTGACAACCGATTGACTTTTTTTTCGTTTATAAATTATTGTTTTGGTTTCCCAAAAACATAATGTTTTTGACAATGGGACAATAATAGTTCTTAATTTGATTATTATTGACAAGAATGGATCTTTTTTGGTGTACGTTTAAATAGTAATTTGGGTTGTGTTTAAATAGTAATACTGTTTTTAAAAATTTAAGTGATAAAATTAAAGAAACAATGGGGGGGGGTATGGATATTTAAATAATAATTTTTGTTACTTTAATTTGTTTACATTTGATTGACAATAATTAGTGGGAGGGATGTTTTGGTGTATTTTTAAATAATAATTTACATTTTTTGGTTAACAACAGTTATTGTGTGTGTATGTTATGTTACTTTATTTATCAATTTGGTTAATAATATTTACTGGTAGACATTTCAATATCATTAATGGCATGCTGTACGGTCAACTTGTCACGGCTCCGGTAATGCAGCAAACGTAAAGACTTGACGAACGACATTTGAAATCCCTCAAACCAGCTGCCTTTTCGAAGTGCACATTTCTTTTGGCAAGAACGAGACTTACAAATGAAAGTCCAAAGATCTTTATGGACCTCAAGTCTCATACATTTGCCGCACAAACATCTTTTTTTCTTTCAGCAGGATGTTTTGCTGCTGTAGAAATGTTACAGCACTGGCAGCTTCCGTGTCTGGCAATTCTTATCTTTTCATCTTTTCTGTTTTTGAATTTGCCATACTTTTTGTCTCGGAAAATTTCTCGCTAAAACGTGACTCAAAGCGTGATCTTTAAAATATTACGCTAACCCACCATAATCGAAAATTTAGAAGGAATACAAATTTATGAAGAACAATCACAATACTGTTAAAATTGTTAAAATGTAACAGTACATCAATTCGTCTTAAAAAAAAAAGGCACCGATGAAAATTTAAATAATTTTGACATGATCAAATTAACACACACTCGTACGATATTGTTACATCAAATACATAACACAGCATTACGATATAGTGCATGACACAAACAACTATGGCATTTTCCTCTGCTTTTAGCATCGGAAAAAGCCACACCGTTATCCGCTAAGCCGAGTTAACATTCTTTCATCGTAGAAAGAAGACTTAACTCCGAGTTAACAGTCTACCTTTTAGCACAGAAAGAAGACTTAACTAAAAGTTAACAATCTTTCTAGGATTTATTTTAGAAAGAATGCTTAAAGGCTTGGGTACAGCCGTGGTTACGGCATATTTCTAGAAATTTAGCTAGAAATCCCGTCTCTAGCAACTGACACGAAGGATCAGATGACAACCAAATATTCTGTATTGCAATGTTGGATTTATGATTCTATTATATATTTCTTTATCAAAAGATTTGTTTTATGTGTGTGTGTATCTCCATTTGTTTATACAATTTGATAGATGTTTTTCTTAATAAGAATAATTACAAAATGAGCATATTTTTATATGTTTGATTAGAAAATCTGCTTGTGAAGAAATTTTTAAATTATTTATAAAATTATATTTTTTCTTAAGCATTAATCTGAGAGACTTTTGGACTTGATGTTGATTATATTATTTTTTATTTAATCAATAATAGTGAACAATATATTTGCTTAACCATAAAAATAAGGCCAATATTTTTTTTAGTTTTTGAGTTATATTAGATAATTGCAGTCATAACTAAAGGATTATTAAGTGACATCAGCTAGAAATTGTTGATTGTTATTCATATTGCAATTGTCTAAGTGTTGACTGTTTTTTAATGAACACTTATAAAACTATTTAGCCTTGAATATTATTACACTTATTATTTAGGTAATACTTTGGGTGCAATTTGAAATATATAATTGTAGTTTGTAATGTTATAATTGACTGCATTCAGAATAGGTTTTATTTATCAGTTTAAAGAGGCTTATTTAAACTTCTTTGTGACAATTATTTCAATCTCTGTGGTCAAGTTGCAAAATTTAGTGTCTATATAAATATATTAGATCGTTAATAAGGGTGGGATTCCCCCCTCATTATTAAAAGGAGGTTGCCTTGACAACAGTTAGAAATTGTTGATTGTTATTGATATTAGGATTGTCTATGTATTGACTGGTTTTTAATGATTATATATATATAGTTGTTTATGTATCAGATTATAACAAAATGTTTCAATAATATCTTAGAAATATTTAATAATTATATTGAAAATACAATAATATAAATAATACACAATGGAGAAAAACTTTCTATTACTGCCTCATATCAGTCAAAATCAATTAACATACTTTAGTTTCAATTTTTTATTAATGAGTTATGAAAACTAATCTTCTGATTGATGATAAAATTTTGAAGCAATACTTTAAAAATAACTCATTGTATCAAGTAACCATCAAACAATTTCTTGAATTTCTTCTACATATTTTATCCAATACTAGTACTAATTAGAAGTTTTAAACATTCTGATTCTTATTAACTTGAGAAAAAAACCTAGGACGAAATACCATTAAAATTATCACCATTTAGTCATGCCTTCTGTTTGTATAGTTGTTAGAGAAATCTTTAGTTCTGCACTGGCTAATATAAAAGTTGTTTCATCCCTATTAAATTTGATCAAATACATAAAATTAAATCATTATATTACATTTATACATTTGTAATAGCTGCTCAGTCAAGGTTAATTATATTTTTATTTTTATTTACTCATTCAATTCATATTGAGTTTTTTATTTTTTAATTAAGAACAGCAGAAAATTAATTGCCCATCAATATTGTTCTACCTAGTTGAAATGATTATGAGAGCTTAGAAAACCTGAGTTAAATTTAATAATAATTAAGAATTTGAATTTTTTTGATGAATTTCTCAGATTTAAATTTTGGTATTTGCAAGCACATGCATCAGCCATTGTATATATACATATAGAATTATTATAAAGAATTTCTCATAGTGATAATACGATTGTGTAATTATAAGCTAATTTTATTAAAAATCAAATTATCAAAAATAAATAAATAGTCGTATATAAAAAGATATATTAATCAATTGGAAAAATTAAAAATATTTTAGCTTTGGATAAAGAAGAAATTTAAATCTGTACTAAAAATATCACTGTTATTCTTTATTATTTTCAACTTAGAAAAATGAAAAAAAGAGCAAAATATCCAATTGTGTGGGAATTGTTTAGTTAGATGTTTGTAACCAATTTACATTTCTTAATCAACTGACCATAAAGTAGATAAATAAGTTTAACTCTGACAAATTAAGAAATTGATGCATACATTGTAAATGGGCAAAATCATATTTGATTGCTTATTTAATATTTGCTTAAAAGCAAGTCTTTTTTTTTTTAGTTATTATTTTTTTTTTTTGCTAATGTGTTTTTATCCATTGACTTATTGAATAGGATTTCCTTTTAACTGAAGCTTCTACTTAAGTTACAATAATTGGTTAGTCAGTGGAGAAGTTCATATGAGTTTTGAGCATCAAAAGTGTCAGATTAAGATTTAATTCAATAATCGTTAACTCTTGATTAACCATTCTACAAGTGTGCTGAATACCAGAGAAAAGGGTAGAATAAACAACGCCATTGATTCTTTCCAAAAAATTTTAAAATGTTAATTGTACAAAAGTGTTTTACCAGGTAATTTTTTTTATATTCATAATATCTTCTAACAGAATATTTTTAAACATTTGGTTTATCTTCAAATTTTATAATCATCATATGATCATTCAGTTAAAATACAAGTTCAAATTTTGCAGATTTTTACTCTGTTCCATAATTTTTATAATTATTTTCATCTTCTTTTATCTTTTACTCTTATAGTCAATTTTAGATATCTTTTATAATTTTTTTTTCTTTTAAATACAAAACTAATCCATTTTTTTTTATTTTTTCAAAATTTTTTCAAAAACAATCCCTGTCCTTTCCTTTTTTTAATTCTTCGAAATTGCTATTTTTATCTTTCCAACTTCATTTGCATTCTTCTTCATATCTTTATCTCTAAAGCATTTATTCTATTCTTTTTTATGATTTTTTTTATATTAAAATTGTTTCTATCTTTTACTAAACAAATCCAAATATTGCCCATCACAGTCAAAAAGTTTGCAAAAGGTTGACTAGAGCTTACTCAAAAGTTTTAATACTTCTGTTTTTTTATTATTACTTTTTTAAAGTCTACTTTATTCTTAATTATAGGTAATTCTAATTGCTCTCAAGTCACTAAGGATTTTTGGATCAATGTTTAACTGAGTCAAAGAAAAAAATCAATTTGATTACTTAAGTGGAACTGTTATGCTAGCCATTTGAGTGCTTAAATGTAATATTACCTCTCAAATAACTAAACATATACTGTATATATATATAATTCTAAAAAAAATCGCCACATTACTTATTAGTTAACTATATTATAAGTCGTTTAATGTAGCAGTAATTTATTCTCTTTATGACTAACATTTTGACACCAGTGTGTTGAGGATAGTAGTTTTGTTATTGAAATTTATATCCTGTTTTTTTCTTCACTTTTGTTCTTTGGGAATTTATTCAGGAATATTTTATTCAGAAGAAATTTTTTTTTTTTAGCCATCAAAGCAACCATTCAAATTATGTTACTTTAAATGACTTATATTATTTGTTTTACATAAACTAAGTAATCTAAATGAAATCTGGGTTTCCACTTAATGCAAATCATCAACTTGCATGTATATACTGAATTATTAGTGTTTCAGATATTTAAAGTCTTTAAAAAGAGAAAGAAATAGTTACAATATCAGACCTTTAGCCGAGGAGTGCTATATATTCTCAAAATGGCTTTTTTTAAAAATGCTGACATATTCTTTTGTTGTTTATTTTCATGACTGGTAAAGGAAGATGATTTCAGTCTGGACACTAAGATTGTTTATAGATAAAAAATTCCTGAGCGAAATAAATTAAAAATTCCTCATTAAAAAAAGCATAACTAATTACATCTTTAATTAGATAAATTCTAATTGTAGAGAAAATTAAGAAATTAACTGATTTTATTTTAACTTACATTTTTATAAATATATATACACATCATTTTTCCCAACTTACACATAAAAAAAGAAGACAAACTGCCTTCAATCCTTTCTATTAATTAATATTGTATATGCATGTTAAATTGTCTAATTTGTTTTCACAAATTATAAATGACTTTTTAAGAAAAATTCTGATAAACCAGCAAGAATATCACAAACATACATATCAATATTAATTGAAAGGATCGAAGGCAGTTTGTCTTCTTCCTTTTTTAAATGAAAGTTTGTAAAAGTGATGTTAAAGAAATTTAAGTTAAAATAAAATCAGTTAAGTATCTAATTTTATCTATAATTAAAATTTATCTAATTAAAGATGTAAATTTTTAATTTATTTCTCTCCGGATTTTTTTATCGTAATCAATCTTAGTGTCGGACTAATACTTAAGTATCAAAAAAAAAAAAAAAACTATATATATGCAATTTTTATCGAATTTTGATATTATTTTAATTTAAAATTTATGTTAATTAAAATGGCCTATTATTTTAGTATGTTTCGTTTTTAAGCGTTAAAAACAAAATGGTAATTTTCGGCTACCATATCTACTGTCTGTATCCAAATTTAACTTAATACACGTGTGAACTTTTCAACAAGCTTGAGATTTTTCTTTCAGATAGTTGGTTTATAGCCAAGCTAACTAATTAGTCAATTTAATCTCAATGCACCATCTAAAAATTGTTCAGCCTCAGAGTATTGTCTTTTCCTTGATTGTTTCTCTATGATAGCTGTTGGAGATGAGTTTGCCCTACAATGGGTTATTTAATGATATATTAAAATTGTTATATTTGTACATTGTTCGGAATTTAAAAATTAAAATTAATTATAATTTTTGGTTTGTCTGAATTATTTATAGCCTTAAAGATTTTTTTTTGTTGTTGTTTAAAGGAAAACTAATTTTTATGTGGTAAGTTTTTTTTTTATCTTATTAGTTTTTTAAAAAAAAAAAAAAAAAAAAAAAAACAAAACAATATATTTTAGCTCTTGCAAAAAATGTACAAAATAGTTTTAGGGGAAAAATAATAATCAAGTAATTAATATATATCCCCACAAAAAACTCTAAATGACAATTGTATATGTTCTTAAGTAAGGACTCCATGATCTCATGATTAACACATTTACCTAGCATACACAAAATGTTGGATTCAGCATTAGACCTGCTTCAATCGTCAAAAAGGCATAGGATTTCCCCTCCAAATATTTGGCCCTCATCTAATTATATCATTGTTGATCATTAATTGAGGGCAGAAATCCTCTCTGTTAATTTAATCAAAAACTAGTATATAGACTCCATTCATTATTTAAACTTATAATAGATGATTCCAAAATAGTGTAATAGAGTAGATTTCTGTTTCTTATGTTAATATTGAATATAAGCTAGGAGAGACGTGATACTTTGTTATATTATTTACCAATGAATATTTTGTTATTTTTAGGTAGGTAGTGAAATGAAAATGGAAAGATTACTAAATTCTCCTTTTGGTAATCACAAACTTATTAAATAAGGCTTTCTCTTTCACTGATGTTTTTTAAAATGCTTTTTGGTAGACTATTCAAAAGATTTTTTTAAAACCTACTATACTAAATACACACTAATGGCTGCTTTACAAGCAGTTGTCCTGGGATAGTGGGTTTGCTTCCTAGCTGATGCTATGACACATGAGAAAAAAAATCTTTAACTGAGGTTTAAAGTTTATATCTGTTCTAGAGATTATCTCTAGTTTCGAAAATGATTAGTTATAATTATTAGTGTATTTATCTGAAATGGATGGCGTCAAAGTTGTGAGTGGAGAGAATTTGACAATGGTAAATAAAAATGTAACAATTTACTCTAGATAAATGCTTTGCATATAATAGAGATATATATGAGAGATAGTGACTTGAGCCAACTGATGAGTGCTGGTTCAGCACGAAATGCATCTTGGGGGTCATTTGTCTTTTATTATATCTTTATTTATACGAATTTAAAATGAACGGGGAAGTATGGAGGTGTTTATTATATCTAAAATAAAAGTAATTGCAAATAATAGTCTTAAATTAATGTATTTAGTAATTTTAATATGTGTAAATACAGTATGTTCTAAACGTAATTCGCTAGAAGAGCATAACCAAGTACATGCACACATATAAAACTTCCATTACACATTATTAAACATATAAATAAAGATATCTCAAATTGATCAATAATCTCCAGAATATATTTCATGCTGAGCGAACATTTCTCAGTTGGCCCAGACCACAATTTTTTATATATGTCTTCATTATCTGTTTCGTATTTATCAATAGCAAATTATGACAATTTGAACTATGCATTTTAGATAAATATAGTAATGATTATTATTAACCATTTTTCGGTTATAGATTACTAAAAAATTTGAAATGTGTTTTGAAGGGTACGGATCACTTATCTTTTGCAGATCTGACTAATAAATGATTAACAATAATCATTAATAGATTTATCTAAAGAGCAAGTTATCAAAATTGTGAAACAGAAAGTTTGACATGTATAATTCAAATTGCAGTATAATATATATATATAATTTTGAAAGTTTAATTATATAAATTTTGTATATTTATTGCATTTTTTTTAGTTTTTATCAATTTGGATAAATAAATTTTAATCTTAATTTTTAATTTAAATGCTTTGATTAAAAATGATAATTTTTGAAGATTATTCTTTTGTCAGTTAAATTCAAAATTCCAACAACTGTAAAAATAAAATTTGCTTTAATTTAAAATGATACCTCTACAAAGTTTTAATTAATAGCTAGATAAAAACTAATTCAATTTATTATAAAACTATATTTAGTAGACATCAACACATGGCATAGAATCTGAATGATAATAAAAATATTTTAATTAAAAATATAAATAAACTCTTGGAATGATGTGTATTTATTAATAAAATGCTTTTATTAAAAATCAAAAAAAAATCATAAAGAAAAAATTTAATAGGTGTAATTGTATTTGATATATATATATATATATATATATATATATATATATATATATATATATATATATATATATATATATATACGGTAAAATTCTTAGGTAACAACAGATTAATAACTAAAGTCTTAAGCTACATCCCAATTGATTATAAAAGACTTATAAAGAAATCATGAATGATAAAATGAATGAGATTAATAAATTTACTAGAGTATTTTTGAAAAGAGAAATTATGAAATGAAAAAACTGAATTAATAAATTTGTTTGCAAATGATATGAAGTTTTTAAGTCGGTTAATTCGGATAAAGGCTTTTTTAACAGTATCAAATAATATTTACAAAAGCCACTGCAAAGTTTGTATGCAGTTCTTGTTATAAAAGCAAAAAGCACTAGATAATTTAGAGTTGCGGTTGAGTGTTGGAATTAAGAACTAAAGACTCCTTAATTGAAGATTAACTTGCCATTTCTGGCATTTGATTTTTTTAAAAAAAACAAAACAAAACAAACTTAGACTCAAAAGTAAGTTTAATATTTTTAAATTTATTAATTTTAAATGCAAAACAGATTTTAATTTTAAAAAAACTTTTTTTCCAATTCAGTTTTTTAAAAATGATTCTAAAAGAATATATATATAAGAATTTTATCAATAAAGCAGATTTATTTTAAATATTATTTATTTACATAAAAGGACAGAAACTATTTAAGGTTTCTTTTATTCTGGATAACTTAACTTATTTTTAGACTTCCTACAAACAATGTGGTATTAATTTTGAATCATTAAACTTTACACAATTTTTTATAAGAAGCAATTCTACAAATATCTAAATATTTTGTAAGTTAATCATAATTATATCTGAAACATAGCAAGAAACTTCTGTAATTTATGTATATTATAAACTATACAATGTGTGTGGTTTTTTTTTTTAAAAAATAAATAAATTTGTATTTGAAAAAATATCACTGTTCAAATAAAAAGTAGCAATTATATATAGCAGAAAACAGAAATATATAAATTTTATATTATTTCACTTTTTATTTCTCTACACAAGCATATCAAATTCAAGAAGTGCATTAACAAATAACAAAAATACCTTTTAAAATTTACTCATTATAGTAATAAATAATGACTCTTAAATTTAAAAAGTAATAGAAAATCAAAGAATTAGCAATCTTTAAGAGTATTACCCACATCTCCCAATCAGTGATTTCAAAGGCTATATGTTACATTGATATTTTTTTGCTTGCTTGCTTTTACAGTTAGCATATCATTTCTCATCTGATCAACCTTGGACTTATACTATATAGTTAATAATAGCTAGTCACCTATTTTCTCACCTACAATAATTGATGGCAAGTTGGATTGCCAATGAGATTGCAATTGATAACTTTTTTAAGTCAACAACAAAAAAAAAATCTTTAGGTTCATTTTTTTTTGTTAAGAATTTCATTTATATAATTATATGCACATATAAAAGCATTATAACATAAGGACATAAATAATGTTACTTTTATTTTTAAAAATTGTAAAAATAATGGAGATATTCAATATGCATATATATATTATTGTCAAGTATAAGGTAATAATTATAATTAAAAAATAGTTATATTGTTTGTGAGTGTTAATATGTGCATAAAGTCAAGTTATATATGTACATAATTACAATATATTTCATAAGATAACATTATTTCTCCAAATATCTGTGATATTCTTCTACATTTTTAAGATTATCTATATTTTTTTATTACCTTTTTTACAGTTTTTTTCTAACATTAAGGCTTTCCATAGGTATTTTATTTTTATAGATTGTCTGCTGACCAAAATAATATATTTACTTTTTAAAATAAATCTTATTTTTTATTATTTTTTCTTCTACAAATATATTAAATCAAAGAATGATAAAATTTCTACAATTAATTATATGTTTTTATTGTTGTTAACAGCCATTTTTAGTCTATAAAAGAATAAAATACTTTTTTTTATTTGTAGATAAAGAAATCAAAAAATATATCATGTTTAATAATAATAATAATAATAATAATAATAATAATAATAATAATAATAATAATAATAATAATAATAATAATAATAATAATAATAATAATAATAATAATAATGATGATGATGATGATGATGATGATGATGATGATGATGATAATAATAATAATAATAATAATAATAATAGTCATCATCATCATCTGAATAAGGGCAAATAAAATTGACTTAAATTGCACATTAATATATTTTTATATTAATTATTTTTTAATAAATTTAGTTTGATGTTTGACAATTTAATATCAAATACATATACAATACTTAACTATGAATATATTGTCTATACAGAACTTAATATTATTGGATTAGATGTAGGGAACTTGAAAGTCTGAGTTTAAATCCCTTCTAATTACAAATACTTATATCTAAATGCTAAGTGAAAAGCAGCTTTATTAGTATTTTCATTTGTCTTTTTTCACCTTATACAAAAACACTATATATCTACTGGTATGGGCTTATTCTATTAACACAATTGCAAAAAATTTTATTCTAGAAGAAAGAAAAACTACAATTTTTCAGATATATCTCTTAATTATTTAATATCTTTATTATGTAATATTTACTAAGGCTGTAACCTTTAGGAATAAGCGTTTGAAAAATTCAAAGGTAGGGACCTCTACAGGTCTTAGCCACAAGCTTACACTAGGAAGAAAAAAAGGAAACCTTCTTTACTTCAACCTACTTTTATATATGAATAGGTGAAGCTGAAGTGGTTAGATCTAAGAGTGTGAAGCTATTCAATACTTCACTAATTAAGTCCACAATTCTTATTATACATTAATACTCGTGAAATCTTATGATTTACAATGAGTCAATGGAAAAATCTTAGAGTAAGAAATCTATTATGATAATTTAAAGCCTTGGTAAATATTACTTAATATAATAATGTGCGTTTAATAAAATTTATAATTACAACTTTAAATTATCATAATAGATTTCTTACTATAAGATCTTTCCATTGACTCATTGTAAATCGTAAGATTTCGCGAGTATTAATGTATAATAAGAATTGTGGACTTAATTAGTGAAGTATTAAATAGCTTCACACTCTTACTTCTAACCACTTCAGCTTCACCTAATCATATATAAAAGTAGGTTGAAGTAAATAAGGTTTCCTTCTTTTCTTCCTAGCGTAAGCTTGTGGCTAAGACCTGTGGAGGTCCCTACCTTTGAATTTTTCAGATGCTTATTCCTAAAGGTTACAGCCTTAGTAAATATTACTTAATATAATAATGTGCATTTAATAAAATTTATAATTATACCTTTATTATGATAAATAAACTCAAATATTATTTATAAATAATTCCATGACTGAGCCAAGAATGAATATAGATAATATAATATTGAATATGGCTTTATTCAGTCACCTATAAATAGTACAGTACTGATGTGCATGATTTGCCAAAATTTCTTATCATATGAAGCCTTCAAGACTGGCAATGGTCATACTGATAAGAATATATTTATTTTATTTTCAATCATTTAAAGAAAAAAATTGTGGTGGCTTACTTCATCAAAACTCTCCAAAGAAGAAAAC
The DNA here is from genome assembly GCA_028023455.1 of Epiperipatus broadwayi. NCBI lineage: Eukaryota > Metazoa > Onychophora > Udeonychophora > Euonychophora > Peripatidae > Epiperipatus > Epiperipatus broadwayi. Next base: position 6,017,780 of record JAQFVV010006263.1, on the reverse strand, counting down.
ATTGGTTATTCTTACAGCATTTGATAATTGCTAAAATAGCAAAACCACATATTACTGGTGAAAAATTAATTCTTCAAATTATATGTTAAATAATACCTTCTATGCTACCCAAACTAACATCTAATATTAAACAAGAAAAATATGTTTGAGTAAAAATACAGTGCAAAGAAAAATTGATGAATTGATTCAAAATGTGAACACTTATTAGGTGAATATTCCAAAACACTCCAATTCTCTATACAGCATGTTAAGTCAAGGAGGGGTGGGGGATCCAAAAAATTATTATTTGCTAACAATTTACATTCTTGTATTACATGAGAATTGATATTTCATATACTGGAAGTTTTTTTTTTAAATCTTCCAACCTCCTCCCAAAAAATATTTTGTTAGCAATTGTTGTCATTAATAGTCAACATATAAGTGTTTAAAGTGTTAGTGAATGTAATTAAAGTAATCAATAAATAGCAATTTATTAAATGAGAGACCGTTTGGACAACATTGTATTAAAAATGATGAAGCATTCAATCATTCATTGTTTTATGTAGAAGTTTTAATTGGCTATCAAAAGGTATCTTTTTGTATTGGTTTTATAAACTTTTTGGCTCAGTGTTAGAGTTTTCTTAAAAAAAACAAAGATGATACTTTATAAACCAACTTGATTGCTTTCAAAAATAACTTAATAATAATTTAACTTGTTTGAGAGACTTAGTTTAATAAATTTAATGGAATAATTTCACAGTTCCAAGATGATAAACGAATTTAATCAAAACAAACTTTTTTTTTACTTGTAGCAAAACTTCTTCAATACAAATTAAATTTACGGTGAGGAGAATTAAACGAGTTTTCAAATTTATCAACAATAGAAAAACGTGATGAAGACTTGTTGCCGATTGCCAGTATCTAGAAGTTGACTTCAATCAATAATTGGAAGATTTTTAAAATGATGTAGAAGAATCTTCAAAATTATTAAAATTGATAGAAATAATAACAAATGAGGAATTAAAATTTAAATTCGAAGATGTTTATCGATAACACTGACTGCAAAAGCAGATAATTAAATTATATCCTAGATTATGAGCTTCAGCACGAAAGTTTTTAATTGTATTTCCTTATTTAGTGAATCATAATGAGGGCATCAAATTCATCCTTTTTACTAAAATCAATTTGTATGTTATTTGGGAATTTTATTTTAATATTATTATTTACTATTTTAATTTTTTGTGGGTAATGTGAAGATTAATTAATTAATTTAAATAGAATAATTTTATAAATTTAAGATTCAAAATATCTTATTTACAACAAAATATTGTTTATTGTTTTGTAAGATGTAGGTAGAAATCGATCATTCCATGGTTTTGTGCTGCTTCAATGCAACATTTTTATTTCACCTCCACCCCCCACAATTCCATTTATAATTGAAATATTCTGAAGTACAGTAATACATTATGAATGATTTCATTATACTGAATATTAAAATGAATCTATATTAAAATAAAGAAAAAACACAAATATATATAAAAAACATATCTTACAGAGATGTTCTTTTGGCTTTTATTACAGAAAAATATTTTACAACATCTTCTAAATTTAAATTGTTACATTTTCATTTTCTATACATAATACTGATATTTTTATTTCTTGAGACATATTTAATGTAAATTATTTTTTTATTAATTTTAATTTTGTAAAGAATCTTTCTCCAGAAACAACTGTTAACTTTTCAAATGACCTCCATAGTTTCTTCCAACAATATGTGATGGTGCAACTGTTCTTCAACTTTAAATCATCCCTTTGAAACTTTCCTTAGTTCTATTTTGCGAGCTTTTTGTTTATTTAGTGGTAAAAACTGGATTAAAAATATTATTGATTAATTCAAATAAAATTCTCAATATGTTAATATTAAAGAAATAACTTTTTTACAAAGAAGCCAATAGGTAGTGATAGCATATGTATAAAATTTACTGATTGGTAAATTCTAATTCTTTTCTCATGAGAGTGCAAGCATATTCACTGTTTTGTTAGATTTCAAAAATAAAAACAGATTTCTCATAGTTTGTTTACATATCTATGCTTATTTTTCACAAAACATTTCTTCAATATTTAGAATAATGTGATTAGTTTGAGATTTTATTTAAAAGTATTTATTTTTAGAAGGAGATAAATTAAGAGAAATCAATATTATATGATCACTATTTGTAATTGACTAAAACACTCTTTTATATTGAACACAGCAGATTTATTTTTGTTATTTTTAAAAAATTATAAATAGAATTTTAAATAAAATTTCATTAGCTTTAAGTAATACAAATAATAATTCATTCAGATTTTAGAAACTAAATTAAAACAATTCTAATTTTTCTTAATTTAATACTTTTATTAGCTACTGTCATAATGATCCAATAAGAGAAAAGATATTGTTCTTATTAATCATATTATATATTTTACTTTAATGTTTTTTTATATTTACAAAGTTGAAATAAAATGTTTTGAAATAATTTTCATTTGTGAATATGTATTTCTAACAAATAATCCAAAATTTGTAAAAAAAATAATAATAATTAAGGAATAAGGGTATAATTTGATCAAATAAAAAGTTGGAATATTACTTTATCAAGCCATGGGAGTTCTAAAAAAATTGAACATTTGAAGGATTAACCTTTCAATAGGGTTCAATGCAAATTTACATCAGTGGCTTTGAATCGCTCTAAATTGGGCATTTTTTGAGCTACGGTGATGATATTATACCCATTGGAAAGCTTAGAAAAAGTCCCGTAAGATGCTGCCTTCTCTTGAATTATTTTACAAGTAAAAATCAATACTAGGAGTGTTTTAAGTTTAACAAAAGAAGAAGGTCAGTGCTGATTGGCTGGGCCATCCATTCTCAATGCTTATTGGCTGATGATTCCGATAAATATTTTTTCACTGCTGAAAATGAAAATATATGTTTTAGAGTGTTTTTTTATTATTTTTCATACATATTATAAATTATTTTCATAAAATCTGCTGAAAATATAGTTATTTTACAAAAGTAGTAAGGTTTTATTAAAAAATTGTATACTTTACATGATTGTAAATTGAAAAAGAAACCAGTGATAGCAATAATTTTGACATCCTGTCAAGAGTTTAGATTGCCCCAAACTGTTTATTTGATTTTCAAACAAAGATTAATGTTTTAGAATATTTTTCTGGCATTTATTTACATATTATAATGTATTTTGGTTAAAATATGCTGAAAATATAATTATTTTTAGAAAAATGCTAAGATTTTACTAAAAAATTCTTAAAAAATTCCTTAACGTAAATCTGGGAGGGATATAAATGATGTTTGCATTGCTTATAATTTGCTCATAATATTTTCTTTGATCTTTCCGCTTTTGAATATTTCTATACAATACAAATAAAAATATATTTTTAAAAAAACATTCATTTACTTTCCTAACATTACAAATAATTAATATACTTTTTGAAAATGAAACTAAAATTAATATAAATTAAAAGATGAAAATATTTCTATCAAAGAGTTTGTGAATTGACCAATTAAAAGTTTCAGAGTTTTACCTCACTTGGCCAATAATGAAGTGACCTTCTGAAAGGTTAATCATGGATTTTTCTATATCTTTCAAATTAACACTTTATGCATGAATCTGTATTATGCTGTGTGTCAAAGAATAAATAATTAATACTAATCAATCTAATCAGTTTGCTTATGAAGTTATAATATGATAATAATATGGATGATGGCAATAGATAATCAAGCTTTAATCACTAACTTCACTACAGCTGTTTTGTAAGAAAATCAATTCTGTCTTTATTCTTCTTTTATCAATAAATTATCTGGCACTTGGCTATAGGTATAAGATGGAAAACATTCAATAAACACATGGGGATAAAAGATTTTTACAATTCAAATCACATAAATAACAACATAACAACTCCCAAGTCTACTTCTGAGACCAACTAAACTAGTGGGAATAAATATCATCACCAAATGATCAGGGAGATAATACACTTAACTTTATATACTTTAATTCATAATATCAAATATCAAAACTGGAGGATGTAATCTACTCCTATCAAAAATACTTCAATAGACAGAAAAGAAGGGATTACTCGATCCCATGCACTACAATAGGCAATCTACCCATGTCAAATATTCAAATAACAAAAGGGGAGAGATTACTCAATCTCATAAATACTATAAAACATTGCTAACTTTACTAAGTATAGCCACAAAAATACTTTTTCATTCAAGCATAATAAAGAACAATAATTCTCACTTAAATAAATCTCTAATCCTTCCAAAACAATTGACCATCCTCTTCCAAAACTGATAGATTTTAAATCATTTGTACTTGCAATTGACATATTATTATAGCTAAATTTAACAATGGACACACATATACAAGCATAATAATACACAGACAATTCAAATCCCAGTAAGCAAAGAATTACTGTCAAAATATCAATTACTAATTGTAAAAGCAATAAGGAATAAATATTTCATATCTGATAATATAATATTTAGGACTTGGTAACATACTAATAATGGTTAGAAAACAAGGCAATAATTTCTATTGGCAAAGCAAGACAAAATAATCTTTTTTATAGTACATTTACATTAGCACACATCTAATGCAAAAATTTGGCTTAGACAAATAATAAAGCTTTATATTCCAGGTTAAATAATTATTGAAAATAATTATTGTTTAAATCTGTTGAAAAACACATAGATATAATATAAGAATCTATATAATGTGCTTCTTTTAAAGAAGAGCTATTACCCCTATTAATGTTACATGGACACCTCCCTCTCTTACCATGCACGTATGTAATAATCTAACACATAACAAAACTTATATTAAACTAATAAAAAAAATTACCTACCATAATATTTTCTTCTTATTATGCCTTTAATGAGATGTTCTGGAAGAATAATAATACATGTTAATAAAATAATAAAACAATCTTTAAACTATCACTATCTGTCTAAATACTATTAAATAATAATAAATAAAGTTTTCTTTTTCTTTCTTCTTTCTTGGTTATAGAAATGAAAAGTTTATTGATAGTTTATAAATGACATTCCTTGGTCATCTCTTAAATAATAACAATTATTAGCCCACAAATATAAATATTGACAAATACATAAAACACAGTCCTGCAGGAAAACAAAACAATATTATTTTTAAGTCATAATAGCAGATTCAATGTTCTTAGCTATCAGCTAATGAATTGCTGTTGACATTATATATGAGGAATTTTATTAATTAAGTAATATACATTTTTACGATGCAAATAAAGTAGTAGCTCATATTTTGTTCCTAGGATATATTCAAAAATTTTATTTCACATTTTTAGAGCCATTCAGAATGTATGTAATTACTTAACTAATAATATTTATCTAGATGAGTTTGTTGGAAATATTATAGACAGAGAAGTTTCACAGTGAGTGAGGAGTGCAACTAATAATGTGAAGTCATATAATTTTATCCATTTTATAAATTCATTTCTCCTATTAGTTTGGAAAAACAGGTAAATATTAACAGTATATTCAATTGCACATTTAGTCTTATATTTTTAAATAGGTAAAATAGAAATAATTATGCAAATGTTCTAATAATAATGACAATAAAATTAAATGATTCATATGCATCTTTTTAAATCTTCTTTTATAACTAGCATCAAATTTATCAGAAAGAGTTCTTAAAATGTTTAATAATAGTTCACATATTCTCCCGACATAGTAAAGGTATACACACACTACAGTTGTTCCATTAATACTATAATTAAAACTTAAAAAAAAATAATTTTGAAAAATAAACAAACATTCTTCTTTTTTATTTTCAATTAGGTTTAAAGTTTAAATAAAATAAATTTACAATACTATTATACATTCCCATTTTTTCTTTTAATAGTGGCAATTTAAACTTAAATAATATAGTATAGACACTTACATGCATTTCAGACAATGGTTGGAGAATCTAAAATAATCAGCTCAAGAATAGGATCAACATATCTCTTAGTGTTGTTTAAGTTCTCATATCTGTGAACCAATAATATATTTTATACTTTCAGCTTGAACTTTGGAAGAAAAAAAAATTATATTATAAAACTTTGTTAATAAATGAAATTAAAGATGAAACAGTATTGGAAGATCTTTTAGCAGTCCCCTTTCAGCAATTAGCAGTTTGTAGTCATAGTTGTAGTTGTTGGAGTAATCATTGTCAGAGTAGTTGTTTTGTAGTTGTAGTCCCTTTTTTATAGATTTTTAAAATATTACTTCACACTTTTTTCTTCTAATATTCCAAGATATTTGAAAGTTCAAAGATCACCAGACAGAGACTATTTGCTCATCCCATTACAATAAAACTTAATTTATGCAAGAAACTTTGTCTTGAAAAAGAAAGAAAAGTGTGGGGGGGATTATTCTGTCTTTTAAATAAATAAAAAAATATTAAATATTAAATTGAACTAAAAATTAATATTCTGTACTTTAAAAACAACAGAATAAAAACTAATAACAATTGTTTTAACAAATAAAATATTTTCTAGTATAATTATTGTTTAATAATTCACCAATCCACTACTCAATTAATTCACTTAAAATGTAATTAAGCTTGTTTTTAACACTATTATTTATGAAATTAAAGATTTGGATATGAGATGTGATATTTAACGATTTAATGAAGCATATGAATGAAAAATGAAGTTGAATAATGATATTGATATACATGAATATTTACAAACAATGCACTATAGACACTAAACTGATAAGACTAAATGACTATTTTAATGATGATGAGTGAAAGATATTTCACTGTTTATACTATAAATTAAAATATGTAAAGCAAATGAACTAGAGAATCATTCAAACAAGTCTTAATATTTATTTGTGAACAAATAAAACAAATTAGCATCAACTCAAACTGAACTGACTATGTTTATAATAAGCCACTCCCCTACCCTATTATTAATTATACCCTAAAGTAAGATACTAAACATCTAATAATTTTTAAATTACATCTTCGCTTACTTTTAATCACAGTTTTAAGTCATAAATAAAAAATTTTAAAAATTTGATGTTATTTCTTTTTTTTTTTAAAAATAAGATAATATCAGATGTTACTGATATAATACCATACAATTACAAATAATATTTCTGGTGCCAAACCAGAAGGTCACAATATATATATATATATAATATTCAAATCAATATATATATATATATAATATATAAATATATATATATATCAAAATACAGTAAAATACAAAATACAGATATCAAACTTAATTTGTTATATATATGTATATACTTACTTATATATATCATAAAAATAAGCAAGCAGAACTGTAGTGATTTCTGAAAGTATTTTAAAAAGGAAAAAAATAAAATTCAATATTAAGCAAAAGGATTTTGTATGAACTTAAAATTCTAACATGAAGGAGAAGGAATAATGTAATAGTATCATTATTAAAGTTTTTTCAAGATTCAAATCATTTACAAAAATGAAAAATCTATCTTGAAATTTGATAATCATTAAACTATCTAAAAATTATATGCAGAGATTATTTCAAAATAATTATGCAGATGACATGGTTCATAACAATTCTGACTGTGAGTCAAACATTGAAGTAGTGACAAAAGTGGCCCTATAAATACTTCAATAGGTTTACAACAACAAATAGAAAAGTCAATGCAAGTAGGTTTAAAACAATTTCAACCAGTTGTAAACATTTTTTAACATTGGTAAAATAATTTATTTGAGGATACAGGGAAATTTATAAACAATTTGGAAATTTTGAAATCTGCATTAAACACAATAAAGTCTACATCAACACAAAATGAATGGAATTTTTCAATGTTGGGTCATATTGTGTCCAAAAGAAGAACCCACTTAAAAAATTCATTAATTGATTGTTTATCTTTTTTAAAACAATATTTTTTAAAAAAATGTCTAGATTTCATATTTAATCTAGTTAATTTAAAAATTGGATTATATGTAATTTATAATTTTGAATGGAGATGGAGACGGATTGAGTTAAAAGTGAATTTGCAAGGTTTTTATTATTATTATTATTATTAAAGAATTTATTTTTTGTTTTTTGTTTTATTAAAAAAAATATTTTTTTCTTTTTTCTTTTATATAAATTGTTATTAAAGTAATTTTCAAAATAAAAATAGGGTTTTTTTTTTTTTTAATGTTTCTTGAGAATTTTTGAGAACGTCAAAAATATTTTTGATTTCTCAAGAACAAAATAAGTTTGAGAATTGCATATCTCTAGAAATAACATTGTTAAATTATTTTCGGATATAAATTGCAAAATATCACATTCCATTATGTATTAACCATAAATATTTATTTTTTCTGAGAGTAATTATTTTATGTTTTGTATATTTATATTACATTATTATTATTTATTGTATGAAGCTATTATTACGTGCCTCCAGTGTGCAGTCTCTATTTTATTCCTGGAATATTTGTTCAGTGTGCTCAGAGAAGTGATTAAAGTAAATTATGTTGAAGCTCATAGCATTTATTTAACTATTCAACTATTTAGCTCCACACTGAAATCTCTCACATTAGAAGGTGATGAACATGCACAAACAGTTCTGTTTATTATTTATTTCCTATTTATCATGAATGTATTTAGTTACAGAATCTCTAAATTTTGCTACCTGGATGCACTACATTCTTTGTACCCTGAAATGGAATAGGTCTAGATGGAAATATAGATATTAAAGTAATTTAAAGTGACTGTTTAATATTGTCACACTCTCATATTCAAATACTTGAGATTTGCCCATACTTAAACGTTTGGGTCGAAAAGTTAGATGGATTCATTCTACCTTTTCTAAAGACTTTATCTTGTGTTTGAGAATGTTAGTATTATTTACATATAGTTATCTGTAAAGCGCATGAGCATTAGCCTGATTGCTAATTTACATTTATAAAATAAGAATGGTAAATTTATTACTACATCTTTCTGTTTACTCATTTAAAGAAGGTAAATTTCCAGAGTGGCACCACTGAGTAATTTATTTTTCTGAAAAGGGGGCAGTAGGCCAAATAAGTATAGCAGTCTCTGATACAGATAACTTTCATGGTAGCAAATTTTATTTGGTAAATATCACTTATTAATTTGTTGACAACATTTTAATGAAATTGTTTATAAAAAACTGAAGATTGTATTGATTATATTGTCAAATTTAGTACAACATTTTATTTTTGCACTTGAAAATTAAATATTAAACTATTTGTACATTTAATGCTATAATAATTTTTAAAATATACTTGATTACTATTACGAATATAAACATACATTAAATTTTATTTGTAAAGCATTAGATTGCTTCTCCATACATCTTCAAAAAAAAAAAAAAAGCTTGAAATGTAACAAATGCAGAGTATAAAATGGATATCATTATTTATTATAAGAGTCATTTATATAACAGCCATTGCTGAAGTGAATTAGATAAAGAATCATCTATGAAGTTTGTAGTAAATGAGAAATTTTAAATAAACCAAATCTTTGTGTGGTTTAGTGCAATGGTAGAATGGTAATTCGAACCCAAATCAATGGATTACATATCCAAATCTTCTCTCTGAGCAATAAATTATTCTATTATTATTCTGATACAGATTTAATATCTTTAAATTAATATGCTGACAATGTTTACTTTTATGGGTTAATATTAATTTTTACAATATATAATTTTTTTTTAAAATCTATAAAATGAAACACACACATATATATAATTTAGTCGCTAATACATTTATTTTTTCATTTAAATATATGTTTTGAGAGAGATTTTAAAGTTTAAATTTTAATTAATGTTTATTCACTGAATAAAAATAATATTCTATAGTTTTAACCTGCAATTTACAAATATAAAAAAGTTTGAAATAATTCTTGTTTTATTATTACTATGTCTTATTTTTGCTTTGATTATCTAAGGAAATGAAATTTTCTCCAGGATTCACACACTTATCAATGTATTAGGAAGTCATTCATGTTTATTATTTAACATAATGTGCAATTTTCCTACTTAGTATGCAGCAGATGTATATTTTCCGAGTTTATTATTCTATAGAGACATTGAATTTCTTTGCATGATTTACAATCATACGTAATATCAACGATGCGCATCGAAAGTCAGATCATTTATTAGAATAATGTCAATATATAGACAAGAAAGAATCTATCCCTGTTATGCATTCATGATTATTAATATCGGAATATTAAGATTGAGTGCTTATATTAAATTGAATGATTTGACAAATATAAAATGTTTATTCTGTTTATGCGATTATTTTTTTATTATTATATAAACTGTTATAGTCATTTTAGTTTAAAATTATAATGTTCGATTGGAAATGGAAGTAAAACAAGTTTTTAAAATAGCAGATGTCATAATTTTAAAATTAAATATATTAGAGATATTTAAATATTATGACAAAGGAATTTCAATCTATTGAAATAATGATTTAAGTTTAATATATATATATATTGTTTATTATAAGATTTATTTAATTTCATTTACTTATTTAAATTTGATTAAGAAAAAAAAATTTCCACCTTTAATATATGTACTGATCTTGTAATAGCTCAACGCTATCATGCAGAGTATTAAGGATACTCTCAAACCCAAACAGAAGATAGTGAATAAAGAAATATCTTGGCCTACATAATTAGAATGTAGGTTTTAAGGACATAAAACGACCGCTCTTATTCTTTCAAAAGACTCTATCTTATATTAAGTTTGAGAATATCCTCAGTATTTAACTCAATATGACAGCGTTGAGCTATTATAAGATTAGTAAAGCCATATATTAAAAATGGAAATTCTTTCTTCTTAAATACATATGATCCCTGAGCTTAGTAAATAATATCAAATATTATTTGAATTTAGCAAAATAAATATTGTTTTATTTTAAAATAAATCAATATTTTTATATCAGTTTAATTTGATGGACTTGTTATAGTGAATGAATCAGAAAAACTTCTGGAAGTTTAAATGGGTTTTTAAACGATGAGTAATAGATTTTAAAAAAATAAATTTTAAATTAAAGTCAATATTTTTTATTATAATATATAAAAGTAAATAATGTTACTGAACATGGTTTAATTTTTGATGTACACATTTTCCTTTTTTTTTTGAATTGAAAGAAATATCTGTGATTAGTGATTACATGTTAAGATTTATTTATCTTTATATCAAGAAATTAAACTGAATCGTGAGAATTGATAATGAAGATGTCATTCAATTATAGCTAGTTATGATTGTTTTTCATACTTCAGTAAATTTTGTGATAATTCATAAATTAACTATATGTATCTTCAAAAGTAAGTCTTTCTTTTATATTGTAATTAAATATTTCATTGCTATGATATTTTTGTTATGAATATGATATATAAGAATATAATTACTATATTTATTCAGGCTATACATAAGCGGGACTTATGAATAAGAATATATAAGTATTGATTATTGGTAGTTCGATAACGAATTACTGTTTTTGCTATTACACTTATTATTTCATTACAATATATGCGTATTGTGAGAATGGGGATACCAGCATTACACACGCAAAAAAACTCCATAATAAACAATTCTAATGAAATGTAACTTATAGATTTAAGTAAGCTTCCATCTCCCTGTTTCTGTTATTGCTATTAGTCAATAAAGGGTTGAAATAATTCTAAACATTTAGATTTACAAGTAAAAGAAGTAACTTCTAATTTGTCTAATGCATAATGTAGGAGCCCCAACTGACTTTCTTTGCTCTCATCTCCTGGTGTATTTATTGAGTGAGACGTTTATGCTGTTATTGCATATGTAAATCTAAGATTGCAGCTGAATAGAAACTTTCATACTTAAACTTTTCAAACTTATTTAAAGTAAAAAATTGAGATAGGGATAAAATTATTGTAAATCTTTTTAAATCATTCTTAACCACTTTATCTAGTTATTTATATATTTTCTTCCCTAGAATTTAAGCATAAATGACTAGGAAAAAGCTGAATTATAAATTTCTTTTTTTTTCTGATTTCTGTTTCCTTCCCCAAGCATATATGACCTTGCTAATAATTATAAATTTATCTAAGAATAATATTCATCTTGTATTATTCACTTTTTTTTGTTAGTTTAAGCCAATTACCCATTAAAAATATTATATAATAACTTTTTTTTTTCTCAAAGCAACTTTATTAAGTCACTAAAGTATGATCCACCTGTGCAGGGACCACATTCTGTCACCTGCAGCAGTGGGCCATAGAGGCTACAATGTTACATTGATATTCCGAAACTGGGTGGTGGCTCAAAGCAACAGAACCACCTTATACAATAGATTAGCATTACAGGTATATAAACATAAAAGAGGAAAAAAGGATATGAATTATCACTGATCAAATGTTAGTCAATCAAGGGGATGCTATGTCCATTTGAGGAGAGTTCATGTGGGACAATCAGCTCTCAGTCCACCTGGCAAGTCTCCAAGCAGCTCCCTAGACCCATCCATGACCCATCAGACAGAACTCAGTTTAGCGAGAACCCAGACCCACTCCTAGGACAAGGTTAAGCTGCTTTGGCCCCTGCTGTAAGTGGGTTATAATTAATCTGGGTGTGATGTAGGTTCAGCATTTATGGAACACCAACCAAATCAGAGAGGGCCATGAGAACATTGCCAGATCTCTAAACTTGGGTGTGGTGATGATTGCTGATCGATCCTGCTGAAACAAATCCTCCATGGCCATCATCTCTACCCTTGAGACTGAGAATTCAGGCAAAACCAATGATTAGATTCATGATCCCACTAGGTCCTCATGTATGATTCTGCTTTACTGATCCTATTGAGTTCTTCTAATCCAAGTTGGGTTCTAATTTTGATGCTTAATTAGAGTTCCAATTATAAAATCTAACGGTTTGTATTTAGTGGTTACTTATGTTAGCTTTTGCTTGATTATGGTGGCCATTTGCATAGAATAAAATGATTGGTAAATTGAGTTATTTTGGCTTAAAACTGATTTAAAGTTTCTTGAAAAGGTGTAAAAGGTTAAAACAAGTGGTCACTTATGTTTTATCATTTATCTTCTTACCAACTCCCGTCTTGAATATGTGAATAGGAAGTGGACTCCTCTGTTATAAAGTTTTGATATGTTTGTGTTATGAAAATTAGGATTTTTGTTATTATTTCCTCTTTTGAATTATTAGATTACATTTTAAATATGTTTTCTCGATTTTAATCTAGTTTTAATGATTTTAATGGTTACTTAATGGTGGCCATTTGCATAGAATAAAATGATTGGTGAATTGAGTTATTTTGGCTTAAAACTGATTTAAAGTTTCTTGAAAAGGTGTAAAAGTTTAAAACAAGTGATCACTTATGTTTTATCATTTAACTTCCCACCAACTCTGTTTTGAATATGTGAATCCTTCCGTCCTTGTGGAGCCAGTAAGCAGTGAAATGCTCCCACTCACAACAGGAAGTGGACTCCTCTGTTATAAAGTTTTGATTAAATATTTGTGTTATGAAAATTAGGATTTTTGTTATTATTTCCTATTTTGAATTATTAGATTTTCTCGGTTTTAATCTAGTTTTAATGACTTTAGTGGTTACTTATATTAGCTTTTGCTTGATTAATGGTGGCCATTTGCATAGAATAAAACAATAGATAAATTGAGTTATTTTGGCTTGAAACTAATTTAAAGTTTCTTGAAAAGGGTGTAAAAGGTTAAAACAAGTGGTTACTTATGTTTTATGATGCATTTTCTTACCAACTCCCATCTTGAATATGTGAATCCTCCCATCCTTGTGGAGCCAGCATGAAGTGAACTATTCCCGCTCACTACAGGAAGTGGATTAATAAAAAATAATAAATTGTTGGAATATTGTAAATGTCTTGCTAAAACTTTTACAGGTTTATGCATCATTAATTTTGAAACCACCATGGAATATTCTACATACCATGAACTATAAAAATAGAAATAAAGGGGAAAATTTGTACCCATAAGTACTATTCTTATGTATCTAACATGCTCTCTCTTTATTATAATTAGAATGTACAATTACTATAAAAGTATTTCAAATTAAGTCTACCATTTTATCGGACTTTTTGCAAAATATCATTATGAAATTCATATGCTTTAGTCGTTAATAAATTCATCATACATTTATATGAAGTGTTAATAAATCAATTCCACAATGCACTTTTTTACCCTCCCAAACCATTAATAAAATGCTCATTATTAAATATTTTGATTGTGAGTTTTATCACTCTTTCAGATATATACTTTTAGATAGTTTTTGAATAAAAAAAGTGTGCATTCATGTGTATAATTTAAAAATTTGCTTGATAATTTGTGGCTTTATATATGGAAGGGATTTGAATTCAGACTTTCAAACTCCCTACAGCTATCCACTCCATTTTATATATTTGATACACATGACCACATACATATGAGAAAGATAAATGATCTCCAATATACATATTTCATTCTGAACCAGCACTCACCAATTTGTCCAGATCATCTTCCACACATATATGTAATTAGTGCTCAGTTTATATTAAGATAAAAAATCTTCAAACTTTAATGGACAGATTTCAATCTTCCAACTCTTCAGCCATCCATATTATTAAAAATCTGATGGTGGAATGCTCAAAGCATATTGATGACAATACTATTGTCATACTCATGTTGACCTTAAGTCACTCTGACACCTCACATATAGGGCCTTAATATGTCCATTTAAATACACAGAAGAGGGATGGGCTGAATAACCTCTGAATATGTAATATTTAAATACAAGTATATTGTCTATACTAACCTTAATGTAATTAGAAGGATTTGAACTCAGATTTTTAAGCTGTGTACAACTATCCATTTTATCTTATACAATTGATACACATGACCACACACATGAAAAAAGATAAATGATCTCCAATATAGTATGAAATATGTAATTGGAGATTATTTACCTTTTTTCCCATGTATGTGATCATTGTAGCAGTTGTATAAAATGTTCTGAATAATTACAGGGAGATTAAAAGTCTGAGTACAAATCCCTTCTTATTACATTTAAATGGTTTAAGGTTTATGTTATTAATTTTCAAAGTTTTACTAATTATCTATATGAATTAAGTTTAATATCAAGCACGGGATTTATGCACAGAGAAACTAGTGATTTTACAATATAACTTTCTTGGGATCTCAATTGAAAGTGTGGCTGCATTTCTTTCTATAGGTTTGATAGATTTATAACTTTATGCCTCATTCTCCATCATTATAAATACACATAATAAGCTACTGTCACAATATACAATACTATAAATACATATAAAATAAAATATAAAAAGGATAGAAAAATAAAAGAGGCTATTTATATTAATAATATTAAGCCAATATTAAATTGAGATTTGGGCCTGAAATTTTTTTTTATATAATATAAAAAATAAAAAAGATTTAATTATATAAAAAATAGAAAGGAGGAGTTGCTAAAAATATAAGTGTAAAATTTTAAAGAGGTAGCTACTAACAGTATAATTGTAAATTTTAAAGTTTGAATTTAGCAGTTGAGATTTAGAGATATAAGTGAAAATTGTGTTAAAATATGTTTAAAAAATATTAATAATATCATAGATTAAAGTAAATTGTAAATATTGAATGTTAATTAAAATGATTAAAAATAATGTAAAATATAAAAGATATGAAATTAGATTAAAATATTTAAAAGAGTAATAAGAGTAAAATAAAAAATAAAAATAAAATATATGTGATTATAGGGATTAATTGATAAATATAAAATGTAAAAAGAGTAAAATATATAATATTAAAAAGGTAATAATTAAATAATGATTATAAGATATATATATATATAAAGTGTAAAATTATATATTCATGTATATTTGTATTATGTTGTAGTTCTGAAGAAGATTGCTGAGGCAATTGAAACTGTCAAAAAAGAGGGTTGTAAATAAAGCAGTGTGAAATAGTAATAAAGAGCATAGATGATTTAATATTATACAAATACA
This sequence comes from Epiperipatus broadwayi, assembly GCA_028023455.1. Taxonomy (NCBI): domain Eukaryota; kingdom Metazoa; phylum Onychophora; class Udeonychophora; order Euonychophora; family Peripatidae; genus Epiperipatus; species Epiperipatus broadwayi. Next base: position 6,001,748 of record JAQFVV010006263.1, on the reverse strand, counting down.
TATTGCCAATTGATATATAAGTTTCATAAAGCAATGAATAATTTAAGTGTTGTCTATATTAAATTTGATTAAATATCTCTCTCACACCATCATCCAACTGCAATGCAGATGAAAATGGATTCATTTTCAATTATAGGCTGAATTATTTATTAGACAAGAAATTTTACAAGAGTGATTTTGTAGCTTGTTTCAAATTGCTCTTAAGTAATATTCTTACAAATGTCATTACTCTTACTTATTTGCTCTTAAGCAATATTCTTAGAAATGTCATTACTCTTACTTATCCTGCCTAATAAATAATTCAGACTATGGCAGAAATGTTTGCATTTTCATTTTCTTTGTGATTGAATAATGACATGAATGAGATCTTCAATTAAATTTAATATAAATAACAATTGAAGATGTCTTTGCTTTTTAAAAAGGATTGTCGAAATATTGATATTTACTTTTAATTTTATTTGATTAAACATGGTTTGTTTTCAAAAACATGATTTATAAAATATCATAAGCCCATAAAAACTTTCATTTATATATATATATATATATATTATAATGGTATGGGAATTTTCCTAAGGAAACATCAAGGCAGTCGTATCTCACTATGATCAGATTTTGAATCTTCAAATAGTGAATAAGATGATCTAAATTTAATCCGAAATTGAATTTACTTCAATAATAATAATTTAATATTAAATATCTAATATAGATCCAATATAGAATAAATCATTCAACCTTCACCTTTACTAATTGTTCCTTTATGCTCAGAATCCAAACTCAGAGAGAAGTTGTGGTTAACTCTCTTCATGGGATTTCATCAGTTTTACAGCAATAACTATACTCAATATAATCTCAATATATTTTTAAAATGTATTTCAATTCAGCTATTTGGATATTAAATAAATATAATATATGTGTGTAGGTATATGTGTTTGACTTTATTTTGATTTCGTAAAATGAATAAATAAATTAAATAAATTAGAAACTTCTTTAAATTTAAGATAAACATTAACAATATTTATTAACGAATAACAATTCAAATTTATTTAATATAACAAAAATAATTATAAAGGTTTGTTTCACATCTCTACTATTTTATAAGTTTAAATAGTTATTGTCTTACCATATTTCCATAGTAGATATGTATATTATAACATGAACAGATTTTAATAATGTATAATATAATAAATGAATTTGTATAATTTATGAAAAATAAATTATAAAAATGCTAAACTAGCTAAAATCAATATAATACATATATAAATAAATAATAACATATTATTATACTATCCATATGAGAGAATTCCTGCTTCATGAGACTATTCCTATATAAAGTCATCATTAAGAAATATAGAATCTTTCATACAGAATATTGGTCATTTAAATAACTAATAACAAATAAACATTATCATGTTAATTAAATTAGTAACAACAATGTTCAGTCAATGTCATAAATAAATCCAATATGAATAATGATAAGCTCTTACTTTTATATTAAGTTTACTTTTGTATCTTAGTTTAAACCCCTGTCAAGTCACTTTCATATAAAGATGTAGTTTTTATTAAATGTAAAAAAATATTTAACTTCATGATCTTCTGTTAATTTTCATTTAGTCTGTCATAAATGAATTATTCCAAAGACAAAGAATTTTAGTAACAAAGGAAATAAAATTAAATGTTTTTAACTGACACTTCACAAAGATGATGTGATATAATGAAAGTTCATTTTACTGTCCTAAGCATTTCCGTATTTGAGAAATAATATTCATTAAGAATAAAGTTCTTTATTCCTTGGAGGTCAATCATTGGAAAGTTATCCAGATATTCGATTGTTTCTACACATTCTTCTTACATGATGTTGACATCTTCCACAAATGATTTCATTACCAGTTGGAGTTTTCATTTAGATTATATAGATGAGATTCATATAATTCATAGGCATTTCAGTAGAAACAAGTAATCACATTTATATTGGGTTAAAACTATAGTATTATATATCCTATGACAAGTGAAGTTTACTCACAAGGCATTGTTTTATAGATATAATCTTCTTAAATTAATATTGGTTTGAATATATAAATATTTTCGGAAAAAGTTTATCTGTTTCAGAATTCCAATTTAGAATGATTTTATAAGCTTTTTAATTAATAATAATAATAATATATATATATATATATATATATATATATATATATAATTCATTTATAGAAAATACAAATAATATTAATAGAAAGTAATTTATTTACTCTTCTATTTGGGTAATATTAGAATTTGTTGCTTAATAAAACTTTTCTTCGATAAGCAAATTGTTCAATTTGTTGATCTATCTTTTATAAGTATTCTATATTTGAACACGGGTAAAAATTATTGTACAAAGTAGCTAGTACATCAACAAAAGATAGAAGTATTTAATAAAAATTTTGATTCAGTATTTATAGAAGAATCAACTTCCAGTGGCATGTACTGCATATCATTTGTTTTTCATGATTTTTACATTCTATAATTATTAATTATATTTAATAATGAATAATTGAATTTTTAATTTCATTTCCTTTGTACAAGTTGCTAGTTTGCAACTTGACTTTAAAAGTTATCTCTCTGTCAATGTTTTTTGTTAGTGAACTTTATTAGTTTAAACAATAGTGTTATATCAATGAATGAAAATAGTTATTTGTGCTTGTTTTAATTTATTAAAACAATTATATATAAAAAATAATATATACTATTCATATATACCTTTGTGATAGTATTACATACTTTTACAATATATATATATATATATATATATATATATATATATATATATATATATATATATATATATATATATATAACCATTATTAATCCAGTTCAATTTGAAGATCATATTTTTCAGATCCATTGCTTTTTTTCTCCATATAATTCTAACAAACCTTGTTATGTCATTCATCCATCTTATACATCATCTATTAATATTCCTTTTGGCAACATGTTCAACCTAACTCTATCACAGTCTTTTAATTCTTTCAATGCTGCCAATAATAAGATACCTATTTGTTTTTTCAACCATGATACATTTCTCAGTATTCCATTTTATAGCCTGAAGTCTTTGTCATACTTTTCTATTAAATATCCAAGTTCTTGATACATAAGTAAATATTATTTAAAGCACTTTTATATTTAAAAAAGCCTAATATTAAATTATTTCTACCAAAAGAACTTTACCTATTTAATTCTATGATTATTATTTTTATCAATTATGTTCTACTAATTAAACCCACTAAATATCACATGATCACAGTGTATTATGCTTGCTCATAAGTCTTATTAAAACAGACAGAGTAATCAATAGATGCCAGAAGGCTTTTGCATAAAATCCTTATCTAGTGCCTACTCATCCAATTCCAAAAGCCAGAAACTAGCCTGGGGATATTGGATGAGTAAGCACTAGAAAGGGATTTTATGCATAAAACTTCTGATATCCATAGACTACTCTGGCTTGCACTGAATGTCACTATGGTATGGGGAGTTTTGCTTGTTTTAATGTTCTACTAGTCTGACTAAAAAAAGTAATAAACTGATGCATGTTGGTGAGCATCTCATCCATGATGTGTACAATATAAATAATCATATAGTAATAACAGTTGTGATGACAAGAATAAGTGGAGTAGTCATTAGCAATTTGTTTTAAGGCCCCAAAAAGGAATTAAAACAATCTGAGTTTAATTGAGAGAAAGTTCCTTTCTGCAGCATGAGTTTCAGATGAAAAAACTTGTTTTTTCTTTTCAATTGCCTGATAGTTCCTAAAAAAATATCGATTTTTCTTGAAGGCAAAATGAATGTGTATGTTAATGAACTTTAATAGATATTTACACTTATGACAAAATTAAATTACAGTCCTTATTTTCAGGAGACCATTGCCAGCTAAGGCACAGATTGTGGCTTAAACACAAGGATGCTAAGAATCTCTTGATTGTGAATCCAGGCTGCCGTTCAATGATGATTTTTTTATTTAGGTACTTACAACTGCTGACCATTTTCAAGTGAATAAAAAATTGTTTAATATTAAATGTGATATTATTAAAGTTAAAAAAAAAAAAAAAAAGTAAAAAGACAATTGATTTAAACGTGAATTTGTATTTTACACGCATATTCTCGAGGTTACAGTCTCAGTAAATATTACTTAAGACATAAACATTGGAAATATGAGTGGAGTGGGATTAATTATAAATAAAAAGTGAAAGAACAACATTGTGGCGATCGCTGATATATCAGATAGTGGCAAGATTAGTTATTCAACTTAATGAAAAATCCAAGTGCAAATAATTCAGGTTTATGCTCAACAAATTCTAATTGTGATCAACAGAAACGAATTTTTATATGGATATACAAAATGCTTTTGATTAAACCAAACAACATTTTAAAATTGTAAAGAGTCATTTTAAATTGAAAAATGAAAATGCTGTGTGTGAGTAAATAAAAATTGTATAAAGTTATTTTAATCAATTAAAAGATGAAAAGGCTGTGGGTAAATTAAAAAAAAACAACACTTCATATGATTCTTTCTTTGGGAATAATTCTAAACAGAAATGTACATGTAAGCATCGAAATGAAGATACAGCTGAATTAGATTATATTTTGACTACAGATAAATATGTACTTTAAGATTGTAATGTTCTTAATAAATTCAACACAGAAAGTAATTATCGGTTAGTGAGATGTAAGATACATATTAGTGCAAATCTAGAAAGACGAAAAAAAAAAAAAAAACAGTATTCTTAACTTTCAGAAACATTCTTATGAATTTAAATTAGAACTTGCAAATTATTTTAAAATATTAACAGATTTTGAAGTTAGTTCAGATATAAACGAAATCAATATGAAGAAAACTGATACAATATTAAAAATTGCAGCAAAGATAACATACAAAAAAGCAGCAAGTTATCGGTACTATTTCTACTGAAATGACAATATATGAAGAAAAGAATGAAGAATCTGATTTTCTCTCAGTTAAAAAGAACAAGTTAGATTTAAAAATAGATTTAGCACAGTGAATTATATCAAGTATTGAGAAAAATTAAAGATAAAACCAATGAATATGAGTTGCCATTAAGCTTTGACTTTGTTATGAAAAAGTATTTCTAAAGTAATTAAATCATTGACTCATCAATTTATAGATTCAGGACATTATCATATTTTGAAGAATATTTATCAAAATATAACAGTAATGATTAGAATACATAGATATATTTAAAAGATTAACATGGAGAAGATTGTAAGATAGAGTGATTCATATCTTCAAAATCTTTTATAGCTGTTTTACAAGAAGTATTTTGAGGATCAAAATGGAAAACTGAGAAAGTAAAAGAAAATTATTTAAGTCCATGTACATTTTTGAAAAGACGTGGTTGTTTTTTTGTAAATAATGCTTTGGAGTTTCAGGAAATTCAACAACAGTTATCAAATGAAAGTCAGAAAGTAGAGCTAAAGTAATGTTTGTTGAATTTTCTTAGAAAAGAAAATAAAGGTTGTTAATGATGAATTAGAAGAAATGAACAATTTTAAGTATTTTGGGCAGAATATTAATACATATGGAAACATAATGAGATAAAATTAATCATAGAATTAAATTCGGATGAAGTGTTTTTATTAGAAATAACAATATTAAAAGGAAATATGCCTATGTGTTTAAATGAAGGTTTTTTAGAAATGTGTTTTATCAGTTTCTACTCATGAATCTTAGAGTTGAACATTTAACAGAAGAGCAATTCAGAGACTTTAAACTACTCAATAAATTATAGGGAGATTGATGTTAGGAATAACAGGAGAGAATTGAAAATAAGATACATAAGTGACAGAACAAATAGGAATTTCTGGCATCACTGAAATAATTAAGAGACTGAAATGGAGTGGGTTGAACAAAGGTTAGAAAAGATAATAATGGTTAGAATTTAAAGACTTAAACTGAATTTGAAATATTATAAAACATCTAGAAGAAGACCACATGTAATCTGGATGGATATAATAAGAAAATGTGCTGATTGGTTAGAATTTAAAGACTTAAACTGAATTTGAAATATTATAAAACATCTAGAAGAAGACCACATGTAATCTGGATGGATATAATAAGAAAATGTGCTGATGTGGAGAAGAGAGACTAGAAATCAAAGAAATTGAATTAAACTTGGAGAGACTATTATCCTGAAATGGATTGATAAAGATTGAAAATAATGATGATGAATCTAAGATAAGTATAGTTGTTAACTTTTTTTGATTCATTACTAACAATCTTTATTTTATCTTTCTTTTGAGAAATTTTAATGAAAAATCTTTCCTGAAAATTTTTGAAATATTTTTTTAAGCTCAATCTTCATTTATTTATCTTTGTTTTTAAGCGTAACTTAAAAACTGTTAAACAATACTAGACATATAGAATTATCCTGACATAAACTTTACTAATGTTAATCTTAGTATAACTATATAATGTGATTCTTTCTGTTGAAAATTTAATAAATATTCTTAAAAATTTGTAAATGTCCTGAATTTATATTTTTATATTTCAAAATTTTAATAACTATGAAAATATTCATAGAATCAAATGCTTTTTTACAATCAATAAATTAAAAACATAACAACAATTTATATTCATTGGTTTTTTTCTACAAATTCTTTTAATACTTGCATTTTTAAATGTAATTTGATTTTTAGTTGGTTTAAGCCTATAGTTTTTTTTTTTTGCAATAAGTTGTAATGATCTTAGTAAAGATCTTATGAATGACAGAAAGCTGATAGATCTATTTTTAATATCTTTTTGTTTTCTTAAATATAATTTTTTTTTGCATTTTTATTTTTCCTAGATAAATCTTAAAATCACAAATCTACAACTCACTCCTTCCACAATTCAACAATAATTTATATCCTATAAAAACAAATTTCCAAAAAACTCCACAATAAATATTTATATCAAAAAAATATTATTTTTTAATCATCCTTCACGGAGAAACACACCGGAGGGGCAAAAACACCCCACCAACAACACACGACAAACACAACAAACTGAGGAAAACATGCTTAATTATATTTTTTAATTACTCAATCCAACCCATTACCCCACACATTCTGCCCCACAACAACAATCCCTCACCCAAACCAACCGGACTTCCCCTGCACTACACAAATATACACACACCCGCTACCCCCGGGGCGCCGTTGCAGAAAGCAAAACCCTTCAATTATCTAGTATATCTTTACAATTTAAAATAATTATTATATAATTTAGTCAATAATTTTTTTATTTCATTTTTTTTTTTAAATATTTACAATAATTTCTTTCTTTCTTTAAGTTTTTCCATTCTTCAGAGATTTAATTATATGTTTCATCATTTAAAATATGTTTTTGTAAAATACAATATATGGAGTTTTTTAAGTCTATTTATGAAACACTATATCATTTAAATATATATTATTTTCTCTTTCACAAATCTGAATTCTTTGTAAAGCATTTTGCATTACTTCCTTAAAATAATCCCAAACAAAATACTTGGATGATGTAAGTCCAGTGAATATGAGGTCCAATTGAATGCCAAATTTTTGAAAATTAGATGTTCATCAAAATTTTTTTTTTTAAGTGTCATAGCATCGGCCGGGAAATGAACCTGCAAACCGGGAAACTGCCTGCAAGTGCAAGGCAGTTGCACTGACCTCTCGACCACCAGTGCAAGAATTGCCATATTTTACTAACCACAGTTACATAATTACTGTTATTGTCACAATTTATTTTTTTTTAATGTGACTGCATACATCTTGAATATTTAATGTGGTGTAATTCTTTATGATGAGATGCTCCAGGATTTTCAGTGCTCAATATTCTGAAATTTGTCTTTTGATGACTTTATTCAAATGAAAATGAGCTTCATCACTCATTTCTAATTGATGAATAAATTTACTTTATTATTTGGGCAATTGTGCAAATGAACAGTATAAATGAGACATTGATGGTTATCCTTTGGTTTTAAATTTTACCTCAACTGAATTTTGTACAGAAACAGTTTAAAAATTTTAAGATCTTTTGCATTAACCTTTGAGAGAATCCTAATTTAAAAGAATGACCTTGGATTGATGTTATCAACACTTTCCTAAATTCACTGAGTATTCACTTCATTTCAAGAAGAACATAGTCTTCCACACCCCAAAAGATCTTTCATTAAATCATGCTCTTAAAAATATTGTATCAGATATCGAATCATCATTTCGAGAACTGATTTTACATATAAAGATATTTATGGTAGGCCTGGTGGGTCTGAATTATTGAATAATAATATTCAAAATAAAATTTGATCAAATCTCCAAGATTAAAGAAGATATATATTAAATCCTCTTATGACTTTTGCCAATGCAAAAGTTTTTTTTTTGTTGTTGTTGATAAAATAATTTTTGTTTTAATATCAAAATATTGTTTTATATTTTTGAGATTTTTTATAGTTATAAAATTTACTACTGCACAGTTTAATTGCTTATGCTCTCATTAACTTATTCTACAGTATTTTACAGCCTTCCAGATATTGCAATTTTTTAAATTAATATTTTAAAGAATATATACATATATATGACCATTAGAAACCAGTCAACCCTTGGGCAATCCCAATATAGATAACAATCAACAATCTCAAACTGTTGTCAAGGCAACCTCCTTTTAACAATAAAGGTGGAATCCCACCTTTATTTATGATCCCATATATTTATATAGACACTAAAGATTGCAACTTGATCACACAGATTGAAATTGTTGATACTAAGAAGTTTAAATAAACTTCCTTAAACATATATATATATATATTGTAATGATACATAAATATGTCGTTACATTAATTTAAAATAAAAACTTAAAAGTTCGCAAATAAGAGTAAAAAACTAAATGCTAAAATTAAAATGTTTGTTAAACATATATATATTCGCACAGATGCTAAACTTTAAAAATATTGTTTTCATAAATAAAAAAATAAAAAAGTATTTGAACGTATTTTTTTTGATAAAAAAATACAAGATTGAAATATAAAAATATTTTAATAAAAAAAATAACGTAAGTTAAAATAAAAACAGGTATTAATTAATTCCTGTAATCTATAAATGGAAATGATTGTTTATTAATTATCTAAAAGCTGTTTAATTAAAAAGTCAGATGAAAAGTTAGATAAGAGAAGAAAGAGATTTTAGCTTGACCAATGGAAGCAAATAAAGGCCCGGACCATAACAAAAAAACAGAACAGTGACGTTTTTGTTCATGGAATCCATAGGAGGACTATAAAAAGAAAAAATATTGAGTTTCAGTCAGTTTTTTTCCAACTTGATTTGATGACAACGGTAAGACGCACTTGCCGTTCTCTCTCATTTTTTGTTTGTTTAAAAAATAAAATAAAATGAAAAGACTGTGATACCAGAATGGAACCAGTTAATGCTACCTCCAGAACATTTTATTCCAATGGAGACACCGTCGGAATTGCCAACAGGAACCTGGACTCTTATACTGTAAGCTATATTGACATGAACTCTAAATTTAAAAAAATAACTAAGAACTTTCGTTCAAGCTTATGAACTTCTATCTGACTTTTAAGTTTTTAAATCAAATTAATAATGTTTAATTTTATATGTTTCCCGATTGATAAACATCATTTCCATTTTTTTTTTTTTTTTATTGTAAAGATTATTTAAATGTATGAAATTTAAGTTGTTTCTAGATGCTTGCATGGATTCGTTTGCGGTTAATTATATTTTGGTTTTCATATTTGATCAAAATATATAGACATTCGATAAATAATGATACCTTACGGTGAGTATCTAAAATATATTTATTCGGATGTCTTTTAAGTTATTGGTGACAACGCAAGTATCTTATGGTGAATACTATTGGGTTACTTATAAGTTTCCCTCTGTGATTGTCGGTATCAATAATTTTGTATTTTGATCGTTTATGTTTATTGTGAAATGTTTTTGACTGTGGAATCTATGTAATCGATCTATACCCAACATTTTTAAACAAATCTGTGCGAACGTATTTAAATGTTAAAATTAAATCGGGCATGAATGGCTATATAGTTTTGTAAAGTTGTATTAAGGGAGGGTAATCTTAGGTTATTCATTTCGTAGTTGAATTGGTTCAATGGATTGGATATATTTGTGTAATTAGTAGATGTAGTATGAGGTCCGCTATGGGCAGGATTATAGATATACGCCACACACCCTCTGTTTGCCTATGGATGGGTTTGTAAGTCGGCAGAAGACCGCAGTCCATTCCTATGGAGTTTTTTGTTTATTGATCTACTTGCCAACAGATGTCACATTCCTGTTGGTGGAGAGTCAATGTCTTCTCTATTTCTACTTATTGTTCAGATGTACATTCCTGACAATATAGTATTTTGTGTTGTTGTATCATGCTACATTGAATACATGAATGTATCAGATGGATTGGCACCAGTTGATTGTGAAATTTGTTGCCTAAGGTTAAATCAGGGAAGAATATTTTCCTTTCAAATGCAGACCTATGTAGTCCATTCATACTCGACCCTCTAAATAAATAGTAAACTCATTATTTGCAATCTACTTAAATTTAGAATTAAAGATCAATATAAAATTATAAACGTTAAATTTATTCCTCAAAATTTAAATATTATTTTATATGTGCATAAATAAATATTTTTATGTGTTAATTTCTGGCAGTGGCTTTTATTCTTTTATATTTAAGATATAAAATTTATAGATTTTTATCTCTGCGTCTCCGCTGAGCGAGTGACTTGGGCTAACGATCGGAATATTGAAATAAAGTGGAATCTTAACAGCGCGTATCTGCCTACTTTATAAATTTTTCTAGGCTCAAATGCCTAGATGGCACCCTGGTAGTTGCAGATATCGTTTTGCGATTAGATTCGATCGTTCACTTGCATTCAGACTGGTACAATATATATATATATGCATTTTAGAAAAGTTTTAGCATAGTATCAGTTGCCTTTTTAATGATCTTATGACCGAATCATCTTCAAAGTCTGTTAATATTTTGAAGCAATTTACAGGTTATAGTTTTAATTCAGTGCAGTGTTTCCAATGATTTGGGATATCAATTGTTAATATATAATTGTTAATACTGTTCTTTTTAATTTTGCTTTTCTAGCTTTGAGTTAGCATATTTTACATCTCATTAATCTTGATTATCCTGGTTTTAAGGTATATTTTATTGATATTATAAAAATGATAAAATATTATATAAAATATTTTTTATCATTAAAATTATTATATGAGTTCATGAACGTGGTTAAAATTTTTCATTAAATATATGAAATGTAGTTTTAAGAAAATTGTTTGGTTATGTATTTGCTTTCAACATGATACTTAATCATTGGTGATTTTAATGTGGATAGCAACCATATCCACATATTGTAAATATGGTAAAACCTTAAATACTACATACAAAATATTTGAGTGCGAATGTATTTAGATTTTAAAATCAACTAGTATACAATCATGGTGTTTATAAGAAAAGTTGGGCTATCATTTTTAATAGAAGAATTTAAGTATTTAAGCTTAAAATTGCTAAAAAGTCTTTTTAATATTTATATATGTGTATGTACATCTTAATACTTTTTTGAATATAAATAATAAAACAAAAGAGTCCCTAAAGTCCAGAGCCCTTGCACATTGTCTTAATTAGCATCCCTATAGCTATACCGCTAATTTATAGTGAGCGGAGACAGTCTGATATTTCTTTCACTGATAGGACAGCTAGCTTATGAGCATTTTTTAGGAGGGCTATAAAATGATTTGATTGATTACATCCTTGTTTCCGGCAAAGTGCTTAAGCTTCATTGACTATAAGTGCATATAAATGAGATGCAAGAAATTGAGTTATAGTATTAAATACAACTTACTCTTTGTGTGTGCGTGCGTGTATAATTATAAGATAAAAAAGGGTGTCTAATGTAAATAAAAAAATATAATTAGGTTTGTGTGAAAACAAAAAATTAATAAATTATTATTGTGAGGAAAAAAATTAAATTATAGATATTGTTTTTAGAAATTATTTATATATATTCAAATTATATTAGCTTATTTTGGTCATTGATGCAAAAGTGTGAAACATGAAAACATTTATGAAGTAAATCTTTACTTATTAATTTACAAGCAATCAAAAAAGGCTCCATATGACTATGCAAATATCAAAAGAAAGATGAAATAATATCTGATCCATAAATTTCATCATTAATTTTATTGAAAGTGACTGAAAATGACATCTTAGATCGATGATCACTTATATCATTGTATCTATTAAGCAAATTACAATATTGAAATACATATTTTCTGTTCTTCATAATCTACTTCTGTTGTACCTTCATTTAAATGTTTCCATGAATATTTTTATTTACGACTTTTGTTTTAAAAAAAAGATATAGTTTTTTTTTTTCAACCCGCACAAGCCTATGTTTTTTGTTATTTATGTCTCCATAACTAAATTTTACTCTCCGTCATTTACAGCACTTTCATTTTTCAAACATTTTCCAATTTTAACATTCTACTAGACAGTTTTAAAATGTTTGATTGATTAAAAGAATTCTATACAAATTGGATATCTTCTAATTCTTCATCACAATGATAACTTGCTGGGGACATAAATCTGTTATATCTTCCATTAAATTGCCATAATTAATATTGCTGCTATGTTTAATAGGGTCGTTATTTTTAATTATAAGCAATATGAATTTTAAATCTTTTTTTTTTTTTGAATACTTTTAGGTCAGTCAATATGGCATCATATATATATTGTAATTACAATAGTTTTTAAGTAACAGACATTTTATGTGTATTATATATATATTTCAATTTCTGCAGCACATACATTAATGAAAACTTTAATCTAATAAAATATCAGTTTAAAATCTGAATGACGTGTGAATACTTGTAATACATATAAATATATTCTCAACTATGCATGCCATACAAAAAAAATCAATTATTTATATTAAAAATTTATTTCAATTAATTTAAAAAATGAAGCAAAAAAGTATAGCAATTTTTAATGTCAAATTACTACAGCTTTCATGGACATTAAAACAAATGTGATCACTTTTCTATTTATAATACATTTCTTAAAGAATTAAATTATACAAATTTTCCAACTGCCTGTAAAATCGATAAACACAGAAATTATAATTTTAAGCTGTTTTCTAATATTAGATTGCTAAATTATTACTTCATCTAAGATTAAAAGAAAAAAAACACACAATCAAAATTTAATAACAGAATTTTTTAAACAAGATTTTTTTAAAAGTAGAACTGATTCTGTGCTTAAAATTTATTTTCAAAAACAAATAAAACAATTTTTTTACCATGTCAACGTCTTATATTACACTGCTAAATTATTACATCCACCAACATTAGAAAAAGCATAAGATTAAAATATATCCAGGAACATTTTTATAAAGAAAGTAAATTTAACTATAAATGTGTGAACTTCTCAATTTTTTATAAGATAATTAAAAAAAATTTGCAATCTATGTTAAAATTTAATTTTACAAAAATCAACAAAGTTTGATTATTGTTTTAATGTCTGCACATTATTACATCAACTATCAAAAATATTTTAAATACATATTTTCACAATAAATTTTAATTTATCCACAAGTGTATAAATTAAATTAAATTATAAATGCCAGATAGGCTAACTAAGAAAAGTTTAAGTTTCAAAGTTTGTTTAATATTATGCTAAACCACTTTCAATATCACATTCATAGTAATGATTCATACCAATGATTGGTCGATAGTTATTGCTATGAATATAATATCAAGACCAAGATATTGAAAGTGGTTTAGCATAATATTAAACAAACTTTGAAACTTAAACTTTTCTTAGTTAAGTATTCCTACTTAGCAGTTAACAATTTGTCTAAGAAAAATTACCAATATATATATACATATAAATTATGGATTTAATCACAATTTTAACAGCTGAAATTAAAATGTTTGTGATTTTAAATAGAAATTTATGTTTTAAAAAAAAAGTTAAGTTTTCATCTTTGCATAATATTATATAAATGTAATTTAATGTAGAAATGTGTTCTTAGAATATATTTCCTTTTTAAAAAAAATTGAATTGTTAAAATTATCAACTCTGTTTAAATATAAAACCAAAAAGTTCAAAAGTCTATGCTAAATGTTTATCTTCAAAATGTAAATACAAAAACAATTTTTATAAAATGAATTTTTTATAAAGGAGGTAATGGATTTAAATATATTTTTTTATTAAGTTATTTCTTAAAGAAATGCATATAAATTAAACTTTTTATCTTCATTGTTATGATATACAAACATGTCCCAACTTTTATTTTAACACAGTGTTTAAAATTATCCCACTTATCAACACAGTTTTTTTCATTACCAAATAAATATAAGTAATGAATTTAAATTTATTTATTTCATTTTCAATATAATTAATTTTTTAAAAAATATTCATTTGTAAGTTACATTTAAGTATACAAATATATTACATTTCATTTTTAAACATTTGATATTTTACTGTCATTATTACAGATTTGTATTTGATACTTTGTACCTTTCTAAAAAAAAATTAAATATGGAATCAACTTTGAATCCAGATCTTCAGATTAGTGATATTCTACTTAAATGACCATATTGTTTTTCTATCCTTATTTATGATAAATTCCTTCATTTGTGCTTTTAATTTTTGTGTGATATAGTATTATAGGTACTAAAATAATAATAAAAAAAAACATCATCAAATGGCAGTCTAAGTCAGTAACAAAAGAATTCCTGGCACACTCTCCATTTAGTCACTAAATTTCAATTTTACTGATCCCATGGAATGACAGCAATTTTTGCCTGCCATGATTGTAACATAAAAAAAATCCATACTTAGACATGCATTTACTTTTTGTTTCTGCATATAACTATCAAGAATTTGTCATGAAAGATCATGATGGTACTGTCTTGGTTTTAAATTCAGAAGTAAAATCTAGTAATGGCACTATAATCATTGATGCATTAGATGAATAGCACATCCTTTATCTTATTTTATAAATAATATCACCATAATAACAGCTGAAATAACAAGAATGTATAGAATAAACATTAGGAAATTATTCGGCTCAGTTTCTTTAAGATTTCAAATAATAATCAAAAAATTTTTTTATATAATTGCAAACTTTTTCTGCAGTAAAAAAATATTTTCATCAATTACATCAATTAAAATTACTAAATTATATATATATATATATATATATATATATGCCTAATGCTGGATTAGTAAATACAATCAAAGTAGAACTAAATAGCAATGAAAATTTAGAAAAATCTATAAAATTTTATTTATCACATGAAGAAGGTTTTACCTATTAGACAAATATGGACCTTCTCAAATGAAATTATAAACAAAAACAATACATATTTATCCACAATTCAAAAGCAATATTAAGAGATTTCTTAATATCGATAACCATACATCCAAGTAATTGATCAAAAAAATCTTTGAATTAAAAAAAAATAGTTCAAAAGGTGTTTTTGATTAATGGTTATGTCTGTGGCCATTAAGGTTATAATAATTTTTTTAATGCCTATGTGTTTACTAATTTGTTGCTATAATTTTCACTTAAGAAGATCTGTTTGTTGAATAGTCAAAACTATCGACATAAACTGAAGAAGAGTTTATAAATTTTGATTTTTCTAGCATTTTGATTGCCTTTTAATTCTACTTTGATATAATTATACATGTGAAATATTACTATCATTAGAGATTCCTTTTTCCAACAGGCACTTTGTGAAACAAACATAAGTCTGAATAAAATGGTACAAGCAAGAGATTATGTTAGTTTTATATATCTATATTAAATCTTATATGCAAATTATTTATACAAAAATGGTCGTAAAGTTGAAGAAAAAAATGATCATTAAATATAGATTTTATTATTTTAATGAAATATTTGTGCAGTACACAATAATGATAACAAATAGATAGTATTAAAGTTAATAGAATGCCTTGTTATTTATAGAGCTGTTTCATTAGTATTCAAATATAAATGTTTAAATGAATACTCAGTGAGATACTATTTGATATTTTCATTGTTAACAGTATACTACACCTAGTGTTTTCCTGAAGTGTTGTGATGATGATGTATTAGCTGTATTTATTGTTTGGACTATTTCCATCATTTAATATGTGTATTGAATGTCTTTAGAAAAATTTAACTTTATTTAAATATTTCAAATACATTCAACGGTTAGTAATAGCACATCAAACAGGTTAGTATATGGACAAGGTTTTGAGAGGTATTATTTCCCCCTCTTCTTCAGGTATTACTGGCCTGACCACTGACAGTACTAGCATGGGAATCAAACCTGGACCCTTAGAGTATTGAATTTTAAAGTAATGCTCTAAACAACTGAGCCAGCCTTCCTTAGTGAGAATAATACCTCTTGAAACATTATGCATATACTAATCTGTTTGATGTGCTATTATTAATAGGTGAATGTATTTGGGATATTTTAAATAAAGTTAAATTTTTCTAAAGACATTCAATACCCATATTAGATGGTGGAAATAGTCCAAACAATAAGTATACTACACCTCTTCATCACAAAACAGTTTAACATTTTTTAGATTGAATTAAATTTATATGTTCAGGCTTGTGATCCAAGAAAACTAAATTATGCTCTGCATTGTTCTTAATCGTTTAATAATGCTAATCCAGGATTTGCATGACCTACAGTCAAACAATTCAGTCTATGGCCTTGAGTAGCATATATCAAATTTGAGAGGGTTATTTTCTTTCAATTTTATTTTTTTTATTATTAATAAGAGTTTTTAGGCTAAAAAGTGATCTAAAGCCTATATTAAAATCCTGACTAGATACTTTTTTATGTTTTGAGGTTATGTATAACATTCAAACATAGTCACCTATGATGTACTGTTATTTTCATCTAATTTTCCATAATTTACTTTAATTAATTTTTTTTTTATCATGTATATTTTTATTATAACCTATTTTTACTTAAGTCACCAATATAGTTTTTGTTGTTTCACTTTTTATGAGCTTCAAATTTACATTCTAATCTAAGAAATCCTGCTAATTAGTAGGTTGTTGAAATTTAAGATATATAGGAAACTTAATGTTAATGGATTCAACAATCATTTTGTAATTCAAATCATGCTTATTTTTTATTTATAAGTAAGTTTGAATATTTTAAGCAATTGAAGTTATTAATCCATTATAAATATAAAACCATGCATACATATTCTTTATCATATCTAAAAGTCTGCTAAGAAAACATTATAAATATATCTTTTGTGTTGGTTGTAACAGTAATTTGTTTTAAAGAGTACCAATCTCTTTCTACAATAGTAATACCAAGAGCAAGCCTTCATAATCAATGGATTCAGGAAGGTTTGTGCATAGAATCTCTATTTAATGCCTATTCATCCAACATCACAAGACTATTTCCTATCCTATCCATAGGATATGGTGACTGTGGTTTTTGAAAAACCAAAGACACTAAATTATATAGATGTTGAATTAAGTTCAGATACAAGTAAAAGAGCTTGGGTTGGAAACATTATGCTCTTTTCATCTTGGGATCTTAGCTTTATAGATAACTAAATAGATAAAAGATGGCTGATGGAGAATTGCATTAGATCCTAAGATCTAGCTGAAGTGCTTTCAAATCCAAGGTTCCTCATTGGTGAAGCTGCAAGCCAGAAACTAGCTGAGAATGTTGGGTGAGTAGGTACTAGATTGGGATTTTGTGCACAAACCTTCATCCATTGATTACAAAGGCTAGCACTTGGTGGAACTACTGTATGGAGAGTGATACTTTTATTAACAGCATCTATAAGCATATGAAATGGAGATCATATGATCTTTTGATAGTTTTAGTAACTTGTTTTATTTTTCTATCCACCAGGAGACCTCTATGTTATAAAATTTATCATTAAATATCGATGTAATGTTCAGACATACATTTTAACATTGATTTAAATATTTTTTTTTGTTTATCAAAATTGTTTTTTGCTAGTAATTCTGGGATTATCTTAATAGACTCAATGCATCGTACTGAATGATAAAGTTCAATTACATCAAATGATTTAAGTTCATAGATTTTTTTATTCTGTCTTAATGACAAAATTCAAAAAAATGATATAATTGTATATTTTCCAAAACTAAAATTATTTTGTAGATATTCACAATCATTTTACTTAATTTTTAATAATATGAATCCAAAAAATCAACCATGAATTGATTTTCTTTGTTCAATTTAACATTGCAGAATATTAGCATAATCGTCCAATTTCAATTCTTTTATGCCAAATAATGAAAACTTTAGTAATAAATAGATGCCAGATGGTGATGCTTAATAAATTCTTATCCATTGCTGCCTTATCCCAATTTTCCCAAGCTATTTTCAAGCTTATAGTTTACATCAATGGGAGATTTTGGATTTTTCTTGACAAATATACTTGGATGTTTGAATTTAATGTACTTTTTTTTAGCAGTTAATTTTTTTTACATTTCAGTTATACTTATGAGCTACCAACCCAAACTGAAAAATATTTCAATTTGAACCCATTTCTTTGATAGTCATATAGATCTGAAATCAGATCAGTTTCTATATAATATGGTGGCCTTAATTTTTTTATAACTTTAAGCATCTTTATTCTTTAGCCAGAAATAATATAAAATAACAATTCATGCCGATTGTTAATACAGAGTTTAATATAAATAAATAAAAACAAATAATATTTCCAAGCACTTTCAACTCTTACGAGTCCTTATCAAGGCAGTGTAAAAAATTCTAATAGGTGATGAATCTAACATTTCATTGTATTGGCCAGGAACAACTAATCGGAAAGCTAGTTAATTTTGAATTCATAGCACAAAATGAATTTTGTATAATATATGATTCTTTAATCTTGTGTTTTTTATCATGTGTTTCATTCATTAATATTGTAAA
The DNA here is from genome assembly GCA_028023455.1 of Epiperipatus broadwayi. Classification (NCBI taxonomy): domain Eukaryota; kingdom Metazoa; phylum Onychophora; class Udeonychophora; order Euonychophora; family Peripatidae; genus Epiperipatus; species Epiperipatus broadwayi. Next base: position 5,982,770 of record JAQFVV010006263.1, on the reverse strand, counting down.
ATTCTTTGGACTGCATATATGGCCTGTATTATTTTGGTGAACATAAAAAAAACTGAATAAACTGTATCATCTTCTCTTGCTCTATTATAAGTATATTTATGTTGTTGAAGGTGATATTTAATATTTGTTTTGGTTTCTCCAACATATATTGCACTACAATTTATTTGTGGGCATGTAATAGAGTATACAACACTGCTTTTATCCTCCTTATTTATTATTTCCTTAGAATTATTTATTAACCTATTAAGGTTAGGTGGAGTTCTCCATGCTAATCAAAAATCTTGACTTAAAACTTTTATTATATTTTTATTAATATTGGGAATAAAAGCTAATGACATCCATGGTTTATTATTCATATTTATATGGTCACTATTATGACATTGTTTATAATGCTTCAATACAGTAGATAATAGCATTTGTTTATTATAACCCACTTGTATTAAATCTTGCATATAACATTTTATATTATCTTTCATAAACATTTCATTTGAACACAGTCATTGATTACATGTTAAAAGTTTTTTCTATCATCTCATTTCATTTCTCTCTCCTTTATTCCATTTTCTTATATCTCTCTTGCATATCTTTCAATCATCTCATTTCTTTTCTCTCTCCATTACATATATCATTTCTATTACTTTTCCCCATTTCTTTTCCTCCTCAATTATTTTCTTTTCCATCATTTATCCTTACCATTATCATTATCTCCATTTCATTATTAGTATTATATTTAACATAAGCAAATGTTAAAAAAAAGAAAATAATGGTGAATTGATAAATAGTAAATATATTCGAAAATAACTACTGTATAATCTATTCCAATGTTAAAGAATAATAATAAGATATTATTATTAAGTTGGAATAAGTAAGAAATTTTAAAAAAGAAATGATATGTAAGTTTTTATTAAAAGAAAATAAGAATATTTGTTATTAGTTTTGTAGTTTAGCATTCTAGTTATAAAAGTTAGTTAGATTAAATAATCATTAACATTTTATTGTTGTAATTCTAAAAATAATTTTAAACAATGTAAAGCCAGACATATGTGAGAGTATGTGCATGCATAGACATGGAAACATAAGAATAAAAAAATAATTTAGCTCCCATATTGTTTAAAATAAGTAAATAAAGCAAATGTGTGGATAAAATTATTTTTAATGTAATAAATAAGGGTTTAATAAAGGGTATAACTTTAAATTTTATATTTCTTATTATTGTGTTGTATAAAATATTTAAAAAAAACAATTGTTGCATAATATTTGTAATACTAAAATTTTGACTTTGCAGCTGAAGGTCATGTGGTATGGGAAAATTATATTGATTACATCAGTAAATTGATTCCACAGCTGGTTTGTCAGAATATTAAAATTTAATAAAAAATAATTTTTATTGTTTTTTAAATGAATTGTAGGTGGATGAAAAATTGTGAGATAAAATGGAGATCGAGGGACCATCCAGGGGCTGATCTTTTTTGATTTAACTGGTGCTGGATTTTAAAATTTTGTTAATAAAAGTAATTTTTTTAAAAAAAGCTTGAATTTTCTAAAAAAAAAATACAAGTGTGTTTAAAATATTTAAAATTGTCCTGTTGTGATGGAAGGCTAAAAAGAAAAGGTAATCCGTTTTTCTGACAATTTGAATTTCAGTCGAGGCATAGAAATTATAGTAAAAAAATGTCTAAAGTAAATGAAGTGTCTCACATATTATATGACATTAACTTGTTTAATTTTCTTTACTTGGAAGTAAGGTTAAGGAACAAACTATTAATCATTTCCATAGATAAGCGTTCAGTTGTATTAAACTATTTTGAAAATCAAATGCTAATTATTTTTCCTGTTAGATTAAAAGTATATGTAAAAAAAAGAATTTTTTTTTTAAAGTTTAAAAAGAACATTATAAAGAAGCTGCTATGTTCGATTACAGTGAAACTATAAAGAATGATTTTAAAAAAAAAAAAGGAAAAGTTATTACTTATATCTTGACATATATAAAAATGATTTGTTTAGCTAAATGCAAACAGATAATATATACATTTTAAAGGATAATTCTTATTTACACAGTCAGAAAGGACACGTATTTGGAAATAAAGCTTTAAAGCAATTTGTAAGGATTAGTAATGAATTTATAGTTATTGGGTACATTATAAATGGTCATACTTGTCAGTATTTAAAAATAACTTTATGGCATTAATTATAGCATATAAATGGAGAAATGTCTTGAACAGTAAAAAATTTTTTACTCTCATATTTAAAAGTAAGCAAAGAAAATTAATTTTAAAAATAAATACATCTTGGAGTATTATTAGGAAACTATTTAAAAAACTATATTTTAAAAGAAGCATTTTCCTAAAAGAGGATAAAGACTTCAGATAAAGAAATATATATTATTATTATATGCAATTTTGAACTCGGGATCCTATAAATAAATTAAAGTGTGTTCAGCTGAAGAATTTATTTTGTTTCATGCCGGCTTAATCTTATTATTTAATTTTTTTTAAAATTGTTTAAAAAAATATTATTAATGAACTATTGAGCATTTTCATTTAGAAATGATTGCCATGTATATAAATGTATTAGTTGAAGCTTCGAATTCAAATCGATATCTTAATCTGGATAAATTGTCTACACGTTATGAAATGGAAAAATTGTCACGGAGTGGAAATATGAACTTAAATTAATGTATTATTATTTTTTATGGTCTGCTTTATTGGTTTAGAAAAAAGAAAACCATAAAAATATTTATGCTATTAATTTTTTTTTGTAACACTTTTGCATAAATATACAGGTAAACTAGGGTTATAATTTTAAAACAAAATAGAATTATTTGAATGAGCAAATGTATTTTGCCATTCTTAAGTAGATTTAGTTTATTTATTAAGCATTACACTAGCTAGATTCTATTTAATAATTTTATTATAGAGATTTAAATACCACAGTTTTATTTTTATATAAATGGGATGTTTTACTCAATTTTTATTTTAAATTTATTAAAGAAGTTTATCAGAGAATATCCATTCATTTGTTTTATGAATGTTATATTAATAACTACAAATATTTTATATTCATAGAGAAGTAAATATTCTTGCATTTAATTACAATTTTAAAAGTCCACTAGTTATTATATTTTAGCATTTAATATTTTGTATGTGTGCATTGTGCCTTGCCTAGAATTTTATATGCATTTAATTTCAAAGTATTTTCTACAGTAATCAGTTGACACATAGTTTGCTTTGTTGGTTCGAACATTGGATATACGTTTTGTATTTTTAAACTTCTTAGGAATTACTTAGTTAGTTCAGGTGAAGTATATATCTTGCTATTAGTTAGTATTTGTTAGCCTCAAGAGTTAGGCTTAGTTCATATTTTTTGAATATGTTTATGGAGTCAAGAAAATCCTCCATCCTTATTGTATTGTATTTCCATGATTTGATAGAGCTTGTCCCCCAAAAAGAGGGTATTGTATTGTATTTTTCAGTGATAATGATCACATTTATAAGCATTGGAAATCCCATGAGAGGATTGTGCTTTTCTGGTGTGTTTTCTTATTCCCAGATGTACTGTAGATGAATTCCAGACATCTTCATTTTGCCTCGAAGTTAGGTATTTTTGAAAGCCACCATATTCTTTTCCAGCTCTGAGGAGCCTAGTATTTTTATATTTTTGCCTATCATTCATGATGACTTAATGCTAATTCCACCACAGTAGGTGATGTTGCATTTGTTTTATATTTGTGATGACAAGATATGCTTGTTTGAGGAAATGCATTTCTTCAGGTAGTTGTAGCTAATTTAAGGCTCATAGGTATATCAATGTTTGAATTGTGTTGCTATGATAGTTTTATCATGCACAAGCTAACCAACAATAAGTTATATTTATTTTAAAGTATGTTAAATATGCATATGGTATAAGTGGCAATTCATGCATACTAATTTAATATTTTCATCCAGAATTTCACCTCTGGATTTGTAAGTCTGTTACATCATTATCTTTAAAACATTGAGGGAATAATTTTATGTGGACTAAAGTTATTTTAAAAAAGTATAACTCATCTCTGATGAATGATTGTCCCATACACTTAATTTACTTTAATTTTAATATTAACTTAATTTGATTTAAACATATATCTAGCTATGATATTAGTTATATCCGTGAAACTAGTGATGATATTTTTCAAAAGTATTGCTGTATATGCTTATTCCAACTTAGCATTTGTTAAGTTTAGGAGTATATTAAATTTAAGTATAAACAGATAATATAATAACGTGAAAGCTAAACACCTTCAAACAGATACGCTTTAAAAATGCTTAAGTGACAGCCAATCAGATGGAATAATGGCATCACATGGGACCCCAAGTTCTAAAACACAAGCCAGAACTATTAGAAAAAGATGGATCCATCTTAATCTATGCCTCAATTATATTTAAATAAGCCAGACTCAAGCATTTTGAACTAAGAGCGTGAAGCTAAATACCTTCACATTTAATCCACTAAATATTATATATATAAATTAACAACGTGAAATCATCCGATTTACAACGAAGAAATATTTTTAAATCTAATGAAATGATATTAATAAATGTAAATATATTAAATTTAAGCGTAAACAGATAATATAATAACGTGAAAGCTAAACACCTTCAAACAGATACGCTTTAAAAATGCTTAAGTGACAGCCAATCAGATGGAATAATGGCATCACATGGGACCCCAAGTTCTAAAACACAAGCCAGAACTATTAGAAAAAGATGGATCCATCTTAATCTATGCCTCAATTATATTTAAATAAGCCAGACTCAAGCATTTTGTGTTTAGCTTTCACGTTATTATATTATCTGTTTACGCTTAAATTTAATATATTTACATTTATTAATATCATTTCATTAGATTTAAAAATATTTCTTCGTTGTAAATCGGATGATTTCACGTAGTTAATTTATATATATAATATTTAGTGGATTAAATGTGAAGGTATTTAGCTTCACACTCTTAGTTCAAAATTGAATAACCATTGTCGGTTATTAATGTATTAATGTAAGTTAAATAAAACTGTTAAGTCCAAATAATTATATTAAATCTTAATGCAGTATTGGCATTGTTTGTATTCTACTACATTTGTAAACATGTCTTCTCATTATTAATAAATCAAATTATTATTATTTCAAAAGTTTTGTTTTGTTTGTTTTGCTTTTATATGAGAATATATTATTGTCTTGGGTTCCAACTTCACAAAATCTTAAAATGTAAAAGTTATTGAATCTTCAATTCAGAAATTTACAAGTATATTCTAAGTTAATTAAATATAGTTAATATTAACTTGAAAATTAGAAAAAAAAACTATGTTAAAGTAAATGATTCTCATATTGATTCATAAATACAGATAATTGCATTATAGCAGATACCTAATTAAATACTTAGTTAAAAGTTTATTTTTTTTTAAATTATCAGTATATCTTTCAGACTAAAGATTATGAAATATCAGATTAACAATATTAATACTTCAGAAGAATATTTTAATTAATATTATTTTAAAAGCTGCACCTTATTTTATATTCACTGCACATCATCTATCATCATCTTAAATCTGGTATATTTAAAGAATTCTAATTCATTTGCATTTGAGGTCTTTAGTGGTTGTCTGTGAGTATGGAAAGGCATTAAAAGTACCCTTGCTCTTTCTCTGCTCAAGTAATATCTTAGATAATAGGCCATTATTGGTTAAATTTAAATTGATTCATTAAATTTTGTGAATTAATATTTGTTTTGTTTATTATTTTAAGATTGAACATATTATAATTATTTTATGGTCAGCTAAGATGTCACTTATTTATTTATTAATCACAGTAATTCTTTATTAGGCAACTTAACTTAAACTTTAATTTTATACAAGAGTGTTAGTTTTAAAATCCCTGAGGTTATTTACTCTTGTTGTTTTAGTGAATATAATTCTGTAAGATAATATTTTAAAGCAAAGCATCATAGGTCTTATTCAGAGAGTGTATAACCTATTGATAGGACTAATATGGTAAGCATTGATTAGTGATTTTGGATAATCTTTTGTATGGTTTATTAAAATATCAATATGCTGTAGTAGTTATAGTTTATCAGTATTGGATTTGACCTTTATTTGATTATACATCTCTGGATCATCATATCTTTTCTTTAAATTTATTGTAACCCCACTGAGCCGAGTCGTTTAGAGTCTCTCATTTATATTTTATTTCAATTTTATTCCATTTCTTTTCATGTCATTTTTCATATCTTTCTATTATCTCAGCCATTTAAAACACTCATTAAGAGTTTCTTCTATCATCTCATTTCATTTCTCTCTCCTTTATTCCATCTTCTTATATCTCTCTTTCATATCTTTCAATCATCTCATTTCTTTTCTCTCTCCATTACATATATCATTTCTATTACTTTTCCCCATTTTTTTTCTCCTCAATTCTTTTCTTTTCCATCATTTATCTTTATAATTATCATTATCTCCATTTCATTATTAGCATTTTCTCTTTCTCTTCTTTCTTTCTCACACCCCTCTCTCATTTCATTATTAGCATTTTCTTCTTTTCTCTATCTCTTTTCTCTTTCTCATACCCCATCTCATTCTAGTAGGTTACAATTGGCGCTTGGAAATATTATTTGTTTTTATTTATTTATATTAAACTCTGTATTAACAATTGACATGAATTGTTATTTTATATTATTTTTATATTATATACAGAAGTATTATTTATTTATTTATTTAGCCAGAAATAGTACTTTAACATTAAAATTCATATGACCACATTACCTTTGTTTGCATCCTATTCATTACTATAATTTTCCATTTCTACCTCTTTTATGCCATCCATTGATTCCTAAAGCTTACCCTAGAATGCATAAATTTGTTTGAAAATAAAATGTAATGCTAGTGAATAGCAAGATTAATTAAAGGTAATGTGATGATTAGATTATTAGATATCTTAAACTGGTTTCAAAGAATATTCACATGGACATAGCTGTTGATAAATTCATTTTCATGCAGTTTTGTCTAGTAAAGGGTTTACTGTGATTATTTTTCATTGTTTTAACATTGTATTTAGTTTCAATTATTAAATTTTAATTCTTGTATTTCTTATTTTGTTTTATCCTTACTTGTTATATGATCCAGCAAGATGAATTTATTCCCTTTATATTCTTAAGTACATAATCTTATTTTTTTTTAAAAATCCTCTAAGGTCTTTACTAGTTCTATTTTAGTTATTTTTTAGAGAGTTCTTGGACATTATTTTTAATCTTCAAGTTGTTTGTTTAAAAATGTTGTTTTTATTCTGTATTACTTTAAATACTGTTTTGAAGTTTCCAATGATTTCTAAATGAGTATTATTTCACTCTCCTTATTTTGATCCCATTCTAATAGTTGTTTTTGTTTGTATGATAATATTATCATTGATAAATTAAAAAAGTTTTTTTTTCATTGTTTTAAATTTCAGCTCCTTGTTTATTTATCAAAATTACTTTTGCATATATTATTCAAATTTCCTTTTAGTTTATTGTATCATAATACAACTATCTGTGAAATTGTTTAGCAGCAAAAATTAAAAAATCTATACGGATTTTAACACTACCTTTAGATCATCTATTAGATTAAAAACATTTATTAATAATACTTAATGATAAAATTAGAATTACCTAAAATTATTTCAATGCCAGTGATTTATAAAAAATGTACCAAATTTTAACAAACTACATTAAATATAAATATATTATATCTCAATTTTAAAATTTTATTGTATCTTCAATAAAAGTATTTACAAACAAACCAACAAACAAAAAAAAAACAGGGATTGTAACTTAAATAAAAGCATTTAAAAATGGCAGTGTAATCCAATACTTCCATTCAATTGACCAATTGGGAAATTCTCACCCCCATATTTATCAGCTATCAATAGATCCATAAACATATAATTATTTAATAAAATAGTTATAAATAAAAATATACATTCATAATATTTTTATATATGATGATAATGACATTTCAAATAAGTGAAGTTATTATAGATTTGATAAAGATATTTGGTTTACTGAAGTTAAAATAACTTTTTGTACTCTTATATATATATATATATATATATATATATATATAGTGAAAAAATATATATATATATATATATATATATATATATATATATATATATATATATATATATATAACTCAGATTGTGTAGAGAGACTGAAATAAGTTTTAATTAAAATATGGTACTGATATCTTAGCTTTGAAACTAGAGGAATTTTTAAAGGAATATATGGATTTATGACATTATACTACTTGATTTTAATGATTCTTCTATTGTTCCAATTTTTAAAATAAAAGGAATAGGCAAGACTGCAATAATTATTGAGGAATATCATCATTATATACTATAGCAAATTATTATCAAAAATTTTATTATATAGTTTACATTCAGTCATAAATGAATAATTATCAAAGACCTTAGTATGGTTTTAGAATATCAAGAAGCACTATAGATGTAACTGTCATTGCCAGGAAAATGCAAGTTAAGTGTCAGATTCAAAGAACTTATGTAGCTTTTTTTTATTGAATTAGTTAAAAATTAAGACACAGTTTATCACAAATTTGTAACACTATTTGAAATTAATTGATTGTCCACCAAAATTTAGTTTTATTCTACACCGTCTACTTCATAAATGGAATGAGAGGAAATATTATTATGCAAGTGAAAAATCTGAGGCATTTAACATAAAAACCAGTATAAGACAAGGACTTATACTAATTCTTTATTTTCAATTTTTATGGCAGTGTTTTTTTTTTTTTTTTGGAATGGTTATAGTCATCTTTTTGTAATAATCTTTTAAGATATGGTGCAATTCTAATAGTAAAATTTAATTTAAATCAATTAAAAGCAAAAACAACAACTTCATTTTGTTAGCTTTTAAATTTACAATATGCTGATGATTAAACTATCATTATCAATTCAAAAGGCAATCTACATAATGTATTTAATATTTTGAATGACAATATATAAAGACTTTGGTTTACTAATTAATATTACAAAAACTCATGTTTTTTATCAGATACTGATGAAATAATAATTTTCAGTCACCTTTATCTTAAACGATTATCGACTTGATAAGGCAATTTATTTTCTTAGTTGTTGATTACATATATTTATAAGGTGAATTTAAATGTTAAAGATATAGACTCGAATATGATGCTGATATTTGTTACAAATTAAAAGATAGGTTTGTGATATAATAACTGCAACTAAATTAGATGAATATAGATCTGCTATTTTAACTAATTTAATGTATAGAATTGAAGGCTAACACCCCCTATTATTCTGACATAAAAGCATTAGAAAGATTTTATTTAAAAATCTGTAAATTTTTAAAAATACAATGGCATGATCATAATTCCAATCAATATGATTTTCAGCTTGCTGGATATGCTTCCTCAGAATTTAATATTACAAAATTACATCTTCATTGAGGTGGACATGTAAAATTAATGAATGGTAACAAATATTTTAAAGAAAGTGTTTTATAATGAACTTAAGCATGGTTTTTATGGAAGAGACAAACTCTATTGTAGTATAAAAATTATCTCAAAGACATTTTAACAACTTGCAATTTTGTTTGCTTTTATTAGAAAGATTTATAGCTGAGAATAAAGTACAATTAAGAACTAATATTTGATAAGGTGCCAAAGTTATTCAGATAAAAAAATTAGCTGCAGAAGTAAAAAAAAAAAAAGACCATTGTAAAGTATCAAATAAATAGAATAGTAGATCAGTATGTTCAATAATATATAAACATATTTGTAGTTTATAAGTTGATTTGCATACCGCAAATCTCATCTTTTATGTACTCTTATTATTATTATTATTATTATTATTATTATTATTATTATTATTATTATTATTATTATTATTATTATTATTATTATTATTATTATTATTATTATTATTATTATTATTATTATTATTATTATTATTATTATTATTATTATTATTATTATTATTATTATTATTATTCTTATTATTATTATTATTATTATTATTATTAATCGGTAGTTAGAATCAATACTCATTTGCAAGCCATTGCTGCTGATGATAATGATTCAAAACAAATGGATGAATTTTGAACACTTCTTATGAAAAAGTTCTTCATAGTTTAGTTCTAGTATGAAAATATTGTAGCAATATGAATTTATATATATGTATAGAGAGAGAGAGAGAGAGAGCGAGCGAAAAGAATTTTCTTTTGTGGTTGTAAACTTTTCAACTCGATGACGCTTTACCTTTTAAATATTTAAGAGCAGTTCAGTAGCTACTTTGATCTGCTTGCTGAGGACTTTAAAAACATCTGTCAGTTTAATTTAATTTAACCCTAAAAGCAAATGCACAGAAAGAAATCTAATGAAGTGTTTAAAGATGCTTTCGGTTGTTTAATAGCTATTATATGCTTTATAAATAAATATCACAAGAGATGTATGTGTGTATGTGAAAAAAGTTCTATTTTATAAGTATGAGCTTGCCAAAATCTACAGATATTAGTGCATACTATGTAATTTACATTTTAAATATATATAGTTCAGATATCTTTTAACACACACTCATGTATATGTATGAAATACTTTACTTTATAAAGTATAAGTATTGTGACATTATCAAAATAATTAATAAAAAAAATTAATAATTCACATTATCCAACCAGCAAATTTAATGTTTTTTCACTAAATCTTTATAATATATTCTGGATGTAATTTTAACAGTTTCAGGTCCAGATGTTAATTTTAGCACGAATTTCTTTTTCTTTGTTATTATTTCATGAATTGATAATTTATTCTTCTTGAATACCTGGCCAGCTTCATTGTACAACTTTTTTGAACCTTAAATAAATATTATTTGCATTTTATCATACAAAGTAACATGTCTCCCTCATCTTTCTTTAGGCTTGAACGAACTTTTAGCAGTATTAAATTTGCACTTTGAGGTCAATTTAATCAAAATTTTAATTTTCAAATTGGTAATAATAATACATTATCATAAACAATAATGTTTGTGGTTTGATCACAAGAATCTCATTAAACATTTAAGGTTGACCATTAAAACAAGATATGTTAAGTAATAGCTATGTGACATTGATGAATTTTTAATTCATTAACTAATTTAAAACAATGGGTTACAAAAGCAATGAATCTGAAAAAGTGGACGCTGTAACATCATACAATTTAAAGTAAGAATATCTCAAGTTATTAACATATATTTTTTATTTTCTGATCAAAGTATGTTCCTTGTTTGATACTTTTCAAACTTCAACTCAAAAATTTTAAGCATTCAACTTGATCAATTACATTTATTTTATAACCTGTTTATTACTAAATTCATTTTTTTTAAAATCACATTATAATACCTGTCATAATTTTATTTATTCTTTCTACTTTTTGCTTTTCTTTTTCTAAGGCATATATATTTTTCATATTATGAACTGACCCTTTCATCATTTTTCTGCTTTTAAATATTTACTTCATAATATTCTTAATAACCAATATTTTTAACTGGCTTTCAAATTCTATATGCACAATTCAATTTTTCTAACCACTCTTTTTCAATTTCCCTAGGACTGGCATCTCTAAAGCCTCTGTTTTTTTCTAATTATCCAAGTTTCTGTTTTATTCAACAACTTATTGAAAAAATATCTCAATGATCCATTAGATTTTTTATTTTCTACCCTAGGACATTTATTGTAAATTTGAATAATTACCAGATGGTAAACATTTAAATTTCAACTCCCTAATTAGTTTTTTAGTGTTGTCATTAATGAAAGTGTTGACTTCAAATCTGGAAACAATATGTAGAAAGGTTAAATTACATTACAATCTGATAATTACTGATTAATAAAACTTATAGTAGATAACACTAGAGTAGAGAAAGAAGAAATACTTTTTCTTACTTTAACATACTGAATGAATCAAGTATTGTTGGTATTATTATTTCTAGACAAGAACAGAAGGTTCCTAAAGCAAAAAATAGAACTTATGTTATTAAAGCTAAATTTATTCATATGGTGTCAAATCTATATAATTATACAATCAGATTGGATTTGGACTGAAACTTCATGTTGTTGTTTGGGTTTTTTTTAATTTCAGACTGTTTTTCTTGATAGCAAAAAAGAATTAATTTTTGATTGTCAGATGCATAAAATATTGATTCTAGCTTTAAATATCAAATTCTCATTAATAAAGGCAAAAGCTAGAAAATGTTGTGGTAGTGATTACTATCTGACAGTCATTGATTACTTAAGCTTACAGTGTTAAAAAAAGGAGAAATATTGTAATTTATTATAATAAATTGAAAGAATCAATTAATATATTTCTGGAATCCAATGACCCAAAAACAATTTTTTGATTTTACAAAAACCTGTTTGACCTTCATAATAAATTCTAATTTCTTGCCTTTCTTGTTATCATCTATTTATTTTTATTTCTAAATATTCAAAAGTATTGATTCTATCTATAACTTTTTGTTAACATTATCTTCACTTTTTTAATTCTCTTCAAGTTTCTTTATCATTTCATTTTATTCATATTCATTTATTTTCCCAAATTGTAACAAATTTTATCAATTGTATTTACTATTTTGTAATACCCTTATTATCTATTGCAAAATTATAAACTAAATATGAAACAACGGATAGAAGCAGTTTTCTTAACCATGCATAATCTCATCTTGATATGGCCAAAGTACAATGGTTTATGTTTTTTTTTAAGTTTCTGTTATATACTATACTTGTAATTACTAAAATTTTTATTTAAAGTTGAATAATTGCATTGAATGTATTGGCATATATTTTAATGAATATCTATTATAAAAATTTATACATATGTAAGCAAAATGTGTGTGTTTACTAACTATAAAAAGCATCGAATTAAAAAATTATGGCATTCACATTTTAAAATAAAGAAAATAAAATTTGTTCATATAAATTAATTATCATACTTATTCTGATTTATAAATAATGGTATTGGTCATTAGCACAGTTGAAAGACTTGTATTGTTAGAGTTCATTTTGTCTATTATATATCATATCTTAGTTAAATAATGAAATGATAGAAGAGAATTAAATATACTCATAAAACATCTAGACTTTTAAATAGACCATAAATTAGATAACGGTAAATGACAGGAATTTTTGTTTTGTAAAAGTTTTATTGAGGTGAATTTTTTAATAACATATTGACTAATTGGAAATTTCATCTATTATTTATCATTTTTCATGTTTATAGATTAATTAAGAATCTAGATGCAGTTATAAAATGGAGTTGGATATATATATAATTAGCTTTTAATATATGGTGGGTTTGTCAGAATACTTCAAATTTTGATTAATGAATGATTTAATTTGCATAATCATCAGTTTAGCATAAGCATCAATGGTTTAATAATACACATTCACAGTATACATATAAAGCTTTTATATTATTATAACTAGTGCATTAATTTATCAAGCTTACAGTGTAAGATAAGGATATTATGAACATTTCTTTTCATTCTATTTCAGAACTATCTATTGTAAGCTGAGATAATTAGCAAAAGGTAGTGCTATTATTTCCATATCCTTTGATCAATTTTATAGCTTTTATCAGAATAAACTTTGGATCCAATGAACTCATATGTCTGGAAGTTAGCTCTAACTTTTTACTAAGTTCAGGATTATTTCACATATCTAACCAAGCACTGTTAAGTAATTCAGTATTAATAGGTAATGGATTTAGTAATTATGCAAACAAGTGTGCAAATTCTCTATGTGAAGAATGTTTAAAGTAACTAAATGATAGAGGATTATAGAGAGATTGTTACCACCCTCTATGCAGAATTTATTATACCATCTCAATTTTTAGACCTATTACAATCTCTTCACATTATTAAGATATAAAAACAGTGAGTGGAAATTTAATTGAAGATATACTTTTTAATTCAACTGGTATCAATTAAATCATTTAAATGGAAAAAGTAATTGGCAGAATTGAAGAAAAATAAACAGAATTTGCTATTGAAAAGCATAAAATGCTAATCATATAATGTCTTTTTTTAAAAATAAGTAATTGAACATGAACTTCTATATGATTATATTTTTTAACACTTTTTGAAACAAATATACATTCTTATGCAACAGTGCTTCTCAAACTCATTAATGTAAAGGCTCTCCTGGAATATCCGGAAACATTTGCAATCTCTGAAAGAACAAATTCTTAATAGACGCAGGTGTTGTTATTACACTAAGTTATTGTACTTTTATTTAATTTGTTTAATAAGGTATTTATTTATATAGTGCTATGTTAATAAATTGTAATTAAAAATTAGTGATCAAGTTAATGCACATGTGCTTTACAGATTTTAAACTTTACATAAATGAACACTCTCATTCTCAAACACAAGATAAAGTCTTTATGGAAAGATAGAATGAATCCATCTATCTTTTCAACCCAAACATTTAATATCTTCATGCTCTCATTTCCAAACACTTTTGGGTTGAAAAAATAGATGGATTCATTCTATTTTTTTATAAAGACTTTACCTTGTGTTTGAGAATGAGAGTCTTCATTTACATATAGTTTAAAATCTGCAAAGTACATGTGCATTAGCCTGATCACTAATTTACAATTAATTTGTTTAAATAATGTTTTAATATAGTTTCATTATAATACAAAATATTTAAAGAATTACAAATATTACAAAGATTGTGAAATATACAACACAAAATTCATTAATAATAATTAGAAGAAAAGGTGAATAACACAACAAATTACATATTATTAAGAATTTAATGTGAAGGATGGGTTTGAATATTGTTATATAAAAAATCCTTATAAGGTGAAATATTTGACACAGAAATTCTTTGATTTTTCCCCCTAATATTTCTATTGATAAAAAAGATCTATGCTTATTATTAATTAATAATAGTGATGAAAATGCAGTGTCATAAAGATATGTGGATGCAAATAGAATCAGAATATTTAAGGTGGTATTTACCAATAGATATTCATTTTGTGATGGATTCAAAATTCTGGCAAATCCTTCTTACAAATTTCTAATTCAAGGGTTGAATATGCTCTAAGTTAAGTAGTTATTCTAGAGATGACCATAGGAAAGTATTAAATTATGTGGATATAATAAGTGACATTTTTTATCCAATCATATTATTTATTTTAATTTAAGCTAGGAAAATATTTCTTTAAAAAATTTATTGAATTTATGATGTAGTTAATTATTATTCTTTTACTTCATGGGTTAATAAAATATTATTTTTTTCAAAAAATTCATAAAAAAAAAAAAACAAGCATTCTTTATTATTATCTCTAAAAAAAATTAACTGTGTAGAAAATTTACTTTGAAATGCTTGCCGAGTTAATATATTGGTACTTTGTTTTTGTTTTGTTTTTGTTTTTTGCTGGAAAAAATTAATTTCATTTATTTTTTTGGAAAAAAGCTCTCAGGTAAAAAATCAAACGTATTCAATTTTGATCAGAAAAATAAGATGTTAAAGTGGAATTTTTACTGAGAAGAAAAAATTGTAAATTCATCTTTTAATATTAAAACTCTTTTTAGAACTTTACCACTATGTGATATAAAAGAGATTGATAAGAGGAGTTCATATAATTGCCATAAAATTTGAAAATCTTGTATTACAGACTTTACTTTTTGTGTATTTAACTGTTGTGGAAACTTCTGATAACATTTTATTAAAGGATTCTTCCAAATGTCAAAATACTATGTTTTCTCAGTGGATAATGTAATGAGTATGTAAACATCTTTTAATTATCATAAATTCTGAAATCCTGTTAATCATGACTAGAGATCCACTAGTCCAAACCTCAATACACATTTGCCATTCAAAATCATTGCTAATAAAAAGTTGTTTACCTTTTTAAATATATTTTTTTCCTTTAGTTGCACTGAAGAAATTTCTACAAAACTGCAGTTCTTCATTAATTTGCAAATTATACAGTTACATGGTAAATACCATTAAATTGGTATCATTCATATTGTCAGTTGACTCAACAAATTATTTAGCAAATATAGTTAATTACTTGATGTGTGATAATAAGATAGACATGATATTGTTGGCAGTGCTATTCTTCTTTTAATAATGCCATTGGACACATGAACTTTTTTTAAGGATATGATATTTCAAAACCTTGGATAGTCTCACAAAATTTTATTGCTGCTAAGACAAGATTATCATTAAATGTTTATGGTTTTCTTGTTTAGCAATTAATAAAACAATTTTCAATGTAACTTTTTCTAATTTGTTGTTTAATTTAGTATGCTTTGAAATTAACTTAATTTGCAATTCTAGTTCCTTATGTTTTGCTCTTAAATTCACTTACACAATATCTAAATGACAACAAAGTTTACAAGTGTCATACTATCATTTGAGAATTGTTTCCAGCAGGTTAAACATATAGGCTTATGCAGATCATTATATGAAGCACATATTTCACTAAGAAAATTCATATTTAAAATTTTTTTCATGTGACATTTTCTGCCTGTAACTAAAAATCTTTGGTATATTTATTGACTTTCACTGATTAGTCTCTACAAATTTGTTATGTTATTATTAGTTACTTATCCATCTCAAGATTAAATTTTTAATGATGAATTATCAAACACCCTATTACCAATGTGACTCATTACACAAATGAAAATAATAAAATTTCAGTGCTGACATATATGAATTGTAAAATAAACAGCATGATTATTACATTGTGTTACATTTTCACATTAAAATGTTTAAAATATATCTGTATATAAAAATTAATCTAATTATTAACTTCTAATTAAAAAATATTTTGAAATTTACTTTTGTGTCTCCTTTTGACAAGATTCAAAGCCCTCAGTTTGAGAACCTCTCTTGTAGAGGATCTCCATTTATGGCTTTGTTATAGCTTCAATGTTAAATTTAAGTAATTTTACTGTGTTTTCAAGTTAAATAGAAGACAACTATGTAAAGGATATAGCCTGCTTCTTGAGCTTTTCAATGATTGCCAATACCATGTAATAATTTTTCATTTAAGAAGCCTTGGACCCTCACTTCTTTAATCCTGACATACCATTAAAGTTCATGTTAATACTTTTATTGCTTATTTTCATAAGTTGCTGTTTTTAACCAGGAGTTTTTCAAAATGAAGTCTGTTTTCCAAGTAATGGTACTGGTTTCATGTGTTAATGCATATTAATTGCAAGTTGGATTACAGGAAAGTATTATAAATTGTATATTCTGCCAAAAATACCATTTTAGGATAAATCTAACTGAATAATATTGCTGTATGTATATTCAAAACAAGGAAGTGCTTTAAGAATTAGGGCTAGCAGTAAAGCATGTAAAAAATTGTTTCAATTAATAGTTGTGACTCTTGGATAACTTTATATCTTAGTATAATAACAGAAATAAATAGATAATAGAATTAAGTATTATGGTTATAATTAAAATAACATAATGAATTAATGTAGTAGTTTGTTTTGTTCAACTTACAGATATGGGCAAATATATATATATATTGGAGAGTAAAATGAATGAATGATAATTATATATGTATTCATATTTTTTCAAATACACTTATTATGATGAATGAATTATGAGTGAAATTCAATGTTTTGAAGATAGCATTGAAGATTAATTAGTGTGTAACAAATGCTTTATGATCTTTATTCTTTTTTAACTATTGTTTCTTTATTATATTGTATTGTAAGCATCAGGAAATAATGAATACCAGATGGTAGAATCATAATTCAAACTCTCATACTAGTTTTTGAATAATGTTGTTTTGTCTAATAAATTTTAGATTATTTGCAATAGTGGCTATTTTTAACTATTAAATTAATATTCTGAAATTCACAAACTGTTTAAGAATTTGAATCCAAGACAACTTTCTTGTATATTTTCATAGTCCTTACATATTTTAAGACCTCAGTTTTATATTTATTGAAAGCATCTTTCACCTTTGGCTATGTTAATATATATCAACAAAATATCACACGATATTCTTAGCTTGCAGACATTACCCAGAATCTTGGTTGGAGATGTGATTATAGAAATTATCATTTTGCAGTAATTGTCTATTCAAGTTTATAATAGATGACTATAGAGAGAATAAACTGATGATGTCTACTTCTAAAAGCCTATGTTAAATGTAACCAAATAAGGTCATAATATGTTCATTTATATTTTTATTATTGTTAATAAATAAACGATATTATTAATGGTATGCCAAATTAAGCTATTAAGCATTAATATTGAATTTCTTGTCATGAGTAAATATCGTCCTTTACAGTTTATTAAAGTTAATAGATTTCTTAGAAGTTTATAAACTTTGAGACCATGACATAAAATATCCTGGAAGTCAACATCCTCTGTTATATTCAAATTTATTACAATCTCTAATTTTTTTTGAATAAAACTTTATTTTTGTCTTATTAAAAAAAATACTGTTCATTTTTTATGCTGATGTGATTGACTTATGATGTGGTTCATGAGTGAACTACCAAATAATATACTAGTATTGATTAATGATAAAAATTAAGATATTCACTGAAGTATTTAAAACTTATTATAGTATTTGCAACCATAATTTTGACAATGTAATATCTAACCAGTACAACTGATAGTATTAAATCTGCAATTTTATAATTTAAAAAGCTTGATAGATATTTGCATAGATAAAAAATTAAATAACCAATAATCTTTGATATATTACTGTCAATCATAAAAATAAAAAAGCACAAATATTTTTCTATTGACCACTGCATGGTCATCACTTCTCAAAATTTCTCTGAGAACTCAGTCACAGCACAAACATGCTCATGTCTGAAAGAAGATATAGATCTCCCAAGAACACACAAATAAAATTTAAATCTCTAAACATCACATGATCACCATTTCTTATGCTTTCTCATAACTGTTATTAAAATAGGCAAAACTCTCCATACAGTAGTGCTACTCAGTGAAAGCCAGAGTAATCAATGGATGCCAGAAAGCTTGTGCATAAAATCCCTATCTAGTGCCTACTCATCCAATATCTCCAGACTAGTTTCTAGCTTGTGGCTTTCTGGCATCCATTGATTACTCTGGCTTGCACTGAGTGGCACTATTGTATGGAGAGTTTTGCCTGTTTTAATAGCAGTTATGAGCAGCAAGCATAAGAAATGGTAATCATGTGATGTTGAGTGGTTTAATATCAACTGTGCCTAATAGGATAATGGTAGCTATGGTTATTAAGAACCAAAGACCCCAAAATCCATGAGTACTGAACGATGTTCAGACCTATATGACTATATAAACTAATGTGCTTGGATTGAAAATATTGTTACATTTTCAATTTTATTCTCATGGTTTTGTTGTTAAGTAGAGATAAAAGATGGCTGCCAGAGGGTTGCATTAGATCCTAAGATATAGGTGAAATGCTCTCAAATCCAAGGCTTCTCACTGATGAAAGTCACAAGCTAGAAAGCAATCTGGGGATATTGGATGAGTAGGCACTAGATAGGGATTTTTATGCACAAACTTTCTGGCATCCATTGATTACTCTGGCTTGCACTGAGTTTTACCTGTTTAAATAAAATTTAAATTATGAAGTTAGAGGATCAGAAAAAAAAAACCTTTCTCACATGACTAATTAGATGTGGAGTATGAGAGTAATTATATTCTTTCTTCTGTCTTTTATCTTTTAACTACTAATAAATAGATAGCTTTTCAACACCTAATAAGCTTACTTAAAAATTTTCAACTCCCTAAAAAAGTTTCCACATTTATAATACAGAGCCATGATTGTTTTTTTTCAGAATTGGAAAAATATATACATTTTGAATTTGTGTAGTATGTATATATGGTTAGTATTGAATTCAATCTTACATATAATTTTAAATATTAATATCTTTGTACTTAATATTACAGATTATATAGATGAAGTAATTAATTATTTAAAATGCATTATACAAGCACCTACATCAATCACATGAGTATAATAAAAGTTTTAAAACATTATGATGAAATTAAAGGTGGAAGTTACTGTAAAATTCCAGAGAGCTTTATATAAACTAATACAAAAAAGATACAGACTGAGCCCAACTGCACTTTAGTTTGGATTGTATATTAGCATACAATTTATTGATCTATTACATCGTAGAGTATGAATTCTATATATCTCAGTATAACCATAAGCTATTGTGAGATCAATGGTAAACAATCAGAGAGGCATGAAGTACCTCATATTTAACAATCATTGATTATTAAATGAAATAATAGTTAATATATGTAAATATTAATAATGCTAGCTCAAATATCAATGAAATTAAACAGTAATAAAAATTATGGCTTCAAATATTCAATCAATATCTAATTTTTTTTAAAAAAATTAAATGTTAAAAAAATTTAAAGACAATTTAAAGTAACTTAAACATCTTTACTAAATTTTTTTTTTCTCATGTGTCATAGCATCAGCCAGGAAGCAAACCCATTAACCCGGGACAACTGCTTGTAAAGCAGCCATTGCTGACCTCTTGACCACCAATGCTTGACATCTTTACTAAAAAATTGAGGAACATACAAATCAAATTCCACCCTTCCTATTATCTCCATCACTATTTTATCTTTTGCTTAGTTAAGCTTATAGTAGAGAGAGTGTGATGTGTACATTATGACTATGAAATATTGATTGAATTCATAATAGCTATAATAAATGCAAGAGGTTCCTGGATCAATTTTTTTTATTGATGAAAGTGAAAAACAAAATGGCCAATTGCTGTGTTCACCACACATGCCTGCTTCAACATATTTAATTAAATAAACAACTACTTATTAATTAAATATGCAACATATGCATGATTTTAATAATATTCCAACAATGTATGAACAAGACTTGAGGTTCTATATCTGCAGGAATTAAAATATTTTTTATGTACTTTGTCTCCAGCAACACATATAAGAATAAGATGCTGAGTCTCTATCAAAACAAACTGAAATAAGATGCATTCTCCAATATACACTGAAGTAAGATGTTTATATATTAACATAAATTTATACAAAATCAAAAAACTCAAATAACCAGCAAAATAAAAAAAATACCCAACAAAAGTTTTTTTTTATTGCCAAGAATGATTATTATAAGACGTATTCAAAAACGGTAAGTGTAATTCTAATAGCGAGTAAAGAAAACTACCGTTCTAAAAACAAAATTAGAATTCAGATACCACAAAAAAGACAAGCCGGCCTATAGGAAAACTGACTTTTCTTTGTACTAAAAAGGCCGTAAGAAATACCATCAAATTGAATTTTGATAAAATTGTTATAGGCATAATTAGATTAGATATAAAGCGTACCTGCTTTAAATATTTAATTACTCAATAAATCAAAGAAATCATCTTTTTAAAGTTATCCATTCTAGAATAAAATTATATATGATATATACTTGTTAGTATTTATATTTAAAGCGCTGCTTTTAATTTCTTCGTATTTTGCTAAATTAAATTTAGTTCAGCATGATATTGCATTTGTTATCGCAGGTGGGTTTGATGTAATCTATTTTAAGGTCTTCGCAGACTGACATTTATACAAGCTTAGATAATTGCACTTAAAATTTTACTACAAATGCTATTTTTATTCTTCATTACAAATTTAAACAATTATTACTTTTTACTATTAACTCGCAGATGATATTTTGTAGAATCACAACATTTCACTAGTAATTATCATAAATGTCTTAGTAACTGATGTGTGTGCGTGTATTTGCGTTTGAGTGTAGTAATTGGTATAAGGCATTATTCTATATCTATAATCTAAAATTTAATATAGAATGAAGCTACCTATCCATTATTGATTAGGGAATACGTTTCTAACTATTTTATCTTTACTAATGCATAAATGATAATGTGCTGACCACAAAGTGAGACGCTTAGAAATTAGATATATCATCAGAGATATATCTTTATATTGAAACTAGGATTTATCTTTTTAAATATACGTATGCGTGCGGACGCGCGCGCACACACACATATATACATACAGAACTGTAATGATAAAGTACGCAAACAGATGTGCTCAAGGTTTAATTGGATTGGGAAGATGGAATGCCAATGCTGTTTCATTATGTTGATGTAACTTTTTTTAACTATCTTAAATAAACACAATATTCACTTACTTATTTGCGAGAGAATACCTTAGGGTGATGATAGCAAAAAAGAATTACTATAAAACCACTATAACTTTTTATTAAAAATCAACCATCATAGGAAATAAAGAGGCAAAAGCTAAAAAGGTAAAGCAAAATAATTGCTAAAAATATTTTTTGAATAAGAAAAAAAATCAGACTTTGATCAGTTAGTCTTTTCAAAGTTAACCAATAAATTACAATAAATAAATTCTACTCTATTAACTTTTGCAACAAGTTATCTAACTTTATTCTGAAATACTGGCATAATACCATTTAACCACCCTATGCTGCAGCAGATTCTCATTGACTTTAACATCTTTTGAATAGAATTATTTGGGGATTTGAGATTGAAATTCAATCTTACACTCATGTATACATATATAAAATAAAATGTAATTATATTCTGTTTTACTCTATTTTGAAATTAAATCAGTTTAGATGGAAATGATTATGAATATAATTGAAAGTACTACTATTGATTAAAGTTCATATTGAAATTTATTTTGTTATTTACTGTTAATTGGAAATTTAATTACATTTTATTATGATATTTTTATTAGCAGACATATCTTATCATAAAAGTATATAGTCTGAGTATATAAAATTTTGAATATTATTTTAGAAGTGGCAATGTTTTAGTTTAAAGTAAGAAAAAAATGTTACTGATAACTACTAAATCACTTGTTCAAATTGAAATGACAATTTTAATTGGTGGTTACCTGGTTACATCATAGATAGAGATTAATTTTAGCTTAATACACAAAAAATTTCCATTATAATATAAATCTTCACATTTAAATCTGTAGAATTTAGTGAATATATATATATATTGTAACGAGACAGCGTTACATCAGTATTAAATCTAGGAAGCATAGATCAGAACGGGACAAATCGATAAACACACACACACCAGCAAGCAGCCTAAAACACTCGTAATTTTATTTTCGTAACGTGTAATAGTTTTGTTTTCTCTCATAAATACATTTATAAAACACATTGATAAAATACAGACGGTAAACGTCTAATTAAATGATTAAAGCTTTCAGATAATAAAAAATAATAACAAAACATAATTTGCTCTCCTAAATAATAAAATATAATATGCTCTCCTAAATAGTAAAATATAATTGTCAATCAAAAACACCACGGGGAATTTAAAAATGTTATTTTAGAAATATAGTTTTAACTAGAATAAAACTTAGAGAAAAGATTTGAGGAAAAGATAAAATGCTCGACTTCTAAATTTAAAATAGCTTGTATTGTTCTGGTAAAACACACGCACACACGCATGCATTCGAGGTGTGAAGGATAAGGTTGGTTGAGTGAGATTGCAAAATGAGATTGTCTCAAAATAAATATTGCCTTTAGCACAAAGAGTGAGTGAACAGGTAGCTCAAACGCGGACCTGAACGACAACTCCAGGAGCAAGGAACTCTGGGGGTAGATTGGATCCCAAGATATGGATCAACCCTTATAAATACCAGTCAAAACCTATTCAATGGTTCGATTCGATTCATTTCGATTGATACATTATCATTGCTGTTGTTTATTCTCAGTATTCCGAGTTATCACCTGCTCATTTTATTCCGATGCTTATGCTTTTATTTTAACAATAAAATTGTTCTGAATTAGCTTGATTTATTCCTCAGTTTGAAGATGATCATTATGAAATTAATACCAAGAGCGTCGACTGTCATGAGGGGCTAATAAACCCTTCAGTGACTGATCGGCGCTCCGCTACTGAAATATCTCCGAAGCTATGAAATTCCGATAACATCGTCGTGTGAAGTTGATGCTCCTAATAATAGAAATGTTCCGTGAAATACCCAAACTCGTCCAGACCAATCAATGTTCGTTGTAACCAAGACAAATCCTAGGTAAATATGTTTTATATTATGTTCACTCACTCAATTTAGAAACTCATAAGGCAATCTCGTAATTAACCAACATAAATTTGCACAAACAAATCTTAAAACTTTCCTCATCATGATAGTTTATCTTTGTTACAGAACTTTGTAAACATGAACTTTGAACTTAAGCGAAACTCAGGAAAGATAATATATTTTATCAACTAGAAAGGAACTTTATCTCGTTATTCACATTATGTTATGACTAATTATGATTCTCTGTGAGCGTGAATGTATGTGCGCGTGTGTAATAAATCAATTAATAATGTTTTCTTTTCATATTTAATAAATTTGTCAATATCTAATCAAGTCGAGCATTTCTCAAATCTTTTCACATACACTCAAAACCGTAGTTTATTTATTCTTTAATGACTTATCTTTGAAGTATATTTAGTTAAATTTAATTTTCATTTCAATTTATTTACTTTATTAATTATGTCAACATCGTGCCGTAAGTCACGATGTTTCTTATTTAACCTTAGTTAAGATCGATTTAAGAGCGGGCGGGTCTATAATCAATCGAAGTAAATGTCAAATAATTATATTATATACGATAAATCGGGGGGATGAACTTGTAAGCCTTGTGTTCGGGGCGTAAACGAACCACCTCATAGGTCAGTGACAACCAATAAATGAATCTTATGCCGTAGTCGAGTAATTAGAAAACCATGCTGATTTTTCATTAGCGGACAATGCGTCTTTTCCGGGAGGAGTCGTCCTAGAACAATCATGTAACAACCTTGAGAAATCTTAGTGGTCCATGCTGGGAGTTTTGAGCTAGTGGGTGGGATTAGACTTCGAAATCGTTTTGACATGATGTAAGGTGATGCGAGTAATTAAAATCCACTTAAATAATCGTATCTGGCGCCCCCTTGTGTGGATAGTGAATAACTGTCGATATGAGAAAATAAATAAAGCCTTACGCTATGTCACGTTTATTTCGAAGCCCGTAATCTCGGTGATAGATAGGGCACGGTTACAATATATATATATATTATAAGAGTCACTTCTACATTTCTTTTGATCACCAAAAGCACCACTAGGTTACTAACTATCTAGAAAGTTTAATTTATGGTAATCCAAAAGTTAATGATGATGAATGCTACCAACTAGACCCAGGTAGAGAAAGAGATCTTTAACATTGTTCAGACAATTGAAAAAAGAACACAAGGACAAATATTAGCCAAATAATTCTAAAGTTTATTAAATTAAAAAAAAAATCCCAGGCAAACAAAAAATATGAAAGTTTGACTATATTTCTCTAGTAAATTTATCAGAGTGTATGAGAGTATTGAAGACATTAAACACCCTGGCAGATAAGTTTATTTTCTCCCCTAAGATTTAAAAGGGATTTATGTCTTCCTGCTAGCAATTTATATAAACTAATTTCAGTTTCCCCATTTAGACATTTCAAAACAAAGTAGTCTTGTAGGGAATACAATGAAACAGTGCAGGTAAGCTTTCCTTAGCCTGGTAAAGAAACCCTGGGACTATGAATGTCATATGTCTGCAGAACATACCACAAATGATTGACTATGTTCAAGATCATCAAGACTGATTCCAATACCAGAAAAGAGAAGATTATGGTATTACATAATCTAAACATAGGAAAAAACAAAACTAGCCAAAAAATTTGAGCTCTGCAGAAAATACAAACCAAGATTATCTAAACTAATTATAATGAAAAAGAATAGGTGAGTTAAAAGAAAATTACTAATATCGGCCCAAGCATTTATCAAGGATTAGTAATATAAAAAACATGAATTATATCAAATAGAAACTCACAATACATTCTTGGATACATAAATTTAAAAATATGAAATCTTAAAACTAAGACTCCAATACACACTATAAATAAAATACATAATAAAAGAATCAAAGATATTTAACTGAGTATGCAAACTTATTATAAAGACATGTTCCTTTTAAGATTAAGTTGAGACTTTAACAGATTTAAATGGAGATTTAAGCCCTGGTTTCAATATAGGAACATGAATTGCACATAGACTTATTCTGGTGGGATGCAGAAAGTTATTTCTAACTCAAGTCCATCATGAAGCCTTTTGATTTATATTTCTTTGATCAGAAATATGGAGGCAATCTTTGGATCAGTTCTGGTCTAGGTTTTTAAAACATGATCTTGAAGGCACAATTAAAAATTCAGGGGTTCATCTTTGGAATGGTTTAGCACTGCATATTGTAAAGAATATTTTGCATGGCATGTAGTTTTGGCATGCTGTAGGGATGAATACTATTTAGCAAATAGTAGTCAGTAATATAATAAAAGAAAATTTTCTCTTAACAGACAGCAAAAATATAATATAAGCAATGGTGATATAAAGATATGAACAGCAATCTTTAAAACATAATGCAGCATGGTAATCTGAATAGGTATCACAAGCAGAATAAAATTAATCAGCAAAATCAAAATCAATCTGAAAACGGGGCTATTTATGTGAACTCTGATCTCCTGTCTAATATTTTATTAGAAGTTTTGACCAGGGTAAATCTATATCTCCCACTTAATCTTAATTTTAAAAAACAAAAACATCTGACCAGGGCTCTTATCTTATTCAAAATTAATTTAAAAAAGTAAATGCAAAAATAAGTTTTAGCTTTTTTAAAAAAACTATATTATAATAAAAAATAAAAAGAAGCTTGATCACAATCAAAATTTTTTTAAATTAAAATGCTTTTTCAAGAAGATTAAAACTTTTCTTGCTATTAATTACTGTGAGGAAAAAAACAAGTGTCAAAAATTATTTTAAAATAAAATCTATTGAAAAATAAAATCATAGAATTTCAAAATATAAACAAGTATGTTTGCACCTACTCTTAATACATAAAAAATAACATACAAATCTTTTAAATAGTTTTCTTTTAAAAACTTTATAAAAATAAAAGTTAGTTTTAATTTTGTGATGGAACTTTTGAAACTGATAAAGAATCCAATTCATTATATTGCAATCAAGTAGGAGTAAAAGATGACTAGTAGAGATGAGTATGTTTTATGTGGCATGCTTTTGATATTAGTTATGCCTTATGAAAAGTAAAATAATTGTATGCTTATTTTCCTCTTAAATTAAATAAATAAATAAATAAATAAATAATAATAATAATAATAATAATAATAATAATAATAATAATAATAATAATAATAATAATAATAATAATAATAATAATAATAATAATAATAACTATTTAATAATACATTAAATTTAAGAACAATAAATTTCTCTGAATATTTTTATAGATGTATGATAATAATCCAACTGTATCCCTAAATACATATATTCTGTTATGATACAAATGATGTAAAGAACTTCTTGGATACAAATTAATATGCACTTTTAAATAAGGCTAGCAAATTAACTCTGTCTTAAATTAAATATAATGTTCAATTAATTAATTCTCAGGGTTATTAACTAAATCAGTCTTGATCATTCAATTAAAAGATGTATAGATTTAAAGTTTATTAAGTTATTCTAGGTATGATTAATATAAAAGGGATTTTATTGTACATCACTCTGCCCTACTAATTTGTATTTCAGATAGCAATAATATAATAAATTGTGTATATAAATTTAATAAATAAATATGTAATTTAATATCTTGGGAGTATGATCTTTTATTTCAACAGTATGTAAAGATGAATTCAATAATGACAAACAGATGTATTTAAATATAACAATTGCTTTCAACAAGTGTATAAATAAAATGGCAAAATTATAAGCAAATAATAAACATAGTTTAATAATACTATTCTATAACTATATTAATAAATATTATTGTTTATTCACCTTAAATAATCTAATCTTGGGTTATGATTATGTGTGTAATTCTAAAGTGTTGCAAAGGCAAGATACTCTATTGGAAAAAGTTTAACATGATTAAGTCAAAACCTAACCTTACTTACAGAAAAATAAGAATGTTTTATAATGTCTTTAATTATTTTTTTAACAATAATTAATAAATTATCAATTTCATTCTATAAGTACAGGATAGTTCCTCAACTCTTTTGAAGCAAAAAAAATTATTTATTTAGTACTCCTAATGCTATACAAAATACATACATCATTTATTATGACATACATATCTTTTTCTAGAATGACTTCCTATGTTTCTTATATTTAAAGTTTAAATAATTAGTTGGGAATTTACCTTGACTAACAAATATGATTTATTTTATTGATTTTATAAGAAAACTTTATTGCATAGTATAGCACATATACAGATAAATATTTTTTAATGATTTAATAATCTATCCAAGGTGTTTAGCTACCTATTAATCTGAGGCTGAATTCAAGAGATAACAACATAAAATCAATTAAACATGAATGGATTTACTAAAGTTTATAAATTAGTTTAACTAAATGCAACCTGTCTCCAATATAAAATATAAATCACATATATTGCAATTATACTTAGTGTCATTAATAATAATATAAAGTTGTTACCTGTATCTTTCTACATCAGCTTTTTTATATTTATTACTACACTAATAATTATAATAAATTAAATAATTCAACAATTATAAACTAAGTTTATTAAGTAATTCTTCAAATAAGTAATCCTATTTTCATGAATGGTTTAGAATATTCTGTGGAAATATTTACACTTTTTCAGAGTATTCCAACCTTTATAATTCACTAGTAATAATGTAATATAAGCACTAAACATTTTATCAGAAACACAGGATGATTCATTTTATAGGTTTAAATCTATATTAATACTTAATATAATGTTTTTAAGATTCTTGAATAAAGCATATTTAGATATCTTTCTCCAGATTACATATTTAACACATTAATCCATTTTATAATGTCTGATAATCAATTTATGATGTTTATCATATTTTCATATTATGACATTCAGATTAGTAAATCCACTTGTAGTTTTATAAAAAGAGAGAGGTTTAATTATTTAGAGAACATTTGTAAACTAATATTCTTTTTTTTTATTTTTATTAAGGAAAATACATGTACAATTACAATATAAATCTTGTTGGTATACATTTGGTTGGATTTGTTACACATATTATAACAATCATGAGTAAATAATTTTCCAAATTAAAAAATATACCAGTTTGATACATTAGGTATTATTATGACAAATTAATTTTATGATCAGAGCAAGAAGGTCATCATTCAAACTTAGTCTATAATTATTGTGTACTAGTTTTATATCAGAACAACTGGCTGTTCATTTAGTGACTTAGCCAGTGATCATTGTGCAGTCCATATTTTGATTGGCAGTGATTCTTTGTCATTCTCCATCTAACTGAACCATTTTTAATCTTGAATTAATTTTTAATTAGCATGCCTGAGGATAGACTCTTCATCCAGTGGCCTAGGTTGCCCCCTAGTGTCCCCGAAGAGCTTTTCTGGCATTAATAAGCGATCCCTGAACATAGTCCTTCGAATAAATGTTTTACAAACCTCCCATGGTTCTTTACTTTCTTGTTTAAAAACAAAATAATTCCTTGTTAACCACATGGCATGAAGCAGGAACATTCCCATTCTAATTGCAGCAAAGATGCCACTCTTTATAGCATCCCTTATTCTTAGAATTTTCATGTTAGCTGGCAGTACTCTGGTTATAATATTTTGTCTAGCAGAACTCAAAAATGGGCAAGCAGTAAAAATATGTTCTTGGCATTTATCACTTAGTTTAAAGGCATAGGATTAATAATCCTTTGGTTTAAACATACTTAATTTATTTTGCTATAATCCAGGGCATTTTAAGAATTTATAAGACCTAACAAATAAACCATAATTCATAGACGAAATTTACTTTGTTGATCTTCATTAAGAATTACGAAGTGTCTCCAAATCTTTGAATTTATACTTTGATTTAAATTCATATTGTATAAAGTTTTGACTTTCATTAATTCATATGAAGGCAGTCAGTATAGTTGCCAAACAAGTTGTTTCAAAATTCTTTTGAAAAAGAAACAAATGATTTGGATGATCTTTTGAAAAAGAAACAAATGATTTGGATGATGTTATAATGAGTATTCCTAAGCATTTTCCCCAAAGTTCATTAATAATTAAAGACAGTAAATTGGATTTTATTTAAAATAGTATTTGGGTGATAATCCCCATTATTTAGTTCAAGGAAAAGATACATTTTTCAGTAAGGCAAAATACTCAGAGTGAATTTATCTACTCTGTCATTCTGGAGAAGATTATCAAAATGTCTATTTTAAAATCTAATTTGACTGGATCCTAGATGCACTATAGTTTTAAAAGAATGATTTAATTTTGCCAAGAGATCATATATTTTATAAACTCTGGTCAGCTGGTATCTTAATCATCATCATGACCCACAACTCTTTACTTTTATGTTTTTGTGGAAAAATTGTGACTGTTGCTATGATAATACAGAATAGATGTCTGGGTTTGTTCCAAGTGTAAATTTTGAGGCATTGATTGAAATAAATAATAATAATATCATATATTTAGTATTATATCTTAATTTGAATTATTAAAAAAAAATCTACGATCATTTATTTTACAACTAAATGATTTATAATGTATCTTTAAAGTTCTCAGATATTTATTTATTAAATTTATTTAATAAATACCTTTTAATTAAATTGTAATACTAAACAAAATAACCTAATTTAATAGTTTTACATTTATAAACTGATGAAGTTTTAAACATACAGGAATTGCATGCATATATATATATATATATATATATATATATATATATATATATATATATATATATATATATATATATATATATATATATCTTTTAAATGGATGGTAATCTTTACTATTTTAGTAAATGTAATTTCAATTGTATAATTATCATAATGCAGTTATTGTAGAATTGTTCCAAATATTCTGTTTTATTATGTCTGATTTAATGTATTTTATTTTGTATATTTTTTTACCATATCAATTTTATGTGTGTGTTTTTCTGTTTGTACCTAAAAAAAAAAAAAAAAAAGTCAATTGTGTTTTTTAACACAGAAGTATTTATTTTAGCTATGCATTGATCAATAAAATCTATTTTATTCTCTTAGGTAGTGCTATGAGAGACTTTTAAATTTCATTTTTGACTATATTATCTGCTACCTGACCAATAATAGTGGTAGATTTACTTTGTTTAACTAGAAAAGAAAACCAATAAATTTTTTACAGGTTTTGACTATATTATTTAATTATAATGATAAATATTAGGTTACAATATATATATATATATATATAAATTCTAATGTTTTCACGGATAAAAGATGTCATATTATTATTACTATTTGCGGGATATTCCATGTAGTGAAAAAGCTAAATGCTGACGTTTCAGTACAATATCAAGGACCTTCCTCAGAGTGTCCTCTTTCTCAAATCATAAGAATGCATGTGAGATTTAAAATTGTTTTTATCGTTTTCTTTCTCCTCATATTTAAATTCTATTGGTTGAGAAGTTTTAAAATTTATTTTCTCTTCCAATAGTTTCTTCCAAATGTTGTTAATCTTCTTTAACTCACACCTTTCATTTATGCTCTTGGGCCTTTTAAAAATCTCTATAGCTTCTCTTAGCAATCTCTGGTCATATTGTTCAATTTTTCAATTTAGAAATTTGTCATATTGTTCAAAAATTGAACAATATGACCAGAGATTGCTAAGAGAAGACAAATATTTTAGCAAAAATTGAACAATATGACCAGAGATTGCTAAGAGAAGCTATAGAGATTTTTAAAAGGCCCAAGAGCATAAATGAAAGGTGTGACTTAAAGAAGATTAACAACATTTGGAAGAAACTATTGGAAGAGAAAATAAATTTTAAAACTTCTCAACCAATAGAATTTAAATATGAGGAGAAAGAAAACGGTAAAAACGATTTTAAATCTCACATGCATTCTTATGATTTGAGAAAGAGGATGCTCTGAGGAAGGTACTTGATATTGTACTGAAACGTCAGCATTTAGCTTTTTCACTACACGGAATATCCCGCAAATAGTAATAATAATATTATATATATATATATATAGTGGACTTATTTTTAATTGTCCACACTCTTTTGTGGAATACAACATTTTACTACAGTTTAAATATTACAATTTATTATTTTATATATGTATGTAACAAATCTAAAGTTTCAGATTTTCACAATTTTCCTTCCAAGCTGTAGAGATTCAAAATATCTGGCTTTCTGATAATATGTCTTGATTACAGTTTATTTCATTTAGAAGCTGGCATGTTTTTAATATTTATCAAATACACATATTGTTAACCTTATAATAATATAAATTAAATGTTTTTTAACCAAATTTAAACAAACCAGACAGTCAATTTGCTGTAATGTTTAAGAACTTAAAAAAAAATCATGATTATTTTTATTCATTAAATACTTATCAATCTTGAGTTTAATATTTATATAGGACATATTAGGATATTTAATATGGGTTCACTGCTAAAATGGAGTGATGTTGATGCTGTGAAGCAATTGTCCTAAAAAAGTTGATTAGCTGGATGTTTTAGCTTAATGTCAAAGTTAGTACAAATGTGTTAATGGTGAATTGATTCATTACCTTATAAGCCTTATTATGGAATATTTAATTTACAAATAAATAAATATATGCACCCGCTATTAAGTATAAAGATAAAATAATCTTAAACAATAGACTTCTAGACAGAATTTTTGATATTTCTTCACAAAGAAGTAGTGAAGGGAAGAAAATATTCATCAGAAAAGTCAATTAAACACCCCTTTGTTATTATTATTATTATTATTATTGCTGTATTTATGTTACTGGTCATGATTTGTGTGATTTACTTTTTTATGTGCAATGGTTTTCTTGGTATGATTACCATCAACTATTATTTACAAACATAAAACAAATAGAAAAATCATGTTGGAATAGTAGTATGACAATAAGATAAAAAACATTATTTAGAGAGAAAAAATTGTAAAATTTAATATAAATTTTACACAAATATAATTGATAAAAAAAAGAGACCACATCTAACTTAGTGTGAGTTGTATTTTAAGGAGAAAAAGTCCCAAGTGTATTAAGAAATTTTAGGATAGACAAAGTATCATGTCTTTCTCAATTTCTTTCAATGCTTGCATTAGGAATAAAAAATAATTCTATTTATTCTACTGTAGAAATCCTGTTGTAAGATTGAATAATCAGTAATCATTAGATGATAATGTGTTATATCCAAATCTTCAGTCTAATTTTTGGCCATGGCTTTCATCAGTGAAGAGCATCAAATTATGTAAATGCAAAATATGATGTTTTTCATTGAAAAAAGTTATAAACTAGTTTGGGATTTAAATGGCAATGCCATCGACTTTGCATTGATTAGTCAAGCTTACAATAGATCATTTTAAATACAATGAATTGCTACTCTTATGAAAATTCTCAATTATTTTTAAAAAATCAAATTTCATTTGGATTCAAATTCCATACTGATAACATATTAGAAAGATGCATTAAACTATATAAAAGTTATATGCAAGCAGTGAAACTGTGAATCTGTTATATTTTGTCTGAACCCTGCTATGCACATTGCATTTTCAGATAATTCTTCATATTTTATTTATAATTTTTTATTTCATTACAATAAATATTATTTACTATATTATAGATGTACAGAATCTTTCAACACACACACACATATATATATGTGTGTGTGTGTGTCTATGTGTGTGTATAAATAAAATAAAATGTTCCATTATGGAATAAATATTGTAATAAAAAATAATGATTATAACAATCATAATACATATAATATAGCTATAACGCATTTTAATATATATATAAATTATAGTAAACTTTTATAATAATTTTTAAAAATATTTTATTACCCTTATATCCATTATATATATATATATAATACAAATGTGTACAACATACATATATAAATTAAGATTATAATATTAAAAAAATAAATAAAATAATGGTGTTATTAATAGCAAATTGAGAATACACACACACATATATATATATACACAAAATGTATCTACACATTCATCAAAAATGTAAAAAATAATTAAAAACTTACTGTACCATATCTTTTTTAATAAAATGAACTATTAAGTTCCTGATTGTAGATGCAGACTTTATACTTTCTGATGCAATATAATAATATCCATTAAAAATGTTTTAGCAGTTCATATCTTCCATCCATAAATACAATGTATTACCAAAAAGTTATTTTTTACATAACTATAACTTTAGAATTCCTTTTTCATTATTTCATTAATAGATGACTTATTCTTTTTGAATATATGGTTCACTTTTGAACATGATTTTTTTCCATTATATAGTGATAACTTTTGATTTATTACTTATTAAGGAAAATATAAACTTTCTTAAATTACACTTAAAAACATATCAAATTAAACAATGTATTAAATCAAAATTTTAGGAGGGAAATGATATGATTTCAACATATATAATCTTAGAAACCGTAGTTAACAACAAAATTATGTTACAATTGATGAAATCACTGTAAGGCAAAAAAAAAAAGGAAAAAGATAGCTGCCAATATATTACTTTGTAATATATATTTTAAAATTATGAAAGGTATTAATTTTAATGTTTTTATTTTTAGTTTATACACTTTTTGGTTGTTTATTCATATTTTTTTGAGACAGTACATAACTAAAATAGAATATATTTATACAGTATATATATTATGGCTTTCCTGTATATATAGGAAACTAAAGTGTACATTTGAATTTAATTTGAAATTCATCCTTCAGTATATTATTCGTCAGATTTGCCATCTCTATAAGTTTGAAAAAGCAAACTTAAGTAATGGCCATTTTATGTTTCTTGGGGAATCTGATAAAGAGGTTGGTGTATCGATAATAACAGCATTTGGAAAGTTTATCATTCCACTAATTATAAATAATTTGAAATGATATATTTATTAGTTATTGCATATTTAATGTTTGGTTATTACAAAGGCTTTTATATTTGGTCATATTAAAGTAAACTGAATTTACAACTGGGTTTGATTTGGAGATTTGAAAAGTATCCAGAATAATATCATGCCAGATTTGTCATTTCTATAAGTTCTGAGAAAACAGATGTAAATAGTCATTTTATATTCACTGGATGACCTTATACAGAAATTAGTGCATTGGTATTAATGGGATTTGGAAACTTTATCTTTTTACTGATTACATACATATGTAAGTTTGTATTTGTAGATTATACATTTAAATTAATTTAGCATTTAACTTTATTATTTTTATTAGTTTTAATGGCACAAATGATGTCTTAATTATCCATAATTATCTTTTTATCTTCAACAAGTTAATTTAAATTCTCTATCTCTAACACCCCCATCTAAAAACTCTGCATTCTTTGCCTTTTTGAACCTATTACATTGTCATATTCAAAATTCTACACACTTTACATCTCTTTGTTTTCTTATGTTTAAAACTCAGTCTTTAAAAAAAATGCTGTTTATGTAATAAAGACTAATCCACTTTTTTATCAGATATTTTAGCATCAGATGTCAAATAGGATACAGACCAGCATATGGTATATATAGATGTGTTTGTTATTCATAGATTGGTTGCGCAATCATAATAAAACTTGATTGTAAACTTTTTCTTCGTTTTTCTCTATTTTTTTCTCATTTTCTAAAATTATAATGACTATATTTATTTGTATAGTGAATAATGATTTTATATATATTTCTGTGACTGCTTTTGATGATTATAATATAATAATATATTTTCAGCCTCGATGTTAATACTTTGTTCCTTTTGCTTACATTAGTTTTCTATTTCATTCTTTAATACATAATATAACTAATTCCCAACTTCTGTAATAATATACTCTATCACATTCTTTTGCATATGTTTTATGTATTCTAATCATACTGTCTGACATCTTTTCAGTTAATGCAAATTAAAAAATTTTCAATTCCGTTTTCACTCGCAAAGTACAACATTCCAGAAATATTCAATTGGTTCTTATTACTTTTTATAGTGAACAATGATTATTTCTTTTTTATAGCTTCACTCACCCCCCCACCCCACATTCCGAATGCATTTTGTTTTTAATTTAAGCAACTTATGAAATAAATAAAAAAATAGACATAAATAAATTATTATTTAAAGCTCAAGTAAATGTTTTCAACACTAATGATTATCAAGTATTATCTCTTAGTAATGAAACCCAATTACATACTTTAGACTATCTTAAAAAAACAGACAAACTTAAATATTTAAAATTGTTCAACTGTGCAGTACTTTATAACCATGTAATATAATAAAAAAAGTTATTCACGGCCTACAATTTTTATTATCTTTTCATGAAGCATGTTATTCATAAATATAACAATTCTGTCATACTTTATAACTATTACGTTTCATAATCCATATCATATATATATATACCCACAATATCTCATTAATATAAAAGTAAATTCAACAAATTAACAAACAATACCTTGAGAATAGTTTCAAATCAACAATTTTTTTCTTATATTTGTTACTAAATTTAAGTGAGAAATCAACATGGGATAACTTTTTTTAAAATGTAATTTATATATTATTACAATAATCAGTTTAAACCTGCATTTATATATGTAATATATGCGGGATTCAAACTCAGACTTTCACACGACCCATTACTCTCAGTGCCATCTCATATTGCTGATCCACCTGATCACACACATGTTGAAAAGATAAATAATCACTAATATATGTATTTCATGCTAAACCAGCAAGGTCCAGATTACTATCTTAATATAAAGCTGAGCACTGATTGTATATATGTGTGAGGATAGTAATCTGGACCAACTGATGATTGCTGGTTTAGCATGAAATACGTATATTAGTGATTATTTATCTTTTCAACATGTGTGTGATCTGGTGAGTCAGCAATATGAGATGGCACTGAGAGTAGTGGGTTGTGTGAAAGTCTGAGTTCGAATCCCAAATAATCAGTTGATTAAATTTTATCCATGTTTTCCAATAAATAATATCTGTTATGACAAAATCTATAAAAAAAAGAAATTAACAATAAAAAACATTTGGAACAACATTTATTTAATTTTAAACTTACATCAAGCAATGCACTATTGTCAATGTTCCTTAGACTGTGAGAATTTAAGATGAATACTACTTTTCTGATTATATTATTGTTAACAATATAATCAAATTTAATTGTCAAAACATGAAAAAAAACATTGAAATTATCAGAAATATGATTACACAATAAAATAATAAGTGTTGAAATAAGCAAAGAAGTTTAAATGCTAAAGAAAAAACATGTTTAAAGATATAATAAATATGATGCACCCATACTTTTAAAAGCATACTAAAATCTTATTATTTGATGGAATCAAGAAACATAAATTAATTTACAGAATTCCAAAAATATACCATAATTATTTATCTAATATGCATTTTTTCAATCTTTTAGGTTTGTTACACTATCAATCTAATGATTTTATATTTTTGAATACCCTAAAATTTTGAATACATTTATCCTAAAGCTAATAATAATAATGCTACTACTAAGTATCTAGATTTGCAAATATCACATGTGGATGATAAATTTGTATATAAAATAGTATTAAAGCATACATATGATAGAGTCTTTATTCATCTAATATTCCTATAACAGATAAGTTGGCTGGTTTTAGGCATTTTTTAATGTTCAGTCAGTGGCTGTATTCAAATGAAGCATTTCATAAAAATAATATAGATTGTTATATGCAGGATTTGGATAAAAGTTGGATATAATAAACAAAGATTATTATCAATTGTGTTAAAACATTATAAAACACAAAATAATACTAATGTAATTGTGAATAATAAACTATGGATGTCATTAGTTTTTATTCCTAATATTAACAAATATATAATGAAATTTTTAAGCCAAGATTTTAGGTTGGCATGGAGAATTCCACTAATTTTAATAGGTTAATAAACAATACTAAGGTGATAATGAGCAAAGAGGATAAAAATAGTATATACAATATATATATATTGATGAAACTAAAACAAATATTAAATATTATATTCAAGAACATAAGGCAATGAAAGATGATACAGTTTATTCAGCTTACTATATTCGTCAAAGTATTACTGTTTATATATGTTGTCCATGAGAGTTTAGTGTATTAATATATGATGCACATAATAAAAAAAAGTGTAAGATCAAGGAATTATGTGCTATAAAAAATTATTTTGGTGCTATTAATGCAAAGTTAACAGTTTTCTAATTAGTTGATCCTGGCTGATATAATGAAATGTTCAAGTTTATCACTTAGTCAAGTATAACAATTTTTATACAGCCTTGGTAAGGACTCAAACAAGTTGAAAGCACTTGGTAATTGTGTTTTATATTATTTTAATGTTTCTCTATTTTATACAATAGTCATATTGCTATAGTGTGATTTATCCTCAAGCTATAAAAATCTGCCACTGATAAATAACTCTATATTTTAGCAACCACGAATATAAACTAACTCAGTGCATTTTTGATCTTTTTGAAAAAAAAATATCACATTACAATAAATTTGTATTTGACATCATTAATCCATTTTGCTATAAATCAAAGAATGAGTAAACAATGAATGTGAAATGATGTTTAAGATGACTACATTAAATAAATAATGTCAAAATTAATTATTTTTTTTGCATCGAAAACACAAAAAAAATGTCTTAAATTTTATGTTTTAAATAAAAAGAAAAGCACTCCGTTTGCCCGTTTGAGAGGAAATTGCAAAGTTGGAATATCTTTGAGAGTATACCAGTATAAAAAATCTTCTTAATAATAAAATTATTTACAGTAAAATGATCTAAGTCATATGTGTTCAGAAACATTATTGCTAATAGACTCTAACTATTTCATATTAACTCTTGTATAAATAACTCCTTTTCCTAACATTCTGTGTATTTATTCTTACAATTCTTCTAAAAATGTTTTATTTATTGTCTTGGTCAACCACCCTATCCAATTGTACATTATTAATAATTCAATATTTTTCATATGACTTTATAAAACAAATGCAAGAAACAATTTCTATGAAGTGAGAAGTCATGGAATAAGGAGATCTCATCCAATACAATTAAAAGAAAATATATTATTCTGAAACTTACTTATTTTTAATATTCATTATTTTTGTTCTTTTTGCTAAAATATCATATAGTATTACATGTCTGGTAACTGAGATTTTAATACATAATTCACACATGCCTATGTAAACATATGAACATTACATCTCTAGATAATCTATGATCATCGCTTGCATAATCAATTTGTTGGAGAAATGTTTTGAGATTCCCTGCAAAAGTTTTTCTATATAATGATTAGTGCTTTTATTTCTCAAAGCTGTGGGACTTGCAGTTTTTTTTCCAGTTGCTATAATGTTTTTAGTAGGTAATTGACAACAAATCATATTCATATTGTTAATCTGCTGCAAAACATTTTAAAGTGGCTTCTACAATAACAAAATTATTAAGGCATATTATAAATAAATAATATACAGAACCTTTTATGTGTTTGTTCTCAAATGTTATTATAAAACATACTAGATTCAGCCACTCTATTCCTGGATTAAAATATACAAAGAATTGTAAGATGTGAATGTTTTTAACAATGTCAGCATCATTGTTTGTGGTAGGGGCATTTTTCTTTTAGATACATGCAATTGGAATATTTCCACCATATAATTGAACTG
The DNA here is from genome assembly GCA_028023455.1 of Epiperipatus broadwayi. NCBI lineage: Eukaryota > Metazoa > Onychophora > Udeonychophora > Euonychophora > Peripatidae > Epiperipatus > Epiperipatus broadwayi. The sequence goes on along the minus strand of JAQFVV010006263.1, from coordinate 5,942,982 downwards.
TTAAACATTATTAAAAATTTTCAAACTTTATATATTTCTAATTATATTTAATTGTTAATAAATAACATCTAGGTTAGTATAGAATGCAATGTTTCAAGTAGTAATATTTATCCTATTTCTTGAGGTACTGCTGGGCTGACTTGTGAGTATGGGAAATGGAATTTTCAGTGAGAACCCAATCAAAAGTTCGATGATGTGCATACTGAGAGGTTTTATCAGTTTCTAAGACTATTGCTATTATGTTATCTAAGCAACAGTAATTTTTACTGCTCATTGTTGTTCATTCATACATATTGTTGATAATTATTGATATTGGAATTGTCTAAGTATTGACTGGTTTAATAATATATATGTCCTTAATATAAGTATATTCCTTTAACTACATATAGAATGAATATAATCTAAAAGATTTGAATTCTCAGGGCATTTTTATTTCTTTTGGGTTGATACAATTAACCAAGACCCCATACAGTTAATGTAGTCCTGCCATGATTCCAGCCTCTAAGTATCCAAATAAAAGACCAAGGCATAGCTTTTATTTCCAAGATCATAAGAGTCAAAAGAAGCATGGCATATTTCATATTTTCCAGCCATTCAAAGAACCAGGCTTTGCAAAGAGTTTTGAATTACCTTTATAATGGGTTGTAGTAGCTTATAGTCCCTCAATTGAGGTAATCCTGTGGTGTTCATGGTACATTGGGTAGTTATAGTCCAATGGCTGAATTCTTTATCTATCATAGAATTACAAGTCACTATTCATTCTGTTAATGGTCAAATGTCTATCAGGTCTCTAGAAAAATTGATGAGTATATAGTTTGAAACTTTGTTTTTGATTATGCATATATATTATATAAAATATTGTTAAATAAGTATTTCATTTCTATTTTTCTTTTCCTCAGAGAGGGACAATGTAACCAGTTAAGTTACATAGCACACAACATTTTTATGTGTGTGCATATATATATATATATATAAAGGAAAAGTATTTTTATGTGTGTGCATATATATATATATATATAAAGGAAAAGTAGAAATAAATAGACAAATTTTTGTAGATATTTTTCTATATTCACTGGGAATAATAACAACTGTAAAGGGTTAAATAACTCTGGATTTGAAACAGAATTTTATTATAAATTAAAACATTTAAAAAGATCTAATTTTGAATTTAAAAACAAGCATGTTAACCTGATAATTGTAAAAATATCTAATATTTATCTTTGAAAATCTTTTAATTAAACCTTGTATACATTTTTTTATCTATTTTTACAAACCTTGTAGATTAAAATTCCAAAAAGTAGCTTTCAATTAAAAATGATTTGAAAAGAGTAAAAACATGTAGATTGTATTTTAGTAAAAATCTAAAAGTAGCTTTTGGTCAAAATTGTTTTTAACCAATATTAGACAGATTGAAAACAGTCTGTAATGTGTTTTATCACCTCAGCTCACAACATAAAAAGAGCTGATAAAAAGATTATTTTAGTTGGTTTTAATATTATTGAGAAGCAGTAAGCCAAATTGTACAGCTGCAAAGTCTGGTTTTTCCAGTTTGATTTTAAGGTTTTTGAGAAGTAGTTGACTAATAGCTAGTTACAAAGTTTGGCTTTTAGTTCTTATTGGATTTAGCTACAGTTTGTTGATACCTGTAGCAGAGCAATGACTAGCAGAATTACACAGAAAACTACCATGACTATCTATAGTTCAATGGTGGAGTTTGAATTTACATGGAGGAAAAAATCAACCTCCTTTTAATTCATAGCTACAAATGTGTTCTGAGAAAACAGCTAACTTGCCTGAAGCCTGCCAATCCTAGACAAAAGAGAACCCATCAAGGCTAACAAATTATCTGATTTTGTCTTTCCTGGTGCTAACAATTGCCTGGATTATGCCTATTCTGATGATGACAAGTCAATCTACCAGTGTTCCCAAGAGAACCATCAGTTGATGAAGTAATTATACATATTTTGATGTATTTATATGCAGAAAAACACAGATAAACATATATACAATAGTAAGTTATTTTAATAAACCTTAAAATGACATTTTAACCTCTAATTTGAAATAAACAAGTAAATAATTTGCTTGAGTCAAAATCTAGAAGTAGTGATTATTCATATACAGATTTTGTTTTGAAAAAAATCTGAAGACTTTAAGTCCCTTTTTAAATTAGAAAATAATCATTAAAAAAGTCATTTTAAAATGCATTGATAATCAATCAATTGAAACAGTTACCAGTTGAAAGTGGACTTTATTTTTTAAAAGAAATCAACAAAACTGTAATCATCAAAGAGTAAAATTTGTTATTAGAATAACAAATGAATTTTATATACTTTCAATATTGAGTCAGTTGTGAAAATATAATATTATATTTTAATGTGATATAGATGTAAGTGTGTGCCTGAAATTCAACATGCACACATATATATGTAAAAATTTAATCATTTATAGTATTTTTCATACCATTGAAAAATTTTATCATGTATTTATTATTTCATGATGATTGAAATATAGTCATCAAATATACTGCATTCTGTGTATGTATATATCAAATGTGTGTCAAATAGACATATTTAGGTAAAAATTAATGTAATTCTATTATTTTTATAAATTCAAATATGTTAGGTAAATAAATTAATATATCCCACTGATATATGTATATATATATATATATATATATATATATATATATATGGTATAAATAAGCCTAGCATAAAATATTTCTATTATTAAAAATATAATTCAAAACTTTTAATCATTTATTATATTTATATGATGATTGAAATATAAATCAATAATATTGCATATATCTGTGCTTATATCAATGAGTGTCAAATAGACACATGTAAAATTTAATCAATTTTTATTATTAAATGTCAATTCAAATATGTTCAGTCACATTTGTGTGTTGTTTTTTAAATAAACCCATATGAAAATATATGTTAACCATACTGTAATAATTTTTAATTTATATATTAATCAAAATCAGAAGGCTTAATTTATATGTATAGCCATATTCTAAAGACCTTAATTTCAATATCATTTTTTATTGCTGTTATTAATAATACTTGCATTTCATTATTAAACTTATTTCAATGAACTTACTTGTAAAGTTTTAGAATATTATGTATTGTATCATCTTGATCACTGTATCAGTAATAGATATTATGTTTACTGAGCTAGATTTGTGCATAACAGTCTGATATATAAATGGGGATGTATATTAGTGGTTTTGGATATCCAGTATTCAAAGATATATCCTGGTTGGCACATAAAATTATATTCTTTAAAGCTCCTGCACTACATTTTATTTAGTTTAATCTATTACAAATTAAGTTTATAGCTGGCCAATATATTAATGTATTAAGTGGTGGTGATCAGCATATTTTAATCTCCAGCATTATTGTTTTATGATTATGTATTCTAATGGATGAGCACTTAAGATGGTGTATCCAAATTAATGTTTAAATAATTGCCCCAAGTTGACAAAGGCTAAATAGTTGGCCTTGTCTATAGTAGACCTATTTCAAATCCTGTCACCATACTAACTGTTGATTTATATTTTTTATTGTTCAAATCCAGCCAGAAGATGGATTGTTGATTTTTTGGTACTGCTGTATTTTGATTGATCATTCATTGTTAATGGATGATTTTTATTTATTTATAATGCTAGTGGACTTATAATTATACTTTTAATTACTCTAACTAGCTGGCTGATCTCTAAGAGATCTCACGATCTCTGCTCTTATAATAAATAACATTACTTTAATATTTCAATATATCTTACATTACTATCATACTTTATTACTTTAATATCTTATTCAAATCTTGAAAATTATAAATAAACATTACTTGTATTTTAAATTTATATTAAATTTCATTATTTGACATATTTATTTTGAACTGGGTTGATAATGAATATTTCATTATCCCATGTTCATCCATTATCTCCACTCTCACTTCCACATCCATGAATAAATGATGAATTCATAATATTATTTCCAGGAGCTTCTGCATAATAAAAATACAATAGCTAAATAGCTGATATTTCTATACTATAACAAGAACTTTTTTCAGAGCTTTGTCTTTCTCAAATCATACATTCTTATGATTTAAGAAAAAAGCTCTGAGCACTTGAATAGTTATCACATTGAAACATCAGCTATTTAGCTATTATATTTTTATTACATGGAAGCTCCCAGAAATTATATATATATATATCAAACAATTTATTAAGTATCTGGATTAATGTAAGATTACGCTTGTTTCGGTAATAATTTTCCAACTGTCAAAATATTTTTTTTTTTTTGCAATCAATGTATAATTTGGTTTTTCAGAGTTCTTCAATCAGTAGCTCCACTTTATGGTTTCACTTATTATTCCACACTGATTGCTAAATACATTTATTTTTAAATACAGTTCTTAGTTATTTTTATTCTTATTTCAAGCTGGTCACCAATGATGAAGTCTTTTTATTTTATTCTTAACATGTCAAACTTAATTATTAGGCCATTCTTCAAATTAGGCTGGTCAATATTGGTAAGTTTCTTCTTTACTGCAATCTATTCATATATTAGCATTATCAATCATTAGAATTTTGGAAGGAGTTAGCAACTGCCATTCTAAACTCACAAAAAATGTTTTTTTACATGACAATGGGTATCACTTTTCTTTTCAGACTATACTGGATTTTATAACGTTTTTCTTATATAGAACATACATTCAAGTATAGAGATGAATACTTGGAATGAAACACTAGCAGTTCGTATTAAAGCAATACAAACATTAAATTTATTGGGTCATTTCATAGTTATTTTCTTATGATCTTGAGAGCATTCTTCTTTAACTGTCACAAGTACAATTTGCTTTATTTAACTTCATTAGAGAACGTATAAAGCTGTCACTACAAGTCCCTTGTTTTTTTCTGTTAGCAAAATACATTCTAAATTAAATTAATTATTTTAGCCAAATTATAGCTAATTGTCATGGCATTTTCAAAACATAGTTTTTTAAAAATATGTTGCCCAACATTTCTAGCTATCTATCTCCAAAAATTATGTTATCTATTTTAATTAGTATTATCATTATTTAATAACACTGCTTTTATCAGCAGGGTGAATAATTACAAATTTGTCTGGTTTGATTTAATAGATTTTCTTTCATCAGAGGAAATCTTGGAAATCAATTTTTGGTATTTTTCAAATATTCTTTTTATTCTCCAGCACAATTCTGTTGCTTTTTCTAGAGATAATTTTTGAGTGACTGCTATTATGTCTAATAAAGGGATATTAGATGAAGTGATAGAAAAATTTTTCCAGAACAAAAATTTCAATATCTGTTAGATGCTACTTCCATACTAGTACTGTCACTGGTTAGTCCAGAAACATTTGAAGATGAGAATAGTTGTATAATATATTAACCAGTGAATTATTACTGTATTTGGGAAAATTGAAATAAAGTTTAAAATTTGTCTAATGACAATAACATATAATAAATATTGAAAGTCATTATTGCAAACCTTTAGACAAACACTCTCATTAAGATAGTTTTAAATTATATAAGAAGATTTCCGTCAAATAATTAAAAAATATAATTTTTTGTCCATAAAAATATTCAAATTAACACATATACACACATGTGCAAATATATATAAATGAAAATTAAGTATAATATCTACCTTCAAGTTCAACTGTACATAATTGAAATACTATGAATAACTCCATCATTGAAAAGTAACAAATTACATGTAATACTTTAAAGAAATTTTTAATATTGCTTCATATACAGAGACAATACTGCAAACTTAAATATAATCTTAATGTATTTTTTATATTGAGAATTTTTGTCAAAGGAAACTATTATGTTCAAAATAAAAAGAAAAACAGAAATCTAAAATTATACATTTAAATGGGCATATTTTAAAATGCACTCAAATGAATATTTTTAGATTTTCCATTTATTACTAGGTCTCCATTATTAATAAATCATGCCTCTTTAATTTTATATTCCTTGTCATTATATTCAGTGTAACTATTTAAATGTTTTGGGGGATCTAAACACATTTGATATTTTTAAACCCGAATATTTTCATGTTCTAAAATTACTGATGATACTATATGGTCTACTTTAGTTTTATTATACACTGTATTACTTTGTATATAAATCACACTTTTTGCCAAATTTGGACCCCTAAAAAGGGGATGCATCTTAAATTCAAAACAAAATTTTTTAACTTATTATTTCTGTTGATCTTTTCTTTACACTATGCTTTATGCTATATATGCACATAGTATTCTGATAGATATTTATGTAAAATGGCATGTTAGATCTTTTTTAATCAATATTTTTTGGGTTAATTTCATAAATGGCTTTAACTGTCTCTCAAACCACTACTTTTAATGTTATTTTGCCATTGTTGACAATTCTGATATTTTGATTTTGATTTTTAATGTGAAAATAAATGTTTTAGAATCTTTTATTATTTTGTAAAATTTTACTGTTATTTTGTACCAAATAATCTCTAGAATTTTTTCACAAGTAACAAATCAATAACAATAAGAGAAGAGCCTGCCTTCCAAAGTGCTGATTGGTTGTTTCTTGTTCTGTAAACAAGGGAGCACCTGTCAAAATTTTGATAGTTCTGGGATTTTTGTTTTGATTTTAAAGTGAAACGAATGTTTTAGAATCTCTTAATGTTATTTGACAATTTTGGATTTTTTTTTTCAGAAAATATTTATAAAGAAGAATGATTCAGATTTTAATAGAAAATTTTTTGTAAATTTCTTTTCTGGCTTAAAATCCTACTGCATCTTCAATTCAGAGGTAAACTTTTTTTTCCAAATTTTAGACCCCTAAAAAGTTGGTGCATCTTAAATTTGGGGGTATTTTATATTCAAAATAATATGGTATGCAATAAATACTAATAGACAGCCACTCAAAATGATTATGGACATTCTAACTATAAAAAAGGAGGGGGAAGGAAAGAAACTACTCTAAAAATGAGTTTGCATGGTTACACAAACCAATCTATAAACTGTAAATATATTCACATATAGAATATGCTAGTCCAATTTTCTGTTTACTTGTCATTTTACACTATTGACTTTTAATTTCCTTCACTGAAAACCTTTTTTAAAAAAAATATTTCAACATCATGTCTAATTGTAGCTCTCCAATATATTCTGACAATGCATTTCTTTAGAATGTCTTTGAAATAGGATCTACCTTTCCTTAAAACCTATGCTCAAGTTCATCATAAAACAACCTATTAGGAATCTTCCATTGTTCATTCATTTTACATGTCCAATTGAATGAAGGTGTAATTTTACAATAGTGGACATAATAATATCACATCCTGAAAACTGAAGAACATATTGACTGTTTTTACAATCTTGCCATTGAATTTCTAAAATTTTGCAGAGCACCTTTAAATGAAACTATTCTAATGGCTTTATATTGCACCAAAAGTGTCCATTTTTTCACATCAATACAACTTAATTGCAATAGTAATTTCCCTATGATGAAATATTCTATCTTTTAACTTGCTAAAACCAGCAGCACATAGAAGTCTGTGTTGAATATCAGTATCTAACTCTACCTTTTTACTTATAAAACTACTAAGATATCCAAGTTGATAAACATCCAAGCTAAAAATTACTGAGGATTTTTTTCTGTCACTGTTCTGATAAAAAAACTTGAGTTTTTTGAACATTAATTAATAAATTCAGATCTTTATAAGTTTTATTTAAAACATTAAAAACATTTTGTAAATCATTTTTGAACTGGCAAAAATAGCAAAACCATCAGCATACTGTAAATCCAGAACCTTATATATATATATGTTACTTTAATTTTACATTAATTGTAATTTTCACTTCGTCATAATAGTCATAAAAACAACTTGTTTGCTGATATTTTATTACATAAACAATGTGTGGATGTTTTCTGGAATAAATTTTATCTTTATTATTTTAATTGGCTTAACTAAACTAACTGGTGATTAAAACGTTACATTATAATCTGTTTTACATAATTTCTTCATTTTTTTTTTATTGAAACAGAATCATTATAAGAAAAAGCCTTGAAGATTTATTATCATTTAACTTTATTTGTATTCCATTTTAACTTAACATAATTGCTTTTCATTTTATGGAAACGTAAAAGTAAAAAGCACGATTCATTAATAATATAAACTCAGTAATGAACAGAAAATCTAACAATGCTTAATTGAGTGCATTTTGAAACATTTACACTCAAGTATACAATTTTTTATTTTATTTTTATTTTGGATATAAAGATTGCCCTTTTAACGTTCTTGCTCAGCACCAAAAGGCATTCAGTTTTATTTAATGTTTTAGATATTTCTTTCTTTTTTTTTTTTTTTTTATTAAAGTAAAATCTTTATTAACAAAAAACAAAAAATGTACACATTTTTACAAAAATTATTTACATATAAATTTTAAATTACAAATTTTTATACTTATTTATTATTTTAGAATTTTCTTCTTTAATTAAATAATACTTTCTTTTTATGTTAAATTATTTCCACAATTCATATTGAGACAGACCAGAGCTTGATCAATTTTTTTTCATTTCTTTTTGGGGAATGTATCTGATGCAGTTATTAAACTATTTATTCCAATTATTGTCAATTTTTTTAACCAATTATATTTTTATTAACAAGTATTCTTTCATATTTTATTGTCCATATAGTTTTTAGAGCATGTGGCATAAACATTGCATTATGTCGATTAAATCTTTTAACATTATTTATTTCCCTTTTTAAATTTATGTATCATGCATGAAATATTTTAATTTTAAAGTTTAAATGCTGCGCAGTATTTAAACAATTGAAAGATTTTATTTTTCATCTTACAAAAAATATGTGAATGTTCCAAATTCATTTTTAACGGGCCATTTATAAATCTTCCGTAGGAAGTCACTTAAAAATTTGAAACAGAATTTGATATATGATTGTGGAGCATATATTTTGTGACAATTCTTCATAACCTTATTCACTGACACTTATGTCCACATGTACTAAACATTGTTTATTAGTTTTTTTTAAAAATCATTCTATTTAGGGTTAACCAAGCTATTTAAGTCAGAATCATAAGTCACCATAAAATGATGTTTTATCTTTTTCAATTTTATTAATTAAATTAGTATCTGGTTCTTTTATTTATAATGCATATAATTTTGGATCAGTAAGACTGAAGCTTCACTAATTGGTAATCATAATATTGAAATTGATAATAGGTGTGAAAATTTCCCTTAAATATAGTTCTTTGCTATCTGATTCAATTTATTTATTGTTATATTCAAAACACTCATCCATGGTGCATAATAACATAGGATTCATACAGCAATGGCATTAAAGTTTTCTTTTAAAAATTTCATAAAGCATAACTAATGAGTTGCCTGGTATTCAGTTGGTATTTTTTGACGTGTAGCTAGTTTCCAAGCTTTAGATATTAATATTTGTATAGATGATCCTGTCTCTCTTTGAAAAATTATTCAGGATATTTATAACAATTTTAATATTATAAATATTCTGAAAAATTATCATTACATCATTAATAAAAATCTTCACACCTAAATGAGGAAGATAAAGACCTGACACTCAGTTTTCAATAGCATTCACTATCTAATCTATGTATACTGCAAAGAGAAGAGCAGATAATGGTGATCTTTGTGGTATTTTCTTTTTCTGGAGTAAAAAATTCTGAATATCTCATATAGTTCTTAATTGAGATTCTAATCTTTTTAATATAGTTTTTTAATGCCTGAACTATATATTTATGTACTGATAAAAATTACTTTAGGGCTTTAAATAAGTATGTTCAATTTACCAAATCAAAGCTAATTCGAAATCAATTTTTCCGCCATATTGAATTTTTTAAAATACTGGCCTGAGACACAACTTTCACAATAACTTCAGTTTTAATTATGTTAGAGCAAAAACAATTACATTGCTAAAAACTAGAAAAACTAAGGAAAACAATAAGCATAAAATAAATAGTGATAACTATATAAAAAAAATTAAAAAAAAAAGAAATTTTCACATCCGAAATAATTATTTTATTGTTTGTTCATAATTTGGAAATTAACATTAACTAAAATTTAAACTACACCTTCAGTGATAATTTCTTTGTATTCTTCACAAAATTATCTTTCTAAACATGTATAACATGTCTTACCTGAGATAATACATAGCTTCACAATGTCCAAAAGAATTTGGTTATAAATGCTTCATTTTTATCTTGTACCCCAACAGTTCCAAATGACAAAGGCATCTATAAAGAAAAAGATTCATCCTAATAAAAGATACAAAAGAAATCATCATAGCAATTGGCTTCTTGTCTATCTAAAACTAGAAATTGTAGGTTATTGTCTATATCACTGATAAAATGAATTTCATCTCTTCATTTTATATTTTTTGTGTACATCAGTAATGTTTATATTCTTTATAGACACCAGTGATGTTTACATTCTTTATGCACACAAGTGATGTTTATATTTTTATGCACAGAAGTGATGCTATCTTGTTATATTTATTGAATTACATAGATATAATTTATTTACATATAGTCCATTTGTTAGCTATAGACTTGAAAATAATGTTATGAAACATATAGCAAAAACAGAGTGACTCCAAAGCATGAACAAGAATAAACAAAAACATAAACAAGAATCAGAATTTGATTATATGCCTGTGTATGCAATCTTTTTATACATTGGATTATTAGTTTTATAACTCATTACTTGTAAACACAAACATATCATATAAACATAATTATAAATAATAAATAATAAATTATTAAACTTTTTGAAAATCATTATTTTATAAAGTAAGTTGATTAGAACTTTAGAAAATTAAGATAGAACTTTGGAAAATTATGGTAGATATGAATTCTATATGAGCATAAATAAATATATAACTACAAACTAATTTTCAGCTTCTAGTATTGTAGAAATACCTTTTATATGAGGTATAAATTTTGGCATAGTTAATCATTGGTTTTGAAATGAATTGTAAGTTAGAAATTAGTTTTTATTTTTTTGGTTAGGTTTTTATGCTGAATTTGTTGATATAATTTATTATATTTCTCTTATGAATTATTAATCATAATTTAGCTTAAAATGTGATAATTCTGTATATCTAAATTCCTCTGTTCAATTTGATCTTGTGGCATAATGTTTTTGGCTCTCTTTTTGTATAATTCATTTAGTTCTTTTTTATTTTATACCATGCTATACAAGGTGATAGATTAGAACTTCTTGTATAATAATTAATTATAACTACAGTATTAGGTAATTGATCTACTATAAATGTAATGTCATCTGTTACATTTTTTCTTAGTTAATATTTGTTAAAATTCTTATCCTTGTCATAATCATTAATTACTAGATGTATATTTAAATGGTTATAAAATTCCACCAATGTTTCATTTATTTTAACATTATTTAATTTATGACCTGAAATAAAAAACAAATCAATGAGTTGTGAACATCTACTATTGAAAAAAGAGTATGCATTAGTAGGATACATATTTTGCAATGAAAAGATGGGCAGCTGTTTCATTAAATATTTTAAGTTGTTTGGAATTTGGGCAAGATCAGTAAACGGGAAAATGCGTGTCAATTTTCTAGTCACATCTGAGAAATAGTTTCTTCCATAATTTTATAAATATAGATATAAATCAAGCGTTGTTAGTCGAGAGATCATCGCAATCGCCTTGCAAGCAAGTAGTTGGTTGCAGACGGTTGTGGGTTCACCTCCCGGCCGATGCTATGACATATATATATATAAATCGCTATATTATTAATTATTACATTATTATCATTATTAAATAACGTAATACATACCTTAATTTTCAAAATCCATAGACATTTTAATAATAATAATAATGGAATGGCATGTTGCTTGGGAGTTTATTAGAAGTTTAACCGACAGAAGTGACATGGATGGACTACAGACCCCAAGGACTTGAGCTCTAGAGTCTGTGACTCTGTTATTGCACCAAATCATGAAAGGCAAGAGTTTTAAAATAACACCTCGCATTTTGAGATTTACGATTGGGAATTTTAAAATGATTCTTAAGCTACAAGTTATGCAAAAATATAAGGAAATGAGTACACCCTCAAAAGCAAAATGGATTTAAAAATTGATAGTTTCAAATTCAAACTGGCATTACTGACATTATTGTAAGCATCCAACATCCAATAGCAAGAATAGATTAGTATAATTGTTAATCCAATCTAAAAAACAAGACATGTTCTCAAGAAAGATTTAATTTGGCATAAAAATATCAAAAAGTTTACTGGCTGATTATGGAAAGAAAGACGTGATAGATTTTTAAAGAGATGTAGAGAGGGATGAAATGGTCTGGCGATCGCTTATGATGATAAAATAAACATTGGAAAGAAAAAAATTTAATATAATAATTTTCTTTGAGAGCTTTATCATACAACTCACACAAAAACATATAATTATACGCGTTAAAAATTTATCTCAAGTTAAATATGATAATATTTTTTTCTAGGGAAAAAAACCTCTCCACATAATGATTAAACGAAAAATCAATATAAGCTAATGAATAAATTGTTTTCATTTAAATACAACTTTTTTAAAAAAAGAAAACTAACAAAGAAAAAAATTAGTTGTATAATAGAATAATTGTTTTAATAGACTTTAAAATCAAAAAAATTAATTCAGACGATTTCAGATGTAAAATTCTCTTTCAGTCGGTCTATCTTTTTGTATTCTTACAAATCGTATGTATTTATTATCAATTGTTGAATAACTTTTAACCTTAAAATGAAATTTTTCAGTTGATACTCGACGTCAATCATCATAAAGACTTTGTTATAACTAATGTTGACAGATAGAAAAGATAAACCTGGAATTATAAATTTTAACAATGAATATTTTACACAATATTTTTTTGAATGAATAAATATTTTTTCTTAATAAAACGAAATCAGATTTCCAAGTCTGATTATACTTTTTCCAAAAATAACGCGTTAACACTTTTAATCATATTGACATATATACTGTATATAGGTTTTAAATTTTTCATCCGTAGATTCTTGTGACTTATTTATGGCATTTTTCCATTGCTTATTAGTAATTTATTTATTACATGGTCAGTTACTTAGGAAGTTATGCGCTAGTCAAGTATCTGACTGCGCACGATAGTTTCATTGAATTGATCAAACTCAGATATTATTTTGTCCTCAGTAATAATTATTTCAGAAAAATGTAATTCATTAAAACATCACCCAACGGCCATTTTTTATGCTTACATCTGTTTAAACAAGTAGAATTTCTCTCCAATCAGTAGCACCGCTCAGAGCAAACCTTAATCTGGGGATATTGAATGACTAGGCACTAGCTAGGGATTTTGGAGCACAAACTTTCTAGCATCCATTGATACTATGGCTTGCACAGGGTGGCAGAGCTAAAGCTGGACTGCACTTAGCAAAACAAGGAAATGAAAGTATTAGGAGGTTTGATTTATGAAAAACATTATAGTTCTGGAAACTTATAAAGAGGGTAGGGTTTTAAATTACAATATTATCAAAAAGAAGGTTAAGAATGGATGGGATGCAAGAAGTAAATAAAGGGTAGCTGATTTAAGCATAAATGTAGATGTAAAAAGGAAATGGATCTCTAAAACTAATGATAAACAAGCTAATTACAAATGTAATAAAAAATAAGGAGTCAAAAGAAATAAGAAGCGAAGAAATTGTTAAAATTGGATATTTGAATATGCAAGGTAGTAGGAGACCAGAAAAGTGACTGGAATTAAACAAATCAGTTAAAATGAAAGGTTTGGGGTATTATCAGTATTGGAAACACATCTAAGAGAAGAAGAACCTATACTGGAAGATTTGGTAAAGCAGGATATAAATTAAAAAAGAAAAAGGGATGATGCTATAGAAATTATGTCAAAAAATATTTAAATACTGTAAAGTGTCAAGACAAGAATATATGACCTATGACCACTGGAGATAATCAAATTATAATGGAATGGGACCATACCTTATATGAATGCCTAGTTAAGAATATATATAATTTCAGAGAAAAGGGAAAGAAAATAATAATTATAGGGGATATAAATGGGTGTCTTAAAGAAATTGATGACATGTGTAACAAGAATGAACAGCTTTTGAAAATTTTTTGTCAGACAGTGAAATCAAATATTTATGAAAGGCAATATACATGGTCTAAAAATAATATATTTCACACAATAGATTATGTATTAGTAGAGAAAAAGGGAATGAATAAAGTAAGAAAATTAAAGTGTTTGTTAATGAAGAGAGGGTATGTAATAGTGATCATAATTTCTTTATAATAGAAATGGTTAGTAATATGATGGAAAATAATAATAAAAGTAGAAAAGATGGTGAATGTTGTGGATAGAGAATGAATAATAAGTTGGAAGAGTATAAAATAAAAATAGAAGAAATTATGGAATAGTTTGTTGGGGGTGAATATAAGGACTGGTTTGATGAAGTAGAAAAAGTGGCAAATAAGGTTTTAGGTGAGAATATTCATAAGAATAAAAGTAATAGAAAAGTGAGAATTAGTAAAAGTGTAAAAGAGAGGTAAAAAAGCTTACAGAGAGTATAAATGTGCTATTAAAAACAAATAAAGTGAAAAAGATGTTAATATTAAATGGGAAACTAAAAAAAAAGTTGACTAAAATAAATAATTACAGAGAGAGAGAATGAAATAAAATAGTAAATTATTGGAGGATATTAATACAAATGGAAGAGATGGGAGTAAAAAATTCTGGAAATATATTAAAAGAAAAAATGTAGAGGAGAGAGAGAGTATTATTACATGATGAGGAAAAAGAGTGTAGCACTAGAGAAAAATTAGAGTCAATATTAAATGAGAATGTAATGGATATAGGAAAGATGTTAGATGTGAAGTACAGAGTTATAACAAACATAAAAACACATAATAATAAAAATATTAGTTTGTCATGGAAAAAATTGAAAAGTGGAAAGGCAAGAGGTTAGATGGATAGCCAATAGAGATGGTGATGAATTTGGGAAATAGAGCAAAATTAAATCTATTGCCATGTTTTAATAGTATGGTACAGAAGAGAGAATTTTCAGATGGCTGGAATAATTAAAGGAAAGGGTAAAGATCATAGAAAGTTAAACAATTATAGATGATAGTAATAATGTCAGTGTTGCAACGGTTGCTGGAATGGTGGCAAAATGGATGGAAGAAAATAATATAATGAAAGAAATGCAAGGAGGTTTTCGATCAGATAGGCATATAGGAGATAGTTTATTTGTAATCACATAATTCATAGATATAAGTAGAAATACAGGTAGACAGTTATATATAGTTTTTATAGGTATAGAGAAGGCATATGATAAAGTAAATAGAAATAGATTATGGGTAAGTTTAGTAAATTTGGGAATGAATGGTTCTTTAGTAGATCTTATTAAAAGATTGTATGAAAATAATTACTATAGTATCAATTAGGAAATATAGAATCAGTGTTAAAAGTGGGGTGGGACTCAGGCAAGGAGGCTCTACGTCAACTATTTTGTTTTTGTTATATTTGAGAGAAATTGAGAGAAAAATAGAGAGACTAGGAAGAGGGATAGAGATACCATTAATAGATGTCAAGGGAGTGTATATATCAGGTCTTTTATTCGATGATGATATTTTCTTGTGCACAAAAAGTAGGAAAGATATGGAAGTTAGTCTAAAGACCTGAACAAGGGTGGATAAAGAGATGGGATTAAATTTAGTGGAAAAAAAAATCAAAAATAATGATGATAAATGCTGGGGAAAGAGACATGAGAAAGAATTTTTCTTGGGGGATATAAAATTAAATGGTGAATATGTCTAACTATTTGGGAATCACCTTAAGTAATCAGAAAAATTGCTTAGATTAATGGGGGGGGGGGATTGATAAGTGAAGCAAAAAAAAGGATGGTACCGATAAAGAAATTAACAATATTTTCATATAATAAATATGATGTAGCAATAATTGTTTAGAAGGTAGTGGCAGTAGCGGGGTTAATTTATGGTTATGATGTGTTAATAAAGGGGTGTTATATTTCTTGGAAAAAGTACAAAGAGAAGTAGGAAAACATGCATTAGATGAAGATGTGCGGATGGAAAAAGAGGTAATTTGGGAAAAAATTGAATAGTCAAGTTTTTATATGAGAGATGCAAAAAGCAAAATGAAAATGTTCAGTAGATTGCAGTTTAAGGATAATAAGAGAATAGCCAAAATAGTATTTAATTGGATTATGAGCCAAGGACATGCAACAAATAGGTGAGAAAGGTAATATGGTATGCAAAAGATTTGGATAAAGACTTTATATATCACTATAATTGTATAAAAGATGGGATGATTGTGTTAGGAGAATTATTGAGAGTTATAATGGTAAAGAATGGGATAAAAAAACATATGCATTAATAAAAAATAAGCAGTTGGAGAGGTGGTGAACTAGTATGGAGACTATCATATATAGGAGTAAACAGAATATTGTGTATGAGTTAATTTACTATAATAGCAAGAAAAGTAGTTTACTGTTTAAGGCTCAACCATAATCATTAGAAATAAGGGAATATACACATAAATAAAAGACATGTGGATGATTCAGTCTATAAGTTATGTAAAGAAGGTATGGAAAATATTAGACATCTGTTAATTGAATGTAAATGCTTACAAGCTGAGGAATGGAAAGGGAAGGTGGCTAACAAGTTTCTCAGCACATAGTGATTGAGAGATTCCTGACTCTAATAAAGGAGAAGCCATAATGCATTGCATCACATTTCCTTACTAGTGTTTTAAAAATCAAATTCTGTTGTCTTAACCCTCTTAGGATTTGGTGAATGATAATCAGGAGTTATAATCAAAGTGCCTCACATAAATATTTATATAGGTAATGGAAGGTTTGATTATCATCATCAAATTCGATTTTAATAATGTTTAGGCACACTGACAAAATACACATTGCAGACTAATGCATATGCACTCAAGAAGCATAATCTGTGTGTATAGATATATTAATGCTCAGTATAAATGAATCATTTTAGGTAAAAATTATCACCTTCAGCAAAGGGTTCCTGGCACTATATATATAATACATTGAGATTAATACTCTAACTGATAATTTATTAGATAAATGAAATAATCTCAATCCAAAACACAAAACAAAACTTTTTTAAGGAAACAACAGATCATCTCTCTATACCTCAATTGCTTTTATAGAGATTTTGGATTGAATGTAATTCATTTATTTAATTAAACCAATAGTTTGGGTACTAATCACAATGTGTTATATATATATATATATATATATATATATATATATATATATATATCAATAGATGGCGTTTTACCAAAAACACCGGACAAGTGTAAATTTGTTTACATAAATGACAAAAGAGTCAGCATTCACTATCTCTTTCATTTGCCCACCCTCAGATCAGCTGATTTCAAGCTAATTTGCTATCATCAGTGAAGGATAGAGTTAGTTACGTGAATTTAACTTGTTTTTGTTTTTCATATATATATAGTACCAGGAACTCTTTTCTGATGATGATAATTTTTACTTAGGAAATGACAATTTATCTATGCTGAGTATTCATATATCTATCAATGCAGATAATGCTTTTGGAATGCATATGCATTAGTCTACAATATATGTTTTGTCAATGTTCTTAAAGATTATTAAAATCAAATTTGATGTTGATGATCAAACCTTCCATTCTCTATAAAATATTTGTATGAGACACCCCGAATATATTTCCTGACCACCATTCACCAAATCATATCTCAGAGATAAAATTTAAGATTTATTCATAATGGTTTTATTAGAATGTATAGGTTTTGAATTTAATTATTTACATTCAAAGCACCACTTTCTTTTATGAAAGGCACTATACAAATATTTTGTTCTCTCACATTATTATTGCAGTTTACTTGATAACAATTCTGCTTTTCTCAGCCGAGAATATAAGCTTTTAACTTAGACATATAAAAATAAACAAGTAATCAATTTACTGAACGTCAAAAAAAAAATAGAAAAATTACAGATTAATTAAAAGTATAATCAACTCTTGTATGTTAAAAATATTTGTTAATGAAACAATATGAATGCATAAGAACAATTAAAATGCCAATTCCTAACATTTACAAATTATATTACTATTTTCAGAAGGCCTTCTATGTATATATATAAATCATTAAATTCTTACCGCAGGTTGGTTCAAAAGAATTTAGCAAACTTACCATTGGTGGACTATTTCTGACGTTAATAGTTACAATGTCTCTGTTGAGTGATTTTCAGGGTGCAAGTGATTGAAAAACAGTTCAGTAGGAAAAGGTTATATTTTACTGGGTTCTCTGTTTTTGGGCTTCTTCATAGTAATTTTCTGAAGTTGAAAAGACTATAATGAAAGTTTTGATTGGCATACTTCGATTGAACTTAATAGTTTATACTTCTTTATATTCAAATAAATTAGATATTATAGATAGCTGTTATGCATCAGTACTAAAAATCACCATAACAATGTTCTCAAACAAGCTAGAATGTTTCTACAGCTGCTAATGTGTATGCTGTCCTTAGAACAAACATTGTATATGCTTTCCTGATGACAAACCTTTCCAAAAACCTTACATGTGTTTATCCATATGCTTAAACTATGGTTTTAGTTTTGCCTTTCTTAATCCTTTTAATTGTATTTAATTATGGTTTCTGATTAAATTTAACCATAATCAAATCTTATCTAAACAACTTAATTTTTTTTTTTAATAATTTGCAATCTTGATTAAATTATTAATGAAGGTTTTATACATTTTATCAATCTCCAGAAATAAAAATAAATATAAATTTAGCTTATACATAAATTTAATCTACATATACAGGTATAGAAATCAATTGAAATAATCTTTTATTACATTACTTTCTTTTATTTTATTTCATAATTTTTAATCTTATCTGGAAATGTTTAATAACTCATTTTGAGTTCATTTTACTGAGACAGTTTTTAATATAGACAAGGCTAAAATCAGAGCCATCACATGAGGGTATACAGGTTGTGCAGAATACAAAGACACATCATTGGAGGGGGGGGTACCAATATATTAATAAATTTATAGGTAAATTAAAATGATTACATTTTTGAATCACTTTATTGTTAGTAATATTTTCTTAGTGTAGATATTTTTTATTTAAATATGAGAGAAATACTTCTTTACTTAAACTTATTGTGACAATTTTCTGAGATTCAAATTTTGAGACATACTCTTATCATTGCATTAAACTAAACCTGCCAATGCCAATTTGTCATGAAAATTAATAAAACTTATATGTAAATGTTTAGATTTCCAAATCATTTTATTGTTAGAATTTCTGATTGTAAATATATTTTATTTGAATATAAGAGAAATACTTCTTTACTTAGACTGGTTATGACAATCACTTGAGCCTCAAAATATACTTCATATATTTTCTACCATTGCACAAAAGTGAACAGGCCAACACCCTTTTGTCTTTACAATAAATAAAAATGTTTATATTTCTGGAAGACTACCCTAATTTATATATAAAAAAATAACACATTACTATTAATAATTTATTTAAAAATAAAACTTATTTTTAAAATATTGCTTCATAATTATAGTAGGGAATTATGTTTAGCGATGATATTTTACAGAGTTTATATATCTACTTCAGCTTAGACTAGTGATAGAATAGCTGATCCTGTAATTTGAAATCCGAAAATTGATTCCAATATTGTCTTGTGAATTTTTTTAATAACAATATTATCTTTCTCTTTTTTATTTATTATGCTATATTATCTTTTTACACATTTCATTAAACAGTTCTTCTTTGCATGCCAAAATATTTAATTCTTAACAAATTTCATGATAATATTATTATTTAATGCAATTCTCTTCATTATAATTATTTGTGAAGATATTTAAAGCTTCAAGCTTTCAAACCTAAATACTTATGACTGGCTTAGATATATAGAAAGAAAAGTAGAGAAAAGGGTGGTCATCCTTTCTCATAAAATCTTTGTTGCATGTTTAGGTTTGGATGTCATTTGGACAGCTATCTATGACATCTGATTGGCTGTCAGATAAGTATTATAACAGGCACTAGAGATTTGACAGTATCTCAATTTATTTCAATTTTCAACTATCTGCACTTTGCAAATTAAAATATTATCTTCATTATAATAAAACTCTTACATGAATGCACTATTAACAAAATTTAAAAAATGTATCTAATAGAATAAAACAAGTGTTTGATTCTTTTTTATAGTTATCTAACATAATCTATGAATAAACAAAATAAAGTGCAAAGTGTTTTAATGGCTTCTAAAAATGTATTTAAGAATCTAAGTACAAAAATTTTAAATTTCTTCTCTTAAATAAATTCTTGCTAAATCTCTAATTGTCAAACTATGTAATAAAATATTATATAATATGGCTTAGTTATTAATGAGGATTAAAAAAATAAAATAATATAGCAATGTAAAAATTTAATTCTTGCATAAAAACAAGTGGAATTACTTCAGTTAATAGAAAGTATAAACAAGTCATATACGTGAGAAGATATGAGTTTAAAGTACAGTGGATTTTTAAAACAAAGAACCATTTTAAAAAAATAGATGCTAATGGAATGAAAGAGTTGTATCAGCTGTGTTATTTAAAATTGATCTAGTTTGGAGATCTTAATGAAATATAATTATTATATCAATGAGCAATGTAAGTATCAAAATTTAAAATATCAGATTGTAAATATAATAAATTATAGTTATTAATAGTGGAATAACATACACACAAAAAATTAAATAATAATTAATTATTGAAGCAATATAACTTTGTTAATAAAAAATGTGAACAAGTTTATGCATTAGAGATTTTGATTAAGTTTTCAAATAAACAAGAATTATTTTTGAACTATTTTTAAGGAATTGTTGTCATGCCAGTTAAAATTGATATAAATATTGAAAAAGAAGTCTAAGAGTTATTACATCAGCTTTTACAACTATTGTATATTAGAAAGAATAATGCAGGCAGGCTGGACTCTCTTTTCTCCTCATTATGCAGAAAGGAGCTCATAAGTGAAACATTCCAAAGAATTATACTCTGACTGTAGATAATATTTTTAAGGTAGTAAACTAGAATTATAATTACTTATATAATATGAGAACCAGCCTGATAAGGGGAGGAGCAGTGCAATGTTTTTATGTCTGTGTACATAGTGAGGATGTGTTTTAAAATATATGATAAAAACACATAAAAAAAATTAAAATTATTTGATTTGCAAATATTTCCTATCATTGTCCAAAAAATAATATGAAAACTTTTAAAAATATTTTTATTTTAAGATATTATTTAATTAATGTTCCAAAAATTATTTTTTTAAACATTAATTTATTTTATTGTAGCATGTATTTTAATCTCTCAGTTTATTAAAAAAAAAACAAACAAACAATAAAACATATAAGGTATTTATCAAATATATTAAATAACTAGAGTGATATTTTCAAGTTTTATTTGAGAAAACACTGGAAAAAAATATTTTAATTTACAAATTTTGTTTCAAAGAATAGGAGGGGTGAGTGCTAAGATTTACCTTGCACAAAGGTGATTTTTACCCATATGGAAGTGCTGGGTAGAGTTAGTTTGAGATTGTTGATTGTTATTAATATTGGGATTGTCTAAGTGTTAACTGGTTTCTAATGATATATATATATTGTGCCCTTTTCTATAGGTCAATGATGGTTATAAATGGTCAATTACTAAAAAATTTTAAAATTAATATTATATAGTATTTAAAATTATAGATTATATTAAGCAGTAAAAGATTAATATGATATATTTAATAATAAATATTGTGATGGTGAGAATTGTATCTAATTCTATATTTTTCTAAATTGTTTTTCAAAATTTTATATAATTATTTTATATAATATAAGTAGCAAATTTATTAAGACAGATAAAATTAGACTAAACACCGGAAATGACTACATGACTGTCTGAAATATTCTATGTATAAGCACCGGTTTAAATTAATACTAATAATTAAAATATTTAAATAGTATATTATAGAAGTGGATGGAATTGTCACACATCATAATAAAAATAAGTAGTATACACCTTTATTAATTATTGTTTCAAAATTGTTTTAAAGGTAGTTAAATTGTAATAGATAATAATTGATTTAAAAATAATAATGAGTTAACATTTAAGTCTATTACGTCATGATTTTAAAACTTTAGAAATTGTTTATAAATCCAAGTAGGGATTGACCAATAAAAAAAAAATAGATCTTGGCAGACAACCAAAATCGCGCCAACTAATTGTATAAACGGGGGAGAACAAAAATGTGTTGACTCCAGAGCAGAGGTAAAATTTTAAGCTCTCTAATTTTTTTTTCTTCAATTTATTAGTCAATTTTATTATAATTTTAATAATATCTTTGAAAGAAACCAACTGACAATTTAAAAATCATCCGAAGAGAATCTTAGAATAAAATGTTTTAAAAAAAAGTTTTTCATAGTAATGTTTCACTAACTTTACAGTAACCTGCCAGTGGATTCTATCGAAATATAATCGGAGTTTTCAATAGAAAATGGATAGATTCTTAAAACCAAGTTGTAAATTTTATAATGTTCCAAATATGTTAATATTATTCGTTGATATAGTTTATATAGCGTATCACTATGAAAGCTGTTTTCGTGCGTATAAAATCAATGAAAGGACATTGTGCGCAAAGTTAATGAAGATAATGGAAAATAAAAATAAGTATTATTCGTATAAGAATAAATGGACAAAAGGAATTTTAATATTGAAATAGTTTGAATTGCTTTCTTTAAGATGACTTGAGAAAATACTCTAGAAAATAGTTAAAGATCGAAAGTAGTGTATATAAAATAATAATGAATGAAAGTGAAGTTTACCAAGGAAAACACTTGCCTAAAGAAAAAAAAAAATTTTACAGAAGAGAAATATAAAATATTGGATCCATGGAAAATGCAATTGGTACCGTAATTATTAAATAATTGTAGTTTAACTAGAAATAAAGATGCATCAACGCGCCGAGGTAATATTCGCCAGAACATTAAAAAGCTTCGTGGGATAACTAAATAAAATGTTTTCTAATAATTTTGGATTAAACACTAAAACTAAAGATCATCTAAACAGTTTATTAAATGAACTAATTTATTTAAAACTTTAATAAGCATAAAGGAGAACATTCGGACAAAAGAAGAAATAATAAATATTATGGGACTAACCAAGATTTACCGTCAGAAAAATATGTGATTATGGTTTGAATTATTTTCTTTACTAATCTAAGTTAAACATTAAGTTTTAGATAGCGATAGGGAAAACAAAATACATTAATTCGTGATATAACATTATATGAAATAATATGTTTTGATTTTGAATTTTAAAATAAAATTGTATGTATGTGGAAATTTGTATATTTGCGATGCTCGAAGAGAAAGAAACCTACTACGAACTCTGATAGGAAGATAAAGATTGTTTTTGGTAACATTTATAATTATTAATGATATATAATGTATGTTTTATTTATTTAGATCAGCTGAGAATCGAATGAATGTAGCGCAAAAGTTTTATTGTTATTATTGTTGTAAAACGCATTTTTGAAAACAACACTCTAAAACACTTTGAGATGTGATTAGATTTTTAAAAATATGCATACGATAATCATTTTATGTGTTATTAATATAGTTCAATATAACCGATGGTTATGTGATATTTTCTGTTAATTTTCCGATTGGGATATTTAAATGTTATTTTAACAAAACGTAGATGTTGAACCTACAGTGTAATAAAGCAAGACAAATTGTTCTTATGGAATAGGGAAATGTTTTTATATTAGCGAATTTTGTTTATTGTTTTTAAAAAGTAGTTAGTATTTTATCGATGTTGGATACAGTAAAAATCTCGAGAGATAGTTTGGGTAGTGACTTGGTAGTACGTGGTGATTCGGAAACCAAGAGGATGTATTAAAAACTAGGATGCTACAGGGAGTGAAATAATAGGTAGTTTTAGATGTTAATCAGCGTAGTTAACAAAGCCCTACGACTGGTACACATGTTGTCTTGGACAGTGGTATTTTATATATTTCTTGTGAGTCGTACTAGATGTTTGGTAAAGCTGAGTAAATAGCTGCCACATCATGCTTATCGCCAAGGTTATTAGACAATGAATGTCGGACCTATTCACACTGTTCCATACATTTTTGAAGTATATTGCGGATAAGTTATCTATCTATCTTCCCGATATCCTATACATCTTTCGCTATCTTTATCTGTATTTCTTGCAACTACATCGTTATATGATAAGTCTATTAAAAGGGAAACAATAGATATTTTAGAATGTATGTCATGCTATTATTTGGAATAAGAATAGTTAAGTGTTAACGAAGAGTAGATTATGATTATTGAAAGAAAGATGCAGATATCCTAAGAAGGGAAGGAGTTAGAGAATTATTTTAATTCCTTTTAAGAAATGAACTATAATTTTATAAAAGTATATCCAAATAGAAATATACAAAAAATATTAAATATAATTTCACGTTTTCTTATTGTTAATTATATTTTAAAAAATATAAGTATTGCATATTTAAAAAATACAATAACATTCGATAATTATAGTATATGTGAAACTGTAACAGGTGATAATTAAACCCGTGTTATAGTATTATACATGAGTATGGCTTATGGAATAAACGTATTATAGTTTACGAGCATTGGAGAACAAACGTTAAAAGTAATAATAATATTTGAATAATATGCGGAGTGACTTATATAAAGTTACAAGAAAATGTAATTTTCTTTTAAAAACCATATTGATTGTAAAATTATGATGTTATAAATGATGTTTATCCACATAGATAATTTATAATACAGTAACTTTAATATTAAAAGGTAAAGAATGGTGTTACCCATAAAATAGTTAAAATAAGTGATATGATAAACCTAATGAGAAATAAATAAATAACTTTTAAAAGGCATAATAAGTTTAATTAACGATAAAAGAAATATAAATGTGTATCATTCAGCTATTGTAGTGTAAAGAAAAATGAGGATATCCCTTGTAAATAGATGTAGATGGATTTGTTTGTTTTATTTATTTTTATTGATGTTAATAAAATTTTAAAATTTGTTTATTAAAACTTGTGTCTGAGTTTTGTTTTCTCTACATCATTGCATGAATTCACAGGGTATGTTCACAACCATTAAACTAAGTATATGATTGTTTGCACAAAAGATAAATAGAGAAGTATGTTTAATCTTAAATATTTATTGATGTTCTTATAATTAAATAATTATAAAATTGCATTGCGTTACTGGTCATCAATCCATTATCATAATATTTTGCTAAATTATATGCTATTAGTTGCCACTTGCTTTATTTATCAGATTATCTAAACACTGCCACTTATTAATTTATTTTATTACTTAAAGATAAAAAAAGGGGATATTAGATTATTAACTAATTTATTACGGTTATAAATTTGCGATGAAAGAAAAGCTGTACTAGTTGGATTAAGCAATGAAGATTGTGATTATTATTGTTTTATTATTAATCTAATTGCAGAGTAGTAGATTATGACATAAAATCCCTTATCATATTTTGCTACCATATGTTTATTAACATATGAATAAATTTAAGAACCTGAGATTATTTCATTTGAGCTAGATGATTACTATTATTATTATTAGAGATAAAAGATTAATACTTTAATTGTTAAATGAGTCTTAGTGATTAGAAGTTGCGGAAGTCATAAGAATACTATGTAGTTATTATGTGTAATAGTAGTATAAGGGGGGATAGTGTTCTTATGCCATTGAGGTGGTATCCTGTGGGATATTGTCTCAATGTAATCTACCTTGTCACCCGTATTTCCACTTCTAGTCTCATGAATTCCTGAATATTTATTTGAGTTAGTTTAAAACAGAACCTAAGTTAATTTTAAGAAACTTGAGCTAGTAAAGCATTTAATTGAATATTTCATTAATTATTAGAGCTAGAACCCGGTTAGGTGATTTTCACTATATTATATTTATTTTGGGGGAAGTGGAGATGCGGGAACGGGGTGGTTAGATTATGGCCCTCAACGTGATTGGCCTGATGTGTAGTGGAGCTACACATGATGACAAGGGCAGATTGTGGTGCCGGCAATGTGTTGGGCCTGAGTATTAAAATGGGGAGAGTATAATAGGCTTACATGGAATGGGAAGGTTAAATAGGTAGATTGTGACATGCCAACTTTAGGGGCTTGAGATGTGTTAGTGGGGGCATCATATTCAATCAACAGTAATGTGATGATTTAATATTTTAAAATAGTAATGGTTATTTAGGATTTAATTATTATAGAGCTAAGTGTTTATGATTCAAACAATTGCAATTCTAAGTGGTGGATGATCTGATTATTTAAAAGTATAATACTACATTATTATAAAAGACTTGGCAAATAAAATTTTTGAAATATGCATATGTGGCTAATGATTATTTGGATATTTATTATGACCATGTCAATTAGTGAAATATTGAAGAGATATTTGAAATGTTTTAAAATGTGCAAAAATATCTGTGAATCATGCATGTAGAGGATGATGTTGTGACACATGATTTTGAATTATTATTGTTGTTATTATTGTCTAAGATGAAATATTGTAGGGAGTAGGAGATACTGTCTATGGTTATTGGAGGTAACGATTGTATGGGAATAGAAGAAGCTGGTAGGGAACTTATTTATGAGATTAAATAGAAATATACTAGAAATACTAGATTTTGAAAAACAATATTATTAAAAAAAAAAAAAATGGATAACCAAGATAGTAATGTAGAAATGGAACTGTCTAAGTCTATGCTTGATAATGGTTGTACAGAGGAAAGAGAATGCGAGAACTTAAGTGAAAGGGAAACGTTGGTAGATGATACTCACGAGGTAGAGAGTAAAATGGAAGAGGGGGTGAAAGAGATGGTGAAAAGTGAAATAGAAGAAGAAAAGGTAAAAGCGCCTGAAAAGGAAGTAGAGAGTATTTTAATGGCTCAAATATCCCAAATGTTTAAAGCTCTTCATGAAAGCATAAATAAGAATAATGAAGATAATGATATAAAGTTTAAAGCTCTTCATGAAAGCATAAATAAGAATAATGAAGATAATGATATAAAGTTTAAAAATCTTCATGAAAGCATAAATAAGAATAATGAAGATAGTGATATAAAGTTTAAAAATCTTCAAGAGGATAGTGATATAAAGTTTAAAAATCTTCATGACAGTATAATTCAAAATATAAAAGATAATAAGGTAAAATTAGATATTCTTAATGAAAGCTTGAATAAAACCAATGAAAATCTAGAGATAAAATTTAAGGAGACCTGCCAGAAGGTAGAAGACCTTAAGGGAGAAGTACAAGATAAATTTAATCAGGTAGAACTGAGACTAGATAATAACGAAAGGGTCTTTGAGTCCTTAAAACATGAAGTAGAGAATATAGAGTACAAAAATCAAGAATTATTAAAGAATAAATTTGAGGAATTTTCCGAGTTGACTATCAGAGGTTTAAGTAAGCAAATAGAAGATTCAATCAACCGATGTCAAGTCAATAGTAACAAATTGAATCAAAAGATTGATGATAATAAAATAAAGGTGGAACGTAGAATTGATGAAATACAGGAGCGTATAGGGCATATGGATGAAAGTTTTACTGTTATAAAAGAAGAGATAGTACAAAATAGAATAGTGATAAGGAATGAAATGGAGCAAGATTTAGTTGAAAGGTTTAGGGACTTAATAGTGCAAGATAGGATGGAGACCAAGACAGATATAGAGCAGGTTTTGATTGAAAAATTACAGGATCTGGGGGATATGCAAAAGGTTGAGGAACATAAATACAGGTCAAAGGTTGGGGAAAATATGAAGAAATTACAAAAGGATGTAAAGGAACAAGCTCAACAGTTAGAGAAAAATAGTCATGAATATAAAGACCTAGTGGACCAAAACTTAGATGAATTCAGAAAGGAGCAAAAATTATATGTAGAGCAAGTGATAGGGCAAATAAATTTTGAAGAGAGATTTCAACAAGTCTGTAAACAAATAGAAGAGATGAAACCTATAAGTGGCCAAACGATAGATTTAGGTAGGGAAAGAATATTATATAATAGGTTTGAGGAAAAGATAGTTCCATCCTCAATAGGTAAGGTAGAATTTTTAGAAAAAAATGAAAACCACCCATTAGAACGTACTGATGTCAAGGAAGTAGACATCCGACCACCTAGGGAAAGTGCTAATTATGACGGAGGGTCAAATAGCTCAATGGCCTTAAGATTCATAAGAGTGAAGCCATTTCGAGGAGATTTTGCGGAAAATCCGTCGGAGTTTCTCAATAGCTTAGAGGAGCTATTCTCGATATGTGTACTAACCGAAAAAGAAAAGTTGGCTATTTGTAGCAACCATTTAGGTGGGACTGCCAAAGACTGGTGGCAGTCGTTGTTTGAAAGGCCAAGTACTTACGGAGATTTTCGATTTTTAATTATAGGAAGTTTTTGGAATGCCGATAAACAAGACAGCATTAGGTTCCAAATCACGCAGGAAAAGTATCACTCCAGTAGGGGTAGTTATACTAGTTTCTTTAGAAGCCAGGCTGTCCGTTTAAAGACTCTCATGGCATGTCCATTGTCTGAAGGACAAATAGTTAGAATAGTGTGACATAATTTACCTAGGAATGTAGAGCAACTACTAATTGCTGCTGATAGGTATTCCATAGAGGAAGTATCAGAAATATTGGATGCGCTAGAGATTACAGAGGCATCTCTGGACAATAGATATAAATCCAATAGAGAGAGACCTAGCTATCCATTGTCAAATGTTAACGTTAGTAATAATAACCATAGGTTTCAAACAAGTTTAAAAAGAAAATATAGCTCTAGAGATAGGGATAGGGTATTCCCATATAATAGAAGAACAGTTAAGTTCGATAACTTTAGGAATAGAGTAGAAACCCAAAATAATCAACCCTCTACTAGTGGTGTTACCACAATCTTAAAAAGACCCAATATAA
This sequence comes from Epiperipatus broadwayi, assembly GCA_028023455.1. Lineage (NCBI taxonomy): Eukaryota > Metazoa > Onychophora > Udeonychophora > Euonychophora > Peripatidae > Epiperipatus > Epiperipatus broadwayi. Next base: position 5,913,875 of record JAQFVV010006263.1, on the reverse strand, counting down.
AATCAACTGATAAAAAGTTAAACTAAGAAGGTCTTTGTATAGTAGTTCCTCTTTGCAAGGACCCGGTGCTAACAAAATGGGGAACGATCAGATGTGGATGCTAAATACTTTAGATTTAGACATTGATTTCTTAGAACCCTTTACTATAGGTGAACCACCTATAACGTATCAATGTCCGGTCGTTATTTTAAACATTGAAAGTATAAGAATTGAAGCATTAATTGACTCTGGAAGCCAAGCTTCCATATTATCAGAGTCAACGTATAAAAATCTGGTATGCATAAAAGGTGATATACCTTCATTGCCAGTAAAACAAATACAAGTAACTCTAGCAAATGGAAAGAGAACGAAATTAACAAATAAACAAGTTTGGATTACCTTCAAAATTAATAATACAGAGTTTGGGCATGTTTTTCTTATTATGCCTGGATTGATACATGAAGCCATAATAGGTGCTGACTTCATGATTTTAAACGAGTGTCAAATAGATTTTTATAATAAAATTTTTACTTGTAAGAAGGAAAGGCTTAATTTTGAATATGGGGTGCATAACCTTTCCAATCAATTACTATGCATCCATAATACATTGATTGATGCTAGCATAAAAGAAAAAATTGAACATATTTATGCAGTCGATTCTAAATTAAGGGAGAAATTATATCAATTAATGTATAGCTTTAAAAGCATTTTTTCTAAAATCCCTGGTATAATAGAGGGATATACCCATCGTATTAAATTGAAGTGTAATGAACCTTTCCATCAGAAAATGTACCCAATTCCTTACCAATACAAGGATGAGGTACAGAGTCAAATAGACATGATGCTAGAGTGGGAGATAATAAAAAAGTGCCCTTCTCCTTACGTAAACCCATTGGTTATTGTAAAGAAGAAGGATGGCCATATTAGAGTATGTCTGGATGCTCGCATGTTAAACACTATAACTGTGCCAGAGCATGACATTCCTCCACCTGTACATGAGCTCCTAACTAAGTTTCATAAGAGGTCAATTTTCTCTACATTTGATTTAACAGCTAGTTATTGGCAAATACCGTTACATGAGAATGATCAGCAATACACAGCATTTCGTTTTCAGGGCCAGTCGTATGTTTTCAGACGGATGCCTTTTGGTCTCATTAATAGCGGTGCTGGCTTAATCAGATGTTTGGACATGATTTTTTCAAAACAATTAAAAGAAAAGATCATCATGTATGTGGACGATATTGTCATTGCTTCTGACAATTTAGAAGAGCATCTCCAACATTTAGAAATGTTTTTTAATGAGTGCGCTCTGAAAAATGTCAAAATTAATCTGGAGAAGTGTTTAATAGCCGCTAAAGAGATTACTTTTCTGGGACATTTAATAAATGAGCATGGTATCCAACCCCATCCAGAAAAGATTGCAGCTATTCAACGCTTCCCCACACCAAAAACTGTAAAACAACTGAAATCTTTTTTTGGGTTGTGCAACTACTACAACCGTTTCTATCAAAATTTTGCTGAGGACACGATACATTTGTCCAAATTGTTGAAAAAGGCTGAGATATGGAAGTGGACCCAAGATCATGATAATGAATTTAACTTAATTAAGAATAAATTTTTAAAACACGTAATTTTAATATATCCTGATTTCAATAAAACATTTTATGTGCAAACAGATAGTAGTTACTATGGTCTGGGTGTAGTGTTATTTCAACTCGATGAGGATCAGGTACCTCATGTATTGTACTTCTTGAGCAGACATCTGAGAGGTGCTGAGTTGAACTACACTATAACTGAAAAGGAAACCCTAGCTGTTGTCTGGGCTTTTCAGAAATTAAGGCAATTTTTGTTAGGTTCTAGTGTAATTGTACTGACCGACCATAGAAGCCTAGAGTTTTTGAATAAAAGCTACCTCAGTAATGAGAGACTTATTAGGTGGAGCTTATATCTCCAACAATTCAATTATAGAGTAATCTATATTGAAGGGAGACAGAATATCCCTGCTGATATTCTTAGTCGCCACCCTATCTGTTTAATGACACAAAATCCCAATAGCCAAAACATAATTATAAGTAACGTGGATTTGGTTAGGGATGAATCTATAGCTGATGATTATGAAAATCTCACTATGATTCAGAGTCAGGATATTAAATTAAATAGGATCATGACTATCTTAAATAATCATGATAATATAAATAGCAAAAATAAACACGTTAAAATGATTTTTGAAAGATACAAAATTTATCAAAATTTACTTATGTATAACATAAATCCTAAACAGGGGGAATCATGGAGGATAGTTGTCCCTAACTCCATGATTGATAAACTGATTATGTACGTTCATAGTAGCTATGGGCACTATGGCGCACCAAAAATTATGTATGTTTTAAAGTCAATATTTTTCTTTAATAAAATGTATAAACGCGTAATTAAAAAGGTTAAAACGTGTAAAATATGTCTAAAATCTAAACATTGCAGTAAATCTTACGTGGGAATCATGCAACCTATCATTCCGGATCATCCTAATGAATTATTAGCGATTGATTTTTATGGGCCCTTACCACCATTCAACCGTCAAAAATTTATACTTGTTACATATGATGTTTTTAGTAAGTTAGTTTCAGCCTATCCGGTACCTAAAACCAGCGCTCATTATGTTATTAAAAATATGCTTAATTATCAATTTCCTTTAGTTGGAAAGCCAAAAATAATTCTTACTGATCATGCAACCGCCTTTATATCTGGTAGATGGAATGAGTGGATTCGAACTCAACACCTCAGACATGTCATGAGCTCCATTAGAAATCCTCAGTCTAATCCCTGCGAACGTGTTATGCGGGAGCTCGGTAGATTATTTAGGGTTTATGTAGCTGATGATCATAAACAGTGGGTGCACAAACTTCCTGAGGTTGTTAATTATATAAACAGCACTTGTAATGAATCCACAGGTTTCACACCTTTCCGTCTACACTATGGCAAACATGAAAATTTACTGATTCAAACACCGATACCCATAACCAGAGAACCAATAAATATAAATCATGATATAAGTCAAGCTAAAGTAAAGCTGCATATTATGGGTACTAAGAGAGTTAAAAAGGCCCATAATAAACCACATCCGTTCCGAGTAGATGATCTAGTTCTTGTTAGAACACCCCATGTTAGCAACCTGCAAAGAAATCAGTTTAGGAAATTCCTTGAATTATATGAGGGTCCCTATAAAATTTGTAGCAAGGTAGGAGAGAATGCTTTTATATTGATTACACCAGAGGGGGAGAAAGGGACATACAATGCTAGAAGCTTGATCCCATACCCATCAGAAGTATAGAATTTTAATATTAGATAAAACTTTGCGTATAATAGTTGAATAATATGTGAATTTGTATTAAAAGCAGTATAGTTTGTATTTTAGTGATATAAGGTTGAATTCAATCATGGTACGTGATAAAGAGATTAAATGTCAATGAATGAAGTAGACATTAATTTAAAATTTTTTATTCGAAGGAGGAGGTTATTGTGCCCTTTTCTATAGGTCAATGATGGTTATAAATGGTCAATTACTAAAAAATTTTAAAATTAATATTATATAGTATTTAAAATTATAGATTATATTAAGCAGTAAAAGATTAATATGATATATTTAATAATAAATATTGTGATGGTGAGAATTGTATCTAATTCTATATTTTTCTAAATTGTTTTTCAAAATTTTATATAATTATTTTATATAATATAAGTAGCAAATTTATTAAGACAGATAAAATTAGACTAAACACCGGAAATGACTACGTGACTGTCTGAAATATTCTATGTATAAGCACCGGTTTAAATTAATACTAATAATTAAAATATTTAAATAGTATATTATAGAAGTGGATGGAATTGTCACACATCATAATAAAAATAAGTAGTATACACCTTTATTAATTATTGTTTCAAAATTGTTTTAAAGGTAGTTAAATTGTAATAGATAATAATTGATTTAAAAATAATAATGAGTTAACATTTAAGTCTATTACGTCATGATTTTAAAACTTTAGAAATTGTTTATAAATCCAAGTAGGGATTGACCAATAAAAAAAATAGATCTTGGCAGACAACCAAAATCGCGCCAACTAATTGTATAAACGGGGGAGAACAAAAATGTGTTGACTCCAGAGCAGAGGTAAAATTTTAAGCTCTCTAAATTTTTTTTTCTTCAATTTATTAGTCAATTTTATTATAATTTTAATAATATCTTTGAAAGAAACCAACTGACAATTTAAAAATCATCCGAAGAGAATCTTAGAATAAAATGTTTTAAAAAAAAAGTTTTTCATAGTAATGTTTCACTAACTTTACAGTAACCTGCCAGTGGATTCTATCGAAATATAATCGGAGTTTTCAATAGAAAATGGATAGATTCTTAAAACCAAGTTGTAAATTTTATAATGTTCCAAATATGTTAATATTATTCGTTGATATAGTTTATATAGCGTATCACTATGAAAGCTGTTTTCGTGCGTATAAAATCAATGAAAGGACATTGTGCGCAAAGTTAATGAAGATAATGGAAAATAAAAATAAGTATTATTCGTATAAGAATAAATGGACAAAAGGAATTTTAATATTGAAATAGTTTGAATTGCTTTCTTTAAGATGACTTGAGAAAATACTCTAGAAAATAGTTAAAGATCGAAAGTAGTGTATATAAAATAATAATGAATGAAAGTGAAGTTTACCAAGGAAAACACTTGCCTAAAGAAAAAAAAAATTTTACAGAAGAGAAATATAAAATATTGGATCCATGGAAAACGCAATTGGTACCGTAATTATTAAATAATTGTAGTTTAACTAGAAATAAAGATGCATCAACGCGCCGAGGTAATATTCGCCAGAACATTAAAAAGCTTCGTGGGATAACTAAATAAAATGTTTTCTAATAATTTTGGATTAAACACTAAAACTAAAGATCGTCTAAACAGTTTATTAAATGAACTAATTTATTTAAAACTTTAATAAGCATAAAGGAGAACATTCGGACAAAAGAAGAAATAATAAATATTATGGGACTAACCAAGATTTACCGTCAGAAAAATATGTGATTATGGTTTGAATTATTTTCTTTACTAATCTAAGTTAAACATTAAGTTTTAGATAGCGATAGGGAAAACAAAATACATTAATTCGTGATATAACATTATATGAAATAATATGTTTTGATTTTGAATTTTAAAATAAAATTGTATGTATGTGGAAATTTGTATATTTGCGATGCTCGAAGAGAAAGAAACCTACTACGAACTCTGATAGGAAGATAAAGATTGTTTTTGGTAACATTTATAATTATTAATGATATATAATGTATGTTTTATTTATTTAGATCAGCTGAGAATCGAATGAATGTAGCGCAAAAGTTTTATTGTTATTATTGTTGTAAAACGCATTTTTGAAAACAACACTCTAAAACACTTTGAGATGTGATTAGATTTTTAAAAATATGCATACGATAATCATTTTATGTGTTATTAATATAGTTCAATATAACCGATGGTTATGTGATATTTTCTGTTAATTTTCCGATTGGGATATTTAAATGTTATTTTAACAAAACGTAGATGTTGAACCTACAGTGTAATAAAGCAAGACAAATTGTTCTTATGGAATAGGGAAATGTTTTTATATTAGCGAATTTTGTTTATTGTTTTTAAAAAGTAGTTAGTATTTTATCGATGTTGGATACAGTAAAAATCTCGAGAGATAGTTTGGGTAGTGACTTGGTAGTACGTGGTGATTCGGAAACCAAGAGGATGTATTAAAAACTAGGATGCTACAGGGAGTGAAATAATAGGTAGTTTTAGATGTTAATCAGCGTAGTTAACAAAGCCCTACGACTGGTACACATGTTGTCTTGGACAGTGGTATTTTATATATTTCTTGTGAGTCGTACTAGATGTTTGGTAAAGCTGAGTAAATAGCTGCCACATCATGCTTATCGCCAAGGTTATTAGACAATGAATGTCGGACCTATTCACACTGTTCCATACATTTTTGAAGTATATTGCGGATAAGTTATCTATCTATTTTCCCGATATCCTATACATCTTTCGCTATCTTTATCTGTATTTCTTGCAACTACATCGTTATATGATAAGTCTATTAAAAGGGAAACAATAGATATTTTAGAATGTATGTCATGCTATTATTTGGAATAAGAATAGTTAAGTGTTAACGAAGAGTAGATTATGATTATTGAAAGAAAGATGCAGATATCCTAAGAAGGGAAGGAGTTAGAGAATTATTTTAATTCCTTTTAAGAAATGAACTATAATTTTATAAAAGTATATCCAAATAGAAATATACAAAAAATATTAAATATAATTTCACGTTTTCTTATTGTTAATTATATTTTAAAAAATATAAGTATTGCATATTTAAAAAATACAATAACATTCGATAATTATAGTATATGTGAAACTGTAACAGGTGATAATTAAACCCGTGTTATAGTATTATACATGAGTATGGCTTATGGAATAAACGTATTATAGTTTACGAGCATTGGAGAACAAACGTTAAAAGTAATAATAATATTTGAATAATATGCGGAGTGACTTATATAAAGTTACAAGAAAATGTAATTTTCTTTTAAAAACCATATTGATTGTAAAATTATGATGTTATAAATGATGTTTATCCACATAGATAATTTATAATACAGTAACTTTAATATTAAAAGGTAAAGAATGGTGTTACCCATAAAATAGTTAAAATAAGTGATATGATAAACCTAATGAGAAATAAATAAATAACTTTTAAAAGGCATAATAAGTTTAATTAACGATAAAAGAAATATAAATGTGTATAATTCAGCTATTGTAGTGTAAAGAAAAATGAGGATATCCCTTGTAAATAGATGTAGATGGATTTGTTTGTTTTATTTATTTTTATTGATGTTAATAAAATTTTAAAATTTGTTTATTAAAACTTGTGTCTGAGTTTTGTTTTCTCTACATCATTGCATGAATTCACAGGGTATGTTCACAACCATTAAACTAAGTATATGATTGTTTGCACAAAAGATAAATAGAGAAGTATGTTTAATCTTAAATATTTATTGATGTTCTTATAATTAAATAATTATAAAATTGCATTGCGTTACTGGTCATCAATCCATTATCATAATATTTTGCTAAATTATATGCTATTAGTTGCCACTTGCTTTATTTATCAGATTATCTAAACACTGCCACTTATTAATTTATTTTATTACTTAAAGATAAAAAAAGGGGATATTAGATTATTAACTAATTTATTACGGTTATAAATTTGCGATGAAAGAAAAGCTGTACTAGTTGGATTAAGCAATGAAGATTGTGATTATTATTGTTTTATTATTAATCTAATTGCAGAGTAGTAGATTATGACATAAAATCCCTTATCATATTTTGCTACCATATGTTTATTAACATATGAATAAATTTAAGAACCTGAGATTATTTCATTTGAGCTAGATGATTACTATTATTATTATTAGAGATAAAAGATTAATACTTTAATTGTTAAATGAGTCTTAGTGATTAGAAGTTGCGGAAGTCATAAGAATACTATGTAGTTATTATGTGTAATAGTAGTATAAGGGGGGATAGTGTTCTTATGCCATTGAGGTGGTATCCTGTGGGATATTGTCTCAATGTAATCTACCTTGTCACCCGTATTTCCACTTCTAGTCTCATGAATTCCTGAATATTTATTTGAGTTAGTTTAAAACAGAACCTAAGTTAATTTTAAGAAACTTGAGCTAGTAAAGCATTTAATTGAATATTTCATTAATTATTAGAGCTAGAACCCGGTTAGGTGATTTTCACTATATTATATTTATTTTGGGGGAAGTGGAGATGCGGGAACGGGGCGGTTAGATTATGGCCCTCAACGTGATTGGCCTGATGTGTAGTGGAGCTACACACGATGACAAGGGCAGAATATATATATATATAAACATTACAAGCATAAAGCTAAACTAGTCAATATAAAATTAAAACTACCCCAAATCCAAAATTAAACCAGACCAGCATAAAAATAATATTAAAACACAACCTAAGGTTTCACTGCTACAAGCAGACTTCTCAAGTGTAAAGAACTACAAAAACTACACATATATATATATATATATATATATATATATATATATATATATATATTTTTTTATTATATTAAAAACTACCCACAAATCCATTCACTTCCCATCCACCCTTAATATTAAAAGAACTCTTAAATAAGTTAATTGCTTCAGAATAATAAATTTTCAATAATAAAGACTCTTTAATTCTTCTTTTGATTTCATTTCTCTCAAAGAAGACAACCTTAGCTTCATCAAAATCAATAGTGTGGCCTGTATCTTTTTCATGGACATACAAAGCAGAACTAAGATATCTATTTTTAACTCTACTTTTATGAACCTTTATTCTTTCATTTAAACTCAAACTACTCTGACCTATGTAAACCTTCTTACAAAATAAACAAGGAATAAAATATACTACACCAGGAATAGTCTTTCTATCAAAAACTTCTTTTGTATTATTTAATAAATTATTCAATGTAACACCCCTTTTCCAAGCAATTTTCTTATTTCCAAACAATTTACTATTTCTACACACAATTTTATAAGAAGACAATTTAAATGGCAAAGAAATAAAATCATATTTTTCTTTAACCTTTACATCCTTACAAATATTACTATTAAATAAAATACTTTTAACAAATTTATCAGAGTATCCAACACTCAAGTAATCTTTATAAAATTGATATTTCTGAAACAAAGCTACCCCACTAGAATTATTTAATTTAATATTCCTATGACAATAATTCCTTAAAGCAGCTACTTTATGAGATACAGACTGATAGCTATCAGGTTTAATTATAGATCTTAATTCTTTACTTTTAACTAAATGACTGCACAATAAACAATTAGTTTCTACATTTCTAATCACCAAAAGATCTAAAAATTTTAACTTACCAAAATCTAACCCCCCTCCTTCTAACACAAATTTTATAGAAGGATCAAAACAATTAAACTCATTTACAAATTCCTTCAATTTATCATTCTCAACTACAAATAAACAATCATCAACATATCTGACAAATAATTTTACATATAAACAATTCTTTTTAATAATAATTTCCTCTTCCATAAAACTAATATAAACTGAACATACTAAAGGAGAAATAATATAACCTATTATCCACCCTTCCTTAATCTTATAAAAATTACCTTTATAAGTAAAATACATAGAATCTTCCAATAACAAAAGCAAATCTTTAATTACCTTAATTTTATTTTTTGATAAAGAACCTTTCTTAATCAATACAGACAAAAGAACATCAATACTGCTTAACCTATTAACAGACTGATACATATTTTCAATATCTAAACTTCCAAATACCCAATTACTTTCCATTTTAAAATTATTAATCTTATCAAAAGCCTCAAAAGAAGAAGAAACTATGTACTGACCAAAATCAACAAATTGTTTTAAAAAATTATTCAAGAATCTAGAAATACCCTCTACAACACTACCTGTAAAATCAAAAATAAATCTTAAAGGAAAACCATTTTTATGAGTTTTAATATTGATTTTGATGAAGCTAAGGTTGTCTTCTTTGAGAGAAATGAAATCAAAAGAAGAATTAAAGAGTCTTTATTATTGAAAATTTATTATTCTGAAGCAATTAACTTATTTAAGAGTTCTTTTAATATTAAGGGTGGATGGGAAGTGAATGGATTTGTGGGTAGTTTTTAATATTATATATATTGCGTAGTTTTTGTAGTTCTTTACACTTGAGAAATCTGATTGTAGCAGTGAAACCTTAGGTTGTGTTTTTTATATTATTTTTATGCTGTTCTAGTTTAATTTTGGATTTGGGGTAGTTTTGATATATATATATATATATATATATATATATATATATATATATATATATATATATATATATATATATATATATATATATATATATATATATCAAAAAGCAATTAGATGTTCCACCATTGGTTCTTACTTTTAATAGAGATTTACCTAATATTAACCGGATATTGGCAAAACATTTTAACATATTACAGTCCACAGATTATTTAAAATCTATTTTTTCTGATCCACCTAAGGCTGTATATCGAAAACATAGATCACTTAGAGATATACTTGTCAAAACAAATTTTATTAGTAGTTCTGTACAGGAAAAAGGATGTTCTCCATGTAAAGATAAAAGATGTTTTACATGTAAACATATTGTTGTGACAAAAGTGGTCTTTAGTACTAAGAATTGTAATTTCAAATGGTATATTCCTAATTATGTTACATGTAAAAGTGTTAATTTGATATATTTGATAGAGTGTAGTAGATGTTTAAACCAGTATATAGGTGAGTCAGCAAATAGTTTACATGTCAGAATGACTAATCATAGATTTGACATTTTGCATAAGAATAAAGATAGATCAGTTTCAAAACATTTTAACTTACCGAATCATTTAATTGGTGATTTAAAAGTAATGATTCTTCAGGAAGGTTTTTCTTCTAAAAGGGAGAGGAAACAAAAGGAGAGTTTTTTTATTTTTAAATTCAAGACCTTAGAACCACATGGATTGAATTTGAACACTGGAACTATTACATCTCTGGGTTACTTGGTCTCCTAAATGATTTCTATATGTGTGTTTTTTATGTGAAAATTTTCTTATATGAGGTTTTTTATGTAAAGATTGGTTATATGGATGTTTAATATCTGTGTTTAATTGGTTTATAGATAAATAATTAGTTATAAATTATTGTACTTTGCACTAACTATAATTTTTGATTAAAATGTATAAGTATTTTAGTTTTTAATGAATATTAATGTGAGCACAGCTATTTTTTGTATGTGAGCATAGTTTAATTTTTCTATGTATGCACATATGTATATTTTAATTTTTAATTTTGGATTTTTTATTTTTATATTTATTTTAATTTAAATAGAATTTAAGCTTGATTAGGAGGGAATGTAGTTGTTTTTTTTTGTTTGAATTTTGTCATTGATTGGGTAGATATTCTGTGTTAGATTTTGTGACCAATCAGGGGGGTTTTGTTAAATTTTTAATCTTTTACCAAATCTGTAATTTTTGATTATCGCTATTTTACTGTGTATTTTTTTTTCTTTCTGATGAAAACCAGTCCTCTGGTTGAAATATAATATTATTTATTGGATTTATAAGTCTTTTTTGTTTATATATATATATATATAATTAAAACTAAAATAACTACTTCCCAATGAGTTTTGTGATGCCAAAAACAATGAAAGACAGATGTCACATAACTCAGCAGGAGATAGTTATTTCCATTTCAAGTGTAGATATTTAAAAAATGTTATAGACATATATTATATATAGAGAGAGATATAAAGAAATATAAAACTCTTTAAATAATTCAAAAAGCCTCTTTAACTCTGAGAGAGAACAGTTAGGAAGGTATTATTCAAAAGTCTTCCCAAATATCAGTTTATGAAACCCTTAATGCTCTACCTAATACTGCGTGGCTAGCTTGTATGACTCAACTATCAAATGTAAAAATTCTAAGCACTTTTGGAACATGAATAAAATTATATATTGTATGTATGGTACATTTTTGGTGATGACATTTTCATTCACAATAATAATAACTTGAATTCCCATATTTGAATTACATTGATTTTTCAAAATATCTTTTCCTTAATTTGAAATGGGCATTTTTTTTTTTTTTTAAATGAGTGGATTATTCTTAGATCATTTTTCTTTTCTTTACATAACTTTATTCTTTATTTAATTTAACTTCTGATTTTTTTACAATAAAGATTCTTAAAATGTACAAGTTGAGTTAACAACTAATGTCATTATACCTATTAAAGAATTTGTACAGACTTTATGAATTGAATGTCTTAGAAAAACAAAACCAGAAAATGTTTCATTATTGAATGTGATGTGAATGTTAAAATGTGTAACTTGTAAATTACAAAAAAAAAAAAATCCAAAAGCAAATTAATAAAGAACAAAGATCTATTATAGTGGAATACTTTAGCCATTTTCAATATATATAATGTCCTGAAGCAATGAACTCTCCGAGTGCTGACTATAAAATTTAAATTTAATATCTCATAATCTCATCACCTAATTGTTACTCAAATAAAAATGAATATATTGTCATTTATGGCTTGAAATATATATATAAGAAAAACATAACTGAGGCAAGTGGGTAACGAAATTATAAATGATTTCATTTAGATTTAATATAGACAATGTTTGGAAAGTTTATTGTTCCAAGATAGTACATATTTTCTAATATAGTTTAACTTTAATATTGGATGTGCACACATACATTTAAAATTCATGAAAATATTTAATTTAATATATATATAGTTCTCAAGAGGAGATGATATGGTATTTACACTGGATATTAAAGATGATATTATTTGTTTCACGTTCTTATACAAACTAAAGCTAGATTAGCTTAGTTCTGCCAATAATAATTAATTATTACTTAATAATACCATTAAACATAAAATCAATGAAAATATTTAACATGTACACATATGTAAATAAATTAATTATATACCACATCAAAGTATAATAAGATTAACCAATGTTAACTAAATTTGCAATATGTACAGAAATTTATGATCGTTTAAGTGGTCATGTTTGATAATAAAAAAAATAAATCACTTTTTATCATAGTGTTTTTGTTATAACTAGCATCATCATCAACTTGAAACTAATTGGCGTTCCATCAAACATGGCAATAGAAGTTTTTGTTATGTTTAAGGAGATGTCAATTAACTTCCAAGCTGATAATGATATTTGTTATGGCAAAAACATATGTTCAGCAGCTGATTATTTTTTTTCATCAAGCATTACTACTCAAAAGACAGCAAATTTCTCTAGATCAGCGGTCCCCAACCTTTTTGCATTTAAGAGCACATTCTATAATACCAGCCAGGGGGTGGGCACCATTTATTTTTTTAATATAAATTTATAGTTGGATATTGTTAATGATAGACTCTTTTACGCTGTAAAAGTATAGTATGTCCTACAATTTGATTACAATATGATACAATAATTTATAAGAAATCTTAAAAATTAAATTTATTTGTATCAGATAAATAATTTTTTATAGTGTTCAGATAGCGGCGAGCACATGTAAAATGGTCTGCGGGTGCCATGGTGCCTGCAGGCATAGGGTTGGTGACCCCTGCTCTAGATGTTGCAAGTTAATATTATATATATATTGAACTGAATGTAGATAAAGAAATGTGTGGGTAGACAGGTCATATATCCAAGGTCTTAATCCTTCTTGGTCTATATTTAAAATTTTTCACTGGATGAAGGATCATTAACAAGTATGCATCTATAAAAAGAAAAAAGAAATTGACTAAGCAAGTAACTACTTTTGCCCATCAAAAGGAAATGAGACAACACTGTGATGGGAGAATCATTTCAAAATAATTCTGATTAGTTTTATTAATCTATCTCAACCTAATGTGCAGAAAAAATATTTCAAAACCAACACAAACTATACAAAAAAATCATGTGCTCATAAAGAGGTGACTTCATTATCAATGTTAATGGAGTCAAGACAAGGTCAAACAGAAATTCTTCAAATAACTTTATCTTATTAATAAAAAATAAAAAATATAATACAATGATAATTATGCTTAAAATTAAAGTGTATATACATTTTTCAACATTTTTTTAGTATTTCATAAAAGATCACAGTTCCTTAACAGGTATTATTTTTTGGGAATAATTGTATCATATACACATACCTATTATATAGAATAAATATATAAGATAGATGTTTATAAGATAAATGTATTAGGTAAACATCTATCATCGTTTACGTTAACATGAGGCTAATTTAAATGTTAAAAAACAATTTGACATAAGTATTATTAATGAAATATAAATATATGTTTTTTTTTATTTTCTTGCAAATAAATTGTAGTCATTCAGTAATCATGAGATACATTTAATGGATAGGATTGTTATTATAATGTTTTATATATGTGTAATCATAGAGACCTATGTCATGTTTGTAAGCATTTACTATAATGTGATGATAAAATCACTGTTAAACTATATGATTTTGAACATGATATAAATAAATGTAGCAGTGCTTTTGCCATATTTACAGGCTGTTCATTAAATAAAAGGGATTGTTTTAAATTGAGTATCCCAGAAAAGGGAAATGCAGTTCAGGAGAACAGAGATATGTCTAATATAGTCTGAAGAGAATTTTGAGATTATTTTTTTAAATTGAAAGTTAGTATAATTCTACCCAAAGAACTCTGATTTAGAACTAATTATTATTATCATCATCATCATCATCATCATCATCATCATCATCATCATGCTTTATTTAGTGTTAGGATGTAAATGATCTTCATTTGAACATAAATGTGATGTAAACAGATGTCAACATGAGTTTCATAAAAATTAGTTGTGTTATTTTATATTATTGCTGCTATTCTAAAAAAAGAAAAAAAGATAAAAATACATGTCATAAATAAAAAATGAACCAATTGTTTTATTTAAAGTGACTTCATATATTTTTTTTATTTTATTTTGGAATCACATTACTTATATGTACATCTAGGTCATAGTGCAATGCTTGGTTTTGATAATATAATTATTTTACCCTGAGAATATTATAATGCTACTGATTGCTTGTACAAACTTAAACAGCAATGTTATTTAAAATCAATGAATTAAGATACTAAATAAATTCTTTATAGTTAGTTGGTTTGTAAATATAATTTAGATCCAATAAAATATTACCTTCATCTCTATTTTATATTTAGCAAGTGATCAAGAACTAATTAATGAATTTGAATGCTAAAATCTGAAAAGTAAGCAACTAAAGTTTAGAGAAATAATAAAAATTGGTCATACTCTTTTCACTATTATTAGGAATTTAATTTGTTTAGGTGTAGAATATCATTTCAAAGACTAGCACATTGGTATATTAATGACTATTACAATTTTACACATAATAAAGTTTCTTGTTCTCCATTTATCTATTATTTAATTTAAAAGTCACTTTTTCTACAGTTATGATCTAGGTGTAGAGAACCTAAAAGACATTTGAATAATGGATTTTTTATACATACTATCATTTAAAGAATCAGTTTATGCATTCGCTCTCATTACCCAGTTCATACAGTTACTATATATATATATATTGTAACCGGTCGCCTTATTCAACCGTTCAAATAGGGATTGAGAGCTCCGAAACAAACATGATATAGCGTAAAGCTTTATTTATTTTCCTATATTGATAGTTGTTCATTATCAACACAAGGGGGCGCCAGATACGATGATTTAATTTACAATTTAATTTCTCGCATCACCTTACGTCATATCAAAACGATTTCGAAGTCTAATCCCCGCCCATAAGCTCAAACTCCCAGCATGGACCAATAAGGGTCACTCAGGGTCGCGATGTAATTGTTTCAAGAATATCATTCTGGCAAAAGACACTATAATAACCAATGGAGGAGAAGCTTGGTTGATTTACAGATCGATCCAAATATTGGACCGGGTCATTGGTTATTTGCAACTAATACGAATGTTTGGTTTATGCATCCTTATATAAAAAAAATTAGAAGCTTATAATATCATCCCCCTTTATCATACAGTCCAATAGAATTATTCACACTAGCTTTATTGACATTTACTTATACTTATTAATAATAGGCCCTCCCAACTCTTAAACCTATCTTAACTACATAGTAAATAAACATCGTGACTTACGGCACGATGAAATTTAAAGAAATAAACAAAACAAAAAAATACAAGAAAGACAAATTTAAAAGTAAAATAATTAATTGCATGAATAAATGCTGATTATAATAATTAAAAAGTATATTTTAATTATAGAGAATGATTTGAGGAATGCTCGACTTGTTTAAATAAAAAAAAAGATTTATTGAATATAAAAAAAAAAAAAAGCAACATTGATTAACAGTTTTATTTACACGCACATACGTGCATTCACGCACTCGCACAGAAAAGAACATATTATGCATAATAAACATGAATAATAAAATACATATTTCCTTTTATATTTTGAAATTAGGTGTGTTATAGCTTATAAGATAATAATTAAGGTCAAAGTTCATAACTGAAGAGTCCTAAGATTTAAATATGAGGAATTGCTTAGTATTTGATTTACGAAGGTTGAGATTAAAATAATAAGTTTTTAAATATGAGGAATTGCATAGTATTTGATTTACGAAGATTGAGATTAAAATAATAAGTTTTTAAATATGAGGAATTGCATAGTATTTGATTTATGAAGATTGAGATTAAAATAATAAGTTTTAAATATGAGGAATTACGGATCATTTTATATTTTGTTTTATGAAAGTCGAATTTAATTAATTATGAGATTGCCTTTTAAAGTTTACGTAAAGAATGAATGAAAGCATTATAAAATAAAGTGTTTACCTAGGATTTTTGCTTAGTCTTCCGCTGCTTCTAATTTGGCGAGGGTTTGAACATGGTAGATGATGTTTTCCATAATACGAGGTTATTCATTTTTTTTTTTTACAGTTCAGCGTAGTAGGTTCGGACGATTCATGTATTTTAAACGGAACAACATTATTGGACTGGTTGGAGCACTATTTTCAGATGGTACTGTTGTTGAGCATTCCTAGCTATGGAGATGTTCTGGCAGCGGAGCGTCGATCAATCACTGAAGGGTTTCCTAGCCCATCATGACGATCGACGCTTTAAATGTTAATTTCATAGCGATCATATTGAATAAACCGGATAGCAAAAACAAAATAAAAAAAAAATGAGATTTTTACTGAATGAATGAATGAAATCTTTAGATTTTGCTTGATATTTATATGGGTTGGATATTATCTGAGCATCGAATCTCCACCCAGAGTTCAATATTCTTAGAGTTGTTGTTAGGGTCCATGTCCTACATAATGTTCACTCAATCCATATGCTTGAGGCAATCTTAGGTTTAGGCAATCTCATATTGCAATCTCAGTTAAAAAATTTATACTTATTCACACCTTTGATGCATACGTGTGTGCGTGTTTTAAGAGAACAATATAATTTACATTAGTTTAAAAGTCGAGCATTTAATCTTTCTCAAAATCATTTCTATAAGCTTTTAACTTTCACTACAGTTATAATTTACAATAAACCCCTTTTTAATTACCCCCGCGGCATATACAAGTAGAAATTACTTATTGAGATTTAAAAATGGCATATTAGTAATACTTTATATTTTTATTTTTAGAGGATATTATTTTAGTAGATTATATGAAAGCCTTAAACTATTTAATCAGAAATATTAACATTTTATTTTACCGTGTATTTTATAAAGTATTGAAAGAAAACTATATCTATTTTTTACCATAAGTTGAAAGTGAGAAAAACAGAGTGTTTACATTGCCTGTGTGTGTGCGTATATACATGTACCGACTTTGTCTCGGTATAATATATATATATATATATATATATATTGTGAATGTTCAGATTGATGATCCAGGTATATATAAAAAATAAATAAAAAATAAAGAAGTTTGTTGATCCTATTTGATTTTTCCTTTGCTTAAGAGATAGATAATGTAAGATCTTGGAAATGTGAATTTAAATTTGATCACCATGGCAACCTTAAAGCTTTTAAAAAGAATTATATACTGTTGATTCTAGCTTTAAAATAAAAATAACTTCACTATAATCAAACTTAAGAAAAACATATAAATAAATAAATTTATTAAAAAAAAACAACAAACAAACAATTCAGTACAATATAAGTTTACCTAAATAGGATCGATATTATTTTACATATTTCATATATGAATGCAGTCACCATAGTAACATTATTACATACAGTTCAATGTTTTTATGTTGTGTATATTTGTTTATAAATTAATTTAAAAAAATATTATTATTAAAAAATATAGATATGTGTAAATTATTGATGTTTATCAATAATTTAAAAGGTTGTTATATCGATTTTGTATTTTGGTTTGTAAATAATAAAAAAATTGTAATCGAATTTGGATTTAATTTTCATGTATCTTTTTCTCCAAACTTACCCCAAAACCGCGCGAAAACTAATATAGGAAAATTGATAGAATTGAGTTTTTTTTTGAGTAATATTGGATGGTCGTCAAGATACGAAAAACGTCAGAAAGAGAACATATAAAAAAGATGCGACAGAATATAACAGGATCTTCTTCATCATTTTGCTATAGTCAAGGACAGACATATTTTCTGTGTCTTAACAAATAAAGTTTTTCAATATTTTTTTTTGTGTGGAAAAACCATAAAACATGGAAAAATAGTTGAATTATCTGCCCATTCAATCATTTAGAGGGCAGTTGCGAAAAGTTTCCGGGGAAAGTGGCAGCAAAGTAAAAAAAAAAAAAACCTATGAAATAAAAAAAAAAATGCTTTATAAAAAAAAAAAAAAAAAAAAATGGATTTGCGTAAACATCGTCTCACGAGTAAAGGAACATGGACCAACTGGATCAATTCACATCATAAAAGGGATAATCAAAGTGCACTCACCTCTTTGGACAGAAAAAGAAAACTTTTAGTGAAGCATCATAAAGTTTGCGATTATTATTTCTGACAAAGAAACTTCTCTTTACACCATAAGAACTGAAGTCAATCAACGGGCCAATAAATAGTGAACGAACAGACTCATATATATATGGTATGATTTTTTTTAATATAAAATGTGCGTGTATTAATTTTTTTTATATGTAATAAAAGGGAATGATTTTTTTTTTATTATCTCTAAAAGTAATATAATTTATTAAATGAAGATGATCGGAAAGACTCAAATATATTTATTATTCCATATTCATTTATCCGTTATTATTTTGATAAACAAATAGATTTTGATACCCTCCTATTTCACATCTTTGGTATCGGTTATATGTAAGGTTTTTTTAGTAAAATATCCAAAAGCCTTTCCCTTCATTTACTCATTCATTTTTTTTTGTCGTTATCATTGTCACAACACATCTAGAGATACACATAGCAATTCTATCATTTTTTATTTAGTCAACCAATATAAAATATAAAGTCATTTCCGATGTATTTTATCATTAATCTTGCCAATTTTCTTTTCTATAATCCAATAAATTGAGTTAATTTAAATATCAAGACTAGTTTAATTATTTTGTTTTATTTGGGATTGCATAAGACGACGTAGCTATTTAAATAACAAGATTCAAACTCAGCTTGGTAAGTGAATTAGAATATAAGATAAGGTATGTTTTGCTTATTAATATTTTATTTTGTTTCCATATGAATTTTATATTTACATTTGCATTCGAATATTATATATATTCTCATTTATCTTAGTTAATATTACAAAGTCAATCATTTCATGTTTGTCTGATTCCGTCATAAAAATCTAAATAGATCGTACTTTATCGTTTGGTTCAGAATAATTCGTCTTGGATATTTTTCTTAAACTCCTATAAAATGACGAGAATAAACTTCATTGATCGATTTAATTGAATATTGTTTTGATTTGTATAAATATCAATTATAATCATATGTTTTAATTGTTGCCGGTCAATTTTTATTCAATTGTTTAAAATTTCAAACAGATTGTATTAATACTCACAGGTGAATAAACATCCAATAGAAACTTGATATGTCTTTTATGTAATGTGGTTGGACACTGTAGAGTTAGAGATGAGCTAATAGAGTGTTGATATTAAACTCCAGTGGAGTATTCTATTTTAAAACATAAACGAAGCACTAATTAAGCATCACTTTATTGGAAGATATTTATAAATTATTTTGTAGCTTCTTAGTAAACCATAGACATATATTAATTTGTTTAAACATTTAAGTGAGTGCATAAATTTTCAAAGTGTTTATAAAATGATAATAAAATCAGTTGAGGCCCACAGAAAATTATTAATTAGAGATTGAAGTAGAAAGAAATATATATCGCTTATTGACACGAGTGTTTATCTTTCTATTTAGCATTTATTAAGATATATATATATATATATTTGGGTTCAAGTATTATTTTGTTTTGATATTTAAATAATGTCTACATGTAAACAAATGTTTTGTAAAGTACTATTACCAGTACTTAGAAGCTTATCCATTAAGTTAAAAAGGCAGCATCTTTAAATAATAAAGTAGATTTAAATTACTATAACAGTAACAGGCTAATAAAATATATATATTGGAATCTGTTTTAGTTATTAATTGCATTTGATTTTGATTAGATTGCCAATCAAGTAGTTAGCCTAATCCTATATTATTGTTTAGGGTAATAGTAGTTGGTTTCACTGCTCTTTGCAATTTATGTTGTAATTGTGATGGATTTGTTGATGTCTGGAGCAGATAGTCTCATTATTCCTTCATTTCACATATAACTTAAGTAAATTAAACTTTAAGAGAGATTATTTGTGCTTTGTGATGGTTTATTACATAACGGCGACCAGCTAGACGAGATTAATTTAAATTAGATTTTTAGATTTTTTATCAGATCAGATTGATCATCCTAACCATCACCTACATCCATCAATTCAATCAGTTATAAATTGGCACCAACATTTTGGGCCTTCTTTCTTCAATTTAAATGGAATACAGCATTCAACAATTCCGGCGGTTACAAAATGGCGCGCCAACTCGGGCCGAAATAACCAATTAAAGACCCAAGTTTGAGTCTCATATAGATGCTAAAACATGGTATTATTTTTATATGCATTGGTGGAGTTATATAGCTGATTATATTATATCATAGGTTTAAATAAGATATTAGAATATTTGTTGTTGTCGTTCTTTGGGGATTTTTATTCGCAGCTGTAGGATTGAATGGGTAGATATGTTTTATGTAAGAATAAATAAAAGTAAAGTATTTCGCAATTTATTTAAAATAGAGATATTATATTTGACATAAATAGAAAATAAAAATGGAAAGCAATAAGAAAGAAAAATTATCAAAACCTGAAGGAGATTTGTATCCAATTCTGAAAGAATTAATGGAAAAGATGGGTGATATGAAAAGTGATATGAATAATAAATTTGAAGGTAGAAATGCCAAATTTAATGATATAAATAATAAATTTAGTGACATGAGCAGAGATAATAATAAGTTAAGAGAAGATATAAGTAGTGATATAAATAATAAATTTAGTGACATGAGTAGAGATAATCAAATGTTAAGAGAAGACATGAATAATAAACTGGGTGATATGATTAAAGAAAATAAAGAACTTAGAGAGGAGGTAAATATTAAAATTGGCTTATGCAAAATCGAGTTAAATGCTACCAATGCCAAGTATGAGGAATTTAAATATGACTTAGATGCTCAGTTAAAAAAATCTGATAGTAAATGTGATAGCAGATTTAATGAGTTAAGGGACCAGTTAAATAAATCACAAGAAAGATTAGAAAATAGATTTGAAAACTTGAGTGAGGAAGTTAAAAATTGTAAAATTGGGCACAAAGAATTAGAGAAAAAGTACACAAAATTTGAGAAAGCTTACAAGGATGGTCAAGAGGCTTCAAAAGTAGAAGTAAACAATCTTAAGCTAGAGGTTAAGGATCTTCAAAGCCAGATGAAAGTTGAATATAAAGAGGTATGCAAGAAACATAACAAGGCTGATAATGAAATAAAGAAATTACAGAAAGTGTGTAAAGAATCACAGAATAGTCTACTAGATGTCCAAGAAGAGTTAAGCAACATTGAGCAAGTGAAGGCAAGAGAGTTAGACGATTTAAAGGATAGACTAGGTAGTCACCAATTATCATTGCAACAGTTAGAAAATTATGCTAAAAATCAAGAAGAGGTTTATAATGAAATTAAAGATAATAGCAAGATACTGAAACAAGAAATAAACAGGCATTTGGAGGAACAGGAAATAAATCTCAATCATAGGATATCTATAATGTTGGAAGATAAAATAGTAGGAATAAAGGATACTATGGTAAAAGGTAATGATAGTCTAATGGATAAACCATATCAATATTTGGCCACAGAAAATAAGTTAAATAGAAGTGATCATGATATACCATCAATGTATGGGGATGAGAATAATAAATTAATACATAGTCCAGAAGAAATTAAGAAAGAAAGGATAGATGGAAACATAGCAAGGTTTATCCAACTCAAAGTCTTCAAGGGTGATTATGATGAAAACCCCATAGAGTATCTAAGTGCACTGGAAGAGCTATTCTCATTAAGTAGATTAAGTGAGATGGAAAAATTGTCGGTGGCTAGTAATCATTTGAGTGCATCTGCCAAACATTGGTGGAAGTCCTTGTTTAATAAGCCCGAAACATATGGGGATTTTAAATATGTATTGTTGAATAGTTTTTTGGGGGAAGACAAACAGGACAACATTAGGCACCAGATTAGCCAAGATAAATATAGTGTTAGTAAGGGTAGCTTGACTCAATTTTTCCGGATGCAGACAGCAAAATTAAAAATGCTGACTGCATATCCGTTGTCGAAAAACCAAATAATTCATATTATTAGGAGAAACCTGCCACGCCATATTGAGCAAACACTGATCGCTGCCGATAGGCATACTGTTGAAGAGGTGTCCGATATACTTGGATCACTTGAGGCAAGTGAAGCACCTGCAGGAAGTGATCATAAATACCACAGAAATAATCCTACTTACAATGTTTCTCCCATTAAATATTATAGAAATAGAAGGACCTTAGATAATAGAAATGATAGGTATTATAGAGGCACTAAATATGCCAAGTCTTTAGCACCAGTAAATACAAACAGGGCTAATCCCAAAGGTTATGATAGAGCAGAAAAGGGTGCATGTGCAGCAGGAAGTTATCCTGTCAGCATATCACAGAATACACCTGTGAAAATGCTAGGGGCTAGGCCTAAGGCTAGTCCTTTAAATTAAAAATGGCCTCGTTGGAATGTTCCTCACTGCGGGAGCCTCATAGTAAAGTGAATTTGGGGAGCCATGATATTTTTAGTTATTTGGAATCAATAAATTTTGAAACAGAAGATGATGATTATGATAGGGATTTGGAAAGTTATATCATTAATTATTGTCCAGAAATTATTATAGTTATTCAAGGTACCTCAGTAAGGGCTTTACTTGATTCAGGGAGTCAAATTTCCCTTATCTCTGAAAATTTTTATAATAAGCTTGCTGAAATCGATTCTGAAATCCCTATGTTGCCATTGAGACAGACACAGGTTATAATGGCAAATGGTCGAAAGGCAAAATTGTTTACTCAGCAAGTATGGTTGAATGTGAGAATTAATTCAATTACAGTAGAACAAATCTTTTTGATTATGTCTGGACTTATTCATGAGGTCATAATAGGATCCGACTTCATGAATCGGTTTGGATGTATTATCGATTATGCAAATCAGGAAATAATTATAAAAGGGGAAAAGCATAGTTTTAAGAGGTCAGTACCCATTAAGAGTGTAAGTATACTAACCATCCAAGATAATTCTACAAAGTCAGATTTATATGCAAAAGTCGATGAATCATCTAAGTTAGATGACAACTATAAACAAAGGTTTTTTCAGATACTATGTAGATATAATGATGTGTTTTCTAAAAAGCCTGATGTGATAAAGGGATATGTGCATCGGATACGCTTGAGAGACTATAGCCCCTTCCAATGTAAAAGCTATCCTATCCCTCACCAATATAAAGATGAAGTAAGAAAACAAATTGATCAAATGGTCGAGTGGAAAATTATTAAGAAAAGTCCCTCAGCCTATAACAGTCCATTAGTGGTTGTTCGTAAAAAGAACGGGTCCATACGTATTTGCTTGGATGCGAGGTTCTTGAATCAGTTAATGGTTCCAGAATGTGATGTTCCTCCTACTGTGCAGGAATTGCTCATTAAATTTAAGGACAAAAAGGTCTTTTCTACAGTTGACTTAACAGCTAGCTACTGGCAGGTATATTTGCATGATGAAGATCAGCAATGCACTGCATTTAAATATGAGGGCTACTCATATGTGTTTAAAAGAATGCCTTTCGGGCTTATAAATAGTGGAGCTGGACTCCTCAGATGTTTAGACAAGGTATTGTCTGATGAAGTAAAGGGCATCATTACTATGTATGTAGATGATGTTGCGATTGCTTCTGAAAACATGTCAGAGCATTTTCATCATCTTAATATGTTTCTGAGAGAGTGTGAAGAGAAACATATTAAAATAAATTTAAAAAAGAGTAGAATAGCTGTTAAGGAGATACAATTTTTGGGACATATTGTAGGATATGAGGGAATAAAACCGCATCCAGAGAAAATAAAGTCTATTCAAAATTTTCCCATTCCAGAGAATAGGAAGCAACTATGTTCTTTCCTTGGTGTCTGCAATTTTTATCATAGATTTTATGAAAATTTTGCATATGACACTGTTCATATATTAAATCTATTAAGGAAAGATGTGAAATGGAAATGGACTGAGAATCACTCTATAGAATTTAAAAAAATAAAATCAAATTTTCTAAATACTGTAATCTTATATTACCCTAATTTCCAAGAAATATTTTATGTACAAACTGACAGTAGTGGGTATGGTCTAGGAGTAGTTTTATTCCAGCTGGACCATGAAAAGAAGCCCTGTGTCTTATATTTCTTGAGTAGATTGTTGAAAGGTGCAGAATTACATTATACCACCACAGAAAAAGAAGCCTTGGCTGTTGTATGGGCGTTTCAAAAGCTTCGACAGTATCTGCTTGGATCTGAAATAGTTGTTATTACAGATCACAAGAGTTTAGAGTTTATAAATCGAAGCTATCTAAATAGTGAAAGGCTAGTTAGGTAGAGTCTCTTCCTTCAACAATTTAATTATAAGATTCAGTATTGTAAAGGAAAAGACAATATAGTAGCAGATATTCTAAGTAGGAATTCTGTCAAGATAGACACCTGTCACTTAAATCTCGATCATGCTTTTATCACTGTAATCTCTCTCATAGTTGATGAATCAGTGGAAAATGATTTAAAGAACTTAAAATTTTTACAATCTGGTGATCCAAAGTTGAGTGCTATTATTCAATATTTGGATGCGGGGATTGAATCAATGGCCATAAAAAGAATAATCAAGAGTAAAGTAATTTTTAGATATAGGATGAGTGAAGGTCTGTTGTATTATAAGGTAAAGGAGGACCATGAACAATCATGGAGAGTTGTGATACCATCATGTATTAGAAATCGATTGATATATTATGTGCATTGTCTTTATGGACACTACGGATCCAGAAAGGTAGAATATGTCGTGCGCAGACTGTTTTACTGGCCTGGATTGTATGTGTCCATAATGAACAGGCTCAAATATTGTGAGATCTGTTTGAGATCTAAATATGCTAACAAGTCATATGCTGGGGCATTGCAACCAATAATACCTGCTCATCCCAATGATTTCTTGGCAATTGATTTCTATGGGCCTTTACCAGCTTATAAAAGGTTTAAGTTTGTTTTGGTCACTTATGATGTCTTCTCCAAATTTGTAGGGGCATATCCGGTGACCAGGGCAAATTCAAAGAATGTAATTAAATGCTTGCAAGAAATACAATTTGTAAATATAGGGAAACCCAAGGCTATCTTGACAGACCATGCTACATCATTCCTATCTGAGTGGAAAGATTGGATTGAACGGCAGGGTATAAAACATATTCTGTGTTCAATTAGGAACCCACAATCTAACCCATGTGAAAGAGTTATGCGTGAGCTGGGTAGATTATTTAGGGTATACCTAGGAAGCAACCACCATGCTTGGGTGAATAAATTAAAGGATGTCATTCACTATATAAATATAACACAGAATGAATCCACTAAATACACCCCAATGTATTTGCACTTTGGATATAAAGAGCCCATATTAATTAAAGCACCATTACCTATTATAACTGAAGAAAAGGTAGATTATGATAATGACTTAGCAAAGGCTGGCCAGAATTTGAGAGAGATGGGACAGAAAAGAATTACCCAAGCCTCTCATAAGCCTTGTATATTTAAAGTAGGAGATTTTGTATTTGTAAGAACTCCCCAAATCAGTGACCCGCAGAATTATAAGTTCAAAAAGTTTTTGAATATATATGAGGGACCATTCCAAATAAAATAAAAAAGTGGGGGAGAATGCATTTCTCATAGAAACCCTGGAAGGTGAAAAAGGTACCTTCAATGCCCGAAGCTTAAAGCCAGTAGCACCACCCAATTAAATAAAAAAAACATTCACTAAAGTAACTTTATTAGTATGTCTCATGATATTTATTATTATGACCAAAAGTCATTAGTAATAGTGTAGATACACATATGAAAAACTAAAAAAAAAAAAAAAAAAATAGAGTGAGAAATATTTATAGTCAAAGTACTTTTGAAGATTTTCATTGTATAGTATGCAAATACTGTTTAAAATTAAACCTTGTAGAATTGACTGATGATGGTGAATGTGTTATTTAATGCATTGGAAATGTAGAGTGTAAGATTTTAATGTCTGTGCTATTTGTAAATTGTAAATATTTGTATAGTTAAGTCTTTTCTTTGAGGAAGTTGGCAGAACTATAGATGTGTGTTGTGGCTCATAACTCTATATAAAATTATATTGAAGTCTGAAGTCAACAGATGTCCCAGACTTATTATTGTTCATTGACAGGTAGGAAGAAATCCTTAATGGCAGGATTTATCTTTTAATATGAGTTATAATTTTAGAGAGAAATGTTTAGTAGTTTCCCTAACCTGTATAAAATAAAGCTATTCAAACATAAATGTCCCTGATTAACATCAATGTAGAACACAGCTTAGTTTGTAAAGTAGTTGTCAGATCCTCCAGAAATTAAAATTAGATTTGATTGACATTACTTTAGTATTAGAAGTGATTTAAAAATGGGATATCTCTATTGTTCTGAATCTCCAGCTCACTGTATGAGTTAATCTTCATTTGTTTAGATTATTTTATAGGAAAAGTGACTTTAAAGGTTGATATTTTCAATGTCCAAAGCAGGAATTGAATAAATATAAGATATTAATTAACTAAAGTTACATTCTCATTTTATGACAATATTGGATGTTTAAAATTTAGGCCCATAGTAGTGTCACTGGAGTGAACTACAGATATGTCTAAAGAAAATAATAATAAAAGCTATTGTTGAGTTTTAACAAAATAAAACCGTGAATATGTATATATTTTAACAATGCAATAAAAATATATGATTATTAGAGAGTAACTAATAATATTTGGCTTATAAATGAATTTTGTTCCATAATATATTTGGCTTGTATGAAGCAAATACTAAATGATTTTCTTGTTTGACTCTAATTTTAGAGCATTGTTGTCCAGAAAGTTGCAGAAAGGAATATAAAGATGTAATAATTTGATTGTGAAATTTAAAAAAAAAAAAAAAAAATACATGTAGGTAAACTAATTAGACAAGCATAAATGGAATAAACGAATTCCACATTGCTTCTATGAGAATAAGATATTTGAAATTTTTTACTAACATTTCAGATGATATTAAAATCAAGACAGATGGAAATGATAGACGTTTATCTGTGCAGAAATTAAAATGTTTAATGACTTTAGAGAAGGGAAAAAGTGTCTTTATTTTTATTTATTTTTTCTGTAGAGGGGAGATGTTGTGAATGTTCAGATTGATGATCCAGGTATATATATAAAAAAAAAAAAAAAAATAAAGAAGTTTGTTGATCCTATTTGATTTTTCCTTTGCTTAAGAGATAGATAATGTAAGATCTTGGAAATGTGAATTTAAATTTGATCACCATGGCAACCTTAAAGCTTTTAAATAGAATTATATACTGTTGATTCTAGCTTTAAAATAAAAATAACTTCACTATAATCAAACTTAAGAAAAACATATAAATAAATAAATTTATTTAAAAAAAAACAAAACAAACAAACAATTCAGTACAATATAAGTTTACCTAAATAGGATCGATATTATTTTACATATTTCATATATGAATGCAGTCACCATAGTAACATTATTACATACAGTTCAATGTTTTTATGTTGTGTATATTTGTTTATAAATTAATTTAAAAAAATATTATTATTAAAAAATATAGATATGTGTAAATTATTGATGTTTATCAATAATTTAAAAGGTTGTTATATCGATTTTGTATTTTGGTTTGTAAATAATAAAAAAATTGTAATCGAATTTGGATTTAATTTTCATGTATCTTTTTCTCCAAACTTACCCCAAAACCGCGCGAAAACTACTATAGGAAAATTGATAGAATTGAGTTTTTTTTTGAGTAATATTGGATGGTCGTCAAGATACGAAAAACGTCAGAAAGAGAACATATAAAAAAGATGCGACAGAATATAACAGGATCTTCTTCATCATTTTGCTATAGTCAAGGACAGACATATTTTCTGTGTCTTAACAAATAAAGTTTTTCAATATTTTTTTTTGTGTGGAAAAACCATAAAACATGGAAAAATAGTTGAATTATCTGCCTGTTCAATCATTTAGAGGGCAGTTGCAAAAAGTTTCCGGGGAAAGCGGCAGCAAAGTAAAAAAAAAAAAAACCTATGAAATAAAAATAAAAAATGCTTTATAAAAAAAAAAAATGCATTTGCATAAACATCGTCTCACGAGTAAAGGAGCATGGACCAACTGGATCAATTCACATCATAAAAGGGATAATCAAAGTGCACTCACCTCTTCGGACAGAAAAAGAAAACTTTTAGTGAAGCATCATAAAGTTTGCGATTATTATTTCTGACAAAGAAACTTCTTTTTACACCATAAGAACTGAAGTCAATCAACGGGCCAATAAATAGTGAACGAACAGACTCATATATATATGGTATGATTTTTTTTATATATAAAATGTGCGTGTATTAATTTTTTTTATATGTAATAAAAGGGAATGATTTTTTTTTATTATCTCTAAAAGTAATATAATTTATTAAATGAAGATGATCGGAAAGACTCAAATATATTTATTATTTCATATTCATTTATCCATTATTATTTTGATAAACAAATAGATTTTGATACCCTCCTATTTCACATCTTTGGTATCGGTTATATGTAAGTTTTTTTTAGTAAAATATCCAAAAGCCTTTCCCTTCATTTACTCATTCATTTTTTTTTTGTCGTTATCGTTGTCACAATACATCTAGAGATACACATAGCAATTCTATCATTTTTTATTTAGTCAACCAATATAAAATATAAAGTCATTTCCGATGTATTTTATCATTAATCTTGCCAATTTTCTTTTCTATAATCCAATAAATTGAGTTAATTTAAATATCAAGACTAGTTTAATTATTTTGTTTTATTTGGGATTGCATAAGACGTAGCTATTTAAGTAACAAGATTCAAACTCAGCTTGGTAAGTGAATTAGAATATAAGATAAGGTATGTTTTGCTTATTAATATTTTATTTTGTTTCCATATGAATTTTATATTTACATTTGCATTCGAATATTATATATATATTCTCATTTATCTTAGTTAATATTACAAAGTCAATCATTTCATGTTTGTCTGATTCCGTCATAAAAATCTAAATAGATCGTACTTTATCGTTTGGTTCAGAATAATTCGTCTTGGATATTTTTCTTAAACTCCTATAAAATGAAGAGAATAAACTTCATTGATCGATTTAATTGAATATTGTTTTGATTTGTATAAATATCAATTATAATCATATGTTTTAATTGTTGCCGGTCAATTTTTATTCAATTGTTTAAAATTTCAAACAGATTGTATTAATACTCACAGGTGAATAAACATCCAATAGAAACTTGATATGTCTTTTATGTAATGTGGTTGGACACTGTAGAGTTAGAGATGAGCTAATAGAGTGTTGATATTAAACTCCAGTGGAGTATTCTATTTTAAAACATAAACGAAGCACTAATTAAGCATCACTTTATTGGAAGATATTTATAAATTATTTTGTAGCTTCTTAGTAAACCATAGATGTATATTAATTTGTTTAAACATTTAAGTGAGTGCATAAATTTTCAAAGTGTTTATAAAATGATAATAAAACCAGTTGAGGCCCACAGAAAATTATTAATTAGAGATTGAAGTAGAAAGAAATATATATCGCTTATTGACACGAGTGTTTATCTTTCTATTTAGCGTTTATTAAGATAGATATATATATATTTGGGTTCAAGTATTATTTTGTTTTGATATTTAAATAATGTCTACATGTAAACAAATGTTTTGTAAAGTACTATTACAGGTACTTAGAAGCTTATCCATTAAGTTAAAAAGGCAGCATCTTTAAATAATAAAGTAGATTTAAATTACTATAACAGTAACAGGCTAATAAAATATATATATTGGAATCTGTTTTAGTTATTAATTGGATTTGATTTTGATTAGATTGCCAATCAGGTAGTTAGCCTAATCCTATATTATTGTTTAGGGCAATAGTAGTTGGTTTCACTGCTCTTTGCAATTTATGTTGTAATTGTGATGGATTTGTTGATGTCTGGAGCAGATAGTCTCATTATTCCTTCATTTCACATATAACTTAAGTAAATTAAACTTTAAGATAGATTATTTGTGCTTTGTGATGGTTTATTACATAACAGCGACCCGATTGAGCTAGACCAGATTAATTTAAATTAGATTTTTAGATTTTTTATCAGATCAGATTGATCATCCTAACCATCACCTACATCCATCAATTCAATCAGTTATAAATTGGCACCAACATTTTGGGCCTTCTTTCTTCAATTTAAATGGAATACAGCATTCAACAATTCCGGTGGTTACAATATATATATATATATATATATATTTTATAATCATGTGGGTTAGATATATATTTTAAAGCATTAAAAATTATTTATATAAGATTATAAGTAAATTTCTTTGTCTGTACTATTATAATAAAAATCTTAAATTATATGTTTCAATAGTATGCATTAAAATAATTCAGTTAGCCTGTTTAGTTAGTAATCATCTAGAAAAGCATTTTAGATTGTGTAATATTTATTTGAAAGAATAAAATTAACATTCAAACTAAAGAAGAGTTAATCTGGAGCTTAATATGTTACAGATAGATATAATAGATAAAGTTGTTCTAGGCTGTCTGAAATGGTTAGTTAACTTTATTGGAATTTTGTTGTTGATTTTAAATATAAATAGTTTTAGAATAATGTTATGATTTATTAAATATCAATTTAAGTGAGAGTATTTATAGTTAGTGTTTAAAAATAGTAATTATAACTGACTGATATTAGTGTTAATTTTTAATTGGTTTTAAATGTTAGTCAATAACTAATTTATTTTCATTGTATTAAAAATGATTACATTTAGTGTGAATGTGTGTGTGTCTGGATATTTAATGCATACATATAAAAGGTAACAAGAATTATTAAAAGTAATGTGTATTTTAAAATTGGCTATATCTATTGTAATGTTAAGAGGTTTTAGTTATGATAAAGTAAAACAGTTAAATAAATTATAATAGTATATTTAATAAAAAGAATGTTTAGTTTGAAAATCAGTTAATAATTTTATTAAATAATTGATTTGATAATTATTTAGAGTTGATAAAAATTATTAATTAATGAATTCATTTATTGTCTAGACAGTCACATGATTAAATTCTAAAGTGCAAGTCAAGATCAGATCAAGTCAATAATGTGCCATTAATTTAAATATTATAATGTAGATCTCTATATGATTGGTTTGATAAAAAGAAATGCAATAAAGATCTTGTTGCATGGTGGGGAGAAGAGAAACACACACTAGTATAAAAATATATATTCTAAAAATTTAAGGGATTTCAATTTAAAAATTGCACTTAAAATCTTCAAATTTCAGCTTCATTTTAGTTTAAATTAAATTGTTTGTTTCTTATTTAGCTATTTTTTAAAGTCAATTTAAAAGTTTAAGTTGTACTTTTATCATCTTTGTGTGTGAGTGGAGAACTAGCAAGTATTTCTCCTGAAAGTATATGTTCAAATGATTTATCAAATAATAATTTTAAATGATGCTTAAAAATTCTAATGTATTTCAAAATAAGTCAAAGATAGAGAGAAGTCATATGACAAAATGTATATTGTTTCATTTTATATAAATATTACAAAAATTTTAAATTTTTGCTATAAGACTATCTCTGGCAAGTTTTAATTAACTTTCAATTAATTATTAATTATTGTTACTCAAATAGTCAATATACTTCCTTCATGCTAAGATATAGAATGATGAACTTAAGTCCATAAAAAAGGAAACAGCAACAATTATTTAGAATTATCTTATAAACTATAATAAAAGACCAATTTATGAAAATCAACTTTTTAATTATCATAAGGAAAAGATTATATCTAGATTGTTTTGTGCTAAAACAAATAATATAGCTATTTATCTTGAGTTTACTTATTCACTTATTTAATTTGAATTTTTTTAATTGCTGATTGATTCAAACATATTGTTATTACATTTAGAAAAGAAATAAATATAATTTACACTTACATCAGTCAACTTATAGTAATAAAATTTCATAAAGAGCAATTTTAAATAAAGAATTATTATTCTGTTTGTTGCTCCTTTGATTTTCATTGCCATTGAAAACATGTTTTAAAAGAAACTGTTTGCTATTAGAATTGTTTGCCATCAGTTTCTGTTACTCTACATTTGTGAAATTTCACTATAAACTTTTTTTCAAAATATTTCTGCATATATATGTGTCTGCTCTATCTTAATCAAGGAATGTATATGTGTTCTATATTACTACAAGAAAGGACAAAAGACTAAAAAGAAATAGTTTTCCTTATAAAAAGGGAAATAAACTTTTAATCTCTTAAAAAGGGTATTGTAGTTGTGTATATATATTTTCTATGTTTAGAATTATTATGGCCATAGTTTGTTATATTATGATTATTATTAATTATTATATTATAAATATATTTGTATGATAGTGTTTACAAGATGAAATGGCCAATATATACAGTAGAATGTTTTATTTATGGGTTAATTGTATTATTTCAGAGTTTTCCAAATGGTTATTTAAAATTATATAAATGATTGTACCCAGATGTCTAACAGCATTTTGTATATTTACAAAAAGTATTTATGAATGAAAATAGTATAAATATCAGTTTGTGTGTGAGAATTTTATAGTTTATAAATAAAGTGTTGTCACCATTATGTAATAGTTTTGTCAGTATACATATAATCTTAAATTGAGTGAATGAATTTATGTCTTTTGTATGTGTGTGCACAATAATTATTCATATGTTTATTTTATTAGCTCCATACCTTTTATTGTTAGTAATATCATTTTGAGGCAATTTTAAATGGATATTATAGTAATTTTATATGGGTTTAGCCTTTTCATGAAAGGGAGTGTGGCTCATTCATTTATCACACAACTTTTACATAGTACTGGGTGCTTGTTCGTATTTTGCTAGTCCATATTTTCCTTATCCACTATGCCTAGAATATTAATATTTGAGTATATTTTGTTGTATATCCACAAGCACATTTAGCTTGACAATTCATTATTAACTCCACTATAATTTTTTAGCTTAAAGTACATTATCAGTGTTGAGCATAGTTATTTCCTTATCTAAACACAGGTATTGTTAATGTTATAAATATCTTATATTGCATAATATTTGTTGCTATTGTATTGACATCTATTAAGCATCTCCACACTGATTTTCAATATTATTTTTGATTAAGAAAAGTGTATAATATTTTCCAGTAGCCTGGACAAAGACAAATATGTATACTGTTTTACTTTATGGGTACTGGTTGTAAATAAAGATTGTATTTGATGAATATGAGAACTATTGGGTAGTAAATATAACTGATGTGATAAAATTGTAAAAATGGTTTTAAGAAAGGTACACCAATGTATAAAGTTATTAATATTTGTAAATATAGTATAGTAGATTAAAAGAAATAATAATAATAATTGTAAATAAATATTTCTATTATATGGATTATTATATGTTGTAAATAAATATTTTTATTATTAATTAAATACATTTATATTTCATTGCCATTATAACATCATTGCATTAGCACATCTATTTATCAGAAGAACTACTTTAGTAAAGTTTGCATTAATAATTATTTTTTAAGAGTACATTTCAATGGTCATATAGTGTTTATACATTCATTTTGTTTAATTATTTAATTATTTTACCTCCATTCTTTTAAGATAAATGATATTTTTTGCTTCATTTCAAATATACTTGTTATGTAGTTGACAGCATAAAAGATGCCCTTACTGTCTAATTTAATATTGATTATTTAAATTTGCATCAGGAAATATGAGAATTTTGTATTTTATGGTCAATAGAAGTAAAATAGTTATATTTAAATAAATGTAAAGTAGTTAGAAATGTTTTCCAAGTTACCAATTTTATATTACTTAAGTGTTTGAGTACTTCGTTATTATGTGATTTCATTTCTACTTTTTAAAAATACTAAGATTCCAAAATAAATTAAGAGAAATGTCAAATATTCCATGTCTAGCTTAAATAATAACCATCATAATTTTTGTTCCAATTGCATTTTATTTTGAATTTGAACTCTGAGACAAAGATATTTAAAATTGAAAACACCTATATTTGGGATTAAGGTATTTTAAACTTATAAAAAAAGTTATATCTGAGATCAAGATATTTCAAACTTGTAAAGGAATTTATATTTGGTATAATATTTAATAAGGCTGTAAACCTTAAGAATATGCATATGAAAATGTGAAGGTACAGACCTCTACAGGTCTTAACCACAAGCTTACACTTTGGAAGAAAAGAGGGGAACCCTTCTTTAATTCAACCTACTTTCTATATGAATAGGTGAAGCTGAAGCAGTTAGATCTGAGAGTGTGAAGCTATTCAATACTTCACTGATTAAGTCCACAATTTCTATTACACATTAGTACTCATGAAATCTTTTGATTTACAACAAATCAATGGAAAGATCTTGTAATTATAAATTTATTTAAATGCACATTGATTTCATAAGTAATATTTACTAAGGCTGTAAATCTTAAGAATATGCGCATGAAAATGTGAAGGTAGGGACCTCTACAGGTCTTAACCACAAGCTTACACTTTAGAAAAAAGAGGGGAACCCTTCTTTACTTCAATCTACTTTCTATATGAATAGGTGAAACTGAAGTGGTTAGATCTGAGAGCATGAAGCTATTCAATACTTCACTGATTAAGTCCACAATTCCTATTACACATTAATACTCACAAAATCTTTCAATTTACAATGAGTCAATGGAAAGATCTTATAGTTAGAAATCTATTACGATAATTTAAAGTTGTAATTATAAATTTATTTAAATGCACATTGATTACGTAAGTAATATTTATTATTTAAAACATAAGAAGAGAGATTTAAGATTGAAAAGAACTTACATTTGAAATAAAGATATTTTAAGAATTAAGATAAGGTATTTTGAATTATTAAAGAATCTTGTATTTTAATAATTATATTTAGCCATGGTATTGTCTACAAAAGAACTCATTCTTTGGTGTTTTAAAAATATGTGTTATATGGTTCCTGTTATATGGAACTGTTGATTGCTAGCAATTGACTCTTTGCTTGATCCATGTTTTGTGACTGATACATTGTTTGGTTACAATATATATTATATGTATATTGTAATAAAAAATAATAATAAATATAATGGTAATAATATATTAATAAAAATCATAACAAACCATTCAGTTAATTACTTATCCTTCTTCAACTATAGTGAAAGTAAATCTCATCCAGTCATATTACAAGATTCCCAAATTTTAATGTTAGCATATTGAAAATTAATTATAAAAATTCTACTTTTATTTAGAAAAATTACCTGATTAATTTTTCTTTTATTATGGCTTCTCTTCTTGTGAAGAATCTTAGCATTTTTAAAATCAAAGTTAAAGGTAAACTTACATGTTTTTTCATGATCAAATCATTATTACTTTTATTTTTTATTATATATATCAAAAGCCAATCAATATAATAAACTAATTACATCAGTATACAATTAAATAACTAAGCAAAATTAAAAATTCCCTACCAATGAGTTTTCTGCAAGGCAGACTTCTTACTGTGCAAATTAACATAAACACTAAAAAATATATATACTAACCTACTTTTCTATAATTTTTATATTCCAATTATCTTTAATATCAAATGAATAAACTCTTAAATAAGTTAATAGATTCAGAATCATAAATTTTCAATAACAAAGATTCTTTCATTTTTTGTTATTTCACTTCTTTCTAAGAAGGCAATTTTAGCTTTCTCAAACATAATCATATGACCTGTATTTCTATCATAATTATATAATCCAAAATTATGATATTTACTTTTTTGCTTGATTATGAAATTTTACTCTTTCATTTAAACTTAAACTTCTTTGACATATATAATTTCTTAAAAAACAAAGAAGAATACAAAACACTCTTAGCATGGCAATTTTATCAACTATTCCTTGTGCATTATTCAATAAATTACTTAGAATATCTTTCTCCATGCTATTTTCTTTATGACAAACATATTATAGTTTTTTTCTTAACATCTTGTAAGAAGACAGTTAAAAGATAAAAAATAACGTCATATTTTTAATTTATCTTCAGTAGTATAATTCCTAATAAATAAAATAATCTCAAATAAACTAAGAATAGCCTTTCTGAGATATATATTTTATAAAGATTCTTAAAATACTGAACATTCTGATAAATTTATTAAGGATATTTTGTTTATTAGGAATTATAGTACTGATAATAATAAATTTTTAAATTCATTTCTTTATCCATTAACTGTCTATATTAATAATAAGAAAATGGAATGGATAAAGAATACAATTCTAAGTAATTTATTAAATAATAGAAAAGTGAAAGTTGACAGGAATTCCAGTACTAGACTGATTTAAATTATTCTTTATTGTTTTTTTAACAAATTATATATATATACAACAAAGTACTTTGAGTTTAAATGAAAGAGTGAAGATTCTTAAAAACAGAATAAACATTAAATATTTTATTTTTGTAATATATAATCATGAAAGAAATGTAGGTCTTATAAAAATATTTGAGCAGTCTAAAATCATCTTCATTGAAAAGAATAAAAAAATAAAAATAAAGAATATCTGTTATTGAAAATTTATGATTCTGAAATCATTAACTTATTTTAAGAGTTTTTTTGATATTAAAAATAATCGTAATGTAAGTTGGAATTTTAGAATCTAGGTTAGTATATATTTGTTTTATATGTTTGTGTCACTTTGCACATGAAAGATCTGCCTTGGCAGAGAAGACTATTGGTGGTGAATTTTTGATTTTAATTATTATTTATTTAATTATGAATTAGTGTAATATATATACAGTGAAATGCATATTGCATTATATAAAAGTGTACAACTTCAGTTATATGCTATCAAAAATATAAATAATCAAATAATAAGTTTATAAACTCATTAAATTTTATGAATATCAGTACAGTGGCAGCCATTTATTTTTTTGCTAATATAATGTTTTTAACTCTTAACCATGAGTTTATTTAATTATATTTTATCTTGGTATAATAATAGCCCTTTTTTTTTTGGCAATTACAACATTCTTAAATCTCATATGTGAATTGCTTTCTACATGATTTAAATGCAATTAAGTACCATAGTTGTAAGCACATGTTCAACACATATCATATGTATCATATATTTACTAAATATTTTGTAGAACAATGAGAGATGAATAAAAATAAAGTTGTTAAGTATTTTTTTAAATGAGAAAAATGAAAATCATTGATTTGGTAAAAAAAAAAAACATAAATCATATTCTGATTTGGGCTGTAAGTTTCAAAAAAATTAATTTTCAATCAGTGAAAATATAAAGAAAGAGAAGCATATTCATGCCATTGTTTGTAGTATTCCTAAAACAACTATGTTGTAATTAAAATAAGGAACAGTTTTTAGTTAAAACATAAAAAATCTTAAATTTATGGCTAAATGATATGAATTATAAGAACCTTTTAGATGACAGTCTTATATTGCATCAGGAAGTAAATCCTATCATTACTTTTTCAATGAATGTGAATGATTAAACACATACACACACACAATACCATAAATGTATATGTGAATGTGTTTTCTCAATTTATTATTATTAATTACATTTTATTTTTTTAAAAATTTGTTTATATTTTAATATTAATTTATAAAAGGCATTATATACATATAAAAAGCATTGATTATATATATACAATGTGTGCATGCATGTTGAAAATTATTGTACTGAAATCAATACTTATTGTATTGTAATTAAAGCTACATTAGCTATTATATGCTATATACAATGTACACCAGTGGACTTTCAAACAAAATACAGCATTTATTGCATCTATATATATATTGAACATTTAATTAGATCTTCCATAAATGTTATTTAATTAGTACACAGCCCATGATATGATCAAGCAACCAGCCAATTAAAAAACTAAATCAAAACTGAAGTAATATAATCGAGCATTAGTATTTTTATTGGCTATACCTAATAAACAAAGATGATAATTAGATTATGTGATTAAAATTTCTGATTCAGTTTTTAATTGATTGATTGCTTAATTACATTATGGCTGAACTCTAATTATATGCTGTATGTTGTACATGGAAGATCTCATTACAGTTTATGTATTTGTAGTATATTAAAGTCAGTGAAAATTTTCTATTATCTATTTTTATATATATGGTTCTTTACTATAAGAAAGTTTGAGTGGCAAGAAATAGGACTCTACAATTAAATATCATTTCCTTAAACAAAGCTTAGTATAACATTACAAATTTAAAACTATATCATAAAATAATGATTTTGTAATGTAATGCTTAGATTTTCAGGTGGTAATATGTGTAATAAAGGAATCTAAGTTAACCTTGTTTAGATCCGCTGTAATTTGTTATCACATAAATGAAATGATATTGAAATAAATAATGCAATTATGTTAAAAATAATCAAAGTTTTTATAATAAATTAAGCATTTATGCTATTAAATGTATTACTATCCAACCATAAATGAGAATACCCATTCTAAGAACTTCATAAGAAAAAAAAACATAGGACAAATAATTAAGCAAATTTAAAGCTAGAGTTACTGTTCATACAATTAAAAAATAGAAAAATAGTTAGAAAAGCACACACTTCCCAATATCATATTTAGGACAGAAATATGACTGAAAGAATGAAAGATTAATAAGGATCAGAATTTGGTGCTACCATAAATAAATGAAGATTATGAGATAAAAGAAATATGACAGAATGCTGACTAATATACTTATAAATGTTAAAAATGAATTATTATTTAATGTATGATTTTTTTTTTTAGACAGGTTAACTATTAATAAAATGTCATAAAAGAAATTGCGTGGATTTCAATCAGAAGAAAAATTTGGTAGTGTCTTTACTAAGATAATTCCATTCTGACACTGTACCTGTAGATTTGTTAGTCATTAACTATATGATTTATGGGTTGGGTTTGATTTCATCACATATAGGTTAGAAGCTGCTTTATTACATTTATAAAATATACAAATGCAATGATCTGATTTATCCTTAATCTATTTCTGAGGCTTCGATAATATCTAGAAGCATCAAATATAGCTTGTTCTGGAAAAAAATTGTTTGCAACTTCATATCACCACTTTTTATACTATAATTTTTTATTTATAGATTCTTGGGTAAACATCCAGAAACATGATATGATGCTGAAAATTATATTATGAAATATTAACAAATTGAATTCCCTTAATAATTTTTATACATGTTTCTTTTAAGAAATCTTTCTTTCAATGTTTGGCTTAGGAATAAGTGAAAAAACAGAAAGACTCTACAAAAAAGTAAATTATGTGTACTAGTAATATTTTCATAATATATTCAGAATTGGCATAGTATTTACCAATAGAATCAATACTGAAAAAATGCCCATAAAATTTTTGCACCATTACCATATACTACCAAACAATTTTGCAAGAAGTTTATTCTTAGAAATTAACTTTGATCTAATCTTACTGAGAAAAATAAGTTATGCTATTGTCAAAGGTTATTTATAAATAACATGGGATAGAGTTATGTTTCAATAAATCATTATACAAGATTATTTTCAGATTACAAGATACTTCCTTGATTTTATATGATAAGTTTAT
Organism: Epiperipatus broadwayi; assembly: GCA_028023455.1. Taxonomy (NCBI): domain Eukaryota; kingdom Metazoa; phylum Onychophora; class Udeonychophora; order Euonychophora; family Peripatidae; genus Epiperipatus; species Epiperipatus broadwayi. The sequence continues at coordinate 5,873,758 of JAQFVV010006263.1, read as the reverse complement.
CATTGTACAGTATATAATATTAGATTAATAATAATAATAAAAAATTTTGACTGATTTTTTTGTAAGAGTAACTTTTATTACTTAAAGATATCATTTACTTGTATATCATTTCCTTGCAGCTTGAGAACTAATGATTTTTGGATCAAAACCCAACCTGACATATTTGGATCATAACATCATGTAATTTTTATCTTGCATTTTCAAGTTAAAATTGTAATATAAATCCAACAAAATTTTGTGATCTTTGTTATAATGTCATTGAAAGTGATCATACATTTTATTGCCAAAATATATGCAATGTATTATTTTTCACAGATAACAAATATTTAATAATACATTCAGTTTAAATAAAAACAGCTATTTGAGGAACAAATGATCATTGATTCATTAGAGAATTTATAAACAGGATAAAATGTTGTGATCATTATTCCTAATAAAAATTAAATAAACTAAATTTAAAATATTTTAAAAATTACAATATATGGATAAAAATAAATTGATTGGTAGAACATTAACTTAAGCTGATTTTGTAAAAATAATTGTTTCAAAATGTATTTTGATGTAGTCATATATAAATTGAGATAAATCTTCCAATAGAATATCAATTATAGAGTGAATGGATAAAAGAATGAAAAAGAAAATGCAACAAATTAATAAATGAAAAACATTAATAAAACATGAAAAATTTCGATGAAGATTTACTAATATGCTCTCAAAATATAACAACACTAAAACTGAAAATATAGCGTTTAACCAATCAATGAGAATCTATTATGTCATTCGCAAAATTATGTTCACATTAATATTATAAATATAAAAGTGTTGTTTTTTTAAGTTCATAGTAAAAAATTCTTATTCATCACAAGTGATTGTGCAAATAATGTAATGAAAGAATTTAAGATGAATTGGGAGTGGGACAAATCATATGTTAATAAAGTTTTAATTGAAATCATTAAGCAATGTAATAATATTGTGCTTTTTAATAGATATATATTTAAAAATATTAATAAAAATATAGATGAAAGAAGTTATAATGGTTTATGCTTTGCATGGAAATAGCAATTAACTAAGTAAATGTTTTGTCTTTTATATTTTAATTTTTTAAAAAACTAATTAACATTAATGCTTTTTTTGATCATTTTAACTTCATTTTCGAAGCACACTTTTTAAGTAAATCTTTTTTTTTAAAAAAAAAAAAAAACATAATTAACGATAATTTTTTTATCATTATCATTTACAATGATTATCTATTCACTGTTTAATTTAATGATTAATTTCAGCCATTGTTTCCATTTGTATTAACAATTCTATCAAAATAATTTACACTTTGTAACTTTTTCTAATCAATTATTAATTTTATTTTCTCGTTTTTGAAAAGCCATTGAACATCTTTTTAGTTTTTGAAAAATTATCTTCAGTCTTACTTTTTATTTTCGTCTCTTAACTTTTCCATTATGTCTTGAAGTTCTAAAGCATTATTTGAAAAAGGGTACCTATTTAGTATGTCCTCTCTGCCATTTTGGTTGGTAAGGGAAAGCCCAAAACCTCACTAACACAACCATGTATTAAAGAATATCAGACAATACCCACTTCCAAATTGATAAAATATTCCAGTTATTTTGTACAATACAGTTAAAAAATTGCAATTTTCATCAAAAGAAATCCATAACAATCATAGAAATAAGCATAATCACATGATCAAAAAATCATAAATAACACTCAAATTCAAATACCAAAAATATTCGAAATTAAGAATGATAAAAAAAAATAGTCAATCACAAAATAATTGGATACTTATAATCAATTAGAGGGGGATATTATCTGACATTTTTTAGACTTTGTTGTGTCAATAGTGATTTTGGGGCTCTCCTTAGAAACCAAAATGGTTGTGAGTGCATAGTAAGTCAGTACAGATTCACATATATTCCCATAGATTCCCATTTTAACTCACAAATACTTCTTTTAAAACTGTTGCATAAAGTTTTCGATATATGAAATCATCCTGTTGAACACCCTTATAATTGTCAATATTTTAAATGTTACTAAATAATCTAATAACTATTCTGGATTTTAATAAGTACTCTTCAAAATTTGATACTATTTTGTACTACATTTTCATGTTACATAATACTTTTATTAATCAAAAATGCTTGTGAAATCAAATATCTTTTTGTAATCAACAAAATTGTTTTTGTTTTGTTATAATTTATTTTGGATATGATCAAGTGTGCTGTAAATATTACAACTCATTTTTTTAGTTGATTTAAGGCAAAGATTTTTGTAGAAAAGTTATAGTAAAATATTTGGTATAGAACTGCTAAAAAACTGATAGCTATGAAATTTCTAATATTTTTTTTTACTTTTTTAAATATTCATATCACTAGTGCATTATTCCAATTATTTGATTCATCTTTATTATTTAATTTTGGTAATAATTTTTTTATATTTTCATAATTCTTTTTTTAATATATTAATAATAATTACTTCTTAACTGAATATTCTTAACACTTCAAATATATTATTTTAATTGTTGGGCAAACTGTTTTCTTGTTAGGTTTTATATAAGAAATTCAAACTCAGACTTTCACACTACCCTCAGCTCTCCAAGCCATCTCATATTGCTGAACCATCTGAGCACACACATTTTGAAAAGATAAATAATCACCAATATAAATATTTCATATTAAACCAGCAATCATCAGTTGGTCCAGATTATTATCTCCACACATATATCCAATCAGTGCTCAGCTTTATATTAAGATAGCCAATATTCATACTTTAATGGTAAGGCTTCAAACTACTCCAACCCCATTTCATTAAAAATCTGATGATGGAATATTCAAAGCCCATGTTAATGCCAAATTCCAGCAATCATCAATGTAGTTGAATAAACTAAAGCTGATACAGGAGGTAGAGCTGCTGTAGCAGCAGGAAGTCATCTGAACACTTTTAGTGATGCCAGCTAAAACTATTAATACTACTATTGTATTAATAATATAATTTCATATCAATTCTCTTTTAATAATATTATCTTTTTTTTTTATTGATAAAACAGTTTTTCTTTAATTTTCTCAATATTATGATGTTGTGTTATACTTTAAGAATTTTTTTTATATAACTTTTTTTTTTGTTAATTCACAGTTATATTTCTTTACACTCATTATTAATTTTATTTTATATCATTTCACAGAATTCCAGATATTTGGTTCTTCTAAATAAATCATTTAAAAATATTGTTTAATTTTTTTCTTTATATACATTTGTTAAAAGGAGTTTGCCTTGACAATGGGTTAAGATTGTTGATTGTTATTGATATTGGGATTATCTAAGTGTTGACTGATTTTAATGATTATATATATATGTGTGTGTGTGTGTGTGTGCTGTCTCGTCTCAATTAAAATTTTATTAGTATATTGCTGCTTTTCCTACCAACTATATTTGTTGCAGGTTTTAGTAAATTATCAGTTTCCTTTTTATTAACTCATTCACTTCTGAGATATCATCAGAATCAGTAAATATTTAAAATGATTTACAAGTTTTAGGTTAAATTCAGAAAGTATTTATAAAAATTAGGTAAATCAACTCTAGCTTTTGCATTAACAAATATTTACACTTCTAATGTTAATCTATTAAGTACTATTTGCAGCACAATGTTCTAAAACCACTGGCTTTATTTTTGCATCGCCTATAACTCAGTGAGGGTTTTTTTGTCATTGAAAATCATGTAACATCTAAAAAAATATTAGTTTTATATTCCGCTAAATAAAGAATACCTCAATGCTTTGTATAATATATATATATATATATGTGTGTGTGTGTAATATGATATAAATAAGTACTATGCTTGAGGAAGAAACAAATGTATCCATCCAAATAAATCCACAACATTTCTGATAAGAGTTCCCTTTTCTCTTAAGATACTGACTTAGTAAAAAAATATCAAATTGTCTTCTATCATTATATATTTATTTCTCAAAACAAACCTCTAAATATTAGCTGCGTTGGAGATTTAAACACCTGAATCTGTCTTCCAGAAATAATTTCCATCTTTGTATTTACTTACAGTAGATATAAATTCATTGGCATTAAAAACCTTGAATATATTTGCAATCAAATACATGCATATGTAGCATTACATTTTTAATACAATGCTACAAACAACTCTCAATTGTATGCATGATGAAGAAGACTCTCATGTAGTAGTTATTGAGCACCTATTTACTAAGAATCTATTAGATTTATAGAAGACTACTAGAGAGGTCTTTGCTCTCAATGAATCTATTCGATGTTGCTTTACTTATGCATACTAAGTTCTCTCATCAAAGATATGTGGAGAAAACTAAGCATTAGCGTAATACAGTCAAACCCTACTACTTATATATTATTGCTGCTAGTTCGCATTATTTTTTTATTCTCTTAACTAGGTTACATCATAAACTTTAATGAACTCTTTATAAACCATTATAATGTACTATTATTTAAAAAAATTTTAACAGCCAAATAACAATTGATTAAAAACATTGAATTTATATATTATGCTTTTAGTTTTAGTTTTCTATACTTTTATCAATTATTTTATTTCTTTTTAAATTCGCCTGAGCAATAATCTATATATTATAAAATATTATTAAAACATTTTTTTTTAATTCCGTAAATTAAAATTATCTATAACAAAATTTCTCCAAGCATTTTTAACATAAATATTATCAATTTATTAGCTATTATATTTTAATATAGCTTACATTTACTTAAAAACTAAATTATCTTCAAATAAGTGACTGTTTAACTTAAGATCTACATTAAATATATTAACACATTTCTAAATAATGTACTCTTTTCTTAAAAAAATTATAATGGCTTTTATTGCTACTGTTTTATAGTTCTCATTATTAAGAAGTCTTCTTCAAAACTGCAATTGACAAACAAATGTATTGTGCTAGTTATGCTATATATCTATATATAAAATATAAATTTAATTATGTTAATGCCTTATATTTTAGGTATATATGCACACATATATAAATAGAGCTTTCTATAAATATATTTAAAATATAACATTTATTTATTAAATACGGTTATTAGTTTTTACAAGATATTACTTATGTATAGAGAGAGATATTTCTTTGTTTATTTTTTATATGAATAGATATAGGACACAAATATGGACATATAGACACACATGCATAAAAGTGTGTAATGTGTATGTTTGTATGTAGACAATAGAAAAAAAGAGATAAAATATATAATTTATTAGAAAGGTATATATTGTAACGGAAATGGTTATTTGGGTGGTTTGATTTATATATTTATTTTATTTCAATTATATTTTATACTTATTTTTTATACATTTATTTTTATTACTTTTATTTTTTACAACTTTTGTTTATTTATTTCTTAATCAATGTTGCTAACCGAAATATCCCGGCTTAGCCTCAAACTTTAATGGATATTGTTTATTTATTTAGTTAACCAACGCCGTTACAATGCAAGCAGAGAGCTAATACAGATACAAATTTAACTTCATATCTCTACCCTTGACCGAACCCCGAGGCCATACATACATATTATCTTGGCTTTATTTTTCCCGATCAAGAACCCTCAGCTGCTGAAGAAAGCTAACTATTTTCAAGAAATTTAACAAATGTCCAGCACTTGCTATTTATTTTTTTGTAATTGGGAAATTCTCACAAACAAACAGCACACGAATATATTTTAAAACCAGCCTTACCCTTTAATCACTAAATTACAGTTTTCCCCCCTCTGTCGTAGCTTGGTGATAGGAGAATAAAGCAAGTATACGCAATTTACGAATAAATATGTTTAATAACACTCACACACATATATAAAAAAATACATGATAACAATAATAAAAAAAAACCCACACACTTATATAAATACATGGCTATAATAAAACATAGTAAAACAGATCAAATATAAAAGCCATCTTGAAGTCCTATTGGGTAGAGTTCTAAATCTATCAAGATTGTTCCTTGTTTATTTATTTACGAACATTAAAATTAAAATGCATGCATGCTTTTTACCTAGGTTTTCATTGTAGTTGTTTCCATGGGTATTCTTTTTTGAGCACTCTTTACCATCCAGTGGGAGATCATCCCTTTTTTTTGTAGAGGCGGTATGTCCTTCACTGTCAGCTGGATTGATTTTCTCTCTCAGTTTGTGGGATTATTCTCGTTTCAGTTTTTTACTTCTTGTCGATTCTTTAGGTAGATTTTTAGATTGTTCAGTCACAGAAGCGGCGGACTCTCTAGCAGGTCAGGCATAGATCTTGTACATTGTGAGTCAGTAGTGAGACGGATTGAATACAAACCCACGTTCCTGTAATGCGACTAGCCCCGCACTTTTTTCATTTTCTTTTAACTGTTGCTTCCTCAAAATCTCTACTCGGAATCATCAGATAATAATTGTCACTCTGGTCTTACTGCCTTTCTTTTGTTCATTGTTTTTGTAAATTTTTAATTAATGTTTAAATTTCCAATGAATTCTTATCAACCTATTTGTTTAATTAGTTGCTGGAATGTAGGTTTTTAATTAAATGAACTGTAATTATAAGCTTTTCCTTGTTATACATTTTTCTTTGTCCGAGGAATTTAATTAGTCCAACAGACTTTAACACCTCTAATTTATATGGCATATTGTTTTTATATTTCATATTACATTTAATTTTTACTTAAAAGTTTACAATTCATTTTCAAATTTATGCTTATAATTTATTTTAACTTGTTACAATATGGTTTTTTAAAAGAGAGAAACAGACGCATTTCTTTATGCATCCCCTTCCCCTCTCCCACAATAAACAGAAATAACTTTCAAGCATTTGACTTACTCGTTGTTTTTTTAAAAGAGAAAAAGAGACACATTTCTTTATGCACCCCACTCCCTTTCTCTTACTATTACAAAAATCCAAAGTAATTTCGACATTTGAATTTCAACTTTTTTCTTTCTTTTCCTTCCTTTTTTTAACTTTAGTAGCTAATTTTTTACCTTTATTAATTTCTAGTAGCTAACTTATCTAATTTTATTAATAAATATATACGTGTGACGATGACTTTACGTGATCATCACAATATATACACACAATTATCTAGAATATAAATGTATGTATGGTAATATAGATAACTAATATAATACATTTTCCAATTACAACTCTAAAAATATAATGGTAATAAAAGGCACTGCAAATTTAAAAGTCCAAAAACATATATATTTAATTCAATACCATACAAAGATAACACAATTCTAATGAAAAGTAATTGCAGCTTAAATGATGCTATAACTAGAGTGAGTATCTTAATATACCTTTTCTCTTTAACTTTTTATTTTTTCAGAAGTTATCTTTTAAATATATGTTTCAATGACTTTTAACACAAAGTCTTTTCTAATCTACATTTAATCTGTATTTGAAAACTGTAATCCATCTCATATCACTCTACCTTGAGTCATCATTGAAGAATGAATAATCAATGAGTGTAAAATAGTAATATCAAAATTATCCGCAGAGTGGCAAAACACTTTCTGCATTATCACCACCTAACAAACATCTTTTAGTTGTTGCATTCAGGGGCAAATAATCAAATACCTTGGTAGCTTTCTACTGATGGAAGAAGACTAATCTAAGGACTTATTTGGTATTGCATCTAGTAGTCATGGCATTACTTTATGCTTATATATAAAACTCATAAATAGCATGATAAGGGGAATAATTTTAGCATTAACTTTTCTGCTATATATTTTTTCTTTTAATCTGATTGCTATCCTGATTTTGTGGCAATATATGTTCTATACCTAAATCATTTTAGTCACTACATTGCTATTTTTTCTATTAAGTTGTTTACATTCATTTTTGACTTTATTATCAATTATTATCTGTAATGACTTCAAAAATCTTTCTTATAAAATCCATTTCTATAGTTTTTGATATATAAAACTTTTTTTCATTTTTTTGTTTTTCTGGACTACATGGTGCACTATAGATCTGTTATTTTATATAATTTAAATTTTATTTTTGTTATTGATATTATTAATACTGTATAAAAAATCACATATTATAGTGAATTAAGATTGTATTAATAATATAAAAAATATTTTTAAATGATACATTTAAGAGAATCAAACATCTGAAATTTTGTAAAATGATGGGGGAAAAAGAATTGCTGATGATATATAAATATAACTGGGAATTAGGCAAGAAAATTTGTAAAAAAAAAATTGAAGTTTCAAAAATAAAAAATACTATCTTGATATAAAAAAAAAAATTGTTTCAGTAATAACAACAACAAAAATGTTTTAACTATTATTAAAGAGTTCTACAAAAAGGTTTTATAATGATAAAAGGTAACAATCCAAAGAATGCCAAGTAATTTAAATAAAAAGCTCTAAAAATGGACAAACTTCAGCAAATGATGAAATTATTATTAACATCTTAAAAGAACTAGATGAAGAAATAGAGAAATTATGGAAAACTATATAACAAGTATTTAAATAACAAAGATGTATTTGATAACTGAACAAATGCAGCAATAATATTGGTGTTTAAAAAAGTATTAAAAAATATTAGAAATTATGACCTATCTGTCACCTATCATTACAACTCGTATACAGAGGACATTGAACTTAAGCCAACCAAAGAAACAAGTTAAATTCTAAAGTGGCTTTAACATAGTAGATTATTTTATATTAAGAGAAATTATAGAAATGATTAATGAGTATAAGTTCTGTAGTGTTTGGGGTTTGTAAATTATGAAAAAACATTTGACTCTAGAAGCATTTTTGTGGTTATTAAAGGTTTGGAATATCAAAGTATAGACTTAGGATGTTGTAAAATTTTGGAGACTATTTTTCAAATGCAACAGTACTTATTATGTGGTAATAGTAAGAAAATTAATAATGAGAAATGTATGTAACAACTAATTCCATATTTCAAAAACTTTTGCAAATAATGATCCTGAGCTTCCAGAAATGTGACAAAGACTATCAAATAAAAACAAAAAAGTAGGATAAAAATAAATTCTACAAAGATTAAAACAATACCCCATGGCCTTTTACAAAAAGGAAAGAAAAATAATAATAGTAATGAATTAAATGAAGTTAGAGCTGCAAATATCTTTGTCAAATTACTATTTCAGATATAAACATAATGGATGCAATTAATCATAAAATTAAACTCAGGTGAAATACTTTTGATAAAACTAACCTAACATACTTATGTATAAGAAATAAAAGGTTTTTAATATATGCATTTTATCAGTTCTTAACAAAATCTGAGACTTGGATGCTTAACAGAAAAGCAATACAAAGATTTCAACCCACACAATAAAGTATTTCAAGATATATGTTTGATGTTACATAGTGAGATTGAAAATGAAATACATGAATAAAATAACTAGAAAGTATTACTAATATCTTCTTTAAGGAGTATAATAACTACACTTTTTATTGCATTGCCAAATGTATATCATATAATGCTAAATCATCCATGCACTTTACTACTGATACACAATGCTTTATTTACCACCCTCTTTTACAATTTACAGTTTTTATTGCACCAGCAATCTTCTTCAGAAAACATTAAATTAAAACAGAAACTAAAACAAATTATGAAATATGCTCTAAAGTTGTGATAAGCAAGAAATTTCTATTTTTAAAGGCATTGAAAAAAATACCTAGAGTAAGACAAAAGTGTTGGTGGGAAAGTGGTTAGCACAGCTTCTTTACAAGCAGTTGTCCTGGGTTTGTGGATTCACTTCCCAGCCGATGCTTTAACACATGAAAAAAAAAGTATTATTTTTTCTGTTCTTTTAAATATAAAGGTTAATTTTATTTCTTTTACATCTCTTGTAGTGCATTAGTACTATGACAATTTTAATTGGTTTTTTTTCTGGCTGAAAATTTTAATTTTAATATTAAACTATTATTATTTATGACAATATAATAAATTTTATTTTATTTGATATTTTTGTTTATAAATGAAGAAAATTCTAAAAATCACATTTGACTTTTGTAAGTATTAAAAAATTATATTATAAACAAAACAATAACTATTTTTCAGCATTTACTGCCAAGAGAAGTAATTTTTTTTAGAAAATGAATGAAATCTTTTTTATTTGATATTTGTATTTAAAGTGTGAATGAATAAATATCAATATCTGATAAATCTATAAAATAATGCTTTAAAAGTTTAAATATTTTTACAGTTTGCAATATATTCTAACACATTGTAACTTATTACAGGTTATCAACAGCTTGTAACTGCCTTCCCTGCAATTTGATTTGTTTAAAAATATAACATTCTATTTTTAACTGAGTTAAAGATTGCCAAGGAACAATAAAAATCAACCAAGATAGAGTTTTAAAATGATTTAAGTTGCTGAATTTTCATTTAAAATATTAGAATAAAATATAAGTAATTTTAATGATAATAAAAAAAGGTTAGTAATGGAAAATTGACCCTCATACAAAGTGTTTTATCAAGAAAATTAAAAAAGTTAATAAATTTTGAATAACAAGGCAAGTATATTTATTATTTCTGAAGTACATATATACATTTTATAAAATAATATTTAATATATTGATTAATTTTATCAATCAATATATATTTCATATATGCCTATTAATCAAATATTGTAACAAATTAAATATTTTTGTTATGTAAAAACAGTTTTACTTTTTATTTTTTTATTTTGTATTACTTCTACATATGCATGATATAAATATTTAATATTACACTTGTATTTTCATACTCTAAAAAGAGTCAAATGCTTCCAATGAATTCTGTATTCTGGTTGTAAGGAATATAAAAATATGTGCATGTCATAGTTTAGTTGGCATGTTTAGAGGGTGAATGACACCACAAAATATGTATTTCTTCTCTTTAGGGATATTTGTATAATTAAATACTTTGGGTATTTTATTGTACACTTATTGTAAAGGTCAGATTCATCTGCTTCATTAACACACTGCAGAAGTCAAACCCAAGACATGAAACTCAATACTCTAGGAGGGATTACCTCCCAGAAATCCCTAGTTCAAATTCAAAGTCTATGCTCCATAGCACCATGTACATGACAATGCATCTGATGCTACTAATAGCCAATAAACATCACATGATGTATAGTGAGTTTTGCATACTACTAATAGCATAGTTTCTTGCTAGTGGCAGTGGTCAGGGAGAAGCAAGAAACTCTATATCAAAATATATCATTAGGTTTGCTAACTAACTTTATGAATAGTACAAAATATACATCGATAATGTGATATAGACTGAGGTAATGGTGTGGGTCGCAGAAAATAAATAAGTAAAATCAAAATGAGTAAAATTTAATATTGTTTATTTACTTAATATTATAAATGTGGGCACTATCTGTTAAAGCCAGACCTTGCCATTGAATCACTAAAATGTAAATTTTAAAAAAAAATGTCACACATACCCTCATGTTATATTTAAACAAGTGAAAATTATACTTTTTTTAAAAGATAAAGTTATTTAATGATTGTAAAGATATAAAACAAAATAGCCCTTGAACAAGTGATTTGACAAGATAGTTAATATATAGGGACAGATTGCCATTTATCCACAATAATATAGTGGCATACTAATTTAAAAAGGAAAAAGGAGTGATTTGCTTGTTTGATGACTATCCAGGCACACTATCATAATGAAAGAAATAAAACAAATTAGAAAAATTCAAAAATATTAACCCATGTATAGAGAGAGAAGCACATTAGTTATATTACAAAGATATTACACAAAAATAGACAGTTTTATGGTAGAAAATAAATTAAAAAATAACTATAGCTTTATGAGAGGGAATATATATAAATTTCACAAGAGCTCTTGGGTTAATTAAGTTACCTTGTATTATAAGTGGGGCATTCAATGCATTGATTGTGGATCTGTATGGAGACTTTAGCTTCCCTTATTTTATGGCAGCAGCATTTATTTTGACGTTTACGGCAACATTTTTGATTCAGGATTAAACTTGGTTGCGTTTTCAGCAGCAGCAGCAGTTCACAGATCTTCTTAGGTAAAAGGCATTAGATGGTATGTTGGGTCACAGGATTACCATTCCTGAGAAGGAAGATAGCCTTCCTGCCAGCCTCTACTCTAACATTCTAATTTCGCTTTGCAAAGGCTGTTAGATACAGTTCTCTCATTAAAAGGTCTGGTTTTGGCTTTAGTTTCTTTCTTGGCAAAATGTTAGCTATTACTTTTGAAATAACTATTAAAAAAATATCTGCTAAGTTCAGCTTTGTTAAAATATATACTTCTCAAATATAGCCACTGAGTTACTCACTCTAAAATATAAAATCTTCTCAAAATATGGCCACTGAGTTACTCTAAAATATAAAATCAATCAAATCTTCTCAAAATATGGCCACTGAGTTCGTAATTAATAAAATCAGCTCTATATATGCTAGAATGGTACAATGGAACTGCTTTGTGGTGTAACAATCCATTCCCCAAAATAGATTTGCCATAAAACAAATGCTGTAACTTATCCGAATATCTAAGAGAATGCTACACAGTGTTATAATTAATTTTACTTTTTAAGATATTCAGATTAAACTTTTGTTTTAAACTTATTTTAATTAAAAAGTAGCAAAGTAGACATCCGTTGTTTATCTAAATGGCCAAGTATTTAAGCCACTAATGTATTTTAGAAATCTAATTAATTGAACCTATTGTTCTCTTCCCAACCTCATTTACTTTCTACATAAAATTTATGGCCTGATTTAAAAATCTAAAATAACAAACTTATTTACTTTTTAAATTCTTAATGTTTAAATCTATTTAAAAGTTTAATATTATTTTAAATTAAATGAAAACGAATATTAAGAATGTAATATTTCTAAATAAATAGATTTAAACAAAATAACTTTAAATAACGAAAATATTATTTTTCTTAAGTTTTAAATATTTTATCACAGTACTTTTAGAATGAATATGTATACTCGCAATTTACTACATTTATGCAGGAGTTATTAGATTATATATATATATATAACATTAGTATTTATACTCGTGGTCTAAATTAGGCAGAATTTCAATATATAAGAACAGTACAGACACAGTATGATAAATTGGGGTTTAAACTAGGGTATGAGGCTAGGAAAAGAATAAGAAAGGTGAAACAAAGATCTGCAAAGCAAATCTTACTGTTTCATTATACATTTTTAAATCTAAAGACATTTCCATCATGATCATATGCATATTTGATCATTAAGGGTGAGAAAACTAATATTGTGTGCACTTCAATGGATTTTGTAAGCTGAATGTGAAGGTTTACATGTATAATTATATATAAATTATCTGATGCAATCTCATTCAATTCCATTTTGATGCATCTCTGTATGTCTAAGTGTACATATCTTAGCCATTAATCTTCTTATTTTAATCGATTTTTGTCAGCCCAACATGACTCACTAATAGTTGCTTACATTTGGAAGAAAAATTCAAAAACCAGAATTTTTTTTGATTATGAGTTAATATTTTAAAATTAAATGCAGTGAATTATAGTTTATTATATTAGTCATTATATATTATTCAAAGTTATTTATAATGTGCTTGAATCATAATATCAACTAGTTGCCAGCCCGCTTTTCAAGGATACTATTTCTAGATATTATTAAACATCTAACCTTATATAAGTGAGAAAATTAAGAAAAGCTACACTCCAAATTTGTTTCTAAAGAAAGTTCTGTAAGCTTGGCTATTGTTGCAAAAGATTATATTCAGATTACAAGATGTTGTTTGTTGTTTTGAGTACTCCATATTTTTTGTTTCTAACTATAATTCAAAGTCATAACAGTAAACATATAATAGTAAATTTATAAAATAACTATTAATTGTTTAAAATTTATTAATAACTACTGTTATTAATAAAAATGTATTAATTGTTGTCACTGACATATTATTAATGGTTAAATGAATCAATGATTTCCACACAATTTATTCTCTTAAATATCTTTTAACGTAAACATTTGCCCTGAAGATCATTGTAAAATTATACCCATTCTTTTAAAAATAATTGATACGTAATTCTTCAATATAATGAAATATTGGATGTAGCAGGCATTAATATTTTTAGCATTGGATTTTATTATTTCATTGACATTAATGTTTAGAGAGGAATTAGAGAATGACTATATGATTATTTCACAAAATGTTATTGCTTAACCATCCAATATTCAGATTATTAAGCATATAAAATAATCAGAATCTATCATGATAAATTGAATCTGCTTTAAATAAAGTTAGTTTTTTTAATTACAATATTGTAAAATTTATACGAAAATAAATCATTCAATTCCTTAGCTGACACAATATATGATAAAACGAAAATGACTCTTAATTTTAATGCTATCTTTAGTAAGTGTGAGTAATCAATTATTAACAAATAATAATACACTACCATATGGGAATTACTCATTTCTCAAGCTTATTATAGATGGTATTAGAGTAATAAGCTATTTTTGTTCTATCATATGTAATGGGACCTTCACATCTGCTTAAATGTCATTTCAAGACAAGCTAATGGATAGTGTAAATTAGTGAATAATAGCTCACATTTTATTTATACTGCTTTAATTAATAAACACCCATGTGTATGTAATATAGACTTCTTAATATATATATATATATATATTGTACCCTCACTTCTCGATATATGATATAATTAAAATATGTACAACTATCTTTAATATATTTTATAATATTATAACTTATCAGATTTATTACAAACTTATCAAAAATTAATATAGTTCAATATTATGTACTAATTAAATAAATATTTACTAAAACCATGAGACTGTGAAGTGAAGTTACAATTGGTAATCAGATTTACATTGAGTCAATGTCTTTCCAAGACACTGTCTCAATGGCATAAGAATACTATTACTTCTACATTATCTCATTACTAACTCTACAGCATTCTTATGACTTTTATAAAAGAACTATCTTTAATAATAATAGATAAATAAATCTCAATCTATTGTTAAGGAAGTATAATTAAAATGATCTCAGGTTCTTCTAATTATCTTAAAGTAATAATAATTCATGTAGATAGGAATGATAAGGGATTTAATATCAAACCTAAATACACCTAACTTATTCTAATAATAATCACTAACAATAATAATCTTTAGGGTATATCTTAGTCTTATCTATTGGGTTATACTTTTAATCATTAAGAAAATAAGTAAATCATATACATGTCTTTCATTTCCATATAGTATCTTAATTTTAAAATAAACCAAAATCTTATAATTTAACAATCTGTGGCAATAAATAATCTTATACTTTTATATTGTGCATTATAATTATTTTATGACCATTGTAATATTATATGTTAATGTCAATCAATTTCTATAAATTATATTAAGAAAATATTGTTTCTTTCTCAAATCATAAAATAATAAATTCATATTGTGCAAATATTATGTTTATTCAAATTATCTGTTGTCAAATGCTGTGGTGTAAAATAATGAATTCAACACATCTTTTAAACAACTTAACAAATTTATTTACATTAACTTTAACAAATAATTTATTTACACTATTTACATTTAAATGGAACTAAAGAAAATAAATAAAAATAAGAAAATAATAATACAAGTTTTTTTTATACTGTTATTATTTCCATAACTATAAGTAGATAATTTATACATTTCAGAAAATGTTTTATTAATAAAATTCAATTAAGTTTATGACTTTAATTTACATAAACATTACTTGTTATCAATTAATATAAGAAAATATTTTATGTAAAATATCATTCATGTAGCATGTATGTAAATAAACAAACTTTAATAATTTAAATGCTATTTCACTTAAATCTTACTATTATTTATATTATAATGTATAAGGCTGTCTTACATTTATTATCAGTATGACTCAAATATTAATTAATGTATCAACTGATATAACTTTGTAGTATAATAACACTTATTGACTATCACTGTTTATTTCATTCCGATATAATGTCATACTACATGTTTTATTAAAATATGCAATACGTATATGTATTTTTTTAAAAATAATATTTTAAAATTATTCAATAATTTCAACTTTTATAAAGTACAATGTTAAACAAAATTCTATGATTCTTTGCCATTTTAAATCATTACTTTTCTTTACTTATAATTCCTATTCCTTTATAAAACTACTACCTACAAAAGTCATTTTAACCCTATTTAATTTCAGTAAAAACAAATGACCAATTTTAAAACAAAAAAATAATAACGATCCAAACTCTCCTATACCTCATCATCTATTTACAATAAGCTTTCAATCAAAACTATAAATTTCTATGTAAAATTAACGTAACTCATCTAATAAAAAATAAAATAAAATATAGACCTTATATACTTCTTACTAACTTTAAAAGAAAAAAATAAATAACTTACACTAGTATAATAAATCTGATTTCTAATATTGGAACAGAAACATTGAAATTCATTCACGAAAGAATCATATAATTATTTCTAGGGTATCATATTACGTTGTACTAAATTTATATCATCAATTTAAAAAAAAATATGCATATTAAAATAAAACTGCTATTATTAGTCTTGTGCGTGTATATTATTTAAATATTAATACATTCATTCAATAATCATATAACATTTGGTTGATCTAAAGAAAACATAGTAAATACATCAAATCATTATTATTATTACACAATTTTTACCATAAATAATACTTCAATGTACAGTCCGTCACGATGTCCTCCAGGATTCCAGTTTTACAAAATAATTTCACATTTATACTCGACAATTATTCTTTAAAAATATTACGTGTTGTATAATTATAAAATAAACTTTATGCAATAAAAGTTATATTAGTATTTAGTTATTATTTTAAAAAAAATGTAAATGTACCTTTCCTATCTTTAATAAATCAATAATTAATGAAATATTTATGTTAGTTAATAAATAAGACATATTACATCACATCCAACGGTGGCTTCTTCCAGTTATAATGTTCTTTTTCCTAGGCACAAATTTTCACCAAACACTACTTCCTTTTCCAGTACATCACGTGTTCTTTAAAAGTTTTTTATGAAATAAATGAAAACGTTCTTTTTTTAAAAATAAATAAAAAAAATAAAAGTCAAAGTCAGTTCCACCATAAACAAAATAAAATTAAAATAGTTTATAGGATCCAGGTTCATTTCTTTAAGGAAAATTATTTAAAAAGTTATTATTTTTAAACTTAGTCTATAATTTATGAAGTTCTTATTTAATTATTTTCTAACTTTACTTGGATATCCACATGTAATTGATTTGTGCATTCCGTAACAGATATTAGGTAAGATTATTTTTAGAGTCTTCTATACGACCAGCGTTTAGACTTTAATAATACAATAATTTTTACTTATAAGTGTTTCTTTACTTATTAAATCTCCAATTTGTTTGCCTTTTAAAATTGTCAGAATTTAGTCTTTTAAACCATAAAGACTTAACAAGCTAAATATTTATACATTTACTGTTACATATTATATCTTTACCAAGATATATTTAAATTTAGAATTTACAAATACTTGCTTCATAAAGAAGTATTTCTCATTTTTTAAAATATCTGATTTATAAAAATCAACTATCATTAGCTTTTAAATTTATACAAAGTCCAACGTATTACTATTAGGCATCTAATGACTCTCCTAGTCAATCCAGCGTTTGTTAAATTTTCAGTATAAAGTCTCCAATACATTTTATCCTTATACGATGTCCTCATGATTATTTGATAGTAAATTGAGCATTAATAGGAAATGATTAATAGGGAACTATAATAAATTAACACTGCATATTCATCGGTAACTTTTATAAATTATTTTAAAAACTACTCTCTTATAATTTTAAAACGATTTTAAGAGCGTCTATAATCACTTAGCTATTTTTAATAGCATACTATACTTTAAGAATTTCAATCACAAGTCCCCTCCTAACAATTGAACCTTGGTTTTATACCGGAAGAAAACTCCCACTTGATTGGTGAATTAAACAATTGACTTGCTAGCTTATTTACATATTTTACCAACATGACAGAATTAAAAATAAATAATGACTTATTTAATATTTATTATTTATCACATTATTAAATTCTTAAATTAATATTCATCATTTATTTAAATCCATTAAACATTTTTTAAAATATTCTTTCTTACTTAATTTCACGTTTAACTTTTATAAAATTATTTTTATAAACAAACTAAGTCTATTTTTATTCGTTATGTTTTTAAACAGTATTTTAAAAATCAGATTTAATATTTCACATTAATTATCTTTATTTTTATTTCATGATAGCCAAAATAATATTTATAAATTTTATAATAGAATTTTTAGAATAGCTTTGCAACTTTACTAAAATACTCCCAAGCATGTGTGTACGTATTTTAATTAACATCTGTTTTTTTACAACAGAGCTACAGACGCTTGTAATAATCTAAAAATAAACTAACAATTCATTTTTTAAAAATAAATATTTTTAAAATAAATAATATATTATAACAGCTTTTAAAATAATAATTCGATATTATTTAAATCAAATATTAATCTTCTATTATGCAATACTAATAATTAAAATATTTATATTCATTTATTAAATATTAATTTTTATCAACAAATAAATATATGCATTTAATTTTAACTTGTCTTTTAAAAACTTTAACTTTAAACATTTATTTATTAAATTTATTAATGCAGTATTGCTTATGGCCAGTTTTCCCAACCATATACTATTATCATTCCCATTGAAATGTCTCTCTCAAACATCAGCACAATTTTCACATATCAAACACTCATGAATTACTTTAATTACACTTTTAAAAGATTGTTATAAACAAAATTAAAATCATATAACTAAATATATCTTAAATTTAAAATTTTTAATTAGATGGATACAACAATTTATGGAGACCCATACAAAAGGGCACAATATATATATATATATATATATATATATATATAATTATACTTACCCATGTGTATGTTATATAGACTTCTTAATATATATATATATATATATATATATATTCATGTGTCATAGCATCAACTGGGATGTGAACATACTAACCTGGGACAACTGCTACAAAAAAACCTTTATGAGCAAATAACTAATAAAATACCTTTGTCATTAAATTATGATTAATACAACACGTGTAAAAAATTACAATGAATACTAGAATGGCAGACATTTTTGCCATGTAAAAATAATCAAATTAGTTTATTTACATCTTTCTATTTTTAATGTCAAAATGTCTTCTACTATGTATATTTTTGTAATTCATTTATTATTTTTCTTCTTTTCAGAGCCAATGTATATCTATGTGTATTTTCATTTCACTAGATATTATATATATTTTTGTATATAAAAATATTCTCCTCAATGCATATACTATAATAATTTTAGTCATGTGTCACTAAAATAGAATTTCAGTGCTAATTATTGTTTGACATTAACACCCAGACAAATGAAATTCTGATTTAAAAAATCAGAGCAAAAATCATTGTAATATGATGTCCATTAAAAATTTAGTTATTAATATACTTGCTTCCTCATTATTATGAAATGTTCCTTATTTATTTCAAAAAAGCATTGTTGTTCCATGGTTTTAAAATGTTGCATTATCATGGCTTGCCATTTTTTTTATAATCATCAAATTGGAAAAAAAATGATATTTATCAGAAAATAATAAATTCTTAAACAGTTATATAAATATCAAATTTTTCTATACATAAAAAGCCTTTTTCAGCACCTGATTTGGTGCTCTTTTAGTTTGTTAACATAATAGATTATTAACATTTGAAAAGGGCACCAACAGATTATTAACATTTGAAAAGGGCACCAAATCAGGTACTCAAAAAGGCTTTTTATATATATAAAAATTTGATATTTATATAACTGTTTAAGAATTTATTATTTTCTGATTATTTTTTATAATATAATTTTTCTATAATGATTTTACTGTTTTATTTGAAAAAAATCTGAGGTCAGTACATTATGGACAGTTAGCTTATGCCTATGGAATAGTCAGATTACATCTAAGGGATAGTGCATTGTTTAATACAGAAATAAAATATGATTTTTTGCTTTTTTATAAAATAGTTTTGATTATTTTTACTCCTAATTAGTTGATTATTATTTAAAACAAAAAGAAATACACATGTAACTTTTAAATTTATCTATTTATCTTTTATTTTTATTAAATAAAAGTTAATAAACTTGACTGTAATATATTGAAAGAAAATGAGTCTTTATTATGTCATTATATGTCAAAATCAACACAGTAATAAATCTTTCCAGTATTATAATTATTATTGTATCATTTATTTATATATGGTACAAATATATTGGCATTTGGTAAAAGCTAAAAAAAAGTTAAATTTAGATTATTTTTTTTGATTGGTATAATTTTTTTTTAAACGTACAATGAAAGTTAAATTTTTCATCCACCTTTTTTTTTATCTAGTTAAAAAATAAAAATAAAAATTGAAAAGAACAGAAGACACAAATTACTAATCCAGATAAGCTAAAAGAAAAATATTTTAGCTAATTAAAGATGGCAGAATTATGCTGAAAAAATGAGGACTTTGTAACTGAAAAATATAAAAGAATGCACAAAATTATCAACATGTATTTTTGACAAACAAAAGGTATGTGCAAAAGTCTGAAAACTGGACCCCGAGCATAAAAAGGAAAAAACCAGTTTGATCAACATCTTGTCTTATTTGTTTTTCCTATGTTTGGTCCTGGATAACAAAAATATATCCAGGACTACTCTACACTGAAATAATTCTGCATGTTGGAGTGGACTGTGGCTTTTTCTTACATCGTTCCTGAAGACGGACATTAGAAAAGCTTTTATGATCAACCAGTAGAATAGACCAAAATCAACTTATAACCAATGGCCAAGCTCATTCTCCCACAAAAAAGACTATGCATAGTAATCTACAACCTTCGTGAATTCTCTAAACTTACCAATAAGGTAAGATTAACTTTTCCCAATTGTGACTTAAAGTTTGCAAATAACTCTAAAAAAAATAAGCTTAAAATAATCCCAATAGAGACTGTAATTTTATAATTCAAGAGAGTCTTGTTTGCCCAAGAACTTTAATTATTTAACTGTTATTTTTTATTAATGGATTTGTGTCTGGATTAATGTCTGTTCTCTTCAGTTTTATTTAATTAGTAATTTCTTTTTAAACATTTTAATTTGTTAGAATAAAATATTTATTTTTAATACCAACTTTTCCTTGTATGTTATTGATGATTATTATTAAATTTATTAATATTAGTTTAGTAAGATTTGAAAATATAATTTACCTTTACCAATTAAGCTCCAGGAATGATAATATCTAGAAAATAACTCTAGTTACGGTAAAATATGATACCAATTTTTTAAAAAACATTTTTCTTTTTAATTTTCAAGACACAATGCGATAGATTTCAGCAGATTCTTATATTAATCCTGGCACCCATATAAAAGAAATAAAAACTGATTCTGCCGATAGCGTAAATCGCAAAATTACTAGGTAGAGCTGATCAGGAAATATAGTTATGTTTTTAAAAATAGGAATTAAACTTTTTTTTTCCATAACTTGATCAACTCATGCATTTTATGTGTAACAGAGACCTAATCAGATGGGCAAAATGCTTCAATGGCTTTCCAACATGAGACTTCGATGCAACAACCACAACCTGAGATATGTTGTAATAGTATAAATAACATTACAATGATGATCCAAAAACCCCTAGCTGAAGAATGAATTGTAGTTTAAAAAACTAACTAACTAATTAAACCCTGATTATATAAATATAATTTTTTTTAATATGACTTACAGAAAGAAAAATATATATTTTTTTAATATGTCTAAAAAAAAACAAGATCGCGGCTGATGTAGATGTTAAGTCATAAGTATTTGACCAGGTAGGCAGTTACTGGAGAGGGAAAAAAGCATAGCCCCAAGTTCTTGTACAGAGTATATAACATAAGACCATCTTTAAATGCCCATCAGTCTATTTCTAGCAGGGATCCTGAGAAAGGGGAGGGTGGACCAAGTTGCTGTGAGCCTATAAGACTTAAAACAATGAGCAATGCTCGTATGTGCTTATAACTTGGGCTTCTTATTGTTAGTATTATGCTTGAGCAGAAATGACACAGGTGAATGTGGAAATGTTTCTCATTCCCACCATGTTAGACCCAAAAGTGGGCATTAAAGCTGCACATCACTTGTGAATGAGTCTACAAAATATATCAGCATGCTAATAAAAAAAAACACATGAATACGGACTTAAAGCTTAAGAATAAAATTAGTTAAAACCCCTATTTTATTCTCATCTCCAAGCCCTGGTGGTATGTACCATTTATTTATATATGGTATAGATTTATTGGCATTTGGCAAAAGCTAAAAAAAAGTAAACTTAGATATTTTTTTTGATTAGTATAATTTTTTTAAACTTACAATGAAAGTTAAATCTTTTGTCCACATTTTTTTTTATCTAGTTAAAAAATAAAAGTAAAAATTAGAAAGAACAAAAGACACAAATTACTAATCCAGATAAGATAAAAAAATATTTTAGCTAATTAAAGATGGCAGAATTATGCTGATAAAATAAGGACTTTCTAACTGAAAAATATAAAAGAATGCACAAGATTATCAACATGGATTTTTGACAAACAAAAGGTATGCACAGAAGTCTGAAAACTGGACCCTGAGTATAAAAAGGAAAAGACCAGTTTGATCAACATTTTGTCTTGTCTGTTTTTCCTATGGTTGGTCCTGGAT
Organism: Epiperipatus broadwayi; assembly: GCA_028023455.1. Lineage (NCBI taxonomy): Eukaryota > Metazoa > Onychophora > Udeonychophora > Euonychophora > Peripatidae > Epiperipatus > Epiperipatus broadwayi. The sequence continues at coordinate 5,850,955 of JAQFVV010006263.1, read as the reverse complement.
AACAAAAATATATCCAGGACCACTCTATGCTGAAATAATTCTGCATGTTGGAATGGATCATGGCTTTTGCTGACATCATTCCTGAAGATGGACACCAGAAAAGCTTTCTTGACCAACCAGTAGGATAGACCAAGATTAACTTATAACTGATAATCAAGCTCATTCTCCCATAAAACAAAACTATGCATAGTAATCTAAAAACTTCGTGAACTCACTAAACTTACCAGTAAGCTAAGATTAACTTTTCTTGATTGTGACTTAAAGTTTGCAAACAACTCTAAAAAAAACAGCTTAAAATAATCCCGATAGAGACTGTAATTTTATTATTCAAGAGACTCTTGTTTACCCAAGAACTTTAATTATTTAACTGTTATTTTTTATTAATGGATTCATATCTGGATTAGCATGTGTTTTCTCCAGTTTTATTTAATTAGTAATTTCTCTTTAAACATTTTAATTTGTTAGAATAAAATATTTATTTCTAATACCAACTTTTCCTTGTACATTATTGATGATTATTATTAAATTTATTAATATTAGTTTAGTAAGATTATAAAATATAATTTACCTTTGCCAATATGTGTTAACTAAACTCCAGGAATAATAATATCTAAAAAATAACTGTAGTTATGGTAAATATGATACCGATTCTTTTAAAAACATTTTTTTTTAATTTTCAAGATGTGATGCAATGGATTTCAGTGGATTCTTATATGAATCCTGGTGCCCTTATAAAAGACATAAAAGCTGATTTGACCAATAGCATAAATCATAAAAATTACTAGGTAGAGTTGATCAGGAAATATAGTTATGTTTTTAAAAATAGGAAAGAAACTTTCTTCTTTTTCCATAACTTGATCAACTCATGCATTTTATGTGTAACAGAGAACTAGTCAGATGGTCAAAATGCTTCATTATAAAGAAAATATCAGATTTTAAAGCAGAAGTCAATAGAACTATCATAAATCTGTGTTAGATCATTCATATTAAAAACAAAAATTAAAAAAAAAAAAAACATTTTCTTTGTTTTCTGAGTGTTTATACTAACCTGTTTGATTATATATATAATACATTGTTTGATTTACAAGTCAGTTTTTAAATGTTTAAAAATGTCAAATGTGATACTTAAGAATATTATTTATTTATAAAATTAAATTAAAAAAAATCAAGTCCATCTTATTGAGTTTTAGTATAAAACAAAGATTTTATGCAGTAATGAAAGTGAGCATTTCCAAAAATTCTCACCAGTTGGAACAAAAGAAAATGTCAAATTGTTAGCTGTTTAATTTAATTCACTTATCTTTTTCTTTTAATTTTTAATGGTGAAAACGTTTTATATATTTTTCTTTAAAAGCATTTTTTTAGTTGCATATATTGTAATAATTTTAATTGTATGGCTTAAAAGTAGAATGTGAAAGGTGATTAATATTTGGCATTAAAAAAATTTAAAAAAAAATTCCAGTAAAATTGTAGAAAAGTAAATGCTAGATAACAGACATGGTAAAGCTATAAAGGTTATTGGCTGAAAAAATTATAACAAGCACTACTGGCTGACAGTGTTTCTGATTTGAATAAAGCATTTGGCATTAATAATACATTTTACTTACATTTAGTTTTTTTTTTCTGCAATTTACTCAATTAGTAATTTTTGTTTTTGAATTTTTTTATATACATACAAATACTAATTTTAATCATGAGCCAGAAAAATACTATTCAAACATTTATCTACTAAAGTGAAAAAAGGTCATATCTCTCAACCAAAAAAAAACTGAAAAATAATCAGCAAATTAAATTCTAAATACAATATAATTAAATCAATGTTCTACATTATTTTTAAAAAATGAAGAATAAAAAAAAGGTAGTTGTCAGTTATGCATACTGTGGCCACTAGCCTTAGGTGAACCAATTTTTTTTCTTGATTTTTTACTTACGTTTGATGTCTTGCCTAGGTGTTTTAATTTTACAGAATTCAGTGATTTCTTGGATGTCTTGCCCTAGGTGTTTCCATCAATTTCAGTCATTTTTCAATAGAAATTTATCACTTGCATCTTTCTTGGTGGTTCTTGATGGTATTGTAGAATTGCCTGGTGGCCACATTATGTGTAACTGACAACTACCTAAAAAAATTAATAAATACCAAAAAAGATTTCATTTTGAATAGTTTACATTAGTATTGTAGCTTAGAATAAAAATACTGCATTTAAATATTTTAACTCTTCTTGCTAATGTGCATTAATCAAAAGCAAATCACAGATGGTAGCATCGATAAAGTACTCATTTATAGGAAAGTTAATCAATAATTTGAAGAATATTTTTCTCACTCTTTTGATACAAGTATTTTTTTTGTGAAGAAATTTATTATCAGAAAACAGGGTTAAACAGATTCAGAAAAAGAACTGGAATGCATAGTATTGCAAAGCATGGGGAACTTCTAATACAAATAGAATCATTAATGAACATTAGCACCCAAAAAGTGGAAGCCCTGAAATCAATGATGTGTAAATTTTTATTAAATATGTAAGTTTATGTTTAATTTTATGTTTATAAAATATTTTCTCTAAAGTATAACCCAGAATATACAGCAATTTATTTTATACATATTTTTATATTTATATTTTTTAGTTTTTCTTTTTAAACAATTGTTTTGGATTATAACTTATTCTAAATATATGTACTTCAATGGAAACTAGAATGAATCAATGGTTATAATCAGTGGCATTCTGGGAGCAATTAATTCATTTAGAAGATTTCATAGTATGTATATGTGTGTATATTCAAATATATTTTAATCTTAAAATTAGTTTTGTATACCCATTTTAATAATTAATAAAAGCTTGCAAACATTTTTTTACATTATCTATACATGCTACTGCATTTATATTTTTTGCAACTATTTCTAATAATTTTAATAATTAAAATCAATTTAGACTGCTTTCATTATAAACAATAGGCTTCTAGCAAATGAAAGAAAAAGTAATTTTTTATTTATAAATTAAGAGAATCTTTCCTTCCCATTTTATCAATGCTGATTTTAAAACAAAAACATTGAATGTAACTTTTTTTATCTGAATGTGCATACCTATGAATATTTAATTGTTTTTAAGATTGACCTAGAAGAAATTAAATTAAACAGAAGAAACTTTAAATAAAATTTCAAAAAGACTTTTTTCATATTGTAGCTTAGAATAAAAATACTGCATTTAAATATTTTAATTATGTAAAGATTATAGGATTCAAATTATACATATGCACATACCATTTGCAAATAATATGTTGATAAAAACTGATTACAAATAAAATGCAAAAAATACAATATTTAAGAGATATTATGTTGGATCATATTACTAAGTGTTTGTAATGAGAAATAAAAAATGTTTTATTTACACTATTTGTATGCATAGCACATGAATGAAGAGCAGATGATGATAGAGTGGATGTTGTGGTTTCACTGTAATATAAATTTATACAAATAACTTTTTAGAAATTAAATTTGCTATGAATATTTGTTATCTTGAATAGAGAAATCAGTATTGGATGTAATCAAATAAGAACATTAAGAAGTTTTTAATACCTGTAATACATTTTAAATAAAAAGATTGGGGTCTGTCTTTTTCAGAAAAAAAATAATGATGTTCTCCATGATATGCTTTTCAAAAATTTGCTTCCCAAGTCCAAACCAATGAAGATGTCTTTACAGTAGTAGATCTGATATCACCACACCCAGAAATATATATATTAAGGAAAACCAAGTCCAAATGTAATATCTAGATCTGATATCACCACACCCAGAAATATATATATTAAGGAAAACCAAGTCCAAATGTAATATAACAAGCATACTAATAGCTTTAAACAAACTTTTTTCATAAATGCTGCAAGAGAAAGCATTTAAAATCTCTATCTAGAATTATTCCTATTACCAAAATGGTTACAAGCTAATGGCTTTCATCAGTGAGACACTAGGATATTCAGACACTAGATCTAAAATACAAACTCAAGCCCAGCATTTATCGAATACTTAACTATTAAGAAAAAAATCTGAAAATTTCAGACATCTGTATGTCTTCAAATCCAGCTATCTAACTTAAATAGCCACATGGAATTAAACTAACGGTGTGTCTGAATTTAGTTCATATGGCTATTTAAGTTAGATAGCTGGATTTGAAGACATATAGATGTTGAAATTTCAGATTTTCTACTAAATAGTTAAGTATTCAATAAATGCTGGGCTTGAGTTTTTATTTAATGTTTGAATATCCGAATGCCTCACTGATGAAAGCCATTAGCTTGAAACCAGTTTGGGGTTAGGGATAATTCTAGATAAAGATTTTAAATGCTTTCTCTTGTGGCGTTTATTGAAAAAGCTTCTTTAGCATGCTCATTATATATATATAATATAAGTCTTACTAAGTATTTAAAGAATACTTAGAAAAAGCTTATTTAGCATGCTCATTATATATATATAATATAAGTCTTACTAAGTATTTACTGGATTTTTTTAGCATGTCAGTTTTAAAATATAGTCTTTAAACATTAACTTTACTGAAATTACTTATTTCAAGATTTAGCAAAAGAAATTTAAGAAATCTGAATGATAAAAAATATTTTTTTCTAATAAAGCAATTTTATTTTTCTATCGATGTTATTAAGCAAATTTTTGCAATTTAATTTTTTTATGAATAAAAACAATTCACATCATTAAAAATGTTTTCAATTTTTAAGCCTAACAAATTTTTTGTAAAATAATAGATACATATGTAAAACTACCTTTAAATAACCCGCTGTTTCTCCAATAGTCCCTCATAGAGGAACAGTGAAGGAAAAGGTAATACTTACATGGCTTGCCCAATGCTGAATAGAGATGGTTTGAAGCTTTGAGCATTCACTTACCCTTATTTATTTGTTTATCAAGCTATGTAATGCTACCTGAAAGAAAAAATTCTAAAACACTGAAATATAGAAAAATGAATTTTTTTATCTAACCTGAATTCAAATTAATGTTATGAGATTGAAAGAAAAATGTATTCTTTCACCATTATGAAATTGTTTTATGTAAAATAGTTTTTTTATATTTGATATATGATTTCTATAATGCAATATGATTCCATGTATATATAAAACATCGGCTACATTATTACATAACAAAGCAAAATATTGAAATTAACTCTATAATATTTAATACATCAATATATAAATAAATAATAGTTATTCCATAAACTATCTATTATTTATTTATGTGTTTATATGTTCATGTATGAATTACTATGGAGTTAATTCAGATGTTTTTTATTATTATATATACTTTCTATAAATTAAATCTTCACTCATAATATCAAAATGTTTTAATGTTACTAAAATATTATAAAAATAAATAAATAATATAATTATTATCATTTTGTTTTTAAACTCTCATTTTTTTTTTTTTTGTAGATATCAAAATCATTTTTAAAACATAATTAACAGAAGCTTTAAAAAAAAAAAAAAAGAAGATAAGCCCTAAAGACTTTTACTTTAAAAATTAAAAGGGTTTTGAAATTTATTTATCATTTACTTTTTTTAGATATATATGTTCACGTGTATCAATGATATGAAATAGAATGGTGAGTGATGGGTCATGTGAAAGTATGTGCTCATATCCCCATATATATATAACAATTATGTAGTAAATTCTTAAAATCTATTTATATGTGTGTTTTTTAAATTTTAATGTACATGAAGTGGGCGTTTGAAAATAAATAACCATTTGAAATGCTTTTTCCATTAAGAGCTTTATAAATAAAATGAATGGGTTTTTAAACAAAATTGTGATTTATGATAATATTTTTAGAAACAATTATGTTCATAAAAAGGGAATTTTTCTTTATACACTTTTTTCTGAAAAAGACTCCAAACACAATTGAAAAGTTTAAAAGAAGGAAGAGAAAATAAATATTTGAAAATTTCTGAAGCAGACTAATGATTTATTAAATATTAATAATTATGTGTATATATATTAAATACTTAATTCATCATTTAATTTTTCTGTATTTACCATCTACTTTCTTTTGTCATGGAATCAGGAGCATAAATTTTATATTAATTTTTCAAGCTCCATCAGCTCTCAACTGTTATTTTATTACCTATATTAATGACAAATAACTTTCCAATGAAATATTATCTATATGTTAACTTGAAATGAAAAACAATATTATTTTATATGCATTTATATTAACATTAGTTGACTTGTTATATAATCTTCTGGTAATTAAATTAATATATATATAAACCAATATTATACTTCTCTAAAAACATTTAAATGATTTCATTAATAAATTTCAATTTTTTTAATGTTTAAAATTTTTCTTAAAAACATGAAAAAGTCTTATTGTCAAAAAATAGTTAATTAAAGTTTGCACAGAATCAAAATTATCCAATTTACAACTATTTTTCTTATTTTCTTCCTTACTGATAATGCTTTAAATGTGATCCCTTTTTTCTCACTTAATCAATTACTGCTACTACTGAAATTGAATCAAATCTCATTTAAATAAAACTATAATTAATATTGATTTTTTAAATTATATGTAATTACTGTGATATTAAATATATATATATTTAAACATAAGTATAATGTCTATACTAAACTCACTATAATTAGAAGTGATATGTACTCAGACTTTTAAGCTCCCTGAAGCAATGCACTCCGTATTATATAACTGATACACATGACAACATACATGTAAAAAAGATAAATGATCTCTAATATACATATTTTGTGCTGAACCAGTTCTCAGCAGTTGGTTCAGAGCACCATCTCCCAAGGATATATACAATAAGTGCTCAGTTTATATTAAGATAGCAAATTTTCAAACTTTAATGGACAATCTTCAATCTTCTCCACTCTCCAACTCTTCAGCTATTCATATCTTTGAAAATCTGATGATGGAATACTCAAAGTTCTTATTGGTCCCAATATTGACTTTGTCACTCTGATCCCTCATATAGAACCTTAATATGTTCATGTAAATACACAGAAGAAGGATGGTCAGAATACAGGCTGAATACATAATATTCAAATATAAGTATATTGTCTGTATTAACATAAATAACATTTATGCCAATGTGTGCAGCAACTAAGAAAAATAATGTTTAAAATTAGGAAAAGAAAAAAAATTAAATTAAAGATTTAAATAAGTAAAATTGAAAATAAATCTGTATTATTAGATATCTATTTAAAAATTATTAGCTTTTAACAATCAGATAATATGGTGTTACTGTAATATAATAATATATTGAATATGTATGCCTGCTTAATCCATTTCTGTTTTGGATATATTCTTTTATCTCTTAAAAAATATAAACCATTGAAATTAACTGGGATGTAATTTGTTACACAGCTTCTCTTTCCAAGTAAAAATATATTTTTTGCTGATACTTCCATGTATTCTTTATTTATCCATTTCCTTTCACCTTAATACATTTCTATTATTTATAGTAAGGTTTTAAACTTACTGCAGCATAGAAATCTGTTATTTTCTATTGTTTCTAATTTTGTTTTTATTTGCTTGGATGATTTCAAATAATCCTTCAAAAAAATTGTAAAAACATTTATAGACACATTTCTGCGTTTTTTGACTGTAGGAGTTACTCACAAACTTTCAATAATAACAATAGATATATGTGTAATTTAAAACTAACACATTATTATAGATTAATTAAAAGTACTTTACATAAAAAAACATTCTTCATTATTTTGAGCCTTTTAATGTACAACTTCACATCAAAGTTATTTTTTGTATTTTCTTGATTTACTAGATTACCCTCAGATATAGAATAGAAAATGGCTTTTTACTATAAAAATGAGAAATAGAATTTGCAATATCAGGATCTTGCATTTTAAACTGGTCATTTTATCAATATTTATTAGTTAGAATCATCTTTAATATTCAAATTTTGATAATTCAATTCAATTTAATCCACTTATAACTAGAATACAATAATTGTATTAATCAAAACAATGTTACTGAACTTTTTTGATAATAAATGAGATCTATTAAGAGCTATTTTCCATTTCAAAAAATGTCCATCATTATTGGTCTTTAACTTTTTCCATATTTTCTAATTAATGTAAATTAGTTTGCTTTATTAGTTTGGGTACTTGCTTTTTATATTGAAATGCTTTTATTCTTAATAATTATATCTTTTGTTTAATAGATTTCTTTTGCTTTAAAACTAATATCCAGTTTAAGTGGTATTCTAATGCCAAAAATATTAGTTTGCTTTATTAATTTGGTTATTTTCGTTTTATATTTGAATGCTTTTGTGATTAATAATTCTACTTTTTGTTTATAAATTTGCTTTGCGCTATAATCAATATCCAGTTTAAGTTGTGTTCTCATGTTAAATGCTTTAATATCATTTCCTTAAAAATTAAAATGAAAATGTAATAAAATAAATTAGATGTATTGAGATTAAACATTATTCATTTTAAAACTCAACATAAGTGATATTTTTCTTTACTAAAAACTATTTTGTAGCACAGTCTCCAGGTATATTAATGGCAGATTTATATATTATTAGAACAATACTAAATGGATAATATTCCATAGAATCAATGTCTCTGATCTAATAAAGCTATGCTCATAAATAAGTAAATAATCAAATAATTCATAATATCAAACAATTTTTATATGTCCTCTGACACTAATGAATAATAACAATATAACTACCAATAAATGTGATAAACACTGGAAAGAAAGATATGCCCTCTTGGGTTGACTGATCATTTTTTAAAAATAAACTTTGATATCTCAGTAGTTGATTATGAAATAAAAAACTCACTTCTTTCTTTAATAATGAAATGAAATACATTTAGTAATTTGTATCTTCAAGTTCATTCCATCTTCTTCAATCTCTAGTATCTCTTCTCCACATCATTCCAGAACACTACCTTATTTCATCTATCCATCTCATATGTCGTCTTTTCCTAGATCTTTCACAATTGCTTGGAATTCAGTTTAAGATTTTATCTGTCCATCTATTATTATCTCTTCTAGTAATTAGTCCAGCCCAACTCCAGTCTCTTAATATTTTTAATGACGTCAATAACACCTGTTTGTCCTCTCACTCATATGTTTCATTTTTTATTTCTTCTTGTTATTATTGACATGCATCTCTCCATACTTCATTGAGTTGTCTGAAGTCTTTGTATTGTATTGCTCTTTTGTTAAGTGTCCAATCTCATGTGTATTAAGTAAGAATTGGTAACACACATTTATTAGAATCCTTCCTTTTCAAACACATAGGCATATTTTCTTTTAATGGTAAGTTATTTCTACCAAAAGCACTCCAACAAAGTTTAATTCTATGATTAATTTCATCCATTATATTTCCATCATTAGTAATATGCCAAGATATTTGTAATTGTTAACTCTTCTAACTTATCATTATCAATCTTTATTTTCATATTTTGAGAGAATCCATTGAACATTGCTTAAGTATTTTTAAATTTACTTTTAGCCATACTTTCTTATTTCTATCTAGATGACAAATAATCTTAATTTACTTTTACTCTTCTTTTTATTTTAATCCACAAAATATTTGTTGCAACATTGCTGTGAAAATTTTTGGAGATATGAAGTCACCTTGTTAAACACCCTTCTTAATGTTAATCTTTCTAGTATCATTATGTAATCTAATTTTTGCTGTTTCAGTTTTATGAATATTCTTCAGAATATGACAATATCCTGGGTCTAAACCTTGATGATATAATGCTTTAATCATTGAAGAAATGTTTATAGAATCAAATGCCTTTTCATAATCTATAAATCCAAAGCATAATGACAACTCATATTCATTGGTCCTTTCTATAACTTCTCTCACTACTTGGATATGATCCACTGTACTAAAACCACTTTTAAATCTAGCTTGTTCTTTTGGTTGGTTAAAATCCAATGTTCATTGTAGATAAGTTGTAATTATTTTGATAAAAACTTTGTATAGAACTGATAAAAGACTGATAGGTCTATAATTTTTAATATCTTCTTTATCACCTTTTTAAAATATTAATATTAATACAGCATTCTTCCAATCATCCGGTACATCTTTATCATTTAGACATTTGGTATATAACTTTGCCAAAAAAATGTCTATTTCTTTACCTATTTCTGTTAAGATATCAATTATAATTCCATCATTAGCTGGAGCTTTTCTTCATACATTAAATTGCATATCTCACTTCTCCATTTAAAATTTTGAGCAATTCAGAAGATATAGTAGTTGTAGGAGGCATTTTTCCTTGTTCTTTATTGCTATATAATTCTTGATAAAACTCTTTTAAACATTTCATAATGACAATATCTTTTTTTAGTAATAGTTCCATCTTTTTCAATCAATATCAAAATGTTTTACATTCTTGAGACTTTTATTCTCTTCTATAGCTTTTCTTGCTAGTTCACAATTATACTTTCTTATATCATTTATTAACTCTTTTTTGCACCACTTTACAAAGTTTGAAATATTCAATCCTTCTTAATGCATTATTATTTTCATATTCCTTCTATTCTTCATAAATTGTCTAGTTTCAGAAGAAATTTTACTGATCCATTGCTGCTTTTTTATATCAACTATCTCTGTTATAGTTTTTAAAAGTGCAACAATTATCTTCCTACTAAATTCATTCAAATTTGACTCATGTTCAAAATCTGTTAATATTTGAAAATGATTTGCAAATTCTAATTTAAATTTATTGGAATATTTCTGAAGATTAGAAATATCAATCTACACATAAATAACAATTATTACTTTACTTTTGTCAAGCTACCAGTAAGTAAAAATATCTATTATATTTGCTAAATTTCAATGGTTCTTAAATATTTAAATTGATAATTTAGACTTTTAGGATTGTCTATTACTGAGACATGGAATTCTCTTATGAAGTATGTTATTGATACAATTAACTCTGTTTTTGAGTGCACTAAAAAAAAAAAGAAGCCTGACAATGGTCTTATTATTAGTGAATTAATTAAGAGAAAACATATGGCAAATAATAAATTAAATATGGAGCTTCATAACAAATGCAGATATTTAAAGGCAGAAGTTTAATGAATGACAAAAAATCTTAAAATGGTTAATGAATTAAAACTGCAAAGATGATTCAGATTTTCTAATTATGTTCACTTTGAGATTTTTTTGATGCAGTGAAAGCATGAAAATAACCTAAAGATCAGAAAAATAGTATCAATAATCCTATTAAATCCTTTAATAGCACTATCTTATGTGGTACAATGATATATCGAACAGATAAAATAAATTTTTTAATCATTTTTATATAATGATATAAAAATTGAGATGATGACTTTTAATAAGATATCTATTTGCATCTATTCTTCAAATTTGAATTTAAGATATCCAATTATGTGAAGTCAAAGTAGTTCTTTACACTCTTAAAAATAAAAAGACTGCAGATTATGGTGAGGTATATGAAATTTTTTTAAAATATGATGCTGATATATAAGATTCTAAATGTTATATATAGAGCCTGCAAAACAAGCTCTTAACAAGCTTTAAGAATATCCTCGAGCCCAGACCAGTTTCTGTATCTAGCATCATCAGTGAGGTGCCAGGATATTCATTAGATTAAAAATACTAGGACAAACCCAGAACTTTATCTAATGTATAACTATTGAGAATAAAATCTAAAATATTGGAATTTTTTAGGACTATGTGGACTCAAGAAATTGTGATGCCTAAACTTTATTCATCTATAAAATGTTTTGTTGTAGTGTCTATTCCTTTTATTTTTAAAAACTGAGACAATGGAAGCATAAGATTTCATGAGTCCATATATTCCTAAAAAATATCAATATTTTTAAACAAGATAGCAGTAATTAATAGGGAATATTATAATTATTTATTACAGCAAAGGTATTTTAAGATGAATAAATTGTTTCCAATCACTGATGAATGGTTACCAAGGACTTGATGTGGTTTTAGAGAATCAAGAAGTATTATAGACATGATTTTGTTGCCATGTAAATAAAAAAAGAACAAAAGAGAGAATTATATATTTATTTTATTAACTTGATGAAGGCATTTTGATCAATTAAAGGAACAGGACTTCATTGATATTATGCACTTTCCACAAGAAGGAATGAAGGAAGTGTTAAGCATTTAATATGAAAACTTGTGTTAAACAAGATGTGTCCTTGTTCCAATATTATTTTTAATTTACATGACTATGGTTTTTTGTTATAAGTTTGATGGAGAAATTTTCATTTTAAATTTATTAAAAGCAAAAACAAGAATTTCACCATATTGGATTGGATTTACAGTAGTATGCTGACTGTGCTTTTTTTTTTTTTACCATGCAAAGGATGATCTATAGAATGTACTTTATGTTGTGAATGCAAAATAAAGACCTTTAGTTAATAATTGATCTCTCAAAATATTCAATTTTTTATCAGAATTTGATGAGAAAAAAAATCTCAGTATTAATTTAGACCAATTTAAATCATATTGGTAGCTTTTTAAGAAGAAATATGGACTTAAATGTTGAGATGTAGACAGACTTTATCGTGATACAACTGCTATTAGTAAATTAAAGATATTTCATCACAAGAAAATAGCTATTGTAATAAATCAGTTATATATAAAGCTATTATTTCACCCAATTTATTGTACAAAAGTGAGACATGAACACTCTATCAATGTTTATTTAAGGATGCTCCTTATAAAATTTTAAATTGGTAATGGCAAAATTATAATACCAATCATTATGTTTTTTTCATTTGCTAGATGAAATACTATTGAGTCCACTATTGTAAAATCACTTCATTGTTTTGGACATGCAAAATGAATGAATAATATAAGGCTTTCTAAAAGAGTGTTTCATCTTGTCCTTAAGTATGGTTTTTATGGTAAAATTAGACCTTGTTTATATTACAAAAATTGTTTCAAAAACATAATAAAAAAGGACAATATAGTTTTTTTTATTGGGAAAATATGGAAAAGAATAGAATACAATGGAAAACTACAATTAACCATAGTGTTGAAGTATTTCAGAAAAATTTTCTGCAAAAGTTAAAAAAGCATTGCAAAATATCAACTAAACAAAATAATTGACTAACATATCACATATGTGGATGCATTTGTGGTTTCCAGATTGATGTGTATAGTCTTCACAAAATTCAACTTTGTTTTTTTTCTCTTGGAGTTGGAATCATGGCAATATTCTTTTGCAAGGGCTACTGTTGCTGTTGCTCATGAATGAAATTAAGTGAATTTACATGATTATGCTTCAAATGACTAAAAACATCACTAAACAATTTGCTATTGATATACATTTATAAATAAAAAAGGAAGAGTCTGTAATTATTTTATTCTAAGGCAAAGGTCTTTCAAATAGTTAATCATAAAGAATAAGAAAGAAGACAAAATCTAGTAGATGTATGGACTTTGAATCATTTTTCATCCTTGTTTTGCCTTGTAACTATAAATAACTTAAAATTACTACAGTCAGTTAATCTGATAGATTTTTTTTCATATATTAATCCACAGACATATATATATTGTGCCATTACAATTTAGTCACTAGCTAAATTTATAGTAATGTGCATGTAAGAAAATGTAAAACCAAAATCATCATCACATTTTTATATAACAATAAATGAAGCTGTAGGGCATCCAAGTTTAAACCCTTAGACAGAAAGAGAGTGGGTCAACAATTATATTCTTTATTTGTTTGTGTGTTGATAGAAAGGTAATACACACATTTAAATTATTCAATATTTAATTTTTCTGTTAAAAATCAATGTTATAATGCATATGTATAGGCAGTGTGTGTTATAAAAGCTATTTAGTTAGCCACTTTTAAATTTCAGATATTAAACATTTTAACTTTCTTTAAAACTAACCTATGCTTGATCAATTCATTCTAATGTCTTATTCTATACCTCTATTTTGCTTTTCTATAATTGTAATTGGGATTTAAAAGCTAAGGATTTAATTTTAAATATTAGGGTTATAATTACTAAGCTGGCAATTAGATTATTGTAATGACAGTTTATGAATGATTTGAAATGATAAAGTATGTGTGTACATTATATACAGAAATTTACATTTATTATATATTGAAAGGAAGAAGGGAGAAAATCTGTTGAATCAGATATCTATTTTTGTAGCAATTTTGTTTTTGTAAATGATTGTTTGTCATTTTGGGAGCTTAAGCTTGGTGGGAACTCTAATTTTGAAATTGTCTCATCTTAAGATTAAAGGAAAGAAACTCCAATTTTAGATATTACAGATATATGTGAAAAAGGAAAGAGGATTAATTCTATTTTTTTTAAGACAAAAGTGTCTGAAAAACAGGTGTGTGATTTTTTGGGTTGGTCAAAAATAGCAATTCATACTATCACTCTAATTGGGTGAGTTGACTCAAAAATTGGATATAAAAGCAGTCTGAAAAATCAGTTGAGTTATTAGATTATTGTTATTATGATTATTATTGTGAGAGAGACTTTTTAAAAATTATTGAAACTAAAGCAGACAAACATTTTTAGTTCTGCTAAATAGTTTTTTTTTAATCATTTTTTATGAAGTTTTGAATGTTGAAAATATAAGAAATGATGGGGTAGAAAAATTATATATGTGTCCCATCAAGACCTGACCATCGTGGAGCTGCAGATCATATAGGAAAGAAGTCTTGTCTGAAAAATAATATTCTACACCTTTCAACTGACCAGAGAAATAAGATGTTTTTAAATAGAAAGAAGAAAACATTCACCTGCATTCGAAGGAGATCAGAAAGATGAATTAATCTACTGATAAATATTAATCATCAAGTCCAATTAATTGTTCCAGCAACTGAGTTTAAAACCCAGGAAATTTATAAACGTGAAAGCAACTGCTGTATTTCATCCACTAAAAGAATCATGCTTGACAGAAAGAGAAGAAAAATTAATATAAAGATTTCCAAATTGTCCACTAAAGCAAATAACCTCAATAGGATCATCATCATCAAATAGTTATACACCTCAAGAAAGAGATTGTTCCAAAGTAAAACAGAAATGGTAACTGCAGAAATATAGACATTATACAAGATAAGTTTAAGCCCTTGGAAGTTCACCACAAAACAAAGGATCAGTAGTATGACTTTTTATATCTATTTTCTTTATGATATCAGAGTCTTAATAAACTTTTAGCAATAAAGTGGTATATTTTATTTAAAGAACTTTTAAAGACAATTCAGATCGATTAAAACCAATAATTTCTTACTAATAATAACCTTGAGTTTCATAAATGATTTTAAATGTATCAAAATTATTTGTTTATTAATTTACAGTCATGAAATATTAATGTATAAAATAATTTTTTGTATTATTATTTTGTTTTTAAATAATATTTTGGTTTTTATGGGAATAAAACACGCACATACATAATAATATTTTTACATGTGTATAATTGCGAGTGAATGTGAAGTAATAAGCAGTGTTAAAATATTAAATTATTTTGTTTTAAGAAAGTATAGCATTTCAGAGGTAGAAGGGAGGGGGAGAAAATGTAAAACTTACTCTTTCAATTCTACAAACATTTTTTTTTTAACATTCTGCTTACATGTTAGATTATAAGGTATGTGTGCCAATGAGTGAATATTTTTTTTTATATGAAATACTTTTCTTGTGGATGGAACATTTTAACAAATCAGTTACCCAATTTAATACAATATACTTTTGAAATACATTTACGGGAAAGGGGGAAGAATTTAAAATTTAATGTTATGATTTTAAAACAGTCGATTATGATTATTGTTGTTAATTTTCATGTAAATATAGAAATTTTTATGTATATGTTAGAAGTGCAGTAATAAATATTAGTTATGTTATTAAACGAGGCATATATATTTCATTAAGAGTAGTCTTTATCAAGATTGATCATTCATCATCAATGGTTGAATATTAGTTGTTCAAGATATGATTAAATATGCTAAGATTAACAATAATTATGAATTTCTTTATAAAAATTAGGTTTCATGATTAAGCTTAGTCCTAAAGCTGTGGTTGAAACCATTGTCATTATCATTATCATTATCATCATCATCATCAACGTTTTACATCAACGTTTTAATTAATGAGCTGTTTAAATGTTTAACGGCCATAAATAAATATTGATTTCATAGTATTTAGTGATTTCTTAGTATTATTATAACCACCATCCCCTCATCTATTTCATGCAAGGATGAGTGAATTGCCATCTTAAATCAATAGTAATCTGAGCTAGTAAAACTTATAAAAAAATATTGAAACACATTTGTTATGCTAAGATCTAAGAAATGATTTATGTCTAATGAATTCCACTTCAGTTTAAAGATGTTTTATGTTACCCAGGTGTTTACTTAAATATTAGTGCATACAGTGTTATGGGTCTAAAAATCAAAATCATACATTTTGTAAGAAATAAGGTACCAAAAGGGATTCAAACCCGGTACATGTGAAAAGGTTATTAGATATAACTGTGTCTAGATTCAGATAATCTAGTGGCGCCCTGATAGACCATATTCACTTGTTGTTCACTTAGACATGCACTTAACATCAAACCAAGAAATGAAAGTGGATAAAATCTACTGTCTGTATACCTGAGCAGATATTTTATTGAGTTACTAGTGTACTCACCTCACGTGATTTCCATATACCTGAGTTATAATAGTTGTTATTAATAATTTGTTTATAATTATTGATATTGTGATATCTTGAGGAATCTAATTATAGAAGTATGTTTCATTTAATCCAATGACCCTTAATATGATTGATAACTCAGTCTGACCTTTTTGTTTAATAGCCACTACTCAGGTTAAATAATTCTTTTCTCTTTGATATAAAATTTTTATTACAATTCTTTTTCGTTTATTAAGATAAATATTTATATTTGAATCTCTTTGATTACTTTATTTAATATACTTTAATTTTTGTTACAATGGACACCCAACTGGGGCCATGATATATTACCATATACCTGAGATAAAAGGTAGTATATAGAATGATGAGGAATGTGTAATAGAGAAGTTTTTTTCTAGTAAATTTTTTTTTTCAGTAAAAAATTTTTTTTTGTCTTACAAAATTTTCTTGGCCATACAGTCTTATTTTAGATTTGTATATGATGATGTTTAATATGATTTAATTTTTCATTGATGATGATAAAATGGGTACAACCATAAAACAGCTTGGTTTTTTTTTTTATCAATTTTGAAAGTAGATGAATATCACAACTTAAGACAAAGGTGAAATAAATAATAGAATTTTTTTGTGGAACATTAAAATGATTTATTGCCAGATAGAATAGGCATAGTAATAGTGATGAATTGTGGAATAGTAGTCTCATGTGTGTTTGGGGAGTTCATTTTGTAAAAAGTCTATGATTTTGGAGGTTGGATTGGATGGTTGATCATTGGAGTTTGGTTGGTTAGATTGCAGTTTTGATGATGAGTGGAGAGTTTTGTCATTGCCTCTAGAATGCTATGTATTCATGTAACTCATGAATTATCAAATCCAGTCACTGCTTCAACCCAATTTATAAGTTATCTTTATTTTATCATGAAGCATTTAACAGCAGTCCTGCCATGATATCAGCCTATAAGCCTCCAAGAGAGAGATCACGGCATAGTTTTCCAATCCAGTTTATATGTTATTCTTATTTTATCATGAAGCAGTTAACAGCAGTCCTGCCATGATATCAGCCTATAAGACTCCAAGACAGAGAGCAAGGCTTAGTTTTCTGTAGTCCTTAATAAGCAGGGCATTCTTTGATACTAGCCACATAAGACTCCAAGAGAGAGAGAGAGCAAGGCATAGTTTATCTATTTTAGCCCCTAAGACTTAATACTTCTTTTATTGCAACAGAGTTTGCATCATTCAATCAAGGGTTGTGGTAGTTAATAGTGATCGAATTGGGATGATCTTCTGAGTGCTCGTGATACATTGTGTGATTATAGTGCTGTGACTGAATTCTTTTATTTATCTCAAGATTGTGAACTGCTAGTCATTCTGTGGACTGTCAATATCTGTCGGATTTCTAGGAGAATGGATGAATGTATAATTTGGGCTATTGCAGACAGACATGCACTATATAGATTATGGTTGTGTAGTTCATCAAATAAGGACATTAAATTTTTTTTTGTATTTGTAATGCATGATAAGGTGAAAAGCAAACAGTTAGTTAGTCAAAGATAGGTGTCAGACAAGGAAGGGATGTGTGGGTTTTTGGTGGTCAGGAAAGCACAGGTGGGATATATATAATTTTATAACATGAGTGAACTAAATAATACAACAGAGGATGTTATGGAAGAGGAGGGTGTCCCAATTCCAGGTATCAGTGATAGTTTTTATACTGAAGAAGAGGATGGGAAGGTTTTCTTAAAACAATCACAAAAGGAAAGAGAGGAAGTAGAGGAATATGCCTCTAAAGTTAGTAGCAATAATGTCTCAAGTGTGGAAGTAGATAAGCCAGAAGTTGGCCAGACTCAGATGGCAAAGGAAACACCATCAGGGATGGAATTAAGGATAAAGCAGATGTTTAAAAGTCTAGAACAAAAGATAGAAAAAAATAATAAAAGTATGGAAAGTCTAAAAGAGGATACTAAGAGTTTAAAAGAAAATTTATTAAAGTTTCGAACAAAAGATGGAGAAAAGTACAAAAAGTATGCTAGAAGATAATAGATTCTGGAGAGAAAGTTTAAGAGAAGATGATGAAAAAGGCATAAAAAGTGTAGAAAGTTTAAAAGAAGAGGATAAGAGAAGTGAAGATGAATGAAAAGCAAAGATAGATCAATCTATTGAAAGCAACAACCGAATGTTCATGGCCTGGGAAACAGAGATCGAAAAACCTCATATAGAGAAAACTACAGAAAGTATAATAGAAGTTAGTCAGAGCTTACCAGTTTTAAAAGATAATCTGGACAGTCAGACCACTGATAATAAGGAAAATAATGTAAAGTTAGATACACTGATAGAGGATAAAGTTCCCAGAAGTAGAAAGGCCAATAGTAGCTGCAAGACCAAGTCCCCCAGTAAAGAGAGTACATGAGATGGCCAGAGAGCTGATTTGGGTAGATCATAAAGTGAAAAGAAGGAAAAGAGAGTGGGAGGAAAAACTCCATGCACCAGATGAGGTGATAAAATTAAGAGAATCTATCTCTCTGAAAAATTGAACTGCTCTGGAAAAGTCAAACATAAATTATATCTGGTACAGAGAGGCAATCTCTCTGAAAAATGTAAATGTCCAGTGTGTATCATACAGAGAATCAATCTCTCTGAAAAATTTAAATGCTCTGGAAATTTTAAATGTGCCTTATATATGGTACAAAGAGTCAACCTTTCTAGAGAGTTTAAAAATAAATTATATGTGGCCCAAAGAATCGACCTCTCTGGAAGATGTAATGAATTATATATTGTACTGAGAGTCCATCTTTCTGGAAAGTTTAAAAATAAAGCATGTATGGTATAGAGAGTCAATCTCTCTGAAAAACTTCAAGGCATATTACATATGGTACCAAGAGTCCATATTTCTAAATGGAGTTTGCAATAGGAGGTTATATAAAATAAATCCTCCGGATATGTTTTATAAATATCCAGTCAAGATGAAAAATGGAAATATTAAAAAGGGACTGGATGTACGTGTGCATTTTTATGCAGACCACCATATGATTTGAAAAGAAAAAGCCATTCCAAATTACCAAGAAAATAGGAGAGAATGCCTTTATGCTTGCTATTCTTGATGGGAATAAGGGAACCTATAATGCTAGGAGTTTGATCCCTTATACTTCAGCAGAGTAGCCTGGCAAAGATCTCCAAATAAATTACTTTAAGTTTTCTAATGAAAAGTATGATAT
Organism: Epiperipatus broadwayi; assembly: GCA_028023455.1. Classification (NCBI taxonomy): domain Eukaryota; kingdom Metazoa; phylum Onychophora; class Udeonychophora; order Euonychophora; family Peripatidae; genus Epiperipatus; species Epiperipatus broadwayi. Next base: position 5,831,097 of record JAQFVV010006263.1, on the reverse strand, counting down.
TTACCAGTAGTTATAAATTTTTTTTTATATTATTATTATTAGTGTGTTTATTATTATTAATGTATTTTATTAGTTAGGATTTTTTTTGGATATAGTTAAAACAAAGGTGCTGATGATTTTATCTGAAGGGGGGGGGAGTTGTGCCATTACAATTTAGTCACTAGCTAAATTTATAGTAATGTGCATGTAAGAAAATGTAAAACCAAAATCATCATCACATTTTTATATAACAATAAATGAAGCTGTAGGTCATCCAAGTTTAAACCCTACAAGATCCAGTTTTAAAAGCTTTAGACAGAAAGAGAGTGGGTCAACAATTATATTCTTTATTTGTTTGTGTGTTGATAGAAAGGTAATACACACATTTAAATTATTCAATATTTAATTTTTCTGTTAAAAATCAATGTTATAATGCATATGTATAGGCAGTGTGTGTTATAAAAGCTATTTAGTTAGCCACTTTTAAATTTCAGATATTAAACATTTTAACTTTCTTTAAAACTAACCTATGCTTGATAAATTCTAATGTCTTATTCTATACCTCTATTTTGCTTTTCTATAATTGTAATTGGGATTTAAAAGCTAAGGATTTAATTTTAAATATTAGGGTTATAATTACTAAGCTGGCAATTAGATTATTGTAATGACAGTTTATGAATGATTTGAAATGATAAAGTATGTGTGTACATTACATACAGATATTTACATTTATTATATATTGAAAGGAAGAAGGGAGAAAATCTGTTGAATCAGATATCTGTTTTTGTAGCAATTTTGTTTTTGTAAATGATTGTTTGTCATTTTGGGAGCTTATGCTTGGCGGGAACTCTACTTTTGAAATTGTCTCATCTTAAGATTAAAGGAAAGAAACTCCAATTTTAGATATTACAGATATAAGTGAAAAAGGAAAAAGGATTAAGTCTATTTTTTTTAAGACAAAAGTGTCTGAAAACCAGGTGTGTGATTTTTGGGTTGGTCAAAAATAGCAATTCACACTATCACTCTAATTGGGTGAGTTGACTCAAAAATCGGATATAAAAGCAGTCTGAAAAATCAGTTGAGTTATTAGATTATTGTTATTATGATTATTATTGTGAGAGAGACTTTTTAAAAATTATTGAAACTAAAGTAGATAAACATTTTTAGTTCTGCTAGATAGTTTTTTTTTAAATCATTTTTTATAAAGTTTTGAATGTTGAAAATATAAGAAATGATGGGGTAGAAAAATTATATATGTGTCTCATCAAGACCTGACCATCGTGGAGCTGCAGATCATATAGGAAAGAAAAGATGTCTTGTCTGAAAAATAATATTCTACATTTTTCAACTGACCAGAGAAATAAGATGTTTTTAAATAGAAAGAAGAAAACATTCACCTGCATTCGAAGGAGATCAGAAAGATGAATTAATCTACTGATCAATATTAATCATCAAGTCCAATTAATTGTTCCAGCAACTGAGTTTAAAACCCAGGAAATTTATAAACGTGAAAGCAACTGCTGTATTTCATCCACTAAAAGAATCATGCTTGACAGAAAGAGAAGAAAAATTAATATAAAGATTTCCAAATTGTCCACTAAAGCAAATAACCTCAATAGGATCATCATCATCAAATAGTTATACACCTCAAGAAAGAGATTGTTCCAAAGTAAAACAGAAATGGTAACTGCAGAAATATAGACATTATACAAGATAAGTTTAAGCCCTTGGAAGTTCACCACAAAACAAAGGATCAGTAATATGACTTTTTATATCTATTTTCTTTATGATATCAGAGTCTTAATAAACTTTTAGCAATAAAGTGGTATATTTTATTTAAAGAACTTTTAAAGACAATTCAGATCGATTAAAACCAATAATTTCTTACTAATAATAACCTTGAGCTTCATAAATGATTTTAAATGTATCAAAATTATTTGTTTATTAATTTACAGTCATGAAATATTAATGTATAAAATAATTTTTTGTATTATTATTTTGGTTTTAAATAATATTTTGGTTTTTATGGGAATAAAACACGCACATACATAATAATATTTTTACATGTGTATAATTGCGAGTGAATGTGAAGTAATAAGCAGTGTTAAAATATTAAATTATTTTGTTTTAAGAAAGTATAGCATTTCAGAGGTAGAAGGGAGGGGGAGAAAATGATTTAAAACTTGTTCGGTAAAACTTGCTCTTTCAATTCTACTAACATTTTTTTTTAACATTCTGCTTACATGTTAGATTATAAGGTATGTGTGCCAATGAGTGAATATTTTTTTTTATATGAAATACTTTTCTTGTGGATGGAACATTTTAACAAATCGGTTACCCAATTTAATACAATATACTTTTGAAATACATTTATGGGAAAGGGGGAAGAATTTAAAATTTAATGTTATGATTTTAAAACAGTCGATTATGATTATTGTTGTTATTGTTAATATAAATTTTCATGTAAATATAGAAATTTTTATGTATATGTTAGAAATGCAGTAATAAATATTAGTTTATGTTATTAAACGAGGTGTATATATTTCATTAAGAGTAGTCTTTATCAAGATTGATCATTCATCATCAATGGTTGAATATTAGTTGTTTAAGATATGATTAAATATGCTAAGATTAACAATAATTATGAATTTCTTTATAAAAATTAGGTTTTATGTTTAAGCTTAGTCCTAAAGCTGTGGTTGAAACCATTGTCATTATCATTATCATTATCGTCATCAACATCATCATCAACGTTTTAATTAATGAGCTGTTTAAATGTTTAACGGCCATAAATAAATATTGATTTCATAGTATTTAGTGATTTCTTAGTATTATTATAACCACCATCCCCTCATCTATTTCATGCAAGGATGAGTGAATTGCCATCTTAAATCAATAGTAATCTGAGCTAGTAAAACTTATAAAAAAATATTGAAACACATTTGTTATGCTAAGATCTAAGAAATGATTTATGTCTAATGAATTCCACTTCAGTTTAAAGATGTTTTATGTTACCCAGGTGTTTACTTAAATATTAGTGCATACAGTGTTATGGGTCTAAAAATCAAAATCATACATTTTGTAAGAAATAAGGTACCAAAAGGGATTCAAACCTGGTACATGTGAAAAGGTTATTAGATATAACTGTGTCTAGATTCAGATAATCTAGTGGCGCCCTGATAGACCATATTCACTTGTTGTTCACTTAGACATGCACTTAAGATCAAACCAAGAAATGAAAGTGGATAAAATCTACTGTCTGTATACCTGAGCAGATATTTTATTGAGTTACTAGTGTACTGACCTCACGTGATTTCCATATACCTGAGTTATAATAGTTGTTATTAATAATTTGTTTATAATTATTGATATTGTGATATCCTGAGGAATCTAATTATAGAAGTATGTTTCATTTAATCCAATGACCCTTAATATGATTGATAACTCAGTCTGACCTTTTTGTTTAATCCCTTAAACCGCTAATTATATTATTGGTTGTATCAGGTAAAAATCAAATCTTTTAATTGGCCAACTCCCAAACTGAAGACAAAGCCTATTGTTAAAACATATTCGCCTATAATATTAAATTCAACTCAGATACGTTTATAAAAAGTATATTACTAATTTTTCAGGTTATGAAAGAGAACAAAAGTTCTTTCAAAAATAAATTGCTATTTATTTATTATAAAATATATTCAATTTTGGCAAATTTAAAGCGAATGTCTAAACAAAAAAGTGCTGACGCAAACGCTTTTTTTCAATTTTACGTTATGGAAAAGTAAAGATTTCTTTTTGCTAAATCTTAAATATTTTTACTAAAATCTTCAATATTTTTCGAAAATAATTTTTTTTTTTTAGTGTATTTTTTAAAAAACTATTTTAATTTCTCAAATTATATTTTTTTAATACTTAAATTACATTTGAAATGAAAATCTCAGCGTTTTTCTTTATTTTCTTTGATCAGGCAGTTTCTTTGTTCTTTCCAGCCAATCAGAATGTCTTTTTCGGCTGAGAGCTGGCTGACAGCCAATCACCGACAAGGTTCTTTCTTTGTTTAGTTTTAAATGCGGTTTTTTTGATTTTTTACTTGTAAAATAATTCGGAAGAGGGCCTACAGAACTTTTAAAAACCTAATCAATAACTGTCAAACGAATATTTTAGCATTAAAACTAGCAGAATTAGAGTGATGTCAGATGTTGACGAGAGGCCTCGTAAGAGGCGGGAAAAGGGTTAATAGCCACTACTCAGGTTAAATAATTCTTTTCTCTTTGATATAAAATTTTTATTACAATTCTTTTTCATTTATTAAGATAAATATTTATATTTGAATCTTTTCTTAATTATTTAATACATTTAGATCATTTGGTCATCTTTATCAAGTCACAATGAATATTGGAATATTTGAGACTTTAATAATATTTCTTTTGAGCCTATTTTAATTTTGTTACAATATACAGAGATGTGTTCATGCATGTAATATATAATAAATTTATATTCAACAATGATTGGTGTAAATAAAACTGCATTACAGATACTGTTTTGTTTTCATACTTCCACTCTAATCTGGCTGGACATCAATGTGTTTCAATACCCACTCTATATGTCCTTTAAACATATAGACAAAGACATATGAAAAAGGAAATGATACCCAAGACACATTTTTGGAACAACTTTTCATTATCAATTGACCCAAATCATTCATCATTATAATTCAGTATTTGTCTGTAGTGTGACATTATTTGAACATATTCATTTTTGATATCAATTTGAAAAAATATATTAAAGATTATTACTAATTGTTTCACACTTGTAAATTAAATTGTAGCAATGTGTTATGGATAAATAATAAAAACTGTGATGATAATCAAAACGTGTATGATCAAAGATTTGGGCCAAACAAAAATGCATCTTGAAACTCACTTGCTTTTTTACATCTTTATCCATATGTTTTAACAGAGCCTATATTATTATTAACACTTTTCTTTATTACTTTTTACAGTTATTATATCAATTATATTATATTATTATAATTATATTATTGAGTTTTTAAATTTTATTGTATATTAAATATGTATTGCATGTGTAGAAAAAGTGGGAAGATTTAAATGAATAATATTTGTTCTGGGATTTAATAATTGAATTTAAAATTATATCTGAGCTAAAAAAAATTAAACAGTTTATTGTCTAAAAGTTATTAACATATTTATTCCAGCTGTTATCATCAAAAATGAATGTCTGAGTATAGTTCCATTTGTAAAATGAATTATGTCATATTTCATTGTCATATTGTGGTTTATTACTCATTTTTTCTCCCATGGTATGTTTTTTTTAAATCTAACTCTTCTGTTACAACTTTTATTTTTCATTTGAGCAGAATTTTTATCTTTTCTGAATGATTAATCAAAGATTCTAGTGTACCTCTTTTTTTTTTATCAGAAGTTTAGTAAACTTTTTACTTTTATTCAAAACTTTTTTATTTCATATTCTTTCAGCCAATACAACTTTCAGCATTGATTTCCAGTGCACAACTCAAAATTTATAAATCCTTTAATCTAAATAAAGAGCATACTAATAGCTCAAACAAGTTTTATCGATAAATGCCACAAGAAAAAGCATTTAAAATCTCTATCTAGAAATTATTCTCAGCCCCAGCCCAGTTTCTAGCTATTGGCTTTCCTCAGTGAGGTGCTAGGATATCTCAGACACTAGATCCAAATTAGCAACTCAGTTTTGCTTTTAAGTTTTAAGTGATGTTATATTGCTAAGGCTATTAATATATGCTATGGCTGAAGATTTCTCAGCCCTATATAGCTATTTAAGTTAGATAGCTGGATTTGAAGACATATAGGTGTCTGAAATTTTCAGATTTTCTACTTAAAGGTTAACTATCAGAAAAGTGCTGGCTGACAGTTGGTAATTTGGATCTAGTGTCTGAAATATCCTAGTGCCTCACCGAGGACTAGAAACCATTTTGGGGCTGGAGATAATTTCTAGTTAGAGATGTTAACTGCTTTCTTTTGTGGCATTTATTGACAAAGCTTGTTAAAGCTATTAGCATGCTCTTTATTTAGTTTATAATTATAAGCTTATCAAATTAAGTCACATGATGTATGACTATTTATTTACTCTTATAGTTTTGCTTTTAAGTCTTAAGCAATGTTATATTGCTAAGGCTATTAATATATGGTATGGCTGAAAATTTCTCAGCCCCATATATATCTATTTAAATTAGATAGCTGGATTTGAAGACATATAGGTGTCTGAAAAATTCAGATTTTTTTACTTAAAAGTTAACTATCATATAAGTGCTGGCTTTCAGTTGGTAATTTGGATCTAGTGTCTGAAATATCCTGGCACCTCACTTACCGAAAGTTAATTTCTAGATAGAGATTTTAAATGCTTTCTTTTGTGGCATTTATTGATAAAGCTTGTTAGAGCTATTAGCTTGCTCTTTATTTAGTTTATAATTATAAGCTTATCAAATTAAGTCATGTGATGTATGACTTTATTTATTTACTATTACAGTTTGCTTTTAAATCTTATTATTTACTTACTATAATTGCTTTTAAGTTTAAAATAATGTTATATTGCTAAGGCTATTAATATATGGTATGCCTAAAGATTTCTCAGCCCTATATAATTATTTAAGTTAGATAGCTGGATTTGAAGACATATTGGTATCCAGATTTTCTACTTAAAAGTTAACTAACAGATAACTGATGACTTTGAGTTGGTAATTTAGATCTAGGGTCTGAATTGTTCTAGTGCCTAGCTAGAAACCGGTCTGGGTTGAGGATAATTTCTAGATAGAGATTTTAAATGCTTTCTCTTGCAGCAATTATAGTTAAAGCCTGTTAAAGCTATTAGCATGCTCTTTATTTAGTTTTTAAGTACAAACCTATCAAATTAAGTCATGTGATGCACGGCTTTATTTATTTACTATTATAAATCCTTTATTTATACTTTAAAAAAAAAAAAATATTGTTTTCTACTGTGTTAAGTCCATGAAGCAAATAATTATTAATCTTTTATATAAGGCTACTTGAATATAGTATTAGCATTTAATATATCTCAAATAAATAATGACTAAGTAGTTGCGATGTATCAGACCACATATATACATAAATGTCATTACAGAGATTAAATATATTGTTACTTACGATTCTCTTAAAGTTATAAAATATAGATAAATAATAATAAGAGTCCGTACGATTTGCTATACTCCCTATATCTGCTTTTTTTATCTGCAGTAGTGGCAAGCCATTTCGGTTGAGTCATTTCTCTTACGTCTGTTATAGATCACATTTATTTTTATCTGTAAAATAAGGCCTTTCGGTCTCACAAAAGATTTTTTAAAAAATATGTTCCAGACTTGAATCCCTCTGGTTATCATTCTTTCATTAGGAAGAGATTAATTTAATCTCATTGGTAAACAAATAACTTTATTATAAAAATTCTTCACTAAGTAATCCTATTAATAGTTCTTAGTTAATTAGTTGTGTTTTTTTTTAATTTGTAAATTATTTACGATATTTATATATAATAGATGAAATACACAGGCTTATATGTAACACTTTTATTTATTATGGTTTTGTCATATACGCAAGCACGCACACGTAGCAGTTGTTTTATTATCATTTTCCAACTCTTAATGAAATCTTTTTTATATTACTGTTGAGTTAGTTTCCGTATACTGTATAATAAAAATGAAAACAAAACTTATAAACAAAATGCTATTAATAATTTAATATATATATAGTGTATGTATATTTATGTATGAGCGTGTGCTTTTGCACGTGGGCAGAGTGTTCTAGATTTACCGTATTACGATTTTTTATTCCAAAACAAAAACAAATAACAATTTAAAAATAGAACAGAACTTTGTAATATATATATAATTTTCTTGTGGAAGTCAATTAGTAATCCTTTTCTGTGATTAGAATAATAATATCAATTAGAATTCCAAAGTTATGCTGCAGAATGTCAGAATCAATCAATGATTCACCTAACTTATTAATGAACGATTGTTATTCCTGACTCGCTCTTTTAAAAGATTAGAATGCTTAGATATTTTAAAATGCCAATCAGCCGTTCTGTGGGAAACAAACTTGAGTATTATAAAAGTAAATTTAGAATTGTATAACTTTTAAACAAACTTGGAATTTTGATAATTACAATATATTATACATCTCAGGAGCAAAACAGACAAAAAACAAACATGGTAATGAAGAAGTAGAAACAATTTTCTGCATCACTTTTAATTTGTTGTTAGCTTCAATTCAGTATATAGATTCTGTTATATTAGTAACCTAATGCAATTTAAATTTTTATGAATTATTTTATTCACACACATATTAACACATATTTGTGTTATAAGAATATTTAGTACCGATTTATAATGAGTTATCTGCCATTTTGGTTTCTAAGGGAGCCACATGACAGATTGAGTTTAAAATGGATGGTCAAGTTTTTATATAAAAGATGCAAAAAGCAAAATGAAAATGTTTGGTAGGTTGCAGTTTATGGATAATAAAAGAATAGCCAAATAGTATTTAATTGGGTTATGAGTAAAGGACAGGTCAGCACGACTGCCTTACAAGCAGTTGCCCAGGTTGCGGGTTCGCGTCCCGGCCAATGTTATGACACTTGAAGAAAAAAAAGATGGGTGAGAAAGGTAATGCAGTATGCAGAAGATTTGGATAGAGACTTTATATTGATATACTTGTACAAAAGGTGGGGTGTTTGTGTTAGAAGGATTGCTGAATGTTATATTGGTAAGAAATGGGATAAAAGAATAGTTGTATTAATAAATAATAGGGAGTTGGAGAGATGGAGAACTAGTATGGAGAGTAAAAAGAGTTTAAATATATATAGAAGTAAATGGAACATTGGGTGCAAGTTAATGTATAATGATAGCAAGGAAAGTAGTTTATTGTTTAAGGCTCGAACAGGATCTTTAACAACAAGAGTATATACACATAAATGGAAAAATATAGGTGATTTAGTCTGCTAGTTGTGTAAGGAAGGCATAGAAAATAGTAGGCATCTGTTAATTGAATGTAAATGCTTGAAAGCAGAAAAGGTACAAATAATGAAGTTGTGTAAGAATAAATATGAACAAAGTGATTATACAGAAAGTGGGTTATTGGTTTTTATGCTGGGTTTGGGGAAAGATAAAGGGGATTTAGATATGAAGGCCATGAAGTTGACAAAGATTATGTTGTGGAAATGGGATGGTACAGAGTATGGGAAAATTTAGGGTGGGGGATGGAAAGAGAAAGTAATGTGGCTAACAAGTTTTTCTGGGCATAGTTGCTGAAAGATTCCTGACTCCATTTAAGGAGAAGTCGCAGTGCATCACATCAACAACTTCATTTAATTGATGAAACAGATTTTGGTACTAATTTAGAATGTGCTCTTTGCTATTTCGGTCTTTAAGGGAAGCTCCAACCAATAAAGCATTTCAGGTAATATTCCATCCTCTGTCAATATTTGTCCAATACCGTTTAAAAATCTCAATTTCTATCAGAAATTTAAAAAAAAAAGACAAATATGCAAGCTTCATAGAAGTAAGTACAATCAAAAAAATTAAAAAAACAATATTTAGTAAATATTAGTAATTAGCGAATATGTCAATGAAAAAAATTCCAATGTATAATCACATGATCAAAAGAATTCAAATTACTACCATAATCAAATATGAAAAAACAATATTTAGCAATTATTATTAATAAATAGGCACAAAAACGTTAGTGGAATCACATGACCAAACAAAAAAGCTCAAATACCTCTAGAAAAAAAAACATTAAACATGGTAATAATTAGAAAATGACCAAACAAATTAGCAAAAACAATATTTAGCAAATATTAGTAATTAGCAGATATATTAATGAAAAAAATAATTTTTCTGAAATAAAAAATTACTAGATTAATCTATAATAATTTAAAATACTTCTCCCAAAAAAATGTAATAGCATATAAAAGTGATTTACCCACTGAGGAAGAAGCTATAAGTATAAACAAAAAAAAATCAAATCACTTTAGGCCTAGTACTTTCGCAATTTTCTGTCATATTCATTTTGGGAGAAGTATTTTAAATTATTATTACAGATATGAATAATATTAAAGAGAAATTCCGTCTACGGTTAGGAATATCTATTAGATTATCCCAGCAGAGACTTGAGTTTTTATTAAAATGCAGAGATTGCTTTATTGTTCCAAATTGCTGTAATTTAAAAATTGATAGATCAATACATAATCATGACAAAATTACTAAACAACTACAAATGCAGCTCCTCAGTTTTATTATTAAAGGGTGCAAGTGTGCACTGAAGAAAGAAAATAAAAGATGGAGAAGGATTATTGCAAATGAAATCCTGCCCCCATGGATAATAAGAAAATTTGACATCTCTGAAAGAAAGTTTGCTGGTAGGTTCGAGCACAAAATAAGTTTCTTGGCAAAAATCAAAATATTAATATTTATACAGTGAAAGAGAACTACGTCAATAGAGCTGTTGTTACTCCTCCAGCGGAAACAAAAACAGTTTTTTCATTGGGACCTATATTTGTTGGAGGGCAATGGAAACTCCCAAAACTGGAGTTAATCGCAGACACAGAATCAAGTCTGTTAAACAATCCTCAGAGAGACAACATTATTTCCAATATTGTTAAATCTATATGACATAAACAAATGTATGTGAGATTTGACAGCTGAAATAACATTAAAAAAAACTAAACACTTCTTAAAAAACAACATTATATGTATAAAAGAAGACAAAGGCAATATATTTGTACTCTTAGATTATAAAGATTATAAAGAAAAAATGATGACTCAAATCATAAAGTTAAAATTCAATTTGGTAGAAAATTTTAACAACAATCTTAATAGAGAGAAATTTATCACCTCAATTCTCAGAGCTAACAAAGACAAAGGTATATCAAAAGTGGAATATTACAGAATTTATCCATATGCTACCAGGCCACCAAGAATGTTTGCCAACTGAAAGCTATATAAACCTGGAGAGCCTTTAAGACTAATGCTAGATTTTGGAGGAGTGCATTTCTTTGAAATGGCTACACTGGTAAACCAATGATTGGTTGATAGTGTAGGTTTTGGTGACTTCACAATTAAGTCTTCCTTTGAGTTTGTTAGAAAAATTAAGAATACATTAATAGACCAAAATTTTGAAATTGCAGCCATGGAAGTGACAGAATTATACGGATTGATTAACAGGAAGTGGTCGATTGATATCGTTCATAAAGAATTAATAAATAATCATTGTCCAAATGAGCGCATGAACTTTATATTAGCTTTCCTTAATTGGTTAGACAATAACATTTTTACAACTTTTGAGGGTGGATGGTATGATATGAGAGACAGTTGGCCAATGGGTCTCCACTTAAGTGAAGTAATTTCTAGCATATTTTTAAACTTTTTCGAAAAACAAATCATTTCTAAATACATCTCTAACACTTCTGGACTAATTTATTCACATTAGGTGGATGATGTGTTTATTGCAGTTCCAAAAGATGTAATCACCAACATTAAAAATGAATTACAACTGCAAACTAAATTAATTATAAACACCACTTGGGAAAACGAATTGCAGAAGCTAAAATATTTGGATTTGCTTGTCCATAGAGAAGGCAGAGCTCTGCATTATAGCATGATTGTTAAGCCTCTTGAAGTCAGAGGTTTTGCCCACCCAAACTCCAATTCACCTACAGCACACAAATTTGCAGGTTTAAATGCGTTTTTATTTAGGAATCAAAATTTGTGTAAATTTGAAGCTGATAGGAAGACAAATATTGCAGGCTATATCAAAGATTTATTAAGTGTCAGCTTCAGCTACAGATTAATTACAAAGAAAATAGATCAATTTTACAAAAAAACAATAACTAACCAAATAATTAAAGATAAACCTCAAATTATCCTCCCTTATATCCCCAAATTATCACAACAGTTTATAAAGACTTTAGCTGGTGAATTTAAGGTTGGCTTCCACACTCCCCCTAATACTAACAGACTAATTAATAATTCGAAGGACAGAATGGATCCATCTCGGACACCCCAGGTCGTATATAGTATTTCATGCCCTCAGGCTGGATGCAGTGCCATATACTAAGGGGAAACCAAGGCCACTGTTCATAATAGAGCTGCTCAACACATGTATATGAATAGAAGAGCAAAAAGAATAATGATAACTTCTCAATATTTTTTGAACATGAGAAGCAGGCTGGACATGCATTTGAACCCTGCAACCCCAAGATAGTATGTTCCGAAGCCAGTGATTGCAAAAGAAAAATCAAGGAGGCGTATTTTATTATCAGTGATAACAATGCCATAAATAGACGTGATACATGTTTTTCTATTTTGAGAAAATGGACAAATTAATTTGCATTTGCATATTTTATTATTTTATAACATTACATCAATGTTTATAACTTATTTTTGCCATGAATATGAGGGAAAACCTCGAAAGTACTAGGCCTAAATTGATTTGATTTTTTTTTGTGGTTTATACTTATAGCTTCTTCTTCAGCGGGTAAATTGCTTTTATATGCTAGATTAATCTATGAAAAAATGAAACATGCTTATGGCTGTAGAATAGAATTTGATATTTCATCTAAATTATTTTTTAAATGGTTTTTATTTTATGGAGCTCATCAATAAATAGATATCTGTAATTATCAAATATTAAATTAAAAACATTATGGTTATTTTGTTAAACATAAAAATTAAGAACTTTTGCAAAAAAATGCAGGGATAGAAAATTTTAAAAACAATAGTTTAGCATACAAATAATATTTCATAAAAAAAAAAACCAAAAACAAATTAAGGAACATAAGCCACACATAATATATATTAAAATTAATTTTAGAACTGATAACTGAAACTATAAAAACATATTATACATGATTAAAAAACAAAAGACAATTGTTTAGAAAATATTTGACCAAAAAAAATATTTTTATCTATTAACAAAACATAAGTCACACATAATAAATAAAATAAAAACATATTACAAAAATATATTTTATTACCTCAAAGCATATAAATTTATGTTATATTGCCAAACACATGAAGAATTGAAAAATGAGGTAAAAAATTCAGAGATCAACCTTACATCCACGGGAGTTAAACATTGATCTGAATGACTTGGTCTAACTATTTATATTAAGGGGGTAACAAAAAAAATTAAAGAAGGAAAAAATAACACTATTTATCTAATAACCCATGCAGATAGATAGGTAGATATATAAATAGATAGATAATGGATGAGTTTTTGGCTAAATATTTAAATGGAGGGCTATGCATAAATAAATAGGTAAAAAATCAGATAGATAGATAGATAGATAGATAGATAGATAGATAGATAGATAGATAGATAGATAGATAGATAGATAGATAGATAGATAGATAGATAGATAGATAGATAGATAGATAGATAGATAGATAGATAGATAGATAGATAGATAGATAGATGATAGATAGATAGATAGATAGATAGATAGATAGATAGATAGATAGATAGGTAGGTAGATAGATAGATAGATAGATAGATAGATAGATAGATAGATAGATAGATAGATAGATAGATAGATAGATAGATAGATAGATAGATAGATAGATAGATAGATAGGTAGGTAGGTAGGTAGGTAGGCAGGCAGGCAGGCAGGCAGGCAGGTAGGTAGGTAGGTAGGTAGATAGGTAGGTAGCTAGATAGGTAGATAGGTAGATACAAATAAATAAGCATGTAGTAGATCAGTAGTTAGACAGATAGATAGACAGTGGATACGTTATTGTCTAAATAGTTAAATGGATGGATAGATGCATAAATACATAGATAAAAAACCAGATAAATAAATGGACATCTATAGATAAACATATAGAGAGATAGGTAGATAGATAGATAAATAAACAAATAGAGTGATAGTAAATAAATAAATATATATAGAGACCAATAAAAAAGAGATAAATGGATAGCTAGATAAACAGATAAAGAGACAGGTAAAAGATAAATAGATTGATAGATAAAGAAACAGAGAGACAAGTAAAATATAGATTGATAAATAATTATTAAGTTGATAGATAGGTAATAATTGAATAAATGAGTGGGTGATTAGGCAGTTAAAGAGATGAATGGTATTAGTTTTTCCTCACTTTAATTTTTTTTATTACTGACTTAATATAAAACGTTTGGCCAAGTCATTAAGGTCAAAGATGAACTCCTGTGAATGTAAGACTGACCCATTTGCATTTTTTATCTCCATTTTATTGTACTCCATGTATTTAGCAATGGGATGTAACTTTGCACATTTCGAAATAATAAGAGATATATTTTTGTACTATGTTTTTATAGTTTTATTTATTATGCAATATTTTTTGGTCAAATATTTGATAAGCTATTGTTTTTGTTTTTTTTTTGATCATGTATAATATGATTTTGTAGTTTTATTTATTAAATGTAAAATTAATTTTAATACATATTATGCATGACTAATATTCCTTAATTTATTTATTTTTTTTATGAAATATTATTTTCTAAACTACTGTCTTTGAAATTTTTCATTGCCTGATTTTTTTGTCCTGTAAAAGTTATTATTTTTGTTATGTTTAGCAAAATGTCCATAATATTTTATTTTAATATTTAATATTACAAATAACATCTATTTATTGATGAGGACCATAAAATAAATACCATTTAAGAAAATATTTTTGATGAAATAACAAATGCTATTCTATAGCCATAAGCATGTTTTATTCTTTCATAGGTTAGTTTAATATTTTTTATGCTGGCAATTTTTTGCTAAATATTGTTTTGCTAATTTTTTTGATCAATTCCTAATTACTAATATGTTTGATATTTTGATTTTTATAAATATTTCTGTTTTTTTTTTGTTTTAATCACATTATTATATTAAAATTTTTGTTGTCAATTACTAATAATAGTTGCTAAATATTGTTTTTTTATATTTGATTGTGGTGGGAATTTGATTTTTTTGTTCACATGATTAGATTGGTGGAAATTTGTGTTTTTTTTTTTCATTGATATATTTGCTAATTATTAATATTTGCTAAGTATTGTTTTTGAAATTTTGATTTTTTTATTGCACTTAATTCAATGAAATTTGTATGTTTTTTATTTATTTCCAATGAAAATTGTAATTTTTTAATTATATTGGGCAAAATAACTGGAACACTCTATTAATGGAAAATGGGATATTATCTGACATCCTTCATCCCTTGATTGTCCTAGAAATAGTTTTGAGACTTCCACTAGAAACCAAAATAGTAGAAAGCACATTCTAAATTGGTACCAAAATATATTTCATGAAATAAATAAATCTTTTGAACTCAATCTGTCATGTGAGTGGCTAAATATCATATGACTTCTTAAGCAATAATTTTTCTTATTAAATTATTATTATTGTCTACTATTTTCAATCAAATAAAACATTTATTTGTAATTTATTTGTTATTTTACATAGTTGCCTTTATAACTTTTACATGGATTACATCTTAGTATTCGTCTATATAATACTACTAGTAAATATAATTAAATATTGTACACATAATACAGATAATACAGAGCATACCAATAGCTCAAAAAAACTTTTAATTGATAAGTGTGGTATGAGAAAATATTTGAAATCTCTATCCAGAACCTTACCATATCCAGACCAACTGGTTTTGAGCTTATGGCTCACGTCAGTGGAGAGCTAGAATATTCGGAGACTAGATCTAAAATATCAACTCAAAACCCAGTTTCTACTTAAATTTTATGAATGAAATAAGTGCTGGGTTTTGAATTGATATTTTAGATCTAGTGTCCAAATATTCTAGCTCTCCACTGATGTGAGCCATAAGCTCGAAACGAGTTGGTATGAAGATGGGAAGGTTCTGGATAGAGATTTTAAATATTTTCTCATACTGCACTTATCAATTAAGAGCTTGTTTGAGCTATTGGTACACTCTCTGTATTACATTTTTGTAAATACAAGCTTATAAAAGTAATGTCACATTATATATGACTTGCTTTTTTGATTATTATTAAATATAATAGTTATTTAATTATATATTTATTAAGATATAACTGTTTATTAATTATTATTCATGTATCGGTATTTGTTATTTTGAATGAATCAAATATTAATTCTGATAAATTCTGAAATTAACAAAATCACAATCATAGGTCATTTGGGGATGAATTTAGTATGAGAAAAAAATGTATTGCAAATAATAAAAAGTAGTAATAATATAATACAGATTCAAGTCTAGATTTGTGTTACTAATACTATAATAATAATAATAATAATAATAATAATAATAATAATAATAATAATAATAATAATAATAATGATGATGATGATGATGATGATGATGATGATGATGATGATGATGATAATTAAAGAGCTTAAATGAATGTGTGTTGTCATTTATAAAAAAATGTAAATTGAAATGCTTGTGACAAAAAGCCATTATTATCCATTAAGATATGAATGATTTTTGGAAATGATATACAAAGTATACTCTTACACTTTTATGCTTTTATTACTTTAGGCATATTCTAAGAGTTCTTAAAGTTTTTTAAAATGACTATATTTATCTCCATTAATATAAGGAATAGACAAAATTAAAAATGGTTAATCTTAAAAAACTACTATAGTGTAAGAAAAAACAATTGAGATCAACAGTTTAAATTTGTATACTTTATATTTATATAGATTGCAGCTTGTAATAACAGGATATCTGGCTGCTATGCTAACTGCTTGGTACTTGACTGTGGGAAGAAAAATGGAGGGAAAAATCATTTCCATCGAGTTTAGGACCTTTTGCCAAGTAGTTAGGGCATAGCTATCCCATCTAATCATCCAAAATTGATCAGTAATTGGGTATCTATTTTTTTTAGCTAGATCTAAAATAATAATTTAAAAAATCAAATTTTTACTACTTATATTTATATGGCTGATAATATTTTCTTCTTCACTGTTTTTTTATGGAGGAGGAATGGAGAATAATAGACAAACCTTTATCTTGCAGTGGTCTGTTTAAAAATTTGTTTTATGTTTATCTAATAGTAGTTAATTGTGCAAATTATTTGAGTTTTTTAAATATGTAAAGTTATTTCATATCTATTTGTTAAATAAATTGACATCATTAAATATATATATACAATTTTTACTTTACAATTATTTTGTTAAAGTTTAAGTTAAAAAATCTTTAAAAAAAAAACACACTATAATTTAAAATCTAAAAAAAAAATGGTAAGTTTATATTGCTCTTTAATCAGAAATAAGTTGCAAGCTTCTTTTGCGTTTTAAGAAGCTCGGAAATGTAAACTACCTCTGATAATTAATCGTTCGTCGGGAGAAAACATTTTGAAACGAAATATATAATAACAATTTGTAATAAAAGAGTTGCAATAACTTAGATTTAAAAATCTAAAAAATAATTACGTTGGAATATTTTTCTAGTTTAAATATTAAAATGTTTTTTTTTTTTTTTTTTAAGAATTCAACATAAGTTTAATAAAAATAAGAGCTACAATAAACTAACATTTAAAATGTAGAGTAAAAGAAATTATTCAACACATAAAAAAATAAATTACGGAAATGAATATTAGAAGTAGTTGAAAGTTACAGAAAATATTTCGGAATCCAATTATCAGTAAATCGATACAAATGGTCGTCAATATAAAACAAGTAAGATATGGACCCCCAAAAAGCATTTGTTGTTTGATAATAATCTTTACTAACGTTTATGTCTTTATTTCAAGCTCTATCATTGAAACTAATGTTTAGAAAAGTTTTGGCTTTTATTTAGCCATTTGATCATCTTTTATCAAACATCATCATCATCATCATGCATAATTACGAATAGCGTAATGGGATTAATATTTTTCCCATTGTTTTTTTAAGTACTTTTTTTTGCAGAAATTTTTCTACAAAAAGCAGCAAGCTGTTTTTTAGTAATATACTTCTTCTATTTGACACCATTTTAACTGCTGAAAGCAGGCACTGAACATGCAAATGTGTTAGCTAATTGCTAAGTTAATCTACATAAAAACTTGTTATTTGCAATTTTTCTACATTCATTTATAATCTATTACTAACTTTACATCATAAATAAAATTTTAGATGAAATGTTAAAAAAATTAAGATGTTGTTCTGAGTCAAATATACATTATAATTAGATTTTGTCTCCCTCCCTCCCCTGTATACAATGATTAATTTTCTTTTTGATTGCTGGATTGATCTTTGTCATCTGGAAGCAATTTTCATTTATATTGATCTGCTTGCTACATGATGATATTAATTGTATTATGAATCCATTATTTGTTCTAAAAAAATTCAATATTTTTTTTTTACAAGTCCTTTTAAGTTGCTGCAATTGTTAAGTTCAACTTATGCCTGCTGTGAATGGATAAACCAATCGTAAAATTATCATGAGTTTTCGTTTATATTACAAGAGAAAGAACAAAAAAACTTTTTCTTAGTGAAAAATAGAAACTGTTTCAATGTAACTGATCTGATAAAATTGTTTGAGAGCTTGGTCACAGTAAATGATTTTTATTGCAATTATTTGGGGTTTTAGGGTTTATTATTTTATTGGTACTTTCTATGTCATAAAACTTTATTCTAAACATCACATGATCACTATCTCATACTAGCACATAATTGTTTTGAATTGTTTAATAACAATTATGTGCTAGTATGAGATAGTGATCATGTGATGTTTAGTGGTTTAACACCAATCCTGCCTAATAGGATAGTGGTGGCTATGGTTGTTAAAGAGCCAAAGACACCAAAATGTATGGGTGCCGAATTGAGTTCAGACCCATATGACTATATAAGCTATTGAGCTTGGATTAAAAATATTAATTGTGTTTTCAATTTCATTCTCATAGTTTTGTAGTTAAATAGAGTTAAAAGGTGGGTGCTGGAGGGTTGCATTAGATCCTAAGATCTAGGTGCAGTGCTCTCAGATCCAAGGCTCCTCACTGATGAAGTCCACAAGCCAGAAACTAGTCTGGGGATATTGGGTGAGTAGGCACTAGATAGGGATTTTATGCACAAGCCTTCTGGCATCTATTGATTGCTCTTGTTAGCACAAGATGGCAGTACTATATGGAGAGTTTTGCTTTGTTTTGAATTGTTTTTAAAACTTCATTCTGTTATCTTGGTTTACTAGTATACCTGGATATTTTGATTACAAAGATGTTATTTGATGGTAGAGTTTAATCATTAATTAACATAACCAAAATTGCTTAAATCATCACAAAAATAATATTAGAGTTTATTAAAAGTCTTATTATAGATTGTGAACTCTAATACAATAGATTGAATGATTTTTTATTATATCATCACAGAATTCTTTTAAACCATATGTTATTGCTGATTTTTAATGTTTTGTTGCATAAACTATCTTCATTTTTTCTGATTATTTAAAGGAATTTGTATAATTTGAAACAATCTCATAGAGAAATAAATCTGTTCATCAAAAGTCAGCTGTAAAAAAAAAAAAGGAAGATGTTTGACATCACAGTAAGCTTCTAGAATAAAAAAAAAACCCACTTAATCTTTTTTTCTCATTCAAGCAAAAACTTAATATATAGTGGTTAGTATTTTTTCATGTCATGCCATGGTGTTCAGTTTAGTTGCCTGAACTTTGGAAATGTTTTAACTTCCCAAGAGAGCACAGGATTTTTATTAGTAAACCATCCCAGTCCAACTCAGTACAATATCGGTCAGTAAATAAATATATTTTGGCAGGAGAAAAACTAGATTTATACTATTCTGGGTTAATCTATTGATTATCAATGCACAGTCTGTGAAACCTAAGATGTAATTATAATATTGAGATATCTCATATTTCTATAGGTACTAAGCCTATGCTTTAGATATTATTTGATGCTAAAGATAATAAATATTGATCTTGTAATCTTACATTTCTTTCTATATGTTTTTTTTTTTGTTGAATATGTGAATAACCCAATCTAACAGGTTTATCACCAGCAATCATTCATCAATAAATATAAATATGTCTAAACAGAAAAAAGTCATATTGACTACTTAAACCAATATCTGACATATATATCTCTTATGCTTATTTATTATTTTATGAAGTTTTTTTACTTCTCCATCAAACCATTAAATAATGATGTCATACTAAAACATTTACAAGTTGACATTGATTAATTAATTAACTGTAAATTGGAGATCAGAAGTTTATTAACATTTCCAAATAAGAGAACAAAGTGGCCAAACTGTGCACTAAAATTTTTTTTTAGTTATTGGGTGGGAAATCTAGATACCTAATTGGTTGCCAATTTGTAACTAAGTAAAAATTTGCCTTGACTATCAGAATATAGCCAAATTTCTAATTGCAATAGCTCCCAGGTTTTGCTAATCAGTGATAATTTTGACAAATTATAATAAGGCAATATAAAGTATTGATATATAATGCTACTGCTATTTATATAGGGACCACTTCAGAAATTGTAAAAAAAAATCAGAGTGGATAGTTTTCAGTTTAGATATGATTGGTTTTAAGTATTTTATTCAAGTTAACCAAGACCTTTTAATTAGTTAGAATATTAGTTATATTACCAAGACCTTTTAATTAGTTAGAATATTAGTTAGATTACAATTGTGTTCTAACAGTTTTTAAAGTATAAAAGAGTGGTTTGATTTATAATAAAGTAGATTTCTGATTAATGCTTAGCTTATCATTAAATTAGTATGAATAATAATATTATTGAGAATTTTTATCAATGATATAGTAGCATTCTATTGAACAATTGTCTTAATGGAAGTGTTGCTTTTTGATGAACTATTGGCCCATTAATATGATTAATAGGCTGAGCAGTTCATTTAGAATAAGATAGTTTCTTTATAAGTAATATTTCTGTTTCACTTTTCAATAAAAAAGATTAGAAGTACAAAAATAAAAATATTAATCTTATCCTTGAGATAAATTTTTTGCCTTATAACATCCACAAGGATTAAACTTATAGATATTCCAGGCTGGTCTGATCCATCTTTCAAAAAAATAAATCAATCACAGCTGCTGTAAATAATTTGAAAATAATTATGAATGACATGATTAAGATCAGAGATAAGTCTTTTATCTTATAATGCAGATAGCCTGCATTATATAACATCTGTAATACAGATTTGAGATCATTAAAAACTATTTCTATGGGATTGATCTTCAACCAATCAATATTTTATTGATAGAGTTGATTAATTTTGAAGTAGAAGGATATTACTGCTCTAACAATTGAATTTTTTATTACTACAAAAACATATTTCTAATAAGATACTAAAGAAAACAATTGAAATACGAGTTAACATTGTTGCTTGTCATATGATTTACTTAGTATACATCTAAAATACATGATCCAATGATAGTTCAGAAAATAAAGGAATAATGATTCAATATAATAACTTTGTAATAATGTGATTTCAGATAAAATGTATAAGTAAGATTGAAAAGCTATCCATCTATATATTATTGATACTAGATTTTATCAAATTATCAAGGCTTATTGGTGACTATATGAAAAGGGTCTCACATTTTTTCTAATCTTCATAACATTACGTTCTTTCAGGTGCTTCCCTATGACCTCTGTTATTTGAGCTATCCATATCATAAATGAGTATGTTTATCTTTCCTTCATCTGTGCCAAATATTATTTTTCTCATTAAATTATCTGTTTTTTTTTTTTTACCTAAATGAATGTTGAGATTAGATTTTTTAATGATTTTATTTAAAATCAACAGAAAATCACATTATCCCAGTTTGTACAAAGTTTTTTTTTGTAGAAAATATTTTTTCTTCAGAGCAACAAGCTTGAATAATTAATACATGCTAGATAATAGTGTTAAACAAATCCTTACACAGAGCTGTTCTATCTATATCCCCAAATCAGTATCTAAATTTTGGGAATCCATCAATAAGGAGTTTTGAATCTGGCACCTGAATTTTTTAGGTGTAATGTACTTTTTGTACAGCAGCCATTTTTATTCCCCTTTTACAGTCAAGTATTAGCATAAAATTTAAAAACATCTTAATGTTTGACTGAGCCAACTGCTTCAGAATCAATATCTGTTAATGCTTTTAGTTTTTTAATAATTATAGGTAACTTTATCCTTTAGCAGACTCAGTGCAAAATCAACAAAACGTATAACTCAAGCTTACACAATGTTTCTAGTTCAAATTCTCTTTCTTTTACCTTTCTTATGCCACCTAATGCAAGCTTGAGTAATTAATAGATGCTATATGATAATGCATAATAAATCTATATCCAGTGGTGATTTATACATTCTCTAGATTAGTTTACAAGTTATGGCTTTCATCAATGAAGAGGTGAAACTAGACTTTTTGAATCTAATTGCCTTTTTTTCAATCTATATCCAGATCCCAAAACTTCTCACTGATGAAAGCCATAAGCTAGAAATTAGTCTGAGGATATTGATAAGATATAATTGTATAGAGATTTACTAAGTAATTTCAGCTAGCATTGATTGATTAGTTAAACTTAGAGTGAGTGGCATAATTAGAATTAGAGAAAGAAGATTTGCAGCTGAAAAGCATTGTATAGCTTAAGATTATGTGATATTGTGTTGGTTTTGTATCAATTCTGGCCAAAGGATAAAGCCATCTATAATTATTAAAAGATTGAAGACACTTTAATATATAGATACTCAAATGGTAACAAGCAAATTGACTTGAATTTAAAACACTACACTGTGTTTTAATTTTAGATTAATAGTAAAAAAAGTAATAAAAATGACTTCTAGACAAATAGTGCATTAGATCCAAAAATCCCAGTGAACTAGATCCAGTTACCTAAACTCCTCATTGATGAAAGCCACAATCTAGGAATTTATCTGGGAATATGGATAGGAGTGCATTGTATAGGGATTTATTAAACACCACCAACTAGCATCAAATGATTACTCAATCTTACACTAGATGGCATAACTATGAAGAAGAAGGACTTATAATGGAATGAGTTATTTGTTGCTTTTTATTTTATGTTTTGTTGCAATGGAAATTCTAAATGCTCTCTTCTGCAATATAATTCAAATGCCATTTGCTTTTTTCTTTTATTTATATAAGAAGTTCAAATTTTACAACAGTACATTAGCGTTACAAAACAATTCTTGCATTTGTCTTTATTGAAACATTTCTGTATTTTAATGAAGTTAAGCATTATGCATATTAAAGAATATAAAATTTATTATGAATTAATAAAAGGAGAAACTAAATTCAAACCTTGTTTGGAAAATCCTCAGCTGTTCCAAAAAATCTCCCAGCAAGATGTCTTAATAAATGATCTAAGTTGATCTGTTACAATTCCTATCTCAATAAATTATAAAGGATTATTACAAATAAATATATTATTATTTTAGTTGATTATAAAGGATTATTATTATTAATAAAACATTACTTGACTTTCTCTGCATACATTTATAAATGCCTTTTAAAAGCATTAGTTTACTCATTTATTCTACTCCAGAGCCATATATTATAACAATTAGTCCAAGGATATGGATTATAAAATTTTCATATTGGTATCTATTGATAATTCAAGGTTACAATAGATGACTCTGAGAGATTAAATACAGTGAATTACTGCCTCTAAAAAATATTTTCTATGAGCCTGCTAGCTCATGTTCACCATTCCTTATTTTTATACAATTTTAAAAATATTTTATTTTAATAAGAGATCTTACATATCAATTAAGCATTTATGTGATATGCCTATAATCTGGAATTTAAATCCAAAGAATGCTGGAAAATATTTTTAGGGGCATGATGATTTTTTTAAAAAAGTCTGAAAATTTGTCAAATGTTCAGTTTTTGCTAGATCCCAAAATAATCTGGATTGATAAAATGAATGCAGTGCATTAATTATAAAATAAAAACATGATTTTAATATTATATAATATAAACAAGAATATCCTCCTCTATGACTTTAGTGCTATTTATTCTAAGTTTGACTAATCAGTGGTTTACTAAATAGTATGCAATTTAATCCCTCTTCCCAGACCCTTTCCTAATGTTTGATATTATTAAAGCCTTATTAATAAAGGCAGTCAAACAATAATGGTTTGAAAAATGGGCATTAAACTGCACATCTATCTAGTAAACCACTGATTACTCAAGATTCTAACAGATGGCACTAAAGTAGCATTAAAGAGAAGACTGTTCTTGTTTATATTGTGATATAACAATACTTTATTGCCATCTATTGTAAGCTTAAGTAATCTGTAGTTTATAAGATGGAAATGCAATTTAATTCTCATTTTCAAACTATTATTGTTTGATTATCCTTATTAATGAAGGATTTGATAAAATTAAAAACCAGAAAAGTATCGGAAGAGAGGGATTCAATTTACTGAAAGAGTCAAGTGCTACTTCAATCTTTACCATTGATGAGGGAGAGAATTGTATGTATGGAGACCTGGCTATATTTTATTTTTGCAATTTTTCAACATTGTAATTATTTTTTAATTATTCAACATATTTTAGGATTATTACCAACCTATTAGGAGTTAACAACTATTTAATTATTTTCTGCAGATCCAATAAATAGTAGATTAAGCACAGATTTTTAATTATTACTTTATAATGAAGCTTAAAATTATATGTTTTTTTGTAAGAAATTTGAAAATAATGACAAACTACAGTGTTTTAAATTCTAATGAGAGAGAAATTTTATTCCAAAATGTCTCATTTGGATTAGTGAGAGTAAATTCCTCCATATTAATGATATTTGAGATATTTTTATTATTAGTGATAAGTAGTGGACGATTTTAAAAAAAAATAATAGGAAAAAAAATTAATTCAAATCATTTATATTTTTTTGTTTGATTATTTTTGACTTTGCATTAGCATAAATTAAATATTCTTATCAATTACTATTAAAAATTACTTTTATTTAGTCTCATCCAAATATTAGCATGACGTATGTAAGATTGTTAATTGGAGTAGAGTACAAGTGTGAAAGATATCAAAATATATTAGATGCATAAATGAGTCACAAATGGATAAAAATTGAGATTACTACGTTTACTCGTTAATTTAATGAAAACAAATATTATTCAGATGTCACGACAAAATAGTGAGCAAAACGGATTAAATTGTATATTTATTAATTTAATGTGTGTCGTATAAAATATGCATCATATTTAAAATGTAAAAAAAAAAAAGATTTCTCTTTATATAAATATTCTAACGATGGAAGAAAATCAATATTATTATTATTAGTGGAAGTTAAAAATGAAAAAATAAATATAAGGGGAATTTATTCTATTACTAAATACATTTAAAAATTATTAAATTATCAAAATTTAAAAAAAGATAAATGTATTTGAATATAAAATCACAATAAAAAAAGATATTTTATTATTGTAAAATTATGCTTTAAATTTATATTAAAACATAATATAGCGATGTATATCGTAAATATTAAATAAAATATAAGTTTCATATGTTGATGCAATTAGTAAATGTACATCAAGGACAGAGAATCTATCTTGTTTTAAAAAATAATTAGAAATGGAATTAAATAACTCCGATAATCAAAAACGTAATTCAGAAGCAATATTGTTATTATGAACAGTTCACCTATTAAAAAGTAAGTATTTGCTAGATGGTGATTAGGTAAGTGCAATCGATTATTGATGAACTTATTGCTTGGTTGCAAAAAGAAATTAGTACTGTGTACATTCTGATTACCGGAAATAATGTTTCCAGCTCATACAAATAATTGAGATAAACCAACAAAAACATTTCATTTATTAAAACTATTTATATTAATAATATTGTACAATGAAATCGCTGCCTGTTAAATCCCCCCCCCCCCGAAAAACATCATATTATTAAAAAATGGACTAAACAATTTTTTATGGCACATTTTACAATAAACTAAAGTTTTATTTTTAATTAAGTTATTTATTTCCAAGTATTATTGATGGAAAGATTAAAGCGTTCATGAATAATATTTCATATTTTCTTAGTGATTATTAAACTTTGAATATATTCAATTCAAAAAATAGAATTAAAAAATATTTTTTATTGATTTTATAAATATCCATACACATTTGAATATCTGTACGTTTTCAAAAAATAATAATGAATAAGTAAGCATACTCATTTTAAATTTTATACTTAAATATTATTTATGGTCTTTAAATATGCACAGATAAATGTGATATAAAGTACATGCTTAATAAATATATCAATTTTTTCATGAACTGAGTAAATATTTTATTTTATATACATTGGTAAAGAGATTTGTTTGTCATGGCTTACAACTTAGTTACTTATTTGCATTAGAGGGATAAGACCTCAGTTTTGCTTAACATTGCAATTAATTTTTTTAATATTAATAATGTTAAATTAATTCCAATCTATTAAGCACATCTATGAATATAATGTCATTTAAACAGTCATTAGCAATTCAAAAAGTAAAACAAATCTTATGTAAAAAGCTAATATTGTTGTAATTGGACATGTAGAAACCTCAATAGTTATTTAATGTCTTGCAGTGTTTTTAATTCTAATAATAAAAAGAAAAAACACTGGAAGTGAAAATTAAAGAAATTTGGTTCATTTTAAATTCAAATCATGCCTTTAAACGATATCCCAATAGTATTCATTTAAATCAAAGTCGAAATTTTAATTGACAAACAATTTCTTTTATCTGCTGTTATGTTAATATATATGTGGGTGTAGTGTGAAAGTGTTGAAAGACTGCTTGGTGATTTTTAAAAAAGTTTGAGTTCGAAAATATATCTTTTTTATTGTTAAATATTCAAACAAGCTCTTAATTGATAAGTGTGATATGAGAAAATATTTAAAATCTCTATCCAGAACATTCCTATCTCCAGATCAACTGGTTTATGGCTCACCTCAGTGAAATCTAGAATATTCAGACACTAGATCTAAAACATCAACTCAAAAACCAGCTCTTATTTGATATGTAATATTTAAGTAAAAACTCTGAAATTTTGGGACATGAAAATGTCTTTAAATCCAGTGATCTAACTTAAATAGCTATATGGGACTGAACTAAATTCAGATCTACCATATTTTAATAGCCTCATCATAACCAAAGCTTTAAAAGTAAAATTATAATAATCAAAAAAGTAAGCCATATATAAAGTGACATTACTTTTAAAAGCTTGTATTTACAAAAATGTAATACAGAGAGTGTATCAATAGCTCAAACAAGCTCTTAATTGATAAGTGTGATATGAGAAAATATTTAAAATCTTTATCCAAAACATTCCTATCTCCAGACCAACTGATTTCGAACTTATGGCTCCCCTCAGTGAAGAGCTAGAACAAGCTTATAAAAGTAATGTCACATTATATATGACTTGCTTTTTTGATTATTATAATTTTACCTTTAAGACTTTGGTTATGCTGAGGTTATTAAAATATGGTCGATCTGAATTTAGTTCAGTCCCATATAGCTATTTAAGATAGATAGCTGGATTTAAAGACATTTTCATGTCTGAAAATTTTAAAATTTCTACTTAAATATTATGTATGAAATAAGTGCTTTGTTTTGAGTTGATGTTTTAGATCTAGTGTCTGAATATTCTAGCTCTTCACAGAGGTGAGCCATAAGTTCGAAACTAGTTGGTCTGGAAATAGGAATATTCTGGATAGAGATTTTAAATATTTTCTCATACTGCACTTATCAATTAAGAGCTTGTGTGCGCTATTGGTAGCTCTCCATATTACATTTTTGTAAATACAAGCTTATAAAAGTAATGTCACGTTATATATGACTTGCTTTTTTGATTATTATTAAATATAATAGTTATTTAATTATATATTTATTAAGATAGAATTGTTTATTAATTATTATTCATGTGTGTCTATATAATATAGACAGAGAAGGTTAGTAATCAATAGTGATACTTAATTATAATTGCAGGTATGTACAGATTTTTTATACTAAAAGAATCATTGTTCCTTCTTTTAGTCTTTTGACATTATCATATTATTTCAAAACTATCAAATTTTATTAATTCACAACTATAAAGTCTTAAAAATCGCCAGAAAATGTCAAAAGAGCTTTTAAATGGATATTAAGAAACATTAAAAAAAAAAAACCAAGGATGCCTTTCGTACAAGAAGTCTGTAGATTCTTGTAACAATTAGTTTTGGATATTCGTTACCGTTTTTATTATATATATAATGTGGAATTTAAATTTATAACATAGAAGAAAAAAATCATAATCAGTTATTTAAAATCAGTGAAATATGAACCTAAAAGTACTTTCTCTATCGCTGATATACTTATCCCATCATTTCACATCTCTTAAAACCTGGAGTATATAAATTTTGATTTTCTTAGTCACTTAATCAATTTTTTTTCACCTTTTTAATCCTCAGATGAAAACTATTAGAAATTGAAGATAGCAAATATTTTTCACTTAAAATGAAAACACTTCTTTATTATCTTTTTAAGATGTTCTTTTGCATATAGAAAACATATACTAGTATATTGCTACCCAGTAGTACATTCCTCTAGCATATCACCATTGTAACTACAAAAGCCATCTATGGATTATAGTCATGCATATATGTCATTAGATTGTGGATAAGGTGGACTGTGAAACCATTTATTAATCCACATAGAAAAATACTTATTTCTTTGACAACTATTCTAATTTTATTTATAATTTATTGATGGACTCTTGCTCACACATATATCTATATATATTTTTATTTATTTTTATTTTTTTTTAGTTTATATAAATAATAGACAAAACAGCATTTAAATAGGCGGTCTACCCTTCTCAAACAGTTCTTTGAAGTGAAACCCTAAAAGAAAAGACAACAGGATTACCAAGTATTGGAAGATCAAAATTAGAGGATTTTTTTGCCCTTGTCGATGTTGAAAGTACAGAGAATTGCACTACTGCTTATTGTGTGACTTTTAAAATGTGCATGTGTGTTTTCAGAGATTAAGCAATAAAAAATAACATCTATACAGATATAGCAGCTTGATGTCATCATATAATGAGAATAAATACTAATGCTGAGAGGTTTTAGCCTGTTATTATGTATATTTGATTAGATTTGGACACCCCCTCTCTCCCAGTGGTAGTGAAACATTAAACAATTTTTTATGTTCAGTTAGATAGTAATTGGTTTTGTATAGCCCCCCCCCCCCCAATAATAGCGAAATATTAAACAATCTTATTTTGTGAAATAAATATAAGGAGCACGTAAAGATAAATTAAATTCATTGAAAAATATTAAAAATTAATATTAAAGCAATATAACTTCTATTATCAATAGATACAAAATTTTCTATTTTTCTTCTTTAACTTAATTTTCAGTCAAGATTTTTTTTTTTTTTAGTTCTTTTCTTTAAGTTTGGTCCACGCAAACAAAGCAATTTCTAATATTTAAAGTCAACTCAGGTCAACCTTATATAAGTATAAATCAAAATCAATATTCCGTCTGAAAGCAGCACTTTAAACAACCTCATTACGTAAACTTTTTTTTATTAGTACTATATAAAGTGCATTTTGATTTCTACAACTTAATTTTCTATTATTATCATCCGTAGTTCAATTACGTAAAGTAATCTTTACGATCTTAAAATAATGTATTGATTATTATATTTAATAAACAAAATACAATTTTAAAAAGGAAGTGCAAGGTTTTTTTTTTTTTTTTGTTTAACAAATGTTTGTATTATATATACATTCTGAAAAACAATTTTCAAAATTTTTTACACGTGCGTGCATAGTTGCACAAGAGAACAAACTAAAATGAAATAACTTTAAAATAAAATGGGCTTCATTAAGAATAATCATTTAGTAAAAAAAAAAAAATCAAAATTACGAATTGAATGCCCAAGGTTAAAAGTATTCTCCGACAAGATAAAATAAGAAATATTCAGGATTTGAATAGGAAAGAAGAACCACGATGCAGACCTTTAGCCATAAATATATTAAGATTGCTTGAAAAGGTTAATAATTGTATCTGTAATATATGTAATATGTAATTAATTTCTTTATTAAAAGAATATTTCTTCGTAACAAATTAAATCAATGTTCACCTTCTACCCATTTTTCCAATATGATGTTTGAGATTTCTATTACTTTATTCCTCCCCTGTATCTTTTCCATTCTCACTTTTAATGTATATCTCAAAAAAATCATCTTCTGTAATAAACCCATTATTATTAAATGTTTTCTTAATTTTTTTTTTTAATATCACAGTATCAGTTGTCTCTCCCTGCAAAATTGTAATTTCAAAATTATATGTTTTTAGGGTTGGTGTCAGGCTATATTTTGACCTCATTAAGCTTACATCCTGTACCTTTTCCCTGCAAAAAAAAAAGAATTTGCCAACTTTGTTTATTAAGAACAAACATTTTGTAGAAAAATAAAAAGCACAAAAATGATTATCATTCATAAAAAAAATATATACTTTCTATAAAACTGTGGCATTTAAATATCAGAACTACATGTCTTCCTGGGCTCTGCACTAAGAAGATGGCCATCTCATTTACCACTTCATCCTAGGCAAGTGTCTAGTTTGTTCAATGGTAGTGTCAACTTTATATGTTTTATATTTTTACTTTATTATTAATTAAACTACATTTTCCATCTTCTATATCTATTCTCTAATTCATTCTTTTTCTATTTTCCAAAGGTGTTGTCCTAACTGCATATACATGCTCACACACACACACATATATATATATATCACTCTCTATATTATAAATTTTAAAATTTAATACATTTTGAATACTTCTCATCACTACTATTACATAAAATAAATAGTCTAGGCTCTTATATACATTACACATGTTTTAACTTTAAAAAAAATTATTGTAGTATCTATTATTACAAGAATTGACATTAAAATAGCTCTTGGTTAATCATGTATATATAAGAATAAATAATGAAGGAAATGTGACAGCATGTAGATTTAAAAATATTTGTGAACAGCGCATGACTTAAGGATTATTTCCTTCATTATTTATTATTACATATGTCTTCAGTGAAAACTATAAAATAAATGCTTTTTTATTTAAAATGTGAAGATACTTTACACAAAATTTCGATTTTATATACATAAACTTTGATATGTTAATATTAAAACTCTAATAAAGCTTTTTTTTTTTTAAAAAAAATTGCAATTTGAGAGCTGGATTTATTTAGATTTCATTATGGCAGTGATCAGATTCATTAAAAATATTTTTTTAAAAAATTTGCACTATAGGTAACAGCATGTTCATGGCTTATTGATTGCAATTAATATCATAGCATTGTATATAAATATTAAAGCAAAAAATGTATTAAATACAAGTCATATATATACAGCAATGACACTCATTACACACAAAAAAATTTAGAGACCAATGAAATTTTAAGGACACTAAATTGCATGAACAAATGTGATGGTACAATTAAATTATCTTCATCAAAAAACATTTAATTTATAACAGATTATTTTCACTTATTATCATTCCCACTTCATATTTAAAAAAGGTTTTCTTAAGATAGCCATATAATCTTGTTCCACATGAGTTTTTTTTTTTTTAAAAAGCACTTTTAAAATATTTCAACCCATGATAGCTATAATGCAGTTTAGTGATTTCTCATAATTCACCTAAGTTAAATATTTTTTATATAAATATTTCAAATTTGATTTTTTAAGTTGTAAGTAGTATTTACAATACACATTAAAATGTTTATATAAAAAAGTTTTAAAAAAATATAGCCATAACATTGTAAAAATGAAGAAACAAATTTATCTTTCTTTAACTGGATTCAATTGATTTCTTTCTTATAATGAGAT
Source organism: Epiperipatus broadwayi (assembly GCA_028023455.1). Lineage (NCBI taxonomy): Eukaryota > Metazoa > Onychophora > Udeonychophora > Euonychophora > Peripatidae > Epiperipatus > Epiperipatus broadwayi. The sequence continues at coordinate 5,799,257 of JAQFVV010006263.1, read as the reverse complement.
AAATTTGCTTTTTATTATTGTTGCCATTAGTTACAACAAATTTTATAATATTCATTTTAAAAAGTATTAAAAATGTAATCATTTGAAGAAATTGAAAAAAAAAATTACAGCTATTTAGACTACAAGCAATATAAAATACAGTTCTTCCTGAAAGGGGAGTGGGGTGGCATAAAATTTATCCTACCTGAGCTAAATTCAAATTTGATTTTTGCAAAATAGATACACTTATTCAATTTAAAACATAACATGAAATTTGGATATTTGAATATTAGTAGTGGTATAATATACTGTTTGTAGTTATTGTAGGTTAAAATAATATTATTTACATATCATATCAAATGTAATCTGGCCAACACAAAGTTCATGAATGAACTTTATAAATATATCTTACATATATATTGAAATGGACACTTCATGAGTATTCATGATGATTTAGAGGAATAAAGCAAAGACAAAGTAAGAGGATAGCATATTTAAACTTAGAATGAAAGAAGTCAAAGAAATAAGTTATTTAGCTATAATTTTTATTTAAACTTAATACTAATTTAGAAACTCAAATATCTCATATATGCAAGTTTAAATTTTTAAGCATCAATTTTATAAACAAAAATACAATATTTTTAATTTTTTTGTTATATATATGTAGGCAAATTGTAAGTTTAATTTAAAATTAAAACTTTCAGTTAAATAAAATATTTTTAATTACTGAACTAATAATTATTTAACATTAGTGCATAAATGGATGTGTATGGATATACATGTGCATGTTGTGCCAAAGAATTTGATTAATTATATATCTTTGGAAAAAAATACTATTATTATTTAGATATGGAAATAAGTGTTACATGTTACTAATTTCTGAAAAGTTATAGATATTTATGATATATAAAACTGATTATTATCCTATTGCAATTAAATGTAGTATAGTAAAAGAAATAGAAAAAATATATATAGTAAAAATTTATTTCAATTAATATCTAAAAATGAAGTAATAATTTATGTTTCATTATCATTATTACATGCAGTTGGTATTTAACCAAAGGAGATAGCTCACAAAGTAATTTTAGAGATAGAAAATAGTTGTATATTTATGTTATAAAAGAAAATTGATTATAATTTAACCATTTAGCATCTGAAGTTGCTGAATATATTTATTGTTAGCCATATTAATTTTTATGAATTTAAAAGATAATTTACCATAGATTTATTTGTTTTTGCCATAACAATTAAAATGTCTCATAAGCCATATTGAGATTTGAGAAAGTTATTTTAATATTTTTCCATGCACAGTTAATGTGAACATATTGTATATGCCCATAAAATTGCCTTTTTGATATGTTGTCATTCTATATATCATGGCTTGAATATTAAGAATTTTGTATGTATTTAATTTTATATAATAGATGATGTTTGATGACATAATCATATTATTTTTTAGTAATTTTATTAATGAACTCTGTAACTTATTTCATCACTAACATATTTACATTTAGTTATACAGTGAAGACAATATATATTTCAAGTATATGATCTTAAATATTTGAAGATTATTATTCAGATTTAAAACTATGAATTATGAGATTAGTTCAATATTAATTTTTTTTTTATGTGATATTGTTAGGAAAGAAATTATTCCCAAACATTTTACCCAAACTTACAAATGTAACACATTCATGGTATTGTTAAAAAAGTGTGAGTCTTCACAACATATTATCAGTGTTACATTAGGACAAACAATTAGTATCATAGTAAATGAGAAGGCATACACTTTCTAAATTGTAATTAGAAGTGATTTAATCAGACTAAAAATATCTAAGAAGGATAGCATGAAAATACAAACTCACTTTGAAATTAACTGTTTTAGTTTGAAATCAAAACAATATATGTTATGAAAATTTTAGATCTTTGAGGATAAACTAGAATGGAATATATTAAGCATTGACAAATGATATCATTGTATAACAGATTATACATAATAAAGTATTATTATGTTGTTAAATTGATTTTTTTTGTATTATCTAAAAATAGCTTCATTTAATGTACAGCAGACTCATTAATTCCTGACTAATTATTCTGGAGATAATGACTGAATGTAATGGTCATGAAAAGAAAGTGAAAGAGTAAGAGAGAAGAAGGATCTGGTAATGTAACTATTTAATATTTTTATTATAATTCTGATAAATAATACTATTGTGATAAATTTTCTAGGCTATTTAAAACCTAAGTGTACATTTTTAGGGATATTGAAGTTTTAACTCAGTGTTCAATCATCTTTTTGACTGTAGAAGAATCTAGTGATATCCAACAAAATCAAATATCTAATGAACAAATAATAAATTGATGTTTTATCTGAGATATCCTTTATCATATTCTCAGGAGACTCATGTTATTGTTACAAAATACATCCTTAATATATATATAGTACCCATTTATTAAGAATCGGTAAGTTGTAGAAATACAATTTTCTAAAAAATGTTAAATTTAGGGAGTTACAAAAGCTATAATTATAATTGTATTGATTTAAAGGGACTTGAACTTGGTTAAATAAGTCTAATCATAAAATTAAATGACTTGGTTAAATAAGTTTAACCATAAAATTAAATGATAAGAGCAGAATAATTTAATATTTTACAAGTAAAACAGGTTAATATCAGTTATATTTTAAAATAGATTTAGTATTCTATTTAATAAGTATGTTAATAAATCAATAATTTAAATGTAGTTATTAGTAATTGAATAAATTGTTAAATATGTTATAAAATAAGTTAAAGTTGTTTAATATTTTTGTAATAATATTGTATAGTGTTTTAAATGTTTCAATTTTATTTGTTATCATATAACAAATATCAAAATTAATATTTTAAATTACATTATTACATTAAATATTTTATATAATGCATTTTTTAAAATTAAATATTAAATTAAAATATATTACAAACAGTAAGTTAAAATTTGCTACATTATGTCTAGTATGGTTGTCACATGACTGTCTAATAAATATGTGTGCATAAAGTGCTTTCTAGAATTTAAAAGAAAGTTTCAATTATTTTCTAAAATTATTAATGAAATTGACACATTTGAACATTGTAGAATAATATTTAAGTTGAGTTTTAAATAATATTTCAACTGATAAAAAGCAGACTAAAATAGGTACATTAAATTAAATATTTTATTGAATATTAGTAAATTGTATTATTTAACAATATTTTTATTTGAATGAATAGAGTTGTGGATATTTTGAATATTAAATATTTTATGTTTTATTATTAAAAGATGACTCATGATTTTATTTTACTTTTTAAAATTATAAAGTTTGATCATTGTGTAAATTAGTTGATTTGTCTGGCTCTATTTATCCAATAAGATCTCTTGATAGAAATGAGTATAAATAGACAGGTGTATGGGATCTAATATTATTGGTATTATTATTATTGTTGTTGTGTTATGTAGATAAAATTGGGTAAAGTTATATATTACAATAGGTTTGTAATATAATAAAAATTATGAATGGTAAATTGTAAATTAAATTTTAAATATTATTATTTTTATAAAGTTTGGATCATAAAGGATTAATTAATATTTTGTTCAACAATATGCTTGAATAGAATTTTAATATTTCCTATCAGTGAAACTATTCAGAAACTTGATTTAAAAACTCATTATTGACTTATGGAATGGAAATCTACATTAAGGAATATTGGGAGGAGAATGGCCAAATGCACATGATTTTTTTGGAGCATAATCATGCTAAGTTTGTGTAAGAATTTTAATAAATTTTCTTATGGAATACTTCAACAGTATAAACATTTATTCTCTAGAAATATATTATATATAATGATTATTTATGTGCTGATAAAATTAATAATTTTAAAAAGACATTATTTTAATATAAGACATTAGAAGAGATGGAAACATACATTGCATTTAAATTTCAAAAGATGATTAATATATCGTTTTAGAATATTTATTTACTATTTTCTAATAATTGCAATTTTAATAATGTTTGTCTTTGAAACAAATTTTATTTAGACTTGTAGAAGGAAGAAATTTTAAAGATAAACTAAAAAGTATAATTGCCAAACATTTAATAAAGATTTAAATTTCCTAACATAATAATTGTGTTCTTATTTTGCTACTTTAAAAGAGTAAAAATGCTTATTGGAAAAATACGATATCAAGAATAAATAATCTTTAAATATTTAAACCTAAACTCATCTATTTTCTGTGCTAAGTGTATTTATTTAGAATATATTTAGAAATAGTAATACATCTAATTTATTGGAATCATGAGCTCAAGAAATGTTGCCAAATATGATGCATCTATCACCAAAAGATTTGGATATACGTATGTTCATGGAGAAAAATGGATTTACTTATTTATAATAGATATTTTAGATATTGTGAAATAAATTATTATTATCCTGGAGATGATAAATAGAAAAATACTGTACAAGCATTTTTTTATATCAGGATGAATGATAATATTTTGTGATTTTAAAGGATTTTAAAAAAGTCAACAATGATTTTTTTTCTTCATTATTACTCAAAGCTGTAGAGAAAGTTGGGGAGAACTTTGAATAAAGACTGGTTGTCATAGCAACCACGCAAATTTTCATACCCCCAAGCTTTCAATAGCTGTCAAGGAGAAACTCTTAAGAAAAAAAATTTTGTAACTTTATTTTTTAGTGATTTTTTTTAATTTTATTTCTAGAAAACTTAACATTAATAATTAAGACTTATTTCATATTTTTATTTAGTTAATGTTGAACTAATATAAATGTTTGTTTATCATAACTGAATCTTTAAAACAAATTAATGATTTAAATATTTATGAACATTTTTAATGTGATTTTTTTAATGAATGTTGTGTAGGTGAATTTATGATATATATAATTATTTATGTCCAGAAACCAGAAGACATTATAAGTGATTATAATGTTGTATTAATCACTAGGTAATTTTAATTATTGGTATTATGAAGTGATATAGCAATTTTTTTAAAAATTGCTTGGAATTTAATTTTTTTAATGATTAATAAATGAATGGATGAAGGGTGTATGAATTCATAATACATATGAATTTTATTGAAGAATATAAACAATAGAAAATGTAAATATGCATATTTTTATGATACAGTTAATTATGACTGTATTAATTATTCATAATTATATTTTTTGCAAAGTAAAGTAATATGATGTTTATCTGTAAGAAATGTGAATATTAGTAATATATTTTATCAAAGTCATTTGTATTGTGGCAAAGCTTAGGTTTTTGAAACTGTTTCTTTAAATGTATCCATAGTTTTAATGAATTTTATATTCTAGTTTATGGATTATTGGGTATTGTCATTCAGTTTATTTTTTGTGGTGTTGATTGTTTAAATCAATAAATATGGAATTTGTAGGATAGTGAACAGGTAAGTAAGATATGAATCCCTGGATGTGTTTAGGATATGTTAAGATGATAGGAATATCAGCCTATATTTTCTTGAATTTTTGAATAGTGTACAAATACAGTTAACAAAGTCCTGTATTATTTTTTTATTACCATGGACAGTGTCATTTACTTGTTTTATTGTCTATAAGAACTAAAGAGAGCCATGGCATATTTTTCATAGGTATTTGACTAAGTCATACCTATTTTTTTTTGCTGCTTTCCGTGTGAATGAATTTATTTCTTGTACTATTGAATTATTGCTCTAGTTATTATTTTCTTCATGTCATACATTTTATCACTATCTAAATTTCAGTTGTTGTACATCGTAGAGCTTAGTATTTTGAGAAAGTTAAATAAAAAGTAAACTTATAAAGATGGATTGTTCAGATTAAATGGCAAGATAGGTTTTCAAATAAGTTTGGGTACAAATGATGTTGAATAAAGAATGATAATTATAGATATACTAAAGGAATGATTACTATTCCTGATATTTTATATTTTGATGCTTTTTTTTAAATCAATAAATTTTGACAATGCATATTTTACAAAACAAAGGAATAATGATTGTTAAGAGTAATTTTGAATGTTTATTTAATCTTATATTATTTTTTCATGAATATACAAAAACACATTTATTTAGAGTGGTGCCAAGCAATCATTTGTTACATGAATACACATTTTGTTGTTTACATTTATTAAAGTGAAATATACCCACAACAGAATTAGATTAATTAAAATATTTATAAGAAATATCTTATTTATCTTTATTTAAATTACAGAAATAATATTTTCTTATTAGGTTAATTGATAACCAAATTTTTATACAGTTTGACATATAAACATTTAACTTGTAAATTGATATTTTATAAGAGATATGTCTGAATGTAAATTTCATCAAGCCAGAGTGAAGGCTTATACATTTTATTATTTTATTTTATGATATGTAATATAATTTTTTATTTATTTTTTTAACTTTAAAATTATATTTGTTAAATTATAGTAATAATTAATTGTATATTTATTTTGTAAAATTGTTTACTTAACTATAATAAATTTGTTAATATTTTTTATAAAGAATCACCTTGTCAAGTATTATTTATTGATCTCTTCTTTTCCACAACATCTGATCCACTAAATGTAAATATATCTGCACATAATAAATGATATGAATTTATTTAAAATATTGTTGTCACTCTGAATAAGATATTTGAATATTTAATCATTATAATATTATTTTCTAGTCATAATTAATTATTTAAACTGATGCCATATAAATTGTGTATATTTTTTATATTGCCACTCTATTCAGATTACATTATATTTTGTATGCTACATAAGAAAATTTGATTCATATATTTATTACTACTATTATATTTTATCTGATTATTAAATATTAAATATAGGATAAATTATTAATAAGATTAAGTATAGGAACATATTATGATTATTATTGTTATTATTACTATTTTAGAGGAGTAGTTAAGTATGATGCAAAAATCCCACATCATGTTTAGCTACAGGATTTTCAATTAATTTATTGATTTTATATTATAGATCCTGAGATCATATTATATTTAATAACAGAAATTATAATTTATTAAAATTATTTAATGTATTTCAAAGTCATAGGAATACTATAGATTTGTGTTATTGTATAAATTTAGGGGGATAGTGTTCCTATGCCATTGAGGATATGTCTTTATGGAGATGTTCTCAATGTTTTATATCTTTGCTAAATGTTTCATGATTATTATTTATTATTTATTTATTATTCAATTGAACTATATATTGATAATTATTAAATTTGAACTAGTCTAATCATAGAAAATTATATTAAGATATTATTAGTATATATTTTTTATTTTATTAAGTGAGAGTGAGCCAGATGATTATTATTAAATATTATTCATTTCTTAAGTATCAGTTAGCAAGGGTACAATATATATATATATATATATATATATATATATATATATATATATATATATATATATATATATATATATATATATACACATATATACATAACAATAGCCAATCTATCTAGTCATCTTATATTGATTGATCAATTGGTATTTAGTTCTTATTTGAAAAATATAATTATCCCAAATTAACCTGCATTGAACCATTAGACACCCATGCTGTTATAAGTTCTGAACTCACAATTTGTCTTTACATGTTAAATCTACATAATTGTCTATTTCTAGTTGCTTTTTGTCTTATTAACTTATTTTCTAACCATTTTAAAAACAAAAAGAAAATCTCTGATAATAGCTTAACAAATTATATCACTGTTGTATCTATTTTGCCATTATCTTTTTCTAAGTACAGTTCACAAGCCTATACATTGATTTATCTTAATTTTTATCTTTCTTATATAAAATCTTTATCAACTCTTCTTTGAATACTCCTTTCTACTGCTAATTTGTTTGTTTCTAGTATAAATTTATCCATATTTCTTCAAAATTCAACAACTTATCAGCGATTTTATAACTAATAAAAATAAATTACATTTTTTTCTACTTATTATTTTTTCCTCATAGGTATTTATTATTTTTATCCAATTTCTCTTCCTAAAATTGTAAATTCTACATCCAACAAATTACAATTCACTTTCTAAATCATCAAAATGTATATGAGTATCTAAGATATAACAGTATTAACTATGAACTAATATCACAAATTAAGATTATTAATTTCCAAAGCCAGTGAACTACTGAAAAAATTGAAATATAACATAGGTACATATTTGGTTTCAAAAATCTATCAGTTCTGCCAGATCTGAAACATATCATTCATCACTCAACATCAAACATGTTCTACATATATATAATATTCAAATATAAATATATTGTCTATACTAAATTTAATGTAATTATAAGGGACTTAAACACAGACTTTCAAGCTCTTTACAGTTATGCACTCCATCTTATACAACTGATACACATGACCACATACATGTGAAAAAGATAAATGATCTCCAATATATGTATTTTGTGCTGAAACAGCACTCATCAGTTGCCAAGATCACTATCTCCCACACATATATACAATCAGTGCTCAGTTTATATTAAGATAGAAAATCTGAAAACTTTAATGGACAAGCTTCAATCTTATCCACTCTCCAATTCTTCAGCTATTTAAAATTTGATGATAAAACATTCAAAACCCTTGTTGATGCCAATATTACTGTCATATTCATATTGATTTTAAGGGAGCTTGAACATCTTAATTCAAGACTCTTATAATTACATTAAATTTAGTATAGACAATATAATTGTATTTAAATATTACATATTCAGCCTGTATTTTGCCCATCATTTTTCTGTGTAATTAAAAGACATATTAAAGTCCTATATATGAGGGATCAGAGTGATTTAAAGTCAACATGGTTTGGACAATAATATTGGGATCAACAAAGTCTTTGAATGTTCCACTATCAGCTTTTCAATGATATGGATGGCTGAAGAGTTGTAGGGTGGAGAAGATTGAAGCTTGTTCATTAAAGTTTGAAGATTTTTTATTTTAATATAAACCGAACATTGATTGTATATATGTGTAGGAGATGGAATCTGGACCAACTGATGAGTGCTGTTTCAAAATGAAATACATATATTGGGGTTCATTTATCTTTTCACATGTATGTGGGCATTTGTATCAGTTGGATAAGATGGAGTGCATAGCTGTAGGGAGCTTGAAAGTCTGAGCTCAAGCCTTTTATTAATACATTGAAACAGTCAGCTTTTACAACCCAACTGTTTCACCTACTATATTCTATAGTAGTATTCTTTTATAGGTAATAACCACCAAATTCTCATATATCATGCTAATATTATCATAAAAACTTGGCTAAATTTAAACCTAAATACGTTAACCATGTATGTGTGCGTATATATCTACATATAGAGAGAATTGCATTTATATATGTAAACCTCTATAAATGCACACATATATATTTCTAATAATAATTAAATGAAAGATGAATTGTATATGTAACTTAAGACTACATATATGCTAGAAGAATAACGTTAACAGAATTTAAAACATTAAAATTTCTTTATTTTAAAATATTTATTAAATTAAGAATATTTGAAATTATATAATTCTGCATATATCGCTAAATTAAATGGTCAAGTTACATATATAACAAAATGTTTTTCGATAATTTTAGATTTGTTTTTTTAGTAATAGTGACACCAAAAAAGTTAATCCTTCCTGCTATAAAATTGACCCAGTTTTAATTAGATTTAAATTAAAAAGATTGCATAAATTACCATGTGTCACAGAGGGTAAATTGACCTAAGTGAAAAATAATCACAGCAGAATTCAACTAAATTTTGAAACAGTGAGTAAGCTAAGAAAACGAATCTAAAAATAATATAATGAAGGAGAGGGGTGTGTGATGGTATATAAGCTGCTGCAGCCATCTTTGGGACACTCTCTATGATTATAATTTTAATAAAGTACTTGAAAATCATTGATGATGATCATGTCAGGTAGAGGCCTAAAATCTTGCCTTCTCGCCTCTGATGAGAAGCTGCCTAATATGGGAAGAGCTGAACTAACAACCATAACCACCTAAAGAAGTCCCACGATGAAGAAATAACTTGTCAGCAGAAAAGAGAAGAAAACGGTAAATACTCCTTCAATTCTAAAGCTTTCAACTAAACTCTAAAATGCTAGCTTAATCTAAATCAATGGCCATAATAATAATGTAAACTAAACTTACTTCTAAATGTAAATTTTATTTTGTTTCAATCTTAAAATTTTGTCTGATTTAAATTGATTTAAAATGATTTAAACTGCTTTCGTAATTAAACTGATTTAATAGTTTATAAACTGATTTATAATCTGATTTACTGTCATAATTCATTAATTGATAAATACCTGATTCACTGATTTAACTGCTTTATGATTTTATCTGAGTTATTATTTGCATAAATAACACTTTTCATTTATTGATATGATTTCTTTATTTGTTGGTTTACTTGCTGAATTTATTTATGATTGATTTAGTTACGTATTCATCCTATTTTGAATAATTAAAAGTAATTTAGTTTTAACTTGCTAAAATCTATAATAAGTCAATTATTTTATATAGCGTGATTTTTTTTTTTTTTTTACAAACTGTAATATTTTAAACAGCATTAAACTGTTGCACATGCGCTTTGGATTTTAACTATAAAATGAATGAATACAAACACTTCAAACACATGATAAAGTCTTTGAAAAAGACAGAACCCCATTATGTCTTTTTCAAAGACTTTATCATGTGTTTGAAGTGTTTGTATTCATTCATTTTATAGTTAAAATCCAAAGTGCATGTGCTACAGTTTAATGCTGTTTAAAATATTAAAATCTATAATTTAAATGTTTTCATATAAATTTTGCCACGTATCATGCAAAATGATCTATTTTAAAATAACTATTAAATTTCTAAGTCATTTTGTATACCTTAAGTTAATGATAATATTTGGCATCATTAATCTTATAAACTTAAAATTGCTGAAACTGAGTCAATTAAATTTCAGCGAATGTCGTATAAGTTTCGTTTTAAAACAAAGCCAAATTTCAGATTTCACATACGTGAAATCTTATCTTATTTTAAATCTTACATTTCTTTTAATTAAATCTATGCCAAATCTTATTATTTTAGTTATGTTATTGTTTATGCTATATGTATTCAAAACCGAGTTTTGTTGATAATTAAATCATTAGTGAGACATAATTAGATTCTCATGCATATATATGTAACTGCGCGTATATATGTAATTCCATGCATATTGATGCACAAATTAAAGCTCTGTTTTGAAATGGATAAAATATCTTAATTAAGATATAATTACAAGCATACAGTTATTCTAAGATAGATTTGCTTTAAATATAATATTTAACCAATATTCAGTTGAAGTGATAAAATGCAGCATAAATTCATAATTCTGTATTGTAATTTCCCTCCATATGCTGTAATCCTCCTTAGAGAAATAAAAGCTTATACTTGTATTCATAAACTTTCCTTAATAGTATAATTATAAATACTATGAAATGAACTGATACAGGGTAGTTTCATGAAGAAAACTATTATTTAGCATCGTAAATTTTATTATATGATAATGTTGTTGGCGATGCGTATGTGTCTTTAAGAAATGCTACAGCATACTCACTTGTTGCTGTATTCCTTAATGGTTGTATGTGGTCACGCTGCACCATTACTCTTAGTTCAGGCAATTTTCTTCTTCAGATGGTGGATGGGTTCAAACCTCCCCATTCTGCATCCTTAGGAATGGAGCATGAGACTCCCACAGAGCATGAGACTCCCACTTAAATAAATTGCTCGATCATCTGGACTAAAGGTCTCTTTTTTTCACAGCAATGAGTTCGGACAAAGGGAACCGTTACTTGGTAAAAATCCCGTGAATAAGGCACATATACGAGACACAAAGACTCAGAATTGTATGTTTTCCATATGCCTTAGTATCTGAAGTTGGGATGCCAATAATCAGTTCATCCTGCCATTATAATTGTTATTTTCAGCTTTGATCTTAATTAGAATCCAATTTGATAGGCAAATTAGCTATATAGAGAATATATTAATTATTCGCGCTTAGTTAAGTATTATGTTCTTTATAAATGTTTGTATTCACTTCCACTAACTATAAGGCAAATCTAGATCCTATTATGGCATAAACTAGGCATAGATAATCATGAGCAAATTCATTTAGTTATATTAATAATATTAAAGCTCATGAAAATGTAAATTCAAATGTATTATAATTTCATCACCTGCGAGTGATAGATTCACATATATAGCTAAGTCAATTAAATATTTGTAACCTAGAAATTACAATCACCTCCAAGTGGTTAAAATGCTATATATAAACTGGAAGTGTATCAATATCAAATTATCACCTACGAGTGATAGACATATATGTGAGAAACCCGATAATTTGTAACTAGAAACTTAATATCACCTGCGAGTGATTTCACATACCACCTATATATGTAAACCAAGCCATGTAAAACTCAGCTATAAAGAATTATATATCTAAAACCATCACTTGTGTGTGAACCCAAACTTAATGTAAACATCCCTTAATCACTTGCATGTGAAACCAAGCATCTAGCAATTGTAATTTTGTTTTAATTATTATTTCAAAATTTAACTTTATTAAATTTGTTTTAACTTTAACTTCGTTTCATGTCTTAGTCTTGCTCACCGACTCATAATCATTCCATCATTTAGTAATTATTTATTATTAGTTATTAAAATCATTTCAATGTTTAATAATCATATACTAGTCACATGATATCTATATAGCTATACTTGATAGAACATCAACTTCCTCCCAGTCTTTAGCTCTACTGACGTTCTACTGCCGGAACGAGATGAAGGAGAATACTGCTGTGGTCTCATATGTGTCATTTGCAAGGTGGTAAATCTTTGAGCAATAGTGAAGGAACTAGGGCTATATCAGACCTGTGGTTGCACCACCATATTCTGGTCCACCTTGGGATGATTTACTAAAGTTCTAGGTTGTGTTACGTGAATATACATATTTGATCATTACAATATATATATATGAAAAACAAAAACAAGTTTTAATCATGTTAAAACCTGCTGACGCTTGTATTTATGATCATAGATGGCGTTTTTACCAAAAACACGATCAAGCGTTTGTTTACATAAACGATCAAAGAGTCAGAATTAACTATCTCTTTCATGTTAGACCACTTTCAGATCAGGCTCTGTCTTTTACTGATGATAGCAAATAGCTTGAAATCAGCTGATCTGAAAGTGGGCTAAAACGAAAGAGATAGTTAATTCTGACTCTTTGATCGTTTATGTAAACAAACGCTTGATCGTGTTTTTGGTAAAAACGCCATCTATGATCATATATATATAATCCAGTCCTTTCCCACAATTTATATAATCACAAAGTTATTTTTCAAAATAGCATTTTTGAACTTCTATAAACTTTTTTTTATAAATCGTAACAAAATTTTAGTTGCACCTGAATTCATACGTAGACTATTTATATATTTTCTTTCCTTCTAAACCAAAACCGTAAAAATTATTTGGTGTAAATTAGATGCATTCAGTAAATAAGGAAAAACGTTTTTAAGATTTTGAATAAAATTCACTATTGCAATTATATTAAAAGATCAACCATTCCTTAAAAGATCAATCAATGTTTAATTAAGGCACACTATAGCTTTAAAAGTCTTCTAAATCTTTCCATATAGAAATTACATAAAAAAGACATTTATCTAATTGATCATTTTTTGAATAAGTGATGGTTTTGTCTTATAGCTAATAGAGTTTATCAAGTTTTTAAAAAACACCTAAAAAAAAATTGTCATGGTTGTTCTTTTGACAAATATGTTACATTTGAAAACGAATTTTTAAATTTAAAAATCGAGTTTTAGATACTAGAATTTAAAAATTAATCCAATTATTAAAAATGTAATTAATTTTTATGAATCAGGCAAATTTTGGCATGCAGTTCTAGGAGTGCATTTTATTATGTTATTCTATGTGGTCACACACAGATTGAATAATGATATTATCTATGATATTCACATGCACTCCATCATACCAGAGCAGTTTAGTCCTATTTCTTCCTCATACTATGAAATATACAATGCAGCATGACACCTCTCTTAACTAGATGACACAACTTAAATATTTTTGTTAAGAATAAGTGCATCCATATATCTATATAGACTATGAGCATTTAAACATGGAAGTTCTTGATTTTCAATCATTAAACTATATGCATAATAATATTTTTGGATGAAAGGGGTCAACCATTTTGAAAAATCACAGAAATGCACCAATAATAGTATGCTGATAAGTGTAAAATTAAAAGAAAGATATACAAGTGAGAAAAAAAAAAGATTTAGAAACAAACAAAAACTTATTTTATCCAACCATTCTGGCAACAGAACCTAAAGGCAAGTGACCTACAATGACCAAATTGTTCGCACATTGGATTTTAAATGTGACATTTCATAAGTTTAGTAGCTATAGTTGGCAATCAAATAAATCAAGCTTATCTATGCTGAAATCAATAATATTGTAGACTAATACAAAAAATAATTAAAACTCCAAAGACACTAATATTCAAACTATATAAGTTTGTTTTGGATATAACAAATAAATGAATTACCTTTGCTTTTACCTGTTCCTTATATATATAACATTAAATAGAACCACTTTAAATACTGCTATAGTAAATAATACTTCCTCTCACCTTTGTACAGGACCATACTATAATATATATGTTAGCATTAAATTCCTTGGAGATAGTGGCCAGTATATTTTTGCCATATACATGACATGGAATTTGAATCCATTTGGCACTTTTTTTTGTTTGTAGTTAAGAATTTCTAAATCAACTTAAAATAATTTTAGACAACTGGCTCACAGCCTACATAGAATGATCATCAATTTTTGGTAGATAAATGAGTATTTCACTTCTTTTTTTGTTATAAGCAATGAAGGAAAATTACAAACTATTTGCAATTGGTTATTAATGATCGGTTGAATATCATACTCTTCATTATTGTTATTTCTTGGGATTAATATCGAAGAAGCCTTTACTTTTCAATTAGCTATTTGGGTCTGCTTTATCTTTTTTTTTCTACTTATTTGATTAAAAAGCACCAGGTTTTTTTATATGTCAAAGCGTTGACCGGGAAGCGAACCCGGGTCAGCTGTTTGGAAGGCAGCTATGCTAACCGCTATGCCATGAACCGTTACTGATCGTCTACATTTTAAGTGGCTTCACGTAAGATTTATTGTTGGTATCAAGGATGTGGGCCTATTATTATTTAAGTTACTTAAATCTAACCTTATATACAAATCAAAACATTTAATATATCTAAATGCTATAGTAATATATATATAGTTTTAACTTCAAATGGCTTCATTTATAACTTTAACATCTTAATTTTTTATATATAAACTTGTTCTATAGTTCTATAAGCAAAAAAAAAAAAATCTTTTTTTTTCTGAGTATATACTCCTAAGGTAATTCTTTTTCTTGAGTGGTCTGTCAGATCTTATTTCAGGACATGACAGATTTGAGAAATCTTGAACGGCTTTACAAACTTTGGAAGTCACATACATAATCTTTAGCCTTAGTTTTTGAGAAATGATCTCCGTTACGCTGCAGTTAATATCAGAAAATCAGCATCGTCTAACAGTGGAAATAAAAAAGTCACAGACGAAAAGAAATAAAGAAAAGATTTCTTTTCATTGATGTCAAAAATAAAACTTATAAAAAAAAAAATTAGATTAAAATTTATTTGCTGCATTTTTTTTCTTTTTTAAATACATTGACTTTGAAAGACGTTTTAACAAAATCATTTTTTAAAAATTGGATAAACAATATCGGTTAGATGCTATTTATCTTCAGAATAAAGTATAAAATATATGTTTATATCATCCAATGTTATAAAAAGCGGTCTTTGACTATTATTGACGTGCGGAAAACTGTCTCGCAGGAAGTGAATAAAAATTATTAAGTAGACCATGGCTTTTTATCACTTCAACACTCTACAGCTTCAAAACAGTATTTTCTCTGAAATGTTTAATCAGAAAACTTTCAAACAATTCAAAATAACAGTGCCCATTTAAGTGCATTATCTTTTTATGTTATTTGAACGATATCCTGGTCAAATATCCAGAAAGGAGAAGAAACATATACTCGTTGTAAAAAGAATTGTCCATGGTCATTGTATTTATCTGCTTCCAAAATGTAATTATATAGAGCTTTTTATCCATACAACTTAAGTCAAATGCAAACTAAAAATTACAGAATTATTAAGTATCTATTTTATGTTTACATTGTTCAAATTGAAGGACTCTAATGAAATCATTGTTGAGTTTATTTTCTAGTTAAAATCTCTATACATATTTTTTAGAACTGATTTTTTTTTTTAAAAAAAAAAAAAAAAAAAAGACCACATTGGTAAAATACAAACCATCTTGTGGCATTCTCTATTTACATTTAACATATGCTATTATTGCAGTAATTCACTCCATTTATTCTAACAGGCAAAACTCTCCATACAGTATTGCCACTCAGTGCAAGCCAGAGTAATCGATGGATTCCAGAAGGCTTATGTGTGTATAACAGAGAATAAATATATATTTAAGTAAGCCGAGTATATTTTTGACACATGTACATCATAATCATTATTGTTCTGTTAAAAATATAAAACCCATTTGTATGAAGAAAGAAATGATAGAAAACATAAGATCAAAGAAACATGATTTATCATGCAAAATGAATATATAATGAACTAAAGAGCTAATGGTTTTATAATTAGCAAGAAATGGTTTTCACCGATTCTTAACAGAACAATCCTAATTATGATGCACACGTATTAAAAGTATACTGGTTTCTTAAATTAATATATTTTTATTATCTGTTACAGTTCATATTATTAATAATAGCAGAATATCAAGATATTTAAATTAAATATATTAAATATGTATATGTTTAAATTAAATATTGTAGATAGTATAGGCTTTAGATCTACAATGGTATGTGGATTGTTGGCTATAAAAATGTGAAAAGAATTTATGTTTTCAACATAATTTATGATTCAGATAAATTACCACTATGTGAGAGAGATATAAAGAGGAAGGAAAATTAATATTTGTTGCAATGATTGTCAGAAAATATTTGATGGAGTAAATCAAATAACTTTGTTAGATTTTTAAAAGGACAGGTACAGATAAGAATGTGAATTAGTTATTCAAAATTTCTATACATAATATAAAATATTTTTTAGATTTAACAATATCTCTACTGAGGAAATTATTATCTGAGTATATTATGATAGTGATGAAATTGACAATGGAAATAAATGATTCATTGTATCAAATTTTCCAATTTGTTACAGTATATGGATAGTGAGGATATGAAAAAAGGCAAAACTTTCTATACATATTGCCACTCAGTGCAAGGCAGAGTAATCAATTGATGCCAGAAAGCTTGTGCATAAAATTGTCATCTAGTGTCTATTCATCCAATACTCCCAGACTAGTTTCTGGCTTGTAGCCTTAATCAGTGAGGAGCCTTGGATCTGAGAGTACTGCACCTAGATCTTAGGATCTAATGCAACCCTCCAGCAGCCACCTTTTATCTCTACTTAACTACGAAACTATGAGACTTAAATTGAAAACACTATAATATTTTCAATCCAAGCTTATCATAAGAAATGGTGATCATATGATGTTTAGTGAGGAAATGTTACTCGTTTAATAGAATTAAAAAAATGAATATAAATAAAATTAAAGCAATAAAAGATGAAATAAAACAAGTCGATACAATTACTTAATGAGGTAGTTGGATAACTAATCATGGAAGCAATGATTGAGAATTGGAATAAACATTATTGGTCTATGTAGTAGAATATTATTTTGTTGTTTGCTTGATATTGGATTTCCAAAATAAGCTTGTTAAATTATTTATTTGAGATTAGAACTTTATATGTTGTATGATAAATAATTGGAAAAAATGAAATTATTGGAAAGTTTTAAGATGTGGATTTGAAGGGAATTAAGGAGATAAGTAAAATAAATAAGTAAAGTAAAAGTATTAAAAGTGTATGTGAAAAAAGATTATTTATTGAAAAACTTAAAGAGACAAGAGAAAATATGGATTGAATATATATTTTAAAGCAAATATATATTCATAATTGCAAAGAAATTATGAAAAGCTTGTTATGGCATGCTCATTATATATATATATATATATATATATATATGTAACAAGGTGGAGAATTAAAAAAAAAAGATAAACAAAAATTAATTGATGATTTTAGGAAGGTATAAGTATTTAAAAAATAGAGAAAGAGTTGATAAGGCTTGGAAAAGATAGCCTGGAGTGATATATAGGATCATTGTTTTAATTGACTGTCTAATTAATTTTAAGCAGAAGTTAATTTAATAGGCTAAAACTGATAATTAAAAGGAGAAATTTATTATTATATGTATAAAATATATATATTATTGACAATGGATTAAGAGTAAAGATACCTGCTTTAAAAAAATCTAACAAACAAGATGTCAGAATTAAGATCTTTTTTAAATCTTCGAAAATGTGCAAATCATTTTTTTTCTCTCAGTAGTGCTTATTTAGAATCCATGTTAATTAATCCTGAATAAAGTACATTTAAGTATTTTGGAAAGAGAAGATGCACCTAATTAAATATAGATAGAATGCAAATAACTTAAACAGTTATATATTTAATGGGTTGTTTTTTATGTGCCAAATTTAAATTATTATAAGACCAAAAACAAATAAATCAGTCATTAGTTGCATAGGAGGTCATATGATACTTGAGTACCATAAGTTATGTGTTGGGATTTCAATCCAAAAAGTTTTAATTATTGAGTTTATCCCTCTATCATTATTTTTAACAACACAAGGTGCTGCTCAGAATCAGTCCAATGATTGAATTGCTGAATTGCTATTGCATTTTAAATTTATAGATTATGAACAGGTATTTGACTCTATATGCATTTCCACAGTGACTATCAATATTTCTCCAGAGATAGTGTTCTATTCTGAAGAATTTTAACAAAAGGCAACACCAATGATTATATTCCATGGTTATGCTAAAAAGATTAACATTGATAAAAATATATGTAAGGGTGGGTGATTCTATATTTCCAAATCTTTTTATTGCCATTTTATGAGAAATATTTTGTGGATTAAAATGGGAAGATAGAGCGAACTATCTTTAAATCATCTACATTTTGTAGACAATGTAATTGTTTTGCAAATAATGCTTCAGAGCTTCATGAAATGTAAGAGTTATCAGATAAATTAAATAAGAAAATAGGACTAAAAATATATGCTAAAAAGTCTAATTTACAAGGAAAATTTTCAAAAATAGAAAATAAAGCTTGATAATAATAAATTAGGAGAAGTTAATAATTGCAAATATTTTGATTAGATTTATTAATACATGTGGAAACATAATGGATGAAATTAATAATTGAATTAACCTTGGATAAAGTGTTTTTGATAAAATTGTTTGAAAAGAGAGGGTTTTTTTTAAATAGATGATTCACTACATATTACATATGGATCTGAAAAGAATGTTTAACAAAAAAAAAACAATATGGAGACTGACCACAAAGGAAATATAAAGAGGTATATCTTGGAAATAAGATAAAGTGATCAAATGAGAAATAAATAGTGAGAAAAAACTAACAAATATTATTGACATTGTTGAAAAAATTAAGGTGCTAAAATGGAGCTGAAATGGATATTTTGCTTTAAAAAATATGATAATAGATAAACAGTTGAAATCTTAAATCAGATTCCAAGAGATTATAAAATCTAAAAACAGTCCACACATGAAAGGGATGGATAAGATAATAGAAAAATTGCTGGAGTGAAGTAGAATTAAAAAAAACTATGAATGCAAAAACTAGATTGAATTTGGAGAGATGTCTACACTGATGAACTGACAGATTATGATTGACAATAATGAAGATGATGCAGCTATATTTAATATATATTGCATAGTTGTGATTTGTTGTTGTTAAATAATCAAATATTTGAATAGTCCAACATACAGTATTTTATTAGTAACTAGCAAATAGAATTTTATTGGAATTTTTAAATTATAATTTTACGGTTATTTCTTTTAATATACAAAATAATTAATATTAAATTTATAAAAAAAAATCCATCAACATAAATTAATATTTTAATATTTTATAAAACTTACTAAACTGTTTTTTTTTCTTATGCTTATTTTATTATTAAATTATCAAAACACAGTTGTTAAATATAAATTAATTTAATCTATATAACATTATAAGTAATAAAATAAATATAATCAAATGAGAAAGAGTTTATTTTATAAATTAACTAACTTATTTAAAGCCAATACTAAATATTTTACTACAAGCCTATAAAAATACCAAGAAAATAATAAAATGGTTATTATACATGGGTTCAGTTTTAGCACTGAAAGTAGTAGAGCTAGGTTGAAATCCATAGATTTTGATTGAGTCTGCTATCTTATCACTGTAACAAATCATCTAGAATAATGTGTTAGTGAAGATAAATAAGAGATATGCTATTTTACCACTTTATGTAGTGAAAGTAATACAGCACCCATGTTGTGTTGAGGTTAATGTATGCAATTAAGAATTGCCCTTAGTTTAATTTAAAAATTACAATTAAGAGAATTTTTGTACTATGTTACCAACATTATTTTAACCTAAACCAAGTAAAATATCATTATCATCAGTGATAATAATGCTTAACTATGATGCATTACTAATTGCATACAAGTCCATCATAATTACAAGAAATAAGCTTCAAGCATTTATTATTGAATCACTGACAATAAAAATTTAAAAACATGCATATCCAGTGAGTAATGTGAAAGGAATATGAACACCAAACTTTTCACATTTTATAAAACTTGATTATAGATGTAGAATCATTTGACATTTGGTACCACATAGAATTATATGAATGCAACTATTTAACATTTGACACTATTTCAGCTTCCATATGTTTAAGGATAAGATATAATAATGGAAAAATCAGAAGCAGGTTAAATAATACCTTATGAAGAGAAACTTAAAATCAGTGTAACTTTGACAAATGTTTATGAAACATCCAAATAAGTAATTTTGTGGGTCACATAATCAATACTCTCTATTTATTCTCAAATTGTTTAATTTCTTATTGAAACTGTTTTGATGAAAAGGAATGCATAGATGGCAAGACTTCCTTGTGATTTTCTACATAAAGAATAATAGTAGAAATCAAGAGCTGACCAACAAAAGATGTTCAATTTAACTATAGAATTACTCAGATTAGATAAATTATTTAATTATTACCATAACAATTTTAAAATAATAAGCAATGCTTAAGTTTATGAGATCAGCATTATTTTAATACATCCACTACATAAAGGAGGCAGACCAATAGCATATATCTTTAGGATTGTTCTGTCTCTGAGAAATATAACAATCAATAAAACTAGCAGATGAGGGAAATTATATTTAAAATTAAAAAATTATCAAATTTTACAAAAGAGATTGTTTAAAGTCATACAAAATAATTTGAGCATATTTTCAAGATCGAAGACCATTGTGGGATCTTAACATATTGCATGGCAAGATTTGTTGGCTTATGATTTTAAAATAGCTTAAAAGAAGAAATAATTAAAATCACACACCAATGCTTTATCAATGATAACAAATTGCATTAAATTTCATCAAGAAAGGTATTGAAATAAATTACATAGATATTCTAAAATGACTTCCTAGATAATTGAGTTATTATTCTCCTAAAGTTCTGAATTTGATCCAGAAAGACAACCCAAAGATTGAGAATCATAAAAACACACCAAGAAATAAGATCATTGTCAATATAAAACATGGTTCTTTACAAAGAATATGTGCTTTGACTAGAAACAAACCACCTGGACTATGTAGAGCAAGCCATGGAAATATTTTTTAAATAAAGTCAATATTTTTTTTCACTGGATTAAAAAATTTGTTACATGTACCAACACTGATAAAATGATTGTTAAACCCAGAAAAAATTTCATTTGTCACATACTACCACATACAGTAGTTTACTGATAATGAATTTATCTCCTTTAAATTCATGGTATTTTTTGAAAATTTGAGATAACTAATCCCTTTATTTTACAATTATACTTCTTAGTTCAAAGGTTTGGCAGAAAAGTCTATTCAACATTTTGAACAACTTGACCATGTCAAATATTTATGATATAATATTTACAATTACTCTATATTATTAGACCTTTCAATAACAATATAATGAATTCTATGAACTAATGAAGCATAGGTAATTTAAAATTATGTTTATTCTTTTTTATTACAGTAACTAATTTACTATTAGATAAAACTAATTCTAATCCCATATTTACAAAGATAACACAGTCTAGTTAAAAAAAAACACTATATAAAAAATATGGATAGAATGAATATTTATGCATTGTTACTATAACAGATAGATGGAAATTCATGTGTCACTCAAACTAGTAATGATATCCTCAATTTTATATATGTATATAAAACTCCAGCAGAAAAATAAAAATTGCCTGAATCAAAGCATTTAATGATGGTCATTGAGTTACATACAATTTACAACTCTAATATTTTGTAATAATGTAGCAACTTAATTTTTAGGTAACAAGTAGCCTGTTAGAATTAAAACCAATAAACTATTATCTTTTTCATGGAAGCAGAAAATCGTCACTCTATTTTAACTAAAAACAGTATAATAGATACAACCCAGATTTTGAAGTGGAAAGAACATCATTTTTAATTAATCAATACTATATGCTTTTGCTGTCAATGAGAAATAACCATAGAAAAAAGAACAATGTATAAGCAGGTCCACTGCATGGGTGTGAGGCACTTTTGTGCAAGATAAATTTGTGCCCCTAGTCTCATGAACAGAGCTGGCCTGAGTGCATTGTAATGACACACAACCTTGTTTTATCAAGGCCCCAAGTCTGCTTGATTTATGTCTTATGCAAAAATTAAAACATTTTATCACATGCTAAGTAAATTACATTTTTTTTTGCCTCTTTAATTTATAAGTCCTACAATGAATATCATATGAGAAGTAATACAATTATAAATATACTAATATGTGGTAAGGCAGATAATGTTTCAGAATGTTTTAGTCACATTAATGTAAAATCAACTCTTCTTTAGCATTTTCATGTATTGAATCAGGATATGCAAAAAATAATAAAAAAATTAGTATGATGTTAATAATGGATTTGCAATAAAACATAGAAGAAAATAAAATGTATATTTTTTTGCATTGTATGTATTTTATTTTGTTTTCTCAAATATTGATTTAATAAAATTGCACAAAATCATATTTATAATAAAGAAGCAATTATTTATATAATCGAAGTATCAATTTGCGCAATTTTAATATATCGATATTTGCAAGTAGAATAACTTATTTTTTAAATATCTAAATGTTTTATTATGTGAAAAAAAACCCTCCCCCCAATTAATAAAATTAGTTAATTAAAACAATAAATTCTATGTAATTTTGTTTAACAAAAGATGCAATAAAATATTTAAAAATATATAATTATTTATTTTTTTATCTTTTTATTTACCTATTAACTATCCTGACTTTGGTGGCTGCAATATGATATATTTTAACTAGATTGTCTCTAACCAAGCTCTTGTTTTTTATTTACTTTGTGTCATTAAGAATCTCAGTAATAGAATATTTTGTATGATTGTTTTTCAGTTCCCAGTCATGTGATATAGTCAGGTACCTAGGGATTTTAAGGATTTATTTTACATTTATTTAAGAGAATAAATTTTCACACTTACATTATTTATTCAATAAATTTTTAAAAGCCATTATATCACACTTACATATTTTTTTTGTTTATTGATAAATTATAATAAGAAAAAAAAAAATCAAACAATTGAATTTTTCCACTAGTATAGATAAAAAATTTTGTTGACACTTTCTAAATCAAGTGGTTACAAGTGAAGTTGTATAAGTGTTACAATAATGTCATGTCAATGAAATGCATGCAATATCTTTTTTTAACTAATTCTATTAACAACTTGATAAAAATATGTTTTAAAAATCCAACATCCTACAAATAACTTATTTATGTTTTCTATTAACAAAAATAACCTTTCTTGTTTTTGTTCAATAATAAAATACATTACTTTATTATAATATTTTTTTTAAATACCTATTAATAACTAAGTCATATTATATATATATATTAATTATATAGTTGGACAATTAGGGATTTAGCCAGTATTTATTTAAGAGAAAAATTTGAAATTTTCATATTTAGATTGTTTAGCCAATAAATTTTTAAAAGCCATTAAAACTCTTTGCATTTTATTTTGTTTATTCATAGATTATATCATGAAATTTGTTAAGAATTAAATATTTTGGCATGCAGTAATATCTTTTTAAAAGTTAGATTTTTTACTCAATCTGTTTTGCTTAGATTTACATCATATTGTGAATTATGAATCAATTATGAGATTTTAGCTAAAGAACAAGTAAAAAGCTAATACAGCATTAAAAAAACGATAATATCATTATTAAAAATAGAAAAAGTTAATTAATAAAATGTGTAAAAAGATAATACAACATGATAAAAAAGGAAAGATAACATTGGTATTAAAAATAGTTTGCATAAAACAGCAGCAGAATCGATCCTAGGATCACACATTTAGGAATTAGACACTCTTAGATTCTAAACAGAATATGACACATGACCCATCTAAAATATCATTGATAAATTTAATTTGACCACATGATGAATTATTGTAATTATGAGACAACATTTTTAAAATAAGTTTTATTTTTAAATAAATTATTAATAGTAATGTGTTATATTTGGTATAAATTGGGATATTTAAATGACAAGTGATTGGGGAATATAAACATTTTCATTTACATATAAATTTTATTAATTTAGTGATAAAAGGATCAAGGACAGTTTGGTTTTGTGTAATGGTAAAATATATATGTAATATATTTTGAGGCTCTAGCAATTGTCACAATATATCGAAGTAAAGAAATATTGTTATAAAAAGCTAAAGACATATTCCACTTACATTTAAATGTAAAAAAGAGTGTGTTTTTAACAATAAAGTAATTCGGAAATCTAAATATTTACATATAAGTTTTATTAATTATTGCAACAAAATGGCATTGACCTGTTCAGTTTAGTGCAATGATAAGAATATATATGTAGTATATTTCAAGCTCGAGCCTGAAAATTTAAGGCTCAAGCAATTGTCGCAATAAGTTTAAAACTCTTTACATGTTAAATTTGGTTAGAACTCAGGCTATTTTTAGATCCCATTCATGATTATTATGATTTCTAGACATCATTTGAACCATCTATTGGTCAATGTTGGTCATATTATTTTTATTTTATGCTTATTTTATAGTAAATTTGAAATTTAAAATTTTAATTCTAAAAAAATCTGCATGTGGTGATATATTTTGAAAAAAAAATCAACTTTCATTGCTGTGTATTGGTATATAGCCCATTCTCTTTTATCTGGTTGGATGGCTGTCAACTCCAGCCATTGTTCTCCATGCATTTCTAAATGTCAAAATCAGAAATCAAAACAAAATGTTTTACGCATTTGTAATTGATTTTGAATGCAAATAAATATATTTATCATAATTTTTTACATTCATAATTAAGATTTTATATTACTTTATCAAAATATAAAGTTTGATTTAAAACTTTTTAAATTTTACAAGAAAAATACACATGGGAAAGTGACCACTCTTCAAGACAAGTGAATAATGTTGACCTATTGATTGTAATTTGCCTATCAAAGACATTCATTGATAAGAACAAAACACAATTATATTTCATAATTTTTATTGAATTTATAATTACTTTTTACAGGATAATGACTAATAATGAGTCTAGATTTAGATTTTTATTTAAAATATTTAATTTTAGACCAAGAAAATACAACAGAATTGAATAATCAGACATCGTAATTTATAAACAAAAAAAAATCACCTGTGTTCACATAATGATTGGTTGAAATATACTTCTTTTGTTTACCGCTGAATATTTTTCAAATGTTTTTCTTATATTTTTTTTCAGTTATTAACATTATTTTTAATTTTTTGTTACATTTAACCAATTTGAATATAAAATTATTCAATTTTTAGAAGCTGAATTGAAACAATTCTATGTATTTTAGATTAATATTTCAGGAATAGAAAAAGACTACTAATGAAATTGACGAATAATAATAGTTCTCTGATTTTTATATGGACCAATACAAAAATTAAACAGACTTTGTACAATTTATACATGTTGATTTCATCAGTTAAAGCATTAAGTAAAGAAGTATACACTCATTTTTAAATAAATAAAAAAATTTACATCCAAAAAGTATTTCTAACAATGAAGTCATTCGAAAATGGAAACATTTTCATTTATTTTCATTTACATATGAATTTTATTAATTATCTTGGTGTCTTAATGTCCCCATGATGCAGAACTTTTGTGCCCTGCATAACCTTCCCATCTTCATGTGGTAGTCTGGTTGTCCTGTGTATAACATATATAAAATGTCTGTTATATAACATTTTGATATAATTAAATTATGCATACTTTAAATTATATGTTCAATCTACTAGTAGTGATTTTAAACAATAGATGTTTTAAAAAATTGTATTTTCTAAACAAGCATTTTGATCAATAATGTTTTAAAATAATAACTTGCAAATCTCAAATTATTGTACTCTAGGAATCATTCATAAGAGATTATAGTATCCCAATAATTATAAACTTCGAAGCAATTAAGTCTTGACTCCAACGTTGATGAGAGAATCTATCTTAGAGTTATGATAAAAGAAACTAAATGTTTTGAAGATAGAATCAGTAAAGGAGATGTGCATTTCTTTTTCTGGAATGTCTGCTCTCTATATATTTTCCAAAAGCAGCCAACGACTGCTATATCTTATTAATATTTGATTAACATTTTTGTTAGCCCCCAAACTAACTATATATTTGATGTCGGCATAAAAGTATTGACATTTGCTTTAACAAATTCGAATTTGTTAAATTTGCTTTCAATAACACATAGCTATTAGATTTTCGTTTACTGACCAATATTGAAGAGTAAGCTGAGTTGTTTATGAACTGCATACCTAAAGTTTTTTAGCTTGTCTGAGAAATCCTTGGCTATCTGAAAAAATGTACAATCTCATATATAAATATTATATTTTTAAACAAAAATAAATTACACACGACTAATTTTTAGCTGAGATTTTCCAATCATAAATCTTATGCTTAGCAAACTACCATATATATTTTTTTCTTGTTTTTAAAAGCTTTTATATTTTTTAAAAACTTTCGTTGACTGTTAATCAATAATAAATAATGGCAGCTTTACAGAAAATGTCTTCGCTAAAATCCTTAGAGAAAAAAATATGTAGTTTATTGTTGCATCGTTTGAAATATGTATATGTAGTATCTGGAATATGGTTTGAGCTGTCTTTCTGGAGATAGATTTAGTTGCTACGTAATAGTGTAATTACTATAACTTACCACCCCCTTAATACAGATTATAGAGATGACATTTTAATTCAAGTTTCATCATAAACTTTATCAAGCCTTTTGCATTATTATGTGCATATATAGATAGATGTACGTAATTTTTTTAGAAATGTTTTGTATTTGCATAATGAGTACCCATTATGGCAATTAATAAATGGTATGCACTCATTTTGTTCACTCTTTGTTTTTAGAAAATTGTTTAAACATTCTTTCACGCTAATCAAATATTTCTATATCATTAGCCTGAAAAAAAAATTAACCCAAAAAGTGGATTGAGCTATAAGCCAATATATATATATATATTATCCACGTCAAAGTCAGTATACTTTTAAAAAAATATAATAGTAATATCTGTTTTTTTATTGGAGTAATATAATTGTTCAAAAGGGAAAAAGGTAGAAGTTTTTAATTTGATTATTATGGGAAAGATGAATATCATTATTGTATATAATACATGCATATATTCTTTTTTAAAATTAAATGTGGGGATTGTTTAATATATTAAGCTGGCATGTTCTTGAATTGGTGTTCAAGTTTAAACTAAGCTGAGTTTTTTCAGGTAGCTTATTCATAATAAATATCTCATCTTGATATCCATTACTGATCTGTTGTTAACTAAAGGTTCCAAACATTTGAACTTAAAGATACATTAAAGTCTTATCATGCTGAATATTTTCAGTTGAATTTTAGAAAATCATCTACATTTGACTTTCAAGATATTTGTTTTGCTCAAGATGCATAGAAAATAATGTCTACCTCATTAGTTGTAAATGTTATATTTTATTACAATCATTCAGATTATTTATTTTAACTTGAGACATGTATTCTCTTGCTAAGAATATCTAACTATCCATTTACTAACCAATGATTAGATAGATAGCTGAGTTGATTATGTGCCATTCCTAAGTCTGTCTGTGGCTTACAAAAATTTTGAAGTTAACTGGTATTTTCTGGACATAAATTCTGCAGAAGAGAATAAATCTTGAATATATAATTGATATAACTGTCATGTATTATGTCATAAGAAAAAAATATTTGTGTAAATAATATTTATACTTATAAATATATATAGGGCAATAAAATTATGAAAAAATGGAACTGGTAATAAAACAATGTGATATGGGCAAATGTTGGTCTGTATTGTATGTGATAAGAATATGTTATTGATAATTTGTTTTAGAATTATTCAAAAATATTTTGCTTCAGTTTACCCCTTTCAGTTTTTCATTTCATTTTATTCTCTAAAAATATTTTTCTTTCTGAATTATTAAGAACCTATTCTCATCACATACAAGAGATCAACTTTGCCCATATCATGCTATTTTATTCCCAATTTTTTTATAATAATTTTATTGTCCTATATGTATTTATAAATATAAATATTATTTATTTAAGTAATATTTTTTCTTATGACGTAATACAATATTTAAAAAAAAAATTAAAAGAAAAAACTGTAATATTACCATTATTTATTTTTCTTTACTATAAAAAATAAGAAGAAAATTGACTCTTAACCTTTTTATAATTCATTACATGTAATCATTACCCTTTTCAAAGTAAGGATTTTCTTTACTGCACTTCGTTCAGATCTAATTTATTACTTTGTTTTATATATATATTACATATTAATATCGTATATGTCTTCTAAAATAAAAATAAAATGAAAAAAATGTTTTTTAAGAAAGCATTTTCAATATACTTAATTCAAAATTCATATTATGCTTATTTCTTTGCATTTTGTCGCAGACCATTATATTTCAATAGTTAATACTCTTTAAATAATATTTGTATACATATTATAAATTAATAATATTTAATAAATACTTCAAAAACTGAAGAAAAAAACTTGTTTATTTGTACTAAATTGTGGGGGGGGGGGGCTGTACTCTAATATGGCTTCTACACGAAATTTATATTAACAATTTTTTTTTTTTCTATTTATCTATTTCAGTTTTTCTATCTATTGATTGATTAAACCTAAAACTGAAGTCCAAAATATTGAACACAGAAGAATGTAACTACTGTTCATGTAGTAATAAAAATCAACAATTACGCTGAAATAGCAAAGCAAGAAAATTAAATTAGAAGTTACTATTATGCTATGATAATATGGTGCTACATAAAATACCTAATTTTAAAGAATCATACTTGGTTAGTTTTAATATTCTCCTCCTGTTCACTAAGATTATTCAAGATAATGCCTTGTTTAAAAAAACAGGATAGCTCGATTGATATTCATATTATTAAAACTTTTTAAATTCTTCATCAAGTTGCTTGTTTTTTAATAGATTCGGTAACACTTAGTTTCTTTCTTTTTAAAAATTCTCTTTATCATTTATAATAGTTCTGTTTGGTGAGCCAATCCTAACTTTTGTCTTATGACAATCAATTCATGGTATGAGAATAGTGCTTCTGAAATGTTTGGATACAATGTTATGTGCTTGCAATCATCATAAATGCATCATATTTAATAAACAATAAAACATAGTAAATTATGTATGTGCATTAACTGATATATTACAATTCACTTGTATGTACTCAGATTATTCGACTTTATTAATCAATTTATAGTTTTAGAAACAATAATATCTATTTAGTCCAGTGTTTTTCAAACTTTTTAGTATGAAAAGTCATTTTATTTAAATACCTCTGCACTCCTCCCCCCCCCCCAAAAAAAGAGCCGCAAGAAAAGAGATGGAGATAGTTTCATGAAAAATATGAATTTTTGAATGACATGAGTATACTTGAACATTTATTTTAGTAATAGAAAATAATAGAATCTGCATGCATCCTAATGAAATAAAAATTCTCTTAAAAAATAAACAAAAAATTACTTTGATAGTTAGATTTATTTACTAATTTATAATATTTAAACGACCCAGAAAGAGACCACATGTGAGAAGGATGGATGAAATAAGAAAGTGTGCAAGGGTGATGTGGAGAAGAGAAGCTAAAGATAGGAAAAGATGGATTGAACTTGGAGAGACCTTCATCCTCCTGCTGTGGATTGATAATGGTTGATGATGATGATGATGAATATTTAAATAGTCATTATAAACAATAAATACTATTCTATAATAAGACGAATTCAAGAAACAATGTTGTAAAGCTCATTTTTCTCTTCTAGAAGTCATCAAAATATTTATTTACAAATTCAAGAGGAAACAAAAAATGTGTTAAAAGAGCCGTCAGATTGGAATCAAAGAGTGGCAAGTGGCGCGAGCTACAATTTGCCGACCTCTGATCTAGTCCGTGAATGATGTTAAAATGCTGCCAATAACAAATTAACTTTGATTAAAAAAGATTTATAATGATGAGTATTTCATTATTTAGCTTATTGATACAATTAATCAAATATTTATAAACAAATTAAAAATTTAATCACGTTATTATTGTTTTTTTTCATTTCTATAAATAAAATTCTAAGAGTGCTTTATTTTTAATGTATGTATTAGAATTAAAAAAAAATATTTATAATTTTGCTGATATGTAATTAAAAAAACAAATAAATAAAACATGTGTAATTACTTGTCTTAATATTCTATTTAAACTAGCATTTCTGATTATTATGTGTTGTACAAATGGAACCTACTATTATTTTTTAAAGCAATCGATGAAAGCCTAGTATTGCCCTGTTAACCATTTTATTTCAAGCACTAAATATACAGATGTAATTTACTTAACGCAAAATATTAGTTAATGCAAAAATTTTAAATATTAAACATAATATTTAATAACTTTATACAGTTTGAAAAATCGCCTATTGTAATATGAATAATGAAAGCAGCCAAAGATGCTAATGCATATATTATTTCACAAATGACTTTTTTCATCAACTTTTGTAAGTTACCGGAAAATATATCCAACATTTTTTTAAAAAAAAAAAACATTTAACAGTTTCAATTTGATTAAAGTTATAAATTAGAAAAAGAAAATTTTTTACTTAAAAAATGATATCTATGATACAAAAACAAAAAAAAATTATAAGTGATTCTTGAAATTTGCTTGCCATATTCTTGATCTAGATTTTGAATTAATATCAGATGAATCTTGAAATTTTTTAGATCACAAATGGCATTAGAGGTTTTTTTTTTTAGATAGACATTCTATGCTACCCAATAGCTATCAGGAAAGGGGAAAGAGCTATAAAAATGGATTTCAATTTATGTTTTTTTTTATGTTTAAAATAATTATTATCATTGGTTAGTATGAATGGTTCCTATACATAATCAGCTTTATAAAAACAATTTTTGATTGTCTATTGGTTTTATGTTCCCAGGTTTTAATGTGTGTCATTTTATATCTATGTCTTAATCCATTGATTGAGTGAATAGTTATTTGTTGAGGAATTTTCCATGAAGTTGCTTTATTACTTCTAAATCAAGGATCGGAAGTACTTTTATACAATTTGTCATTATTGTATGACTTTTATTTATTTATTTATTTAAAATGATGTATTTTTAGGATATATTACTTAGATGTTCACAAAGAGAGAATGTTTCTATTTTGTGCACTCATACTATTTAATAAATTTTCAAATGGCAAAAAAAAAATATCTACTATCATTGTTGTTGAGAAAAGAACTAATTTTGCTATACTGCTTGATAATAAATCTAAACACAGAGAAGCTAGGCTGTGATTCTATTGAAGCAAGTTTCCATAATATAGTACTTAGTAGATTTTTTTTTATTCTTGAATTATGATAGTTCTGAAGAATTTCCAATAATAATTAACACTTATTTGTAATTTCCATTATCATTATTGTTAGATAAAACAGAAGATTTCTATTTAAAGTTTTTCTTACATTGAAAGATTCTTCTTTGAGAGAAGATTCTATCAAAAAGTTATATTGTATATGTGTTGCAAATATCACACTGTTTGTAAACCTTTAATAAAATGTCACTCTTACCAACCAAACTTCCACACATTTGTTATCCACTGCAGCATGTCTTTTTTTTAACTTTTTGTTGCTAAACTTCTCATATTTTCTAATTTCAACTGCATTGCTATCATCTTTTCACTAAGTAAAATTTCATCAAGTGGTCAATGTTCAATACTCATGATTTGCTGGTCTTATATGAAAAGTATACTTTTCTTCTTGATATATCATCTCTTTATATTTGATTGTTTTCTTCACTTACTGGCATTAATACATTTTGCTATATTTTTTTAGATATTTAATGTCCTTGGAGCCAACTCAACTCTGGGATTCCTCTCTCAGTCTTTCATACAGATTTAGAGATATTTTTCATCAGCAATTAAAATTTATCTTTTATTTAATTCACTTTTTATATAAATATACAGTCATACTTTATTATAGTCATATGTAATAAATAGTGCACTAGTAATAAAAGAATAATTAAAGATTATTGTGTTTACTATTTTAGTCACTTTAAGTCAAATGATTTTCAGTATAATTTACCATCTATTCTACATATACAGAATAAGATGAAATGGAAATAGTACCAAGTGATATAGTTAACTAGAAATTCTGGATGTAAATTATTACTAAGCAACTAAAATGATCACCCTATAAAAAGATTGTAAAAAAGGATTAATAATTATTTATTAACAACAAATTTGCTCTGGTGCAATTAAATATATGTTTAAAAAAAAAGTTGCATTTTTTGAAATAGTTACCGACTTATTTAATCCCCAGGCAAAAATTAAACTTGGATTTCTCCTCATAGATAAACAATACTTTATTACAAACATTTTTTGCAACTCTTTTAAAAATATTCTAATATATATAATTTGAGAATTAAGGTGGGATAAAAATATTAATATTTTTAATCCTTATAATGCCACTGTAATTATTTATACTCTCAAAACCATGAGGCTTGTTCACTGCTCTGTAATTTTTGATAACAAAAATACATTCTTAAAAAAATAATAAAGAGTGGTATAATACATATTTATATGATCTAAAATACCGATGTAGAATTACTATGTACAAAATTTGACAGAATAGTATTTTCTTAGATGTACCTTACTTTAGAATGATATGAAGCTTTAAGTTATACATTCATCTATATAAAACTTAATCATTTTTCATGTGCTCTCAAGCACTAGTCTTAATTATTATGTTTTCATAAGTTATGCATCTTTCATCATGCAAATTAATTTTTTCCCTCATATATATATATATGTTCATACTTTGTTTATAATTTGCTGATAATAAATTTTATTTTATATTTTTAAAAAAATGCCAAGTAAAAAAAAAAAAAGTGGGTAAACTAATACTTTTAAGCAGAAATACACCATCTGTAGTAAAAAATTTAATAATTATTATTTATTTAACAAAAAATATGCTTTGGGCTAATTAATAAAATAATGTAATATACTGTGTGCATGTTAAATGTATATTAAATTTAAAAAAATTAAAAAATCATAATAAAAACATTTTATTATTTTTGTTTTCAAAAAAATAATGATGAAATGTAATCAATACCTAAGGCATAGTTATATATATAATATCTATATTCTCTGACATTATTACTAATAATATGAAAACATTACAACATAAATAAGTATGTTAAACAAAATTAAATGGACTGATATGTGTGCATCATAATCGTGGTTATTTCGTTAAGAATCTATGAGGCTGATTTTTTGCTAATTTAAATACTGTTGGATCTTTATTTCATTATATATTCATTTTGTGCAATAAACCAATCCCCTTTGATTTTTGATTTTTTATTGTTTCTCTCTCCTTATATTATTTTAATAATACCAGGATCAAAACTATGTCCATATTCTCTTTCATGATTGTTAAATATGGATGTATTAATTGAATTGATCTTGGCTTTTTGTACATTAAGATGTGATGTGTTAATCCTCTTTTCTTTATATTATAAAATGGCCATCAAACTTCTCAATATCACAGGACGCATGAATGTGAAAATCCATGTGCTCACATTACAAAAAGTTTCAGTTTAAAAATCTTCTTACATTGCAATAACTACTTATGCTAATTCTAGTCTGACAAGATCCATTGCTGATTTGATGAAATCAAGTTATAGTGCTATTGATATATACAATTAAAAAAAAATATTTCAAACAGAACTGAGAATAAAAGAAACAACCAAAGTTGGATCGCGCTACCATATTTTACCACTTATCAAAAATAAAATTGTAAAGATCTACACTGATAAATTTAACATGGGATGTAGAATATCCATCAATTTAAATAGTCTAATTAATAATGCAAAGAACAAAATGTACAAATTGGATTGATGTAATATTGGTATGCAGTAGGGTAAAGTCAAATGGACTATTTTTAAACCTACTACAGGGAAATGAAAGTTAATCTGAAAATGATTAACATAACATCCTACAAAAAAACCAAGACTGATTTAACTAATACATCAATATTTTACAACTATGGAAAGAAATATGGCCACAGTTTTGATCCTAATATTAGTAAAATAATGTGTGAAGAGAAAAACAACAGAAAATGTAAGATCAAAGAATCATTATTTATTACACAAATGAATATATAATGAACCAAAGCTCTAACTATATGCAAATTAGAAAAAACATGGGTCTCATAGATTTTTAACAGAATAACCATTATTATGACACATATATTGAAAGTATACTTGGTCAACTTAATTTCATTAAGCATGTTTGAATCTAAGCTGTAATATTTTCATTATATATACATATATAGTATTATCTTGGTCAGTTCTTGAATATTTAAAAAAGAATTATATTTTATAGATCACCAATTTGTAGTTATTGATTATTTAAAGTGTCTGGTGATATGATGTCTAATATCTTTAAATTACTGAGGAACACACCAAAATACAAAAGTTAATATTTCCACTCTGGTTTTATTTTATTTTTTAAAAGTTTGCAATTTATTTTTCTTTTACCTTTTAAAACAAAATAATATGTGTGTGATAAAGCTTAGTATTCTGTTTTAAAGGTTGCTGATTAAATTAAAATCTCACCATAAAGTTACTTAAATTTGAAGACATTTTAAAGAGTTAAAATAACATGATTTATCTGTATATTTTAATAGATTATAAATAGGTGATTGTGAAATTACATTTTTACATATATATGTGTGAATAAATGTGCATGTATTAGTTTTAAATTCACTAGGATTTTAAGGATAATATTCACTTTCAAAATATAGCATGTATAATGATATTTTAATGGCTTGAGCAGTTGCAGCATGAGAGCCACTAGCGGCAGCTGATTCATTGAAATTTTGTTTCTTTTTAAAATTGCATGAAAACTATAAGCATGACATTAACAGAAACTCTTACATTCATTGCTATTTGAATTCCTTTTTAAAATAGCATATCATATGCTAAAATCAGACAAAATTTAGATTTTTTATTAATATTTTTTTTAGTAGGTTCATTTCATTTTTTCCCTTCCTGCTCAGTTTACTAGATTGCATGAAGACAAAGGCACAATTTTCATTTCTGCAAAACTCTGAAGTAAAATGGATTAATAATGTTTCAATGATTCAAATCCTTCATTCTGATAATCGTAAGTATTCAATTTTAATTTTCTTTTTTTTTTTTAGTATTTTAATTTTTTTTATTATTTGATAAATTTTAATTTATTAATGCGTTTATCAATGTGTTTGCATTTGTATTAGTGTGTATTTAAATTATACTTTTATTCCAATATAAACAATGAATTATGTATAATGTAATTTTGGGGCTCTGATCCAAGTTTGATGCAACCTTATTTTATAGACATAATGATTTTCAAAAAGTTTAATAATTTATTAGTGTAATTATATATGTATTAATGTGTTTGTGTTTAAATTAGCATGTCTGTGTTTGTATAACAAGTAATAATTTATTTATATAATTGGGGTATTATAGAGCAGTGGAGCATACATTTTAAGACTGATTATCAGATATATAGAAAGACTGCAGTTGATAAAACAATCACACAATTTACTGGGCATAGTACCATGTGAAAATATAAACTCTTAAAACCAAAAAAGAGAGGTTTCAAGTGATGTGTGTGGTGATAGCCACAATGGTTATGTAAACCACGTGGAATTGTATGCAGGCAAAGAGTCAAATCCTGACTCTTGCCTATGCCTTGGTACTCATGCAGTGGAGTCAGTAGTTTTGCCACATCTTGCATCATATTATTTTCAAGTCTATAGCTAGCAAATTATATCTCTGTGAGACAATAAATATATCAAGACAGCATCACTGATTTGCACAAAGAATATAAACATCACTGGTTTACACAAAAAATATAAAATGAAGAGATAAAACTCCTTTTATTATTGATACAGACAATAGCCTTTAATTTCTAGTTTTGGATAGACAAGAAGTCAATTTCTATGGTTACAAATGCATATCCACATTCTAGAAATGATTAATTTTGTATTGTTTATTAGAATGAATCTTTTTTTATAGATGCATTGAGATTTATTAACTTTTGGGATACAAGATAAAAATGAAGAATTCTTATGTGATTATTTTTGTAGATTCTGAAGGTATGGACTATTTCAGGTAAGAACTGTTATATAAGGTTTGAGTGAGAATTTTGTGAATAATACAAATTAATTATCAATAAAGATGTAATTTAAACTTAATTAATGATAAATTAGAAAATATAAACAGACAATAAAGTAATAATTATTTCAGATGTTGAAATTTCTTTTTTTCTCCCTATTTTGTTTTCCATATTTTTTTTAGATTCTATCAATGTAAAGCTTTTTTCTCTAACATTATTAAAACTAAAATTATTGTGAAAATTATGTATCAAGTCAGTTTTTAAAAATTCAATATGACACCAAGAACTTAACATAGTTAAAATTAAAAATGATATATTTTTTTTTATTTTTAAGTTAAAAAGACATAATCTATACCATTTTAAAGGTCATTTATCTACTTGAACTTTTGTTGCTACACCAAGAATGTAGAAGAAGAGGAAAAGCTTGTTACAATCACAAATACATAACATTCTGCAACTTCAGATCACCTCACTTGTGAAGATGGTGCTATATTTCTCAGAAAGTACAGAAATCAGCATCTGAGTAAAGATGGCACAAAAACAGTGCATGAATAATTTGAATGTGAATAATGTACCATAAATGTATCTATTATCAGTATCAATATATATGGCTCATTATACAGCAATTACTTTATACTATTTGATACATGTGTGTGTATAATGGAAATTTTATCATAATCTATTAGCATTAAAAATTAAAATGATATATCTTAAAAAAAGCTTTATAATAGCTTGCTTTTGCCCTAAATATTTATTTTTAACTATTAATATCTCTTAGGTATATGAATGTGATCTTGAAATAAAAGTACTCCTTTATTTAATAAGACCATTTTCATTGCTGATTTATAAAATTTAAAAAACTAAAAAAGGCAAATAACAGTAATGCATACTTTATCAAACATTACACAATTTTTTTTATCGTAACCCTAAACCTAGTTCTAAACCTAATCTTAATGCTAGCCCTAACCCTAATCCTAACAATCATTGCTGATTTATAAATTTTGCAAAAACTAAAAATGGCAATTAACAGCATTGCATAATTTATCAAATATTCCACAATTAAAAAAAGACTTACTCTAACCTTAAATCTAACCCTGATGATATTTGCTGATGTATAAATTTTATAAAAACTATCAAATATTTCATAATTAAAAAAATATTACCCTAACCCTAACCTTAATCCTAATCCTTAACCTTAACCTAACAGTCATTGCTGATTTCATTAAAACTGTAATTTATTATTATGCTTTATATTATTCATAAAGCTCTATAATTAGTTAAAATATAGTTTACAACTTTTTATTGTTACTATAGCAACAAAGTTTAAATATGTAGGACAGAGGTTTTTTTTAATGCATAATAGATTTTTGCATGTAAAAAATTTAATCTGATAATGATGAAAACTTTTTATTGAATAATCAGTATGTTCAATTATATAGATATGAGGGATTAAAGCAGAATATGCATAGCTACTGTACTAAACTACCATATTCATAATATGAAATTTAAAATTTTAATCAAGATGTATGAGATTTTTGAAGATAGCAGATGTTTTTTTTAAATTGGTCCAAAATTAAATCAGCAAAAAATTCAATATTGATCAGTAAATTAATGCTTAGATGCATCTAACTCAAATGTAAATCATGTTCTAGAATATTTTGAGTTATTTTAACATAAATTTTGATCAAAAACAAATATAGTTATAATTTGATGCACCTTACATTGCTGATAAATAGATGCTACATACTTATGGGTAGTTTTCTTGTGAAATGATAAAATGACAACTGAGAATCCAAACATTCACTAACCAAGCACAAATTGTCACTTGATATTTGAATTTCACATGATTATTTTAATTAACACAGAGACAAAATTCTTCATACAGTAATGCCACTCAAAACAAGTCATAGTAATCAATGGATGCTAGAGCATTTGTACATAAAATCTCTATCTAGTGTCTATTCATCCAATATCCACAGATTAGTTTCTGGCTTGCGGCTTTCATCAGTGAAGAGCCTTGGATTTAAGAGCATTGAGCCTAGATCTTTGGATCTAATGCAATCCTCCAGCAGTCTAACTTTTATTTTTTAGTTAATGATAAAGCTTACTATGACATGCATTGTGAGACATTACTGCATGGAGAGGTTTGCCTTTATGTTATCAGCTTGCATAATCATAAAGAATGGTGATCATGTGATGTTTAGTGATTTAATACAAATCCTGCCCAATAGAATTATCATTACTGTGGTTATTAAAGAAGCAAAAACACCAAAATGTATCAATTCTGGACTGAGATCAGTTGTCACTGACTGTACAAACAAATGAGCTTAAATTGAAAACATTATTTTGTTTTCATTTTGGATTCAAAACTTTATAATTAACTAAAAAGATAAAAGGTAGCTGCTGGAGAATTGCGTTGGATTTTTAAGATTTAAATGCAGTACTGTCAGATCCAAGGCTTCTCCTTGATAAAAGTCACAAGCTAGAAACTAATCTGGTGGTATTGGATGACTAGGCACTAGGTAAGGATTTTATGCACAAATCTTTTAGCATCAACTTTTTACTGTGGCTTGCACTGAGTGGCACCACTTTAAGGAGAGTTTTGCCTCTGTGTTATCAGCTTGTGTATGCATAAAGAATGGTGATTGTGTGATATTTAGTGATTATTTTAATTTTATACTTTTGTCTTTTAAACCATTCTTCTATTTTGCATGCACTGACTTATTGTTCCAAGAATATGCAGAAGAGATGTCAATGTAAGTTTTTTGTTGTTTTTTTTAAAAAAAATCTTCTTTTTCTTACTTTTTTTATTTTATTTTTATAAATTCTAATCTAATTGTGCACTTCATAGTAAGTTAGTAAAGACAAAACTGTTTCATAATCGTGTGTAGAATATGATTGAATGTAAAAGTAATAATTATAGAAAATGTACACAAGGACAATTTAGAAATTAAGACATTTATTTTATTATCATTGCTATTATGTACAGCACAGGAGTTAAATGACATATTTAAAAGCCAAAGATTCCTAAATCAAAAGTTCATTTATCATTCTGTTGCACAAATTTCATACAAACCCCAAACAATAATCTTTTTTTGCAAGAGCAGTTATTTGCATTCAGATCTTCTTTTAAGCTTGAGAAGTCAATGGACACCAGATGGTATGCTGCCATAAAATCTTCATTTACAGCTCAATTTCTGGATTTTGCCTTCTCAATCAAAACTAGAATTCAAAGCTAAAAGTAATGTGCTCATGATTTTAGCAGTCATATTTTATTATTCAATCTAATAGATTTGTATCCTATATTAATTTACTTTCATAGTTATTTAAATCTATTATCAGTTCAGTTTGTATATATTTTTGAAATCTCAATTTTATGTTAACTGTAGATCCATTTCACTTTTTGATTAGAAATGTTAATATCAGCAACAATATCACATGACTTTCTCATATGCTTCCAAGAATAGCTTTCTTCACTTTACACTAAAACTAACTATTGAAGATATTGGATTTTAGGAGCATATGATTAAGTATCTGAAAAAGTCATGTGATATTGTTATTGATATTATTTAAATATATGCATCATTAGTATTGTTTTGTTGTTATTGTTAGTGATGACTGTGATTACATAAAAAATATTTTCCCAAAATAAAAAATTAACTATAATCTACACTGTTTCCAGATTTAAAAAAATAAAACCAAATAGTTGGTCATTTGAATGGGCATAAGAAATTCAAATACCAGAAATGCTAGGTTAAATAACATTTAGCTCTTCAATCAATCACTTTATCACTATATCAATGCCAAATGATCTTTATTGGTACAATCATTATTAGTGATAAGAGTTTCATCAATCTCAGCTTAGTTTTTTCTTCCAACATCAGCCTTTCTGATTATAGTCTTTAAATAAATTAGATAATATCATAATGTAACCAAAATAAGGCATTTTCAATTGATCACTTGGGTCTAAATGATTTATCAGATTTAATCTCATCAAGCAATTATTTATTTGTTTGTCCTGCTATCTCACAAATTTCTGTCATCACCACAGTTCAAAATTATCAATGCTTTCTTCTGCATACATGGAGTGGGCTGTGAGTTTTATGTAAGAAATACTCAAACGGATTATCTTCAATGAGATGTTTCCGTTAATGATAACATTATAAACTAAGGAAAGAACGAAAAAGTTTTTTGCAAATTATATGGGCAATCTTAATAGTAAAACTTTATTGTAGAAATATTTTTTGTAAAAAAATATACAATTGGTTTATAAAAAAAAACGGTCAAAATTTTGAAGGAAATTGAATCATCTAAAAAATGACAAAAATATTAGCCGTGTATCTACTCAAATAGACTAAATAAATTTATAGAATATTTTGTGCAATTTAGTGCGGTGATAAAATGTTTCGAGAATCAATTTTTACTAGATAGCATTACTTCTTTTTTTTTAAAAAAAAAAAAACAACAAACTATTTTGATTAACTGAATGGAATTAGTGAATGCTAATGGTACTTGAACATCACGTGATTTTATGAGTAATTTGCCATACGATTACTATTATTAATATACAGTATATATATTTTCTGAATAAATCAACTGCATGAAAATAGTTTTAAATTACTATCATCACTATATCGTCACATATGTAGAAATCAGGTCGCTTTATTATAAGAGTATTTTTTAACGTAATTCATACTTTGTGATTTTTATTTTCTGGGAGATTTGTTTTTGCCAGTTTTATATTATTTTTTCACTTTATTTTGTAAAGCAACCAAAAAAAAAAATGACATTCAGATTTAATTCTTTTTTCTTAAGCTTTAAAATCAAAACCATTTTTTTCATCAAATAAACTAAGTTTGCAAGAAAAAATTAATCAACAGATAATATCTGAAGAAGAACTTGTTCTATCCTCTTAACGAGGTTTATCTTTCCGCAGCACAAGTCAGCAGTGTTAAACTGTCAGCTTAGAAAGATCAAAAGAACATCAATTTTAATCATATTTCAAATAAGCTTTTAGTTTTCATTCCGTGATAAACATGCCGTCGGACTGATACTTCGCAATTAAGGTCTTTTGATTTAAAAAAAACATAATATAAATAATGTATTCCAGTTATTACAACATTTCCAACTGTAATTAGGTTTGAAGGATTATATGTATTTATGTAAAGTTTTTATTAGGAAAGCAAGTTTCCATAGAAATCTGAAGAATTATTTGTTTATATGTAAAGTTTTCATGAGTACAACAGCTTTCCATAGAAATCTTGATTAAATCAGTTTCCTATTTTTAATAGAAATATGCCGTTATTAACGCCTGTATCCAAACACTATTATTAGTCTCGTATTAATCTTTGTCTTAAGCTGTGGGTTTGGTACCAGTAATTCAGATTTTTTTCTTTAAACTTTTCAATTCATTCTTCATTTTGTTTCCAATATTTACTACGTCTCTGTTCAAAATATTTTTTTTTATTCTTTTTGGATGTACTCATTATTATCAATTACTGACCTTTCTTTTCTATTACACGTCCATTACCAAGATATGCGTAGATTTTAAAAATGAGTGACGATTGAAATCAAAGATAAATAATAAATCTCGGAATTTAAATGAGTAATATATCGACAATCTATATATCAAATTTTGTTTTAAAAAAACTTGAGTAGAAATAAAAATATTACGAAATCAATGGCAGCAATCGCACCAAATCGGCAGACCATTACGGAAATTAAAAGAAAATATTAAATTATATTGTTATAAATTCAATTTAATTTCTTCATATTATTGATATTTTCTAATATACCATATCTAACAGCCATATCCAATCTCATAATCAAAATTTGAAATGTGAGCCTGTTTTCCTAAAATGTACAGAAAGACAAAATATGTTTAAACATTTCTATATATATTTTGTTAAATTATATTTTTATGATTTTGATAAATTAGTTCCAAATTTTGAAATGCTAAAATAAATTGTGAATCCCAAGCAATTAAAAACTATCACTACGATATTTAACTTTTATTCAGTTGCCTAATTCGTTACCATCTTCAGGTTGAATTTTCTCAACTTATATTTAGCATCTGAGTTAACAGCAGATAATTTCTTTATATAGTTCACTATATATATATAAACAGGGTATTCAATGAAAACTAAGTAACAGATATATTCAAATTTCTAGACTAGTTTTTGGATACTATCTATTGTCATCATAGAAACATGGGATTGCATATATTCATCTAAAATTGTTGCTATCTTTACTACTATTATGCTATTCGAGTTGACTCATTGTCAGCAAAATATTTTTCAATTTTTACTAACAGAAAGAAAATTTTGTTTTCACCATTGAATTGAAATTGTCACATTACAATATCTATCATAATAAGTTTGTCATTGACAAAAAATCTGAAAATCATCCACCTTCAAATTGAAAAAAAAACATTAAACAAATAAATAGAAAAAGACCACTATTAACATAAGAATGATATCAAGGAATTTTCTTAGTGAGGTGTTGAATCATAAAAAATTATAAAGTACCTTTAGTTAAGACAATAAAGCCATTTATTCAAGGCTTTAGCATATTTATAAATATAGATACCTTTATTGTTAAAGAAGCTTGCCTTGAATACAGGTTGAGATTGTTGAAGCTTAAGGATTGATTGTTATTAGAGTCTTTAATTATCATTTTTTGCAGTGATGAAATTGTAGATTAAAATTGTCAGAAATACATATTTTAGATTATAAAAGATGAACAATCAGTCTCAGAAAACTAAAATATTATTTATAATTAAAGCAAAAAAGATGTGTATTGGAAACAAGAACATAGCACATTGTTATTTTAGAAAAGGAGTTATCTAAAAATGAGTTGCTTTCAAATCACAATACCCTCTATTTTACTCTCATTCAGGCAAGCTTGATTTTTTCAGCTACCTGATTCATAAACAACATTGCTTCACATACAATACATAGTATATATTATAAAACTCTATTCTTGAGTCATAGTTTAAAACAAACTCAATCACTATTACATGATTATGGTCCATCCTGAATAGAAAGCACTATTTGCACTATAATCAACAAGATGTCTTTTTACTTATATATTACTATAGGTAATATCTTAAAGTTTTCAAATCCTTTAGATTTTTTAATCCAAGCACCTACATCTATCTATTGGTATTCTTAATACCAGATAAAAAATAAACAGTCTATGTAGTACTTTGGTATAAATTCAATATTGGTAAATAGATAGACATCTGATTATTTATAGCTTCAGCAAAGTGCAGTAATGTGCTTAGCTATGCTGAATTATGTTATCTTTCAACCATGTGATTTTTGATTTAATTAGTAAATATTAGATATCCAAACTAATAAAGATCTACTACTAGTTTTAGTTATATTTTTAAATTGAATGAAGATCAATTAGACATAAATTTGTTAACAGTACTAAATAATATTTAATTGTTTAATTAAGAGAGAAATAGTAATGGAATTATGTGATTATTGATTTAATATAATTTTTTTAAATAAGTTTATTTTTTTTTCTCATGTGTCATAGCATCAGCTGGGAAGTGAACCTGCTAACCCAGGACAACTGCTTAATAAAGCAGCTGTCGCTGACCTCTCGACCACCAATGCTTGACGAAACATGTTTATTGATTCAAAAACAAGTCTTTATTTCAATAAAATTAGCCAAATAATAAATTTTGGCTTTTATATCTTAATTGTATCCTTTGTTTAATCAGATTTTATCCCAAAATGTGTATACTTTCAGCAGAG
The DNA here is from genome assembly GCA_028023455.1 of Epiperipatus broadwayi. Taxonomy (NCBI): domain Eukaryota; kingdom Metazoa; phylum Onychophora; class Udeonychophora; order Euonychophora; family Peripatidae; genus Epiperipatus; species Epiperipatus broadwayi. Next base: position 5,754,420 of record JAQFVV010006263.1, on the reverse strand, counting down.
TGACTTCTCATTATCTAGGAAATAATAAAATTAGTTCAGTAAACATTGAAAATTTATCAAAATAGAAAATAAAAATTCTCACAAATTAATTGCAGAAGATAATGTGAATGTAAATTTGTTTTGGAAGACTAATCAGTTTTTTAATAACATAATTTTTTTTTAAATTCCTCAATTAACATTGGTTTTTCACAGAATGCATTCTAAACATAGATTAATTAACCTTTGTTTCAAATCATCTACTTGTTTGTTTCTATTGAAGATAATTGAAATGAAAGAAATCCTAATTTAAATAGATATTCTTTGTGAAGATAATGTTTTAAAATCTTCCACACAATTTAACTATATCCTACTGTTCCATATATTTCAATACTTTCTATATTAAAGAAGATTTTTAATTTTCATAGTAATCTTTAGAAAATGTTAATGATGATAAAGCAAAGTTTCAGTTTATTGAATGGTTGGCATTAATCAGCATGACCATATTTTATAATGCCAATAAATGAGAAATGTTCAAGAACACAAAGAAAATCCTTACTCTTGTTTCAGCAAAAAAATAGTTCATCATTGTCTGATAATCTACTTATATTTTTTTTCATTCTTTCTGTAACTATCATAAAACATTCTTGAAATGTACATTTCTGTAAGTGAAAACCATTTTGTCGTAAAATACGAAATTTAAAAACAAACTAATTGGAGTCAATATATCTTAAAAGTAATATTAAAAGAATTGCACCATCCCATTATGCTATGATAGATTAAAAAACCTATAACAACAGGTGCTAAAGAATTCATCTTTCAAAAATGTCAAAAACAATATATTCTATGTTGAAATGAAACTAGCAGTGTTTTATATAGCATATATTCATATAAAAAATATTTAAAATCTTTTGATGATGCTGGTAATGAAAAATGGAAAGAAACTATTGTAAAATAAAACACTGCTGGATCCACTGAAAAACCTGGTTTTTCTTAGAAAGTATCACCACAACTGCCAATGAGATTGTCACTTTTATACATCAGACTTTAAATCCCAACATGTATAGAATCAGAAAAAATATCATTAAATAACATAATGTTTTTATACTTTAACCTGATAAAACCAGTGGGCATTTCTAAATTCAAACTTGTCATTGAATTTGTACTTTCCATTGGTTGTCCTAAATCAGGAAAGCCCCCAGAAATAGATAGCATATTACCAGAGTTTATATGTCCTAAAATTAAAGCATAGTTGCCAAAATTATTTAGTAATATTCATATTCCAAAAATTTATCATAAAAACAAAACTATAACATTATTTTTTTTAAAAAAAAAAAAACACCTAATAATGATTCAAATATCATCCAATATTATTTTTAAATAATCCCTACAATATATTGGCAAAATAGCCTTAATAACCAATAGTTGAGACCTTTATAATTGTTATATCATTTATCTTATTTAATATGTTAATCAATGAACTTCTATAAATGGAATATAGGAAATTCAACAATGCTGATAATATTGCTTTGACAAAAGAGTTCATTCCCAAAATTAAAGAATATCTTTAAATAAAGATATAAAAAGTTTAAAGATCTTTTGCAAGATCTGCATTTTTAACTTACAAAGACAGTATACTCATTTTTTAAAGTCTAAATAATAGAAAACACAAAGTTAATATAATATTAGAAAACTGGTTGGAATTATTGGGGATGCGATACAAAAACTGTGAAACTATTTGGGGATAAAATGTTCACACCAAATTTCTGAATATTCAAATAAGTATTACTATGAAAAATATTACTAGAACACTCAATATCAGGAAAGTGTTTTTGGGGGGTAGGAGTGAGGAATACATTGTTTTCATTTCTGAGAAAGATAAACTTATTCCTAAGTTTTCCCCTGCTTGAAGTCTGACTTATATAATCTGAAGAAAATCAATTTTAATAATAATGTTTTAATTATCTTAAGTTTATTAATTATTGTGTTTGATTGCTTTTATGGATTTTGATAATATATAAATGTATATCTAGTGAGTCAGAAGGCAAACAAAATTAAAATGAGATGATAAATAACAGGCAAAAAAGGTTGATAAGAAATAGTGAGATAATCATTCAGAATCTGATGAAAAAGCATTAAGCATTATTTATATTAATAATTATCCAGATTTAGATTAGGATCACCAGGTTATATTCTCACTGTAGTTTTTTTAAAGAATATACATAAATTATTTAATTGTTTAAATTTTATTTATCTGCTTAAAAAATATTTTCAATGTTAGCATAGAATTTTGATCCATTTTCTATAATGCAACTTAGCTATTTTCAATACGTTATGGATAACATTACTGATGATATAACTATCATTTTAATATTGTGCATTATGCAGTCTATTCATGCAAATAATTATTTCAAACTGTATTTAATATAATAAAAAGACTATTTTCAGATAAATTTTGAGTAATAACATAAGTATTTCTATTAAAAATGTGAAAGAGGACATTGCTACTGACCAAAGACAACTTGTCCATGATACAAATTCTACATACAACATGCAGGACTCTATGAAGATTATATATTTCTCATTTTAAGTGAAACCTATTCCAGGTGAGAAGAATATTGACAGGTCAACTGGAACAGATAAAATCATTTTAAGACTATCTGTATCTGACAATGAAACCTGTTTAAATGCTCCAGAATAATATGGAGGGCTCAGGCACATATGCATATATGCTTCTCTACCATCTGAGTTGAATAATCTTGCTGAGAATACTATTAATTTAAATAAGGTTGAAAAAAGAAAGAGAATACAAATATTCAAAAACTGTTAGATTCAGCCTTATTTCATCAGCATTTCAAGTCTACAATTCCTAAAAACAAGTCATCTATCGAACCATTAATAGATAGAAAATTTAAAAACAAATAGATACTTCTATTGCATAAGTAGAAAGTTCAAGTGATTATTATATGGAATTAAGTAATAAGTTTGTTACTGGAGGATTAGAGATATTTTAAATGAAGTAAAGATAGAAGGAGTAATTGTACAAAAGACCATAAAACAGATAATGATTTCAAGATGGTATCAAATTTAGAAAACATATAAGTCATATTTAATGGGACTAATGAGTTAGAGTTTAAACTGTTAACAAATACAAATGAAATAAAAGTATCAACAAATGAATAGCTATTAGAACAAAAGAAATAAACTTGGACCAAAAAGTTCTCAACTTGAAGAAACACTATTAATGCCATCTAGAGAATAAATGGAAACAGAAGAAAATCAAATAATAGTATTACCAAGACAAAAGTATAGTGGAGATGACTAAAGTACTTATTAGATTATGAGTAAGTAATAACAATCCTATCTTATAGAGTAAGGAGATAGTAAATACTGAATTAAATAAACTGAAAAATTATATGTTAAATATTAAAGACTAAAAATAAAGAAGATTTACACTATTAAGCAATTAAGTTATATAAAGAATTATGATTTAATAATTAATTAAATAGTACTCCATGTTATTTTTCTTAACACAATAAATGTGTTAGCAAAAGTTAATCTAGAAAACACTGGCACCTATTTTTAGTTGATAAAAACATTTGTCACTTTATAATTGTAAAGAAGAAGAATTAACAAATATTAAAAGGTATATATTAAGTCAAAACAACCCTGATAATTCCCAATTGTGCTAAAACCTATTTATTCTATTCCTTTCCTCACATTTTACATTGAGAGGTCAGCTTAACTTTAGAGAATAATAAACCCAAAGAGATAACAACTGAAACTGCACAAACAGAGAAATTGAGTACTTTACAACATGCCAATTTCACTTGATTATAAACAAGAGTAATCTAACTCCAGAAAATTCTACCCCTGAAAGGTATAAAATAGCAGACTTTATGCCTATGCAGATCATCTTAATCAAAATTATTTGTTACTGCAATTATATAGTGTAATATCTGCACTTATGACTGTGCCAAGGTTATAACTGCAAGTCATACTGTGCGGTCAATAAATAACGTTATACAATTCCCACGCTGTTCTTTTCCAATGAAGCTCTCCAACGAATTGGTCTGCCACGAAGCTCTCCAATGAATTGGTCTGCAACGAAGCTCAGCCACGGATGCTCTCCAATGAATGGTCTGCACCGACTGCTCTCCAATGAATGGTCTGCAAGCGGATGCTCTCCAAATGCATGGTCTGCAACTTGCTACTGCGTGACTGTTCTCTAACGCTCTCTCTGTTACACTGCTCGATGTTACCCAGTCTTCTTATCGCTCTCTGACAACTGCAACAATCAATCAATGCACTGACCAATAGAGTAACGTCTCTTATCCAGAAATATTTGTAATCAGCAAATATTTCTAGGAATTGTCGATCGCCATCACGTCAATGCACTAATTAAATTCCTCAGCTATCAGAGCGCATCTAAAAACAGCCTTATGAATAAATTCTAGTTTTTCTGGAGTGCACAAAAATGTCTACCATTTTTACAAACACTACATATAGTAATTATGATGTTTGTAAATAAATAGTAATTTATTTCATATATTTTGTCTCTGAAAGTATTATTATATTTATTATACTATCAGTCATTTAAAGTGCAGCTAAATCTGCCATTTTTAATTTACATACCTTCAGATTAATTGCTTAATTATCTTTGTCCAATCATACTTAGGTGTGTAAAAGAAACATTAATAGATATGGCAATCATCAGATTAGAAATATCTTTTTTTTTTTCATCTGTCAAAGCTCGTCGGCCGTGCTGACCACTCGACCACCAATACTTGACTAACATTTCTTTTTTTTTTTAAAAAAAAAAAATAATAATATTAACATTAATACTTTTTTCAGACATATGAATATTATTACTTACTTGAAAGCAGGTTGTGAGTAATTACACTCATGCATTGTCAATTGGGTCGTGACATTCTTCACTACTTTCCTAACTTAATTTATTCTAGTAGCTTAATATTTAGAGCTACTTTATAAACGATACTATTTGTTGAATCTGATCTAACTCACTATATTAGTCAATCATGTGATTGCTTTATATATATATCGCTTTTCTCTCTAATTAAGAATTACTATTTATCCATTTTTTCACCAATAATTAAATAGCTACCTTTATTGGCTCTTTGCCAACTACCGGACGAAATTTCTAAGTTTGCTTGAAAATTCGCAACTATGTGGAAAAATTTTACTTCTAACTTTATTCAATCCATAAAACTTTTCCTTAATTTTTAATATAAATATTGTATATGTATGCAAAAGTGGATGTGTTTTCTGAGATTAAAAAAAAGTAATATTTTTTTACAAAGATTATAAAAGATTAATTACTTTATAGTAATTAATTAGAAACATTTTCCTCTGTAATCATTGCTAACCTCCTTGTTGAATAAAACTAAGAATCGCATTGTTTTGAACATTTAAAGTAAAATAACTCTTGACGGTAATTTTCTTTTTTCCATTATTACTACAATCTGACTAAAAAGTTATGCAATGGCATTTGAATTCGAAGAATGATTATGAACATGACCTATTTGCATACCCGCGTATTTCATTTTCAAACAACGTAATTAAAAATTAGATTTCAAAAGACTTTTAAAATGTTTTTCTTTGAAAATGTTTTTTTCTCTCCTCACATAATACGTATCATTACTGAATGCTTTTAGAGTAAAAGCAAAACATAATTAAAGATTAATAGAAATCAGCTTAGAAATTCATTATTATCCGACAAAAACGTTTTGTTCAACGTGATCTCGTCTTCCATAAGTCTTCATACTAAATAATTGCTGATATATTACGCTACGTTTTTAATATATTTTCTTTAAAAAGAAGATTAATAAAAATATTGAAAATGTAAATATAAAAACAGAAATGAATATACCATATATATATTACTTCATAGCATTAAACTATTCCATAAATATAAAATGTAAGCTGGAAATTGTAAAAGATAAGTCTAAAGAAAGGACCAAGTGATTTCGTTTTATTCTTTAGCTAAGAATAACTAGATAACCAATTTTATCATAACAAATTTAAATATCTTAAAAATTCTTAACTTTGCTTAAAAATTCTCAGTCATCTGGAAAAAAATCTCCAAATTGTAAACCGAATGTAATTTCCTGCAATAATAAACTAAAACACAAGTGACTTTAAACTTCTAACATTTGTTTTCATTTATGAAAACGTAGATCTAAAATAATTTCCAGGAACATCTTCTTTGCAAGCTGTCTAACATTACTTGGGATTTTATTTTAAGAATTGCATTCTTAACCATGTATATATTCTATTGCTGAGTTCTATGCTTTTGATTATAAAAAACAAAAAAAATCCCACTATATTTCTTTATTGGGAAATGAATATTAGCATAAAAATATTATTAGCACACTTTCTTATGGAGATTTACTATCATTTTATATATTTTCCCAGAATATAGCAGAAATTCCATAGTTTTAGTCCCATATTCTTCTCCTTCTATAGATAGTTAAAATTTGTACATAGTTCCAAACTTTTTAAATAAATACATTAATGAATATTACTAATTACATATTAAATTAGAGACTAGACCCAGCCAAGGTATAAAATGTAATATCTTAATTAAGAATTAATGTTTTTAATTAAGTGTAAACATGTGGATTTATATTTTAAGATTTATTTTAGAAACTTAGTATTCTTTCAACATGTTTATGGTTTTCAATATTATAACAAATTCATCATTAAATAACATTTAAAAGACCTATTCTTTATTTATTTGAATACTATTGATTTTTTAATTTTTCTCGTGTTCATTTTATATAAAAATGCAGGTTTCTTAGATTTCTCACTTTTTGCTATTTTCTTTTAGAAAACCACTTTAACAATTCCTGGATTGTATCCATATTCTTTTTCAAAATTGTAAAATACTGACACATTTGTCACATTAGTGTTTTTCTCAAGGTTTGTGATGGTAGTGTTTTAGCTGTTTTTATATATTGGACTACTTCCATCATCTAATGTGAGTATTGAATGTCTTTAAAAAAATTAACTTAATTTAAATATTCCAAATATGTTCAACTGTTAACAATAGCACACAAGTTAGTATATGCATAACATTTTGGGAGATATTATTCTACCCTCTTCTTCAGGTGTTGCTGGCATGACCAGTGACAGTACTAGCATGGAAATTGAACCTGGACTCTTAGATTCTTGAGTATTGAATTTTAAGGTAACACTCTAACCAACTGAGAAAAATCAAAAAAGGCCTTTGGCAGGATAGCTCAATTGGTTAGAGCATTATCTTAAAATTCAATACTCAAGAATCTAAGGGTTCATGTTTGATTCCCATGCTAATACTGTCACTGTTCAGGCCAGAAACACCTAAAGAAGAGGAGAGAATATCTCTCAAAATGTTGTGCATATACTAACCTGTGTGGTATTATTAATAGTTGAATGTATTCGGAATATTTGAACTGAGTTAAATTTTTTTAAAGACATTCAATATTCATATTAGATGATAGAAATAGTTCAATATATAAATACAATTTGTCATATTAGTTTTAACTTCTCTATTTATAAACAAATGCTGCATCATTCTCATTTTTAAGTTTTCTTTGGTTCCCTGTTGATTATATATGGATAATTTGATTGACTATACTACCATGATATACATTGCATTATATAAGTTCATCTTATATACTTTATCATTTGCATATTGGACCAATTCAATGTTATATATGTTGTGGAATGTTGTATACTATAGGAAACCTAGGGATAATTTTAAAACAAAATGATGCAGAAATTGTTTAACCCTTCACATGCATTAGGATTTTATAATCATGAAAAAGAATATGGACAAATAATTATCATAAGTATTGCTGAAATATGTGAAGAAAGAAAGGAGAGAAAGAGTAACTAGTTTTCATATTTTTTTTCTTTCACATTTAAATTGATAATTTTCAGTTTATGGCATAAAATATCACTTCACAGTTTTTTTAGATTTGACAGAATCAATCCTATTACTAACTTTGTCCTCTGAAGCTAAAATAAATAAACTTTTAATTTTATAGTACTGAATAATATGTAACTAAGTGAATAATGGAGTTAATAAAATGGCTATCATTATACAGATAAATAATATACATATAATTGAATTTATCAATTTGTATTTTTTTGTAATACTTTTGTATAGATAAGTAAATCAATGGGTTTTGAGTCTATGAATTCAGAGATTTATCAGAAGACAAGTTACATCACAGGGTATGTTTAAAAGTTATTAAGTAGATCAGACTTACTTTTAAATTCATAATATAGTTTCACTATCTAAACTCCTTTTTCTGAAATTCAACTAAGAAACTCTCCTAACTACAAAACAATTATGGCATAAGACATGTACATCTTGTGAAGCATCAAACAAATTTATTTTCCATAAAGCTAATGGATTTTATCTTCCTACTGGATAATCAGTATCAACCAATTCAGCAGTATCCATAATCATTGTATTTATCTGCTTCAGAAACAAAATTTAATAGCCCATGATATATATAATTATCAACAAACAAAGTATATAGCAGATGGCTAATAACTATCCAAGCAAGGCATGCAATAAATCTATCCCCTAGTTGTTTCTTTATTGATTTTTTTTTTATGTTTATAAATAGTTAGTTAGCTACCTGTTTAAAAATATCAATATTTGAAATAAAAAATATTATTTATAGCCCCACTATGCATAGCTAAAATCCATGTAGAATCTGAAACTTATGACAAAGACTGTAACAAATATTTTTGCTATCTAAGCAAGCTTAAAGTACTAAAACATCACATGCTACTGTTTAAATCTAAAGTATTAGCTTGAAGAAAATCTAATCAAAATAAAACACTTTTATAAATGTAAAGAATTAGAAAGGATTTGAACCCATACATTCAAGTTCCTTTCAGTCATCCACTCCATCCTATATTACTATTTCATATGATTACATACATGTGAAAAAAATAAATGAACTCCAATATATGTATTTAATGCTGAACTAGAACTCATTGGTTGCTCTATATATTGATGATCATTTATCTTTTTCATCATGCATAAGATGAAGTGATGATTGAAGACAGCTTGAAAGTCTGGATTCATACCCTCTAGCTTAAGTGTAATATACTATACATCTGGATCTTGTTTTATGAGGTAGATAGGTTCCCCAGAAAACGCACACAAAAACAGACTTAACTTACCTTGAAAAATGAGGGATAGGTTATTGTAATTTTCGAAAATCGCATAAAAGCAAAGCAACAATGTAAAATTACTTTAAAATTACGCATAAAAAAAAATAAATAAAATATGACTAATAAAAAATTTCAAATTTGGAAAAAATTGATACAAGACGAACTTTTTTTACTTTTTTTTATTAACTACAGTATTTAATTTTATTCAAAACAATATATTTTTATGTGTAATTTACATTTTTTTCATACATGTATGGTATTTTAATCATTATCGCTATTTGAGACATCAGATTTGTCATGATGTGATGTGATGTGAGATACTGTAGCTTCTTCTTAAACGAAGTCAAAAGGAAATACAACTAAAACATTTTCCAATCGCTGTTCATCCTTCCCATTTCACTAAGCGATCTAAAATTGAAATTTTTGTTTCCAAAAAAATTCATTTTCTTGGATGTTTTTTCCTCTCCATTAGGGTGAGCTAAAAGTTTAAAATAAAAATAAGAACTTAGACTTAGGATAATAAAAAGACTGACTCACCACTGTTGGGCAAAATTTAATTAAAACTAACAATTAAAAATTAAATTCTTATTTTTGTCTTTAATTTTTTAATTTTCAATTTGGTTTAAAAATCAGATTTCATCATTTCACATCACATTAATTTCAGATCATGTTACATAATTTTTAAATTGCTAATTACAATTAAAAATCAAATTTTAATTGTCACATTTAATTGTGCCCTCTGCTGTTACTCACCTTTTAAAAATAAACTTGCTGACACTAAATGATTAATTAATTATGTACTCTTTTTATAAAAAGCAAAAATAGAATGTGATTTAAAATGCAAAAACAACAACATTCATAGTATTTTTCATCTATAACATTTGAACAGATTTACATTATAGTCTATAAAATTTATTACTTGCAAACACTAAATGATTAATTGATTATGTACTCTTTTTTTAAAAATCAAAAATAGAACATGATTTAAAATGTAAAAACAACAACATATATAGTATAAGCATCTATAACATTTGAACAGATTTACATTATAATCTTGTAAAATTTAATGTGTGGATATAAAATAGTGAAATCCTAATTTTTAGTAAATTATGAACTTCTTTATTGCATAAAATCTATTACATTACTATTATAAAGTGCTGAAATATTGAAATTATTAGATGGAAGTTGAACTCCGATAATACGCTATTACTTTAAATATGACACGAGTGTGCAAAATTTATAATATTTAAAGTAATAGCGCATTATCGGAGCTCGACTTCTGATCTAATAATTTTTATCGTATAAAAGAAAACCGCATACAAAGATATTAAGAAGAAACATGAATCGCACAACTTCAAAATCACATTAAATAAATCTGCATAAAACAAGACTTGGGTGTACTTGTATTTAAATGTAATAAATGTAACTACAGTAATAATTGTATTTTCAATTTTTATATTATATGGCTTTTTCAGTGTTTATAAAAATAAATTTAAAAAAATCTGTCTATATATATATAATCAGTTTAATCTAAATCATTCACATTAGTGATATTACTATTTTAGAGGTATATGTGGGATGTAGAATAGTCAATGCATCTTTTTGCTTCAATCAAAAACAATTTGTATTCTTAAGATAAACATAATATTGTGACAAAGATATTAAAATGTTTATTGTCTTGCCTTCTATTTCTAAAATAGACAATAAATTGTTGCATTGTTACTTTTAAAATTTTGTTTATAAATTGAATGTCTTCTCAAAGTTGAAAAATTTTTGTTTAGAAAATTTATCACTCATAAAAATATGTACTGTACTATTAATAAGGCTTGTTTTGGTATCTTTTATAAACTGGCAACTTTTTATATGAATATAAGATAGTTTAAACATAAAAAATAGATAGTGAATTATTTAATGATTCAGTAATAAAAAGTCATGTTTCAAAAGAAAAGACTGAATGTGTATCTTTATATATTCTTTTTCCTCCTTGATTCTTTGAGTTCTGCATGCACATGTTGTATACACATTACCTGAGAGAGATTGTCAATTAGTAATAAAGGATAATTTTCTGGCAATATCAAAGGCAAAAAGTTATCTCTGTTTACATGGATAAAATCTTATTTTTATTTTTTATTAGAATAACAATCCATGGAAAATATTTAATTCAGCATATATATATATATATTTAGAAATAAATTTCTGATTGATTAACCCTTCCGTAGTATAGTCTAGACTCAAACATTTCAGCATTTTCTGATGTTTTTCTTTGTCTCACATATCAATGTAAAATATATGATTAAATGATTATTACTTATCATAAAAAAATAAATTTGACTTTATTTGATAGATATTTTTGTTTACTACTGAAGTAAATTTTAAATATTCACATTTTGTTTTTGTAAATATTAAAAAATGAGATTGTAATTAAAACAACAAGATTACACATCATCATTTCAGAAAGATTATTTTCAGATTACAAAATCAACAAAATCTTTCTTATTTCTGACTATTTTTAAAAATGTGAATGAATATTTATTTATTTCTCTTATATGTAATGGTTTATGCTTTAAAAGTTTAACATTTTTGAATATTTATTGCAAAATTGTGATATTTTTATACTTTTAAGTATAAATAGATTGCTTACATGGAAGCTAAGTTTCTAAATAGCTTAAGGCCATATTTACATTAGCTGCTAATATAACATTACATTTTTTAAAATAAAGTATTTCCAATCAAAATAAGATATTAATAATTTATATTTCTTGTTATCTAATAAATATAGTGTAAATTATTGTCAAAAAATATTTAAAACCATACTAAATTCACAAATAAACATGTTTTTGATCATTGGGGCTATTTTCTTTAAACATTGTATTAATACACTGAATGTTTTACAGCCTGGCCTTGGAACAATGGCCGAACGTGTCAGAGCAGGGCTTATGTCTTTTGAAGGTGATTTTTTTTTTAATTTCCTGCCATCTATCATAATTTTTGAACAAAAATTTATATAATAAAATATACAGAAAAATACACATTTTAACATATAATACTTGCAGAAAGATTCGCCAGGGGGGAAATTGCCCAAAACACATAAAATTGCAGATTAAAATTATGAAATGTTAAAAATTAATCAATTCTAGCAAAGGCATTGAAGACAATTATTCAAATACATGAGGGCAAAAGATAAAGAGGTATTTTATTTTTGCTTTTTAAATGTACTATCATGTGCTGGGCACTTCATTTATATATAGACAATTAAATTGGGGTAATCTCATAAAATTACATAAAATATTTGGCACTGTGAATTTTTATTTATTATATAATTTAGCATTTAAATCATCATTGGCAAGATTAATACCATAGGAAAAAGGTTGTAAAGAGTGAAAAAAATGTCCATTATATTTTGTTTTTACTGGGATAACCTGATGCACTGTAATCTTCACAAGTAGATTGTGGTCTTCCTAAATAATTTATTGTTTTAAATTAAATGTTTGAATTGTCTGTCATTTTTTAAATACTTTTTTTTGATAGGTTGATGCTTTATATGTGAATAAAAGGTTAGAGCTTGGTTATAAATAGGCACTCATTAATAATTATAGCCATTTTAATTCTAGAAATTAAAAAGAGAGAATCAAGAGAAAAAAATTAAAGGCAAATTTAGCAATTAAGCAAATAAAGTTGTGAGACAGAAATACTTTCACATGTAGTTCACACTACTTCTTTAATGTATTTTTTTATATCTTAATTGACTTTTAAGATTTTTTGAACTAAAATTTTTTTAATGATTCTATATTTTGTTCATGTATAATTCTCTATTGGTTTCTATTTCTATGCATATTCTCCCAATGAAAATAACAACATTGTATATCTTTAAAGTCCTTTTGAGATAGTATTTTAAATGCAATTGTAGATTGGTTTACCCATAAAAGGTATGTTTAAAATTACCATTAAATATTTGTTGAAAGTCTAGTACTATTGATATGTGTTTTTTAAAAAAGAGTGATTGAATGATTTTTAAAAGTGACAGAGCTGGAATTGCAATCTATGAACCTTAAGTACCAGAATCCACTATTCCACCACAAATTATAAAAGTAGGTATGTACTTTTATAATAGCAGATAAAATATCATCATAATTAGCACACTGAAAAATATACTGATTGATCATGTGATGCTACTATTGCATTTTCAAAACATTGCAGTGCTTATTAAATTTAAAAAATTTCAGCAGTCTTATGTTATATCAATAGGATATTATTTTTATACAAAGAAATGAATAATTTGTTGCTTATGATGTTTGAAAATGGAAGTGATAGAATAAGCTGTAATCCAAAAACTAATTTGCTAAAATTGTATTGAAACATGCGGGCTATTTTTGTACAATAAATCTAAAGAACGAGAGCGTTATATACTGCTATTTAGTTACAATGATATCACTATGATAAAATATTTCATATCATTTAACTTCTATGATATTCCTTAACATATTTTTTCTATCTAAAAAAACTACCAAAATACTTAAATTATTCATATTCTAAAGTTAATATCACCCAAGATAAAAGCTGCAGAATATTTTTATTTCATCACTGGCTTTTTGATAAAAATATGATTCTTGTTTTTTTTAAATTGGTTCAAAGTAAAAACATTACTATAAATTATATCTTAATGACTGCTTCATGATGTTATCTAAAAATAGTTTCTAAAAGTATTTTCATAAAAATGGAAACAAAGCTAAAAATACTTGATTAATTTTCACTACATATACTTTAAATATTAATTTTCTTACACAATAATAAGGAATTTATATAAAGTGAACAGACTTCTAAGGATAACCAGTTATTTTTGAACACTGACACAAATCTTTTTAATTAATGGAATCAAATGGTCTTGACTAGTCAATAAATGCAATATATTACACACATTTTTGCTCATAACACTTTTAAAAAATTTCCTACAATGAAAATCATATCTGTAGTGCTTTTTAATTCTCTAAAACCATATTGAGTCTCTGATAATTATTCAGCTGTGACAGAAGCATTCAATAAAATCATTGAAAGTTGTATTGTTATAGTGAATAGCAATCATATTGCATGGTGATAATATTAGTAGCAATTCCTTTATATAAAATAAAATAGTAAAAGCATTCCTAAGATCAAATGACATATTTTTACATGACTTTATATTCCTAAAAAATTTCAATAGTTTTTAATCAGCATATCACCACCATACAGTCTTAAAGCCTTTCTACTTTAAGATTATGAAGAACAACTTCCATAAAGTTAAAATTTCAAATGTAAATAAAGTGCTAAGATAAATATATTGTTAAAAGTATTCTTCATGGTTTAAAGTAGGGGGAAATTGGTATTCTAAAACTAAAGATTCATAGATCATGTCTCCATCCCTGCTATTTCTGGTGCTTTAGCTTATCATGATCTCCCAAACAATAAATCACATTATTATTAATTTGTTAACAGCAGTCTTCTAAATTTTTATATTATTTAAAAGTTGATCAAAATACTCTCTTCATGGTATTTAAAATATCATCATCATACAAAATAGATCAATTTAACAATTTGATATATTTTATTATTTTAAATTCATATGTTATTTCTACATAAAATACCAGATCTAAAGTAACCATGATTTGCAATTTTTCCACTAAATATTAAGTTTTAGTTTGAACTTCTACTATTAAAGATTTATATTGCTTAGGATACTCCATATACATTTTATTACTCAGCTAAACAAAGAATGCTCTATATCACTTTTAATCATGTCACTCATAACGCAACCATTCTCAGAGAACCAGATAAGATTTTTTTAAAAGTTAATTTGAGAACAAAATCATTCATAGCAACTTTATACTACTTAAAAAAATTTTATGCCTCAATAATCTTACAAATTTGAAAATACAATTTAGACATTTTAATGTTAACAGTTTTTAAAATTTAGTAAAAGTAAATTAAAGATTAATTTGATATGTAAATCATCAAAGAAAACAGGACATTTTCTGTCCACTTAATTTTCTAACAGTTTGCAAAGAATTAAGATAAGAAGCAACACAGAAAATGATTAATATGACTAATATCACGAAGCAAAGTCTATACGTTTTTACTGAGAAGTAATTGGAATTTTAATTTACAGTAAGATTTCTAATATTTATTTCAGTTCATTTATGTATTAATTATATGAACAAATTATTAAATGTTTTATTCCTTAGGAGATCATAAAAAAATTGAGTACTAAAGATGATTCACAATTCATAGATATTAAACTGTAGGTTTGCTATGACCACAGGGCATTGATTTCATAAAGGTGATACAACATATAAGAACTATGCTTCTATATAAAGAGTATTTGATTATTACTCCACGTTGTGTTTATTAATTTATATTTAAAGACCAAGACGATTCTACAATAAGCTCTAAACTTTTTTAAAAATTACTTAAGTGACTAGACAAATATTGTTTCAACAAGACATATTACAATAACATAAACAACTCAAGTGGAGAAATGAATTTTGAAAAAGATAGTCTGATATTATGCAGAAGCATTATTATTGTGATATTATCAGTTGAGATGTGGATGAAACTGCTGTAGTGAGTATTTGTATATATATCTTCTGATATGACTGAATCATTGGAGATAATTAACCTGTCTTATGCCATTGGAGTGCTAAATATATATATACACATATTATAACCTAATAACAAAACTTAAATATATTCCAAACAACGGTAAACAATTTATAATACAATATAAATAAAAACTCAATAAAAACTCATAAAGAAATATTTTCGATTATATTCATAATCATTTTCAACTCAACTTTCAAAATGGAATCATCTATTACCAACTGGAAACACATGTCAATTTAAATATCCCACAATTCATTAATCCTAACATTTGCTGACTGTCTGTTTATTATCGTATTTTTATACCTACTAATAAAAACTGCCTCTTTAATTTTTCTTTTTTCATTATCTCTCTCTTGTCCTAAAATTTTTATTTTATTTATATCAAAATTAAACTTAAAATTACAATTTCTATCATGATCATAAAAAACAGATTCAGTATATAACTTGACTTCATTACTATTATCATTACATATCTGTACATTTTTCAAAACTCTTTTATATAACAATTTATGTTCTTTAATTCTTTTCTCTATATTACATCTAGATTCCCCTATATATGATAAGTTACACCCACAAAAAATTCTATAAATTATATTACTCACGTTATTTTTTTCTAACTTATCTTTTGAATTATTAACCATTCTATTTAAATTACCTGATCCATAAAAAGAAACATTATATATACCATTATAAACTTTTTTCATAAATTTTACTTGATTATTATTATAAAAAGGCAAAGAAATCCACTTCTTACTCTTAATTTCTTCATCACCAGTATTTCTATTAATTTTCTTACTAAATTGACAAACCACTTGATAAATTTCTTTTATATTATAACCTACACTTAATAATTCACTTACATAATTTTCAATATTTTTCTTTTTATCACATGCATATTTACACAAAATATTATTTCTATACAAAAAAGACCTAAAACCAGCCATCTTATAATTATGTGGCACATTAGATAAGTAGTTTTTATTAGTAGGTATAAAAATACGATAATAAACAGACAGTCAGCAAATGTTAGGATTAATGAATTGTGGGATATTTAAATCGACATGTGTTTCCGGTTGGTAATAGATGATTCCATTTTGAAAGTTGAGTTGAAAATGATTATGAATATAATCAAAAATATTTCTTTATGAGTTTTTATTGAGTTTTTATTTATATTGTATTATAAATTGTTTACCGTTGTTTGGAATATATTTAAGTTTTGTTATTGTATTATTGATATTAGCGAACATTTATTTTGTTATATTATAACCTACACTTCCAACACTGCTCATATACATTACATGAGCGAAATGCCCAGGTGCCAGTTCTATTAATGAATAGAACAATATAACAAAAGATATAATAAAATTATTACTGAGACTCTATATTTAAGTTTATGTTCAGCTCAGCTCAGTGGGAGGCTATAGGCAGTTCATAAGATATATGATAATAAATGAATAAAAAAAGAAATATTATAAAATATTCAATATAATGTAAATTCCTTTGTTAATTAATTGTATGATAAAGAATCATAATGTTTACTTAGTACAGTCTATTAAAATATACTTTAAACTTAATTTCTTCCTTCATCCAAGTATAACATATATCAGCTTGCTATAATTATACTCTTAACAATTCTATGACTTGGCATATTATAATCTAAACATCTACTTTAATGCCAATCAAGAAATAAACAATAAGATCTCAGGGAATTTAACAAACACAGTTGAATTAAATAAACTACATTGGCCCATAAGTTATAATTATAAAGTATGATAAAATATAATGAAACAAATTGACTAAATATTTTACTGTGTTTCAATAATAAGATAATGACAGAGATAGGGTATTTTAATCTCATATCATCATCTCACAAATATACTGACCTGGCAACCTTTCTAATACGTTTATCAAGTGGCAAATACTCTTTATAATGTTTGGATTAAGAAATACAATATTGTCAGACACTAGCAAATTTAATATTATAACTCTAAAATAATATATCTGTTTTATAATAGATTTATGAAATGTGGAGATGTGGAAATGGAAATACGAATGTACACAAGAATAACTCAAGACACAGTTCTTAAGATTTTAAATAACTAAACAAATCATTTATTATAACAAATAAACTTGGTTTAACATAATATTTACAAATGGACTATTTGTTTTACATATTTTTAGATTATCAAATAAACTTTTTTTTTTAGCATCAGTTTGGGATTATCCCTACTATCAAAGCAAATTAATAACAAAGTTTAAATATCCTGACTTCGAACACAGGCTTTGCCTACATGTTTCATCTATATGACAATAAATAAATAACATGTTATATTATTAGCACAAAAAAAAAATAGATACTTTCGAGAGGATATTACTCTTGATTGATAAAATAAATCAAATTACTTATATTTGGCTTTCAGCAAAGCAACTTTCTCTAATTGACTAATAATCACTTTCAATTACGTATACCTTTCATTTATAGCAACAAAATCATGTTTATTCTGATGATTTGATGATTTGTAACATTTATTTAAATAAATACACTGTATTTTAAAATATTTATTTCCCGTTTTAATCTTAATACTTTATACTTCTATTAAATAAATGTAGTATATTTCAAAAGCATTTATTTCTCATTTTAATTTCAATAATTCTATACTTTATATATGCGATATTATTTATATTACGCGTGTGTGTGCACGTTCAAGCAGCAATAATGTAAAACAATCTTTTCTATCAACTCTCCATTCATTAAGAAAATATCATACAATTATTTTATTTCGAACAATGTCGTAATTCATCAATAAAATATGACACTAATACTACATCAAGAGTTAATCTAACAATTTATCTAGCCACATATTAATTAACACAAAGCTATATTTTTATGATTATATATACTATACGTTACAAGGGGAATCTACATGAGGAGCAAATAACTCTTACTGAACACTTTTACAATTCCTCATTACCAAGAATCTAAGAAAAAACGTCACATAACTTCCTAAACATCATTTAATCATATTTCAACAATAACTCATTTACTTCTAAATACATTATTGGTGGGGATTTAATTCCTCATCACCAGGGCCCTAAGAACATCACTTCAAAAAAATATCATTAATCATACGCATATAAAATAAACTAGGCTCTACTCATGGAAAATTATTAACATATACTAAATAAGCAAGATCTTTTATTCCTACAGACATTATAACGCAAAGATTTCTTTCTATTCTCATAGCTTCTCTAAATATCGAACATTATAAATACACACTGGCAGATAAATACATACAGATAATATACCAATCCATTCAACTCAGTAGAATACGACAGTGTACGAAATTTATGCATAAATTTATTCACAAACTATACTTTATCAAACAAATATTATAATTGTGCAAAACAAACACACACCCGCGAATAAAAAGTATATATAATATTAACTCTAAATTACACACTAAGCAGGTAATACGATAATTAAATATTGCATTAAGGCATAACTTTTAATTTAATAAACTTTAGGTTACTTTTTAAAATTTAATGGTTCTGATTATTACGAACAACTTTTTTTATATCTAACAAACTATTTCTATTATAAGTTCGTTGATTTAAACAAAGAACAAAATTTTCACTTTGAGATAATAAAGTATACAAAATAAATGTAAACCTCTCTAATAATATATTTTAAAAAAATATTTCTTTCTTTTACCTTCATAAAAGAACAATTACCAGCGTACTCCTCATTTGGAGACGCTTCAGAGTCGGTCTCGAAAATCAAAATAACACAGATTATAAATGACATAATAATAAATAAAGCCTATCTACCTATCATATACATTAATTATGACAAGCAATAAAAAAAAATAAAGAAACAAAAGTTATTAGTTTTGTAACTTAAAATAAAAGTTCACTTGCAAAGCTCGGTTCCAGGTTGATGAAATAATATGGGACATATTCCAAACTGAATTTAAACTAAAATACACTTCTGCAGTATAACTTAAAAAATATATAAGCATAACTTAAATATGCCCAGCACCTTTCAGTGTTCATAGCATATCCATTTGAGGTACCAAATCATACACAAGCAGTGAATTTCTCCTTTATTATACTGAAAATATAAGACATTCTCCGTTGTAGTTCTGGACTAAATACGCAATTATCCTTAGTATTTTCTGAATAGCATTTAACACTTTAAATTGTCCTTAGTAATTCCATAATTAATAATGCTTTGTTTTATATTCCGTCCTTATTGAAGAGAACAAAAATTACCCGCATTTCTGTCCTTCTATTCAATTTAAACAGAAGTAGCTTACATTTTATTTCCTCAATTTAAAAATACGTATTAGTTCCAGAAATATCAAATAAATGAATACTGTTATCTCCTTATGATGAACTTAAACATAGTATGATCTATCAAAATAGACATATCCTTAAGTCTATGTATAATCTTCACAAAAATACAACGTGAAAAATAGTGAGAAATTAGAATATATTCTGTAGTATAGTTCTGCATGCGTTTTCCATATATATAAAAAAAACACGTTGCTTAATGATACAACAATAACATTTATGTAAACCATTCTTATTTAAAATGGCAATTAAGTGAAATAATGTAGACTGGATGTTATTAACACACATTTTTAAAAGAGTAATAGTTATAAAGGGATTAATTCAGAAATGTTTAAATCGAAGAGAGTAAATCAAACCGACGTACCTTTTTAAAACCTTAGAATTGCATTTTTAATTAATTTTTTCCATAATAAAGTTCTGAAGCTCCTTTGGAAGTTTTTTACTCTAAAGTCTTTTCCAAGTCAATTTGACTTCAGCAACTGGCTTTAATTTTTACAATACATGAACCACTGTTTACTGGTTACAATTACATTACAAAGAGCCAATTTTCTACTGGAGGTCTTTGTTAAAAACTCTCTTTAGCAAAGTTCATTTGCCTTTCCCAAGGTTACTCCCATGCATCTTGCTAACTAACTAATTACATATGCAAAAACAAATCTTTTCAAAAAAAAAATCACTTTGATTTTTAAAACTAAATGAAGACAAGAAAAAAAAATACAAATAATAAAATAAATAGCTTTTACAAACTTGAAAGAAAAATGAATATTAATTAACTATCAAATAAAAATGATTAATAATTTATTCAATTTATAAAATAATTCATTGATCTAACTATCTATTAATCATTGGAAAGAAATATATATTTGTTAATTATTTAAGTTAACTACTGTAATTTAAATGTTTTTATTGTGAATGTACTATTGTTTGCTGTTATTAAAGATGAAAATGAAATGAAACATAATGCAGAGTCATACATGCATACACATGTACTACAACCTAAATATTGAACTATCTTAACTAAATATAATTGAAACTGCTATTAACTGTTGACAAAAGGATAAGAATTAATGAATAAAGGATATTTGAAACCATTCAAATAATATTATACTAACACAGGATAACTTTGCATCTTTCCAACAAGATGTATCAATTCCATTAATAAACAACCCCCCTTCCTTACATTAAATACCTCATTAACCACAATAATACTAATAAATACTTATAAAGTGGTCAGTAAAGTGCATAAGCAATCCATATTTAAGCTTTAAACAATCTCCAGAAAAAATTTTAAAATTCTAAGGCTATTTCATTTTTTTTTAAATAATATAACTATTTATTTAAGATACAAATTATCTTAAACCCTTGTGCCCATTCAGATGGCCACAATATATATATAAATTTCACCTTATGTCTCTACGTATTAATCATCCATATAAAGATGATTGATCAATAAAACAGATAGTAGTCACTAAACAGATTCTCAAAGGAATTTTTGACTATTGACTGTTCTTTATAAAGAGCACTAATAGCAGTTTAGAGATCCAGTGGCCAGCTTAAATGGATTGATTGTTTTTATTAAATGCAAATGTAATCATAATTATAAATTAAATTATAGAATTATTTTGCACAAATAATGGTATTAAATTAAACAAACTTTTTAATGTTGATGTGAATATGCATTCCATTCATAACTGAAGTAAGATTTATAGTTACTAATTTAGTAAGATAGCCGAACAAGCAGATGTATATTTTATATATTATAAGATAACAGGATTGGAATCATAGATTACTTATAATGCAAATGAGATAATTTTTATTTTTTACATCAGCCATGAATTTATCCAAACACTATTACTACTGGTGTTTGTCTGACATTTTTTGTGATGATGATAGTTTAGTTATGAGTAAGTATGTTTGAATATTTGCAATATCTACAAACCTAGTTGGTTATAGTATCACCTTAAATTTAATATTCAGGAATCTAAAGATCCCTGGTTTGATTCCTATATTATTACAGTCTCTATAAGACCCAAAGAAGAAAGGAGAATAATATCACTTGAAATATTGTGTTATCTACTAACTTATATGCCATTACTTTCAAGTTAATGTATTTTAAAAGCTTAAATAAAATTTGGGTTCTAAAAATATTAAACAATTAATATTAGATGATAAAATAGGCCAACAAATAATTACAGCTGAAAAAAACATTTTTCATAATTATTATCCTTCATTCAGACATCCAGATAAATGATCTCGTCTATCGTGAAGGTCAATCTAAATTTATAATCAAGTGAATAAGCAAGTTATGATGGCAAATGAATTTTATAAATTATCTGAGATTAATGAATGATAAAAGTGTGAGCACTAGGAAGTCGATTATGAAAATATAATAAAAATTTCTCAAAAATCAAATCTTATACATTCTCTTTAAATAAAATTTAAAATCCCCTCATAAATCATTAGTGCTCTTTTTTTTTGTCTAATAAATAATATCAAATGTATTTGATGATATAAGTGTTTAAACATTTCTTACTGATCTGACATCATTAACTTTCAATTAAAAAATATTTAATATTATTATATATAAATAATGATCAAAATACTACTTTTGCCCAAGCATCAGAAAGTAAAAATATATAAACAATCCCAAATTTTTCTTAGGTAATTATCTAGATGTAATAAGTAATATAAGTTAACAGTATAAGTAACATTCAATTTGAATCTAAAACTACATACTGTTTTGATATTTGAACCACAGAAATTTGAAAAGAATTGTCATAATATAAGCACCCATTAAATAAAGAATCTGGTTTAAATCCCTCTTTATAGGCAATTAATTCCATTTTAAGTAAATGGGTTTCCCTCTTTTCTTCCTAGCGTAAGTTTGTGGCTAAGACCTGTAGAGGTCCCTACCTTCGAATTTTTAGACGCTTATTTCTAAAGGTTACAGCCTTAGTAAATATTATTAGTAAAACAATGAAGAAAATAATCCCATAACTACAACTTCCCAGTGTAAGGCTTTTATAATAATATTATTCATATAATAAATAGTTAATCTCATATCAACAATAACAATAATGAGTTAAAAATATTTATTATTTTCTTAATGCAAATAAACAAAATAAAGAACTTGTAATTATTTGCACACATGTTATTTTAATTAGAATTAAGACTTTATATTACACATATCTGCATTTTAATATATAGTACACAATCTTACTATTTATAAAAAAAAATGCACAAATATCAGTAATAATATTCTTCCCTATATATATTATTATCATCATCATTATTAGTAGTAGTAGTAATAATAATTGTAGTAGTAATCATAATTATAAGTCAAATTATAGAATTATTTTGTATAAAAAATATTAAAAAAAATATATTTTTTTTTAATGTCAAGATGCAACAATATTATTTGTGGTATCATTTATTAATCAGTCAGTATTTTTCTAAAGCACCTATTAAACTATAAAGATTCTGATGTAAACAGCTACCATTCAAATATACTTCTGTATTAAGGTTAAAACATTACTTAAGAATCAATTGAGAAACTCATTTTAATTTTTACTATTTTATTTTTCCCAGTACATATAGTGTAAACTTTATTGGTTTACTCTTAATTTTGTATTGTAGATTGGTATATCATTGATTTCGAATATTTTATTTTGAATCAAAAGTTACTATACATATCCCCTTTTTACATGAATACAGAATTAGATTACATTAGTTTATGATCAAAACTACATGTTTCCAAGTATTATTATCCTATTCAATGATTTTGGAGTTCTTAGTTTAGGACATGTAATAATTTTAAGGCATTTGTGAACAACAATAATGCATTTTTTCTTTTAATAATAAGAGTTGGTTCCTTAGACTCCAATTTCATTTTAGATAAAATGATACAATTTGATAAGATTAAAAAATAAAGTTCTAAAAGAAAAATATTATTTCAGAATACTGACATTTTATAAAACAATTTCTAAACATATTTTTACAAAGAGAAAAATATATTGATTCCTTCTTCCTTCAAGAATAATCAAAAACTGACAAATCATATTTTTTTTAATTTTTCAATTAATTAGATATTCAAGAATTGAATGTTGGAATAAAAAGTGTTAGTAACAACAACAACAACAACAACAAAAAAAAACATTTTTCATATTTTTTTAGGAATCAATTAGAAATGAGAAAAATCTTTTCTCATTATGGTGCTAGAGCTTCATGTTTTATTTTATAGTTTTAAATTATTTTAAAACTATAAAGCAGTTGAACCAATATTATATATATATAGGCCCATTTTCCATATCTATGCCCACTTTAAGGGTTTCTGTACTGTTAGTAATCTGAGGTTAATACACCTACTCTGTAGGTTAAAAAGGCAAAAAAAAAATTATTAGTTTTACTCAATCATCTATTAGTTAGTTATTGTAAAATTTTAGTATGAATATGAATTTAAATATGTATTTACATAACCTTTATTTTCTCTTGAATATACTTTCCTTTTTTCTCTTTTTTTAGCTTATATATAACCCATTATTTTGTAACAATATAGCCCATTTGCCAATATTTATACTTCTAAATAGGCTAAAAATATTCTCTTTAAAAGTTTCAAAGAATTTTAGCAAAATAAACATATGGTTTTAATAAACATTGCAATAGAATAATAAGTTATTAAAAACATTAATTTAATTAAAATGTAATTATTAAATATCATACTTTAATATTTTACTACAAAAAATATTTTATGTATATGTGATCATCCTAATACTTACACATATATTATATTAAAATGTTTATTAAAACAAATCTGTACTTAATTTCAGTTTAAAAATAAATGCAGGTGTCTCTATTTTTAAAAACTAAGATCATATAAAAAAATAATAAACCAATCAATCGGCAGAGTGAGGAAAAAATAAAATAAAGATGTTTAAAATTTTATCTCAATACTGATTATCGTTTTCTAGTTTAAATTTTAAAATAATGAGATTTTCATTGAAATTGTGTCAAACTTAAAATGGAAACATCTAATTTCTTGTGAAAATTTGAAGTTTACAGAATGTGTTGCTGGTTGCTAACAAAAAAAATTCTGCTCTTTTGTCTTAATCTAATGACTGTAAATTTTAAAAGTAGCTTGGAAAAAATATTGTTAATATGTATTACCTAAGTAATGCAAATTCTATTTAAATTTTGGAAAACTATAAAGTAATATATTTTCAACAATTATTATTCATAAGAAAATAAATATTTTATCAAATTTTAGAGAAACAGTGGCATCTCTATACTAATTACCTGTTATTTGGAAAAAGAGGTAGCAAAAAATGCACTTTGTCTCCTAATTAAAATAATAGTAATAATAAAATGAAATATTAATTTAACATTTTCATAGTATATTATCAAAGAAACCTTTTAAAATAATAAACATTTTAAACATATTTTAAAAACAGATGTTAGATTATTTATTAAAATATTTTTGAGGATATTTAAGTATTGTCAAGTAAAATATATTTTTCAAAAATAAAATTTTATAAGAATTTAAAAGTACTTCTAAAATATAATAAAAATTTTAATTTCAAATTGTTCCCTTTTCTCAACATGATATTTATGTAACAGTAAATTTTTAAAAAAGTGATATTAATAATTATCTTCATAATGAATAATTTCAAAAATTATTATCTTAATAACTAAATTGAATGGCAATTTCATCTTTATTGATATATCCATTATCAGCCTATTCAAAAATAATTTAAATGAAAACATTATAATAATATATGCACAAGTTTGTGAAATAAAATTCAATCTTGCAATATTTGTGAATGTTTTTTTATAAATTTCTCATCTCAGATAAGTTTTTTTAAAAAAACATTACTCTGTTCATCTTTCTCTTTCTTTATTCTGGTTAAAAACATGTTGAAAAATATTTTTACTGCCTTTAAAATTATTAAATATTTTTATTAAGATTTGTAAATAATAATAAAATAAATAAATTTCCTTGTATTTTGACTTTTAAAAATGTCCCAAAGATTAGCAAGAAATTTAATATGTTTTTAATATATATTATTTTATGGTTTTTTTTTAACAGTATTGTAATTCAATTTTTTTACTTATTTATTTGTGCAATTTTTATAAGCCACTGCAAAAATATTTCTTTGGGTAATTTGATAAAATTTGTAATTTTCATACCAGTATAATGAATGCTAAAAATAATATAATTACATTTTGATATTCCATCATAAATAGATTTGTATTTAATCATGAGAATTAGGTATTTTTAAAATTTATTAAAAGTAAACCAAATAATAACTTTTAATTATCTAAGTATAATGTTATTATTTACATATCAAAACATTTAAACATTTGTGTAAGTGGAAATAGTATCTTATACTTTACAAATTAGTGAAATAGCCTAGAATTTTTATCTTTCATGGGAGGAAAGAATATTTCAATATATGTATTTCATATTATCACTAAAGTAACATAAATATCATATGATTTCTTAAGAAAGAGATACTTCACTGAAAAAAAAAGTTTGCAATATTATTAGTAAAATGAATAAAATGTACCCTTCTTCAAATAAGATTCGAAATAAGATTATTTTAGAAAAGAAATATTAAACTAAAGAATGTATTGACAAAATGAAATATGGGTTCAGTGATACCATGTTTACCTTTTTGTGGATAATCTAGAAAACATGACATTATTATATAATGAACATTAATAAAGTCACTGTCATTGGGTCACCCACTTTGGCTTTATTTAGTGGTGCTCAATCATCATTATGATATGTTCAGAAATATATCCAGTGCTGGAAAATAAAGATTTCCCAGTGTTATTTCAGCTGAGTTTTTATTATGCAAAACTCAAGAAATTTTATATCTTTGATTTTTTAAAGTTTAATAAATACCATTAAGGATCAGAATAATCATCTGTTAAATGTTGTCTCATGGGCCATCTGAATAAAAATAAATTTAAAAATAATTTACTATTTCACTCTCATGGAAATTGTGAATCAAATATTACATGTTTGGAAAGTTATCTGCAAGATCAATTTACTTCAGATAGTGAAAAGATATCTTCCATAAAAATTAAATCAATAAAGACTTCATCATGTAGGATGATAAGGAATCATAGTTGTTAACATGTGTGAAAAGTACAAATAACATGTAATCACATCTAAGTAATATTCTTAGCAACCTACAAATAAATAATTATTTTAATCTAATAATAAGTTGATAGTTACAAAAATAATTTTTATTAGGGTTCTGATTGTGACTAAACAATTAAAATATTTGATGTTAAGTTAGTTACAAATGATTACCAAAAGTTGTTAATATAACTTGATTATGTAACTGGAGTTAAACCATAAATTAAGAATGAATAATAAAAATCCAAAATTCAATATCTATAATAGAAGACAACCAAAATAAATAAATAAAAAAAGGTAGATATTATTTTATTTCATAGTTATAAGTTTTATTAGTATTATTTATATTTAATATTGATTAATAAAAGTATGATTTTCAATATTAATATTTTTTAAAAATTTTATTTATTCACAATAAACTAGTGAAATCTTAAAAGCATGGATCAATGATAATCATCATCATCATCATCATCATCATCATCAACCATTATCAATCCACTGCAGGATGAAGGTCTCTCCAAGTTTAATCCATCTTCTCTGATCTTTAGCTTCTCTTTTCCACAACACCCCTGCACATTTTCTTATTTCATCCATCCATCTCACATGTGGTCTCTTTCTGGGTCTTTTACAATCTTTTGGAATCCAGTTTAAAATTTCAATTGTCCATCTATTATCATCTCTTCTAGCAATATGTCCAGCCCAACTCCATTTCAATCTTTTAATTTTTTCAATAAGGTCAGTAACACCTGTTTGTTGTCTTACCCATACATTGCGTTTTCGATCTCTTCTTGTTACTCCCAACATACATCTCTCCATACTCCTTTGAGTGGTCTGAAGTCTCTGTATTGCTCTTCTATTAAGTGTCCAAGTCTCAGATCCATAAGTAAGAACTGGTAAAACACATTTGTTAAAAACCATCCTTTTCAAACACATAGGCATATTTCCTTTTAGTATCAAGTTATTTCTACCAAAAGCACTCCAACCAAGTTTAATTCTATGATTAATTTCCTCCATTATGTTTCCATCTGTATTAATAATCTGACCAAGGTATTTGTAACTGTTAACTTCTTCTAATTCTTCATAATCAATCTTTATTTTCATATTTTGAGCAAATCGATTAAACATTACTTTAGTCTTTTTAACATTTATCTTTAGTCCTACTTTTCTACTTTCATCTGCTAACTCCTGCAACATTTCCTGCAGCTCTGAAGCATTATTTGCAAAAACAACTACATCATCTGTGAAATCTAAATGACTTAAATACTCTCCATTTACTTTCACTCCTTTAGTTTCCCATTTTAATCCACAAAATACTTCTTGCAGCACTGCTGTAAAGAGTTTTGGAGATATGGAGTCACCTTGTCTTACACCTTTCTCAATGTTGATTTTTCCAGTATCATTATGTAATCTAATTGTTGCTGTTGCATTTTTATAAATATTCTTTAAAATATGACAATATCCTGGATCTATACCTTGATGATCCAATGCTTTAATCACTGAAGAAATGTGTATAGAATCGAATGCCTTTTCATAATCTACAAATCCAAAACATAATGACAACTCATATTCATTTGTCCTTTCTATGACTTCTCTCAATACCTGGATATGATCTATTGTACTAAAACCACTTTTAAATCCAGCTTGTTCTCTTGGTTGGTGGAAATCCAAAGTTCTCTGTAGACGAGTTGTAATTATCTTGGTAAAAATTTTATATAAAACTGATAAAAGGCTGATAGGTCTGTAATTTCTAATATCTTCTTTATCACCTTTTTTAAATATTAATATTATTACTGCATTCTTCCAATCTTCCAGTACATCTTTATCATTTAGACATTTGGTATATAACTTTGCTAAAATTGTTTCTAATTCTTCACCTGCTTCTTTTAATATATCAATTATAATTCCATCATTTCCTGGAGCCTTTCCTTTCTTCATACACTTAATTGCATGTCTCACTTCTTCATTTAAAATTCTGGGCAATTCGGAAGATGTAATAGATATAGGAGGTACTTGTTCTTTATTACTATATAATTCTTGATAAAAATTTTCTACCAATTTCATGATGTCATCTTCTTTTTAGTAATAATTCCATCTTTTTTTCTTATTGCAGATATAAATTTCCTACCAATACCAAAATGTTGTTTAACATTTTTGAGACTTTTATTTTCTTCTACAGCTTTCCTTGCTATTTCACAGTTATACTTTCTTATATCATTTTCAACTCTTTTCCGTACCATTTTACAAAATTCGAGATATTCAATTCTTTTTAATACATCATTTTTGTATATCTTCATATTCCTTCTTTTCTTCATAAATTCTCTAGTCTCAGTAGAAATTTTATTAGTCAATTGCTGCTTTTTTCTACCAGCTATGTTTGTTGCAGTTTTTAAAAGTGTATCAGTTATTTTCATATTAATTTCATTCAAATCTGAATCATGTTCAAAATCTCCTAACACTTGAAACCTATTTGTAAGTTCTAATTTAAATTCATTAGAATGTTTCTGAAGATTAGGAATATCAACTGTAAATATTGTTTTTCTTAATAATTTTTGTCTCTCTAGTTTTACATTAACACGTAACTTACACCTTACTAATCGATGATCACTTCCTGTGTTAAATTTATTAAGAACATTACAATCTTGAAATATGTATTTTCTGTTAGTCAAAATATAATCCAATTCTGCTGTACCTTCATTTGGATGCTTCCATGTCCATTTCCTTTTAACATTTTTCTCAAAAAATGAATTCATAATATAAAGTTTTTCTTTTTCTGCAAACTCCACAAGTCTATGTCCTCTCTCATTTCTATTACCATAACCAAAATTACCTACAGCAATTTCATCTTTCATTTGTCTACCAATTCTAGCATTAAAGTCTCCCATAACAATTTTAAAATGTTGTTTACTCTGATCAAAAGCCTTTTGTACATCCATATAAAAATCTTCTACTACTTCATCACTATGAGAACTTGTTGGGGCATAAACCTGAATTATCTGCATTTGGTATCTGCTATTAAGTTGTATAACTAATCTTGCCACTCTGTCCGATACACCATCAATCTCCACAATATTGTTCTTCCACTTTTTATTTATAATGAATCCTACTCCACTTGTATTTCCAATATGTGTGCCTTTATAATAGAGTATATGTCCACTTTTTAAATCAATTGTTTCTTCTCCTTTTCTTCTAACTTCACAAAGTCCAATAATGTCCCATTTAATATAAGACAGTTCTTCTTCTAATTCTTGCAATCTTCCTTCACTTGAAAGTGATCTGCAGTTGTAAGTACCTAAATAAAAAGTTGTCATCAAATGGCAGCCTGGGTCCACAATCAGGGATTCTTAGCACCCTCCGCCTTCGGCCACCAACCGCTGCCTTGGTTGGTGACTTTACAGCCTCCTGGGAATAAGGGCCATGCTTTATTTTTGTCTGTCATAATTGTATATATGTATTGGAAAAATATTTATCATTTACACAAACATTCATTCTGCCTTATCAGGCACTGAGAAGAAAGACCATGGTGTTTCTTGATCTTAAACTCAGAGGTAAAAAGCCAATAAACTCACCACACTGGCTAATGCATGTTGGTGAGCAGCCCATCCATGTTCGTATACTATATGAATAATCACATAGTAATAACAGCTGCAACGACAAGAACGTATGGAGTGGACATTAGGAATTTGCCCTGCTCGGTTCCTTTAAGGCCTCCAAGAGGAATCAAAGGGTCTCCTTTCAGTTAATAGTGAAATCTTAAAAGCATGGATCAATGATAATATTGCTGCCTTAATGAATTAAATAAATAGTAGAGATAATTTTTTTTATTTTAAATGTTTTTATTGATTGTGCACTAAAAAGAAATAAATTTGTTTCTTCAACTACAATTGGAGTTTTTAGATTTAACTTAAAATAAAAGAATGAGGGATCTAGAAATTAATTAAGTCAATCCCTTCTTATAAAAAATAGGAATTGACTTAATTAATTTCTGGATCTCCCATGCTTTTATTTCAAATTAAATCTAAAAACTCCAGTTGTAGTTGAAGAAATAATTATTTTATTTCTATTTATTGTGCACAGTCAATAAAAGCATTTAATATTTTTTTTTAAAAAATGTTTATTATTTTTAAGTTTTTAGTATAGTTACAGTAAATGAAAATGTAAAATTATATCGTACTTTAAATTGACTGGACACTTATAGTTGATATATATCACTAGAACTTGTTACAAAAAATAATGATTGACTTAATTATTTGTGGACATAATAAATATCTAATGACTTCATTACAAAAAAAGATCTATGTTTACATAATTATATATATATATAATAAGTCAGGAATTAAGTTTACTAATTAAATTGATAATTTATTTTTATTTTAAAACAATTGTTTTTAAAAAAGAAAATGCTAAAAAAAAAAAAAAATTGTGATCTTTTTTAACTTTTTTTTTTTAATGTGTCAAAGCAGTCGGTAAGGCAGATGTGCTAACCACTCGGCCACCAACACTTGACATTTTTTTAACTTATCGTGATTGTTTTAAATAATGCCATTTTTTAGTTTACTTTTAAAAAAACAACATTTGTTTTAAAATAAAAATAGAAATAGTTTTAAATAGAAGATTTAGTTACTAATTTATTATACATATACACATCCAGCCACATGAGTGTGAGGCACCTTTGTGCTAAATAAATTTCAGTGCCCTTAGCCTCATGAACACAGCTGTCCTCAATGCATTTCTATGGCACATCTCGCATTTATCAAGGTCCCAGATCTGCTTGATCTATATCTTTTACAAAAATTAAAACATTTTATCACATGCTAAATGAAATTATGTTTCTTTTTTTTTTCTCTTTAATTTGTGAATATTACATGTGAAGGAATACAACTGTAGATGTTCTAATATGCAGTAATGCAATTTTTTTTCAGTTCTGTTGTTTACTTAAATGATTTGGAATGTTCTGCTCACTTTAATGGGAAACCAACTCTTCATTAGCATTTTTATGTATTGAATCAAAATAAGCAAATAATAATAATAATAAAATTAGGATGATATTATTAATGGATTTGCTATAAAATATAAAAGAAATGAAAATATTTTTTTGCATTATATGTACTCTATTTTATTTTCTCAAATATTGATTCAATAAAATTGTACAGATTCATATATACAATAAATAAGCAATTATTTATATATTAGAAGTACCAATTTGTGCAATTTTAAATATATCTGTATTTTCAAGTAATTTTATTTATTTTTTGTATATCTAAATGTTTTTATCATGTGAAAAAAACACACATACCCATGAAATAAAATTAATTATTTAAGAACAATAAATTTATATTATTTTGTTTAACCAAAGACACAATAGAATATTAAAAAACTATAATTATATACATTTTTACCTTTTTATTTACATATTAACTCTCCTGACTTTGGTGGCCACAATGTAATAAATAACAATCAAGTTTAACTAGATCAATGCTAATTATCTTGTTTTCATTTTGTGTCATTCAGAATCTCAGTAACACAATATTTTTATGCATTATTTCAGATAACTAGAGATTTTAAGGACTTATTTTACATTTATACTTAAATAAAGAAATTTTTACACATTGTTTATTCAATAAATTTTTAGAAGCCATTATACCATGGCTTGCAGTTTTTTGTTTAATGATAAATTATAATAAGGGGGGGGATCAAACATTTGGATTATTCCACTAATATAGATAAAGAATTTTATAGATGCTTTTCCAATAGAGTGGTTACAAGTTAAATTGAATAGGTGTTACAATAATGCCATGTTAATAAATGTGGGCAATATCTTTTAAAAAAGTGTTTTTTAACTAATTCCATTAGCAACAACTTGATAAAAATACATGTTTTAAAAATCCAACCTCTCACAAATATCTTGCTTATATTTTTTAACAAAAAAAAAACAAGTATAATTTTAAACAAAAACATCTCTTGTTTTTGTTCAATAATAAAATACACTACTTTATTATGGTATTTAATTTTTTAATGCCTATTAATAACTATTTTGTATTACATATATTATACTTTATTATACAGTTTGATCATTAAAGATTTATTTAAGGATTTATCCAGGATTTATTTAAAAGAAGAATTTAAAATTTTCATACTTAGATTGTTTATTCAATAAATTTTTAGAAACCATTAAAACCCCTTTTATTTTGTTTTGCTTATATTTGCATTGTAGTATGGATTATAGATCAATTGAGTTTTTAACTAGAGAACAAGTAAAAAACTAATACTGCATATAAAAAAAAGATAATATCGTTATTAAAAATAGAAAAGGCTATTTAGTAAAAAGTGTAAAAAAATAATATGAGATAATAATAACCAAAAAGAGAAATATAACACTATTAAAAAATGTTAGCACACCCAGATCTAATTTTTTCAGGGCAAATACTCTACCAGTAATCTCAAGTAAACAACACATTTAGAACTTGTAAAACATTACTGATAGATGTAATTTCATCAAATGCAAAATTACTGTAATTATGAGGCAATATTTTTAAAATAAGTTTTATTTTTAAATAAATTATTAATAATAATAGATTACTTTTTATATAAATTAGGATATTTAAATAATAATGATTGGGAAATCTAAACATTTTTATTTACATATATATTTTTTACTTATAGTGACAAAAGAGCATTAGCCTATCAGGTTTTGTGCAATGGTGGAGTACAAATGAAATATATTTTGAGACTAGAGCAACTGCCACAATAAGTTTAAGTAAAGAAATATTCATTTTATGTTTAAATAATAAATATTTGCAATCAGAATATGTTTCTAGGAATAAGGTGATTTGGAAATCTAAGCATTTACATATAAGTTTTATTACTTATCATGACAAAATGATATCAGTCTATTCAGTTTAGCATAATGATAAGAGTATATATGTAGTATATTTTGAGCTCATGCCTAGAAATTCAAAGCTTGGTAGTAGTCA
The DNA here is from genome assembly GCA_028023455.1 of Epiperipatus broadwayi. Taxonomy (NCBI): domain Eukaryota; kingdom Metazoa; phylum Onychophora; class Udeonychophora; order Euonychophora; family Peripatidae; genus Epiperipatus; species Epiperipatus broadwayi. The sequence goes on along the minus strand of JAQFVV010006263.1, from coordinate 5,720,145 downwards.
CAAATAAGTTTAAGTAAAGAAGTATTCCTCTTATATTTAAATAAAAAATATTTACACTCAGAACATATTTCTAACAATGAAATGATTAAAAATGTAAACAATATTATTTATATATAAATTTTATTAATTATCTTGATGGCTTGGCACCCCAGTAGTGAAGTGTCTTTGTGCCCTGCACAACTACACATGGTGGCACACATTTTAAATTTGATATGTACATCAAGAGTTTAAAATAGTTTTAAAAATGTTATTAAATTCAAAGAAAAAAATTTGAACTACTCTTTCATGACCATTATTTAAAACAAATGAAAATTCTAAGAATAATTCTTAACTGAAAAAAGTGAAATTGTTTAATATTTTTCATATTTTCCTGTCCTCTGTTCCATATCTATAAAACTAGTTGACATACTAAAAAGATAAATATTTTAAATGGAATAGAATGATATAACTTAGTTATATATCAATTTTTAGGCAATTCTATTAAATTTATTTATATTAAACTTTGATTTTAAAATTTCATTCTAATTAAAATAAAAGTTAACAAATGAACAAACAGATTTTCCAAAATCAATGAAAGCATTTAAAAAAGAAATTAATGATTCATGTAGTTGGTAATAAATTCTTAAGTTGAGAGTGGCTGATCAAAAAGAAACACTTATGCAAACAGATAAAAGTTTTTAATTTCCAGTTATATTTGACATTTTATTATTGACAGATATGTTAAATAGATAAATGATCACTAAGTTTTTAATATTAAGATGGTTCCATGATTTAATCTACCTTATTCTAGTTTTGAATCTTTACTTAATAATGTTCAATATAATGCATTAAAATCCAGATTTTAAGTGCAATAAGTAAATTTTCACGTAATGCCCATTTAATAATAAAGCAGTCACATATTTATTGAAAAACAAAACAGTATTAAGGTTAGTAATAAAAGCATTAAATAAAATGAAACAAATATTTATTGCTTTCTATATTATCTTTTTTTTTCATCTTTTCCATTCATCAATCAACTTCATGGCAAATGAATTGATTCAGATTATGGAAAACGTATATAAAAATATATACACAAAGAATTCATACAACCATATTCAATTGGAGATGGTACCAACAGTGATGGTAATGATAACCTAAAGAGCAAAATCAAAAATAGAGCTCCTAACAAAAACTGGAATAAAGAAACATGTGTTAAACATTTTATTAGATTATTGGAATTAAATGACCCAAATGTTTATATTTATTTGATGTATGTTTGTTTTACCATATATATTTATCATCTTTTTACACATATAGTATATGGGTTTTGTCTTAATCAGAAGTATAATATAATATCCATCAATCATTGAGTAGGCAGCTAAACAAAAACTAATAAATGATTAATAAAAGTTATTAATATACTTTCATTAAGAGATTTGTGTCAAAGTTGTAAGAGCAGCACATTTGACATTTATCAATTAAACTGTAGTAATTTGCTCTCTTTCTCTCTCTCTCTCTCTCTCTCTCTCTCTCTCTCTCTCTCTATATATATATATATATATATATATATATATATATATATATATATATATATATATATTGAAGCAATGGATCTGAAGTCCAATCCATGCTTCACATCTTCCTATAAACTTGATTAATATTGTAGACCTAAATTAAGTTTATAGTTCAATATCAGCAGGGTTTTGCATTAGAGTTAAAAATAATTATGCTTATCAAATGTGTTTTACATTTAAATATTTTGTTTTAAATAAATTTCATTCTATCAATAAAAATTGCTTAACCTATTAGTCAAACATATATATACATCTAGCGTATATATATGAGTTAATGCAAAATTCTGCTGAAATAAAATGCTTATTCTACTATAAAAAAATAATAATATATTGTTGTTAAAATTTTGTTAAAATATTTAGTATGATTTGATTTTGAGATAAGCCTGCCAACATTTTCTAAAAGAATGTATAGTTTTAATTAGTGAGCCATTCAAGTGTAATTAAAGATGGCCTTCTCTTTCTTTCTTTTTAATTAAGAGAATTCAAACTTCGAAGTAAGAAAGTTAGAGTAAAAAAGTTAAAGTTATGTTTAGAAAGTGTTGCTTTGAAACAAAGGAGTATGGGGAGGCTTATCAAGATCTCAGATCATACAAACAATAGAAGGTAGCTGACAGAGAGGTATAAATAGAAGGGAGAACAAAAGATTGGGGATTCAGATTTTTCCTTTTGAAGGAGTCAGTTGATTCTGATTTTCCTTGTGAAGGTGATTCTTTCAGAGTTTGCTATTGCAAGATTGATTCAGATTTTGCTATTGTAAGGTGCATTCAGATTTCTCTTAGAAGAACTCTGTCAGATTTTGTTCGTGATTTTATTCCCAAAAGTCTACAACTATTGTCTATAAATCATGAAGAAGTTTGAACCTGCTCAAGCTAAAAATCATATAAGTTTGATAGATTCTACTATGCTCGGCTAGGCAAATAAATAGCTTTGCCTATCGCCGAGGTTCCGGAATACCATTCAAAATGCCTTAATATCCACTCAATAGTCATCTGAACTCTGTGCCGTGTCTGGAGAACTTTTCGTGAAACCATACTACATATTTTTATTGTCCGGACAACTACATCTCGACGGTCGGATCAAGCCACGAACGCCGTAGGGAACATGACCAAGGAAAAAGGACGGTAATCGTATCTCCTCTATTGAACTATTTCTTATGCTACCTTTTGTTCATTTTTTTTTAATTGCTTCAGTGAATTGATATGTATTTGCTATGTAACCATTTTTATTAGACTAACCTTAATTATATATATATTGTGTGATCATCTATCTATATTTAACCTTTTTCCCTTCGCTATTCTTCCTTACTAACATGTGTAAATATTTAGTATTCCATTGCGGTTGAGTTAATAGTTAATTTTTGTTCATTTAAAATCTCTTTCCAGTTTTATCCATGTTTGTTAATTAAATACGAGTCAGTTTCTTTTGTGTGCCCACTTGATCTCTTTGATAACGCCTCTTTTGTCCGCCATTAGCTTTACGTATATCTGATTTAACTATATACGTTTTAAATAATTTTTAAACCCTGTTTGTAGCACAAAGCAATTAGAAATGCTTGTGAAAGATTCTTTTTTATCGTACGTTATCGAGAAGATCGAGTTGACAATTTTTAATAAAATTGGGAAGAAAAGAGTTAGACCGCAAACCTATTAATCTGTTTTTATTGTCTAATTAGTTTGTTTCCTTAATTTAGGGGAATAGCGGAGGCCATTAAATTATTATTCCTATTTTAAAGTCATTAATTAAAGATCTATTATTTAACTAACAAGCTTGACTTTTGCTAAATTTGTTATAAATGCTTTATTTTACTTTTCAATGATCCAGGCATGCATAACGCAAAACACATATTTCTTAGTACTTTTGCACTTTTAACTATTTAGCTCCTTAGGATTTCCCGTCCATGTCTCTACCGCTGTTGCTAAGCTTTGTGGCCGGTTGAAAAATAATTTATGTGTGGCTCAGATGGTGTTGTTGGTTTGTAAATTAGCCTCGAGAATAGGCGAAATAGGGCAGAGGTTATAGTATTCTTGATTTAATATCTCGCGTATGGTGGCTTCGAGGTACTTTCGCTTAGGATTCGAACTAGGTTAAACCAGCATACATAATCTGACTGTCACAATATATATATATATATACTGAACATCAATAAGGATATGTGTAAGATATTGTAGTCTGGATCAGCTGATGAGTGCTGTAATGTGCATCTTGGGAATCATAGATCTTTTTCACATGTCATTGGTCATATGTTTATGATTACATCTCTCCATTAGGCCTTAAAAGTGAATAAAAACCAGTCCTTACCTTATGTGAAAGTGGTGTAATAAAATTAAACTACCGATATATTATTCATTATTGGATAATCTCTAGTCTAATGAAGGATTAATAAAATTATTAACCTACAAGACTTTTTAATATGCTTTATTTCCTTATATAACTGAACAAATCTACCTTGCACAAGATGTAAGGACTCTATACAATAAGATTATAGTTTAATAAATTATTAATAAAACAGAAAAATCTCTAAAAATAAAATCAAATAATAACACATATATCTTTACTAGAGCGATGAATAAAATACTTTACAAGATTTGATTACAGCATTTATATAATAATAATAATAATAATAATAATAATAATAATAATAATAATAATAATAATAATAATAATAATAATAATAATAATAATAATAATAATAATAATAATAATAATAATAATAATAATAATAATAATAATAATAATAATAATAATAATAATAATAATAATAATAATAATAATAATAATAATAATAATAATAATAATAATAATAATAATAATAATAATAATAATAATAATAATAATAATAATAATAATAATAATAATAATAACAACAACATTTATTATATTAATTAAATAATTCCAAAAAATTATATAAGATTTATTAATTCTTATGAAATTTAAAATTTTCCATTATTTTTTTCTATTTACTTACCTACTTATCTATCCATCTATCTATCTGCCAGTCTGTTTGTCTAACTATCTACCTAAATACCTATCTATTTATATCCATCTACTTATCATTCTTCATGCCTACATACCTCACTTCCTCTCTCCCTATCTATCTACCTACCTGATTTATCTATATGCCTATTTCACCTACCTACTTAACTACCTATCTGCCTATCTAACTAACAATTTAATAAACTAATCTTTAAAAATTAACTATTAATTATATATATAAATATCAATTTTATGAACATATTTGTCATAAAATTACCCACAATTTTTTTAAATTATTATATAACTAAGAGAAGTTAACTATTTTTAAATTAGTGAACTTGCAAATATAAATGAACTTTAAAATTGTAACTATTACTAAGATAATTTTGTCAACTAAATTTAATAATTCTATTCACAAGTTTTATTCATTATTATAGATTTTCCTTCTTTTTAGTATTCATTCTATATATTTTTTAGAGTTATTTGCTGACAACTATGATAATTTACCAGGTAATACAGGAATTTAACAAAGTTTCCAGATATCATTCCTAATGTGTTTTGGTTAGTTGGCAGAAGCATTATAATAAGAATAGATATCTTTTCAGAAAGTCATGAGCAACTGGTCTAAAATATTTTCAGAACTTTAGCCAATCACCGTTATGATATGTCAGTCTATTTAATCTCAATCTTTCTTTAATACAAACTAAAGTACCTGATAACCTATATGTTTGCAACTCTCTCAATTCATATCAAATTAATTTTAACTTTAAATTTCAACTATTTAACTTTTTTTTTTAAAGTATATTTATTTTTTTAATAAATATTGCTATTTTGTTGTTGTCAAACTTTCTAATTGGTTCATTTATGGATTATCTGACCTGTATTAATTTCTATATATAGTTGTCAGCACATTTTTTTCCTTTTTAATTAATCTAAGAAGGTTTACATAAAAATGCATATTCAAAAATAATTTGATTCTCTTTTTTAAAATTATTTATATATACTGCAATTAAATAAGTGTAAAATTTTAAATACAATTTTACATCTTTTAAATCTTATCATTAATATTTTTTAACTATATATTTTAAAAAATCTATGCACTCAAATATATATGCATGGCAGATTTCCCAATATATATATTGTGGTATACATACACACATCTTTATTTTGTCATTTTCCATCGTTTATAAATTGCTAAATAGCGAGGACAATTCAAAGTCAAAGGTTAAATAAAAATACATTTGTTCTAAATAAATGTAGACTAAATGGATCATTCATTTATTAAAATAAAAAATTTCTTAAATTATTGATGATAACAATGATTTATTAAAATTGGAAGAAAGAAATCACATATTCAAAAACCCCAGTGTTTAAAAAATCTAGACTGAGTTGTTTATGTTATTATAGAGACAGAAACAATTTTTAGAAAGGGAAACATATTTGTTTTCCCTAAAAAAACTTTTATATTTTAACCTTCCCTTATATTATAAATAAAATTTAGACCTACAGCAAAGAAAATGTATTGTGAGTAGGGGATCTTAGAAGGAGGGTGCAGGAGTTCCTTCTACTTAATGTCTATGATTTAAAAGAAGTGATTAACAACAAAACACTATGCTGACTATCATTGAAGTTAATACTGCCATGCCTATAGTATATTTTAGGTGATATTTCACTATTCAGTAAAACAGTTAATAATTTTTTTCTGCCAGTCAAGAGCATGAAAATGAAATCATTGGCACTCTTTATAAATTTATGAGTTCATTGTATATGTAGATATGAACTACTATAAACCATTTGCGATCAATTTATTTATTTATTCATTATATTTTAAATTGCCTGAGTATAACATTTGTACAGAATATATAGATTGCCCAAGTACTTAATGTATAAGTGAAAAAAACCAGTTGCTTCATAATAATTGTATTTATTATGGGTAGTTGCCCAAATGTGTAATTGATTTAGTTTGCAGGCCAACTAGCAATAATCAGTTACAATATTTTCAGTTCATTTGATGTTACCTAATCTGAGAGTATTTACTGATAGACAGCTGCATTCATGATATTAGTTGTCTAGCATGATGAGTAATATATTATTTTATAGTATCATTTATAAATCTTATTCAGTGTTAGAATAGTTTCCTTTACATTTGGCTTATCTGACAAGGGAATATTATATTAATAAAACAATGTTGCTGCAATAGAATTATTCATAAATGCATTAATATTGTTTATAGGTTTTATTGTTATTGTCATTAGAGAGTTTGTCTGCATTAGAATAAATAAGTTATCATTTAGAATATATATATATATATTGTAATGGTATGAAGTCAGTGGTAAAACTGGAGTGATGGCACTCATCATCATCAACCCCAGTTAATGAACTAATCTAAATTTAAATTTGCAAATAATATGAATAAAGATGAGCAGTGAGTCGATTGTAACTGTTCACCACATTACAGCTGAATTATGAGAAGATGGAAAACCATCATCTTCCCCAAATAAACAAAATATAAAATTAAATATAAAAGGAATGACTATGAGTATGAGCTTGAAATGAATATAAATGATATATAATGAATCAAAAAGAAATGATAATGAATATAATAAATATGAGGAGCATGAGAGATCAACACAGAATGAACTACGAGTTCAACCAGCATTACACAAATGTAATAATCATTCATCATGGTGAATAATCAACAATAAAAATAACCCAACAGTCAATCTTGTGACTGGATTTTAAATGGTTCTATTATAGATCAAACTAATTATTTAGCCCTCACCAAACTTAGGGCAGCAATACAATATAATAATTTGGATGCACATACTTAAAAGTGCAAATCCATCAGAATATTTAACAATAAAAACAATAATGTTGGAATATAGAAACATGCTGTTCACCATCTATGCCCTGACTATTTAGTACCATTAATGTACTGGCCAACTTTAACTCAATTTCTAATAAATACTAAACTAAATAAAATATAGTGCATGGATATTAAAGGATATACCCTTTACATTATCCATCATTAGAGAAGTAATGAAATCATCATTATTGGGATGTCCAAAATGCTAAATATAAACCCCTTTTAAATAATATACCATTATGCATGAATCCAGCTCACTGTGCAAAAAGCTTTATAACTGTTACTATGAGCAAGAGATATGATACAACATATAATAATTTATAATATTTTAGGACCAAATAGATTCACTGGAATAATTTAAATGGTGAAATATAAATTTATTAATTAGAAACAATAAAATGAAATTAAGATCTGAGTATGCTATAAATATAAATTCAACATTCTGATTTTGATTAATACAAAAAGAAAAAGGATATCACATTGTGATTTACAAATATGTTAATAGGTTTACATAAAACACTTATATATCAGTCCACAGATGTGCTTGCATAAAACAATATTACATATCAGAATTGTGATAAACTAGCAACAAAATTCAATAATTCATTTTAATAATTCATAAGGTATAATTCATTTTAATAAATAGGTGTCTGCATCTATATAAGCACACAAATGTGCTGTAACATATGGGAATTGTCATATAACCCTCTCACTGCTGATTATATCATTGGCTGCACAAGGTAAAAATCAAAGCTTTTAATTAGCCAATTCACAAACTGATGTGTCAATTAACAAAATCAATTGTCAAAATATATTGACCGTTTATTAATATATTCACTTTAGTTTCATTTGTAAAAAGTTTATTAATAATTTGTCAGATTATGAAAGTGAATGAAAGTTTGTTCAAAAATAAATTCTGATTTATAATTTAAAAAATTTTTGATTATGGCTGAAATGAAAAGAAACGTCAATCACCAATTCCACGTTATGATTTTTACTTCCCACTTTGCAATAAATAAATAATTCTTGCTAAAATCTTAACTATTTTTGTAAAATAATATTTATTTTTAGCATATTATATGAAAATAATTTATATTTCATCAAAAAATACTTTAAAATGCTCTAAAACATTCGTTTATCATTTTCAAAATAAAACAAAAACCGTTCGTAACTCTTTACTTTTTGGCAGCCATTTTCTTTGTTGACAAAATTTCAACAGCCAATAAGATTCAAAAAAAGATGGTGAGAAAGCAGTGCTTTGGTTTTGTTTGACATAAATGGTCATTTTATTGATTTTTTACTTGTAAAATAATTCAAGAGATGGCAGCATTTTACAGAACTTTTTTTCTTCTAAAAAATGATGTCAAAACCGTAAACGTAGTACAAAAACTAAGCGATTTACAGTGATGTCAAGTTTCTTCATTTTTAAACAAGTCAATCAGGTGAAAGAATAATAATAAAAAAACTATCACATTTAATGATACATAAATAATGACTTTTTTCACATATATTGTAATGGTAAGAATTGTCCCTCCATGTAACAAAATCTAGAACACAGGTAAAATACACTAAAGCTGATTGAATTCGGATGCTGGGATCCAGAATCCAACCAGCATTCAATCCTATCACCTCTTCTCAATGATCTAATACCCTATGGATGACATTTTTCAACTTACACAGACATTTAATTTAACCTCGGTCTAGCAGTCACTCAGGGTAAAACAAAAGACTCATAAATTAACTAATTTAACACTGATTTGGTCAGATATACACACATATGACTAAGTGATTAATTAATATAACAATGATTGATTATGAAATTTAATAGAATGATCCACAGATAATATAATGATGTATGTGCAAAGAGTTGGGTAAAATGAATTCACGGACAATAAAGATATGAAAATGAGTTATAATTTTAAATATTATTAATTTAATAAAACAATAACAAATAGTGAAACTTAAAATATACAAAATTATGTAATGAGAACATGAGAGATTAAACATGCAGGCATTGCATAACTAATGAGATTAATGTTACATATTATTTCATTATAAGTGTTCAATAAAATGTAGTGCAGTATTGAAGTTTATGCCTATATTAATATGCCAAATTTCTAGCTCTTTTATAGTCCACTAAATCATATGGAACTTTACAGACAAAGTTATATAACTAACTTAATAGTGCTCCTATGACATCTATCTATAATATCTAGTTAAGTCTAGCATATAGTCAAGCTCAGAGATATGCAGGTTAGTGTGTTAACCTAGATTAGGATATACACTGATGTTAGATAAGCATTTAATATAAATGGAGAGAAAACTAGTTTACTATAAGTTACCTATATTCTCTATGGCACATATCAAAATATTAATAATCTAGAAGGTGCGAATGGGTCATTATTCATGGGCTTCAGCCTCCAAAGGCTTGGTTGCCCTACAACCACTCAACTTTCTATGAATGGGAATATTAGTTGTTCAGGAAGTTGGATAAGCATTAATTATGAATAATCTAGGTCCTTGTGCCCTAGTTCTAAAAGTGTGTGCTTTACCTAAATTAAGTGGATAAGTGTGATCTACGCCAGTAACTCATCAAGAATCATGCAGCAAGCAGATAATAGTACATTGTGTACTTGGTAAGGACACATCCACAACTTATACATATATAATGCAAATACGTAAAATTATATTATCATGCCTTAAAAATAGATAGCGTCTATTTGCATATCTATACAACCCAGTTCTCAAACTTAGTATTTCAAATATACTATTTAGGGACTAAATTAATTAGTAACCTAGTTTAAGATTATCACCTGCATCTTAACATATAATCTAAGGAGGACTTAACATATTTGAGGGTAATTATGAATAAAACATTAAAATATGTTTTGAAAATATCTCTGTGGCTAGTTCCTATGATGTATGAGTTACATATATAAATAGTTATAATTCATGACTAGAGTTAAGCAAACTACAATTTTAACTAGAGAATGACTGATTGTTATAATATTAATACCCAAAATTAATCAGTAAAATAATAATATAATCTCAAAACAGCGAGTGAGAAAAATAATAATTCAATTATTTAATATTTATTATAGTGAAGATTTGAAATTATCTTCACAGATTGATAAGCTAAAATTATACTTATAAATACTCGCAGTTTTGAGTTATTTGGCATATTAAATACATACAATATTAAAATGATAAAAATTATAGAATAAATTGGATAGATTAAAAATAGGTATAAAAGACTGCAGAAAATTATACATTTAGTTTAAAATAGATTATTAGGGTTTTATATTTTTAAAAGAGAATTCGATATCACAAGTTTTACAATCAGACAAGATTTAAACATTAGCATTTAACAGTTTTCTTTGCAGATTTTAGGAAAAGTGTTTGGGAAAGACAGATTTAATAAATAGCTAGCTTTTAAAAGAAAGAATTAAAAGTCACAGTTTATGAACAGAGCTCTGAGTAAAAAATTATCATTTACCAGTCTGTTGTCTTCATTGCAGTTTCTTAACACTTGGGAGGATAATAAGTTGACACTTTTGGCAATGATTTAAAGTTAATGGAGATTTTTCCATGGGCTGCTTTGGTAGTGTATGGCATATTTTATTAAACCAAAGTTCTTCCCATCCATTAAGGAGAGAAGTGGTGAGTTATGGCCTACTACCCCACCATTTTGAAGATAAAATGAATGTGGGTTCTGTTTACAATATATAATCGATCCTTGGCAACAAAACTTTAAGTATTTATACCTTTCCAACTCTGGTCACCTGATTATTTTTACAAGCTTGTCTGTAGCTGAAAAGTCCATTTATTTATTTTAGAAAAATATATTTAATTGCTAAAGCTTATTTTAGAAAAACATTTTTAATTATGACAACTAATTTAGATTTTGTTTTTCTGCTTTTTTCCTCCTGCTGTTTATTGCAACAATGCTATAAAATTCCGCAAAATTGTTATTAACATTTTAGATTTATAAAATCAAGTTCACACTATTTTAGGATGATTGCATGTCCTAATTTAAAAGTTGTTTACAAAAATCAGAAGTTATTTTGGAAAAGTTAATTTGATAATTAATAGAAAACTAATTTTATAACCGTACATGCAGAATAACAATGGAAATGGCTTATATACATATGCAATTTCAATAACATAACAATAAAATTGGCTAAATAATTTAAGGTAAAATATTTCTTAAACTAGAAATATTTATAAAATGGATACATATCTGTAATATATACATATACTATTAAATTACAGACTTACTGTTCACATAGATGTACATGATTTTGCATATATAGTAATTTAAGGTTGTTTAAATGGGTACTCTGAGAGGGTTTAAACCTGGCATAAAGATAGGTGTGGGGGTAAATACATGAAACAGGCAGGTGTATAAATCTGACTGTTTCAATATATATGGGTACCCATGGAAATGTGTGCACACACTGAAGTTTATATCATATGATAATTTAAATTGACAAGATAATAAACTTATTAAAAATATTATATTTTCACAAGACCCAATTAATTCCATGTTGAATATATATATATAATTCACATATACATATTTATATAATAGATTCTATGGATCAAAGTTATTAATTCATTATTTTTAATGATAAAAAAGGTTTTTCTTTTTACCTTTTTAAAAAATGTGTATATTACCTCTCTGATAGCCCATAAAAGTTTTTTTCAGATTACTCTTAATTTATTGTAAACGTCTTTAAAAATATTCTAGCAAGTTCTTTTGTCCAATATAGAAAGACTTTTAGAGTTTTACTTTTTTAATAAAATATATTCAAAATACATCTTATTTTTAGTTGCGTAATTTAGATAAAAGTTATTTACTTTCAATCTTATAATTTAAAGAGTTTAACTGTAAACATATTTTAGATAATGTCATTTTTCAATAAAATTATTCACCAAAATCTGTTTATAAAGTTGGTCTGCTGTCTGTAGTCTATATATTTGTCAAGTAACTTTGTCTCTGCTTCTCTGCCTGTAGATAAAGCAGCATATGACATAGTATGGTAATACTAAAATCTTTCAGTAAGCTGGTCCATTATAATTATGTCCATAGTAGAATAGTATAATATCCCATTGACATTTTCAGAGAAGGTATCAATCAAATAACTGATTGCATTCAATCAGCAACATTTAGTCTCTATCATTTGATGGATTTCAGGCAAGCTATCCTTCTAGTACACATTATAAACTATGGAACATAGAAAAACAGGCCCTTTATTTCTATATGAATCTAAACTCCTCCATCATTGCACTAGCAGCATCAGCTGGATTCAATGTCCCTTGCCTTCAGTTATAACTTCATAATCATAGCACTGTATAACTGTTATCATCTTCCCTGAAATCTTTTTTTCTAACCTTCTTATAGTTTGGGTGAATTTTTTTTTAAAAAAGCACAATAATTAAAAGTAAAGTTAATGACTCTTTTCAATTCACTTTAATCCTTTCAAAAACTACTTTGTAGGATTTTTATCAAAATATGATATACAAGCTTTAATTAAGGAATTTTCTTTAATCAAAACAGATAGTGGAATGTTATGATTACAGTATATCTACTGCAACATGAAAACATGCTTTTTTTAATTTCAAAATCAGACTTAATAAAATATTAATTAGACCTTTTTAAATGTTTAATTTATTATAAAAATATTTAAATTCAAAGTTATTTAATTCTTAACTATTATTCCAGTGAAATATAGAAAATGTCTACAAAAAATTTTTGTTTGTGTTTATTTCTATTTTTCTTTCATTTATATATATATATATATATATATATATATATATATGTATGAAAGAGATAGGATTTGTGTTTATTTCTATTTTTCTTTCATTTATATATATATGCACACACACACACAACAATGTTGTTGTATGCCATAAGACACATAACCATCTCAATATTTATAACTAGAGAGACTTGAACTTAGAATTTTTTAATCTGTATTCATTCTTCATTCCATCTCAAACAACTGACCTACATGACCACCTACATGCAAAAAAGATAGATGTTCCCCAATAAATGTATTTCATACAGAACCAGCATTCGTCAGTTGGGTCAGATCATAATCCCCATACATACAGACATATCATAAGTGCTAGGTTTATATATCATACTCTTAAACTTTAATAGAAAGGCTTCAATCTTCTCATCCATTCAACTATTCAACCATCCATTTCATTGATAAATCAACAATGGAATATTGGGGGTCTTTTATCTTTTTTGCATGTTTATATTCATGTGTGCCAGTTGATTGGGATAGAGTGAAAGATGAATATAGACTGAAACATCTTAAGTTCAAATCCCTCTAGTTACTTATATAAAAAACATTCAGTACACTGAATGAATAGATTATATATATATATGTATGTATATATATATATATATATATATATATATATATATATATACAAATCAATATATATATATATCAAAATACAGTACAATTTATATAAATTATATTCTTTTAGAAGTACTTTCGACTATACACTTTGTAGTCTTTATCAACTATATAGTGTATAGTCGAAAGTACTTCTAAAAGAATATAATTTATATAAATTGTACTGTATTTTTGATATATATATTGATTTGTATATTACATATATTGTGAAATAAATACAGATATATATATATCATCTGAATGTTTTCATGAGTTATAGATATAGAAACATATTTTTCAGGTTCTTCCATGTAAGATTTTAATTAGATATTTCAATGTTTCAACTTGATTATGCAAGCCCTCAACTGGGAAATGAATACTATATAGTATTCTTTTTCAGTTGAGGGCTTGTAAGATTAAGTTGAAATGGAATATCTAATTAAAATCTTACATGGATGAATTCACAAAATATGCCTTTTATATATTTATTATTTCAATATATATTCTCATTATTATTTTAATATATAGAAAATTTTCCATGTATTAAGCTAAAATAAACTTTAAGCTATGATGAAACTAAGGCAACCACTAATTAAAATCGATAATCCAAGCTAAATCATGTGAACTAGTAATTAACATAGAATTGTCTAATTTATTTTAAGCTGAATAACTGTTCTGCTTCAGCTTAGCATTCAAAGTGATATATGAATAGTAAGTCAGAACAGATATTTATTTTTAAAATTTTACAACTTCCCCCGAATCTTCTCCAAGAATTAAGCATCTTCCCATGAGAGTTATATATATGAAATTATATATTTTCAAGATTGAAAATGTAAACAATGGGAATTTTCCATGTATTAAACTAGAATAAATTTTTATTTGTGATGCAACCAGAACAACCATTAATTAAAATTGATAGATAAATGAACCATATGTTTAGTAATTAATAATAGCAGCTCTCAACTTGATATATAAAATAATAAATTGTGCTAGATACTTATGAGTAAGAATTGAAGATTTACAACATCTCTTAATATTCACCAGTATTAAACATCTCATTATGAAAGTTAGGTATATACTCTATATTAAATATTTTTGTACAGTTAAGAAATAAACACTGAATTACAATGATAATTTTTTATGCATTAAAACTTAATCTAAACCTATAAATTTTTTTGTTAATTACTAGATTAAACTATCAATTTCAATTAATAGTTGCTTTGGTTATATCATAGGTGAAGATTTATTCTAGTTTAATTACATGGAAATTATTAAATATTAATATCTTAAATCCATAAAAATATTTAATTTAATATATGATAACAATTATTATCAATACAATGTCTGTAATATCAAAATGTAACAGTATATGGTCCATATAAAAACACTGTGGTTATGCTGATCAAAATGATATCAGCATTTAAAAAGTTAAATTCAATTTTATTATTCCAAAAGATTTTTTTTATGATTCAATCTAAAGTTTCCTTAGGTACCACTTTCTTTATGGAAAGAATCCTTCTAGATAAATCATTATCTATGATCATCAGCATCTTGATGTGCATTTGTTACACTAGCATGACTTTTCAGGTTTAGTGGTATATTGTAGTATATGATTAAAATCAAACAGCAAAATAATTATTTTTGTTAACAAAAAAACACAACAATTTATTTATGATAATCAAAAAGCAAACAAAATAAAGAAATTTTTGTTTATATGTTAGCAAATATCTTAAATGTTAATACTCTTCCATTACAATAATGCAATCAAATTGATAAATTTTAAAAAATATATTTAAACCTAACAAATAATCATGAATAAAGATTTTAAATGTAATTATGAATAAATATACTCAAATCTCTCCAAATAATAATTTTAAGGCCTTATATAATATAAAACAAAATCTTATCCATACAAGGAATGTTTTTATCATGGTTTGTATGGATATCATGACATAAATACAATAGATAGAAACATTTTTTAGAACTTAAGAAAATGCATTTATTTACTATTGTAATTTAAAGAAAGAACTGTTATACTTCACTTCTATGAAATGTAGTAAATCAGAAACAGTGTGCTAAGATACAAGAGAAGTTTATAAATTTGAAAAACAAAATTAAGCCCTAAGCAATCTCAAGAATTTATTTTACTGCTCTCACATTTATATCTGGGAAATGTTATAAGGTGGTCAAAAAGATGTGTGAGGTTGTATATGCATAACAGAGGATATCCAAATTTATGTAAAATAGAAACATGTTAGAATCAGAGAGCCCATTTTTTGGAGAGAGGAAACAATGAATCTGGTTGATGGAATGTTTGGAGTTAACTGTATAATATGCTTCTCTGATCTCCACCTAAAGTTATCTCCCTCAATATATTGAATGGCTGCAGATGGGATGAAGAGATGTCCTGTGGATTTCTGATGCTCAAAAAAGACTGAACTACACTTTGGTTTGGCTGCAGCTTTATTGTAAGCATATTGGTGCTGTGATACTTGTGTAGACAAAGATGCCAGAGATTCTCCATATTGAATAGTTTTACATTCTATCTGGTTTATTGAATTCTATATACTGTGCAAGGAGTAAGATCAGGTTTAAGTCTTTCCTTTGATTTGTTCAAAAGTTTATTGGTAGAAGGGTGAATACAAAAAGCAAGGCAGTAATGGGGGGGGGATATTTTATTGAATGTTTTGTCGAGTGGAGGGATATATGGTAGAAGTAACCATGGCCTGTCATCAGAGGTGGAGAGATAGAATTAAGCTTACTGTAAAATTGCTTTATTGTCTTATTTAGAAGATCTTGTTTGAATCCAACAGAAGAACAGAAGTGAGATCTTTGATATATGATTCTATGTTAGCTTTTTGGATGGATTCATGTTTACATAGGGAGTAATTTCAAAATAAAAATAATGAAAGGCCAGCTAATCAAATAATTATATATGCTGATGTTCAAAAATGAGGTATAGAATTTAAATGATTATCATAAAGGCACTAGAGAAATTTTATTTAGTTTTTTATTGATCTGGAAAGATCGTGAGTTTAATCAGAATATTATTTAGCCTACATGTATGATATGATGGTTATAATTATAATGATGCATCTTCATTGAATTTTATGGAAAATTATAGAATAATTTTCATTAAAGAGACAAATCTAGCTTATATTAAAAATATTGTTTTGAAGACTATTTTCAATAAGAACTAGATACGATGCGAATATAATACAATTGAAAGCCAAAGTATTAAAGAGTTTTTTTAGATAAGGTTGGAATGCAGCGTTGGGATAAATTGACAATCTAACCGACCAACACGTAACTGACATGAATGTATTTATAATTCGTAATTGGTTATACTATGATTATGAAATTTATTTGAACTTTTTGTTTTTGTTCTCTCTCTTATTGATTTTTTTTATAGCTAGAATTAACATATTCGTTTGCAATTTCTTGCTAATGATATATATATATTAAATATTTAGTTATTTTATCTTAAAATTTCACTTCATTTTTATAAATAAAATTGTATTATTGTAGAAAAAGTAGTTTTAACTGAAATTTTGTTATTGAAATCCAGTAACTAAATATATAACCGTGAAAGGCTAAAATAAGTCTGCAAAACATCAAGCCAATGAATGGTATCAGTGTAATATCAGTTACTAAAGAATTGCTAATCCGCTTTAATCATGATTTGCTTTTACTTTAAATGCCTTGGTGAAGATATTGAATAAAATAGCAAAAGGTAATATCTTAAAAGCAAACAGAACGTTAATATAAGCATGTTATTGTACAATTTATTTTTTTATTTTTATTTTATCAGGATGTAATCACTATTTATTGTTAATAAAAAATATTGTTGAAATGAACATTTCTAATTAATTATTCAAAGTATATTTTAAAAAACCCAGCTGATTCTTATTCATTAATTCTTTAAATGGAATACGAAAACACACAAAAAAGAATTTTTATTTTTACAAATAACTGACAATATAGTATATAGATTACTTTAGTTGTCGTTAAGGAATTGGTTTCTAAATTCATACATTTTCTATACTTTTATATGTGTATTGGTTGATATGCTGTTCTGCAATGCTTATGATCTATATAATCAGCTAGCTGATTACTAGTGATTTGTATTATTAAACGGGAGGATAGAGCTTGTCTCAGATCAGTTCGATGAATGTGCTGATTATAAAAAAATAAATATGGTAAAATAATTATATAGATAAGGCAGCCATTATAAAATTTACAGTGGTTTGAACCTTTGATTTAACTTTATATTTAGATAATGCCAAAAAGGTACTAAATACTGTTTGAGAATTTTTGAAACTATTTTAAATAATTTGAAATCGAAAACTGACACTTAAATGATTCTAGTTCATGAAATCATGTTTAATACCTCAATTTAAAAAAATATATTAGTTTTTGAATCATCATGCTATCATTGTGCTAAACCACATGGCAAAATAACAATAAAAATTAATTTCTCAAAAAGTCATGCGATATTCAAGTGGCAAATGACCAATAAATATTCAGTCCAGAGATCTTTAGCTCTTGAGCCTATAATTAAATGGTTAGTTATCCAGGAGGTCATATGATACTGAATAACTGAAACATTAAACTTTGTTTCAGGAATCTTTAGCTTTTTAATCTGACTCTCAACTACTGCAGTATAAAACTAAAAATATATTATTTTACCTCTTTCTTCTGCTTTTGAACATTGCTAACTTTGTATTGACAAAAAATCTACTCTTTCTTTTAATATGCATATAACATTTTGTCATGTCAATCACTCTATTCCATTCTGGTTTTCATATTTTATTGGAGGAATGATCTTAATCATGTGCCTAAAAAAGTTTAGAATCACATGTTTAAGATACATTTAAAATAAAATAGTTTTATGGTTTTCTCTCTTTTTTTTTTTTGTTATTTCTAAAACATCCTTAAATGTACTCTATTATCCAAACATGGTTAGTGCGATTATCATTGAAATGTTATTATAATGTATACAGAAATAAATCCAAAACTTTTGTTCTCTTGCATACATATAATTAAATCAGTAAAATAAATTAAAAAAATAATCCTAAAGCTTTTAGCAGGTGATCCTGCCAGTGAACATTAATGAATGCTATTATAAGTAGTACTTTTAAAGATTATTGTTGATGTCACTTTTCTCTTTCTTATAGCTTTTAAATGACTATAGTAAATCACGAATAACTTTTTATTATACATGAATTACTAAAATGCATTTCTAGTATATCAGAAGTCCAACTTAATAAGTTTTGCTTTTTTAAAAAAAAAAAACTAAGTTACTCACTGTAGAAAAGATATGTAAAAAATACTATAACTTAAAAACAAATAATATGTTAAAAAATAAATATTAATACAGCAAAAGAATTGATATGTAATATGCGAAAATTACAATTATGTGTAAGTTTTTTTTTAAAAAAAAAAACAACAACAACAACAAAAAAAAAAACCTAAAAATATTTCAACTAATTATTTGGTCTTTTTCATAAACTTCATTACTGATATTGTCCTTTTTTTTAAATTAAATTTTAAAAAGGCATTTAGTAGAAATGTAAGATTATATATTTTTTTCCTTATTTTTTTTTAAAAAAAAAAACAATGTTATTACCTGTTTAAACATTTCATAATTTATAATTTAAATATAACTTTTAATTTAAATGATATTCATATAGTATTTTATTATATAGAATAAAACTGGTGCTATACAAAAAATCAACTTTAATGATTTGTTACTTCCTTCACTTAGTAAAACAACATTCTGATAATAATTAATGTATCCTAGCCTTTTATTCAAAGATACAACATTTGATGTTTTACCAAACTTGTTACACTTAACTCACCTTTACTGGAGTTTTAAAAAAGTGTTTTAATGAATAATATTTTTGTAGTGTAATTTTCACTACACCACTTTCGTGCAAAGTTTCTATAGTCTTTTAACACTTTTCTTGAGGCATATAATCATAAACATATGATCAAAAATGTAAGAAAAAGATGTATGATCTCCAAGATATATATTTTATGCTAAACTTGTGCTCATCAGTTGGCCAGGCCACCATCTCTTATACATATATTTATCATTGTTCAGTACATATAGATAGCAAATTACTACAGTTTAATTAATAAGTTTCAAGTTTACTGCCTTCACACAATACACCACTTAATAAAAGTATATTAATAATTTTTATTAGTCATTCAACAGACTAGAGATTATCCAATAATGAATAATATTTCTGTGGTGTAATTTTCATTACACCAATCTCATGCAAGATAGTGATTGGTTTCTATGCACTTTTAACATCTTGTGGATGGATACAATCATAAACATATGGCCAAAGACATATGAAAAAGATTTATGATACCCAAGATGCACATTTCATGCTGAACCAACACTCATCAGTTGGCCCATACTACAATAACATCCATATTTTTACCAGTATTTAGTATTTATAGATAGCCCATTATTATAGTTTAGTTGATAAGCATCAAATTTGCATGAGAGTAGTGTAGTGAAAACTGCACTATAGAAATATTATTCATTAAGTGTATAATCTTTAGTCTAACAAATGACCCATAAAAATTATTAGTATACATCCATAAGGTGATTTGTGTCAATGTTCTGAGAACAGTAAGTTTGACACTAATCAATTAAACTGTAATCTTAGACATATAAATGTCAGACATTTATAAAGAAAAGATAGATATATGTTGTTTTAAAAATTGGCTTTATTATCATGCTGAACATGCTTTTAATATGTTGTGTATCATAGTAATAGTTTTTTTAAATTTTTATTGTTGATGGTATGTATGTATACTTGCTTATATTTCAATTCATTTAAATTTATTATATTGGTATGTAAAATTTATTTAAAATCTTCTTAGAGAGCCAATTTTTTCAAGATAAGGGTGCTGGTGTCTTTTTTATTTATCACAAATTGGCCTTTTGCTGTGTTCCAAGTTTTTTGAATATTTTTCTCTCTATCCTCCAACTCAGTGCAAACAATTCTGGTTTGGGGTAAACCAAATTTATGGGCCTGAGTATTGTTTGTGTTCAGTGAAATTAGAGAAGTATTTGTTAGTTTTTTTAGCTCTAAGATTACAATTGCAAAGAAAAGAGATGATTTATTTAATAAATTATGCAATTAAACTAGTAATTGGCTATCTATTACACTGAACAATGATAAAAATATGTGTAAGAGATTGTGATCTGGGCCAACTGATGAGTGCTGGTTCAGCATGAAATGTGCATCTTGGGGATCATACAGTTTTACCACATTTCTTTCATCATATGTTTGTGATCACATCTTCCAAAAGATGTAAAAAGTGAATAGAAATCAGTCTCCATTTTGCATGAGATTGATATAGTGAAAATTGCACTACAGAAATATTATTAAGTGAAGAATCTCTAGACTAATGGATGATTAATAAAAATTGTTGTAAATAACCTCTTACTTGTTAAAAATACATGTATGGTTAATCAGCAATTAAAATTTACAGTTAACCCTTATTTGGGAATGATATGTAAAGTCTGTGTACAAATGGTATCAAATGAGAATAAAAATGAAAATGCATCTGTGATTAACATATGACTGTCATTGCAGATCTATAGTTTATTCCCGAGAAGAAAAGAAAAGTATAACCATCAAGAAATTAAAGGTTTTACTTTGTTTAATTAAGTTTTGTTAATCATTAAATATTTTAAAGGACTTGAAACCAAAATATTGATATTATAATGGGAATTTTTCATGTATTAAACTAGAATATATTTTGATGTACCTATGCAATCACCAATTAAAATGGATATTCAAGTTAAACCAAGTCATCTAGTCATTAACAATAGCATCTGTCTGCAATTATTTTAAGCTAAAAGATAACCATTTATTTAACACTCAAGATTGTATATGAATAATAAATCTGATCAAATATCTTATGTGTGAGAATTTGAAAATTTACAATTTCTCTGAATTATCATCAGAAACACTATAATAAAAATACTTGTATCTTAAGTTCATGAAAATATATCATTTATTATATATAACTCTCATAACAAATGCTTAGTTTCTGGTAAGAATTCGAAGAATTTATGAATTTTCAAATTCTGATATATAAAAAAAAATTATCTTGTCTGATTTATTATTCATATAAAATCCTCAGTGTTAAACTAGAAACAATTATCTTTTAGATTAAATTAAAATCAGAAATATGCTATTGTTATCTATTATATCACATGCTTCAGTTTGGACTATTAATTTTAATTGGTGACTATTTAGTTTTATCATCACTGAAGATTTAATACATGAAAAAGTTCCATTATCATTTTAATGTTTACATTTTAAGTATCCAAAGACATTTAATTTAATATATAAAACTCTCAACAGGACATGCTTAGCTTTTGGTAAGAATTCAGAGAAATTGTGAATTTTCAAATTCTCATGCATAAAAAAAATTTTGGTCTAATTTATTATCTATATATTTTTAATGTTTAGTTAGAAAAGTCATCTTTTATCTTAGAAAATAAAATCAGGAAAGTATTATTATTAATAACTATATTATATGGTTCAGCTTGGACTATCAATTTTAATTAGTGATTGTCTGATTACATTAAAGCTGAAGAATTATTTTAGTTTAATACATAGAAAATTACCATTATAATCTCCCTATACATACATATAATATTATTAGAGAAATAAACTTGTGACCTCTACATTTTGATCAAAGTTTTGTAATGTTTTTTCAATGCTAAAACTTGAATGGACAGTTAAACAAACAGTAACATTAGCATATGTGAAGTTTAAATTAGCAGATATTACTATAGAACGTCACTAAACTGACTTATAATAAATTTTATAAAAACATATTTAGTTAATCTTTTTTAATATCTTGTAAGAACAAATTAAACATCATTAAATAATGTGGAATATAATCAAAAAACTAACTTCTAACTTCTATGTACTATCCATGTTGATTAAAGTAATGAATTAAAATGAAATTACTTTCATTCATTTCCAAGTTTTTGTATGAATGTTTAAACAGTCAATAACATTTCAAAGCATAAAATTTAAATCAATGGAAATGTCCATGCAGTATTACAAAAACCAACTTACAATCACATTTACAAAGACAGAGTTAATGTTTACTCAATAAAATAATAGTATCTGCCTTAAGCTAAACTTCATGAATTTTACCCTTCTTTTTTCTGAGCACATGACATTGCAAAAACATTATTAGAAATTACAGTTTTCATAATGCATACATTAATTAAAAAGTTTATTGTTAAGAAATAAGATTAAAATTGGAATGCTACATAAAAACATGTAATGCATATATATGTATATGATCTATATTAAAAAAAACTTTAAATTTTATGTTGAAAGTTTATTTTTATTAAAAAATAGAACAATAAATACAATAGTGTCTAATGCTAATTTGATATTCTTTTAATAGACATCAAAAAAGAAAGTAAAGCTGAGATGTTTTTATCCATAATACATTTTTATTTTTAAAAAATACAATTCATTGCTAATTATTTGTTTGTAATAACAAATAAAAAGATGTAACAAAAAGTTCTAATTTAGCTGACATAAAAAGAGGAAAAATATGTGAACAGTTTTCTATCTGTAATACATTTTTATAAAGAAATTAAGTCAACTCTTAAATTATACAAGTTTTCCAATTATCTACAATGATACAGAAATAAATAAATTATAATTCTATGCTAAAAGTTTATTTTCATTAACAAATGAAATAAATAAATTTTATAGGTCAGTGGCTTTTATTATTAGATGCCTAATTATTACATCAGTCAAGATTTTTTAAAAATATCAGAATTTAATATCTACAATACATTTTATAAAGAAATTAAAATTTTCCTTACACTATGTGAGATTCAAAAACTTTACAGTATTTTCCAAAAATACAAAAAAATGTCAGATTTTATGTTAAAAGTTTATTTTCAATGACAAATGGAACAAGTTAACTTTATGCAATGTTGCTTTTAATATCAAATTAAATAATTATTACACAATCAGTTTAATGCCAATAAATATTTTTATAAAAAAGTTACATTTACCCACTGTGTGAAATTATAATTTTTTCATAGTGTAATTTCCAAAAAGCAAAAAAAAAATTGCAGATTTTTATGTTAAAAAATAGTTTTTAAAACAATATTAAAATGTGTTCATAGTTTTAATGGTCATATAAGGTTACATTACCTACTTAATGTAATTAATATTTATTTTACAAAGTGCAGACGGTATTGAAATTAAACTGAGAGAATGCAAACCTCTCTAGTGCTTAGCCAATCAGATCACAACTCTGTCTCAGTATTTGTGATCTGATTGGCTAAGTGCTTGAGAGGTTTGCACTCTCTGTTTAATTTCACTACTTAATGTAATATATGGACAACTTATATGATTTATTTAGCATACTTTTTTTTTAACAAATTTCAATTTATTAGTAAATGTGTTTTCAGAATACATTATCTCTATATAAAAAAGCTGAATTGTTAAAAAGCGAAGTCAATTTATTTATTATTTATTCTCAATTATATAAAATATAAAACAAAAAAGTTCATAATTGAATACTAAATCTTTACTCCTAAGTTGTATATAAAAATACAGAAGTGAACATTTTTAGTAACACCAATTTTTGAAAAAGCTTAGACATTTATTGTGCATTTTATAGATTTTAAAAATGCGATATTTCAAGTAAATATAAATAGGTAATTGATAAAACATATTTTTTATTATTAAAGCAATGCAGATATTTATTAATAAATTAAACTTTTTAACCATTTTTTTACCATTACTTTTATGACACAAAAATGACACAACTTTTACTTCAATGCAGTGTTTAAACCTTTTTCATTTACCAATGCAAAATTTTTTCTTAGTCAAGGAATTATAAGTAATGCATTTAAATTTGTTTATTTTACTTTTTATTAAATATTTTTTAAAAGAATAGTTGCTAATAAATTATATTTAAATTATTTAATACATCGCATTTCATTTTTAAGTTTTACCCATTTCATTGAAATAATTGTAGGTTTATATAACTTTTACCGTTCTGGAAATTTTTTGTTTCTGAACTCAAATTTGAACCCAAACTTTAGTATTAATGATAGTTTGCTTGTATCATATATGTAAGTAAAAATTAATCAGCATAAAATAATATGAAATATAAGCAAAAAAATAAACTCCTACCTTCAATGCACTGATTCCTTTACAGTATCACCATAATGTAAAAATGCAAAGAGCTAGCTATAGGATTGTTATAATTTATGTTTATTGATTGCATTTGAGCATTTATTCTAAATTTTATATATATATATATATATATATATATATATATATATATATATATTCTGACCTTCATCTCATGCATCTTCACTTCAAGATAATATATGGTATAAAATAAAATAGGTTCTAGCTCAGTTAATAGTCAATAAATAAAATATTCAGCATTAAAATCAAAATGTTTCACTAGCTCAAATTTAAAATACGAATAAGGTTCAGTTTATAAAAATAAATTAAATAAATATTTAATATTTTCATGAGACTTGAAGTGAAAATACAGGTGACAAGATAGATTACATTGAGCCAATATCCCACAGGATACTACCTCAATGGCATAAGAACACTATCCCCCCTTATTACTATTTCAAATAACAAACTCATAGTATTCTTACGACTTTAATAACTTCTACTCACTAAGATTAAACTAATAATTAAGTCTTAATCTTCTATTTAATAATAATCTAGCTCAAATAAAATAATCTCAGGTTCATAAAGTTTATTCTAAGTTAATTTAAAATACAGTAGTAAAATATGAGAAGGGATTTTATGTCATAATCTACTACACTGAAACTAATAATAATAAATAACAGTAATAATATTCTTCATTGTTTAACTAATTCTGTATATCTTTTCTTTTACTATAATTTTATTACCATAATAAAATAATGAAATAATATAATATGATCTTATATCTTCATGTAATGATATAATAAATACATGGTAGCATTTTAATAATCTGACAAACAAAATGTGTGGCAACTGATAGCATATAATTTAATATAATATTGTGATAACTGATTTATGACCAATAAAATAATGTAAGATTATGATTATTTAATTATAATGAATATCAATAAAATATTTAAATTCTTAAATAAGTCTCTATTTATCTTTTGTGCAAAATTATATATTTGTTTCAATTATTATGCATATATTATGTTTTCATGCAGCGATGTGGAGAAATAAATAACTCGGACACAAACTTTTTGAAATAACAAAATTTAACAAAGTTTATTACTAACAACAAATAAATAAACAATTTATTTACACTATTTACAGTGGATATCCTTAACTTTTTTACTTTACAGTTTGATCTACCGGGTTATATAAAAAAATAATTTATATTTCAATTACATCTTTATTTAGATTTAGGACAAAATTTAAAAAAAATGTTACTATTTGGTTTCTCATTATGGTTAACTTATTACAAATAAATTTATCTACTTTATTAGCAACAGCATTTTATCCTTAATATTATTAAACTATCTTATTTAAAAAATTCATACTTAGAAAACATTCTATAGAAAACAAAATTTTATAATGAGTATGGACTTCTCAAAATATTAAAAAAAAAATTTTCATCTTGCAAAGTCAAAGATGTTACACAAAATATTATCCAAAAATTCAGTACTAGATTTTAGTATTTATCACACAATGTTTACTAATCATAATATATTCTTCTTTAAGCCTTACTTTAGTATAATATAAGTGTAATCATTAATATATTTCTGTTAATCAATAAACAAAAAATATACTATGCATATTGTTTACATAATTTACTTTGTACTATTGTATTTTAAAATATGCAATACTTATTTTTCTCTTAAAAAAAAATAATACTAAAGCATTTAAAATTATTATCACTTTAAAGAAAATATCTTTGTTTAGATACCCTATTTTAAAAAAATTTATATTTCATTTCCGAAATAAAATTCAAAATATATTCTATGATTCTTTTCTTTCCTTAGGATACTTTGGATCTTCAATTTTAAGTTATAACATCCTATTCCTTCTAAGCAAATAAACCAATCTTATACAAAAACGATAGCATAACCTAAGTTCTAAATTATTTATCATTTCTTTTAAACATATCTTACTAAATGATGCAGTTACATGAAATAAAGATAGCAAAAACAGATGCATAGGATTAAGGAAGAAAGCTAGAGTATTACTCTTAACATATCTCAAAATCATGACACAGTGCGAAGAGGTAGGACATTTACCTGCCTAATATCCTCTAGTACAGGGACGATGTTAAAGCTATTTCTTCAGCTTTATTAGAACATCAAATATTTAAAGAAATATAAACACTGTCCAAATAAAATGTGTATCAGTCATAGGGCTATGTTAACTATGCTGATATTCACATAAAGACTAAATATTATTTCCATTCCTTATAACATCCTATTTTTTTAAAACAAATACATCATCTTGGTTTCGTGCTAACTATAGTACTTCCAAGCCACTATCTCAACATTATTTCTCAAGATTTTCCACATCTTACATCGATAAATAACTATCTGCATTTACAAAACAATAAATAAAATTCATTAATAGTTAAACAATCTAGCTATTCCATAAGAAAAGTCTGCTTACTTCATTATTCTATATGTCTAATCATATACAATCTACTTAGACAATATTTGAATATCCCATAACATGAAAATTTTAAAAGAATCACATAATTATTTGTTATGTTGGATTATATCACTAATAAAAAAAAAAATAATCATCGTATGCATATTTTCAAATCAATCCTATCTCATAATGTTTTTTTTTTAAAATGTTGTATGAAAATGCGTTACATATAATTAAAAAAAACTTTTACACTTCATTCTTCCAATTTATGGATGATCTAAAGAAAACAAAAAAAAATATACATTATAAATTATCAATAGTTATTATTATTACCAATAACCTTTATCTAGTCATCGTGTTCAGTAGGCTTCCTTTGTCCACTTGAGCATTGCAGATATAAAAAAAATTCACACCCATACACTTTATATTAAAATATTTTTAGCTAAATTATTAGATTGTTATATTATAAAATTTTAATATTAATAAATTAATATTTTTATGTTTTTCCTAATCTTATATAAAAATTTAGATTTAAACTAGGTTAACAAAATAAAAGGAATCAAAACTATAATTACATATTTTCTTGACGATAGTTCCTGATAAGTCCAAAATGTTTATTATTTTCTCTAGAGTTTTTAAAAAATGTTCTCCTCCAAGCGCGTTAAAGTTTAAAATAAAAAATAATTATTAATCCATTTAGTAAAATTTATAGAAAATAATCCTTGGTTTTAGTATTTAGGATGATAATTATTAAATCATAATATTAATTAATCCCGTGAAGCTTCTTAATCTTCTCTACCAATATTCTCTGCATATCCGATGCATCAATCCATCTAATTTAACTTTAAAATATTCGATAAACTTTTAAGTACTATTTGTATTTCCATGGATCCATTTTTTTATTCATCTATGTGTTCACTTTTTTATCTATGTTTCCTTCTTGATACATTTAAACTTTCGTTTGGTATTTTTTATAAATCTCTTTTAAAATAAAAACTTCAAGTACTTTTAACAAATCTTTTCCAAATACATTTTAAATAATTCGAAGAACGGATATTTTAATATCAAAACGCTTCTGTAACATATTTTCCTGGGTTCTTTATTTAATTCTTGAAAAATATTTTTAAAAAATGCCACCTTCAGAAAGTATATAACATTTTACTCCTTTGAATATAATATTATATAAAATAATTCATGCAATATATAATTGTCTTATTACTATTTAAAAATAAATCTTGGATAGGCTTATAAATAATAATGTGTCTCCAATTTTTTTTAGACTCCGTATGATGTCCGAGCTGTGGTTTTTTTTTATGTACCAAAAAAGTTCTCCAGTTATGCATAAATAAAGCTGTATCAATAAATATTTCAAATATTTTTTCAGTATTACAATTTATATCCATTTTATTTCGTAGTATATCCATTTTTTATTGCGTAGTTTAGGTTAAACTTTTATATAAAATATGACTGATAAAGGAACTTTCAAAAATTTAACAAAGCATCTTAAACAAAATTTTTAAAATATATTTTTTAGTTTAAACTCTTTTTTGCAAGTTACTTTTAAAATATCAATTAGTTTTTGCAAAATAAATTATAAGAAAGTACTAAAAAAAAATGACTAAAATAAAAAAATTTAAAAAATACTATCTTTTGATAGCTATAATTTACCTTTCTCTGGTTTCAATACATTATTAATCTCCCCCTATAACTTAGTTACGATCATATTTATAGTCTGTAAGAATACCTATTCCTATTGGTTAATTCTTACTTTAGCTTGAGAACAAATTTACATATTTTTAGTTTATAGTAGAATTAAATTTCAAAATTAGAAATTATGACGTAATGAACTTAAAATATTATTTAAAATATTACTTTTAAATAAATTATTATTTTATTAAAACTATTTAAACATTTAAAATAACTTTTAAAATAACTTTAATAACTTATTCCATTTATCTATTTTTATTTAAACAAAATATTTAATTTTTATTATATCTGTATTCGTCTTTATTACATTACTTAAAACATTACATATGATAGTTAACTTAATGTTTAATACTATTTGCTTTTATGATAGGCAATAATTCTATCCAATTCTATAATATAACTTTTAAAATATTTTAAACTTTGTTATTAATTCAAACAAGCGTGTGTGTGAAAGTATACATTAAAAGTCACATGATTAATAACTTTGACAGACGATTTTTAATCTATTTCTCTGCCTAGATTTATAAAATTGATACACTTATTATATTATATAATATAATTATAAAAAATTTGGAAGAACAATTTAAAAAATATAGAATTAGATATAATTTTCACCATCATAAAGTTTATTTTTAAAATATACTATATTAATTTTGACTATTTAAATATGATTACAAATTTAAACATAGCATTTATTAACTATAAGTTTTAAACTATTAAAATCGAATTTTTTAAATATACTTTTAATTATTTATAGCTGAGTTATTTAATATGGCCAGCTTTTACAACCATATGAAACAATATTTTAAGCTTTATATAACTATTTTCAAATAATCTATAATTTTATATACTACGTATTCTCTTTAGCTTCAAATTGTACTTTAAAGATATAATTGACTTAATACAATTACCATATTAAAAGAACATATTCTAAATTTAAAACTTTTAGTAATTGACTGTTATAAACTATTACTGACCTATAGAAAAGGGCACAATATATATATATATATATATATATATATATATATATATATATATATATATATATATATATATATATATATATATATATATCTAACCCAATAAATATTTCTTATCTGTTTTGTAATTATTTATTAGTCTATTTTAGTTTGACTAATTTTTATTTCTAACCCAATAAATATATTATCGTTTTTTTTATTTCTAACCAAACATTGCCCACATTATGTTTATTTGCACTTTTAATGACACTAATTTTTCAGGTTGTTGGAAATTAAGGCAACCAAAATAAAACAACATATCCACTAATTTTCCAATATGATCTAAAATACTTTTCATATAATACAATTGTACATTCAATTCTCTTAAGCCATGCCACGATTGTAATAACAACAATAATTGATCACTTATTAATTTAAAGAATAATTATAATAATATTAATCTCAGGGTTCTTTGTTTCATGTAAGGAAATGCTCGGCAGTATTGTGTTGTCGCATATGACTGGCATTCTGGTCGGCTATAGGAAACATTTATTTTACTTAAATTCAATGTGTCTTCATCTCTCATATCAACTGCTATATTATTTAAAGAGATGATAATTCTATTCAATAATGACGTATAATTTTGAATAACACAGCCTTTTTTTTTTTTTTTTTCAGAATCTCAGTCAGAATAATAAAAAGACAAGGGTGCTTTTTGTGTCCTTCCATCATCCATGACAACACAATAATATAACTAAGATTTATTACTTAGACAATTTAACTAAATGGGAATGGAATAATGTGCAACCAAAGTTAATGGTTTGGGAATACATTTTTTTTTTTTTTACACAAAGGTGAATGTTTAGTCTTAAGTTTTCAACTCCATAAATAATTATCATTAAACTAAAATATAATGACATATTCCGATCTGCTTAACTTTATTTATCTGGTATATTAAGTTTTTAAGAATTTGGAATGATTTCGGACTCAAGAAAAGGTTTTGCAAATATTGTGCAAACACTTATATTTAGCATATAAAAACAAAAAAAATGAATCTACAACAAATTTTAACAAGACTATAATTTATTATTATCACAAAAAAAAATATATGAACATTTATTCAATAATCCCATAGTAATACAAAAATATAAAATATAACTGACATTAATCTGTATACTCTTTTGGTTATGGACTAGAGGTTACTACTTCTCCTGTATGCAATCATATGGATTGATTAACTAAAAGTACATTTCATTACCAATACATTGTTTATTAAATTTTGGTAACCTTGTAGAAGCTTTTATTCAAAATTATTGACTAACTATTTTTTTTTTTTTTTTTTTTTTAAATGATTAATCCAATCATATGCAATACGCAAAATATTAAATTTATTTCTAATACATTTACTTTATTTATGGTCTTTAATGGGATAACCTATTCTAATTATAGGCCAGTTATCAGAAGTTACACTTACCATCTTACATTTAACTTAATGCTAACTTAAGTTATGATACAAATTTTATTCATACGTATAATTTTAAATATGAGTATTATTTAATTACTAACCAGAATTAAATATTGCATTTGAATATTCCTTCAGTAAATAAGCGTTTTAAATTACGCAATTTTAATTACTTTCTCCATTGATTTACTTGTCAAATACTAGCAATATTTAGCAGCACAATACAGATATTGATCTTAGTTACTAACGCACTATTTATACTAAAGTGGATCTTGAGGAACTAACACCTCCAATATAACCTTTATCTTGCCCGAACTTTCAAAATTAAGCACAATAATCAACACCTTCCATGGTGGAGCTATCTTTATTTTCACATGAGGAATATGGAATAACCACGAAGGTCTGTAGAGTAATCTACTACATTAAAATATTTTGGTGGTTTCTTGCCTCTTACTTG
This sequence comes from Epiperipatus broadwayi, assembly GCA_028023455.1. Taxonomy (NCBI): domain Eukaryota; kingdom Metazoa; phylum Onychophora; class Udeonychophora; order Euonychophora; family Peripatidae; genus Epiperipatus; species Epiperipatus broadwayi. The sequence continues at coordinate 5,688,085 of JAQFVV010006263.1, read as the reverse complement.
GGCATACAACGAACACACACCAAATACAATCCTCTCCTGGGATTTAAACGAATGAAGCATACTAAATGCTAGATAAATTCTTGATCGTCCTATCTATGAGAATCGATCACTTGGGCTATAAACATACCCGAACATTATATTTAAAATCTTCCTCTCATGGAAAACAAAGCTTTTGGGGAGATCATTTTTCATCCCACAAAATAAATACATTATAATTATTACCTATGCGAATATTAAGCATATACCAATGCTATATCTGGGCAGGATAAGTAAATACACTGATTATAATAAACTTATGTTACCGTGTATACTTTGATCAACATCTGAAATCAATGGACATCATAGAATAAAAGTATAATAATTTTAATTTTAATAAAGGAACATTCAAAAATAGTTGGTAGCATACTATCTTAAACTAAATAAAGTGGATGTGTTATTTAAGAATAATTAGGAATAAATTCCTCAATTAATACAGTATAAATTCGTTTCAAAACTTTAACAAGAAATATTTTGTTATAGCATTTTTTTTTTTTTTAGTTACTTCTGATAATTTTCAATATTTATTTTACCCCTTAAATATCTAAATATTTTTCTTTTACGTATCTAACATACAAAATTTCTACCTACAATTGTATGTAATAATTAAAACATATTTTATAGATTTTTTCTTTCATGTTAAATATCAACTTAACCTATAATAATTATATTAAAACATACCTTTGTCATTACAAGGCTATTAAATATCACTTGACCATACAGACTTTAACCTATGTGATATAACAAAAAAATACATATCATTTATAACTTAGTTTTAAACAATCATTAATTAACAAGTGCATATTCTCTCATTAGAAAATGTTTTTCTGTGAAGCAATTGGTCCAGGTGAAGAGCTTTATCCAGTCGTATTTCACGAAGCAAGTTTAAAAACAATAAACGCATGGTATTATTTCCTTTAAATAAAAGTTTTCTCTTATTTTGTGCATTTAATAAATTAGGTAAAGAAAAATATAGCAGAATTGAAGATTAATTCTTACTTGAATTAAACTGCTACAATTTTGGGATCCATAGAAAATAAAATATACATATTCTAACATAACGAACAGTTGACGATAGACGATAAACATACACAATTTTTTTTTTATTGACGATACGTATACTTCATATTAGCTAGCTTACTTATGGACGAAAATGCGCAATTTTTCCGAGAGATTATTCTGATAATAACTGCAGCTGATTTACATGTATAGGAAGTTTTAATAACTCCAACTGATGTGTAATATAATATATCATTTATTTTTATCATTAAGTCACTAAGATATTTGGTTTTGTTCATACTTTAGGAATTATAAATTTTTTTTTTTAACGGTAACTTCTCCGTAAGAATGCCCCTATATAACTTTTCCTATATTTACTCTGAGAAAGTTTATATATATATTTTTTTTTTAAAATATACAGGTGCATAATTTAATCTTATTTATCATTATTATTATTTCCAGACAATTCTTGGTGAATAAAACATATTTTAACGTATGTAACTACATTACTTGTAAAGGCAGACAATATTGAGAAAGAGCGCGAAAATGTTTCTAGTTGATTTTCCTTGGTTTCAAAATATTTCTTTCAATTATTATTTTTTTTTTTTATACCAAGAAAATATTAACAAGTGATACAAAGTTACTAAATAATTATTTCTCACTTGGAAATCATTTATCTTCCTTAGTTTAGACATAATAACACTTTTCGTGATTCCCTTAGTTAATTCTGTCATTTTTAACTTTAGCGCGAGACAATAAATTTTTAAGTATAAAAGGTCTTTAAATAGGTAGATGGCAAAGAAAATCAGGATATCTTATCAAAAAATGTTAGCCACACATTATATTATTAAAATTTTACTTTGATTACATTTATTTCTGCAAAATAAAATGAAAAAAATTGAGTTACCAAATTTCAGCACTGTTCCTTCCTTGAAAACTAAAAGCAGACTATATCTTTTTTTTTAAAAAAAAAAAAATCTCGATTATGTAATTGGCTGTCCTGTTTTTGTTATTTTTTTTTTTACTTTAGCGACCTCTTCCAGAAAAATAATCATTTGATTATAACATAAACAAAAGAAAGGAAAAACCTATTACAATCATATAGTTTTAGTATTATTTACCTGGATTACAAAGTAATTTGACAATATAAAAAAATAATAATAAATACATTAAATTAACAATCAGTGATGTATAATTCTTTAAACATTATTTTTTTTTTTTTTTTTTACAAAAAGAAATTACCAGAAGTTATTGTGCTTTATGATAAGACACTCATCCACTCTCCCCTCTACCCATCCAAAATCAATTACTGTTTAGCTTTTATACCATATTAATTTGCTCTAATTATTAATATCTCAATTAAATTATTCATGTTCTCTCTTTAAAAATGACATTGAGTTATTAAATCTATTAGTTATTCACCCAAAACATGCCAAAGTGAGTGAATAGCATACTTTATTAATCAATTATTACTATTGTTATTTTATCTTTTTATTTCTTTAAAGAATAGCATTGTTTTCCTGCAGAAATAATGCCAAGTAAACCAAGTGTCAATAACACTAGGTTACAATTCTCCCACCATTATAATAAATAAAAAATAAAATAATATATGCATTTTTAACACTTCTTATGGTATTACTAAGTCTATATCCTACTTCTTTCTTACGTCAATAAATACAGTTTAAAGGATTTAATTTTGCTTGGGATATGGTAGTAAGCTTCGGGCATTATAGGTACCTCTTGTTCCATCAGGGGTTGAGACCAAAAAGGCATTCTCACCCACTTGTTTCACAATTTCATAGGGGCCTTCATAAAGATACATGAATTTTCTAACCATATGTTTCCGGAGATTACTCACATGGGGAGTTCTAATTAAAACAAAATCATGGACTTTAAAAGGATGTGGACTGGTTTTGGAATAACGAGTGTGTTTATCATCCATCTTTTTAAGGTTAATTCTTGCCAAGTTCCAAATAATCAATGTCAAGGTCTATATTATTGATAATCCACATCATGCTGTTTCCCATATGTTTAAAAATAGGGCCCCAAAGTGAGGAACATTCCTGCGAGGTCCTTTTTAATTTAATGCCCCGCTACTTTTAGTACCTTTTATATTTTTCTTTGGTATTGTTGGGATACCACTAGTAGAAGGCTGATTCTCATTCAGAATTTTACTCTTAACTGTTGGCCTACTGAGGTGGCTATTCTGTCTACCATAGGGATTCGTCCTATAATATCCTTTTTCTCTAACTAACTTCCTCCTTCCCATATGTGACCTATCTGCGAAATTGATATTACCCACCATAGGATGGGTGTCTCTATTTACCCTAATTCTATTATCAATATTCCTATCACTGGTCTCTAATGAATCTAAAATTTCTACTACCTCTTCTATGGTATGTCTGTCAGCAGCAATCAAGATCTGCTCTATATGCCTCGGCAGATTATGGCGAATTATTCGCACAATTTGTGTCTCAGATAAAGGATAAGCTGTCAAGGTTTTCAATTTGACGGCCTGACTCCTGAAAAACTGAGTATAACTACCCTTATTTACATGATATCTTTCCTGAAATATTTGATATCTCAGGTTATCTTGGCGGTCTTCCCCCCAAAAACTGGCTAACATAAGATATTTGAAGTCTCCATATGTTTCTGGTTTAATAAATAATGATTGCCACCAGTCTTTAGATGCTGCACACAAATGGTTAGCGGCAATAGCAATCTATTTTATCTCAGATAAATGACATAAGGTGAATAACTCCTCCAGATTCTGGAGATACTCGTGTGGATTCTCCAGATATTCACCTCTAAAAAATTTTATTTTTAAGAATTTTAAGGCCATGGAGCTATTACTTTCTGGCTCTAGCATGACTTTACTTCTAGCCTCATTTAATGGATCGTATATTGATTCTACTGGACTAATTACCGTATGTGAATCAGATATTACTTGGTTATTATGACCATTATTTGTTTTCTTTACTTGAGTTTCAGATAAACCTTTACTTTGAACAACTTTTTTACTTTTTGTAAAATTATCCCTATTATAGTCTATAGCTTGCATTCGACTCTCTAATTCTAACTTATAGTTCTGCCATTCACAGTCTATTCTCTTTGAACTATCTTTTAGGCCTACATTTAAGTGTTTAATCTGTTGTTCCAATTGGTTAATAGTTTCATCTTTATCTATCCCGAATTTATCTTCTAACCTTTGATAGACTTTACTCTCACACTGAGTCATTAATTCCCCTATTTCATCTTGGAGATTATTATGTAATAGCTGTGCATTACTCTTTATTATATCATTAAAATTTTCTACTCTTCCCATATCTTGACTTAGCTCACTTTCTAGATTTTGATTAATCTCACATTGGGTTAACTCTTGAGTTTCTAGTTTAGCTATTAATCTGGTAATCTGGCTCTGACATCCTTTCACTACATTGTCAGGTGCTAGAGTTATATTTTTAACTTCCTCTTTCAAATTACTAACTTCACTTCTAGCACTGTCTAATTCTCCCTTAATAGATTCAACTCTATCCTGAACTTCTCTTTGAAATACTACTGTTTCCTTTTGATAATTTCTTATTTCCTGTACTTCATTGTTTAATACAATATATTGACTTTTAAAGTCCTGATGGATAGCCTCAATCATATTTTCTGCACTTTCAGAATTTGTTTCGATCTCTTTCCTTATTCCTATTTCCAGCTTTTCAGAGGCCAATTTTGATTCTTCTACATGATTTCTCAAATCTTCCCTTAAGTCCTTTATCTCCTGTACTTGATTTTGAGATGTCTCTTTGATCTCCTGCATTTGATTCTCTAATTTAATATTTAAATTTTGTATCTGACTTTTTAATTCACTATTTGATTGTTCTAATTTATTATTTGAGTTTTGGATCTGACTTTTTAATTCACTATTTGATTGTTCTAATTTACTATTTGAGTTTTGGATCTGACTTTTTAATTCACTTTTTAATTCACTATTTGAGTTTTGTATCTGACTTTTCAATTCACTATTTGATTTTTCTAATTTTTTCAAGAATTCCTCCAATGTATTTCTCATTAATTGATCTGCCTCATTTTCATGTTTTCCCTTTATTATTGTGGTTTCTTCTGGGTTAGCTATATCCAAATCTTCCCCTTCCTCTTTTAATTCTACACTAAAATATGGAGTCTGTGTATCAGGGGATTGTAACTCTTGGGATCCTCCCAAATCCTCAGAAATACTATGATTATCTTTGTTTTCACTCATATTAAAATTCTAACTCTTTTAGTATTTAACAGTACTGAAATATTATCAATGAACTATTAATAAATTTATCGATAAGAAATTATTGACAAGACATCCTGCCTCCATGCCTCTCCTACCAAAAACAATCTACACCAAAAACTATGCTCTGACATTTAATATCCCTAAAGCTCCAACATTAACTACTAAATATGCTCTTTTTTTTTTTTTTCATATGCTTCTTGGTCCATAGAAATCTCATTAGATATTATGTAATATAGCATAAGTGCCAATCACAAAACCAGACAAACAGATCATCATAAATGATAAAATCATTACAGTGTTTTATGGAATTGCCTACAGACTACAACATCATAAACTAACAACTTAATTGTTTATTTTTCAGTGGCAAAAGATTAGATCATATAATAGATATTCATATAATATCTTATGGCTAAACAATTCATTATTGGCAAATATTTTTAATCAATGAATAACTAATCCATTCAAGTGCAAACAATATTAATATTGACTTCAAGAAAAGTTTACCAAATTCATCGTGGCAGCTATAGCCATCGATGGCCCCTGTAGTTGGGTGGCCATTTCTTACCTAATAAATATATTTAAGTATTTATTTATTTGTTTACACTTATGACACTAATCATACTCTGAGCTTTTTTTTAAGGTTATTAGTTTATTTGCACTTTTCACCCATGACACCAATTTTTCAGGTTGTTGGAAATTAAGGCAACCAAAATAAAACAAATATCCACTAATTTGCCAATATGATCTAAAATACTTTTCATATAATACAATTGTACATTCAATTCTCTTAAGCCATGCCACGATTGTAATAACAGCAATAATTGATCACTTATTAATTTAAAGAATAATTATAATAATATTAATCTCAGGGTTCTTTGTTTCATGTAAGGAAATGCTCGGCGGTATTGTGTTGTCGCATATGACTGGCATTCTGGTCGGCTATAGGAAACATTTATTTTACTTAAATTCAATGTGTCTTCATCTCTCATATCAACTGCTATATTATTTAAAGAGATGATAATTCTATTCAATAATGACGTATAATTTTGAATAACACAGCCTTTGTTTTTTTTCAGAATCTCAGGCAGAATAATAAAAAGACAAGGGTGCTTTTTGTGTCCTTCCATCATCCATGACAACACAATAATATAACTAAGATTTATTACTTAGACAATTTAACTAAATGGGAATGGAATAATGTGCAACCAAAGTTAATGGTTTGGGAATACACAAAGATGAATGTTTAGTCTTAAGTTTTTAACTCCATAAATAATTATCATTAAACTAAAATATAATGACATATTCCGATCTGCTTAATTTTATTTATCTGGTATATTAAGTTTTTAAGAATTTGGAATGATTTTGGACTCAAGAAAAGGTTTTGCAAATATTGTGCAAACACTTATATTTAGCATATAAAAACAAAAAAAATGAATCTACAACAAATTTTAACAAGACTATAATTTATTATTATCACAAAAAAAAATATATGAACATTTATTCAATAATCCCATAGTAATACAAAAATATAAAATATAACTGACATTAATCTGTATACTCTTTTGGTTATGGACTAGAGGTTACTACTTCTCCTGTATGCAATCATATGGATTGATTAACTACAAGTACATTTCATTACCAATACATTAATTATTAAATTTTGGGAACCTTGTAGAAGCTTTTATTCAAAATTATTGACTAACTATTTTTGTTTTTTTTTAAATGATTAATCCAATCATCTGCAATTGCAAAATATTAAATTTATTTCTAATACATTTACTTTATTTATGGTCTTTAATGGGATAACCTATTCTAATTATAGGCCAGTTATCAGAAGTCACATTTACCTTCTTACGTTTAACTTCATGCTAACTTAAGTTATGATACAAATTTGATTCAAACGTATAATTTTAAATATGAGTCTTATTTAATTACTAACCAGAATTAAATATTGCATTTGAATATTCCTTCAGTAAATAAGCGTTTTAAATTACGCAATTTTAATTACTTTCTCCATTGATTTACTTGTCAAATACTAGCAATATTTAGCAGCACAATGCAGATATTGATCTTAGTTACTAATGCACTATTTATACTAAAGTGGATCTTGAGAAACTAACACCTCCAATATAACCTTTATCTTGCCCGAACTTTCAAAATTAAGCACAATAATCAACACCTTCCATGGTGGAGTTATCTTTATTTTCACATGAGGAATATGGAATAACGACGAAGGTCTGTAGAGTCATCTACTACATTAAAATATTTTGGTGGTTTCTTGCCTCTTACTTGGGCGTACAACGAACACACACCAAATACAATCCTCTCCTGGGATTTAAAAGAATGAAGCATACTAAATGCTAGATAAATTCTTGATCGTCCTATCTATGAGAATCGATCACTTGGGCTATAAACATACCCGAACATTATATTTAAAATCTTCCTCTCATGGAAAACAAAGCTTTTGGGGAGATCATTTTTCATCCCACAAAATAAATACATTATAATTATTACTTATGTGAATATTAAGCATATACCAATGCTATATCTGGGCAGGATAAGTAAATACACTGATTATAATAAACTTATGTTACCGTGTATACTTTGATCAACATCTGAAATCAATGGACATCATAGAATAAAAGTATAATAATTTTAATTTTAATAAAGGAACATTCAAAAATAGTTGGTAGCATACTATCTTAAACTAAATAAAGTGGATGTGTTATTTAAGAATAATTAGGAATAAATTCCTCAATTAATACAGTATAAATTCGTCTCAAAACTTTAACAAGAAATATTTTGTTAGAGCATTTTTTTTTTTTTTTTTAGTTACTTCTGATAATTTTCAATATTTATTTTACCCCTTAAATATCTAAATATTTTTCTTTTACGTATCTAACATACAAAATTTCTACCTACAATTGTATGTAATAATTAAAACATATTTTATAGATTTTTTCTTTCGTGTTAAATATCAACTTAACCTATAATAATTATATTAAAACATACCTTTGTCATTACAAGGCTATTAAATATCACTTGACCATACAGACTTTAACCTATGTGATATAACAAAAAAATACATATCATTTATAACTTAGTTTTAAACAATCATTAATTAACAAGTGCATATTCTCTCATTAGAAAATGTTTTTCTGTGGAGCAATTGGTCCAGGTGAAGAGCTTTATCCAGTCGTATTTCACGAAGCAAGTTTAAAAACAATAAACGCATGGTATTATTTCCTTTAAATAAAAGTTTTCTCTTATTTTGTGCGTTTAATAAATTAGGTAAAGAAAAATATAGCAGAATTGAAGATTAATTCTTACTTGAATTAAACTGCTACAATTTTGGGATCCATAGAAAATAAAATATACATATTCTAACATAACGAACAGTTGACGATAGACGATAAACATACACAATTCTTTTTTTTTTATTATTGACGATACGTATACTTCATATTAGCTAGCTTACTTATGGACGAAAATGCGCAATTTTTCCGAGATTATTCTGATTATAACTGCAGCTGATTTACATGTATAGGAAGTTTTAATAACTCCAACTGATGTGTAATATAATATATCATTTATTTTTATCATTAAGTCACTAAGATATTTGGTTTTGTTCATACTTTAGGAATTATAAATTTTTTTTTTTTTAACGGTAACTTCTCCGTAAGAATGCCCCTATATAACTTTTCCTATATTTACTCTGAGAAAGTTTATATTTATTTTTTTTTTAAAATATACAGGTGCATAATTTAATCTTATTTATCATTATTATTATTTCCAGACAATTCTTGGTGAATAAAACATATTTTAACGTATGTAACTACATTACTTGTAAAGGCAGACAATATTGAGAAAGAGCGTGAAAATATTAGTTGATTTTCCTTTGCTTCTCAACATTTCTTTCAATTATTTTTTTTTTTATATACCAAGAAAATATTAACAAGTGATACAAAGTTACTAAATAATTATTTCTCACTTGGAAATCATTTATCTTCTTTAGTTTAGACATAATAACACTTTTCGTGATTCCCTTAGTTAATTCTGTCATTTTTAACTTTAGCGCGAGACAATAAATTTTTAAGTATAAAAGGTCTTTAAATAGGTAGATGGCAAAGAAAATCAGGATATCTTATCAAAAAATGTTAGCCACACATTATATTATCAAAATTTTACTTTGATTACATTTATTTCTGCAAAATAAAATGAAAAAAATTGAGTTACCAAATTTCAGCACTGTTCCTTCCTTGAAAACTAAAAGCAGACTATATCTTTTTTTTAAAAAAAAAAAAAAATCTCGATTATGTAATTGGCTGTCCTGTTTTGTTGTTGTTTTTCTTTTTTTTACTTTAGCGACCTCTTACAGACAAATAATCATTTGATTATAACATAAACAAAAGAAAGGAAAAACCTATTACAATCATATAGTTTTAGTATTATTTACCTGGATTACAAAGTAATTTGACAATATAAAAAATAATAATAAATACATTAAATTAACAATCAGTGATGTATAATTCTTTAAACATTTTTTTTTTTCTTTTTTTTTTTTTACAAAAAGAAATTACCAGAAGTTATTGTGCTTTATGATAAGACATTCATCCACTCTCCCCTCTACCCATCCAATATCAATTACTGTTTAGCTTTTATACCATATTAATTTGCTCTAATTATTAATATCTCCATTAAATTATTCATGTTCTCTCTTTATAAATGACATTGAGTTATTAAATCTATTAGTTATTCACCTAAAACATGCCAAAGTGAGTGAATAGCATACTTTATTAATCAATTATTACTATTGTTATTTTATCTTTTTATTTCTTTAAAGAATAGCATTGTTTTCCTGCAGAAATAATGCCAAGTAAACCAAGTGTCAATAACACTAGGTTACAATATATATATATATATATATATATATATATATATATATATATATATATATATATATCTATATATTAGGTGCATCAATATATATATATATATTGATTGATTCACCTAATAAATATTTGTAATTAAATAAATCTTTCAGATTTATGAGGCATTTCTGCAATGCTTATTTTAAATCTTGATTGATTATAAATATTTATTAGGAGTATTTATAAATCTATTATATATATTGAAACCTCAAAAAGTTCATCTATTGATTGTGACGATCGTAAAATAGTAAGACAAACGCACTCGCGGTTGAGCTTACTGGTTGAGACAGAGAGGGAAAACAATTAGTTGAGACACAAAAAGTGTGCTTACACTAAAATCTCTTTTACTTTGACTTGCAATTATTATAGATTTTAATAAGATCATGATTATTTAATAAAATAATTTCTCAGGGTCTTGATAATAAAATAATAAATTTCTTAGAGTTTTATAATAATCTGTGTATTAATGTTTCTTTTAACAATAAAATCATTACAACTAATGTTTCTTATTTCAAAAACTTTTAACCAAGAAAAATTCAAACTATGTGTTAAAACTATGGCTAGAAAAATTAAATAAAAGTGTAGAATAATAAGTTACCTCAGAGTTAAATTAATAAATGCATAAATATACATTTACTTTCTTTATTACTTTTACAATGCTTCATATAATTACAACCCACTATTGACGGTTTCGATTGCCCCAGAAATCTTTTTCTGAAGTTTTACTTATATTTTCAAATTCTACATATATTTTCAAATCTTTTGAAAATATAAGTAGAAATTCTGAAAAAGATTGCTGGAGCAATCAAAACCGTCAATTAGTGGATTGTAATTATATGAAGCATTGTAAAAATAATAAAGTAAATGATATTAATATTATATGAATTTGGCAATGTAATAAGAAAAATAGTTTTACTACTTCATAAATATAAAATATGATTAATATAAAACGATTTTTATTATGTACACCACCTTATCTAATAATATTTCACATCATAGATAGCATTACTCCAACAATGATGTATTCCGTCCAACAGAGTTTTTTACAAATAAATTTGTATTTCAAATCTGTCCTTTAATATTGTGAATGTGAAATGAAATGATGATGCTTTTTCAAAAATGATAAAGAAAAATATTTAAAATTAATAATTATTTTATTGCATAATATAAAAATCAATAACAAATAACAACTATAATATATATATATATATATATATATATATATATATTATAGTTGTTATTTATATATATATATATATATATATATAAATATCCTATTTAATTTGAACTTGGGATCTGTCAAGTGTTATATTATATGGGCTTGTGAGACAATCACATTTTTAGGAAAAGACTGTATTAATCTTTTTTAAAATAATCTTCATTTGTAATATTGCAGGATAGTGACTATTATACTAGTAAAAGTTAAATGTCTTATGAACGTTCTTAATTGGTTATTTTGCCAACCAATCAATTGTTTATAAACCTCGTTTACAAATAATGAATTTTTTTTCACAGTTTTAAAATAAGCAAGTATAACTCATTATTTTAGAGATCTAAATAATAATTTACCACAGCAGGATTATCTATATTTTTGTCTTAAAATCCTTTTTCTGGATTCAATTTCAGGTTTTAATATCAAGGGATGCTACTTCATCAACATAAAGTACAATAAAATTATTAGGCTACTTATTATATACTAGATAACAGTAAAAATTTATATTAACAAGTATAAGTGATATATAAAATATTCCTTACAGACTTACATGTCTACATAAGATTAACTCCATTTAATTTGAGGTCAGATATCAAAAAGTCATAAGCCTTATGAATATTTGGCAACAATCATTTAATATAAGTTTGTGCAACTAGGTTCTAAAATATATTACATTTAATACTATTCAATATTAACATTAATCATAATAGTAAATAAAATATTACCTTTGCCTGAATACCAAAATATTTGAAAAAATCTTTATTTATGTTTGCAAAACATTATAATATGTCTTAACTAATAAAGTAGAAAGTATATCAAATAATTCATCTGATTCATAGAACTATCCATTTCACTTTTAAAGAACATTATCCATTCTGGAACAGCATAAAAATATAAAATTACATTTTAATACAATTATTAATCCAGGATAATACGATTTAAAGATTATCAATAACTTGGTACTTAATTAAATTCTCTATTTGTTTAAAGGATCTGTAATTTATAAGTAGCATTTGAAAATATTTCTGGATAAATTTATTATGTACCGCCAATAAACAAACATTTGGAATTTTGTTGTAGATAGAAGCTTTAATTCCTTTAACAGATTTTCTTTTATCCAAAAATTCAGCATTCGGCACTTTATTAATTCAAAGTATAAGAAATATGTCAAGCGTTGGTGGCCTTGTGGTTAGCGTAGCCGCCTTCCAAGTAGCTAGCCTGAGTTCGCTTCCCGGTCAACGCTTTGACATATGGAAAAGAAAAGTATAAGAAATATTTATTCATTTTCTGATCTTTAATTCATTAGTTTTATAATTAAGATCTATCACTGATAAAATAAAGTTTATTATCCAAAGCAAATTTTAAATCAAAAATTTATTTCAGTAGTAGCAAGTTTGTTTGAAGCTACTAGAATTTAAAAATACTATTATTTAAAAATTAATTGTTTTTTATAACTGAAAATGACATTAATCCATTTCCTTGAGTCTTACAAGTTTTTTTTTTATATAGTGAAGAAACCAATTATTTTTTATATCTAATGCAAAAATATGTCCAGCAACTTGTTTTAAATTTTAAAATACAATTCTTCCAAAATTTATCAGTTATTAATCATTGTTATTCAATTGATGAAAAAATCCTGCAATGTATTAATGATGTTTTAGCAATTCCACTAATCAATTTGTCTATTCTATATTAGCAGTTAACTATAATAAATGAGATTTCTTAAAATAAAATTTCATGAATTAAAAATGATGGTTCTTTCTGGTTATTTTGTTATGGTTTATCTCCCCTCTGCAACAATGATAGAAGTCAGGTGCTAAGAAAGCATCTGCTTAGTTTAAAATTTCAGCCTGCCAGCAGATTGATGAAGTACAAAATGCCTATTTAAAAGTTAGGACAGGTTGAAATCCTAAAAGCATTGAAATTTTTTGTAAACTGTCTGATTTCCCCACTATTTCCTTTTTATACTGATGCTCACATAATGTCTAGGTTATGTAATATTTTTCATCATGCAATGTGGTTTCTGGGTTTGTCCAAAAAATTTGTTATAGTTTCCGGTGCTCAGAAATGTTAAAGTTAAGGTTTTTAAATAAAACTGTAAAAACTTTCATTTCCAGATTTGAAGACAAAACAATTTCATAAAGATTTTTATATATATAAAAAGTTAATGAATCATAAAATCTCAAATTTCTCTCAGATATTTATTCCAAACATTTTAAATTACTTTTAATAAATAATTTATTAATCAAATGTATTTTTAATAAACCAAAATCAATCTTTGTTAAAAAAAAATTTAAATTGATTATTTTTTACTATACTTAAACATGTAAGCATCTATGCACACATGCACACAACATATAAAAATGTAATAACTTTATTTTACTTATAATCAAAGTGTAATGTTGTATTTTATAATCAACAATTTTATTTCTTTAAATAAAATATAGCAATGCAAGCATATTCATATTTTCTTTACACAAAATTTAAAAGTTTATCATAAGCTATTCAAAACTAAAGCATTGCTGTGATAATATATATTTTGTTGGACTTTAAATTCTTAAATGAATTTAACCACTCAGCTGTTATTTATAGTTCACACATATTGCTAGTTTAATATCCCATAATGTTATTTATAGTTTTTGGACATAGCATGCACCATCTCTTGGTCAATTTTAGTTGCAATTTCTTCATTTTAGGCTTATTTTATAGAAAATTCAAAATTTAAAATTTTAGTTCTAAAAATGTCTGCATATGGCATTATATTTTGAAAAAAAAAATCAATTTTCTTTGCTGCCTATTAGTGCATAGGACCATCTCTTTTCTCTGATTGGATGGCTGCCAACTCTGGAAATTGTGCTGTAGGTGTTTCTAAATGACAAATTCGGAAACAAAACCCAAATGTTATACATGTTTGTAATTGATTTTGAAGTAAATAAATATATTTATTGTAATTTTTTACATTCATAAATAAGATTTTACATTACTTTATTGAAATATAAAGTTTGATTTGAAAAATTTGTAATTTTACAAGAAAAATAAGCTTGGGAATGTGATTGCTCTTCAAGGCAAGTGGTTGATGCTAATGACTGTAATTTGCATATTAGGTGCTTCTAAATGACAAAGTCAGAAATCAAAATAAAATCTTCTATGCATTCATAATTGATTTTGAAGTAAATAAATATATCTATCATAATTTTTTACATTCATAAATAAGATTTTACATTACTTTATTAAAATATAAAGGTTGATTCGAATAATTTTAAATTTTACAAGAAAAATAAGCGTGGGAAAAGTAATTGTTCTTCAAGAAAAGTGAACTATGTTGACAGCTATAGAACTGAATAATGACACACAGATTGGTTGAAATATAATTCTTTTGTTTACTGCTGGCTACTTTTTAAACATTTTTAAAAATATTTTTCTTCAGTTATTAACATCATTTTTAATTTTTTGTTACATTTAACCAATATGAATCTAAAATTATTAAATTTTTAGAAGCTGAATTAAAAAAATTCTGTGTATTTTAGATTAATATTTTAACAATAAAAACCAACTGGAAATGAAACTGATGAATAATAGTTCTCAGATTTAAGTAGTGGACCAATACAAAAATTAGACAAAGGTTATATAAGTTGAAGGAAGCACTGAAGGGTTAACTCTTACTGTGGTCATTAATTTTATTGACTGAGTGAGATAAAACTCTAAACTTTTAATTGACCAATTCACAAACTCAGCCATAAAAATATATTCATCTTTTAATATTATATTAACTTTAGTTTCATTTGTAAAAAGTATATTAATAATTTGTCAGGTTATGAAAGTGAACAAAAGTTTTTTCAAAAATAAATTTTTATTTATAATTATAAAAATATTCGATAGTGGCAAATCTAAAATGAATGTTACTCACCAACTAAAAAGTATTGCTGACATCAGTGATTTCTTTCCCAATTTTATGTTGCAGAAAAGTAAATAATTTTTCTAAAATCTTAACTATTTTTCTAAAATAATTTTATTTTTAGCATATTTTATCAAAATACTTTGTAATATGTCAAATTAAAATTATTTAAAATATTCATTTATCACTTTCAAAATGAAACAAAAAAAATTGTAGTGGTAAAATTTATTAACAAACAGTTTTCTTTATCCTCTATGGTTAACAACCAATCAGCAGCAAGGAAGGACTTCCCCCTTCTTTTGTTAGACTTACAACATCACATTTATTGATTTTTTACTTGTAAAATAATTTGAGAGAGGTCAGCATCGTACGGGACTTTTTCTAAGCTTTCAAACAAGCATATAAACTGCGACATAGCTCAAAACATGGCTGATTTTGAGCGACCTAAAGCCATTGATGTGGATTAGCATATAGAGCTGGGAAAGTGTTAAATAATAAATGTAAAAATAATACCCGACTAATTTTTTTTTTTTTTGAACAGTAATTAATAATCAGACACTGGGTTGTTTTTGTTTGTGCGTATATATCAAAAGTAACTTGTCACAGATGAATTCTTGTGAAAACATTACTTTTCATATCATTGTTGAAATACTGCTGTACCACACCCTTAAAAGCAATTTTTGAGGGTTACCCAGTTGTAATGGAACCTTCACAACATTGTTAATAAAGTTACAATGTAATAGTGGTTAGAGCACTTGAAAAAAAACCTTTGTAATGAAATTTTAAATGATTATGACAGGCTAAAATTCACACACTCTCACACAAAAATATAAGAGAAAGTAGACATTCTAGAATTACAATAAAGTTAATAACACAACCAACTATGGCAGCCAATAAAGGCATTTGTCTGTGCTTTTAGCATAGAAAAAAGCCAGACTGGCTCAGCCGGCAGGGACTCTTTCTGTGTTTTATCATAGAAAGAAGCCTCTTAGGTTGGCTGAGGTCACCACAAAGACTCTTTCTGTGTTTTATCATAGAAAGAAACTTCTTACATTGGGTGTAAGCCACTGATTTGGTATATTTCTAGGAATTGACCTAGAAATAGTGCCATCATGCAGCTGACATGAGGGAATAGAAACAATTGAATAAACTTTTTATAACTCCCTCCCTTTCATTCTTGTAACATGAAATAAGAAAACTAAACAAAATCTCATACTTGACCTAGTGTCTTGCCAAAACTAAACCATGTATGCATAAATATTTCAAAATATACAAAGTAATATAAAATTATTTTAGCCTGACAAAAAAAAAGGTTGCTCCAAGTATTAATCATTTAAGGTTAAAGAGTTAGTTATTTACCGACAGACATTAGTCAGGAAATAGGAAGCAAAAATATTTAATTATATAAATCTTTTGTCAGGATGGAACAAATTGGCATATAGTGATTTCATTTTAAATAAGACATTTAACAATCTTATCTAACAAATGCATTTTTAAGTAAATAATAATAATAATATTTTCTGAACTACTTTAAAAGAAAGTTTAACATTAAGAGGCATAACTTTAAGACAAACAGAATGAGAGTAGAGACATTAGATTTAAAGTAATAGCAAGAAAAAATTACAGAATTTAGTTAAACAGTTACATTAAATTAAGGGGATTTCATTTAAAAAGACACTAAAGGTAGCAAGATTAAATTATCAGGTCAACTGGAGTTTTTAAAAATAAATTAGGTGGTTAGAAATAGACAGATTGTAACATATTACTTAATTTATTTTGAGTCCTTATGGAAATTTGGATTTCACAATAAAATATGAATTTCTGCACAGGCATAGCTAGCTATGAATTTTAATTTGAGAGTTCAAACAGTTTGCAGTCCAACAATTACACATTTCGATGAGTTTCTCCAGCTTATGGTGTTTTAGTGATCATATTTAGGATAGTGGAAAAGACAGGCAAGTTAAAAGCCATCTGCTCAACTACCATGCTTCCAGACATCTCTATAATTATTAAAAAATTTGACCGACTTGGAATTTGCCATGCACTCACTGACAAAAACTATGACTGGCTGACCTCTATTGCTCTCATGGGCTATTTATACCCTTTTCTGACTATTTTTGAGAAATTCTCTTTCTATTCACCCAAGGCTAAGTGGATATGTTGAAATTCTGGTGACCGCAATTATCGATCTAAAGTATTTTACATTGTATTCTTGAGATCCACTCTCCTGATAAACCCAATGATTTTATTGTTTCAAATCTATTTTTAATTTAATGTAGATTTGAAGAATTCATGTTTCAAATATCTTTTCCATTTTGTCAAGTGTTGTTAGCCGAGAGGTGATTGCAACCGCCTTGCAAGCAAGTAGTTGGTTGCAGACAGTTGTGGGTTCGTGTCCCGGCCGATGCTATGACATATGAATATATATATATATCTTTTCCATTTTAATTTTGCTTTAATTAAAAAATTCCATTATCATTTTGTTAATGGATTTTCTTTTGTTTGACGCTATGGAATGTTAGTAGGGTTTATCATGAAAGTAAATCTCCAGAATAAAATACTTAAAAAAAAATAGCATATTAAAATTTATTGATTAAGTTTCCATCTGTAATTATATATATATATATGTATTTGCGCATATATATATATATATGGGCCTCTCCAATATTTATAATAAAAACATTTTAAATAGAAAAAGAAGTTCAGTGTAGCTGCTACATGGCAAGCAATATAATAGCAAATTATCTCCAAAGATGATTAAGTTTTTATCTTTTTTTCTTAGTACTCCATTGCCTTGTTATTTAACCTGCCTTCGAAAAGAGAGATTACTATATATATGCATAAAAAATAGCCTCTTAAATTTATTACTGAACCAATGCAATTTATTATTATAATTTTATATTTTAAAAGAATGGGTTGAAAAAATTAGCTTCTCTTTGTTAGTAATATCAATTACAAAAATGTTGAAATATTTAAAAAAAAATAATGAATAATTAAAATTTATATTTAAAAAAATAAATATGAAGTTGATTAAAATAAAAAGATTTATGAGAAATTAAATATTAATGAAATAAAATGAATAAACAATTAAGGAAATGAAGCAAAATTAAAGTATTAAAACAAAATCTCCATAATCTTTTTTTAATTTTATTATGTCATAAAATAGTAAATTGCTATCGTATATACAATTAAAAAACTGTTAAAATATATTGAAAATACAAAAACATCTGAGCTATAATTAAACGAATTAAAATTCTGCTATATGTGTTTGTGTGTTGACTTTCTAGCTAATGCTCATTATCATTTCCCCTGCTTTTAACATTTTTTCTCTGTATTACTCTATTTATTTATGCATAAATAATAAAATTATATTTAATAATCTTATGCAGTTCACAATTTTATATCTTTTAGTAGAAAACACACTTAAATAGTAAAAATCTTTCCATCATGGAAAACTGGCTTAAATAGTCCACTGCCTGAAAAAGGCTTCTACAACATGCTTTAAATAGAGAAATAATGAAGAGAAAAAAACAAGTGTTATAGCAGATTTTTATTTTTGTTTATTTCCTAAACCAAAATAACTATGGGTCTTTTTTCCAATTGATAATTGGATGGCTAAATGTAATATTTATGAGCCACCTACCTGAAAGAAAATCTTTATATTCCTTGGAACTTATAAATATATTCAAATTTTATCTAGATTCAACTTCCAGTCATGGGTGTGCTAAGTATTATACATAATTATTTCCACACACTTAAAATATATATAATATTGATTTTCTCTTCATTTGTATTTGTAATTCAAATTTGTTTATGTCTAGTATTAAGCATAACAAAGGGGTTTCCTTTTTCTTTATAATCTAAAGCTGAGTGCAGTTTTGATGATACTTACTATAATTACAACACTCTTGTTAATTATTGTTGCTGCTTTATCAATACTGTATTGTAATTATGCATGCATTTTTATTTAAATTGGGTCATTTAAATATTTTATTTGTATGATAATTGGATGCTGTTTTCTCTTTTGTTTATTACATTTCTATTATTGGTGTTAAACCATGCTTCCTTGACTTTCTTTATTTTTTATTGCACTCCATACACACTAGATTGACTGAATGTAGGTCAAAGCTATGGTCGCATAGTTTTTTATGGTACCCACAAAAGTATTTATATTTCAGGTTGATTTTAGCATGCCTATATGTATTTCTGCTGCCCTATTCTAGTTGTAATATTGGCTCTGTACTTCTTCTAATATTAATAAGTTGATTAAGGAAATTATAAAAGATTACACCATAGATATCATATGAGAGATTATGTAACAACCCAAGCTGCTTTGCTATATACTATACAGATTCTAGATCCAATACTTTGATTAGAATAGCATAGCCCAAATACTTAGGTAGACATGCTAAAAACATAATCTAAGTGCGTTTTGAGGGACCATGAGATGTAATATGGACATAGCTTTGACCAACAGGTAGTCAATTTACTGGGTATGTAGTGCTATGACAGAATAAGAAATGTCAATGAGTTATGATTTATCACCAATCATAGACATGTAATAAATAAAGAAAATAGTATCTATTATCAAACAAATAATGTATTTAAATGAACTAATTTAAATAAAAATGCATGCATAATTGTTTTACATCATTAATAAAATAGCAACAATAATTAACAAGAGATTTATGATTCTAGTGAACTTCATTGAAAGTGCACTTAGCTTTAGGTTATAAAGAAAAAAACATTTTATTATGCGTATGAAGAAATGTTGCAAATTTGAAAATATATAATAAATAATAATTTACATTGCTAAATATTTAGATGTAATGTTTTTGAGATTAAGTCAGTGCAACTGTTTTAAATATAATTGAATAGCTAAAAAAACTATTCAATTATAATTAAAAACCAATTGCAATGTGTTAAAAATTTGATTATACATATATAATTACCCACAATACCCTGTATATTTTAGTATAGTTGGTAGATTATCCAACTTGGGATTGGGAGGTTCAAGAATTCATTCTGGAGCTCACAGTTCTGGTACTCAAACTTCTTATAAACTCCTGAGTAATAAAGCTATATGCTTTTTATTACCCACAAATATATTTAAAAATATAATCAGTAGTTATGCCTGGTGTATTAAATTTATTTATTCATATGGTTAAGAATGTGCAATAGAATGGAGTTTGACGTATATTTTTAATTTTCATTTAGTAAATCTAAATAACCATCTTTTTCACATATATATTTTTATTATAAAACATTTAATAAATTGTTTATTAGTACTGATTATGCATATTTAATAATTTTCATCTGCACTAAAATTGATAGTTTGCCCACAGTCCTTCACATCACTTTTACATGAGATGAATCACAAGATATTATGACTAATAACTAAGTTTTTTATTTCATGTAAAAGTGTTGTAAAAAAAAGTGAAAGTAGACTTTTTCACTTTCTGCTGGGTTATTTTATATATATATATATATATATATATATATATATATAAAATATATATATATATATATATATATATTGTAACCCCTCACACCTATCACCAACACTAACAATTACCCGGGGGCGCCAATTCTATGGATCATAGAATAAAATATTTATTTAACTTTACCTAAATCTATTCATGAGGCTCTTAATTAAAGCTTTCACCTAAAACTAACTCAGTTGAGGGATACAGAGGTGTATGAGGTGTACAATGTACATTAGATGTGGGAGAAAATATTATTACTAATAGGAATAAACATCTATCAAGTTCTATGCTAAACAAAAATTAAATTGGTAAAATTCTACCAGCTAAAATTAACTAATAATACTCTATATTTCACCTCCTCCCATCATCCATATGCACTGAACAACCTCTACTATATTATACAATTAAACTAATAACTAAAATAAAATAAAAATAATATTTTAGAAATTGTAATGTATAATTCACTAGATCTAAACTCAAACTAAACTTATCATTACTGAATTTTAATTACTCACTAATCTAATCTGGCTAAATGAATTTATTATCTAATCTAAATTAAAATTGAAGATCTCAGGGAATTAACTTATGGTATACCTTGATCTAACATTTCTATACCTCAAATTATTATTTAACACTATGAAAATAATATTATAAACCAAACAATACCCTAATTAGATACTTGCAGTTAGATAATGAAAGAAATCGGGCACATTTTGATTTCAATTCATCATCTAAACAAAAATTAAATAACAAAACCCTTTTAAAAATGATCAGTAGGTAATTGGCATCTCATATAGTGTTTGAATCAAGGAAATCAATATCATCATATCTAGAGATTTATTATAATTAAATAAAATACAATTATGTTACATTAAATAAAATAAATGTATAAGCATGTGTGGAAGTGTGAAACACGAATGAATGCTAAAGAAGAAACTCCAAATACAAATTTAGATAACAAAATATTTATTAATCAAATAGAAAATAGTTAAATCAACATTTACTTTTCTTTTATTGGTATGAACACAAATTCCAAAGGGATTTAATATCATTGATTACAGATTATACAAGAAGATATAATACAACATGATTCGTTAACTTTTTACATCTACTATATTTCATTCATCAGAACATTTTGATAGATTGGTAAAACATTTTTATTTTAAACATTAAATGAACTAAATAAGTCCATATCATTTGCTATAAAGAAATGGCTTTTTAGCTATCAGTGATTTCTGATAGACTTATACAAAAATAAAAAAAAAAAATATGACCTTACACTTTTAGTAACTGATTACTAAATTATCTTATACTCAGCATTTTGCTGGATAACATTCATTTACCAATGACAACAACATAGATTAATATTCTAATTACACTGAACAAATTAAGATTTTGCATTGTTACTTTAAAAGTATCTTAAATAAAATTAAAATAAGGGGATTTAAACTAGGAATAATATTGGACTATCTTACCAAAGAAAATAAATACTTCTATTAATTAAATGTATTTTTCTTTGTAATTTTGAAGTAAAGTATTCTATTGAATAACTAGGTTCTGCTTTGCCAAAATAAAGTAAATCCTTGTATTCATTAACTATGTCCTATCTTTGCTTGATTATTTATGCAAATTATGATTAAATGATAAAAATCAATGAGATGAAGCTTAAATGATTACTACAAAATGTTTTAAAATGATAAGTAAAGTTATACATTAATAATGAATTTTTTTATATCTCAAAATTAACAATTTGTGCATGAATCTGTATTATGCTGTGTGTCAAAGAAAATAAATAAATAATGTTAATCAATCTAATCGGTTTGCTTATGATATTTCAATATAATCATAATACGGATGAAAGCGAAGATCAATCAATCTTTATTTATTAACTACAATACAGCTGTTTTATAAGACACTATACTTTCCTTTTATTCTTCTTTTTTATCCATAAACTATCAAACACTAGGCTATAGCATAAGCTGGAAAACATCCAATACACACATGGGATAAAAGATTTCTATAATTCAAATCAGGTAAATACAACAATAACTTCCAAGTCTATCTTTAAGACTAAATAACTGGTGGAATAACTCATCACCAAATGAAAATTAGGGAGATAACATCTCTAGCTTCATACACATTTAATTCAATATATCAAATATAAAAGGAGGACTCAATCCACTCCTATCAAAATACTCCAATACATGGATAAGAAAAGGAATATTCAATTCCATACACTACACTACACTGCACTGGGCAAACTACCCATATTAAATATTCAACTAACAAATACACTGACTCAATCCCATAAAATATTATAAACATTGTGAACTTTATAGCATATAGCCACAAAAATACTTTTCATTCAGTCATAACAAAGAAATAATAATTCTCTCTTAAATAACTTTCTAATTCTTCAAAATGATTGATCATCTTTTCCTTCCGAATCCGATTGATTTAAAATCATTTTTACTTGCAATTACATATAATTATAAATAAGTTTAATAATAGACACACACATGTATAAGCATATGATATACAGACCATTTAAAATCACAGTAAGCAAAGAATTACTGTTAAAATATTAATTATTACTGCTAGAATTAATAAAGAATAAATATCTCATATCTGACAATATTTAGGACTTGGTAATGTTCAAAGAACAGTTGGAGAATAAAATACTAATTACTATGGACAAAGCAAGACAAATAATTTTTTTATAATATAATGCATTGATATTGGCACGAATCTGTAGTTAAATTGAACCTAAATAAATAATAAAATTGTATGTTATAGATGAAATAATTATTGAAAATAATGGTATTCTAATTTATAAAAAATATATATATATACGGTAAGATTTAATATAATGAACTCTTTTTTTTAAATACTTATTCACCCCTATTAATCTATAAATGGATTCTTCCATTCATTTTATTATATGCATGGATTATTAACACACACACGACCAAACTTCATATTAAAATAATAATAATAATACAAAATTACCAGCATAATGTATTCTTTCACTATGCTATTTGAGACGTTCTTGAAGAACAAATATAACAATACATATAATAATAATAGATACAATAATAAAACATATTTAACTAATACTACTCTAATATACTATTAAATAATAATAATAAAGTTCCCTTCTTTTTTCTTCTTCTTCCAAATGAAACGAAAAGTTTATCAATAGTTTTTACATGACTTTCCTTGTCATGTCTCCAAATAAATAAGAAAAATAATTATAATGCACAAGACAAATATTAACACAAAACAGCACATTCCTGCAGGAGAAAAGAAACAATATTATTTTTAATTTAGAATAACAGGTTCAATGTTCTAGCAGTTTGCTATGAATTCCTGTTAATGCTGTGTATTAGGAAACATTAATTAGGCAATGCACACTTTAAGACGTATAAGGTAATATTTCCTATTCATTCATGAAATTTTAAAATGCCTTCAATAAGTGGAAACATATAAGTTTATCCATTTTATAATTTATTTCACGTATTATTATTAGGAAACAGGTAAATATCAATTGTTCATTTCTTTTGCACACTTAATTTTTATCTCCTTCAATGAGTAAAAGTGGAAATAAATGTCTACTATTCCAATAAATGTATCAATAAAATTATATAATTCTTGTGTATATTTTTGAATTTTCTTTATATTTAGCATGAAATCTATTTATTAAAGTTCTGAAAATGTTCAATGACAGTTCACATCTTTCCCACATATAAATGACGCATGTTGCAGTTATTCCCTTCATAGTATGATTAAAACTTAAAAAATTAATTGTTATAAAATAAACAAACATTCTTTTATCCTTTCCTGTTAATTTTAAATTTAAATAAAACAATTTTACAGTCCTATCAAGCATTCCCATTTCTTAAATAATAATAATTTATCTTGAATAATAGAATATAACACTTACATGTACTTTAGCATAACGTTGGGACAATTTAAATGATCAGCTGGGAGCAAAATTGACGTATCTTTTAGTGGTTTTTAAGTACACATTTCGCAAACAAATAATATATTTAAATTTTCAACTTGAACTCTGGAAGAGGAAAAATAATTTCACTATTAAACTTTGCCAAATAAAACTTAGTTATAGCTGTCCTTGGTTAGCTATAATTGCCCTCATAAAAGTTTTAATAATTGACTGACCTCTTCAAAAGTAATAATAATTGACTCTGCCCTGTTAAAAGTAATAAGTATTCTTTTTTTATAGATTTTTTTAAAATAATCATTACATCACATTGTTCTCTTCCAATTGTTTACGACAAGGTTACATCACCAGAAAAAGATTGTCAATCGCTCCTCCCCCTTGCAAACTTACTTAATTATGCAAAAACTTGAGACAGTAAAAAAAAAAAATAGAGATGAAAAAAAAATTATTTCGTCTTTTAAATAAATGAAAAAAAAAATATTGAACTAATAATTAAATATTTTTAAAGCAGTAGAATAAAATTGATGACAATTGTTTTAATAAATAAAATATTTTACAGTATTTGTCATTATATAATCCACCTGTCCATAATTCATTGATTTATTTAAAATGTAATTAAGTTAGTTTTTTAATACTATTATTGATATAATTAAATATTTGAATGTGATGTGGGATATTTAATGGTTTAATGAAACATATGAATGAAAAATGAAGTTGGATAATGCATGAATATTCAGTAGTAATATGCTATAGGTATTACACTGATATGACTGAAATGACAATGTGAATGATGATGAGTGAAACATATTTTACTGTTTATTCTATAAATTTAAAATGTATAAAACAAATGGACTAGAAAATCATTCTAACAAAACTGAATACTGCTTTATGAGCAAATAAAACAAGTAAGCAACAACTTAAACTGTACTGATTATGCATATAACAAGCTACTCCCCTATTCTATCACTGATTATACCCCAAAACAAGATACTAAACATTTAAGAAATCTTTTTAATTACACCTACACTTACTTTTGATTACAGTTTTAAGTCAAAATAAAAAAATTTTAAAAAAATTTCACGTTATTTCATTTTTTTTTTAAAGAGGATTATATCAGATATTACTGATATACTACCACACTACTACAATGACTATTTCTGGTGCCAAACCAGAAGGTCACAATATATATATATATATATATACTATCTATGCTATCTATCTATCTATCTATATATATATATATATATATATATATATATATAAATATATATATATATATAGATATATAGATAGATAGATAGATAGATAGATAGATAGATAGATAGATAGATAGATAGATAGATAGATAGATAGATAGATAGATAGATAGATAGATAGATAGATAGATAGATAGATAGATAGATAGATAGATAGGTAGATAGATAGATAGGTAGATAGATAGATAGATAGATAGATAGATAGATAGATAGATAGATAGATAGATAGATAGATAGATAGATAGATAGATAGATAGATAGATAGATAGATAGATAGATAGATAGATAGATAGATAGATAGATAGATAGATAGATAGATAGATAGATAGATAGATAGATAGATAGATAGATAGATAGATAGATAGATAGATAGATAGATAGATAGATAGATAGATAGATAGATAGATAGATAGATAGATAGATAGATAGATAGATAGATAGATAGATAGATAGATAGATAGATAGATAGATAGATAGATAGATAGATAGATAGATAGATAGATAGATATTAAAAGCATAAAGCTAAACTAGTCAATAAATAATCAAAATTACCCCAAATTTACAACTTAACCAGCTAGCCAAGAAAATAAATTCTAAAACACTGCCAATGGTTTTACAACCACAAGCAGATTTCTCAAGTGTAAAGAACTATAAAATAACAACATATTTATACTAAACATTACCCACAATTCCACTTACCTCCCATATACCCTTAATATTAAAAGAAGTTTTAAATAATATAGGAAATTTTTGATAGACTATTTCTGGAGTAGTGTATATTACCCCTTGTTTTGTAAGTAAGTATATATAGGTCAGAATAGTTTGGGCTTAAATAAAAAAATAAAGGTACATAAAAGTAGGGTTAGAAATATCTTAGTTCTGGATTATATATCCATGAAAAAGATATAGGCCACAGCATTAATTTTGATGAAGCTAAGGTTGTCTTCTTTGAGAGACATGAAATAAAAAAGAAAAAAGGAGTCTATAGAGAGTACATCTAGTTAATTTCACTAAATTTCAGGCTCTAAAAAATTTTAGTATTACTTGAGGTTTTCTGGAAATTTTCCAAGTGGAAACCTTTTCTTATAAAAGTTTAATCCCTTACTCTGCTGATCAGCTAAGGTTGAATAAGTTACTCAGTGTTAAAGAGACTTACAACAGTTTTAAAAAATCATCAGTGGAACAATTTGAGGAAGAAGCCATCTTTGGAGTTCAAGATAACTCAGGATCTAGTTCCCTGCAAACAATTTCCCCATCCAGAGGAGCCACAGTCAAAAAGATGACATTTTCAAAATCTCATTTCAAAGGATCCCTAGTCCAAATTTCAAGCCAATAATGAACAGGATGAAGCCTCTAGAGAGATCATTGAAAATCTGGATTTCTCAAGCTTGGGAAATAGTAAAAATAAATTTAATTTTAATTTCCTCATAATTATGCTGTATCAAATAATCCTAACAGTAAATTTGATAAAAATGGAAAAACTAACATAGTGGCTTCCAATTTAAATGCTTCCCTTCTAAAAATTAACCTAAGACACCAATTAATAACAAACCTTCTTATGCTAATGTTATACAGGTAGGCCTGAATGACTCTAATGTTACAACAAGAGAAACTTCAAAAAATCTCAAAGACATTTTCAATTTAATTGATGAAGAAGTGGAAGAGAACCTTGCTGTTAGTTCCAGCAACCACAATCTTTTTAATTTAAATTTGGAGCAAAAGAACCTTGATTTGATAACAAATAAATTTAAAAACACTACTCCACCTCAACTACATAAATCCTTCCATAACTTTTATAGTAAAAATACTTTAATCTTGGCTATTACCAACCTTTCATGTGATCTATATAAATTCCTCATTAATGAACTTTTATAATGAGTTAATAAAAGAATTAGGTCGGTACACAAAATTTTGCAACATCATAATAATTGTTATGTAATAATAGAATTTAACAACATCACTAAGAAAATTATCTTCCAGAAATTTATCAAATACCTTGATGGCAAAATTATTTGTCACATTTAACATGAATCATCCCGTAATCTTATCAAGCATAATCAAAAATTGTTGCCTTAGATTTAAAGAAAATGATTTGCAGCAATTACTTAGGCCTTATGGTAAAGTCTCAAAATCTAGATACCTAATTATTAAGGGGCAAATCTTCCAGGATATACTAACACTGCCTTATTTTAATTCACTTTGAATAAAGAATCAAACCTCACTGACATCCCTACTCTCTATCATGTGGAGACATCCTCTCTTATCATCACTTTCTGTGTTGTTTCTCCACAAGCTTTCTTCTACTGGCAGAGGAGCCACTTGTGGAGGGATTTCCCAGCCAAGATCTGTCATAATTATAAAAGAATCAAAACCAGAATCCATCACTGTAACTCAGATTTGATGATACTAGCCATGGGTGCATACATTACTAATTCTGACTTCGGGGTGTCTGATGCTATGAAGAATACTACCTACCCTCAATTGACTCCCATCAATGATGATATGCCTAACCTTTTGCTATCTCCTGCTCACTCAATGAGTATATTAAATGAGTTCTTTGGCTCAGTGTCTTCTGCTGTGGAAGAAACTCTTCAGATGCCTCAATCTATGAAAAGGAAGGTGGGGAAACAGAACAAAAGTCATAAATCAATGGTGGGCAAAAAGTTCCCCAACAAACAAAATAACCACTGTATTAGTTCTTCAGACACTGAACCTTCTGTCCCTCACCTACTGGGATAAAAACATAGGCTGATTCTAAGACAGATGAACAGGGATCCAATCATAATGTGTCCAATAAAGATTCTGATAAGCCAATTCTATCCCCTCATTCTACTAATGATAATAATTTACAGCTACTAATGGACTCTAAGGTAACAAATGCTAAACTGACATCCATGGATGATTTGCCATCTGAGGCCTCAAGAGGGAAGGCCTCTGACTGTCTAATAGACTCTAAAGCAGCAAGTGCTAGAATGTCTCCCATTGATGGCTTGTGATCCAGAGCATCAAAGGAGAAAGCCAGTATCCAACTTCCTAGCAGGATAAGTAATTGCTGAGTTTGTGAAGGCAAATCCATTAAAGACTTGTTCCTTTATCCTGAAAATTTTCACCAACTGTTTAATGAAAACAAGTTGTAATATTTCTGTTGAATTAATGGCACATGAAGTTGAGATTATTGGGAAAGAATATCTGGGGTCTTAATTCCCTAAATCTCCTATTCTGGAAACAATGACAAACTAGCTGGTGTGCATTCCTTTGGGATTGATTAGTTTTCACCTCTCTCCTCAGGCTATCCCTCAGACCCAGGCATGATCACCTTAGAATTCATGCTGAAGAGTCTGATTTACCTATTTAATTTGTAAGTTTATTTTTTCCATGAACAGAACTTTGTTGTTATCTTTATATATTTTGAATTATGCGAGCTTAGTCACCAATCTCCAAGATATCAAATTCTGAGCCCTTTCCTTAGTCCTTACCATTGAACTTTTCTTTTTCTTAAATAACATATAATGTATCCCATCAATAATTTGATCATATAAGTTGTATCCAAATTTCAGAATAAATTTTTTTGTTTTTATAATAAAAAAAGAATTAAAGAATCTTTATTATTAAAAATTTATGATTTTGAAGCAATTAACTTATTTAAAAATTATTTTAATATTGAGGGGGATGAGAGGTAAATGGAATTGTTGTTAATGTTTAGTAATAAATATGTTGCTATTTTGTAGTTCTTTACACTTGAGAAGTCTGCTTGTAGCAGTGAACCCATTGGTAATGTTTTAGAGTTTATTTTCTTAGCTAATCTGTTTGAGTTGTGAATTTGGGGTAATTTTGATTATATATATATATATATATATGTTTGTACCAATACTTATGTTTAAACATAAGTATGGGGTAATTTTGATTATATATATATATATATATATATGTTTGTACCAATACTTATGTTTAAACATAGTATTTTTTCTCTCCAAAATAAATAAGCATTTTTTATTAGAAGGTATAATTTCTAATGAAGATTACTAAATACATTTATATAAGAGTAATAAAGCAAACTAGATATTGTGTATAACATTAGCAAATAAACATAATATAAGAGAATATTATTAAAAAATTAGCAAACTGTTAAATTTGTATATTTAAAAGCTACCAAAAATATGTGTGCAGTTACTTTATTATCTAAAATGAAGATTGAAATGGTAAAGATTGGTAACTAGAAAAAAAGAAATATAAAATGAAATATATAAAATAGAAGAACAATTTCATAATTGAAAAACATAATGTGTTATAAAAGCTTTTATTTTATTTTGTTGTTGTTATATTTTGTGAATTTAAAAAAGTGTAATTAAATATAATTAATTTATTGTAACTAGCTTAGGATTATCTTGTTTTTGGAATGAAAATTTTTAATCTATAGCATAAAATTAAGTTATAAATAGCAATAAGAAAATAATCTTAGTTTTCTAAAAAAGAGAAAAAATATAACGAATTTTATTTTGGTTGAATTAAAAATTGAGAAGATATAAATTAAGTTCTTTTTTATGTGATATCAGATGTGAAAAGGAAATGGATACTGAACAAAATCTATATGAATCATTATTAAAGCCCAACTAATGGCAAGTTACTTTTTAAAGCACTAGTGAAGGGCTATTTACTGTGGAAAAAAAGAATTCAATGTTTCCAATGAAGAAGTAGTTATTCACTGTAGCATGGTAATCTAATGATGAAGACAATGTAATTATGATAGTCCACTCTTTCCAGGGCATGTGAATCTATTATTTAATCCATCTAGAACATCAATTTGTAAAGTATACCTGAATTAAGACTGTTTAAAAGAATCTGCTACATAAAGAGAAATCTAGTCCTGAAAATAAATGATTTTCTATTCAATTTATTTATATTAACCCGGTCTGGAGACAAATGCTCATCTTGTAATATTATATTTAGAATTAAATTATATATTGAAAAGAAAATGATATTTAATAAACAAAAGATAAATTTTAAAAATAAGAGCAGAATTCAATTAAATTCAAGGTGTATGTATTCTATGGAAAAAGTTTAAGTCACCTCAGTGAAAGAAAAGAAGAACCAATCATGGAAATCATCGACTTGACTACAACTTATCTCTCTATAAACAGATTTCATGGATGCATATAAAACTGTCACATATATAATTGAAGTGATAATTGAGTTCAAAAGATTATAATTACATTAGAGCTTTTTTATTTCTTTTATAATGTTGGTAAAATATATTTTAATTAAGGTTAGTTATATTTAAAGCATTTCTTTCATATAACTGATAACATTTTTATATTATTAATTTGTATGTACATTCTTAATATGCTTATGAACATTTTGAAACATGCAAGTATATCGTAAGTATATATATATTGTAATAGTAACCAGACTAAAACAATTGATAGTATTTATATCATTTTTTATTGGTGTAATGTGTAATGATATTATTGTATTATTTCATGTTTAAATCCTCACCAATAATATGTGACAAATATAGAAACATTTATTTGTAAATCCTATGAATAAAAGAGATTTAATTTAGAAGAATAATGATGGCTTTTACCATCAAAATTACTTTATCATATTTTATTTGTTTTGTGTTTTTATTAATTAAAACACTAGGTGATAAAGCTTCTTAAATGAGAATGTTTACTTAAAATTATTAACAATAATAATATTATTATTATTTATCAAATGTTTCTATCACTATAATATCCAGACATTTCATTCATCAGTTCTCAGAACTGGGGGGGAATCTTTCTTTTTCAGAATCATATGTGCGACCTATATTTTCTTATTAGTATATTTTCTATAACAGTACTTGTTTTCAGTATGTATATAAAATGACAAACAAAGAGATAATAAATAATAAAATAATTTATTAGTGCAATAAAAAGTAAATAAAATATAGTCTTACTTTGTAGATTTATTCTTGCATAAACTTATCAAGCCAGACATCATAATTAAAAATTCATATCTTTTATTTTTTCTAACTTTTTATTCAAACCCCTCATGTATATATATATTATTTATTTTAAACAGTCTTTATAGCGATACATTCATTCATTTTCATATATGTGAATTAAAATATAATTTATTCCTTTAATATTTTCAAATTTAAATATTTTTATTCTTTAATAGTCTGATAGTATTTCTTTTTTAAATATTTAAAAAATATATATATTAAATTTTCTTTCCTTCAAAATATTTTACTGTTTTAGTCCTCACCTTCTTTTAAATATCTTTTCTTCTCTTAATAATTTTAATATTATTACTAATCAAACAAGTGTTGAACTAGTTATGCTTGATGTTAGTGTATTATCCTTTCTATTATATAACATTTTTCGCAACTTATCTGCATAGTTCAGGGTTTTTTTTTCCTAGCAGCTTATGGTAGTTGATATGAAGAACTGGGCAATAGTCTTAGGATAGGAACCATGTGCTATTCCCTTCTTTCTAGCCTTCCATATATGAAAAGTGTCCTAATGTAATAAATATTTTCATAAATTCTTTATAAATTAGTAAATCCAAATAATTGCAAATCATCACACTCTTTTCTGATTTAATCTTTTTAACTAATTTCTTCTTTTTCTTCTTCTTCTTCAGCAACAACAAAGGGGAAAAGCAAAAAAAAAATCTATCTCATTTGTATATTACCAGTTTCATTTGCATATAATTCCTTTTTACTTTATTTAGAATTTTTGGTGTTGTCACCTAAATGAATTTTGATATTTCTAAGGTAATCTATTATTCTAATAAAGGGAATACTAATTATATGAATATATCCATGCATATTTACAAAATAAATAAACTTTATTTACATAATAATTTTATATGGGTGAATATTTCACTTCTTTCTTCTTCATCATTTATATATATGTGAATAAATGAACACACACTCATTATTCTCAAAATATTATCATGTAGCCTTTGCATCATTATGACTATGACAAGGATTACATGTGCTCTCCTTTTAAAATGAAACAATGAGACAGTTGAACTTTCTATTTCTCTTTTAAATATGATGACTTCCTTAATTTAAGTCAATTTGTATTCCTATATATTTTCTCTAATATAAATAAATTATATTTACTAATGTCTCTCTTGCTTTCCTTTTGGCTGGTAAACTTTTTATTAGTGTCTTAATAATTTTAATATTCATCTTTCTGTTACAAAATCATTATACATTATCATTTTTATCAGATTTGGTCCATTTAACAAGATCTAGGATCACCAGGGAATGGGCCATCCTTTGTATTTCTTTAGTTGTTTTGGCATCTTCCAGAATATGCCCAATGTGGAGACAGAGACCTCTTACATTAACTCTGTGTTTGTAGATCTTCTTGGTCATTATTAACTGCCTTCTTTAAATTTGGATTCCATTCTCTTCACTATCTAGGTCTACAATTTTCTGTTTGTGGTAGCTTTACATATTTGGTGGGTATCTCACTTGTGCATAGAACAGATGATGAAGAGTGTTTACTTATTAGAAACCTCTCTTTGTGGACTCAATTTACTCTTAGAGTGCTATATTTCTTTAGTTCTATTACTATTATCAAAGTTTCTTCTTTTTCTTTTCTATCATCTATAGCAGGAGTGGCCAAGATGTTTACCACAAGGTCTCTGGAAGTCAACCATGAAACTGTTTGTGAACATTGACAAATTATAGTGATAAATCCAGAGCTTATTTGAATATAAAAAATAAAAAAAGTAAAAATTCAAAATTATTTTCATTTAAAAATAATTAAATTTAAAATAACACCTGTTGTTATTATTGATCTCAAAAATAAACCCAGGTTGGACAAAGCTGAAAAGAATTAAATTATTTTTGTATAATATGAGCTAAAATTCTTAGAAATATTTAATTGCCATTTCCTAAAAAGAAATGAAAATAACTTGTCCTGGAAAAAGAAGGATTTTAATGAACTTAAAACAAAGAAGTTGTGAACTTTTTAAAACACTTCATATAGTAATTTAATAATTGTAATTTAACTTTTACCACATTCAAAATACCTATTGGTTGAGTGAATTAAAGTTTTAAATTTTTGATTGGTTAATTACAGAATCTGCAGTAAAAATATATCTAATCTTTTAAAATTATACTCATTTTGGTTTAGTTTCTAAAAAGTGAATTAATAATTTGGTAGATTATTAAAGTAAATAAAAGTTTTTTTCAAAATTAAATTTCTATTTATAATTGATAAAAATAATCTATGGCAGACAACATTAAATGTACTTTTTATAACCTATTACAAAATGCAGTCTATGTCATTGATTTCTTTCTCAATTTACTTTCATCTAGTAGTAAATAATTTTTACTTAAATCTGAATTATTCTTCTAAAATAATTATTATTTTTCTACATTTTATGAAAATAATAATAAATATGTAAAAAAAAAAACATACTCTGAAACATACATTTTCATTTGGAAAATCAAAACAAAGAAATTAGAACTGTCAAAATTGTTGACAAGCACTCCCTTTTGTAGAGAATGTAAAACAACCAATCTATGCATTTGAAGGCAGGCCTTATCTCATTGTTACAACTTTAAATTTAAATATTATTGATTTTTAATTGCAAAATAATTATAAAGAGGGCAGAAGCATCACATAGTACATTTTTTAATATAAAATGACTGTAAAATCAGCAAAATAACATAAAAATTAGCAGATTAAGAATGAGTTAAAGCCACATAAGAGTATCTTCATGGAGAACAGTCCATTAATAAATATTTTTTAAAGTTACATAGACAAATTTTAATACTAATACTAGAAAAAACTAAGGTAATTTAATAGTAGTCATATAAAATGTCTTCAACAGTTTGTACCTTATTGAAAAAAATTCATCAGTTCATATCTTTTAAAAACATCCAATATTATTGAGTGTCTAAAAAGCACTTATAAAAAAAAACACCAATTTGTAAGTATATTCTAAAAAAATGGGACTTTGAATTGTTATTTTTTTCCATTTCAGTTTTTGTTCCAGAAAAAATAACATCTTTTTTCTGGTTTCCCATTCGAAACCCTGAAAAAAATTTAGACACCCCTAGATACATTTTTACCAAAAAATTCACTCTCAATGTCTAAATTTTTGTCCACCCCTGATCTATAGGCTTGGTATCTTTGTTTGTACCTGATGTTAATACTGCTGATAGATGTATTACACCTTTTAGCTGATTGCTGGCCTATCATGGGAGTGTATTTTCTTCATTTCTGATTGTGATAGCTCTTATTCAATGCATTTAAAAAGTCAACAATCTCTTCAATAGTCCTACCTGTTCTTATGACCATCTGTTCTAATCAAAATGATAAATTATTTCTTATGATTCTAATTATCTGAATTTCAGTGATTACACATACAGATAATATTTGTAATGTCTTCTAAAAAAACTGGGTATATGTTTCACATCCTTTAATATAAAATTTCTCCTGCATGATCTAATATTTGAGACCTTTCTGTCTTTCTACTGATCAAAAACTACTCAGAAATTTGTTTCCTATACTCCAGATAAGTGGTTGGTTTAATTATTAATGAATTCCACAAATCTTTAGCAGGTTCATTTAAATGATTATGTGTGCTTGTCACTTGTTCTCTTTTTACCAATTGATTTAAATCAAAATTGCTTTTTAGCCTATCCAGATGTTCCATTGGCATTTCTCCTGCATCACCTCTAAAAATTTGGATTAATATAATTATCATTTTTACAATGTTGTTATTGCCCTTTAACTATTGTATTTTTTTGCTTCTCTGACTGCCAGAATTTGTTCTTCCTTTCTAATATTTATTCTAAGATTAGTCTATCCAATATATGAATGTAAACATACCATAATACTCCAAAGAAATTTTATCTTTAGGAAGTCAGAGAAAAATTCAATTCATCAGCTACTTATTCTCATATAAAATTGACTAATCATGATATCAATTTTAATAAAACAAATATTCTATCAAAAATATGATCAGAGATTGCTAAGAGAAGCTATAGAGATTTTTAAAAGATCCAATAGCATAAATGAAAGGTGTGAATTAAAGAAAATCAACAACATTTGGAAGAAGCTATTGAAAGACAAAATAATTTCTAAAACTTCTCAACCAATAGAATTTAAATATGAGAAGAAAGAAAAGCATAAAAATAATGATTTTAAATCTCACATGCATTTCTATGATGTGAGAAAGAGAACGCTCTAAGAAAGGTATGTGTTATTGGACTGAAATATCAGCTATTTAGCTACTTTACTACATGGAATATTTCATAAATAATAATAATATGAAGTCATCATTTATCCATGAAAATATTAGAATTAATATATATATATATATATATATATTATATATATTTTATGCTATATATATATATATATATATATATATATATATATATATATATACTCAATAGCATTTCAGCTTGTGGTAATATTTTGGCATTGAACTACTATTCTTTTAACATAAATTACTCTAATAAACTAAAGATCAGCTTTTTCAAGCTAATGTACATGCACTTTATGAATCTTAATAATAAATGAATACTTTCATTTTCAATACAAGATAAAGTCTTTGTGAAAAAATAGAATGAATCCACCTATTCTTTCAATCCAAATGCTTAAGTATGGGCAAATCTTAAGCACTGGAAATGAAACTGTGAAGATAAATAAAGCACATGTACATTAGCTTGAAAAGCTGATCTTTAGTTTATTACAATTCATAAACATCATGCTATATAAATAAATATCTCATTTACATAAATTACTCTAGTAAATTAACCTATTTTTTGCTAGTTATGCCTAAAAATATGATGATTTCACGTCAGCTTCAAGTCGCTCTAATTCCGGCATTTTTAATGCTACCATTAAAATTTTGTATTATTTTTAAAGGTTAATGTGATGTGATGTGATGTGATGTATTATGGCTTCTCCTTAAACGAAGTCAAGAATATCTCAGCAATTAAGCCCAGATAAACCTGTTAGCCACTTTCTTTTACATTCCCCACTCTAAATTTACCCATAATCTGCTCTATCCCATTTCCACAACATAATTTTTGTCAACTCTATAACCTTTATATCTAAATCCCCCTTATCTTTTCCCAAACCTAGCATAAAAACCAATAATTCACTTTCTGTATAATCACTCTTTTCATATTTATTTTTCCACAACTTCATTATATGTACCCTTTCTGTTTTCAAACATTTACATTCAATTAACAAATGCCTAATATTTTCAATTCCTTCCTTACATAATTTACAAAATAAATCACCCATATTTTTCCATTTACATGTATATTCTTTTGTAGCTAAAGATCCCGTTCGAGCCTTAAACAATAAACTACTTTCCTTACTATTATCATATATTAACTCACACCTAATATTCTGTTTATTTCTATATATATTTAAACTCTTTTTACTCTCCATACTATTTCTCCATCTCTCTAACTCCCTAGTCTTTATTAATAAATCTATTCTTTTATCCCATTCCTTACTACTATAACACTCAATAATCCTCTTAACACAATCATCCCATCTTTTGTACAAATATACTGATATAAATTCTTTATCCAAATCTTTTGCATAGCGCATGACCTTTCTCACCCATCTTGTTACCTGCCCTTTACTCATAACCCAATTAAATACTATTTTAGCTATTCTTTTATTATCCATAAACTGCAATCTACCAAACATTTTCATTTTACTTTTTGCATCTCTCATATGAAAACTTGACCATCCCATTTCTCCTTGAATTGCCTCCCTTGCTGTCCATACTTCTGCATCCAATGCATGTCTTCCTACTTCCCTTTGAGTTTTTTCTAAATAATCTAATATCTTTTTACTAACATATAATGCATCATTACCATATGTTAACCCTGCTACTGCAACTCCTTTCCATATAATTCTAGCTACATCATATTTATTATATGAAAATACTGTTAATTTCTTTATCAATCCCTTTCTTTTCTTTGCTTCATTTATCAATTTTTTCTCCCATTCATCCAAATAATTTTTCTGATTACTTAAAATAATTCCCAAATAACTATATCTATTCACCACACTTAACTTAATATCTCCCAATAAAAATTCTACATCTTCTCTTTCCTCAGTATTAACCATCATTATATTTGATTTTTCTTCACTAAATTTAATCCCCATCTCTTTACCCACCCTTGCACATGTCCTCAACATAACTTCCATATCTTCTCTTTTTTCTGCACACAAAAATATATCATCTGCAAAAAAAAGACCTGACAAAATATATACTCCCTTACTACCTATTAACGGTATCTCTATCCCTCTTCCTAATCTTTCTATTGCTCTTTCCATTTCACTCAAATACAACACAAACAAAATAGGTGACATAGGGCATCCTTGCCTTAGTCCCACACCATTTTTAACTTTAATTGATTCTATATTCTCTAATTGATATATATAATAATTATTTTCATATAATTTCTTAATAATATCTATTAAAGCTTCATCCATTCCCAAATTTGCTAAACTTATCCATAATCTATTTCTATTTACTCTATCATATGCCTTCTCTATATCTATAAAACTCATATATAACTGTTTATCTGCATTCCTACTCATATCCATAAGTTGTGTAACTACAAATAAACTATCTCCTATATGCCTATCTAATCTAAAACCTCCTTGCATTTCACCCACTACATTATTCCCTTCCATCCATTTTACAACTTTACTAGCCACCATATACGAGAAAACTTTATATAAAACTGATGTTACCGCTATCGGTCTATAATTATTCAACTTTCTATGATCCTTACCCTTTCCTTTAAATAATAACCTTACTCTTGTATTACTCCAACTACTTGGGAAAACTCTATTCTGTGCCATTTTATTAAAACAGGATAATAACTTTACTTTTGCCCTATATCCTAAATTCATTACCATCTCTGCTGCCCATCCATCTAAACCTCTTGCCTTCCCACTTTTCAATTTCTTCTCTACCTCATTTAGTTCATTTTCTGAAAAACTAATATTCCCATTACTATATTCTTTCATATTTTCTAATATTCTATCATTCACATCTAACATCTTTTCTATATTCATTACATAACTATTTAAGATTCTCTCTAAATCTTCTCTAGAACTACACTCAGTTCCCTCATCATCTAGTAATACTAACTCTCTCTCCCCTACATTTCTCCTTTTAATATAATTCCAAAATTTTTTACTTCCATCTCTTCCACTTTTATTAATATCCTCCAACAATTTACTATTCAATTTCATTCTCTCTCTATAAATATCTATTTTAGCCAACTTCTTCTTTTCTAAGTACTTTTCCCATTTAGCATTAATATCTTTTTCACTTTCCTTATTCTTAATAGCACACTTATATTCTCTACATGCTTCTTTCCTTTCTTTTACACTTTTACTAATTTTAATTTTTTTATTACTTTTATTCTTTTCAATATTCTCACCTAAAACCCTATTTGCAACTTTTTCTACTTCCTTACACCAATCCTTATACTCATCCCCAACCCACTCTTCCATTATTTCTTCAACTTGTATTTTATACTCTTCCAACTTATTCTTATCATTTACTCTCCATCCACATCTTTCACTATTATTTCTACTTTTATTTCTATTCTCCATCACATTACTAACCATTTCAATTACAATGAAATTATGATCACTAGTGCATACTTTTTCTTCATTATCAAATACCTTAATTTTCCGTATTTTATTTATTCCCTCTTTCTCTACCAATACATAATCTATTGTGTGAAATATATTATTTCTGGACCATGTGTATTGTCCCTCATAAATATTTAATAAATTTCCAATACTCAAATTCACTTTCTGACAAAAATTCTTCAAAAGCTGTCCATTTTTATTATCTACATCATCAATTTCTTCAATATGTCCATTCATATCCCCTATAACCATTATTCTCTTCCCCTTTTCTTTAAAACTTTGTATATCCTTAACTAAACATTCGTATATGTTACTATTCCACTCCAATATAATTTGACTATCTCCAGTAGCTATATAAACTATAGCCACCATCCATTCTTGTCTACCCAACCTTATTTCAAACCACAAGTGTTCTTGACATTTAACAATATTTAAATATTTTTTTGATATAACACCTATACCACCACCCCTTTTTTCTTTTTCTTTTCTATTTATACCCTGCCATACCAACTGTTCCAAAATAGGTTCTTCTTCTTCTCTTAAATGTGTTTCCACTACTGCTAATACCTCAAGCTCTTCATTTTCAATTGTTTTATTTAATTCCATCCACTTTTCTGGTTTCCTACCACCTTGCATATTCAAAAACCCAATTTTAACAATTTCTTCTTTCCTAACTACTCTTTTATAAATTCTTTTAATTCTTTCTTCTCCATTACATTTATAAATTACTTTCTTACCATTAATTTTACAAACCCATTCCTTCTCCATATCTATATTTATATCAAAATCAAATTCCTTTTGCTTACTTCTTATATTCCATCCATTCTTTTTAATAATATTACAATTTAAAAACCCACCCCCCCTTTATAAGTTTCCCGAAAAAAATTCTTTATAAATCAAACTCCCTAAAACTTCACTTCCTTGTTTTCCTAAATGCAACCCATCTTTACTATATAACTCTCTCTTTCCAATAAAACAATCCCACACATCCACAAACATAACATTATTTCTCTCACACAATTTTTTCAATCTCTCATTTATAGAACATGCCCTATCTAACAAATAACTCTTGTCAAACCTTGGTAATAATCCAACTATTCCTACTCTTCCTTTAATCATAATCAAATTCCTAATCAAATCTACATACTCATCCATTATTCTCTCTGATGATTCTAATAAATTATTAGTCCCCACCATAACATATACATCTCTACTACCTTGTTTTTTAACTTTATCTGCTACATCCCTAATTCTAGCTCCAGGCAAACATACTCTTACATACCTACTTCTATTTTCCCTTGCAATTATATCCCCACATTCTCTAATTAGTGAATCTCCTATCAATACTGTTTCATAATCTACTTTTTCTGCTCTATCTATAACATTTTCTAATACCTTCTGGTCCTCCTTATCTATTTCTTCCTTATCATTCCTACTCAATAATTCCTTTATCTCCTCACATTTTATCTCTAATGATTTTAATTTTACTTCTACATCCTTCAATTCTTCCTCTATCTTATTTATTCTTTGACTAATCATCTCCATTACACTATTACTTTCTCCACCCACTATTCTTCGACTATCTACACTTTGAAAACACTTTCTCACCTCTTTTATCATATTAATACACTGACTGCATAACCATAAACCATTTACATCCTTCCTAGTCTTATTTAAACATTTCAAGTGATATACCCCATCACATATAGTACATTCTACAACAGCACGCTTAATTTCCTTTTCCCGATTATATAAACATTTTGAAATACAAATATAATCCATTTTTTTTATTTTACGTTTTTCGAACGTTATATTTTTCTTAAAAGTAAATCTTTTAATAACAAATTTACAAAAAAACTAATCAACAAAATAACTTTTTAAAAAAAAAAAAAATAATAATAATTCTATATATAAAATAACAATATATAAATAATAAAACAAAACAAAAAATAAATAATAACTTTTTAAAAAAATTTCTATATATATAAATAACAAACTGAAAAAACTTTAAAACAAATAAAAAACACAATTTTCAATCTTTCAAATACTCTTAACCACTAATTATACTTTCACACACAATAATAATTAATAAATATTAATGCTCTCAGACTAAACAAATTAAAAGAAAATTTTTTGTTTGCTTATCTGATAGCTAGAAGAAAATATGGAACAAGTTTTAAAAAAAGTTTCGTAAGATGCTGCCCTCTATTGAATTATTTTACAAGTAAAAAATCAATAAAACTGTTGTTGAAGGTCTAAGAAAGGAAGAAGGCTGTCCTTTCTTGAATCTGATTGGCTGTTAAATTTCGACAATAAAGAAAATGGTTGTCAATAACTAAAGATTTACAATTTCTTTTCTTTCATTTTGAAAATAATAAACAAATGTTTTAGACCATTTTAAAAGTATTTTTTGACAAATTATAAATTATTTTGATAAAATATGCTAAAAATAAAATTATTTTAGAAAAATAGTTAAGACTTTAGCAAAAATTATTTACTTTTCCGCAACATAAAATTGGGAAAGAAATCACTGATGTCAGCAAAATTTTTTGGTTGGTGAGTAATATTCATTTTAGATTTGCCACTATCAAATATTTTTATAATTATAAATAAAAATTTATTTTTGAAAAAAAATTCATTCACTTTCATAACCTGACAAATTATTAATATACTATTTACAAATGAAACTAAAGTTAATATAATATTAAAAGATGAATATATTTTGATGCTTGAGTTTGTGAATTGACACTTGAGTTTGTGAATTGACCAATTAAAAGTTTAGAGTTTTACCTCACTCGGCCAATAAAATAATCAGCAAAAAAGAGGTTAATATCTAGAGCTGTTTCCTGATCTCCTAATCTTTAATGAATGCTTTACAATATATATATATAATTCATCATGAACATTAATCATAGTAGCATAAACTATAAAACTTAATATAGGTATAATATATACTTTTTTGAATGATCTGTACTTAAAATGGTATAAGTTATGGGTAAAACCATACTCATATATTAAAAGCATAATTATATATTAAGTTTTAAAAGTTTGTATTAGTGTTTTAAATATTAATGTTGAGTATCAAAGTATAATTGAATCTTCTAAAGAATAATTTTAATAATTTAAACTAAAGTTTCAGCTGTGATGTATTGACCATGCTAACTGAAACCATATGAACAAATAATAACAATAGTATTTATTTGATCTGTGTTAAATTAAAAGGAAACTATAGTTTAGCTGTTATATGGGTAGTAAATCAATCAAATGTCTGATTTATTATTTTTATAATAGCTAGACTATTAAGCTAAAAATGGTCCACTTTTTATTCAATGGAAGTGAGACAGATAATATCATTGTTACTACATCTTTCAGTTAGTATGGTCAAATATTAATTTGTGGTTGCCTAGTTACACCATTGTTGAAACCATGATCTAGATTATTAAGCAGAAATTTTCCATTACATTTCAATGTTAATATCTATCATCCATGAAAAAATCTTTAAATTAACATATATATAATAGAATATTAACAACAGCATTTACTTAATATTTAATAATTTTTAAAAATCAATGTTGCCTTCTAATGTCATTTAAATAAGTTAATAAATTAATTTGCAATATTTTATTGTTTCAATTGCCTTTACTAGATGAAAATAAAACCATTTTTATTTGCTAGAAGGAATTGTTTTTTAATTGATTAATTTATTTAAAAGATGAAATTAAAAGCTGATATCAGTTTTTAAAACTTATTATGTATAAATATAGTATATTATAATAAAATAATTAGAATATCTAACTGCTATGCCTACAACCTGGGATCAAATCTGTATAAGACTTGGAATTTTTTTACTTAGCATACAATTTGTACGCAAAGCTAAGTACATTTTTAGTGGGCTGGTCCATAATCAACGCAACTAGTCACAATTATTATTTAAATATCTACATATTCTTAATTAGAGAAACAAGCAATAAATATCTTTAAACAAACACAATTAACTAAACTGACGGGTTGTGCTTTTTTCACTTTTTTTTTATATGGAAGAATGCTAGCGAGATCTTCGTCCGGTA
This sequence comes from Epiperipatus broadwayi, assembly GCA_028023455.1. Taxonomy (NCBI): domain Eukaryota; kingdom Metazoa; phylum Onychophora; class Udeonychophora; order Euonychophora; family Peripatidae; genus Epiperipatus; species Epiperipatus broadwayi. Next base: position 5,644,310 of record JAQFVV010006263.1, on the reverse strand, counting down.
ATGGAAAGAGTTATATGTGATTTGGAAATATATATATATATACACAAGCAGTCTAATGATTGTTCATTTATTTTTTGTTCAACAAAATTAAAATCAATTAAATTTAAAAGTTCCATTTTCTTGTATATTATTTTCAAATCATTGTTTACATTACAATAAAAATTAATTTAAATTCACTTAAAGAAATAATTCTAACAAGTATCAATCATATTTATGCACTGAATTATCAGTCGTAAGCCTCTTTCAGTATTTCTAATTTCGAAATGTCAATTTTGCCTTTAAAATAATGCACGAATGGCGAAAGCTTTAGATAAAGAAATTCTTCTCGCGTATCACAGATTTTAAAAATGGAAGAGGAAAATAGATTGGGGATTAGAGTGACAGAAAAGTGAAAAGGCTCACTCAGAGAAGACTTTTGTGATTACAAAAGTTCAAGATATGCAGGAATTAAATATAATTCAAGAAAAACTCTTTTATTCTTTTAAATAACAGAAAAACTTGTTTACAATTAAAACAATCGAGTGTGAGAAGTATAACGCCGTAAAAGATCTAAAGGATTTTAATTTAAACTTATACTTAAAAAAAAAAAAAAAATTCATGTGCTCACAATTTGCCTATGGACGAATTATCCATAAAATATATTTTTAAATCCTAATGCTAAACGAATTTTTTCACTTGATCTTAAAATCATTTTATTGAAATGAATATATTAAATGTCTATTACTTTAAGAAATGTTTATGTCATCCATTATGCTATTTTATAAATTTATTGTGGTTAATATTATATGATTGAATCTGAACTCTCATTTCTATAATGGTTATAATAAAAAATAAAAATCATTTTGACTTGAGATGAATTTTTTATTTAGGGACAAAAATTATCCTTCTCTCTATCCCTGCAACTCTATTTAAAGTAAAAATTCAAACTTGCATTTAATATTATTTTTACACCAGAGGAGAAACTTTTCAGTTCTCTATTTATTTATATGACATCTAGTTAATAATTTATCTCTTCCTTTTTTTGATATTCTTTCTTATAATTTTATTTTATATCTTTGGACACTTCTTTACTATTATCATATTTATTGTTTATTTGAATTTGCTTCTATAATGTTTGTCTTTTGCTTTTTTACATCCTTAATTTTTTTTATTTAATACACATTGTATTAAATAAATTTTCTTTGCCTTTGCTGCTATATTAAATATATTGTAAATACATTTATTTAAATATTCTATAATGCATTAGTTTTTATTAAAATATATCTTTTAACTGTTTATTTTTATAGAATTTAGAATAAAATTTAATATTCAAAAAGTAAAAAGTAATATTTACTGAGGCTATAACCTCGAAACTATGCGTGTAAAATGCGATAGTAGGGACCTCTACAGGCGTTTAACCACAAGCTTACGCTATGGAAGAAAAGATAAAACTAATCTTAAAATTAGCATTTGTTGAGATATGATTGCTTTTACTCATAGTAAAAGTTGCATCATATTTCAGTTTGTTTTTTTTTTTTGATAAGAGCATTAACAGACATAAAATTGACTCAATTTATTCTATTCATCCTTCAACTAATAGTAGCTAATATTGTATGCTATTTAAGTTACTATGAATTTGCTGCCTAAAGAAGTCATAAGTTTAATTGGAAATTTTTTTGTAAACAAATATTCCAGGCTCATTATATATTTTATTTCTCTATAGTCGTAGTGGGTTAAAGTTTTACTAAATAACAACCATAATTTAAAATACTTTTATTAAAAATATATGTTTATGTACAAGTAAAACTTTGCTTGGATTATAGAAGTTTTCGAATAGTAATTATTTTTTCTTGAACATAAAATGAATTATAATTTAAATAAAAATGTTGTTCTGGGTATCATTAACTATCTTTAATAGGTGGCACACAATCTCACTTCACACTATTTAAGGATATCCAAATGATTATCCTTACATTGTGTGCATTTTTTTCTTTTTGATTTTATTAAAATTATTACTAGAAAAATGAAAAACAATATTTTCGTTAATAATTATATGTATTAACTAATAAAATTTTATAATTAAACTTTAGCAATTACATAAATATTTAATGACATTTTAATTATTATCTGTCTTTATCATTCTACCCACTCCTATGTAATGTAATCAAGATATTTATATATCTAAACTACTCAAATTCAAAGACGGCAAGTGGATATACTGAGTATTTCAAACAAACATCTAAGTCTAAAGTAGTAAATTCATACAAAAGTGATAAAATATCAAAAATGATAGTTGATTAATGATTTTTATTTTTAAATATTTACTTAATTGGTTATATGCTAGGGAAATTAAAGACAGAAATATAAGAATAAAAACAGTGGTGGCTAATCTGCTTTAATAAGGGTAAGTCTTAATTTGTAACTTGTTAAAGTTTAATTTGAAGATGATTGTGTTGATTATTTACAACTATAAAAATATAATATTGAATTTCAAAAATTTAAACATCACATGATCACCATTATTTTTGCTTGCTCATAACTGTTAAAAAAAAACTTTAAACATGGTAATTACAATGAAAAGATTCTTTATAAATAACAAGATATCTAATAAGTTGTTGTAGAGGATTTGTATAATAATTAGGCAATAGGGTAGCATGATTAAATAGAAACCTATAATTAATAATGCTGTACTTTGTCTCTGTTTGTTGCTTATTTGGATACTAATTAATTAATAGCATTCCATTTTTTGAACTATCTTATATATTTTAATGTCTTTATCATATGTTATTTGAGCAGTGGTAGAGTTGCAGATACAAGAGCTGAAGATTTCTGGTTCATATCTCAATCATACTTTTGCTGTTTGAGTAATATATGATTCCTAAATAAATAACTATTTTATTATTTACTTAACTTCTATCACATTAATATGTATAATGTTTATCAAAAAGCTACAATAAAAGCTAACACCAGTTATATATAAAATTGTTTTATGTCAAAAAATGGCATTTGATAAGTCTGTGTAATCTATATTATAACAGTTGGGGAGAGGGTGATTGCTGTGTCCCGGCTTTCGCCTACAGATCAGCAATGATAAATTTAGTTTAGTAAACAGACAAGGTATTGAATATAATAGTTTAATATACAATAAATAGGTTAATATACATAAATAGCTAATATATATATAATATGGAGAACTAACTACAACAGTTGGGGATCTTAATATCCTAATGCTCCCCACATACCAAAGTTAAAAGTTTATAAATAAGTTCATTCTACCTGCGACAGGCATAAATTACTTAATCACGAAGAGCCCAGTTGGGCGTTATAAAATAATAAAAGATCAGTATGATCTGTTAACAGTCGTAGTCGGATGGATTACCTTCAGGTGCCGAGTACCTGGTATATTGTCTCCTTGAACATGCACATGCCAGCACTGTAGCAGGAAAAAGACTTCGAGAGTCTTTTGACTTTTGTTTTTATACCTGTCGCGTGTCGGTCTCATTTGATTTCTTTATATTTCTGGAGTAGTTGGTGACCCATATCTGTCAGACGGTAGATCTGGGTTCCACTGATTTATTACATGCTATATACACTAGTTACGAAATTAGCTTGATGATCTGCAATCATTGTCAATTGTTATTATTCTATATTGTTATTATTCTATATATATAACACTCCTCCCCTTACTCCAGAAATGGCTTCTCTATTATTTAGACAGTCTCTCAATTTAAATGGCTTTTGTGTTTTCCTTCTTGGTCTGCATATATCCGTTGTTCCTTCATCTGGCTTTGGCCTAGGAATCACATCTGTTTCATTAATGTCAGGTGTTGTCTTTTCTTCTGTTTCTGCTTGATGCTCTATATTCAATTTTTCTTGGTTCTGTAATCCTGCTTCATTTGGTATACATGTCAACATTTGCAGTTCTTATACAATGCAATGTTTGAGATGGTTTATATGTCTTCTATATGTTGTGCCATCTTGTAACTGGATGATTACTATGTGCTGTGATAACAGTTTTGTAATTATCCCTTCAACTCATTTTTTCCGTAGCATATCTCGGACCCAAACTCTATTACCTTTTGCGAAAGTGTTTGTATAATTTTCACTATCCATTTTTTCGGTTGGGTTTGGAAGCAGTAGTGATAATTTAATGCACAATTTCCTGCCCATTAGTAGTTCTTCTGGTGACTTTCCTGTAGCTGTTGATGGCGTTGAATGTTGATGTAGCATTGCATCATTAATAGCACTCTGAATGTCTTGATTATCTAATTATCTTAAGGCTTTCTTTATATTCTGTACTGCCTTTTCTGCTAGTCCATTCAACTCCGAGTGGTAAGCTGGTGTCCGTATGTGTTTGGTACCATTCTTCTGGAAATATTCTTCAGTTTCTGTAGCTGTAAATGCTGTTCCATTGTCAGACACAATTGTTTCTGGCAGTCCATGGCAAGCAAATACTGCACTTAGTATCTTAACAGTTTCATTGGCACTAACATCTTTGGCTATTCTACACTCTGTCCACTTTGAATACGCATCAATAATCACCAATAGTATCTTTCCATTTATTGGATCAGCATGGTCTATGTGAAGTCTTTGCCAAGCTGTTATTGCCTTTGGCCATGAGTTGTACTCTTTGGTTGGGATATTCATCTGTCTCTGACATGGTGCACATTTTTTAATATTTTGCTCGATGACTCTTGATATTTTTGGCCACCATTATGAGCCAGTGCTTTTGCCTGTACCACTCCTGGGTGCCCTTCATGCAGTAACTTTAAAACTTGTTGTCTGCCCTCCATATGAATCACAACCTGATCACCCATTAGCACACAGTCTTTACAAATTGATAATTTATTTCTATTTGCCCAAAAACTCGGATCAACATATTCAGGCCTTGAATCTGGCCATCCATTTTTAATCCATTGCTTTAATATCTGGTAGCCCTGATCGGCATTTGTCCAATTTGCTACTCTTTTACTATTTAATATGTCTGAGTTAATGCATCTATATAATTTATTTTAACTTCTGAACTAATTTTCTCTTGTTTATCTGGAATTCGTGACAGCGCATCTGCATGTGCTATTTCTTTGCCTTTTTGATATTGAAGTATATAATCATATCCTGCCAAAATATTTCTCCAGAACATCATGCATGGGCTTAAGTGTACAGGTGCCAGTCTATCATGGCCTAGAATTCCAAGTAGTGGTTTGTGGTCAGTGATTATTATAAAGTTTCTGCCAAACAAAAATTGATGAAACTTTTTAAGGCCAAAAATAATAGCCAGTGCCTCTTTGTCTAATTGGCTGTAGTTCCTTTCTGCTTTTGAAAGAGTCCTTGATGCATATACAATGGGGCACTCTCCTTTGTAGCATGGATGAGATAGTACTGTTCCTACTCCCCATTCAGATGCATCAGTGGTTAAACGTACTTCTAAAGTGCTATTATAATGCACTAACAGTTTATCTGATGATAGTAAGGCTTTCGTTTGCTGGAAAGCCTCTTGATGCACTTTTTCCAATTTCCACTTTTGATTCTTCTTTAATAAATCATATAAGGGTTTTGCAATCTGAGCCTTATTCTTCAAGAAAGGCTTGAAAAAGTTCATCAATCCCAAAACTGCTTGCAGCTGTTTGACATTGATTGGTGGGGATGCATTCATCACTGCCATTACTTTCTGGGGTAATGGTTTCTTGCCCCTGTCTGAAATCAAGTGACCTAAAAAGGTTAGTTTTTTTCCATCCATACAGTCTTTTGTGCATTCAGTTTTACACCTAATTTCTGCAATTTCCCGCACACAGTGAGGAGCCTTTCTCGTAACTTATCTTCCGAATTTGCCGTGATGAGTATATCGTCGAAGTATGGAATGACTCCCTCTAAACCTTGTAACAAAGCATTAATCTTTGCTTGAAAAATATTTGGCACTATAGAAATGCCAAACGGTAGTCTATTGCATTTATATAAGCCCATATGGGTCGTAAGCGCTAATTTTTCCGCTGATTTATCTGTTCCACGAATCTGATGGAATGCCGAGTTTAGATCTAACTTGGCAAAATACAAAATGTTTTGTAGCCCCACCAATATTTCCCTTATGTTTGGGACTGGGTAGGCTCCCCTATTTAAATATTTATTTATTGTAACCCAGTAATCCCCACACAACCTAACATCCCCATTCGGTTTAGTTATTATCACTAATGGTGTAGCCCAATCAGAGCTTTCAATGGGCATTAATACTTTTTTGACTAAAGATTTAAGTTTATCTTCAACCTTCACTCTTTGCACAAATGGCACTTTTTGTGGTTTGCAAACTACAGGACGTGCATTTTTTAATAATTCTATTATGACTGGTTTAGTATTTATCAACCCTAATTCTTCGTTAAAAAGCTCTGGGTATTTTCTAGTTATTTCCTGTTCTACAGAAATCCCTTTAATAATATTAATTTCTATTCCTAATTCACTGAACCAATCTCTACCTTTAATGGAATTAATTTTTGCATTTACGATATATAACCGTAAATTTTGTTTTTTACCATTATACTGGATTGGCGCTGTAATCTGTCCGCAAATTTTAAGCTTGTGACCATTTATGTCTTTCGCTTTAATGCTAGTTTTCTCTAGCGAACTCTTAAAATTAGTTGCTGATAAACTTTCCCAATCTGTAAGACACATTATAAAAATAGCTGATCCACTGTCTATTTCCATTTCTATTTCCTTTTCCTGAATTTTAACTTTAATCATAAACTGCTTTATCTCTTTCACATATAGATTTTTAATCGTGGTGTTTATTACTTTCCCTCTCCTACTTTCTGACATAGGGTTTTCAATTTTACCCTCTTTTTTACATACTGGCACCAAATGCCCTTTTTTACCGCACTTGAAACATGAGCTTTTGTTCCATTTGCACTCTTTCTTCATATGGCATAATTTACCGCAACAGTAACAGGTAATTTTATTGTTATTACTTTTTGGCTCACGAGGCCTACCGTTCTCATTACTTGTCTTGAAAATGCCAATTTTTGCATTTTTTTCCGACCTTGCTCTAAAAGCTTGAGCTTGCTCCAAAACGAGCTCGTACACCATGCCCTTCTTAATGGCCATTTCATATGTTAATTCTGGTTCAACTAACAATTGTTGCCTAAGCCTGTCATCCACTATTCCCCAGAGCAATTGATCCATAAGGATTTCTTCTACGAAATCGCCATACCCACAATCTTTAGCTAATTATTTCGAAGCTAAATTATACTCTTTTATTTTCTCACCCTTTAGTTGCTTTCAATTATGTAGGGTTAATCTTACAATATGACGAGAGGGACATGGGCTAAAATGTTCATTTAATTTTTTAATTACTTCTTCATATTTAACATTCTCGGGCAATGGCAGTTCAAAATATTTACTTATAACTTCGATCACCCTCTGGCCTGCGAAACACATGAGTGCTGCGAGTTTCTTTTTATTATCATCTAACCCATTCAAAGTAAAAAAAATTTCTATTTGGGTTATATATAATGGCCATTCGGACACGTTATCTACGCTGAATTCTCCTATGCTATTTTGACCCAACGACTACATTTTTTATTAAGAATCTAAACCGTTCGATTTTTACTATTAACCGCTATTTCCTAATGATTTCTCTCTCCCCTGTTTACAAGGGTTACTCCTAACTGTGCCACTTAATTTGCTGTGTTCCAGCTTTTGCCTACAGATCAGCAATGATAAATTTAATTTAGTAAACAGACAAGGTATTGAATATAATAGTTTAATACACATAAATAGGTTAATATACATAAATAGCTAACATATATATATATATATATATATATATATATATAATATGGAGAACTAACTACAACAGTTGGGGATCTTAATATCCTAATGCTCCCCATGTACCAAAGTTAAAAGTTTATAAATAAGTTCACTCTACCTGCAACAGGCATAAATTACTTAATCATGAAGAGCCCAGTTGGGTGTTATAAAATAATAAAAGATCAGTATGATCTGTTAACAGTCCTAGTCGGCTGGATTACCTTCAGGCGCCGAGTACCTGGGATATTGTCTCCTTGAACATGCACACGCCAGCACTGTAGCAGGAAAAAGACTTTGAGAGTCTTTTGACTTTTGTTTTTATACCTGTTGCATGTCGGTCTCATTTGATTTCTTTATATTTCTGGAGTAGTTGGTGACCCGTATCTGTCAGATGTTAGATCTGGGTTCCACTGATTTATTACATGCTATATACACTAGTTACGAAATTAGCTTGACGATCTGCAATCAGTGTCAATTGTTATTATTTTATATTGTTATTATTCTATATATATAACAGTGATCAAAAGGAGTCTTACCATATCTGCCACTACAGGGCGCCACCAGGTTATTTCAACCTGGAAAATTTATAGAGTAGGCAGGTATGCGCTGGTAAGATTTCACTTTATTTTATATTTAGACCATTAGCCCAAGTCACTAGCTCAGTGGAGATGCAGAGATAATAATATATAACTTGTTTAATTTATATCTTAAATATAAAAAAATAAAAGCCACTGCCAATAATTAATACACAAACAACATTTATTTACACACATATATAATCATTTTAAAATTTGAGGAATAACATTTATTACTTTAGATTTTAACATTCGTTTAATTTTAAATTATTATTTTAAGATTTTAAATCATCCACACAGATAAATTTTATATTTATTTTAAGATTGTCGAGTATGAATAAACTACATAGATTTGCATTTGAAAAGAAAATATTCTATCCCTTATTTAACCCTAGGCCAAAAGTTTGCAGTCAAACCGGCGTCAGTCCATCTGATACATTGATGTATTCAATGTAGCATAAAAGTATGACAACACAAAATACCACACTGTCAGGAATGTACATCTGAACAGTATGGTTAGAGAAGACATTGACTCTCAACCAAACAGGAATGCTACATCTGTCGGCAAGAAGAACAATAAAAAAAAACTCCATAGGAAGGGACTGCAATTTCCGTCTTACTATTCCCTTCCATAGGCAAAAAGGGGTGTGCAGCATATAATTGAGATCTTGCATGTAGCAAACCTTATACTACATCTACTAATTACACCAATTTATCCAATCCATTGACCTAATTTAACTACGAAACAAATAACCTAAGATTACTCTCCCCTAATTAATTAATATAACTTTACAAATCTATATAGCCATTCATGCCTGGCTTAAATTTAACATTTATATAAGTTTTCACAGATGGATTTATAAAAGTTTGTTTTTTAATGTTGAGCATAGATTGACTACATAGATTACATACTCAAAAACATTTCAAAATAAACATGTGTGATCAAAATATAAAGTCATTGATGTAATTGCAGAGGGAATTCACAAGAAACCCAATGGCATTCATCATAAGATGCCGCATTGACACCAATAACTAAAAAGACATCCGAATAAATACATTTTAGATATTCAACATAATATATCATTATTTACCAAATGTCTATATATTTTAATCAAATATGAAAACAAAAACATAATTAAACATGAACAAAGCTATGCAAGCATCATTACTCAACTTAAATTTAATGCATTTAAATAATTTATACAAATAAATATTAATAGAAATAAAATATAAAAAAAATGGAAATGATTTTTTTTTAAACTTAAATGTATAAAATCTAAACATTAATTATCAATTTGAAATTTGAAAATCAGATAAGAGTTCATTTTAAAATTTAGGTTCTGAATATTAAAAGCTTGATCGAAAGTTCTTAATTATTTTTAAATTTTATAGTTCATGTCTTACAGAAGGAGAATCACAGTTCCTGGTGCCAATTCCCATGGCATCCCTATTTGAAGTCTGGTCTGTTGATCTGGAGGAGGCATAAGCTGGTTCAATCCTAGTATTACAGACATTTTATTTGAAATAAGTGAAAACAAAAAATACTTAATTGTAATTATTAATTAGAGAAAATATAACTTACTATTAAAAATTTTCGGCTGAACATTGAGAAAGAGTGACAAATTCATCTTATCACTCTTCTCACAAAAATCAAGCTGGAACTCCTCTTAATTTCAATATTTTTCCTTTTATAGTACTCCTCTGGATTCATTGAACATTGTCTCCTGTTGCAATAATTTCCATTATGGTCCAGGCCTTCATTGCTGCTTCTATATTGGACATCTAATTTATTTTTTATTCTCTTATCTATATCTTTCAACTGACCTTTTTTTCCTATCAGAGCCCCAAGGGCTAGTTTGCTTTTCAATTAATTTATAAAACAATCATTTCCATTTACAAAAATATTTTATCTTTAGATCTTGTACTTTTTTTTAAAAAAATATGTTCAAATATATTTTTTTTTAAAAAAAAAAATAATAATTTTTAAAGTTTTGCATCTGTGCGAATATATATATGTATACACACTTAACAACTCTTTAATTTTTTAGCTTTTAGTTTTTATTTACGAACTTAGTTTTTATTTTAATCTTAAATTAATGTATCAACATATTTTATACCATTACAGTATATATGAAACACAGTTTTATGCAATAGAGGCTGCTGGCATTAGAATTTGGGAGAAAAAGAATAAACAAAATCTAACACTATGTTGTGTGAAACTACATTATTACTCAGGGGAATGAGATTTTAAAAAAATTAGAAATAAAATATAATGGAAAGGAAGGTAACTTAAGTGCACAATCATTTTCTAATTACTGATTATTCCAACTTATTATAAATGATAATAGAATAGAGAGTTATACTGTTTTACCACACATTGTGTAAGCATGATTTGTTATTCCATATAAGCAAATTGAAAATATAATATATTGACATGTGAAAGAAAAGGAATCCAGATGATTTACTGTTTTGACATTGTTTGCAAAATTTATGATTATAATGACTCTGCTCAAAAAAACTGAGAAATGCATTCAAATATTTATCTTGGTTAATTGTTTATATATTAAATATCCATTAAAAGAGAGATTCTAAATTATACCAATACTAATTTCATTTGTCATGGACATATTAACAATATTAGCTGGAGTAAAATGGCCCTGAAATCTAACTTAACCATATGCTATGAGTTTAAGTATTGCTGTAACTTGTTATTCCTATTACTGTACTAACAAATAACCAATCATGTTTACAATAATAAAACTAAAACCTCTAAATGTTCTGGTACAATGAAATATAAGTTTCTTTCATCTTTAGTAGACTTTAAAATATGTATAATTTAAATTGGAATAACTCAAGAATGGATTTAGAAAATTATATATTATAATAGTATCCCTGTTTGAGATTTTACATTAAAAAATAAAATTTTGTTTTCTTGTGTCGATTTTTAAATTCCCGTGAGTTTGTTTTTTGTTTTAAAATGTTTGTTTAAAAATAATAATAATAAAATATTTTTGGATTATTTCTATTAAGTATAAATAAAGTAGAAATAAATATTGAGAGAATCACAATCATAAATCAAATATCTGTTAAATTAGTTTATGTTATTTATTTAGTTAGATTATTAAATATATTTTAATATTTTGCAAATTGGAAGTTCTTTATAGATCTATTTAATGCTTTTAAATTTTGTATAAAATATTTTTTTATATTTACTTAATCCCTGGGAGCTCTGAATAGTGTTAAATATTTGGGTGTGCCACTCACTGAAAAATATATAGAGGATCAGATATCATGTCACATAAAATTTGTTCTAAAAATGGCATAAAAATGTTTACCTCAAGACAGTGATAATATTAAAGAAATAAAGTTTTTTTTTACTAATTTCTTTCTTTAGGCTTCATATGCATCATTTATTTATAAAATTAAATATATTAAGCAGCTGAACTTAAACATGTCTAACTAAAAATCAATGAAGTAGAAAGGTCTTATTGCTTGATCATTTTCCAAGGTCCTATCAATGTATCTGCTGATATCTCATCTATATTCCATAAGAATAATAGTCATTTCAACAACTGATTGCATCATAAATCCTTTAAAAAAATTTAAAAAATCGTTCTGTCTATAAAATAATAAACTTACCATTATTAAAGGAAGCCACAGGAAACAGTAGATTACTTCTGTTGAGATCAACCAAGCATGACATGCTAAGAACTGATTGATCAGCTTTTTATTGCAGAACAGCGATATTAGACTCTTTTATGTAAGGTTCAAAAAATCATCTTAATAGAATCCTAATCACCTTTCAAACAATTTGGGTTTCATTACCCCCAAAAATATTAAGATACAGAACTGTTTACAGACTTTTAAAAAAAGTTGGACTTTCCATTGATTTCAATAAAAAGCCAAGTGATAATTTTTATGTATTATTATTTATGTTATTTTTTATTATTATTTAGAACTCCCAACAAAATTATTACTATGTCAGGTAAATTATTTTTATTTGAATTCAAATATTTATATATGTGCTTATAAAACCAATAGTGCGTGAGTGAGTGGGCTAGATAGTAATTCATATTTATGTTTAGATACTTTTTTACTGAAAACAAACCAAAAGATTTTTAATTATTGGAAATAATAATATATTTAAGGAATAACTAATAATATCCGTTTTGTTTAATTTTTCTCTTTCCAGAATTTAACAAGATTTATGAAAATGATTTGTTTCAATGTTTATTTATCTTCTTCATGTAAATATCACAATAAATTACAATTTATTATAATATTGGAATTTATTAAACTTAATAAACTTATTCTTATCTATCTGTATTTCAATGTATTGTAAATAAAATGTAAATAATTTTTTTAAAATTTAATTTTGTTATTTGTTTTATTTATTACTCACTTATCATTACAGATTTCAGTCACATGTCATGTTTAATAAAATATATTTACCCTTGAGATTAAAAAATATCTGATTATTTAAATGTATTTTAAAATTAATAAAATATTCCTTTAATTTTTAAATATATTATTTAGACTCTAGTCGAATCTACTAACAAATATAGATATAGAAATAATTTTTAAAAAATTTATGAAGAATCTTATTACGTGTGCCTCCTAATCTCATTAATATAGAGTTTGGAAAAGCTTTTCCCCTTTCTTATATTTTATTAAAGATTGCCGCTAATTTTCCTACCATATACCATTATAGAATTTGGCACCTCAGTTTGTAGGGCGTAATAAAGCCTTATCCCCAATCACCAGTTACATACTATTACAATATATATATATTGAAATGATATTTATTGCCTGGCATCTCATTTTACTTACTGTTTCATAGTAGCATTTATCCACAGTTTAAACCCCTATATATATATATAAACAGTATATTCTTGCCCTCATATTTATTTCACCTATTTGTCCCCACAGTCACATCTATGCCAGGTTTAAACACTCTCTAGTGCCCGTGTATATGTATCCACACAGTTATGTATGTATCCACACAGTGATATATACATATATACAGTTATATATGTATTCACACCATTATATAGGTATTGTCACACATATGTGCATATATAAATGACTGTAATATTAATGTTTATATATATATTGCAGCATTTTTATTTCTTTTAATAAATAATATTTTATATAAAATCTATTTTATTTAGAGAATGTACAGTTTAAATATTCCTAAATAAGTTTTATTTAGATGAATTGTGAATGCATGTGAAATTCACAGAATTGTGTTAAGATAATTTAGAGCTATTCTCAAGTTGATCGAATAGAAAATTTAAAAATAAACCTTCAATTGAAGGTGTTATACAAATGGTTTATGAGCTATAACCATTTGTTCTCAAACTCATTACCATTGTAATGAATCACTTTTCCAGATTGAAACCAGTAAAAAAAATTTGGGCAATATTAAAAAAAAGATCAGAATCAAAGAAACCAACTATGAGCTATAAAGAGGGGGGAATTCTGAGTTAAAATAGATAGCCGGCTGGTTTTGATCTGGGAAATATAAATAAAGCAGATTTATTACGTTTTGAAGTCTTTCTAACTTGCCATTCCTGTCAATTGTTGTAAAGTCCAGATCTCAAGATGGCCAAATAGAATAAAATATTTGCTGTCTCTCTGAGTGGAGATGGTACTCTCCATTCCTTCAGCATACTTATGAGCAAATTTTCCAGCAGCCTGCATGAGAGGGAGATATGAAAAAATTGAAGACCTACCTGAAAAGAACTGTCACTGAAATTATGCTACTATTTGATGTGCCTTGTTCCAGCCACTATTATTGATGTATGCCTCAAGTCACCAAGAAGACAATGGTAATAAATTTTAAAGACTGCAGCCTATAAATTTAATCTATAAACTCTAATGTAAGCTAGTTTATACACTTTAGAAAACATTCTGTCTAAATTTTCAAAACTCTTTAATTTAACCCAATTGTAAAAGAAACTCTGTAAACTTGTGTAAATTTATATATATTGTAAAAATCATTTCTGGTCAACTGCTCTCTTAAAATCTATAACTTACTTTAAAGTAACAAAAAAAAAAAGAAACAAGTTTTAATTTAATTTTCTAAACTGCCTGAAATCTTTTATAAATTGAAAGATTTCACTTTCATAATCATTAAATGTCTGAAACCTATTATCTCAAATTCCTACAAACTATGGTCTTGCCTAACTTTAATGTTGTTAATATTTTGTTTAAATTCATTCTGTTTATGTTTAATATATGTGATATTATGCTCATCTTTCGAAACAGTGAAACTAATTAATTAATTTATAAAGGAGATAAGTGTAATCTCCACTTTAAACATTTTAAAATCATTATTTATTGTAATGAATTTTACTGTTTCGAAATTATAATATTGATAATAAATGATTGCTAACCACTCATTATCTTGATTACATGTATATTGTAAAATTTTAATATTTTACACGGTTTTCTTAATCGTTTTTATATATTATGACTTTTAATATTTATTAGTTAGAAGGGGATACATTGGCTAGAGATGATAAAGTATATTTGCTAATGTTTGTATTAAGTCCAATCAAATATACATTCCCTTCTTCATTATGAATATGTATATGCAGATTCAGGATTTTAACTAGATTATCTATTATATGGTTCAAGTCCCTTTTATTAGCATAATTATAATTCTAGTTTAAAAACTGGGTTGAGTTAGTTTGACAGATATAAGCTGTTTGTTTTAGGTGCACTTAATTAATTATACACATATGTATTGCTCTATATTGTGTGCATTGTGGGTGTGTTTTTATATAGTACACATATGTGTTTATGTTTTGCTGCATCTTTTAAATGAGTACACAGTGACAAGCCTGCCCCCATTATTTAGTTTTGGTTATGGCTATCTTTATTAGAACTGGAGCATGCAGACCCAGAGTTTTTCTAAACCCAATCTGAGTTCTTAGACTTATATGTTCATATACAAATAGCAGCAAACCATCGATCTCAGAGAAAACCGCATATTTGATGCTGAAGCTCCTGAATAATCATTCATTTGCACTGCAAGCTTACTCTTTAATATTTTATATACTGCCATCACATATATATGTGAATCTAAAGATAACCAGTAGTTTTCCCCCTATTAATTAATTATTCAGCTTTAGACTGAAGTTTGAATCTGGGTTATCAAATTGAATCTACATGACATTGAGCTTATTTAGTTGCTCGCTTTATTAATATATATAACAGCCACCTTAGAGCTGTCTGTACTCATCATCTCTACTAAGCTATCAGCTTATAACTTAAGCAAACTAAAATCATAGGATGGGCATGTTAAATGATTAGGCATGACTTATGCACCACATACATATACTATTTGAATATATTAAAATGGGACAGATGTACTGATAGCAGTCACATCCATTATAAAATGCCTGCTTGCATCGGATACTGTATTGAATGTTGTACAATCCTTGCCATTGTTTCAGTTTATTTTATATCTTTGTTATTGTTTTAATAAATCTTTTAAAATGTAAATGGTTGCATATCTTTATTGCTCAGATTTTAGTTGTCCATCCACAATATCTTGTCCTATCCCCAGTATATTATTCAATTTTACAAAACATTATTCTAATTTCTTTATGATTTTATATGCTATATGTATATCTCTGTAGTTAAGATTAATAGAGTGTTAAGTGCTGTATATCACTCATCTAGTTAAGTCAGTAGTGACCCTAAGTCTCTTGTTTCTCCCTGCCCTATGCCGTCCCATGGTTAAATGAAGACTGAGTGTAGCCTCAGAGATGTCACTCATAAGGTGTTAAATTTGGAGTTCTGGCAAATGAGTTGAAGTTTGGTTGGATTAGAGGTCTCAACCATCTCACTCTGGTCAACTTTGGTGTATTTGACTTGGGCTCTGGATTTTGTTGCATGAGTGTACAAATGTGACTGTTACAATATATATATTACATATAGTTATGTATATGAAAGTATATTAATGTATGTACACATATATTTTTTATCTAATATATTTAAATTAAATGTGTATCTGTGTAGGCATTGTTATATATGTATGAACATACTATATATATATATATATAGTATATATATAGTATATATATATATATCATAGCTCCCTAGCATATATATATATATATATATATATATATATGCTAGGGAGCTATGATGCAAAACTGCTTATTAGTATTAAAACCAAATTATTAGTTATAATTCTTTAATTTATTAAAATGAAAATGTATTACCTTTAAAACTCACATATAATTTCAATTCTAGAGGTGATAAGAATACATATATAACAGAATGTTTACACAATTTAAATCTGTTTTAAAAGATTGCCTGTTTCTTGGAAAATCTCACACCACACACACTTGGTTTACTTTGTGTGGGGACCAAGAATAGATTTTAAAATATGTCTAAAATAAATTTTAAGACAAAACAAAATTGTTCTACTAGCACTATTTTACTATTCATTAAATTTTGCTTTTGTCTTTTCTAAAAATCTTAATGCTGAATTTTGAAGTAATAAAACTATGTTAAATTTCAAGATTTAAAGCTTATAAACTGTTAACAAGTTAATGGATTTTGTAGGGGGGATCAAAAATTTAACATAAAAAAACAAATTTGAGCACTGGGTTCCTCTCTAAATAAATAAAAAAGTTGCTGATGGGAGCTATACCCATTTTGACAATGGAAAGAAGTAGCTAGAGGGTACCAACTTTGCTATCATCCTTCAGAATACTGATCTATTGGAATGGAAGAGTTTGAGAGGATATTGGAAATAACCCACTTGGAAAAGTAATAGTGCTACTACATGTCAGGCAACTCAGCTAGAAGAAATATGGTACCATTTCTTACCACAGAGCTCTTTAAAATAAATCTAAAATTAAAATTAATTTAATAAAATTTCTAAAGCTAGCTATATTGTTGAATGTATATAACTTCTAAATGTTCTCAATAAATTAAACTAAACTCTGTAATATAATTTAATGTAACTTTTAAATTAATAATAACTGTAACAATCTTGGCTACTTAATGAATAATTATAACTTAATAATTCTTCTAAATATTATAATTGTGTTCAGTTATTATATCTATACTGTCCTAATATGTGGTCATGTGTATTCTTTTTATACTATTTGTTTATTGCATTGATATTATGATATGCCATAAATCAAAATGGAAATTGGTAAAGTTAATACTTTAGAAAGATGATTAGAAGCTCTCATGTAATAGATTTGTGCTGCTTCTGTAGCAAACAAATCTCCATTTTGATATCTATTCTATATATGTATATTTAATTAGGCTACTGTGTTTAGCTTATTCTTATGGTTTGCATGTTAATAAATATGTATAGTTAATAATAGCAAGAATATTATAAAAACATATTATTACTAATTAATTAAACCCCAGATATGCTTTCTCCTCCTTAGTTTATTTCATAAACTATTCAGATTGAATCTTTAAGCTAGTTATTTTAATGAAACTCTTTTGGTACATTTTAATTATGCTAATAAGTGAACTGAGTAAGGTTGTTTCACAGCCAGAAACTATATATTTTTCATGTGCATTTATTTAGTTATTAAAAATACATATTAGTATTAGTAATAATTGATGTGAATGTATCTCTATGGAGCACATTGAGTGCATAATGTTTTGTTATATCTCAGATAGATCCACATTTAAGGTTGCTCCTGTCCTTCTCTTTAAGTTTAGAGTGCCAAGAATGTTATTGGGTTTAAGGCTGAACACTTGAGTCACTGATCTGAACCCCTGAACCAATTGTTCTTTATTAATGTAGCAAGCCATTCAGCTTTATGGCACCAAGTACTTGGTACTGAAGCCTGTGAGTAATGAATGATACATTGGCATCATAATCTCTATTTTAGCCTTAGTGCTATAGTTTTAGATGCTACACTACAATACCAGTATGTCTCTCTATTATTATTCAGTTCAGCATTGATATGAACATCAGATCTAGTTTTTATAACAATTTGCATAGGGAGCACATTTATTATTCATTATGTATAAGTTAGTCAAATGAATTATAATTTTGTCAGTTATCATTCTTGTAAGATTTAACTCATCGCAAGCCAAAAATAGATGGCAAACCATATCAAGATATGATTATAGATTACAGACATTAATTGGAATAAACTTAAATTTAAATGATTTAAAGTGCATCATAAAGATGAGACTCTGTATCTAACTCAGCTCATCATTGTAAAATGCCTGTGAGTGTAAAATTCCAATTCACTTGTTTGTATTAATCAATTTATAATTTAATAATTAAAGATATTAAATTTGTAATACTTTTTAGTGTGTTATTCGCAGTTCATACCAAATCTTTTCCAAATCTATTTCATTTTACTATTAATTATTAATATATGCATTATCTCAGCAAGCCATGTGTGAGTATTTATTAGTTAATTGCTAATTTATTGATAATTCCCTGAGTCTCATACCCCACCCTGTGCTACTGCTGGTTCACAAACTAAATGAGATGACCATAAATTCCATTCATAGGGTAGTAAATCACAGAGCACTCATGAAGAAACTGTAATGCGATCTGATTTGAGGTCTCAACCCCTCATCTAGATCAGCTTTGGGATAATTTGCCAAAACTCTGGATTTTGTTGCATGAATGTACAAATATGACTGTTACAATATATATATATATTGTACCAGTCGTACGTCTCATTCAAAGAATTAATAGAAAGAGCTAACCAAGAAAATGTAGGCAAACTAAAACTAAACTAAGAAAGGCAGATTACATAGATTGGGGAAATAATATACAGCAGCTAATGAAGATAGGGACAATGGGATCAGTAGTCAGAGACCTAATTAAATGTACTAAAGAAAAAAATTATTATTTAAGTATACAGAGAGTGCCATAATTTTGATTCACATTGTTTATTATATTATTTATTCACTTTCAAAGATGGAAGAACAATTAGATAAAGGATTGACTGATGATAGTGATGTGCTTTCAACCACCTCCAGTGAATGAGAGATCACTTTTAAAAATCAGATCAATAGGAAAAAGTGCAACCATCAAAGCAGGAAGATGGCTAAAGATGATCGAGAGACTTTTCATACAATTCTCAGAGAAATGAGAAAAAACAGGAAGTTAATGCTGATGATGATGGAAAGGATTTTAAAGCCTGAGGAAACATGAGGCACCCAAACCAACCCAGAGATTGTAAAGTATCCTCAAGCAATAGACACTTACAAAGCTCCAAAAGGAGATGATGATCAGACCACACCAAAAGAAGTTGTGGTCCACAAAGAAGATGACAGTGGAGAAGATGAGTCAAATCAAAAAATGGTGGAAGAAGCCGATATAAATACAGAAAGGGAAAAAGAAGATGTTCAGACCACTAGTGAAATAAAACCAAAAGTAGAAATGGAACAGACAATAAACTCCGAAATGAGTCTAAGGAACTTGCAGAGACCATCCTTTATATCTTCTGTAGAAATTTAAATTTTTAGGGATAACCCAGGAGAAAAGCACATAGATCATCTCAACAGCATTAAAGAATTTTTCTGTCTGCACTCTGTAGCAGAAAAGAAAAAGGTTATCCTAGCCAGCCACTACTTAAGAGAAGCTGCCAAGGCATGGTGGAGGCTATTAAAAAAACCACCTACCATGATTCAAGGATATAAAAATGCCATTTTAAAAAAATATTGGAGTGAAGAAAGACAGGAGGGCATTTTGCATAGATTGAACATACAGAAGTATCAAGAAAACTACAGACAGGGATATGCAGCCTACTTCATCCAGCAAGTGACCACATTCAAATCCCTCACAGCTTTCAAATACGAGGACCAACACATCATCCGGATGATCAGACATCATTTACCCCCATGGATCCAAAGAATCATGCTTGGGATGTGTCATATGTCAATAAAAAGACCATAGACTTTTTGACTGCAATAAATTATGGGAACTTGACACCAACCAGAAAAGACCAAGACTACGACCATTATCAAAAGTTAAAACCATATGTTCCACCTGATCCAGGGAAACAATAAGACAAACATTAAATTAAGAGACAGATATATATGCAGATGACCAACTGATATGACCATAGGAAAAATGAGACTTGATTATTAGACCAATTTATTATAAGCTTATTATAAGCTAGATAATATTTAAAAAATGATCGCAATAAGACATGTATAATTTTGTAGTTTGTACAGATGATATTATTTATGCTCATGCTGTTCTCCCAGAGTCTACCAACTAGTCGAGTACACTTATGTGACTCTATTATGTATAAGTAAAGAGATTTTTTTCATTGTTTTTTTTTAAGTGAAAAGAAATGAAGCAGTCAGATCTGAGTTCGATCCTAGCTTCATGACATCTAGCCATAAGCCCACTTCAAACCCTGTTACTAACCTTAAATTTCTGATGCAATGGGGCTTTATACGTTCAATCCATGATAATTTCCATAAAGAATAACTTATTTCATAAATGTGTATTCAAATAACTAGTTTCAGATTTAAATTAATTAATAAATTCATGATAGAATTATTCATGAATTTATATGTATTATAACTGTGTGGATTCTGTGTATATATATTTGTAAATATTTAAATATATATAATTGTTTGAAAGTTTCATTGCATCAGGAATGTTTGATTTTATTTTTAAATAATTTGTTAAAGTTTTATTGATTAAAAGCTACATTCTTTCGATAAGCTTTCAGATTTTCCTTTTCCAAAAACAATAGTTAAAGTTTTATTAATTAGAAAAAAAGATAAGGATTTCTTAATTAAAATCATTTTCTGATTTTAAGAATTCATTTTCTAATTAGAAAATGAATTCAAGTTAATGAGTTTGAAAGCCTTATCGAGGGAATGTATCTAAAAACAACCAGTAAATCTAAAAACATTGATAATGAAAGAAGTGCTTGCCTGAAGGCATCAGAGGACAGTATACATAGCTCTGAAAAGTTTGGAGAAAAAAGAAGAGGCCATCTTTATTGTAGAGAAGTGCAGTAAACTATGTGCATTTTAAATAGTGTTTCAGTCATGGTAAGGGGATAAACGTCAGGAATCTGGCTATTGGTTCCTGAAGTCCCCTGAAAATCTTCAATGGAGCTGCTGAATCTTTTCCAGACAAATCATGCTGCCAAAATCAAATAAAATGCTGTTCAAGTAATCAACTAAATGCATGCTTATGTTTTTACCAACTCGGACATGTAACCTAAGGATTCAGCCCAGAAGAAATGGGTAATCTATTTTCATAATGAACCTTAAACTTTCTGGCCAGTTCCGAACTTTACTTTACACTCCCTTTTAGAGCTCTTTTCATTCTATAAATGTCATAATCTCTGTGTAATAATCTCTGTGTAAACTTATTTTTATTTATGCTATTATCAACTTCTAGTCTTTAACTTTCCTTTCTTACATGGCAGTTCATTTATTTTATTATGTATATTTATTGAGTAAATTGATTAATGCTGTTATTTTTATGATATGCCAGTAATCCTTCAACTCGATGATCTCCTTCATTTTCTTTGTCTTATACAAGTAATATAAACTTAATTCTGATAGTTAATTTTCACCCATTAGAATTAGATTTATACAGTTCTATCAATCATCAAGTCGAAAGAAATTATTAAATGTGTGTTATTTTTATAATTGGCTAATAATAAATTATTACCTTCATTTCTAATCTATGCCCCAGTTATTTTCTCATGTTTACCAAGATGTATTTATTCATATATATAATGTTAAAATATTTTTGCAAAAGGGCCGATAAAAGAATCAAATATATTCTAATTCAAATTTCCATTGCTTGCTATTTAGTTTCAGGAAGGGCACGATGATTGGGACATAATTAATATGATTTACAAATACTTTAAATAATTTTAGTTAAAAGCTCATTTGACTTTGATTAAATTGATCAAGTCATCATGTAGAGCATTCTATAATTGGGTTTTATTTTTCAAACAATGTCTATCAAGTCATCATCTTCGAACGTTGCTGACGTAGGGCAATCTTCCGCTCTGTCAGGCTTGTCAGTGATAATATTTCTGTTATTTTAAATTATCGAGAAAGAAAGCACTTCCTCTCTTGTTCATATTAGTCAAAGAGCATAAGACTTGTCATATGCAAGCCATTATAGGACTTAGATTATCAACCAGCTATCATCTTTCAATTTCATTTTATAGCTCATAATTCATCAGCACCATTGCCTCTCTGTTCTGGTAAAGCCCGCTCTGATGCTCGTAATTCATGATGAAGTGATTTAAATTAAAGTCCAACAAATTCTCCATTATATCTCAAAATAAGTTCTCTAATAAAGATCAAAGTTATGCCCTAAAATACGTATCTTGCTCTTCATGAATGGATTTGCGAATGTGAAAATAAATATCACATTCTTTCGTATAAAATTAGAGTAAAAATTTCCTTTACTAATGAATACCTGTATCTGCCTTTTATTTCTTGTTGGGAGCATAGACATAGACTTTCAAATATTGCGTAATATTTATTGGCATATAGTGAGAACCACCACTCTTATTATAATTATAAATTTTGTTTAAGAACTAGAAGTAATTAACTTAATCTTTATTTAAAATTCGAACCAAACAAATTATTATTATTAAATATTTTCTAAACACACTTGGTTTCTTAGTTCTTAATTCTTTCATAATTATTTTAATGTTAATGCTCACTGTCTATGATTCGATTTCAATTTATTTTTATTCAGTTTATTATCAGATATTAATGTCAGTTCAGGGGTCTCTGATCCTCACCAACCATTGAGCTAGTTTCTTGGTGCATAGCACTTTGCCGTCGATTTAGATTTCTACTAATCTGAGCTGGTGAGTTGGATTTGAATTCAGTTTGATTCAGCCTGAGTTTGGATCTGACTTGCAGTTCTTTTGGTGAGTTTTTCGACTGGTACATGGTTATGTTTTTGGAGATTGAGAGAATTTATATAAATTTAAAAATAGCATAAATAAAAAGGGTTTTGCAGAGTACTACATTTATTACACAGAGATTATGACAATTATAGAATGAAAAGAGCTCTAAAAGGGAGTGTAAAGTAAAGTTTGGAACTGGCCAGAAAGTTTAAGGTTCATTATGGAAATATATTACCCATGGCTGGATCCTTAGGTTACATGTCTGAGTTGGTAAAAATGTAGGCACGCATTTAGTTGATTACTTGAACAGCATTTTATTTAATTTTGGCAGAATGATTTGTCTGGAAAAGATTCAGCAGCTCTATTGAAGATTTTCAGGGGACTTCAGGAACCGATAGTTAGATTCCTGACGTTTAGCCCCTTACCATGATCAAAACACTATTTAAAATGCACAGAGTTTACTGCACTTTTCTACAACAAAGATGGCTTCCCTTTTTTCTCCAAACTTTTCAGAGCTATATATACTGTCCTCTGATGCCTTCAGACTAGCGCTTCTTTCATTATCAATGTTTTTAGATTTACTGGTTGTTTTTAGATACATTCCTTCAATAAGGCTTTCAAACTCATTAACTTGAATTCATTTTCTAATTAAAAAATGAATTCTTAAAATCAGAAAATGATTTTAATTAGGAAATCCTTATCTTTTTTCCTAATTAATAAAACTTTAACTATTGTTTTTGGAAAGGGAAAATCTGAAAGCTTATCAAAAGAATGTAGCTTTTAATCAATGAAACTTTAACAAATTATTTAAAGATAAAATCAAACATTCCCAATGCAATGAAACTTTCAAACAATTTTATATATTTAAATATTTACAAATATATATATATATATATATATATATATATATATATATATATATATATATATATATATATATATATATATATGCAAAATCCACACAGTTATAATACATATAAATTCATGAATAATTCTATCATGAATTTATTAATAGAATTAATCAATTTAAATCTGAAACTAGTTATTTAAATACACATTTATGAAATAAGTTATTCTTTATGGAAATTAGCATGGATTGAACGTATAAAGCTCCATTGCATCGGAAATTTAAGGTTAGTACTAGGGTTTGAAGTGGGCTTATGGCTAGATGTCATGAAGCTAGGATCGAACTCAGATCTGACTGCTTCAATATATATATATATGCAATTTAGTAGGACATAAGAAAGTAATGCACTATTAACCATAACAATTTTAGAAACATAAATTGCATTATTATAATAGTATAAAAATATTTTATATTACATATACGATAACATTATAATATTTAATGTAAATATGAAAGATTTGTATTTTAATATTAAATCATTTATCAGATTGAAAAACTATTACATTTTAATATTAAATTATTTATAATGTAAGATCAAAAAAGTATTAAATATCATTAAAAACGTTGATAGACTCTTTATGTCATCAAGATATGTATATATTCATATATTAAAATTTCCAACAGTAATTATTAATTTGATTAATTTTGAGTTACATATTTTTCAGGCTAAATGATAATGTGGATACTTAATGATCCTCAATTGATTTTTATAAAAACCTAAAGAGTTTGTCTGCTCTGATTCTTCTCAGAAGTTTATATATTAAATATTCATGCATAATATTAAAAAGTTATTATTCTGTATTGTTTTAGAGGTTCTAAATAAATATATATAATTTTTTTGTTTTGTAAGTACCTAGTTTTTGTCTCACAATCCATGTGATATGACTTTTTTCATATTAAACAAGGTAAGAAACATTTATTCATGGATTTTTCATTATATCATTTTTTGTTTTATTTTTTCTCTTATTGACTTTTATTATTAAATAAGAATTAATTGTAAATTAAATCTTTATGAATATCTTTTTTTTTAATTGGCACTTATTAATAATCATTACTTTGTAGTATTTTAAACATTCTAAACAAATGTATATATTTTTATTATTGCCATATCTCATATTTCATGTGATTTGATGCTCACTGAATTACAAACATTAGCCAAATGTAATAATTGAAGTATTAAACTGTGTGCACAAGATATCCAGTCACAATTTTAAAATATTTGTAAAGATGCCAAACATGATTATTAATGTTTTGTATGATGAAATGGAACAGTTCTTGACTTAAAATCAAGAGATTAAAAAATATCTTAGGAAAAATGAAAAGTTTCTTTACAATTACAGAAATGCTTGAAATACACATTTGTGAGAAAATCTTTGGTTGCATAGAGTATATATTATTGATGATGAACACACATTTAAAATCAGATGTTAAAATATCTACCCATCTCTAGATGAACATATCAAATAATCTTTTTTAGTTAGATAGTCTGGATGTGTTGTGAGGATATGGAATTTCTACTATTAAGTAAAAAGAAGTCTTATATATATATATATAAGTAAAGAGAAGTCTTATATATATATATATATATATATATATATATGATAAACAAAACAATTTATAAATTTCATAACTTGCACTTAGCTTGCATTTTACAATCACTAGGTGGAGCTTTACCAATACCTCCTAACAAGCTTTTGTTTACATAAACGCTGAGAGAGATAGAATTCAATATCTCTTTTGTTGTCTCCAACCTTTAGACCATAATTTCAAGCTGGTGGGATCACCTCAGTAATGGGTAGGAAGACCAGAAACTAGATCTAGTTTTTGGTCTTCCTACCTTTACTGAGATGAGCCAACTAGCTCGAAACCATGGTCTAAAGATTGGAGACAACAAAAAAGATATTGAATTCTATCTCTCTCAGCGTTTATGTAAACAAAAGCTTGTTAGAAGCTATTGGTAAAGCTCCTAGTGATCATATATATATATATATATATTGTTTCAACACCCAATTACAATCCTTTTAAGATCATTTTTGTCAAATTTAAACAAATAGCTCATGTTATGTCATCATTTAACAAACTTTAGCAAATAAAAATGACATCAAACTGGCAGCTTTTGAAATCTTATAAATATTGAAAATGTAGATAATGATTCTTTCAAACTTTAAAACAATTACAGATGAAAATGGCACTGCATTTTACTGTTTATACATTCTTTTGTTTATTTATAATAGTAATTACTTTTTAAAATATGCAATAAACAGAGTGAATTTCTTATGTATTTAGTATTATAAAATTTTCTAAAAACAACTTTCAGCTATGATCTTAAATGAATTTACTTACATTTTAAAAATAATAAAAATTGTATGAAATTATTTCTACATTGAGGTTAGATAATAATAAGCAGGTCTTCTGATCTCTTATATATTTAAGAAAAAATAGATGTACTCAAAACAACTCTTCTGTTCATTCTGTTTATTTTATGTTGGGCAATGGTTAGTGCTATTATAGTGAGATCTGCATGAGAAGTGTTGTTTTTCAGTCTATTCATTAAAATCTTTTAGCCCATCTTACAGTTTTTAAAATTTCAAATTTATAATCATGTCAAAGTAAGCCTTCATTTTAGCATTTTTAGTTTTTGCAGTAATTACTTTGCTAACATCATTTCTTTGATATTCACAAAAAAGCAGCAGAGAAAGTAGATACAAATCATATAAATCCTATAAGATGACCCAGCATCAAAATAATAATTAGAGCAAAGCTGATCTATAGCATGCAGGAAAAAACGATCAAATAGTTATTTTCTTGGAAGATGTGTAATATTTTAAGCAGTTGAACTAGGCTGAATTTTCATCTAAAAGCTTTAACTCTTGAATATATCATTTTGGATCTGTAAAAATTCTATATCTCTCTACATTAGATTTGCCATTTGCGGTTGTGGCTATATCCAAAATATTTTAATTAAATCACTATTATTTGGCTCAAAATGTGACAGAGCAGTGGTCAATCATTCAGTTAAGTATTTAATTGGTGTTATCTTATTACAAAATCAAATGATATGCAGTCATATGTTGCATTTGGTACACATGTGGTATGCCATTAAGCATTAGCATTC
Organism: Epiperipatus broadwayi; assembly: GCA_028023455.1. Taxonomy (NCBI): domain Eukaryota; kingdom Metazoa; phylum Onychophora; class Udeonychophora; order Euonychophora; family Peripatidae; genus Epiperipatus; species Epiperipatus broadwayi. Next base: position 5,617,070 of record JAQFVV010006263.1, on the reverse strand, counting down.
AAAATATAGCCTGTTGTCACCCCTATAATACAATATTGTATGTAACTAACTGCTATATTTACAATTTAATATTCAATTATAGGCATTCTGAACTACATAATATGCAGTCAAATATTGCACTTACAAAATAGTATGCAATTACCAGATGCACATACTATGCCATCATCTTTAACATTTATGCTGTAGTATGCAATAAATCATTATATTTGCAATATATTATGCATCAATTACTATATTTATAATATAGTGCATCCTAACTACTATATTTATAACAAAGTATGTAAGCACCTTCTATATTATAACATGCTTATTTGTAATAATGTCTGTAATAATTTGGTACATTTAAGTGCAGTAAAATGGTGTATTTGTAATACAGTATGCAATACATATACATTATAATATGCAGTAACTTTTTGAATTTGTGATATATTACATTTATGGTATAAATATACAGTATATGTTATTAACTGTTATGTTTACAGTATATTGTGAAGTTCGTAGTACTAAAATTGCATTAGATAATCATACAGTGTATGAACAACATCTACTTTACAAAAGAGGTACCACTACATCTGAAGTATAGTATTCAGTAGTAATCTAGATTTACAATATAGAATATAATGAATCACCTGTTTATATATTCAATGCAGTATATAGTCACATGCTATATTCAGAATATAATGAATAATCATTTGCAATATTTGCAGTCACTTCAACATTTACTAATTATTATATAATTAATTACTACATTTCAATATATAATGCAGCAGGCTTCTACATTTACAATATAATACACAATCAATTTTAAATTTATAGCAGAGCAGCAATCATATAATACAGTTATAGTAGAGAAAGCAATCAAATACCACATTTAATAAAGTATACTAATGCTAACTCTATGTAAAATATTGTATACAAGCATGCATTATATTGCAATTGTAATGAAACATTCATCTCCTATTACATTTATAATATATACATGCATTTTAATATATCTATAATACAATATGTAATTAATTACTATTTGTATATTATTATACATGCCCCAAAATTATATTTATCCTCCGATATTTATATTAAATAAACTAAACTATGACATTGTAATGTGCAGTTTATCATGCAATTTTGTGATATTCTATAGACAAGATAGCATATAGTCTATATGTACATACTGTGTAAACTGTATTAATAGTTAGTATAGTGAATACTAAATGTTTTACTAAAAATGTTATGGTATGTATACAATGAAATGTGTGATTAACCGCTGCATTGTTTTTCTTACAATTGTGGGTTATCTGTAATAGAATGTAACATAAAGCTATGAATAATAATATTTTTGTAATAAATATTTCTTCTCATAAACATTTTATTTGCTAAATACAAATCAAAACATATTATTTGTAATTACATCTCCTCTTTAAGTTATTAGAAATAAATATTTACACTTTTTAAAATTTTTACATCAAATTTATATTATAGTAAACAATATATTTATAGTAACTGTGAAGATTGATTGTATAATATGTTGTAAACATATACACAGACTATTGTTATCTTATTTGCAGAAAACCATAGTATTTATTAATAAACTGCATCATGTAGTATGACTTTAATCTATTTAACCTTAATTTCATGTTTGCTTGTTTTTTTATATGTCAAAGCATTAACCAAGAAGCGAACTCAGGCCAGCTGCTTGGAAAGCAGCTGTGCTAACCATTAGGCCACCAACGCTTGTCACTTTAATTTCATGTTATGCTTTATTAATCCAAGTTTCACAGAAAGATCAGACTGAGTTTCAGTTAAAAGTTGGAAGTATTATTAATGTTTATTTATACCTGAAAACAATTGTATAAATTTATTTCATCTGAAATTTTGATATGTAAGACCTTATCCTTAATTTTAAAAATCTTGCATGGAGTAATGCAATGATAGAGAGACCAACTCTGAAATGTAATATCTTTATATTGATCCTCATTACGTCATTTTTAGCTCTTGAAATAAGGAATAAAGTCATTTGACTATTTCTTAATAACTCATACTTGTTTATTCAAACCAGTAGAACTAACTATATATATATTTCTGAAGAAGTCCTGCAGCTATAAATAATTTTTTTTTACACAAAATATAGATACACGTATTTTCATATAAAGAGAAATGAGACCAAATTACTATTTTATACATTGCTGTTCACTTAATTTATATTTTTAGTTTATATCAATTCAATTTACCTAACGGTAGAATCTATCCAGCTGAACCATCTTTTAAATTATCTGTCAAAGAAAAATGCTTCGACATTTAATTGTTTCAGCTGATCCTGGAATTGATTTAGGAAATCTAATTTAAAGTAAATGTAACCTTAGAGCAATGTTAGATGATAATAAAATGTTTTCACTTTGTTGATGCTTGTAAAAAAGTTTTAAAATATTTTATTTAGTACTGTAGTATATGCACATTTTAAATAATAGATTATACCGTATATCTTCATTAATAAAGATACGACAAAATATACTGTTATTTTTATAATTTATTTATCACAATTTTAGACAAGTTAATTTTATTTTAAAAATAATTTGCTTTAAAATTGCTACGTAAATTACCAGGCATGATTTATCTCAAGTATCCTTGATAAAATAGCAATAGAATAAGATCACCGATTCTTATTTAATCTTGCTTTAAAATGATCTAATTAACGTGATTAATATATTTGCAAGATTTATCATAGTAGCAAAGCGGTGAGCCCTAAAGCTAAACATTATCTGACCGAAGCTCGCTTTACAACTCTGATACTTGAAAATTCCATGACTTCATAAGCAATAAACTATTCAATTCTTTTTATCAATAACGATAAATATTAAATTACTAGATGTAATCAGTTGTTGGTATTCTAATAAAACTGCATTAAAATACTGATCAATTTTAATATTTATGCTATATATATATACTTATATTATTATTTAAATAATATTTATAAAAAAAAGATGCTAAAGCTTAATCGATCCACAGATAAAATTTGTCACTTAAACAACAACAACAACAAAAAAGGAATTTTTAAGCCATGTAATTATATAATTTTCTTTTGATTTTTCTCTCTACGTGTTTTTGCATTATTTTAAAAAAGCTATAGTTTGATTTAATATTTTAAACTTAGTGCATTTATAATAAGTAGCAGATATTCAGGAGTGATCAAACAATTGGATGAATGGCCATTGACTCTATATTTACTCAGGAAAAAATAAGTAACTACTGCGAAAACATTTATGAAATGTTAATTCAAAATTATTTATTAGATGTTGCTCTGAGTAGTTTGTCGCAGTGGGAGATATAACAGTCTCAAGAATTAATAAAAGATTCCTAAATCATAGCTCAATCTATTATTGATGATAAACAAACATCGCATAATTTCTCAAATGACAAATCATTTAACTATTTTTTTTATAATCATGTTATTTGCAGATAAATAAAATATTTTAATATTGAAGAACTTCCCAGGCCAAAATATGTTCAAAAATGCGCAGTTATTTATGACAATACATTTCTTTTAAGTAAGAACTCTACTTGCTTTTCTAATATATTAATAGTAAATAGAATCAAAAATGTCATATAGTGGAATATGGATTTTTTTTAATACAAAAGCACAAAATGTATATACAATGGTTTCTTGTTTTTACAATCATTTGATCGTAAGCTTTCCTGATGATATCTGAAGCTATGAAAAATAAAGAATGTTATATAATGTGTGTGTATATATATATATATGAGCATGTCTGCAGTACACCTTTAGACATTAATTTAAAAATCAATAAAAATTTAAATGAAATAACGCAGTTATAAAAAAGATATAATAAATCTAGAAAGAGAAATAATGACATAATAGCGTAGGTGAAATAAGGAAATCACTGAATGAAAAATTATTCATAATAGTGCTTATACAGATAGGCAAGTATGTGAAATTTATTAATTTCTAATTCTATTTTAATGCTTTTCAAACCGGTATTGAAACTATGAATAGTGAATCATCGAATACAGGAAAACTTCTATGTATATTCTACTTTTTATCCTTTTAAAAAAATATTATTTATATAAATATTATTTTATAATAAATCTTTAAAACTTATTTGGGGTTTAATTAATCCTTTTCTTCATAATGATGAAATTTTTGGGATGTGTCAGGTGCTGAATTTTTGGTCAGACTTACTTCCATTGTACCTTATAATTTTATTTTTAATACAATGAGAAATTCCCTAAAGTTTACCAATAGCTGTAGTAAGCTCTAGTAGTTAATAATTAAAGTTCATTTTTTGATTTTCTATGTGGTAGGCTTAATATTACAGTTTTTGCTCAGGAGTTTGTATGATTTACCACTTTTGTCAAAAGTGCAGTAATATTTATGATTTTGCAATCTTTTTTATACATTTTGCTGATGAATACCTTGCTCCTGTTTGGAGAAAAAGTTCCCACATTGCAATCTTCTGGATATTCAATTAAATCTTACCATGAGAAAAATAAGTAGTACAATCAAGTTTAGCTCTTCACAATAAACTCACTGTTCTCTTAACAGAAGAGAAATTGCTTCATAGAAAATGTATAAAAAACTTTTACACACATTAGACTTCTCAATAACTCAAGATATAGTTTCCCACCTAAGATCACTTCAAATTACATTAAGTCAAGAATCTACAGTTGAAAATTAAAAAATGGAATTCTTATGAGATTTCAAACAAATTTATTTATTTTAGATTTCACAATAAAACAACAGACCATCATCAAAAATTTCAGGAGAACCCATGGCCATTGCATTTATCTATTTTATAAATGGAAATTAGAAGCCACTGACCTATGAAAATATGGACAAACATAATTAATAAATCAATAATTAATTAATACCAAGTGTATGGTTGAGCTAACAGAATTAAAGGACTTAATAAGCTAGTAATAAATCTATCTCTTAATTGGAAACTCTGCAGGCTCTTTGATGACTTTGTGCTTCAATAATTAAGCTCTCTAAAAAAATCCATATACTAAATAAAAATAATATTTTTTTAAATAAAATTTCCATGTGCAACCACTATTCAAAGTTATATTTTGATATTTTATTAATATGGTATAGATCTTTTACTTTCAATTTGGTCCTATCTGTTTCTCTATTAGATTTAAGTTATGTTATTATTATGGATTATCCCACATAGCAATTTAAAAAGATGATGAGCATTATGTTACTAATAAAAAGTAAAATTAGATGAATTTATTGTAACATATAGTAGTTTTTCAGTAATGGAATGTTTATCCCGACTAACAGATTTTCTGGTCAAAACCCTATGAATAGAAATTTCTGACATCATTTAAGGAGAAGCCATTTTATTCCACACTGCATATAACTTAAAACAAAGATAAAAAATACATAAATCTAAGCCCATTAGATTTCTGAAATCTTATTCAAAAGTAATAAATAATCTGTGAGAGTAGTATCTTTAATAGTTTCAAGTAGTTAATTAATACTCTCATTTGTAACTTTCAGTTGTTAAAAAAGGTAATTTTTATTATAGCTTCATTAAAATATTACATTAGTTAAGTTTTAGTTAGAATAAAAATATCATAGCAGGAAGCTCAATTTGATCTTAAGTTGAGAGAGAAAACATTAGAATTAGAATTGACTTGATACTTAAAAAATATTGTGTCCTATGTGGTATAACATAGCAGTAGAGTTTTTAAAATTTTTAATTGAAACTCAACCTGTTGAGAATCACACAATTCCTACTAACTATCCATTCAGATATCTTTCACACTATTTGTTTAGAAATGATTTTTCTAATTCATCTTTAGATTCAACTAATGTACATGTAGAGGCAACCACATTTTAAGTTTTAAAAAATATTGGCAGAATTGTGTCATATAGTTTAGAATGGGATATAACTTAGGGATGTTCAATATTTGTTGATATGTGTACTATTTTTTTTTTCAAATTTGCAAACATTTGTTGATCTGCATAACAGATTAGTAATTTCTTCTTTATAATTTAATGCCAAGTGCACTTTTGGTGAAGTGAACTTCACTGAAAATTCGCTCAGCATTAAGTTATAAAAAAAGAAAGAAACCACTTCATTATGAAGATGAACAAATATTTGCAAATTTGAATTACAAATGCTAACAAAAAGAAAAATCTATAGTATTACTTTTTTATATATATTCAGACTGTGTTTTACTCTCAACAAAAATTTATTTCAATGAAAAGTAGTTTTTTTAAAAAATGAAATAAAAATAAAATATTTATTTGTAAAATAAAGTTATGAGAAATATATAAGTGAACACTTGTATTTTCAACATTAATGTAAAAATAGCATCATAATCAACTGATACGTGTTATGACATTTTAAACACTGCCACCAATTGGAAAGTATAAAATTACAATGAAGTTCATAAAAAATTTAATTATATTATTTGTATTGTATGGGAAATGTTTGAATTTTCTAAACCATAACCCTCAATCAAAAAAAATAACACGGTGTATACTTATGTAACATTTGAATTCTTTTTCTAATATATTAAAGATTTAAATATATTAATGATATGTGCTACATTGTACTATATACTGTTAATTTTTCTATATTGCTTTTTATTCCTTTGAGATTTTCAACTTTATTTTTAGTCCTCATTAGATATTAGTAATTAACCGGCATATATTAATCACATTTTAAATTAATCCTTGGTATTTAAAAATTTTGCAATCACAAATAAAATGTTAAAAGAAAAAAAAATAAAGAAGTATTGAAAATAACATATATAATACAAAAACTTAATTTATTTAAATTTTAATAATATTTACAGCTTTTTAGAGCAAACTTCTACTTTATTCCTTCTACTTCTGACTCTTTACTATAAGGTTAAGTAGTTAATAGATAATAGGTAGTAGAATTATTAGCCATTTTTTCAAAATAGCTGCATTTACAGTCTAATAATCATGTTTAAATCTTTTATATCTGAAACTCAAGATTTTATAGCCTTGAAACCAATGCAATGTTTTGTATACTTATATAGATAAGTGTAGTTTACATTCACTCTTTAGTTAGGATAAAATATATCACTATCTTTTCATGATTTTTTTTTGCTTATATTAATTAAACAATGCTTTTAAAGAACAATTTACTCCACTCCTCCAGAGAATATTAATTTCTCAATATAATAACTGAATCCAGAAAAGAGTAAATAGAGTGAAATATTGCTTATAAAAGCAAATATTGACTGTAAGCAGAGAAAATCACAGGATGATTTGTTGTTAATATTTATAGTCAATGTCAACAAAATAAATAAATAACACAATAAATATTAACATTCTTTTCACAATTACTTTATTTATGATTTTTTCTAATTTTGATCTTGACTTAGGACTTTATTTTTAGTACTGCTTTTTTTTCTTTTTACAACTATTTAAGAAAATTGCCTAGAACAACTGGAACAGTTTTCATGGTAAACACACATACTTAAGAAGCTTTTTGATAATTTTATTACAACTCTCTGTATAATATATATATATATATATAACAATCTTATATATTAAATTATTCACATGATCACCACTTCTTATGTTTGCTCATAACTGTCATTAAAACAGGCAAAACTCTCCTCACAGTAGTGCCACTCAGTGCAAGCCAAAGTAATCAATGTATGCCAGAAGGCTTGTGCATAAAATCCCTATCTAGTGCTTACTCATCCAATATCCCCAGACTAGTTTCTGGCATGTGGCCTTCATCAGTGAGAAGCCTTGGATCTGAGAGCACTGCACCTAGATCTTAGAATCTAATGCAACCCTCCAGCAGCCAACTTTTATCTCTACCTAACTAGAAAACTATGAGAATAAAATTCAAACCTATATGACTATATAAGCTAATGAGCTTAGATTGAAAATATTCTTGTATTTTTAATTTTATTCTCATAGATTAAAAATATTATTGTGTTTTCAATTTTATTCTCATAGTTTTGTAGTTGAGGTAAAAGGTGGCTTTTGGAGGGTTGCATTAGATCCTAAGGTCTAGGTGCAGTGCTCTCAGATACAAGGCTCCTCACTGATGGAGGCCACAAGCCAAAAACTAGTCTAGGGATAGTGGATGAATATGCAATAGGTAGGGATTTTATCCACAAGTGTTCTGGCATCCATTTATTACTCTGGCTTGCACTGGGTGGCACTACTCTATGAGAGTTTTTCCTGTTTTAATAACAATTATGAGCAAGCATAAGAAATGATGATCATGTGATATTTGGTGGTTTAATACCAATCCTGTCTAGTAGAATAGGGGTGGATATGGTTATTAAAGAGCTAAAGACACCAAAATGTCTGGGTACTGAACTGAGTTCAGACCTATATGACTATATAAGCTAATGAGCTTGGATTGAAAATATTTATTCTCATAGTTTTGTAGTTAAACAGAGATAAAATGTGGCTTCTGGAGGGTTGCTTTAAATTCTATGATCTAGGTGCAGTGCTCTCAAATCCAAGACTTCTCACTGATGAAGGCCACAAGCCAGAGACATAGTCTGGGGATATTGGATGAGGAGGCGCTAAATAGGGATTGTATATACAAGCCTTCTGGCATCCATTAATTAGGCTTGCACTGAGTGGCACTACTGTATGGAGAGTTTTGCCTGTTTTAATATTAAAATATTAAAATCCTAATATTCTTTTAAACTCTTTCATTTTCACAGAGATTGTTTCATATTTAAACTGTAAACATTTTACAATCAGTGCATTAACACTCATCCCACTAACACAAATAAAGTAGTTAAATCCACCCTTACCAAACTGTAATTGGATGTTTAGCTGATATTTGTATTTAAATAATTTAAATAGAAGAAAATTAAATTTTCTTAAATATTAAGTTATTTAAAAAGGAAAAGCTTTCCAAATTTCAACTTGACTTGAACCCTATATTATAGATGTGACAAGTGGATGTCCTAACTAGTAAATTAGTTCTAGAAATTTTATTATGTTCATTCACAGATTTGCAAAGTAAATAGATACCAGTTGCTATTACAAACCTTTTTGCAAATTACTGCACTCAGTTATTGATGTCTTAGTATTCAGAAATGTAAAAGCACTAGTAGATTAAAAAGTTTATCTATTCAGAAACCATTTATTTTTATTCTGCTATTCAAACTAGCCTCTTAAAAGTTTCAGTATTAAAGTTTTGAAAATTTATTACTAATCCAAAATTATATCATTTGGTACACTCGATTATAAGCTAAATAAAACTATCTTGAAATTTAACAGAAGAATAGTATATATCAAACATTTTTCTCTTTTTATTTACTTTTATATAGCAGACATTAACAACATATATTTTCATTTTCTTTGCACTGAATAATATGAAAGAGACATAATATGGGAAATTACATTCAAATCTAAAACACACATAAAAAAAATTCATAATTTTGAGTTTTAAATATTTTTAATTAGTTTTAAATAGTCAGATCTATAGTTATTTTAGTACCAAATGGATAATTAGGCTTTAGGATCTTTTTTTTTTTTTGCTAATGCTTTACTAAATATGTTTTATTAAATATGTTTTATTATATATGTAATCTTAAAAACAAACTATACATTTATTTATACTTAATTTTTTTAAAAGATTTCTAATTAGATTTTTTTAATTATATATGAAGTAATTAAGCACTAGAATACTATGTCTTTGTGATGATATTTGATCATTCCTGTGATAAATGGACAATGTGACCATGTACTTCTTAATTGAACACTTTACAATGCAATTTAATATAAAATAGAATTTATTCTTTTTTACTTATAGTTTCAACTGTCCAGCTGTCATCATCAGACCTACAACATTTAAATATATATAATTATACAATTATATATACACACATTATTAAATATCAGTCAATACTTATAAAATCGCAATATCAATAACAATCAACATTCTCAACCTGTTGTCAAGGCAACCTTTCTTTTAACAACAAAGATAAAATACCACCTTTATTTATGATCCAATATATTTGTATAGATACTAAAGATTGCAGCTTGATTACAGAAAATGAGATTATTGATAGAAAGTGTAATTAAAGGTATATATATACTATTTATCATTACACGTATGAAGTGTTTATTTATTTATTATAAAATTTTAGAAAAATGAGTGAAATATCTAGGCTCTATAATCTTAATATCAATTATTTAAAAATCAATTTACATTAAAATATATAAGTTGGTTTAAATTTGCTCTCTGACTGCTATTATTCTGGATAACTTTAAATAAAAAGATCTAAAATATGGTAAAAAGTCATTTATTTTCTTACTGTAAAAAGGTATTGAATATGGCGGCTAAAGAACAATTCAATTGTTATTTAAAATAAACTTTGGTAAATTTCACATGACATTCCTATCCCAACCACTATATATAATTTAAATCCAACCAATTATTCTTTAAATATAAAATACACAATATATTAAATAATAAAAAACACCCAACTACATAAACCATAAACAAATAAATCCAACTATTATACCCAACCACACACAATATATATATATATTTATAAACCCCATTTATACAATTTAAATATTAAAATAAACAACTAATAAAAATAGTAAAAATATTTTATCAATATATTCCATACAACTCAACCATTAATATAATATATTTAACATAAAATAATACAATTTATATAAATACATATAATCTGTAAATAATATATTCAACTTTCAATAATATAAAATTTTCTAACTAATTTTTTCTATATATCAAATCAACACTTAACAACTAAATATATCATAAATATACAATATCCACTATAATATAAATCATTAAATTTTTTTTAAGAAGGGGAAGGTGCGGGCTTGGGTTTTTGTTATTCCGGGTCGGAGTTTAATATATATATGTAATATTCAAATCAATATATATATATCAAAATACAGTAAAAATCACATAAATTATATTATATTATATTATTTCACTGTATCTTGATATATATATTGATTTGAATATTACATATATTGTAGAACAAATACAGATATCAAACTTAACTTATTATGTATACATACATATTAGATAACATATGAGGAACATCTGCAATATTTCTTTTATGATATAGAACTATAATTACATAAAGATTGCTTGTATTTTATGTGTAATGGAATTGTATATCCTTTGACTATTATTTATAAGATTTCTTAATATGGATTTTTTCCCCTAAAAGATAGTGAATTTTTATGATTTTTTTTTATTGATCAATAAAGTTTTATGCAATTTAAATAATATTTAAATCTGATAGTTTGGATGATCTATATTTGAGTGAATGCCTATTTGAATTGGGCTACTATCATATTAGAAAATGATTATATTAACTGAAAATAATATTTGAACCATTTTGTAACTACATACTCTCCTCCAAATGTTCCAATAACCTGCAGCTACAATGTATTCATCAAGTGTGATTGGATCAAGAGATTACCATGATTTATTTGCACAAATTATAATAGTTTTACCACCATAATTTCATAACAGGAGACTGGCAAATTGATTGATAGGCTATTTTCAATTATTAAGAAAAATAATTTGTCTAATTATGTAACATGCTTTAGTCATTCATTGTTCTACTCTTATGTTGGGTATATTCTTTTTTTATGTAGCCTTTACATCAAAAATGGGTGACTTTGGATTAACAATTAAACTATAAATGTTCTGCTTGTGAAATTAACATTTAATTATTAAATATTAGTGTTCAAATGTGTATTGACTTTTACAATGATTTGTTCTACTATAATGAGATGGAATTAGGGGGAGGGGGTATATAATTGTATTTTTTTCTGTTTCTCTAAGCATTAATTTTTATCTTTTGTTCATCTAGATTCTTTTATTTTTTAACGATTATGAATGCAATCATTATCAAACCGTACAATATAAATTCGATAATCCGTATCATTTTTAAATCTTAGGAAGTTTTGTAATTTTAATGTTAGAATTCCATCTAATTTAACCTAGTTTAAATTCAAGAACCCAACATTTTTCCTCACGAATTTATAAACTGATAATAATCTTCTATTAGAATATAATAATTAAGATTACTTTTGTTAACCTGTTACCGTTTTATTTGTGAAAAACAAAAGCAAAACAAAATTTTAACAAAGATCCGTTGGTAGGTATGTAGTTTCATATCTGCATGCGCATACAGTTAATGAATTAAATAATGATGTACATATAATAGATGTATGAGTTGAGATTTTATAATTAAAAAAATATTTTACGTATATATCGGATTAGAAAGTAGAAACTCTTAAGAGATTTAAAAATAATTTGTTTTTTTTTTTGTTTTTTTTTATTATATGTCATAGCATCTGCCGGGACGCGAACCCATAACTACTTGCTTGCATGGCGGCTGCGATACCTCTCGGCTAACAACGCTAGACTAAAAATAATTTGTTTCTGTTTATAAAAAACAGATTACCAATTAAGGAAAAGATGTTGATTAAATCATTAACAGGAAATTATAAATTTCTTAAATATGTAAAAGCTACTTAAGTGGATTCCTTAAGTATGTAAAGCCATGGAAGCGGATTATGCTATTGGTACCTGAGAATTACAGGGGATAAAATGCATAACTGGAGAGGCTAAGGGAATTCTCCCACTCACTACTCATTATTCACAACCAATGGTGCTGCAAGATTGTACCATGCAAGACAGAAGATTCGAATGCAATAAAAGATAAAGTTTTATCCAATAATTTTTGTTACTGAAGGTCTCAAAGCAATCTATGGACTTATGCTAATTATGCTGGTTTATTATTTATTTACTAAGACAAAGGTGCCACACGTGAAAATACTATGTCTTGTAGTACCTTTAGTTCTTATATATGTATAATTTTAATTTAACTTACTGACACAGATAAACGTTAATTAAAATTTAACCTGGGTTTTAATGGCATTTCTTATATCTTGTCTGCATCACTGCTATAGTATTCGTGATGTGTTTTGGATACAGCATAAATTAACACACTTTGTTATTATTTTATCCAATCTCTATTTACTTATGTCCTGCGTAGTTTAGTGCAGTAGTAGAGTTTCAGACTCTGGAGTGTAACAGCCTCGAATCGATTCCAGTTTGACCCTATCGGCGCTCGAACTTCTTTTGCCCCCCATTTGATTATTTATATATATATTTGTAACTTTATATATGTGTGTGTATATAATATTAGCATACATATATTACCATTATTTCTAACGTTTAATTTTTTATTTTAATTTGCGCAAGAAACAATGATTTATTGCGTACATTATTCCTAAAATAGTTGTTGAAACATTTTTAAAAATTTATACGAGTGTTTCCTTCCTTCGCAACCAATAAATATGAATTATTTAACATAACAGTTTGTAGTCTACTAGTATATCTGCTTAAATATATTTTTAAACCGTAAAAATAGAATTCAGCTACTTAAAAAATATCTATATAAAATGTTTTAATAAAGACATTTTAATATTACCAATTTTATTTCCATGAACCTAAAAATTGTCTGTAAATATTTATAACGCATCTTAATGACGTAAAGGTTTTTAATATTAATGGATGTTAAAGATTCATTGCTTATTAATACAGTTCTAAATATCAGAGTTTACTAAAACATATAAAATATTTCAAAAAAAAACAAAAGTTTAAATAAATTATTCAAAGGATGCCTTGTAACAATATATTATTAGCAACGATGAGCATTTTCCCTAGATATGTAATAGTCTTACCTTTAAAAAGAAAATATAATTGCAACTTTCATTTCACAACATATATTTTAACTAAGTAACTAGACGTGAAAGCCAGAGTAATCAATGGATGCTAGAAAGCTTGTGCATAAACTAAGATCTAGGTGCAGTGCTTCAGATCCAAGGCTCCTCACTGATAAAGGCTACAAGACAGAAACTAATCTGGGGATATTGGATGAGTAAGCACTAGATTAGGATTTTATCCACAAGCCTTCTGGCATCCATTGATTACTCTGCCTTGCACTGAGTGGCAATACATATAGAGAGTTTTGCCTGTTTTAATAACAGTTATGAGAAAGGATAAGAAATTATAATCGTGTGATGTTTAATGTAATAAACAGTAAATACAATTAGAATATAATAAATAGCAATAGATAAATTTTAGAATATGTTATTGCAATTAAAAACTTTAAGATTGTTAATCATAAACTAATTCTCTAAACACTGTTTATAAATAATCGAAACACCATAAAATTTGCATTTACAAAAGATGCAAAAATTCATTCATCATATATATATATATATACCAGGCCTTGTAAAAGCCATTCTTTTGTTTTGTTTTAATTGATTGCTTTAACAAATTTTTTATGTAAATTCAACAAAAGATTTTAAATGTGAGAATTGTATGTGCACTGATTTGAAAGGCAGACATTTTGACTTCAATTATACACTAATCAAAACTAAATGTAAATGTGGTACTGTAGTATCTACTTTTTCCCTCATTAAATATCACATTTCACACATGAATTTATGTACTGTAATCACATTTTCTTTGTGTTTTAAATATCATATCTCTGTAGTTAAAACCACATGTACTGATTTTTTTCTGAGTCCTTTTTCTAATGGTGGAATTACTTTGAATTACTTCCTTTGCATAAATGCAGCAATAATAAGCTAACCAAAACTAAATATAAATATGGTACTATAGCACATATTTTCTCCTTCACTAAATATCTCATTTCAAACATAAATTTATGTATTGTAATCACATTTTCTTCACAATTTAAATACTATACCTCTGTAGTTAGAAGCACATGTACTGTTTTTTTTTCTGAGCAGAATTACTGTCTTGCATAAATGTAGTGTTTGTGAATTTGATACATGATGTTGGCCAAACATTCATACATCCACCAATCAGAGAACAGAGAAAATAATGCTTTTATATATAAATGAAATTTAACTGGAAATAACAATATCTTTAGAAAGTATGTATAGCACTAATACACTGATAAATATAAATTATAGAGTGGACCATCTATTTTTAAACTCTTGATAGATTAAGCATTCATTTATTGATACTATTAAAAAAAAAGAAATCAAATTTTTTTATTAGCCTGATTTAAATACAGATAAATTATTCTAAAATTACAATTGAACATTTAAAGGCAATGCCTCATTTTTATCAACTTCATAATATTAATGAAAAATCAGTTTTGTAAATATAAGTATTAAGTACATATATGTTAATACATATGAAATTTAAATGGATATAACAACATGTCCAGAAACTATCTATAAACAATATTTCTATGCCAATAAATGCAAAGAATAAACATTCCTTCAAATATTATATATACCTAGGCATATTATATATTTTAATTCACAGTCTTTATATTAATATTATGAGGTTTTTAAAGTGAGGTATAACCTTTATCTTCTAAATATTATTTGCATTTGTAAATGTATGAGTATTATTTTTAGATAGATTCCAGAAGTGTTACGCATCATTAGGATTTAATTGTTGAAAATCTATCTTGTCAAAACAACAATCTGGAATTCATATTCAGTTGAAATTTGGATTTTCTTTTTAGTTTTAGATGTTTGACAATTTATATATTTGAGTGTTTATTCAGATCTTTACTTTCTTGCCAACTCAAATGTATTTTGCATTTTTTTATTCAGTTCCTTTAAAATATCTTTCTTCTTTTTAATTTAGGCTTCTTTTTTTTTAATGATTACCATTAAGTTTTCTGATCTTCATTTTGGTTTATTTAGTTTCATCATAGTCAAAAAAATGTTGAGACTTAAATCAGCCACTCCGGTCAGCACTTATTTTATTTGTCTTTGCTTATAGTCAAAACTTTAAAGTGATTTCTGATTAATGAAAATATGCATGATATTTAGATTACATCTAGGATGTTTTATAAACTTCTGGTTTTGCTTTTTAGTTTTCAATAAAAGTTTGAATATGAAGAATTCACAATTTGCTCCTTGACATTTTTGATATCCATGTATATTGTTTAAAAATATTCCTAACTATTTTTATTCTTAAAATTACCAACCAATGCCTTTCTTTTTCTAGTTTTTTTTTCAAACCTAAAAACTATTTCTTTCAAAATATTTTTTAAAGTTTTCTGTCTTAAGTACTCTTTGCAACTACATTACTAATTTTTCTCTTTTTTTTTCCAAATCTGAAAAGATTCCAATCTTCTATTTTCGAATTTTTCTAATTAGCCAAGTCATTTCATCATATAATGATATATTACAAAGAAAAGATTAAATATGTATCTTTTTTAGCTAATTTTAAGAGGTTCAGAATAACATCTTACTCTTATTAAAAGCTTTTATTACAACCGATCATTCCCCTTTTAATCCAAATGTATAAGATACAATATATAAATAGAAGCAAATTTAAAGGCTCAATCAATATATTATGCAATATATTTATAAAACCTTATGTGGTCATTTTGATTGTTTGTCATGTCGGTACTTCCAAAGTTTCACACCCATTAATTAAGATTATCTACAAACGATTTTACATTTTATTGAAGTATATATGATTATTCTACAAACAATACAGAACTTACGATTGATTCACTTTAGTAATAATTTATTATTATTTTTTCTGCTATACAAAACAATATTATATATCTATGTAAGTTTTTACGATTTTTATGTTATTTATATTTTATTAATAATAATGCTAATACCATAATAATAAAATTAGGTTTGTTGAATTTTTTGTTGTTGTTGCTAGAAGATAAATTTATTTAAATTGAAATCAATAATCTGTAAGCAAAAAATTATAATAGTTTGCAACCTAAAGGTAAAATTATTGGAATTAATTCTATTAAACTTTTAAAAACAAAAAAAAATAATTAAGTAGGTTTGCAAAAAAATAAATTCATACAAAGAAATTAAAACAATAGGGAAAAAAAGTACTTTTACATGCTGAAATAAAACTATATTAGTAAAAAAAAATTATTGTTGCTACAACTGTATAACAATTTAGATATAATTGTTTACAACTAAAGATGAAAACTAGCAATAAGCAGACTGCGTCTAAATGATAGCATATGATCATAATAACCTCATTCGTCTTGTTTGCTACCTTCTTAGTTTAATTTATTTTATCATATCGATATTTCAAATTACATCATATATTCTAAAGCCTTTTTATAACAATTATGTTTAATTTTCAGATATCCGATTGAAACTGGGATGCTATGATAGTGTTTAAAATTTTACTGCATAAATCTCCTAAATGCTTCAAGTCTACTCTTTGATGATTAATCTTGTAGTTATATTAATAGTTCATTTGGATGTGTTATTAAAATATAGCTAATATGTTTAAAATTATATTGACTTTGGTTTTCTTATACTATCTGTTATGATTTGTAGTATTTTGTAATTAAAAAAAAACTTATTTTCTATGTAATTATTTAATTCTTACAATAAAAATACAACTGTGTTTTTAGATATTTTTGCATTGATAATTATGTTTACTGTATTCTGTTTTTGTTTTTTCAAACTTCATAATACCTATAACAAAATCAATTCTATTTTTTAACAAGTAGTGTGCGGTATATTTTCTTAGATTTAATCTTAGTTTTCTCTATTTACCTTTTTTTTTTAATAGTATATGATTTTCTTGTGTGAATAGTTTCTATTTCTTTTACTTTTAAATATAGCTAAAAAGTATTTTAGAAATATACTAAACACTTTCCTTTATTAATTATAAGGGATTTGGACCCAGGCTTTCAAACATCCTACAGCTATCAAATTCATCTTATGCAACTTATACATGTAACTACATACATGTAAAAAAAGATAAATGATTTCCAATATATGCATTTCATACTGAACCAGCATTCATCAGTTGGTCCAGATCACCATCTCCCACACATATATACAATTTCAATTTTCTTTTTTATTTATTTTTACATTTTATATACTAAAAATAGAATAATATATATATATTAAATAGTTTTAAGTTATATTGGAAGATTCTTTTTAGTCTATTCTATTAATGTCCTGGGAGACTTTCATTTCATATACCGTATACGTCAAATGTCATTATTGTAAAACTTGGTTTTTTGATATTTTTCAGATTAGATTTCACAGATTTAAGTAAAGTCCCTCATATGAACATAATAGCAAAAAGAAAATGTTCTAAAATATTTTTGTATTATTACTTTAAAAAGATTAATAATTTTTTATCAAATCAAATTTAAAGCAAATTAAATTAATAAAATTAAATATAGCATAGTGTAAAAGTAGTTTATTAAATATATTTTATTATCGAGTAGCGCTTGAAGAAAAGAAAAAAAATTATTTAGTAAATAATTTTTTCTTGCTTATATGACAGAAAATGTGATGACAGTCTTGCTTTTCTGTATGCAGTTTGACAAACTATAGTTTTTGAACAAATGAGGCGATATAAAAATAACCAAAATAATAGACTATTTATTGCCATTATTTTTCTATTGACATTTTGAGAACAAATATTTTAGAATAAAAATTTACTTTTTATGGGCTATTTTTAAAATAGACGACTGTGTTTATTTGTTATTGATTTAATTTTTATGCTTAGTTTTCATATACATTTGAGAATTATTAATAAATGATTTAATCTGACTTTTTAGAATTTCATCTTTTTCATAAATGGTGGACATAGAATTGATTGGATATTAAAAGATTCCACTTTATTTTAGAGTTGTCTACTATATGACGAGCAAACAATATTTGAAGATTGCCAGGTCTGTTTTCATTTATTTTGAGGATAAATATTGTTTAGAATAGAATTGCAAACTTTTTGCTTTATATTTTGAACACAGTTAAGAATTAATGTATATTACAAGTATTCATGTATCATATAAATAAACATCAAACCTGATTTTTTTAATAATCCAATTTCTATATAAAGAGGCACTGAGTTATGAAAAATGCAGTTTTTGTGATTAGTCTTATAAAACCATAATAACTAATTTAAAATAATCATATTCACACTGTATTAAAAATGAATTAATATACATACATGTTAAAAAAAATAAATGTATTCATGGATTATTTTCATTACTTTTTGCCAACTTTAATGAGAATCCCAAATCTTATGCAATTTTGCTAAAATGTCTAGGTTTAATTATGGAAAGCAAAAAGTTAGAAGAGATTGGTATACTTTTGTATATGTTCAAGATCTAATTTATACTGTTGTTTTCAATCCATTTATTTTTGATTTGGATAATTAATTATTAAAGTCACTTTTTTTTAAACTCTAGTTTAACTTCTTAGGTTCTTTTAATACTATACAATATTATTAGCAATCTTAAAGAAGTGTGATGTGCCTAAGAAAAGATTTTGAAAATAATTATTTTTAAATTAAGTTCTAGAGATTTTTTTTCAAGAGCAATTAGATTTAAAACTAATAATAAACTTAATTTAAGAGATATTAAAAAAAATGAATGTAATAATTGATATTTCTTGTTGTTTAATCACCATTTATTACCTTTACAGGAATTTTCATTTTCAGCATTCTGGTTTAATGTTGGTCCCATATTTTTTTTTATTGTTTTATCTCTCCAGAAAGATCTTTTTCTTCATATGATAGTTAAAAAAAGACAATTGGGCACATATCTTCTGAACACTACCTAAAATTGCATCAAGGATAAAAGTACCAAGACAGAAAATTCTTCTTATTCTGAAAGTTCCACTGGTGAAGATTAATAAGTTCTATCACCAACTATTTCTTATCTCATTGTCATTTCTTAGCAAAACATTTTTAATGTCATCAAAACATTTTTATTTTGAAGTTTTTGGGGCCATTTATCACAATAATTGGGTTATTTTTAATAAATGGCTCAAATAGATTATATATCTTTTTTCAATTTTTGATCATCATTTCAGTTAAACTATATTCAGCACAACTTCTCATTTTTTTATACCTCTTAACCTATATTCAGCACAACTTCTCATTTTTTATACCTCTCTTGATTCCAATTATCTAATAACTTTCTTTATTGCATCACTTATCTCATATTTGTACAGGAAATGATTCCATTTATAGCAATTATACATTTTAATTCCAATATTAATTTTTTTCCCCAAGCATATTCTAAACTTTATAAATGCTTCTTTGGCTATTCCAATTCTAGTTTAATGCTTTTTTGTGTGATCAACATTTTTGATGGATTTTTATCATGATATCTCAAATAATTCACTTGGTAGTAGACTTATTAACTTGTATTTTTTTTTATTGTTATGAAAAGTACATTTATTGTCTTATTTATATTATTCTAATTGTATGTCTGCATTAGTAGCAGAAACTCTAATTATGAAGGTCTAATGTGTTCTTGGGATGTAATATTAAGGATAACTGACTTGCATATTTTATATTATATATAATTTCACCATCAACAAATACTTTTTCAATTCTCTTTATTAATTTTCATGATTTTATATATGCATATTGAAGCAGTCAGATCTGAGTTTGATCCTAGCTTCATGACATCTAGCCATAAGACCACTTCAAACCCTAGTACTAACCTTAAATTTCCGATGCAATGGGGCTTTATACATTTAATCCACACTAATTTCCATAAAGAAAAACTATTACATAAATGTGTGTTAAAATTAATTCATTTGAGTTTAAATTAATCAATGCTATTAATAAATTCATGATAAAATTATTCATGAATTTATATATATTATAACTGCATGGATTGTGCATATATATTTATAAATATTTAAATATATATATTTGTTCGAAAGTTTCATTGCGTCGGGAATGTTTGATTTTACTTTCAAATAATTTGTTAAAATTTTAGTGATTAAAAGCTACATTCTTTCGATAAGCTTTCAGATTTTTCCTTTCCAAAAACAATGGGTAAAGTTTTATTAATTAGAAAAAAAGATAAATATTTAAAATGTAAAGATTTCCTAATTAAAATCATTTTTCTGATTTTAAGAATTCATTTTCTAATTAGAAAATGAATTCAAGTTAATGAGTTTGAAAGCCTTATCAAAGGAATGTATCTAAAAACAACTAGTAAATTTTGTAACATTGATAATGAAAGAAGCGCTAACCCGAAGGCATCAGATACAGTATAAATAGCTCTGAAAAGTTTGGAGAAGGGAGAAGCCATCTTTGTTGTAGAGAAGTGCCATTAATTTCTGTGCATCTTAAAATCATGAATTTAAATAGTGTTTCAATCATGGTGATGAGCTAAAATGTCAGGAATCTGGCTACGGTTCCTGAAGTCTCCTGAAAATCTTCAATGAAGCTGCTAAATCCTTTCTGGACCAGTCATGCTGCCAAAATCATGACAAAAACCAATAAAATGCTGTTCAAGTAATCATCCAAATGTGTGCCTATGTTTTACCAACTCAGATATGTAAATTAAGGAACCAGCCCCG
This sequence comes from Epiperipatus broadwayi, assembly GCA_028023455.1. Lineage (NCBI taxonomy): Eukaryota > Metazoa > Onychophora > Udeonychophora > Euonychophora > Peripatidae > Epiperipatus > Epiperipatus broadwayi. The sequence goes on along the minus strand of JAQFVV010006263.1, from coordinate 5,595,688 downwards.
GAAGATATGGTAATATATTTCCATAATGAGCTGTAACTTTCTGGCCAGTTTCGAACTTTACTTTACTCTCCCTTTAAGAGCTCTTTTCATCTTTAATGTAATAATCTTTATAAAACTTTCTTTTATTTATGCTTTCAAATTCATAGTAATTCTCTCAATCTCTAGTCCTTAGATTTAATTTTCCTTTCTTACGATGGCAGTTCATTTACTATATTATATATATATTGTGTGATTTATTAATGTTGTTTATTTTTAATTATATGCCAACAATCCTTCAACTCAATGAGTTCCTTTGTTCCATTTGCTTTGTGCAAATAATATAATATTAATTCTGATAATAATTCTCATCCATTAGAACTAGATTTATACAGTTCTATCAATCATCGAGTCAAAATAAATTATTAAATATTTGTTATTTTTATAATTGGCTAATAATAAATTATTAGCTCCATTTCTAATCTATGCCCCAGCTATTTTCTCATATTCACCAATGTGTATTTATTCATATATAATGTTAAAATGTTTTTTTTGCAAAAGGGTCGATAAAGGAATCAACTAAATACATTCTAATTCAAATTGTTTTTACTATCTATTAATATTCAGGAAGGGCACGATGTTTGGGGCATAATTAATATAATTTATAAATGCTTTAAAATAGTTTTAGTTAAAAGCTCATTTGACTTTAATTAATTTGATCAAGTCATCACGTAGAGCATTCTATAATAAATTGGGTTTTATTATTCAAACAGTGACTATCAAGTCATCATCTTCGAATGTTGCTGATGTAGGGCAATCTTTTCACTCCATAGGCTTGTCGGTGGTAATATTACTGTTGTTTTAATTATAGAGGAAGAAAGCACTTTCTCCCCCACTCATGTTATATTTGGAACACCAAAGGTTCGTAGTTATAACTCGGCCTGGCTTTCCCCGTGTTCCACGTCTACTTAAAGGGCAGTAAGACTTGTGTTACACAAGCCGCCATACTACTTAAACCACCGACCAGCGATTATCTTTCCTTTTCATTTATAGCTCATAATTCGTCAGCACCATTACCTCTCTGTTCCAGTAAAGCCCGCTCTTATGCTCGTAATTCATGATGAAGTGATTTCAATTAAAGTCGAACAAATTCTCAGTTATCTCAAATTAAATAAGTTTTCTAATAAAGGTTAAAGTTATGCCCTAAATACGTATCTTGCTCTTCATGAATGGATTTGCGAATGTGAAAATAAATCTCACATTCTTCTGTATAAAATAAGAATCATAATTTCCGTCACCACTGAATACCTTTATCTGCCTTTATTTTCTTGTTGGGGGCATAGACAGATAGAATTCCATAATATTGTGTAATACTCATTGGCATATAATAGGAACTGCCATCCTTATTATAATTATAAACTCTGTTTAAGGCTAGAGGTGATCAATATAATCATCATTTAAAATTGAACAAAACTATTACTAGTATTATTAAATATTTTATTAACACACTTGGTTTCTTAAGTCTTTTATTCAATAATTATTTAATGTTAAGGCTCGCTGTCTGTGTTGGCAACCCGAACATATACATATGACTCGATTTAAAATTATCTTTAGTCAGTTTATTATCCAATATTAATGTCAGTTCAGCAGTCTCTAACCCTCACCAACCGTTGAGCTAGTTCCTTGGTGCATAGCACTGTGCCATTGATTTAGATCATTCATTGATCTGAGCTGGTGAGTTGGGTTTGAATTCAGTTTGGTTCAGCTGAGTTTGGATCCGACTTGCAGTTTAGGTGGTGGATGTTTCTCGACTGGTACAATATATAAATTATGCAAAATGAAAGTCATTATGCATTATAGTCTAACATCTTTTTATTTTGATCCAATCAGACCTTGCTCCCATATAAATTGTTGTTTGTGTCCATATAAATTAATTTTTAATCATCTAGTACTTTAATATTATTATATCTAATTTAGTTATAAAATGTATATAGTTGGAAAATGAGCATGGATCTTACTAAATAGAAAAAAAACTAATATAAATATAGAACTATATAAAATTTTGAAAGCAAACATAAAGTAAAATTTACTTACAAATGTGGCTAGAATTGAATAATGCTATTTTGAAAATAAGGAACAGTTAGATTAATCTTTTTTAAACATGGGGCAGTTGAGTCATTTTAAAAAATAACATTGGCTGAATTCAATAAAAAAAAGCTTACTATTACTTCAGAAGCTAATCACAATTGATCATAATTACATATAACTAGAATGACAGAGCAAGACTTGAATTTTATTTTAATAAAAATATTGTCCTTAAAGCTCATGTCACAATATAAAAGATCCTGGGAAATTAATTCAAAAGTAAGGAAGGCAGCAAAGAAAATAGCATTTATTCTTTCAAAGGTTTTGCTCTTCACAGGTACCAAAAGCAATCAATTCATGACATGCTACAGATAACTTGGACCTCATTAATATTTTTGGAAGCACCTTGACTATTGCATAATTAGTTAATTATTTATAATATTGTAATGGATATTTGACACTATTACAAAAATTATAGTTTTATAGGGATGAAGAAAATAAAATAAATTTTTATATAAGGTTTCGTTTGTAAAACTTGATTAAAAGTTTTTTTAAATGCTTGTACAAATATATATGTATGTGCGTGGGAATTATATTTTAATACCACAGTTATATTTGGTTTTTAATTTTAATTTTGGAAAAAAAAAGAAAACTAAGATTTTTTTTTTTTTTTGTTAAATTTATGTAAAAGTAAAGTGTACAAATAGATTGCTTTTCAGATTTGGGGATTTAGATTGATAAGGCTAATTAAAAAGAAAGAAAACAAAAAGAAAAGAATTTTTCATTAGTTAATTCCTAGATCTGTAAAGGGCAATTTATTTCGTTAATTAGATAACTATTGTTATCTAGATCGAGAATTTTTAAATTTTAATTAAAAAGAAAAAGTTTGGTAATTGGTTTTAAGAGATATGATTCAGATATAACAGGCTGAATCAGGCCATTGGATTATCTTGGACTAGCTTTCAATACTGGCATCAGCTAGAATACTTGCACCAGTGCAAAGAGACAGACACCAACTCTGACAGGAGAATTGCATGATTCCTGCCAAAATACTTGGAAAGAACGATTCCTGCATATTCTGAAAGTTGATCCAGTAATTATTCTGCCTAGAATGAACATTAAACCTACAGCAAGAATATTTTCTTTACCATGATGTGCTAAGCTTCTAGCCAGAACAGGTTCGGACATTCTGTGTCTCCATTAACTGCCTACAATGCCATAAGAACCGGCTCCAAAGAAACCACTAACCAACTCGCCCAAGCCTACCATCAGTGAATCCAGAGCAACGGACTATACTTAAGAAGTCTAGTGCACTAGCATTTAAATAAATTATAAAGGTACCTTACAGTTTTGCAATTTAAATAATATTGTCTTATATGTGTTTCCCTTTTTTGAAAAAAATATAAATATTTTTCAAGTTGTATCTTATGTAATTCAATTTCTGTGTGCTTGATTTTTTTTCTTTCTTTTTTTTAACGAGTGCTAGTTTCAAACCTATTACTGTCCATCCTATTTAAGTCTTAGTAAGTAAGATAGTAGTTTATTTATAATCTCACATTCCTTTTTTTTTATTTATAGAAAGCAGTCTGGATATTACAGACTATTTTAATTGACTTCTGGCTCATGACCCATTTTATTATTAGTTCTACTTATGTCATGAAACTTTATTTATAATAGACTATTATGAAATATAATAGTTCTTAGTTTTATTTCTTCAAACTTCCAATTCGTTTATTAGGGGCACGTACAACCATTTTAACCCTCTCAATAGGTAGATCGTGAGCTCCTAGCCTGTCTCACTCAGAGGGAGGTCAATCGATTGAAAGTAATAACTTTCAACACTCTTTTTATTATTATTAATGTTTTGGAAGCTACCTTCGCATTCCTTCGGTTTCGACATAAGTTTACATAAATCTCAAATACTGAGATTCAGCCTTTTCCTAACAATGGGTTATAAGCAGGAAGCTAACCTCCCTTGTCTTGCATGAGATCACTGTCTACTTACTAATACTTCTGTTACTGTCAGTATTTTGCACTCTTTCACGCACAGGAAATCGCTCTCTAAACCATATAAATATTTTAGTTTAATTTTGACGAATGTACGTGTAGTACATATTTTAAGTGTGCTTTAAAGATTATTATTTAGATTTATGTTTATTTAATCATACTCATAATAAAATTATTTATTTACTTAGTTGATTTTGTTTTCTGTTGCTACCTTTCCAACTCTCTGAACAAAACATAGATCTCATTTGCTTGATTGAGCTAGTCCGGCACATTCGAATCGCATATCCTGTAACCCCTAAAAATAAATGTCTAGTTCCAATTTTCAGACTAGTGGCACCCTTGCGGTCAGTATATGCGAGTCTAAAGCTTTTGTCCGGTATAATATATATATATTAGATTAACATATTTGGTTTGTTCAGATTATGGATGATAAAAATTACTGCATATACATATTTTAATTTTATATAATTAGTTATATTAAATTCAGTGAAATATTTCTAATTATTTGATTTTTTAATACATAGAAAAATTTTGTTATAATCCAAAAATCAAACCTAAACAGTCTTGCTGAAATTCTATAACTATTTAACTAGAATAATAGGAGGGAAAATGGAGAAAATATGTCTTATAAAAGAATAGATAAAAGTTGCATGAGATATAAAAGAGAAATAAAATAAAATACTAGGGGACTATAGCTTTCAGAATCTAAAATAAAATTGAAAAATAAAGACATATTTATCCTGTTTTGACAGCACTTAAAAAATCTTCAATCATTCTTGGAAAAACATAAAAAATAAATTTAATCCCAAAATTAGACAAGACTGCCTTAGTTAGATATCTGAGTGGTTAGTAACAAAAAGAAAAGATAAATTTTGACAAAATTTCTCTCCAAATAATTATTTTAATTTGTGTAATTTCAACTGTGCCTCTAAAAAAAATAAATAAACTCATAAAATAAAGAATTTTTAAAATATTGAAAAAGTGAATTTAAAAAATCTGAATCAAGTATTAAAGTTGAATCAGTATATGAAAAGAAAACAATTATAAAAAATATTTTAAACTATAATATTAAAAAAACCAAAACTAAAATCCCTACTTCAATATTTTACTTTACTATAGTTTTGGTAAAATAAATCAGTTATCTCGTAAATATAAATTTGAAAAGTTTAATTTTTAATGTCATAAAATAAAAATGTTATTTCTTTTGATATTTTAGTTTTTTTAAATAATGTTTTAAATTTGTTTAAGCTTTATGTTTTTATTTATATATATATTGAATATTATTTATAACTGAATTTTATTTTGAGAGATTTATGCACAGTACATACATACACATAAATATATATATACATAAACCTATATAAATCACTTTTAGTGAAGAGTGTATAATACATTTAAAACAGAAATTAATATAAATTTCATCGTACAAATGAAAATTTTAAGTTTTTTTTAAACGTAAAAAGAAAATACTGTATTAGAATTATCTTTATAAATGTGCATTTATTTAAAAATTATTTAAGAACTATTTTCAAAATCTTTTTTAAATGTAATAATTTTTATTGTTGTAATATGATAACACTTCTATTTCACAGCAAGTAATGGATTAAGAAATGCACTAATACTCAGCTGAAGAGAAGTTTATTTTTTATAATTGAAATATCAAAATAATGCTGAGGGCTTTCGAGAATTACACCACTCTCATAATCATAGCTAGGTTCAGTTATAAAGTGATGGAGTGAAAGTGTATGTCAGTATATATATTGTTGTAAAAATTTAAATTTATGTAAAATAACAAAATAATATCAGAGAATCCACTTCTTGGAGAGGGAGAGGATACGTATTTGCGATTAATAGCATGGGTGAAGTTAGCTATGTAATATGCTTCCCTAATTTTTTACTTTGAGTGATCTCTTTCAATGTACTGAATTGCTGTTGAAGATGGTTTCTGATACTCAAAAAAGACTGAACTGCAATCTGACTTAATGGTTGCTCTCTTGTAAGTGTATTGATGCTATGTTAATCTTATAGACAAAGACATGCAAGACTGATATGAGAATATTTAATTCCATAGACAGTACAAGGAATAATCTCATGTTTAATTTTATCCTTTGAGTTATTTAGTTGTCTATTGGAGGAGGGGAATATAAAAAATGAGGCCATAAGTAGTTACAAATATTTTGTTAAAGGTTTTGGTAAGGGTGGGAGTGTATGAAAGAAGCAACCATAGTCTGTCATTTGATGGCAAGTTAGACTGAAACTTTCTGAAAAAATGTATTATTTTATTTTTAGAATGGTGAATTTAAATACAACAGCTGTAAGATTGCTTGTATATGCTTGTATGTTGGCTTTACATAAAGATTTGCATTTGTATAGGAATTGGTTGCAAAGTAAGAATGATGAGAAACCTGCCAATTTATGGGCTTGAGTTGTGATGGGCATTGAATGTATAAACCCCTGTAGACTAGTCCTAGATGGAGGTGCTTTTCATGTAACATTAAATCAAGGTATTTATGAAGTTATGAGGAGTCTTCTCATTCAACAGTAAGCTTTGAAGGCTCACTTTAATTTCTTGTATGACTGTTTCTCAACCTGCAATAAAGATATCACCCATATATATATATATATATATATATATATATATATATATATATATATATATATATATATAGACTTTATATATATATATATATATATATAAAGTCTGGAAAATGCTTAAAGTATGGTGAAATGATTTTTTTTGAAATGGTTATGGTATAAATTAGAAATGACTCAACTCAAAGGAAGACTCGTATGTGAATCACCAGACATTTTGTAAAAGTGGCTATTGAAGTAAAAGAATATACATCATATTACATATAGAATGAGCTACAAACCAATTAGCCTTGCTTTTTCAGTTCAAATCTTAACTCAATGCCTGGAATTTTTTCTTTCAGGTTTGCACTTCAAAATAATTCCCAATTGTTGCAGACTGAAAATTAATGCCTCTATATACAATGACCTTAGAATCCAGTCACATCTTAAAATATAGTTACTCAAAATAGTTATAAGAGAATTATTAAAAAAGAAAAAAACACTACAAAATGACAGCTATTCACGGCATCCCAGTGTTTGTTATTAGTAAATGTAACAACTTGACTGCTAAATTAACAAAGACCTTTAAATGCAAAATAACTTTGTCACACTTTTAGCTCCACTAAAGAGAAATGTGTCTATTAATCTTACTACTATAACCTCCTCTTCTGAAAAAAGCTTCTTGGATTTAGGATTTAGAACCAAGATAAATAGATGATTTTTGGAAATAGCCAATAATTGAACTCATAGCAGACATAGAAGTTGATCTTACACAAAACTCTGAGAAAGATAGTCTAATCTCAAAGCTAATAAAATACTCTAGGCACAAATCTTTTAGAAGTTAAGATTCCAATTGGAACACCAACATCTACATTGCTCAGCAATTTCTTATTAACAATACCCCAATCTGTTTGAAAGAGGATGAAGGCAGCAGATTTGTGCTTATTAACAAATCTAAATTTACACTGAAAATGCAACAGCAAATAGATAACTTAAAATTTACTGCTATAACAGCTTTCAACATCATATATAATAAAGACACATTCATGAGTGATATCCTATGCAAACATTGTGGTATAGCTTTTACCAAGAAGGGGTACCACAAAGTGTATCCATCCATGGATATTCCCCCTTGGGTGTTTAAGAATGCCAAACTTATAAACATGATACCCCCTGAGACTAATGATGGATTTTGGAGGCTCCCATTATTTTGAGACTTCCAAAATGATAAACCAAAAGCAACCAAAGGTTTATCAATCAATTGGGATATGGCAATAACCCTATCAAGTCATCTTTTGACTTTATCTTGAACATTAAATCTTCCAAGCTAAATTCATCATACTAAATAGCCTCTTTGGCTGTTACAGAGCTGTGTGTTTCCATTAATAGGCCCTTATCTATCAATATTATCAAAAATAAACTAAATAGAGTGAACTACTCCCAACCACACATAGATTTTATTACTGCATTTCTTTCTTAGCTAAATAACAACATAATAGTTACTTTCAACAGCCACTATGACAAAATGTTTGATTGTTGACCTATGGGTTTTCCCCTGAGTATCTCTTGTTTATATCTTAACCATTTCAAAAAGATCATTATTCCACCCTATTTTGAGAATGTTCTAGACTTTATATATATATATATATATATATATATATATATATATATATATATATATATATATATATATATATATATATATATATATATATATATATTTTATGCGGATGACATCTTCATTACAGGCTCCCAGAACCAGTCATCCAAGAAATTAAAGTGAACTTCCAAAGCCAATCTGCACTATTTCTCACTGTCAAATTGGAAGACTCCTCACAACTTCTTAAATACCTTGATTTAACAATACACCTGGGTTTTGTTTTATGTGGTAGATAGCTTCCACAGAAAACCCATATTAAAAAAAATCACATAAAAGTAGACTTAACTTATTTTGAAAAATGGGGGATATGTTCTGTAATATTAAAAAATCACATAAAAGCAAAGCAACAAGTAAAAATTACTTTAACATTCACATAAAAAAATAAGGAAATAAAGTATGAGTAATAAAAAATTTTAAATATTTAAAAAAATTGATACAAGACAAACTTTTTTTATTTTTTTTATTTCATTTTACATTTTTTCATACATATGCAGTTCATTTGTGAACTGCTAAGAAATCAGATTCATCACAAGAAAAAGTACAACAAGTGCCACTTCAGTCTTGTGCTGTGTTAATGGTTTTCTGTCAACAAGGTAATCAGTGATTAAACTTTGAGATGATGATTTTACTAAGTGTTTATAAAACTTGTTATATCCAGACATAATTATTTAGCTCTTGTTGGAATTTAAGAGGTTGTTCATTACAGTAAACTTTCTCAGACTTCAGTATTTTTTGATGTTTTTATTTGTCTCATACATCAATGTAAAATCTATGATTAAATGATTCTTACTTATCAGAAAATAATAAATTTGTCTTCATTTGATAGATATTTTTGTTTACTACTGAAATAAATTTTAAATGTTCACATTTTGCTTCTATATTAAAAAAATGAGATTGCAATCAATATGAAAAGATTATACATTATCATTAGAAAGATTATTTTCAGTTTACAAAATCAAAAAAATCTTCATTATTTCTGATTATTTTTAAAAATCTAAAAGAATATTTATTTCTGTTATATCTAACAAAATATGTTTTAAAAGTTTAACATTTTTAAATATTTATTGTGATATTTTTATACTCATAAGTATATATCTATTACTATTATTTACTTATAAGTATAAGTAGGTTATTTACATAGAAGCTAATATTCTTAAATAGCTTCAGGCTATATTCATATTAGCTGCTAATATAATGCTATATTTTTGAAGAAAAAAGTATTTCAAGTCAAAATAAATTATTGATAATTTAAATTTCTTGATATCTAATAAATATAGTGAAATATGAACTTCTTTATCACATAAAAGAAAACCCACATAAAAAGATATTAAGAAGAAACATGAATTGCATAAATTCAAAATCACATTTTAAAAATCCACATAAAATGAGATCCAGGTGTATATGGAAAGCTTCTCCATCTAGACTACTCTATATATATTAAACTACCTGAAGTATGGATCTTCAAGCATCCAAGTCTACCATACCTCAGGCCCATAAGTGAGTTATCATTTTCATTTTACAACCAATTCTTATGCAAATATGAATCTTTATGTGTAAGCAACATAGAAGCATACACAAGCAATCTCACAGTTGTTGGAATCAAACACACCATCCTAAAAGTAAAATAATACAATTTCATAGAAAACTTCACTATAACCCCTCTCCTTCAAATGATAAGCAATGGTTACTTCTTCCATATATTTCCACCCTTGCCAAAATCTAAAATAAAGTATTTGCATCTACTTTCAGCTTCACTTTTCACACACCCCTCCTCCACTAGACTGGTAAATAATTCAAATGATAAACTTGAACCTGAGACCATCCCTTCCATATTAATGGAATTAAATGCCCTCATCCTAGGGTGTAATTCTATTTATTTCAGAGAATGTTGTGTATCTTTGTTTACAAGATTGCCACAGCATCAATATGCTTACAAGATAGCAATCACTAAGTCATATTGTAGTTCAGTCTTTTTGGCCATCAGAAATTAACTGGGTACTTGTTCACACTGTCTTCAGTAACTATTCAATATACTGAAAGAGATAATTCAAGGCAGAAATTAGGGAAGTATATTACATAGCCAATTCCACCTATGCTATTAATCACAAAGACTCATTCTTCTCCTTTTCCAAGAAGTGAACTCTGAAGTCAACTCTGATATACCTACTGACACACACTATCACTCTAACACTTTATAACTGAATCCAGTTATGATTATGAGAGTAATGTAACTCTCAAAAGCACTCAGCAATATTTTGATGTTTTAATCATAAAGAATACATTTTATTGTTATTGAAATGCTAACAATTTCAAGTAAAATCCTTACCATGATTCTCTTTATAAGAATGGAATAAAAAAATTGAACACCTTAAAAATCCGCAGTTTAAAATCAGATTTAAAGATGAATTTTTTAATAGAATCAAATTCTAGCAGTTAGTGAATAAGAAAATATATAATTGTCACTTAGAAATAAAACTGAACACATTTGATAAGAAACTTCAGAATTCTTCCAGTAATCTGACTTCAATTTGTATATAATATTGCAGATTAATTCTTCTGGTTAATATGCTTTACTGCAGATCAATTGGGGATTCTTAATGCCTGATATAATGAAAGAGAGTCAATGAAAATGTTATGTATAATTTAATCATAAGAAAATTTTACTTAATTTAATTATTAATAAAATAATTATAATTCATCATCATCATTTTACATATCAATTCATTGCAAAATGACAATTTCCAAGTTTAATCCAAATTGTGTGAACCATAATTTCTCTTCACATCACTCTCACAAATTTTCTTATCTCATTCATCCATATTACATATGTTTTTCTTTTTTTAATTTTTTATAATCTTCTGAAATTCTATTTTAAACTTCAATTGTCCATCTGTATTATCTATTCTAGGAAGATGTTTAGTTTAATTCTATTTAGTCATTTTTCAATAATATCCATGATATTTATTGGTTTTATTATCTACTCATTTTGTTTTTGATCTCTTCTTATTACTTCAACATGCATCTCTTTATATCTTGCCAAGTTATCTGACATTTCTGTATTTGTTTTATTAAGTGTCCAAGATTTAAATCCACTGATAAATATATTTATTAAAAACTTTTCCCCACATATATATATAGAGAGACTTTTTTAAAAAAAATAAAAAAAGATCATTTCTACCAAAACCACTCGATTCAAGTTTAAATTCATAAGGTTTCCTTTGCATTCATAATCTGATCTTGGCAATTTTTCTATTTTATTAAATTATAAATAAGTACTATATATAAAATCATTTTATAATGTAATTATCTGTAGCATATGTTGATCTAGCCATTGTTTCAAGTCACATTGTTCTACTCAACCGTTTTCATTAAATGAAAAATTAAATTACTTACTAAAAATAATACAATATTTTAAATAACGCGATTGTAATAATGAAAAGGAATTGAATAAATGTATAATAAATATTTTATGAACATTGTAATTATGAATAATCTTTTTTTTTAATATTTATATATAATGAAAATTAGAGACATAAAAAATCGTAAATGAATAAAGATAATTTTTTTATAAAAATAATTTAATAAATTCATTACTTCCTAGCATGACTGCAATCAATGAAGATTATCATAAAAGCAAAAAAAAATTAAAATTTATTAAATAAATATATAATAATACATATTGCTTATATAGACTTAGTAAATACGATGCCCTGTGCATTTTAGCACAGCGGTAGAGTGATGAACTTGAAAGCTAATACCTATATCAATCATTACATTGTTTATGGTTTTAATACAGTTAAGGCATAAGTTATTCCCTCTTAAACTGTGCACTATTAACTTTTGATTGATTAATTGATTGAAGTGCACATATAAAAAAGCATGTTTTATTTTATTTTGCATTTTGAAAAAAAAAGAATCAGATTCAACTTTAACTTTGCTAAAAATACTTTTTCCATAGATCGTTTATTTAGATATACATCGTCCATTGTACTACCCATTTACTCAAATTTTTTCAAGGTCTATCACTTTCATTACAACTTTCATGAGAGTAAATCGCATAAGTTATTCAATCTATCAATTGTATTTTCACATTGATGATAAGTTCTATATCTGACTTAGGAATAATCTATTGTTTAAGAAGTGTTTAGCAATAATTATCAATGTATTTATAGAAGAGGTCTGTGACAAAGTTATGAGTGTAGAAAATTTGACATTTGTAAATCAAAGTAATTATTTGATATATGTAGTAAAGTTAAATGCTGTAAATTTTGAATAAATTTGAAAGTTCTTAAATCAGAAGCCTTAATGAGTTAATCTAATAAAGAAGTATCTATGTTCTCATTACAGTTTTTAAGATCAATATATTTATTCGACTTTTTAATTTAAACATTTGTGACTAAAATCTGCATTAAAGTTTATAAATATCTTATTATAGGGGATTTGAACTCAGATTTTCAAGCACCATGATGAATCATTTTTGAGTCTCCACAAACGTTTTGATGAAGTATCACATATATATATATTTTTTATCTTCTCTCAAACAAATATTAGCCAGACTAATTTGAAAAATATTGTTTTATGAATTGCATATATATATATATATATATATATATATATATATAGAGAGAGAGAGAGAACAAAATTAATGACTCATTTGAATACTGCATCTTTAATAGCAGCTTACTTCTACAAAGCTTTAATATAGCACTCATTCCACCAATAGAACAAGTTCATATTCTAAAAGAGCCTCTCAGTTTAAAATAAATGATGAAACAAAGTTTTAAAGTAATTTGTTATTCATGTTTTGGATATAATTACTTTGCTTTTTAGCCAAACGCCTAAAATTTTTATCAAACATATAACTTTTTTATAATATTTGACTATTCTTGTGAATAATGAATACTTCCCTGTTGCTCAATGCAATGGATTATTTAAGACCATTTTATTTACTTTATATATATATATATATATATAAATTGGATCTTACGAACCTGAAATTGAATAAATGAGGATCTGAGGCTCATACAAGCTAACTGATGATGTATATAAAACACAACCTCAGTTAAACAACAATAAGCTAAAATGTCATATAATAGCTAAGCTCAGTGGGTTTATATTACAAATGTCATGTGCTACAATAAAAAGACAAATAGGGGTAAAAAATTACAATAAAATACAATTAAAATACAAAACAATACTATCAATAACTTAAGAGAAGGAGAACTCTCAACTCACTATAGCAGAAATAATGGGCTCTTAATATTGTGAACATATGCCATTGAGATTTCATTTTAAAAAAATTTCTTTTAGACATCTATGACAAATACAATCTTTATTATCCATCTTCTAAGCATCTTATTGCCATGATCAGGTAAAAACATATTTAGTTTTATAAAATTGAAAAATATTCTTTTAAATCCTTGCCACATAAGATTCATCTTATGAAAATAATTTCTTCATTAACAAGATGAATTTAAATAATATGGTTCTTGAAACAGTATCTCAGGATAATATTATCTCTTTTAATCATACCCAAAATCATTTTACTCTTCAGATTTATTCTAGAATGAATGATATCCTAGCAAACAAAATATTACCTATATTTATCCCTAAATTGATGTCTAATCGCCATTATAATAATAACAATAGTCATATTATTAATTAAACAAAACAAAAATATAATATCTTAATTTGGAATAAGTTAAATAATAATCTAAAATGACATTCAGATATTAAGAATGGGTGAGGCATTTTATAACCATTCTAAATACCTTAGAATAAACCTCCTTAAGCATCTTCTAAATTTAAATTAAATTCTACAATTTAACTTTATTGTGGAATAATAAATATGAATTAATATGGAAAATAGTTTTGCAATAAATAAGTTTGGTGATTTTTAGATAAACAGATCAAATTAGCTGAAGTGATCCAAAATGATAAATCAAATTATAATTCTTTATTCAGCAAAATACATTTTTAGATGTAATTCTAATATTGAAATAATTTAATAAAGTGACTCTTGTTAGCTTCAGTGATCATGTACTGTTTTAGCAAAGACACTTAAAATAATTTATAAAATTTTTTAAGTACTTAAATTTGGTTCGTAAGTGGAATGATTTCTGATTGATAAATTGGAATGATGTGAACAAATGTCTATGAGAAATTTCTTACATAACAAAAACAAATATTTTTTTTACAGAAAAACCAAATAAAAAATCACAAATATTTAATATATTCTGTGTCCACATAGCCAAAGATCCTTACAAATGTTACTTCCTCAAAATTTATGATAGAAGGATTAAAAATTTTACATCATGTTTTATAAAATAAATCAATTGAATTAAGCAAAAATAATCCAGCAGGTTAAAATAAAACTTTCTATTGCTTAATTATCAAAAAGTTCTCACTTCTTAATGCATTCATAAAATGATAATAACCTTTATAATAGTGTATCTTTTATAAATCTTTAATATATTCCAAATAAAAGCTAACCAATCCAGTGATGAAGGAGTAATAAGAAAGATGTACAGTGTATATTTATGGCTAAAATATAATTTTACAAATTTTGAAAATAATTATTTATTGTATTTTGTCCTCATAATTAGTAAAACTCAAATACAGGACTCATGCATTGACTATAACCATTCATATCTATGTCCACCAAAAATGCTATAAGACATAAAGTAGAATTTCTCAATACCTTGATAAAAACAGTTAAAATGCTAAATAAAGACATGGTAAAATATTACACATGCTTTACAACAATATTACCAAGAAGAAAAATTTATAAATAACTGAGAAAGCCAAAGTAAAAATATGATGACATAGCTCATAAAATGCACCTATTTTGAGGGCTATAAGAAAAGAATCTAGGACTTTATCACTAGTCAGGAAAATAATGAGAATGCACATCAAAGACAAAATATTAAATAAGTATTGCTTTAACTCCAAAATATGAATATAAACATGCTAGTAGGACAATAAATTTAAAAGAGAGATAATGCTACTATCTCTATCTATAATGGCATTATAAGCATTCCTAAAACAGAGACTAAGCTACTATCTTTAAACTAAATACTATAGCTACTAGATATGAAAGACAATAAATAATAGTAATTAATACCAAATATGGTTTGAATAAATTATGTAATAGATAAGCATAAAATAAATAATATTATATCTATTCATCATACAGAATATATCTTTTCAAATACATGATTCATATGTAAAAGAGATTCAAAATATAGAATATAAAATAATATGCACCTGAAATAGAACATCGTATGCAAAAATCATAAATACAAGTAAAATTCAACCTTTTACTATATAAAATAAATAATAAATCAAATAAATGTCCTATTTCCTTCTGTATTTTTTAACCATTCATTAAATAAAACATGAATAGGAATATTTGCCAATAAAGTTTTGTAAAGCAAATATATTCATCATAAAATTCAATATAATTATAATATCAAAATCTAGAATATAACTATAAAATATGAAAAACACTTCTTGGATATTTTTAATAAAAATTTAAGATAATTATGTTAGTACATAATAAGATAAATTTATGGTCATTCAAACAAGTATCCATGAATTTATATTATGATATATGTTTACTAAGTTGCAATAAATAGTTCACTAGTAGTTAAATTTAAGTTTACAAATTAATTCATCATATAAATTACTCTATTTTGTAATAATAATGAGAATATTTTATAGTAGAATATTTCTGTTCATATTACACTGTCCAGTGGTATCTTAGGGCTTACACAATTTATTAATTCATGTTCAGTGCCCAAATTACATTTACATTGATAATTCCTTCATTAGAAAATGTCGGATAATTTATTGAGCACAATTATTTGTCCTAGTCACACAACCTGCTTAATGTAATTAAACTTGAATAATAGTTGAGGACAGACCAGCTTTTAATTTATTTGGAAGGCACCAAAATTCTATACCAGAATACCACCCACCATATATTTAATAGTTACTATTATAAAAGTATTGCTACATAAGAGGATTGTATTTTCTCATTCAGCATCAGTAATTTATTTGGTAATGTAATAATTCTTGAATTCAACTAATTTTATTTTCTTAATAATAAACTTAAATAGACAACAACACAAGTTATATTTTTATAATTTATTAAATTATAATTATGATTATTTAAACACTAAATAGAGAATAACAATTTAAAGAAAAAACAAATAAGTTCAAATGCTGTATTAGAAAATACAATCCTCTGGATATAACAATAATTTTAGTATAATAACTAATAAAGATAGGGGGTAGGCCAGAAGATTCTAGTATAGAATTCTGGTGTCTTTTAAATAAATTAAAAGCTGGTTTTGTCCTCAACTATTATTCGAGTTTAGTTACATTAAGCAGGTTATGTGACCAGGAAAAATAATTGCAATTGATAAATTACCTGACATTTTGTAATGAAGAAATTATCAATAGGAATGTAATTTGGTCACCAAATATGAAGTAATAAATCATATAAACACTAAGGTACTGCATATTGTCCAACATGGGTGCTTATGAGCCATAATAAAATCCACACATGATATAGGAGTAAAATTATAAAAGAATAAAATTTTAAATATAAACATTGGGGGGGGGGGGAAATCACACATGTAGGTAAAAGAAAAAGAGTAAGCAAAATGATGGGAAATAAAGTAGCTGAAAGGTAAAGCAACCACAAGGGGAATATAGTAGTGAATGATAAGCCAGACTGATGTAAAACCCTAAAGACCATGGACATGAATTAATGTAAATGAGATCAAAAACTGTTTTATTTAGTTGGAAAGAATAAGCTGAGTGTCAGTGGTGTTTGGAAAGATGCATATGAAAGTAAAGGAAAATCATAGCCCAGAAATGCTTACACCTCATTAAATACAATAGGAATGTCTTTAAATGCTAATCAGGCTACTAATAGCAGGCTTCTGGAAAAGAGGGAGAATGGACCATATTGCCATAAACCTATAAGTTTCAAAAGAATGAGCAATGCTTCAATGTGCTTAGACTTGGGCTCCTTATTATCCACTTATATGAATAAACCGGAAAGAATCGTGCTTTGCAATCTCCAGAAAATGGTCATTATAAAATTTGCATAAAATTTTATATAAACCAAAGCTAAACTTCAGTTGAGTAGGCTATGATTATGGAGACACAAGGTCTCTGAAAGCGCTAAGCCATATAACTTTTAATAAGATTGAGACAAGCTTCACTTTTTTGCATAAAGCACAATCTAAATTACTTATATGAATATTGTATGGGTACATGAACATGGAAATATTCCTTTTTTGATGCATTGTAATAAACCCTTAAATTGTGAGCTTTATAGCCATTTACTACATAAAACAGTCAGCAGACAGATAGATCAGTAGGAGAAAAAAGAGGTGGGAATTGAGAAATTAAAGTTAAAAGTTTATTAAGAATAAAAAAAAGGTTAAACACCATATTTTATTCTTGTATTTTGGGTATAAGTTTTGCATTGGCAGTTTAGAATTTTAATTTACCAAATCCCTGAAAAGAAAACAATATTTTTCGTTTTAAATATCTGATTGTATATTTTTAGACAATGTAAGTTATATATATATTTTTTTAAAGTTAAAGATTAAAAAAGAGATAAAGAGAATAACCAGAACTTACTTTGAATTGTGCAAAGATAAGAACACAAATTCTTATTGCAAAACAATTAGAAATATTTAAAGTTAAAATTGCAGGATTGTTTCACCATCATCAAAGATGGCCATCAAAGGGAAACAAAGATGACTTTGTAAACAAATAAATTTGTCAAAGTTAACAGGTGATAACAGGATGGGCATGGTTCACTAAAATCAGGGAGACAGTATAAAAGCAAATACATCATGCATAGGTCATCTTGAATCTTCATCTTCTCTAGAGAATAGTTTACTATAAAATTGATTTTCTACAAAGTCCTAAAAATTGCACCAAGCTACTCACACTAGCAGATTGAATGACCATAAGATGTGTGAGAAGACCAAGTTCATTTTTCAGTGTTTCTTCCTTTCTAAAGTTTTAAAATATTGAGAGCAACGCCATTGCCTACCTAAATTTTGAACCCCAGACTACCTACAAGTCATGATAAGACAGTATAACAGATCCCTCCCAGAACAAAAAGCATGCATGGTAATCTCCACAGTGTTATAAATCTAACAATTCAATTTATTGGTAAGAGACATTATTTCATAATTTAAGTGATCACTTTTTTTTAAACTCTTAAGTATAGCAAAATGCTGTGTATATATATAAAAAAAAGAATTTGAATCTTAGAAAACAGCAGTGTTTAATAGCAATTTGAATTTGTTTTTTGTTTTATTGTTATTCTTTATTTAGTTTTTAAAATAATCATAATTATAATTTAATAAATCATAAGAATATAACTTGTGTTGTTGTCTAATTAAGTTCGTTATTAATAGGATAAAATTAGTTAAAGTCAACAATTATTACTTTACCAAATAAATTGCCGATGCTATATTAGAAAATACAATCCTCTGGTTGTAGTAAATAATTTGATAATAATAACTAATAAAGATAAAGAGGGTGAGCCAGTGGATTCTTGTACAGAATTCTGGCATCTTTCAAATAAATTAAAAGCTGGTTCTGTCCTCAACTATTATTCAAGTTTGGTTACGTTAAGCAGGGTTATGTGACCAGGAAAAATAATTGCACTTGATAAAATTACCTGACACATTCGAATGAGAGAATTGGCAAATCGAACGTAATTTGGTCATTGAATATGAAATATATAAATCATATAAACCCTAAGATACTGCTGGATGATATAATATTCATCCAACATTATAAAGAATTTGCAGGAGAATAATACTTATTTCAAATGCCATATTTATGATCACAAGAGTCTCCATAGTAACTCTTGGGAAGAGAAAAGAAACCTCACAGGATTTAAATATTATTGCAAGCATTATAAATATTTAAATACAAAAAATCATTTAAGTTTACTTAAATATAATGTCTTTTTGCAAGTATATTTTATATTTCCTTTTTGTCAAGTGAACATTTTTTAATTTTTACATAATACTTATTAATCAGTTTATGGCAGATTGATTTTTTTATTACCCTGCCTTGAGAAAATGATCTCTTTCTTTAAGAGGAGAAAACAGTCATAATCATTAAATTCTTTTATTTGTGCTGCCGTAAGTTATCAATATAATGTCTTTCATTTAAATAAGCAAAAATACATTTTTTATTGAAGTATAAAATTATTATTAATTTAATATTTCTTTTGTAAATTTGAATAAATTCTTTTAAACATCTGATAAAATATATTCATCTTATCAAAATATAGTTTTTATCTGGAATTAAAAGTCTTTAACTTGAGGTAAATAAATTCTAGACAATATATATTTAATATAAATGAATGTTTTAAATAAAATATCAAAAAATTATTAATACTTTCTGTGATGTACTTGATGTAAATATTTTGTGGCAACTATAATTATAATGTAGACATTCAAATGTCCTTTGAAATTGACAATTGCTCTTGCATCATCATGAAAATAGTAACAATAATTTTTAAAGTCCTAGAACATAAAAAATTTAACAGGTAATATTTCAAACATTGTAATAAGTAAGTTATATTGGCATTAAAGCTGGCTGGAAACAAAGATTTTAATTCCTTGGGATTAAAACTTGGAAATTTGTATCCAGATGCCTTAAAATTACCTAACATACTTAAAACTAAGAAATAATAAAATTATATCTTTAAAATTTTAAAATTGAAGTTTTAAAATATAACTACTACAAACAAAATTAAAACAATTTTTTTAAAAAAGTTGATAATAACAATAATGTCAGGTATCAATTTCACTTTATTTAGAATAATAATGTTGTGATTATTTTACAATACTTTTGATTAATCTTTTAATCTACAACCTCTTCCCTGATTTGTTCAAATCCCTGATCTAATGTAATTAGGAAAGGTTACAAACTAAAAATTAATTTATTATTATCCAATTTTTAAAAATAAATTAACTTTGTCTACGCAATTAAAATTAATTTAAGACATTTTCTTGTTGCAAATGAAATAATTACATAAACATTAAAATAAACCAAAAATATTACATAACTGAAATTTACATTGTATTGAAATAAAATAAACATTACAGATAATATTTAACATATTTATTTATTAATAAATATAATCCAGACAAGTTTCTACAGAATAGATTCAAATTGCTCTTTTAAAATTAGAAATTTGATAATATTTTAAAAATAAATAAGGTTAAAATTAAACTTTTAGTCATTCATTTATTCAGACAATCATCTATCAAAATCATATATTGAATCATTAGTTTTATTAAATCTTTGTAAGTAAACAAATTTAAAATATTTAACTATAATATTAAGTCAAAATTAAAATGAACTAACATATTGTAGATTTAAGTATCAGCAAACAAAATATACAGTTTGAACCTAGTTTCATAATTTAGAATTGGTATGAGCTTTTAAAACATTTTGGGTGATTTAATCATGACTAACTTAGTACTATTAACTTTAAATGCATTGTTTATCATTCTACACTAACAAATATTTATGTTTAAAATACTTTAGCATGATACATACTTATTTAAGCTTTAAAATACTATAATTTAAGCTGTCAAAAATTATTTTACAGCTATATAATTGATAAAATTACTGATACAGTAACAAATTGAATAAAGTAAAACACCTATTCTTATGGTGCTCAGCATTGGAAATGCACTCAGCCAAACAAATAACTGATGAAAGAAGAACTCATTTTACCAGACATACTAACATATATATACATTGTTACTATAGATAAACTATGAAATAAAAATAAAACTACATATTATATATATATATATATAGTCAACAATAATTTAGAATGGCATTGTGTATAAGAAAAGATAGCATTTCCAAATTATTGCCATATAATATTGAACATATCCATTTACCAACATGATAAGATAATAATATATATATTTAAACTCAATTACTAGAATACATAATAAAAGCATGCAGAAAAAACCTAAAATAGCAAGAAAAGAAGATTGACATGCCATTATGAAATATCTCAACAGATAATAACGTGCTATAAAACTTTATTTAAAAACTTTTATCAAATACACAAGCAAATTAGAATTCCTTGCAAAAAATATGGAATTTTAAAATAAATACTAACACAGATAAAGGCAGCATCAACCTAACAAAAACAAATATATCAGAAAAAATAAGAACACTTCTGGAACATGGACCAAAGTATGTTGGTGGCTAATGGGAAAATTCACAATCATATTTTTATCTTTTCATTATATATATTGCTATTATGATTCTAAACTTTTATTTTCTTTTTTTTATATATATATATATATATATATATATATATATATATATATATATATATATATATATATATATATATATATATATATATATATATATATAAGTAATTATATTAAAATAATAAATTTAATGGTTTACAAACTATTACAAACAATCCTTAAATCCGCAGAAGTACTTTCAGTTAATTTCTTAAACCTACCTCAACTGCCATTAAATTAAAAAAAAAAGCAGAAGCAAACATCATCAATTCAAATCCCATGAATCTCATATTTTAATGTTAGCAGCTTGTCGATTTATTAAATGCATTTTATTACTGTTTATAAAAATTGCCTTTTTAATTTTTCTTTTACTATGGTTTCTCTCTTCATGAAGAATTTTCACATTTTCAAAATCAAAGAAAACTGAAGGAGATGTTAAATCACCATTATTTTTACTTTTTACATGCTTATATAACAATTCATGCTCCCTCAATCTCTTCTCAATACTGCACCTAGATTCACCTATATATGATAGCATACAATCACAAAAAATTTGATATATGACATTACTTTTCTGCTTGACAGGTAATGACATCCTTAGAATTATTGACTAATTTATTAATATTGTTTGGAACATAGAATGAAACATTAAACACATTCTTATATATATCCTTAAAAAATTTCACTTGTGAATTTGAAATAAATGGAATAGATATCCATTGTTTATTAATAATCTTCATTTCCTTTAAATCATTATAACTTTTTTTTAAACAATGGATATCTATTCCATTTATTTCAAATTCACAAGTGAAATTTTTTAAGGATATATATAAGAATGTGTTTAATGTTTAATTCTATGTTCCAAACAATATTAATAAATTAGTCAATAATTCTAAGGATGTCATTACCTGTCAAGCAGAAAAGTAATGTCATATATCAAATTTTTTGTAATTGTATGCTATCATATATAGGTGAATCTAGGTGCAGTATTGAGAAGAGATTGAGGGAGCATGAATTGTTATATAAGCATGTAAAAAGTAAAAATAATGGTGATTTAACATCTCCTTCAGTTTTCTTTGATTTTGAAAATGTGAAAATTCTTCATGAAGAGAGAAACCATAGTAAAAGAAAAATTAAAAAGGCAATTTTTATAAACAGGAATAAAATGCATTTAATAAATTGACAAGCTGCTAACATTAAAATATGAGATTCGTGGGATTTGAATTGATGATGTTTTCTTCTGCTTTTTTTTTTTAATTTAATGGCAGTTGAGGCAGGTTTAAAAAATTAACCGAAAGTACTTCTGCAGATTTAAGGATTGTTTATAATAGTTTGTAAACAGTTATATTTATTATTTCAATTATAATTACAATTTTGTTTTTAATTAACAGACATTTTATTTATTTTACATATATATTGTACCAGGTTCGAATATGGGGCCTCGAAACACCGGCCTCTTAGGCAGAGAAGAACATACTCAGAGAGTATGTATGCCCAAATGATAGCTATAAAATATATAACTAGCATTACATTTCCAGGACATAGCTTCTTCTAGGCTGTTGAGTTCAACACCACGTTCAAAGCACTTTTTGTTTGTGTATAAACACGGGCGCCAGCTATCTATTCAAGAATGAATCAATAACGCACTTTGAGCAATGGCCACTAACTCAATGCCTAAATATCCACGACTAGCTCAGCTGTTTGTAATCACTAATAGATTATACATAATTAGTGGTGAAAAGAATTGATAAAGATTTGTTAAAGAATTGATGAAAAGAATTGACCGACAAGTAAAGTTTAATTTTAAAGACAACTTATTAACTAACATTTACTAATTTTAAACATTTTATAATTCTAATAAAACACACACATATTTTTAAATTAACATTTCTAAACTAGTTTAAATATTCTTGTAGATTTTAATAATAAAACACTGGTATTTATCTAATTTAACTAATAACACCTATATAATGATCATGCACATATTAAATCATACACTCACATATATAATAATAAAGTATTACATAGCATTTGAAACTTAAACACACATATCAATAGTTCATTTTATGTATGATATAGAGTTCATATAATTAGACTCTTGGAGGATTCGCACGAATTAATGCAATGCAATGGCTATTACAGTATAGACAAAAATAAGCAAATGTTTTACCTAGGATTTTGAAGGTAGATTTAAAACTTTGTTTTCTTCTTGTTTGTTGCTTCTTCCAGCTGGCTGGAACATTTTCTTGATGAGTTTCCTTATTATTCACGATTATTACTATTGGAGACAATTAGATACTGACGGAGATTTTCTAAGATGTTATGCTGACATTATTTCATGGGCAGATCTTGCTGTTTTCATCGGACATCAGGCTGTGGAGAGGCATGAATTTCCCAAAACTGCTCAGCACTGCATTTTGTTTCTGGATACAATTAACTCAACTGATGGTCTTCTCTTGACTTAACTGACTCAATTAATTTCTGAACTCCATTAATTTCTAAACTGAACTAATTATCCGATAAAATTTTACTATTTATAACTGCGAAGTGTTTTTCTTTTTGATATCCTCCGGCAATATTTGTTGTCAAAATTTCATTGATAATCCTTTGATAAATGTGTTTTAGAAGATTGTTTAATTAGTAATAGCCATGCAAAATGTGTTGTTTTATATTTTTAATTAATTAATAGCCATTGCCGTGTTTTTTTAATGCTAATCTTCTTTACCTTTCATTTATTTATAATAACATTTATTACACATACATTTATTCTATTATTGACAATTGCACATATATACGCACATATATTTTAATACAATTTACTATTTAGTTTTTTAAGATGACTTTTCTTTTACTTAAACTTGAATGAAAAGAGATTTATATTTTTAAACTTTTTAAATTATATTTCAACTAATAATAATAAACTCTACTTCCTTTTATAAAACTTTTAGTTTAACTTCTCTAACTTTTATTTCAAAACTAATGATAAAAAACTATTTGACTCTTATCTTTTTGACAACAAACTGTAATAAACTCTTCAACATTTAATTTTACATTTTTTCTTTTACGAAATATTATTTTAATAATTTTTTTAGATAAAATTATATGTGCCAATTTCAATATTGGTACAATATATATATATATATATATATATATATATATATATATATATATATATATATATATATATATATATATATATATATATATATATATATATATCAGGGACAAAGGCTTCATGTATTGAATGGAATGAGTTCTTCTGTACAAAAAATTCACTAATTCAATTTTAAAAATTCACTAAAATATGAACATATTCAGCCTATCAAAATTGATCCAACAAGTTGCACATACAATAGTATAGTAAGAACAATAAGGACTTTAGCATATGTAAGCTATTTTGTCAAACATAAAAAAAAATTCTCTAAACTATTTTGCTAAACATAAAAAAAAAAAAATGAACTATTCAAATTCATTATTTTTTGTATGGAATTTCTGTTGACTTTCAATTTTTTTACCAACAGTTGAATTGTTTTTTTTATAAGGTAAATAATGAGTTTGACCATCACATTATTAATTGATTATAAGAAGTTCAAACAATGTTGAAATGAAATTTATAGTTAAAACTTAAGAATGTTAAAAGCATTTAGAAAATAAAAATATTTTGATAAGATTAAGTATACTTAAATTAGTCTCAATATGATTAACAGATAAGAGAGTTCCAGATTTTTTGACTATTTTATCAAATGTAAAAACGAAAAATGAACAATTCAAACTCATTATTTAATTTCTGATAACTTTTAATTTTTTTACCCACGGTTGAATTGGTTTTATGTAAGACAAATAATGAGTTTGTCTACAGTATTATTTATTGATTATAAGAAGCTCAAACAATACTAAAAAATAATTTATTGTTAAAATTTAAGAATGTTAAAAGCATTTGGAAGATACAAATATCTTGATGATGAATTATCTATATTTAAACTAGTTACAGTCTGATTTACAGATAAGAGAGTTGCACGTTTTTTCTAGATGTGCGTAATATGTATATATTAGGTGCTATTATGTAAAAAATGTTGCAGTAAGTAATATAAAAACATGCTGAACTTCTAGATGGACTTTGTGACCCAGTGTTCTTCACCACTGAAGATATCAAAGTGGAATGCAGGCCACTGTCTTATAATTATTTTGTATGTTGTAAGGTCAGATTATGCGACTATATTACATTATAAGTATATAAATGTAATTTAATTCATATGTAGCTGGTAGGAATAAACCTCAATAATTATCAATTTAATAGCATTATATTGTAGGTGATTAATATAAATCAGTAATATATTATTTTGCTATAAAAGAATGAAGGATTGAATTAAAATATAAAAATTAATTTTAAAATTTAATTATAAGATAATATACTGTATTAATTAATGAAATAGAACAGATTTTGTATGATATGATTATATTGTTTTATTTATATTAATTTATTTTATATGAAATTTTAAACTACAAATAAAAAATATGTAAAAATTTCTTTCATAAAAAAAGTCATGCTTTGTCACTGATGTATATTGTAATGGTCATGATGAGCTGACAACAGCAAAATTACCATTAGGGTAACTTATACCACCACAATTTATTCCAACCCCACATAATACTTTATTTTATTTGGCTCGGTGATCAAGGATAGGCAGAGACTCTTAAAACTAGCTTATAACTAAATGATTTCCCTGGTGACAAAAAAGACACCCAATGCTATGTATATAAAAGATACAAACACTTTATTAGTAATACATTATAAACAAAAGGAGTTAATACTGCTTAATTTGTTGCTGGGGAAGTGAGAATTACATTAAACAGTGATTATATGTCAAGAGTTTCAATGTATAATATATATATGAAAAACAAAAAACAAGTTAAAAACTTGCTAATGCTTGTATTTATGTCAACAGATGGTGTTCTACCAAAAACACCATCAAGCGTATGTTTACATAAACGTCAGAGCATGCATTCACTATCTCTAACTTTAATTCCACTTTCAGATCATGATTTCAAGCTATTTGCTATCATCAGTGAAAGACAGGAATTTTAGAAACTAGATCTAAACACAAACTCTGAGCGTTTATGAAACAGTTTCTATTCAGCTTGCAAGCATGAATCTTTTAGACACATAATGTCTTCAAACTCAGCATAGCAAGCCAGATATCTATATGGGTCTGATCTCAGTTCAGCATCACCACATAGTAGAAGCCTCTGCAATATATATCATTGCTAGAAAGACCTCAAAGGTACATTTATAAAAAACAAAAAAGTTAAAAACTTAAATGCTTGTATTTATGTCAACAGATGGCGTTCTACCAAAAACACCATCAAGCGTATGTTTAGCTGAATAGAAACTGCTTCATAAACGCTCAGAGTTTGTGTTTAGATCTAGTTTCTAAAATTCCTGTCTTTCACTGATGATAGCAAATAGCTTGAAATCATGATCTGAAAGTGGAATTAAAGTTAGAGATAGTGAATGCATGCTCTGACGTTTATGTAAACATATGCTTGACGGTGTTTTTGGTAAAACGCCATCTGTTGACATATATTGTAACAGTCAGAAAATGTGTGACTCGTAAACATAGTGCAGAATTCGACCACCATACAGAACAGCAGCACCATTGAGTAGCGAAGCCACCTGTGGTACTGAGTTCGAACATAGTTTATCGGTTCCACAATGCAATCCACGAAACAACGCATCTGATGTGACATTAGTAAATATTTCCTTAGGCACGGTGGTCAGGGATATGCAAGAGACTCATGATTTTATTCTCGAGTTAGCCAATAATCAAACTAATATTAATTAAACATTCATATTTACATAATCGAGGAAATATTATATAGAATGGGTATCGAATAAATGAAACGTAACTGCAGACGTATAGTTTAAAATTATTTATTAATACATTTTAATAAAACAATCATTTACTAATAATATTTTGTGGATTTAAAGCTTCAGTAGCGGGATTTGTGACATGATTATATTTTAAAGAATACATTTATTTATTTAGACAGTATTTTATATTGAGGATTTCAGCAGTGGTATTTCCGATGCTGTAATGTTTACAAAAGGAATTCACTTATTTGAAGGTGTAATCTAGCTACCTAAAATTCTCGAGTAAGTATTTCTAATGCATGCCTGGAGGGATTTATACCTTTGCAATGCAAGAGTCTAAAGTATGGGTTATAAGAGTAATGGCAGACATATATTTATTTAATTAAAATATTTATTTATAACTAAGGGCAAACATTTATTTGAGTGTGAATTACGAAGATAATGCAGAGGCGGAGTGATATATAGAATAATAAAATTAAGTAAAGGAACACATGGTACGCTTTAGAAAGGCGATATGGAATGGCAGTATATCGAAACTGCAATGCCGTGAGTGGGTTTACAAGAATGTCGGGATGGTCTCTGCCTCGGCCCGACGAAGTAAGGTGTCACATAAGCATAACCAGGGACAAGCGGTCCGTGTCACAGTTTTGCCGGCTGGCTACATGATGTTGTCAAGTCCTACAGGAGCACCCATTATGCCCGCTTGTATAGGACGACTGGGGTTAATTTCAACCCTGAAGAATCCGGAAATTTCACGGCGGAATGGGTCATCGCGTCTCTAAAACGTAACACATGTATACTGTATAAACGATTATGATGAGATTTAAATAATTTCTGACTCGGCCCTACATTACCAACATTTACTCAAGAACTCTGGCGACTCTCAAAGAAATGTGATTTTCTAGAATTATTCATTAGATTTAATAAATACAAAACATATATAAACTGGGAGTTATTACAACTAATATGCCAGCCATTTGCAAAGTAGTAGACCCTGCATTACAATAAATGATGCACTGAATGCGTGTCGATTTATATGAAAGTGAAGTTATTAAGGAAATAAAAATGCCGGGCTGGTCTCTGCCTCGGCCCGACGAAGTACATATTAGTGAAAATGTGACACGCATTCACTGTTTCAAACGATCATAGATTTAAACTTTGAAAATAGAGACAATTGTGAGCATGCAATAATTAATTAATAAATATAGATAAAATGTAGATTTTAAAAATACGCACCCAAGATAGAATGAGATAAGCTAGATTAGTAGAAAAATTTACACATTAAGTTAATTATTCAGTTTAGTTATACATATGATAGTATTTACATTTTATAATTTAGATAAGTAATATGAAGAAGAGCTACAGCATATTATTAGAGTAATCTAGAGTTTGAACACAGACAGGTACCTGTTTTATAAGAAGTTTTCTGATTCCATTAGTTTAGCAGCAAAAAGTTCACGAGTGGCAAGTCTTTCTTGTATTTAAATATTTCATTTAATTTCACAGCAGCAGCAGCTTTTTCATTTATTTCAGGCAGCAGATCTTCATGGTGAATTTATGACAGGCAATGGAAAGTTCGGCATCCGATAGGCCATCTCCCGATGGAGAATAATCTAGGTGCTTTACTCGGTCATACCTTGGCAAGAACAAATTATTTTTATATTTTTGGAGACTCTCAGTGATCGAGAGCAAAGCTAAAGTTTAAGTGAATGTCTGCAGCAAGTCTAAGATGGCCTCTTTTTTTATCTTGATCTTTCACATTTTTGTTAAGGTATTTTTAGGTTCTACTTAATCTGCCCTGAGGATAATCAATGCATTTTGTTGGTTTTAATTAAAGAAAGCTGCCATTCTATTGTTTACATTTTACATTTACTAATTACATTTTGGGGAATTTTTTTTAATTAATCTATTATCTCTCACTGACCAATGCTTTTAAATTTCAAAGACAAAAAGGGAACATAAGATTATTTTACCTTTTAATTAAATATTACATCAGATTTTTTTAGAATTATTATTAAACGAAATTTAAACAAAACAATAAATACGAACTTTATAATCCAAAATAAATGATTAAAATTATACAAAATTATATAACTAAAAGAAATCTAAATTATACTATTTTATCCCTATTTATTGCCTTTAATTTGAGATCGAAATGTGTGCATGTTTATGCTGAATTCTACATATATTTATACATTTTTAATATTGCTACACACACAATTTGATACCAAAAAGTTTAAATTTGGGCGGGATAGACCAGTCAGTGAGAGACGACAGAAAAAGGTGAAACTTAAGATTTGAATATGAATCTTACTGTTTCAATATATATATAAACATTAAAAGCATAAAACCAAACTAATCAATAAATAATCAAAATTGCCACAAATTCACAACTCAACCTGAATAGCCAAGAAAATAAACTCTAAATCACTACCAATTGTTTCATTGCTACAAGCAGACTTCTCAAGAGTAAAGAACTACAAAATAACAACATATTTAAACTAAGCATTACTCACAATTTCACTTATCTCCCATACACTCTTAATATTAAAAGAACTTTTAAATAAGTTAATTGCTTTAAAAGTTCTTTTAATATTAAAGGTGTATGTGAGGTAACATGGAATTGTGGGTAATGTTTAGTTTAAATGTGTTGTTATTTTGAAGTTCTCTACACATGAGAAGTCTGCTTGTAACAGTGAAACCATTGGCAATGTTTTAGAGTTTTCTTGGTTAGTCTGATTGAGTTATGAATATAGGGTAATTTTGATTATATATATATATGTGTGTGTGTATTTTTTTTTAAGTTTAAATGGTCATATTTACTTATCAATGTTTGCTAATATGATGATGATAACTATTAAATTTTCTGCTCAAAATCAGGTTGGAATAAGTAGATCTTAGTGTACTGTCAAACAAAGCCATTTAATTGTCATTTGAAATAATTAAATGGTTACTAGGAGTTCATAAAAAGTTTAAACACTTGAAATGATAGAGTTAGGCTATGGTTTATGGATATTTTATGCATCAAAAAAATTACATAAGGCATTATCAATGTTGTTCACTATTTTCTTAACATGATTTATTCTAACAATTTTTTAAAACTACAAAATATATTTTAATTTTCAAATTATAGATAATTTCTGTTTATAAAATCTTTACATCATTAATTAAAATTTGTGAAATCAGAACTATAAGCTCCTTTGATCACGTATTTGAATATTTGAATATTTTATACAAAAAATATATAAAAACACAAAAAGAATGGATACATTGGTGATAATAATTTAGCATTAATTTATATTTCACACAACAAATTAGGTATGACAAAATTATTATAATACAAATTAGCAAATTTAGCTACCATTAATAAACTTATTGCAGCCAACAATCACTTGGAGTAGAAGGTCAACAGAAAACTAATATGCTTAATAACTTTCTAGTTCTGTTATCATGCCTATTTATGAGTAGGAGCAAACCATATCTTCAACCTATTCTATCAGTTATGGTAATATTAATATGTAGAACTCATGTCCAATAGTCAGCTTGTAATAGCACAATATCAGTCTGAAGATTAATGTTTATGCTTATTATTTACAAAAAAAACCATGAATCTCATTTAAAAATTGAACACATCAATTTTGATTAACCAGTTAGAAATGTTTAGATGATTAAGTACTCACTGGTTATTTTAATATGATATTTTTTCTTTTCTCTCATTAAAGTTATTTTACATCTAACAATGTCTGAAATAATATATTTTTGAGCTCTTTGGAATTTCCTTTTAGTGTTGATTTTATTAGTTTTATCATATTTGGGTTGTTTGGTATGTATTTCACTATTTTCTTTTGGATTTGTTTCACTGCTATATTCATTTAATATTTCAACTAATAAATAGGTGAATTTTGACAACTTCAAGACAATCTGTTTTAAAAATAGTTAATTCTTAATAGTCTACTCATAAATATTTTATAGGAGTCCTAAGTTGGAATTGTATGTTCCCTTTTTATTTGTTCTTTTAGCATGATCATATCATCTTAATCTTCTTTTTTCACTAACTGTTACTAATTTTTCCTCTCCCAAAGATACATATTATTTCTTGGTCTATATTGTCTTTTTAGTTTTGGTCTTCATGCTAATCTCCAAACAATCATCTTTAACTTGCTTCTAATATTGTTCATACCTCAGCCACTTTTCAAAAATATATTCTGTATCAGAATATCATATATATTTTTTGCAGTTTCTTCAATATATTACTACTCAATAAATTGAGTTGTAGGTAAGTAATCACTTTCAATCATATATATCATTAATATCAACCTGTAGTCAAGGTAACCTTCTTTAACAATAAAGGTTTCTTTAACAATAAAGGTGGTACCATCTTATATAGACACTGCAGATTGCAACTTGACACAAAAAATGTGAGATTAATAATGCAAAGAAGTTTAAACAAGTCTCATTACTCAGGAAAAACCATTAAATTATCATCAACCTATAATCAAGACACCATCTTTAACAAGAAAGTCTTAAATAATTGTATTTATTGTCTTAGTGTGTGTATATATATATATATATATATATATATATATATATATATATATATATATATATATCAAAACTACCCCAAATCTAAAATTAAACCAGACCAGCATAAAAATAATATTAAAACACAACCTAAGGTTTCACTGCTACAAGCAGACTTCTCAAGTGTAAAGAACTACAAAAAAAACCACACATTATATATACTATTAAAAAAAACTACCCACAAATTCATTCACTTTCCATCCACCCTTAATATTAAAAGAACTCTTAAATAAGTTAATTGCTTCAGAATAATAAATTTTCAATAATAAAGACTCTTTAATTCTTCTTTTGATATATATATATATATATATATATATATATATATATATATATATATATATATATATATATATATATATATAATATATATATATATATAAAGTCTAAAAAGTACTGAAGCTAGTTTAGGTTACTAGAGGTTGGACCTTTTTGGATTGCTTTTCCTTTACTTTTGTTGAGTCCCATTGCCTTTTATTTTATAACTCCAAGAAAAACTTCATCTCAACTACTTTGGCTAAATTTGTCTAATAATCTGATGTTTTTTTCCATTTGTCTTAGAATAATGGTCACCTGAAAAAACTAATGTGTGGGAAAGCACCCAAATTTCCCATAGTAAGTTAATTCATCTTCAAAATGGTAATTGTTTTACTTTGTATATAGCCATTATCTGACCTGATTTATTTCTATTATAGTACAATCTGAGTGAAGAAACATGTAATGCCCATTTAATTGTTCTTCTCTTTAGTTGAGATGATGGGAGAAAGAATGCTATAGTCTGACAGTTTTCTTAAGGCTAAAATATTCTTAGAAATAATGAAGATTACAGAATATGTCATTTATTTTACATTGTTTTTTTAAAAGCTGAATTTAAATTTATTGACTTTTGTATATGGTTTAGCTTCAGATTTCTGCTTTGTATTTTTACATCTGGTTCTTTTTTTTTTTATCTTGAGCAGTCTGTTGTTTTCTTTTGGTAAATCAGGTAGCTTAAATATGTCCAACACAGCCACAAATATATTTTTGTAGTATTATTATTTGTGTGAATAGTTTTTATTATTTCTAATGCAGTGTTTGCTTAAACAGAGAACGGATTTTTTTTGGTTTATGCTAATAGCATAATTTAGAAAGTGGACCAGCTTATTATTCTGATTAATTTAATTGCAAAGCAATCCTTTTGTGATGATGATGTTTGATATAATATTGATTTTATTAGAGATACCTAAACCACTGCAGAATAAAAGCTATTCTGATAATTTATTAAATCCATAGACTATAGTTGCTCACAGCATGAATAAAGAAATTGTTCAAGTGATTACATGACAGAATCAGCTTATTTAATTTGTTTCACTAAATGCCTTTTTATTATTCCCTAGATTATGTTAGGTTGCACAATAACTTAGTAACAATGCTAGAGGTTTGGGGCAAAATAAGCTGTCAGATCATCAGCTATTTTTTGAAAGTTTATTTTGATGGATGTATAAGGACCAACCAAGCTTTGAATACCTTAAACATCAATGTATCTTAATCTTTATGAAGACTGCATTTTAAATTAGTTCTGCCAAACTGACTTGTCTTTATAGAAAATGAAACATAAATACATTGGCCAATTTTATGACTTATACAAATTTGTCTTTTTAATAAACCAGGGTTGTTGTTTTTTTTGGAAACTAAAAATTCATTTAATCAAAACTTTTTGTTTGATCAAAAGAAACAATAGGAAAAAATAGGGGGGGGGGCAAATTTCTCACTACTTCCACTAGCAAATTAAATGCTGGGAATTACATTAAATCTGTTGTATTATAAAGATTTTAAAAAGACCAAATAAAGTTTAATAACGTTTTATTGCTACATCAGTAAAAAATGATAGCAATAGTTTAACATTAATCTACATTTCATACAAAATTCAAGTTTGACAAAATAGTTATATAACAAAATAACAAGTTTAGAACTTAGTGCAGCTCGTATTTGCTAATAGCTGAGGCCAACAAATGTCTAATATATTTATTAACTTCTTATTTCTGATATCATGTCTTATCATAAAGAGTGAGAATCAAATCATATCAACAACTTATTTCAGTTTCAATAACTTGGGTTCTTAGTTTATATATTTAACATTCCACATACAATGACTTAATAGAGTCTAAAACCTAATGCCTGAACTTTCTAGTTATAAATAATTAGTGTACGATACCACTATGAAATTGGATTTATCAATTCTATTCTTGATAGGTCATCTCTTTTTTTGAACTGTTTTAAAGATCATTTGTTACAAATGTTCGGTCATTTTAATTAATTTTCCATGGAATCACTACACAAGGAGTACTAATATCAAAATATCCTAAGATAATGTACTAATTAAGCTATAATCAACTTATTAACTAAAAAAATCAATCTAGAAAGTCTGTAAGTATTGGCTGTGAAAGGTTTGATAATACTACCAAATTTTTACTAGACTAAAAAGACTAAAAAAGTAAAAACTTGAAAAAATTATGTGATCTTATGATTATGTTTAACAATTAACATTGGAAAATTAATACCACTCAAAATCTATATATTCTTTGTTAATAAAAGATAGGTTTTAATTTATTTATTTTTTGAGTTGTAGATAAATGTTTTTCTCATTAGATTTAAAACTAATTTATTTCTTAAATAAATACTATACATGAAGAAATGTTAAATCTAAATTTAGAAAGTTTTAAACTATTTTTAACAAATTAACAAAGAAGTCATTGATTAAATAGTTTCAACTAAATGAATTTAAAAAATAGAGTACTTAACAATAATACTTGGTAATTGAGTTGTGAAATTCAAAAAGTTTGTAAAAATAAAGAACATTTATATTCTAATCAATCTAATAAAATTTATAGCTGCTATTATTTACCTCTATTATATATATATAAAATAGGTCTTCCATCATTTATATATAATCGCAAGAACCAACATATCAGTATGCTATCCAATGATATTAGGTGGTATATGGAAGTATAACCATTTTTATCTAGAAGGCTAAAAAAAATGTAAACTTTTATAACATTCATTCATGTTCTGTGGGTTGGGGAGTAGGAAAGGCGATTGATCTGCAAGCTATTTTATGTTATTATTTATATATTAGTGCTAAAAATTCATCTGACTTTTATTTTATTTTTTCGACCAGCTATAATTTTTTTACAGTTTATGCGTCAACTCTTCTGGGCATTGTTATTGTGTTTGCATTTTGTAATATTGTTATGAAATGAAATCTGAACATATATATAATGAGAGCTTTAATAAAGTAATTAATTAATCATTTGAATAGAACTGTTATGGTTAGCATCTCATTGATCTTCAAACATTGCTTGATATTCTAAGCAGTTTATGATAAATCTATGATTAATGGTTGGTGAAAAATAATGAAAAACTAGTTATTTAACATTAGAAAAATTAAATATTCTTTGACACATTTTTATAATTTTTTCTTACATTCTAGACTTTTTTCATCCAATATATTAATAAATTATGAGATTAATATCCATAAATAATACGATTCTTCCATGAACAGTAGTGAAGTTTGCACATAGTTTGATTGATATTTTCTTCTTAGTTTCCCCCCCCCCTCTCTCTATTTGACTGATCAAGATTTATTGGAATGTAAGATACTCCTATCAGCAACTTAATCTTTATCTGCTCATTTTAATTGGCATGTCTATTAGCAAAATCCCAAAACAAATTTTTACAATATAGGATAATATATCTGTGTTTAGCAATTGAAATGGAATGGATTTGTTAATGTAGTGATATACATTTCGTCTCTGATAAAAATAAAATGGTCTGAATAGATAAAATTCACACCTCATTAAATGATGTAGGAAGTTTTACTAATTGACAACCATTCTTAGAAGCCTATGAATAAAGTAAGAAAGTCATGTAATGTTTTCAGTATAGATCAACATTCGTTGATAAATTGTCATTGCTTGCCATCCTTCTAACACTTTTACTTTTTATATATATAATACTATCTATATATAATGTTATCTGGTATTTAGGGAACTTTCATCTAAAAATGAATATAATGGCAATCATACAGATGATTGCTTGGGAAATCATGTGACTTTAGTGAACCAAGTCAGTGCTTCAATCTGGGTTTTATTTTCTTACTTTATTTAGTAAGAAGTCAACTCATAATGCTTTGGTGCTTGAGACTACCACTAAATTACTGTTTACTATATAAATTAAATCGGGTTAAGGTACAATCAGTGACTACGTCTTTAATGTCCAGCAGGAAAGTGTCATTCTTTTCACCAATAATGAAAGTCACATCACATTAAAATATTTTATTTTTGCAATCAGCTTATTAACAATTATCTGACCAATACAGATTAACATGAACTAAGGATAGCTAGATATCCATTTACTGATCATTATTGAATAGCTAGCTGTGATGATTATGAAACTTCTATCTCAAAGAAAAACCTAGACCATTTATGATTTAAAAAACGTTCAAAGTTTACCTGGTTGGATTCAAGTTACCCGCTGGAATCAAACCACCAATTATTACATGGTGGGCATGCATAAACCATTAAAACCATGAAGTTATTTAAAGCAATAATAATAAGACCATTATATTATTAGTAATACTGATTATTTTATTTATATCAAAAACAGGTTTATTCAACTATGTATACAACAAAAGAAAAAAATAGCAAAAACTCACTCCTCCAGAGAGGAATGTCTAACATTAACAAGATTCCATGTGGAATTCACCACAGAGTGAGGAGCTAACTTCAAATCTCTTTCTTTGATTTCTTTTAATTTTTGTAGAAAAATTAATTTTTGATCAGGCAAAACTGACTTGAAGATTAGAATGCATCTGACAAACCATAGACAAAATGTAATGAAAGTGGCACTTCTTATAGTTGCAAAATCCCCAGAGGCTATACCTTCTATGAGTGTGTTGATAATTGGATATTTTGGTATATAAATTTGATTAATCAATATTCTACAGTCCTGAAGAGATGAACAATTGTTGAAAATGTGAAATATGGTATCATCCTCCCTATGACAGAGTGAGCACACAGGGTCCAAAGATGAAAAACCTCTGTACATCACAAAAAAATGTCTTGTGAGAAGGGCATTGATATTTAACTTTAGAAGGAAGTCCAAATATTTTGGCTCTAGATTCCATCTTTTATATTTCTTTATAATGGCAAAGTTTGTACAGGTGAGGATGTTAGGATCTGGGATAATTGGTGAAAACAAAAGAAGATAGGCATCCCAATAATGAAGTTTCATTGGTTTTATTTGATTTAATGCTTTAACTACCTGACTCATAAAAAACCAAGTAGATTTGACGTCACTCTAAATCAGCTACTTTTTATCCCATGTATACATATTATACATCATTGAAAAGAAAATCAAAAGTTCTGTAAGATGATGTCCTCTTCAGAATTATTTTACAAGTAAAAAATCAATAAAAATGACCATATATGTCAAACAAAACCAAAGCACCACTTTCTCACTATCTTTTCTTGAATCTTATTGGCTGTCGAACTTCTGTCAGAAAGAAAAATGGCTGCCAAAAAGTAAAAAGTTACATTCGTTTTGTTTTTTATTTCGAAAATGATAAACGAATGTTTACAACATTTTAAACAATATTTGAATTGAATTACAAATGATTATTGATAAAATAATACTAAAAATCAAATTATTTTAGAAAAATAGTTAAGATGTTACCAAGAATTATTTATTTATTGCTACATATTTATCGTAATGTAAAAGTGAAAAAAAAATAATTGTGTCAGAAATGTTTTTGATTGGTCAAATAGCGGTTACTTTTCATTTCACTGCAATTGAATATTTTTTAAATTATAAATCAAATTTTATTTTTAAAAAGACTTTCGTTTACTTTCATAATCTGACAAATTATTAATATACTTTTTACAAACGAAACTAACATATTTATATTATTAAAAGTGAATCTATTTTAACAATTGATTTTGTTAAAGTTGTGAGTTGGCCAATTAAAAGTTTTGATTTTTAACTCATTTGGCCAATTATAATCATCGTTGAAAGGGTTAAAGGTGTGAGAATTTTTGCAATGTCAATTAAGACTTGTGTCAGCCAACCATCATTAATTGGAGGTGGTGTATCTGTAGGATAAATATATAGAAAAGGTGAGTCATCTGGAAAAATCCCATTAAGTCTTATAATGAGATTATTTGATTTCTGTAGATAAAGAACCTGAAGTGAGTGCATTGACAAACCATTAAGTTTTGTTGGTCTCTGACCTCTTCTTAAGCTAATAGCAACAGTTTTACCCTTCCACATTAGTCTAGAACAAAGAGAGTTTATATTCTTGATAAATTTTGATGGAATTTAATGAATGGCATATAGTAATAAATTCTGGGGAACAATAACATGTTGGGAAGGAATGCTTTTGCAAATAATGAAGTATAAACTTTGAAAGAGAATCAATTATTTTCCTTGCAGAATTCATGATGGTGTCTTCTATTAATTTCCTCATTGCTGCATGAGATAGACTCATTGGTAAGCCCAAAAATTTTTGTGGCATCGCTGTGAAAGGGATGGAATTGATTTTCCAGATGAAAGCCTCCATATAACAGATTTTCTAAGGTTAAATGCAAGACCTGACTCTATGGTGAAATTGTCCATAATTTGAATCAGTTTCGGGATGAACTTTCTAGATGGTAAGAACACTGCCACATCATCCATGTAAGATATGTGCTGAATGGATTTATTGATACCAGGAATGTACAATCCAGGAAGATTCATCTCTAATGATTTAAGGAATGGATTTATATAAAGAATGAAGAACAGGGGACTAAGAGGAGAGCCCTGTGGAAATGACTTGGTAGGTGTGAATGAGTTTGAAATTTTACCATTTAGTGAAATGGCAATATGTCTGTTGAATAGAAGGTTAGTAATGATATTAATAATACCTGTAGGAATGTTCAGACCCCTAGGAGATGTATTAGATGAGGAATTCTGGTTGAATCAAAAGCAGCTGAAATATCAAATTGAACAACTACTGGCTTTAACTTTTTATTTTTTCTTGTATAATCTGTAATTAACCTGAATAAGCAGAGTGCCTCAGCTGTGGAATTACCTTTCTTTGCAAATTGAAAAGTAGAGATAAAGGGCAGAATGAGATTTTGAATTTTATCTTTGATGATAGCTTCAATCAGTTTGATAATCAATGTAGTCATCGAGATAGGTCTGTGATTCTCCAGAGGCAATGGGATAATAGCACTTTTAAGAAATGGGACCATCGCAATGGGATAGAGTTGATCAATTGTAAGGGTACCTGAGGCAAGTAGATCAATCATTCTACTCACTATTGGGACTGTGAAGGCTTCAAGATGTTTGAACAGGAATTTTGGTATTCCATGGATACCAGGGTGAATTCTATCAGGCATGGATGATAGTTTAGCTCTAATATCATCATTACATATACCATGAATTGTCTCACAAGAATATATAGATGTGTCAAGTACCAAATTCTGTGAAACATCTACTAGTTTGCATTTATAATGATTTAAAATTTGTAAAATCATGTCATTACCCCAGAATTATATTATTCACTGTGATTGCTGATGGAATTTTAGACTTACTTTGGAAACCCAAAGCCCACCTTATATATCCCCTTGAGAAGTTATGATGTTTAGAGAGGAAAAACCTAGCCTTTTTAGTAGCCAGGTAGTCTATTAGGATTTCGTGTGTCTCTACATATTGTTGCTTCAAGTCAATAATAACCTGTACAGATGTTGGGGTTGGGGGGGATATTTTATTTATATTTGACAAAATATAGTCTTTTTTTAAAAAAATATTTTAAAATCTTTTATTTTTATCTTTGATGATTATCGTATCCATTAATTTTTGTTTTTCAAATTACCCAATCATTTAAATTAAAGATTTTTATTTTTTTTTACTATTGTGTTTTTTTTAGTTTATTAAAATATTGATTAAAATACTGTTTCTACCTGGCTGAGTAGTGTTATATTGTTTAATTAAAGGTTTGTAGAAAATGTAATAAGTTTTTTGAGAAACTATTCAATTTATTTAAAGAATGCTGCTTTTAAATATAACAGGTAAACATGGACTTTTCGATTTATTTATTTTTAAATAGACTGAATTAAATCCATTAAGAACTATCTTTCAAAATATAAAAGAAATTTAAGATTTTGCTTTATTAATCAAAACAAGTACAATTTCAACTTAATTTTTTACATAAAACTAGATCGAAGGCTGATGTTTTTATCATTTAGAACAATGAATAATTTCATTCAAATTAAACATTATAATTTAAAAAAGGTTTTTGTTTTTTTTTTAAGCATTTTTGGTTTAGTTTAAACAACACAAATATATCGCGACAGACGTTACTGATTATTAAATTATTATGTTACATTATAAAAGTAATTGTAAATTATTGATTTACTTCATCAAGGCATCTTCATGACAATGAGATCTTTGTATATTCTGGCAGTACTATTCTTGCAGTAGCTTAGTGATTGACGGAAAGTGCCTCTCAAACCAACAAGTTAATATCAAGCAACAAACTAAATGAGATTTACATATCTTCTAGAAAAAAAAGTAATAACTTCAAAGATAAAAATTCATTGCTCTTAAGTGTAAGAGATCTCTCTCATCATTGTTGAAGTTTATATTGTAATGCAATCAGTGGATCAACAATCATGTAATCAAACGCAGATTATCTTAAGAGTTTTACATTCTGCAAAAAAAAAAATGTTGCTGATAACTTATATTAACATCTAGAAAATTACGGCATAGTAAATTTAAGATTTAGCGCTGTACTATCGTAGATTAAGACTCGGTAAATAATATAAGAATATATTTATAGCTTCACGCTTTCAGGCCAAGATGCTTAAGACTGGCTTATATATATAAAAAGTTAAGTAGAGAAAAGGGTGGGAAAACTGTCATGTGTCGCGGCTTGATCGCTCTTCAGACTACTGTATTAACATCTGATTGGCGGTCTGAGAAGCAACAGTAGGCACATGCGAGAGATTGGCAACCTCTGAATTTATTACTTATAAAAAAGTAGTTGAATACCCATTATTCAAACTTATTGAATGACTAACAATATTGTTTTTTGGCCACTGTCTTGAAAAAGTTTGCAAGAACTATTTGTAATTAAATTCCAACTTAAAACACTCTTTTTTACTTTATTAGTCCTTTCAAAAAATATTAATTGAAATATGTGGAATGTATAAAAAAATAAGTACTAAACTTAGGCAACAACAGAAATAATTTTGGAAAAAAAATCATATATCAAAACACTTAGTTTATCTATTATATATATATATGGAAGAGCAGTTAATTCAATGACTTGTTGGGGAACACTAGACCCAGATCAATTTTCTGCAAAAAAAAAATCTGCAGAAATAATCTTAGTTTGAATAATTTAGGCAGAATTCCTGCCTAAAAACAACCATGACAAATATAACAGCAGTATATGGGATTTCAACAGAACAAATCTGACATAATCATAATAACTGGCAGCAATAGAAATTAACAATGTCAGAAATAGATATACATGAATTTTTCCAAATGGAAAGATCTAGTCGTACCCAGCCATTTAAAGTAGAGGACTTTTGTAAAATATATTAGTAATGACAATCAGAATTATTAATAATAAACTGGTAGTACAGTATTATTTAATAATATTAATGAGAATCAGAATGATTAAATAATAGATTCATAATGATCTTTCTATTATGATATGATTTGTTAAGATGCCATGTTTAACAGTAATATACATTAGTAAATTGTAGACATTGTCTTATTCTCAATTTGACTAGGAGATGATGATAAATAACCCATGCATGTACAATTCAGTGGGGATGTTAAGTGTATTATTATTTGTTCATTTTAAACTATTTATACTACTATCTTTTTTTTAATGATTTCACACAAACTAAAATGCACTTTGATATTTGATACATATAATCACAAGATGTAAAATTAAAATATTATATATATATATGATACATATAATCACAAGATGTAATATTAAAATATTATATATATATATATATATATATTGTACCGGTCGAAAACCACCACCCCCAATGTCAAATCGGATTCGAACTCAGCTTAACCAAAACCGAATTCAAACCCAACTCAACAGCTCAGATAGCAGAAATCGACGGCACAGTGCTATGCGCCAAGAACTAGCTCAACGGTTGGTGATGACTAGAGACTCCTTGCACTGACACGAATATCTAATAATTAATTACTTTGAATACTTTTTAAATCACATCATATGTATGTTCGGGTTGCCAACACAGACAGCGAGTATTAACATTTAAATAATTATCAAAAGAATGATGAACTAAGAAACCAAGTATGTTATAAAATATTTAATAATAATAATAACTTGTTTGGTTCAAGAAAATATAGATTGCATTAGTGATCTCTAGTCTTTAAAAGAATTTATAAATATCATAAGAATGGCGGTCCTTATCATATGCCAATGGAAATTACGCAATATTGGAATTCTATGTCTATGCCCCCAACAAGAAAATATAAAGATGGATAAAGGTATTTATTTAGAACGGAAATGATTGTCCTAATTTTATTACGGTGGAATATGAGATTTATCTTCACATTCAGAAATCTATTCATGAAGAGCAAAACGTATTTTAAGGCATAACTTTAGTCTTGATTTGAAAACTGATTTAAACGAAATATATTTGAGGATTGGTTCGACTTTAATTTAAATCACTCCATCACGAATTACGAGCACGGAGCGGGTTTTTACCGAAACAAAGACGCAATGGTACTGACGAATTACAAGGCAGTGAGTAAAATTGAAAGATGATTGCTAGTCGATGGTCGAAGTCCTATGGCGGCTTGCATTTGGCAAGTCTTACGCCCTTTGACTAATGGAACGGAAAGGAAGTATTTTCTTCCTCGAGAAATTTAAATGCGAAAATATGATCACCGACCAGCCTAACGGAGCGGAAGATGGCCCTACGTCAGCAACATTTGATGATGATGACTTGATAGTCATCGTTGAAAAATAAAACCCATGTAGAATGCTCTACGTGATGACTTGACCAATTAATTAAAGTCAAACGAGCTTTATCGAACTATTTTGAAAACATTTATAAACTATCTTAATTATGCCTTAATATTCGTGCCCTTCCTGAATATCAATTTAAAATAACAAAAATGGAATTAAAATACATTTAACCCTTTATCGACCCTTTTTGGCAATAAAAACATTTAAGGTTATATTCGAATAAATATATATTAGTAGAACAAGAAATCAATATTAGAACATTTTGTGAGTATATAAACAATTGTAACTTAGTAGCTGGGGACATAGGTGAAAAATGAAGCTAATAGTTTATTATTTGCCAATTATCAAATAATAAACATGTAATATTTTCTTTCGACTCGATGATTAATAGAACTTTCAAATTTAGTTCTAATGGGCGAGAATTACTATTGGAAATTAATGTTATATTATTTGCGTGAGGCAAATGGACTCAAAGGGCTCATCGAGTCGAAAGATTATTGGCATATAATTTTTAAATACGACATTAATAAAGCACACCAACATATATATATTAAACGAACCACCAGGTAAGAAAAGAAAAAGTTTAAAGACTAGAGATTGAAAGAATTACAATATAAATTTATATTAGCATTTTATAAAGATTTACATTAAATAATAAAGAGCTCTTAAATAGGAGGAGTATAAAATAAAGTTCGAACTGGCCAGAAAGTTTAACGTTCATATTACCCCTTCCGCTGGTCCTTAAGTTACACCTCCAAGTTGTTGAAAACGTAGGCATCATTGGTTAACTACTGGAGTAGTATTTTAGTAGCTTTCATTATTTTAGCAGAATTATCGATCCGGAAAACGGTTCAGCAGCTCCATTGAAGATTTCTCAGGACTTTAGGAACCGTAGCCAGATTCCTGATGTTCTAGCCCTCTATCATGATGAAATACAAATTAATATGCACAGAGTTCACTGCACTACTCTACAATCAAAAACTCACTAGCCCCTTCTTTACTTTTCAGGGCTATATATCTACTGTTTCCTGATGCCTCCGGCTAGCGCTCATTTTGTTATCAATCTGGTTTTTTCTTATAATTAGTTGTTTTCCAAAACATTCCTTCGATAAGCTTTCAAACTAATTTGTGAATTCCTTTCCTAATTAGAAAATGAATTCTTAAAGTCTGAAATGATTTTAATTAAAAATTGAATTCTTATCTTTTTTTAATTAATAAAACTTTACTGTTGTTTTATTGAGAATTTGAAAGCCCATGGAAGGAATGTAGCTTTTATTCGCAAAACTTTACAAATTATTTAAAAGTAAAAAAAAAACAAGTATTCCCGACGCAATGAAACTTTCGAACAATTATATACATTTAATATTTACAAATATATATACGCACAATCCACGCAATTTAATATATATAAATTCATGAATATTTTATCATGAATTTATTTAGAGAATTGATCAAATTTAACTAAACTAACTAATTTTACTACGTATTTGAAACAAGTTATTCATTTTGGAAATTAGCGTGGATTGAACGTATAAAGCCCCATTGCATCGGAAATTTAAGGTTAGTATTAGAATAAATAACATGAAGCTAGGATCGAACTCAGATCCGACTGCTTCAATATATATATATATATATATAACTTCTTACCACACATTATTGACACATATGAATAATGACATCAAAAAAAAAAAAAAATTCCAAGTTGTATTTCATGATAAACCAGATCACAATCTCTTATACACATTTGTTTCATTCGTTCAACATTCATCAACAT
The DNA here is from genome assembly GCA_028023455.1 of Epiperipatus broadwayi. Lineage (NCBI taxonomy): Eukaryota > Metazoa > Onychophora > Udeonychophora > Euonychophora > Peripatidae > Epiperipatus > Epiperipatus broadwayi. The sequence continues at coordinate 5,550,784 of JAQFVV010006263.1, read as the reverse complement.
GAATTATTATAATTCAATCATTTGTAGATCAAATGTTAATGTGTATATATTATAATCACATGGAAAATGGGATTTGAACCAGATGCACTTGACCAGCCAAATAACTACTTATATTCAAATTAATCTGACCAAAACTGGTCAGTATATATATAATTGATAGTTATATGTAACAAGAAAGGAAATATAATTGAATACAATTTACCCAATAAAATTATTCTAATAGAGTGGATACTAATTATATGAAAATCTCATATACAATGGCCACTATTTTAAGACCATTAATTTCACATTTAACTAAAAGGGAAATCCTCCATGAATATAATTGTTTATATTAGATTTAAATCTAGATGTCATCTTAAAGACCGGGAATACTATAGCAGGGATTTGAACACCCTTCAATGCTACTGTCACTTAACCATGACTTCTATTGGGTAAAAATCCCATCTCATTGACTATAATATTCTATTCTTTCAAAATAAATATTATATAAACAATATATTCACCCTACAGTAAAAAGTTTGCTAATTTGAATAGTGAGAAATTAGGAGGAAAGAGAATAGAGGCCAGATTAACAAATAACAAAAACAAACTTTTATTGTATAATAATAAATTCACTAGCTAATTATAAAAAATCTCTCCAAATATTTGAACATGGAGTTTGGTTAATCTATTTACTATTAATATAAATAATAATAAAAGACTATTACAGTAACTGTTTGAATTTAGATTGTAAGTGCTTTTGTAATCACATCTTTGAAAGTCTTTTTGTTAAGCTTAACATTTTCTGTTTTTCTTTTGGTTTTTCTTCATTTTAGTGTGAATGTAAATTCAGGTCAAGATCCATCTGATAGCTATATCAGCACACATATGAAACTTTCCTCAATAAGAGAATACTTTCATTTGATAGATCTTTGGCAAACAAAATATATAACACAAGATAATTATTTCTTAGTAGTTGCAGCTTAAGTTAGGTCTCACATTTCAGGCTGTTGGTGGTTACTTTTTTGATAATTAACTGGAATACATCATGTCCAGATGAACAACACACCCATGGTAAATATAGGAAAGCATCTCAATTAAAACTTTGCAACATATAAGGTTATTCATGGTATGGAGTATAGAACATCAATGGTTTATTGACATTAATGTGTTTTCCAGAGTAGCATGTGGCTTTTCAGCAGCTTGAAGTTCATCACTCAGCAATCACAACAAATATATTTCAGATAATTATCAATAAAGCAAGTCATATATAATGTGACATTGCTTTTATAAGCCTGTATTTACAAAAATGTAATACAGAGAGCATACCAATAGCTTAAACAAGCTCTTAATTGCTAAGTGCAGTAAGAGAAAATATTTAAAATCTCTATCCAAAATACTCTTATCCCCAGACCAGTTGGTTTTGAGCTTATGGCTCACTTCAGTGAGGAGCTAGAATATTCTGACATTAGATTTAAAATATCAACTCAAAATCCAGCACTTATTTCATACATAATATTTAAGTAGAAACTCTTAAGTTTTCAGACATGAAAATGTCTTTTGCTCCAGCTATCTAACTTAAATAGCGATAAGGGACTGAACCAAATACAGGCTTATAAAAGCAATGTCATGTTAAATATGACTTGCTTTATTGATAATTATAATTTTACCTTTAAGTCTTGGCTATGCTGAGGCTATTAATATATAATAGTCTGAATTTGGTTCAGTCTCATATAGCTATTTAAGTTAGATAGCTGGAATAAAAGACATTTTCATGTCCAATAATTTCAGAGTTTCTACTTAAATATTACATATAAAATAAGTGCTGGTTTTTTAATTGATATTTTAGATCTAGTTCTGAATATTCTAGCTCCTCACTGAGGTAAGCCATAAGCTCAAAACCAATTGGTCTGGTGATAAGAGTATTTCAGATAGAGATTTTAAATATTTTCTCTTACCGCACTTATCAATTAAGAGCTTGTTTGAGCTATTGGTATGCTCTCTGTATTACATTTCAGATAGTATATAAGCCTGAATGAAGGAAAATGAATATAATAAAATATTTATCTTTTTATTAAAAAAACCTGATGATTGTCTAAAATGTATCTGCCTCCATTTCATATTATCTCATTTTTTAAAATTTTTTATAGTTTAACACATACTACCTAATCCAATTAAATTTCAAATCTATAAATTATTTAATCCAATTACCTTTCTTTTGATAATTTTGTACAAAATTTTTAACTAATAAAACTTGATTAAATTAACCCAGAGAAAATATAAGTGTTCATTATTTCAATTATTTGTGAAAAAATATTTTCTCATTTCTTTTCTTTTTACAAATGTAACACTTTTTCTAAAAAGAAAAAAAATGGATCTTAATTGTTTTCATTTAATTAAAATCTGAAAAAATATAAAATCATTTTTTTTTTCTCAACTTAATTTGTCTAAGTTCTCTCCCCCTTTATTTTAAAACTGTCTCTCTAAAAAATTATATAATTTTTCTGTGTTTAAAAGAAAATTTTGTTTTAAACTAACTACATTTACCACTCTCTCTCTCTCTCTGTTTATGTGTATTCAAATGGATAATTATTCTCTAGTTTATGATTAACCATGTGATCTTACACATAGCACTGAGCTGGAGCAATTGTCATGGGGCTAGCATTATAAAAAATAATCTATATCATAAAATAAAAATATATTTAGAATAAATTATTAAAAGTAATAATAATAAGCAGAATTTAAATTTTATAAAAGATTATTTAAAAATAATATTTTAAAGCATTTATATTTTATACTTTATTGAGAAAAAATTACCACGGCATCAAATTATTTGAATGGTACAGCCAAGAATTGGTAGAACTCAAGACACTGCCAATCAAAAACCAAGATAATGTATTGCACAAGAATCTCAAGACAAGTATAAGATGAGCTTGGGAAAAAGTTCATCATAGTTCTTACTGAGGCAGGTCACAAAATTAAGAGCATTTTCTACTTTTCCCTGTTAGAAATCTTGTTTGTTTTCCTTAAAAGGTATATCTTACCCACAAATATTCAATATATCATAGTTTTTAATAATTGGTTGGATATTGAAATAACAGACTTTCTAGGTGATATAGACCTGGAAATTTTACAATATGAATTAGAAAAAAATACCATTCAAAAACTCATTATACAAGTACTTGTGCCATACAAGTTGCAGAGCCATGAGAAGATAGATTTGATCAACACAAGTGTGCATAAGAGATAGACCTATTTTCTGGTCATCACAGCAAAACAAATCTCCAGACTAAGGCCAGTATCAAACTAGGATTACTAGATATAAGACTTACAAGTTCCATATGATAAGAGAGAGTTTAATTTAAGTTTACTCATTTTTTGTTGATTTTTTTGTTTTCAAGTTTGAGAATATGAAATGAATAATGTATTATCTATTTCCAGGTCATCCATGTGATTTTACAAATGGCAGTGATCTGGAACAAATATTATGAGAATAGCTTTTAAAAAAATCTTTTCAAGAAAATAAATAAAATAAAAATATCTTAGAATAAATTATTAAAAGTAACAATAATAGATAGAGTTGAAATTTTATAAGAGACTATTAAAAGTAATATTTTAAAATAATTATAGACAATGTAATAGATTTTATTATAAATTATTAAATTTAAGTGAAACTAAATAATAAATTTTATAAAGTAATCTAAAGCAATACAGTTGTTTTTTTAAATCAAATATTAAAATTTTAAATTAGAAAAATGTACTTTAAAATGTATGTTTAATTCATGTTCATATGAGTCATTTACTGCAAAACAAAATAATTGGGTACATTAATATTAAAAAATAGATTTTAAACGTTTAATTTAAAAAATCTAGATTTTTATTCTAATTCATGTTTTGTTTTATATCATAATATCATTATTACAATTGACTAGGACCAAGGGGGAAATAGCAGCTTCCCACCACTAAAGGAGTCTCATCTCTGAATATAACAAAAAATGCTCAAATATCAAATAATATTAAAAAGGCAATTTAGACAAGATTGTAAGTCAGAGGAGAGAAATCCCTGTCTGTCTAAGAAATGGATATAGGACATCATAGTTGTGCCTTGAATGAAAAAAGAAAGTGGTAATGAAATAAATCAAATAATGCCATGTCATTGAGAGAGAAATGCTAGTATTGTTAGGAATCCTCAATATAAACTATAAAAAAGAAATCTGGCTTCAAAATGATATACTATTGTTTGATACTTAAATACATAAGTTTTAAGATTATACAAAAGCTATTTATCAATTAGACTGATAACTCAAACCATTAATAATTTTAATTTTATTTTATGATGATCTTTATATATATATTGTAAAAAATCGATAAATCTACCTTTATTTTAAAAGTCATTTTGTTGGTTTAAAAAAAAAATCTCTTTGATTTGATGTTTATATATATATATGGAGTGTTGTTATTGTTTATGGTTATTAGTTATAGTTATTGTTGTTTGGATTTATTATTTTATTTATTTGTTGATGGTACATGCTTTAAATATTTAATTGTTATTATTGTTATTATTCTTAATGGTGAGATTTTTAATAGTAATAGTGACATGTTCTAATTATTATTAAAAAAAACATATAAATGGTTAATTATAAAAAAAATATTATTTTATTTGTAGCGATTATTAAAAAAATGCAATGTTATTATTTATGTATATTTATATATCTATTTATTTATTTATTTTTAAAAGCTATCAAATAAATTTTGGATTTAATATTTTTTTATGTGATTAATATTTTTATTTTGAATGTTAATTGTTTAAAAAAATAATACATAACAATGGTTGTCAAGACTGCATGTTCTGGAGCATATGAAAACAACAACAACAACACAAAAAGATCACCATTATTGATTATTAAAATGGTTATAAAAAGAAACTGAAGGAGAAAAAGCTAATTGTACTTTTATATTTGGTATCTTCATTTGACAAAATAATTGGATAAATTACTGTAGTAAACACATAAACCATGATCAGCTAAAACATATATATCACAGCCAGGAGGCTGTACCTTTTCTTTTATCTCAGATCAATTCAAAAAGAAAAACTAAGCAAAAATCTCGACATGAATTTCACCTCATCTTAAGCTGTAATTTGATATAGCTATCTAGGAATCTATAATGGTAAATTTAGTAACAATTTGGAAGCAACTAGAATTAATATATTGGATTCAACATTTCAATTTATTTATTTATTTTTCAAGGAGAGAAATCTTAAAAAAATAGAATATATATATATATGCATTTGGAAACTAATAATTTTCATTAACTTGATGTTTTCTTCCAAATTTAACCTTGGCTAGAATGCATTCTAATATTAAAAAAATATAAGAGAATAAAACAACAGAACAAGGTGATCTTTGAAAAGAAAGGTGAACAAGTTGAACTTTGAAAAGGTAACCTTTTAACCGCTAATTTTATCATTGGTTGTATCAGATAAAAATCAAATCTTTTAATTGGCCAACTCACAAACTGAAGACAAAGCCTATTGTTAAAACATATTCGCCTATAATATTAAATTCAACTCAGATACGTTTATAAAAAGTATATAATTAATTTTTCAGGTCATGAAAAAAACGAAAGTTCTTTCAAAAATAAATTGCTATTTATTTATTCTAAGATATTCAATATCGGGAACATAAAAGTTATAATGTAAACAAAAAGATCGACTTTTACGTTATAGAAAAGTAAATATTTCTTTTTATTACAACTTCAATATTTTTACTAAAATCTTCAATATTTTTCGAAAATAATTTTGTTTTTTTATTATTCTCTCTGAAAATTATGTTTAATTTCCATAAATATTATTTAATAATAATTTAAATCGTATTCGAAATGAAAATCTCAGCGTTTTTCTTTATTTTCTTTGATCAGGCAGTTTCTTTGTTCTTTCCAGCCAATCAGAATGTCTTTTTCGGCTGAGAGCGTGCTAAGAACCAATCACAAATAATGTTCCTTCTTTGTTTAGGTTTAAAATGCGTTTTTTTCTATTTTTTACTTCTAAAATAAATCGGAAGATGTCACCATCGTACAGAACTTTTAAAAACGAATTCAATACGTATTTAACGAATTTTATCGTATGAAAATGAACTGAGTTAGAGTGATTTCAGATGTCGACGAGGAGCCTCGTCAAAAACAGTCTTTTGGTTAATGCATTCTAATATTAAAAAAATATAAGAGAATAAAACAACAGAACAAGGTGATCTTTGAAAAGAAAGGTGAACAAGTTGAACTTTGAAAAGGTAATAAATAACTTTATTAATATAAATGATATGTTTATATATATATTTGAGATTGATATTCTTTTTTTTTAATAGAAAAATGAAACGTTTTTATAAGTATAATTCTGTTCTATTTAAGTGTCTTGTTTAACAAAAAAAAAACATTTTATAAATGTAAAAATTAACACTTAAGTATTAGAAATTTGTAAGTAAAGCTCTAAATTTAAATTGCATATGGGTTATTATATATATATTTTAATAAGTGAAATTTATATTTGCAAATTTTATTATCAAAAGTTTTATTATTTATATAACTTAATTTTTTTTTAGAAAATATTTTTTATTTATTTGATAATTAGATATGTTCTTGGGGATGGATCATAGATTGAGTTGATTTATTAAAGGCTATCAGTTAGAAATCATCAGTATATATATATATATTGTGATGATCACACATACTGCGATCACATATATAGATATTTAACATTTAAAGAATATTAAATATTGTGTTTGGAATACTAAAAAGTGAGTTTAAAAAAATTATAAACAAAGAAATGTTTTAATTAAGAAAAGAGAGGGAATTAGAATCTAAAAGATTCTTATCTTTTACCCTCCAAAGTCAATATTTTGTGAAATGAAAAATAAGTAAAGTTAGAAATATTGAAATTGTACATTAGAAAATTATGGTAATAAAGAAATATAAATAAAATACAAGTTAAAATACGATTTAGAAAAAAGGGTAAAGTTGAAAGCCTTAAACAGAGTAAAATAGAAATTTAAAACATGAACAAAAGATACGGATCTGGGTTATAAAAATACACATTTGATGATAAAACAAAATGCGTGTATGGAGTATATATAAAGTGTGATAAAGACAGAAAAATTTAATGCTTGTCAAAATAAAAATAAAAAAACATTTTATTAAAAATCTGTTTAATTAAAAGAAAAATAAATAAATAAATAAATGTACATAGTGCTACGAAATTATGTAAGGGCAAATCTATATAAATGGCCAAAGGCACATCCAGAAAAGCAAAGGTGTGAATAACAGCTAAAAAACAAAGGATCGAAAAAATAAAGGACTGGAATTTTAATTAAAAATTTGATTAGTATTGGTAGAGACTTCTTGTCGAGAGGTTGGTGGAAAGACTGCTTCGATAATAAGCAGCCATAATTAACAAGATATGATTTCTAACATCGGTGCCTCATCAAGAATGGCTGGCTAAGGGCCATCATGATCACTTGCCGATCCAGACTCAATGTGCTCTAATGGTTTTTGTCTAGATGTAACAATTGCCGATGTAGTGCCTGCCGGAGGATTCATTTTTGCCTGGTCCTAAATGCGGAGGAGTTCCCACAACCAAAATCTAACCTAAGATCGACTGTTCCCTGCTAAAGAAGTGGAGAAATTCCACACGGCAGTCAGCAAGACTTCAAATTAATTCAGGGACTTAAAAACCTAGGTAAATATGTATACTACATTTTATATTTCCATGTGCACATACCTTTATTTAGACAATGGCCAAATTCTTACTTTGAATGATAAAGACATTCTTTAATTTTTTTATATATATCCGTGATGCCGATTTATAAATGTACAATCATTTATAGGATCTTTTTATTTTGTTTACTCATAGCATTATAGCATATAATCTGGTTTTTTTTTATTGAGTGTTAATGATTTAAAGTATTTCTTTTATTGTTAATTTATTCTATTAAATATATTTTTATTGATTTAAATCTGTTTCGTCTGTCCTTAGCCACTCCAAAAAGTAACATAGTCTTAGGGTTTGGGAAAATAATTATTACTCATTTTGAGTACTGAATTAACATGTGAAGCTAGTGGTGCATTATTTTGATCCCATTAAAATTTATAAATGTCCAAGTGCTGTAACTCTGTTAAATCTTACAGCAGTTGACTGTGAAAAATAACCTGGGGCTATACCGTATAGTTACAGGTTTGGTCAAGTATGGATATAGACTCATTTATGTCCATATGTTCTCTCTGCTTGCAGTAGTGGAAAGTGGATGATCTTGAATTTTAAGAATTTCCCATTATATATAAATAAAAGGGAAGTTAAGCTTTCGATTGCCAGGTTTCCATTACATTTTGGGGGCCAGGGTTCAGAATTTCTATTGCTGTGCAATTAGTGATCATGTGTTGAATTAATTTTATAAGATAACATAAATATTTTCTTAAAAAAAAATATGGCTTTTTAAAATATATGAAATTAGCGTCATAAGTCAGAATGGTGAGAAGCGAAGATGAAGGGGATAAAATTTTTTACTTTAAAATGCTTTATATATGTGTTTCGACATCAAATGTGTACAAAGGATAGAAAGAAGGGGGAATTTTTTTATTAAGAAAGCTTTGAATTTCGTAGTAACGTATATAAAATAAGACAAGCGATTCTAATATAATTGCAACAAACAAATGGATTGTCTCGATCTAATTGCTGCAGTGAAATATAAATTGTATCAGTCAAAAAAAAAGGGAAATAAAACAGTTTCAATAGGGTCTAAATTGCTGTAATGAAATATAAATTGTTTCAGTCAAAAGAAAAAAAAAGAGAATGGGAGAATAAAATAGTTTCAGTAAGGTTTTAATTATAAATGATAAATAATAAAATAGTCACAGAACTAAGTTAAAGGAAGAAATATATATGTAGGACTCTAGGATAATCACATATATAAGTGAAGTTGAAGAGATATATATGTGTGATGTAATAATTAACGTATCCCAATTAAGCTGAAAATAAAATATTTTTAATGATAAATGATAAAAATGTTCACGTATATAAGTTAAATTGAAGAAAATATATGTATGATTCTAGAACAGTCATGCATCTTAGTTAAGTTGAGGGAAATATATATGTCTGATTTTAAAAATAATCATGAGGATAATTTGATCAATAAATTACTAACATAGCCTGTACAACGAAGTATATCTGTTAAATGGAAGGAAATTTATATATGCATGATTTTAAAATAGCAAAGTGATCAATAAAGTACAAACATAGTGGGTGTAATATAGGATGTTAGTGCATTAAAGAAAATATATGTGTATGATTTGTTTTAAACAGCCGTAACCTTAAAGTGATAGAAAACTATTAACGTAATATTAGAAAATAAAATATTGGTGGGATTTTATGACCGTGATAAGAAAGCAATAAGTAAAGTACCAAGGTATAATGTAGAATATTAAGAAATGGAAAAATAAATGTGTGGGTGAATTGGTGATAGCCTTAATGAAATTGAATAATAAATGAATACACTTAATACGACCCTATAGCAGGAACTCAAATTCAGTTGAAATTATAGTAAAAGGTAATACATAAGAGTGTTATTAATTGAAGTATAGTGAGTCAGAGTTGGATAAGTAGGGGAAATATAGGACAATCATCAAGGTGGGGCAGGCAGTCAAATGAATCTAGGGCAGGAAGACAAGATGGTGAACCAGAGTGCGGATGTTTGGGTTGGCTAGCAGTCTAAATGCTAACTGACAGAAATAACAAATAAATTAAATAGCTAATCAAAGTAAAAAGCAAAGAGTCAGTAGAAAGAAATTTTTTATATAAATATATCCAGATGAGCTTAGTAAGATAATAATAACAAAAACAGATCAAGTGTTGAATAAATTGATATTTATACATACAAGGTCCCAAGCTAAAATGGACCTTCAAGAAAAGGAAGTAAGAGAAGGGAATGAAGATAAGGAGATGGATATAAAGAAGAAAATAAACTATGGTGATATAATGAATATGCTAATGCAAATGAGGGTTGAGCAACAACAATTCATGAAAAAATGTGTGGATAGAGAAGAGAGAAGGATGGAAGAATGGCTGATAAAGATAGAAATGGATAACCAGAAAAAAATTGCTGAAGCCATAGAAGAAATTAGAAATGACTTCATCCAGCAATCAGAGGCTAAGGACACAAGAAATGGGCTTGACAGGGAAATTAAGTGGAACAAAAGAGCATGAAGCCATGTGTATATGATGAATTAGAAAGGGCCGAGAGTATAGATAGAGAATCAGCAGAGTTTGATCTGATGGAAGACATAGGGCAGCCAGAGAAGAGAATAAGAAAGTTAGATAAAGTGGAAGTGATAAGAGTAGAAGAGAATAGGATGGGATATAAGTCAGATAGTGAAGGCAGTAAAGGTTAGACACAAAATTTGAAGAGAGGATAAGTAGGTCAGCCAATACTGATGTAAAGGGCATAGGACCAAGAACCACTGGTGAATGTACAGATATGGTCTATGGGAATCACATGGATTATCCTGCTGGCTTCCACCAATTTTTAAAAATACAAGTTTTTGCTGAAGATCCTGAAGAAAGCCCTATGGAGCACTTGGTAAGCCTGGAACAGTATTTCAAGTTTAGTAGGAGAAATGAGGAGGCCAAGATAGCGGTCACCTGCAGTCACTTGCAGGGCAAATCACAAGTCTGGTGGAACCCTCTGTTCCAGAAGCCCACAACATTTGCAAAATACCATAAAGCATTGAGGGCCAGTTATTGGAGTGAGGAACTCCAAGAAGATATGCTGCATCGAATAACACAGAAGAAATGGAGACTGGGGGAATCATTTACAACATTCTTTCGCCATCAACTGGCCAAGTTATGGATGATGACAGAAAACTCATTATCTGAGATGCAAATAATCCAGATAACTAGGCATGGGTTCCTGAGAGATATAGAACACACACTAATTAGTGTGGAGAGGAAGATGGTGGACCATGTGGCTGAGTTGCTAAGTGCATTGGATACCACTAGGGCTGACCAGAAGGAGGATGGATGTAAGCCTGGACCACCTCCAAAAAAACCACTTACAATAAAAAACAGATGGAATCCTAGTGAAGGACGGTGGAAAGAAGACCAGAGATATTCTACAGAGTGGAACCCAAGGAGGCAGGAAAATGGACGACAAAGATTGGAGTGGAATGGAAGTGTCCATATGACAGAACTGAAGACTAAGGATGGAGAGATCAAAATCCACATCCCAGAGGAGGCAGATGTGAGGTCAATAGAGAAAGGCAACCTCCAGATAAAATATAAACATCATCATCAATAAAGGATGGATTCACTGGAACAAGAGTGGAAATGGAATTGGATCATGAGTAATGGAGAATGCACTTTAATATTGATCAGGATAATATAAAGGAAGAATGTGCCAATAAATGGCCAAACAGTATAAAAGACTACCCAAATTAAGACAAATCCATCAGTTAGATAATACTGTGAGAGCTTAGATAGAGGCTGAAGATGTGTAGGTATAGATATTTGTGGGTGGATTTTAGCAGTATATGGTGGGCCTTCTCTGTTATGCTTTCATGTGTGAGTTCTGCGATCACCAGATCTTATTAGATAGAGAAGACAGGGACAGAGAATCCCTTCTCGTAATGACTCACTGGATTAAGATTTCCAGTTAGATATTTGACAAATATCATGAGTCAATGGATTAAAAACCAATGTATGGGGAAAGAACCCCTTTATAAAAATACGAGCTATCAGTAAAATATTCTGAGCTCATGGATGAGCTGGATAAAAAGATGCCAGCCTCCAAACCACCTCGGTATAGTGACCAGAGTAGTCACTTAGAGGAATATAGTTTGTGAAATGTAGGGTATGAACAGGTTTAATCGAGTCACAGAGATATCCTGTGGTTTTGAACCTATATATACAAGTAGGAGGCAGAAATAAAACTCATGTGTTGTGTATAGCAAGATTAAATCAGTTTAGTAATATGGGTTGGATCGTCAGAGTAGGGATGTAATTTGCCTGGTTGCCTCTCTAGGAATAATCTCATCACTAAGTTATATTAGAAGTACATAGATAGGAGATGGTTCTAACAGTAGTTAGGAGCATCTAGCTTTCAATGCAGTAAATTAAAATTTTTTAAGAAAAAATTTTAAAGGAGGGGAATGGTGTAATGTGATGATCGCACATACCGCGATCACACATATAGATATTTAACATTTAAAGAATATTAAATATTGTATTTGGAATACTAAAAAGTGAGTTTAAAAAAATTATAAACAAAAAAATGTTTTAATTAAAAAAAGAGTGGGAATTAGAATTGAAAAGATTCTTATCTTTTACCCTCCAAAGTCAAGATTTTGTGAAATGAAAAATAAGTAAAGTTAGAAATATTGAAATTGTACATTAGAAAATTATAGTAATAAAGAAATATAAATAAAATACAAATTAAAATACGATTTAGAAAAAAGGGTAAAGTTGAAAGCCTTAAACAGAGTAAAATAGAAATTTAAAACATGACCAAAGATACGGATCTGGGTTATAAAAATACACATTTGATGATAAAACAAAATGCGTGTATGGAGTATATATAAAGTGTGATAAAGACAGAAAAATTTAATGCTTGTCAAAATAAAAATAAAAAAACATTTTATTAAAAATCTGTTTAATTAAAAGAAAAATAAATAAATAAATAAATGTACATAGTGCTACGAAATTATGTAAAGGCAAATCTATATAAATGGCCAAAAACACATTCAGAAAAGCAAAGGTGTGAATAACAGCTAAAAAGCAAAGGTGTGAATAACAGCTAAAAAACAAAGGATCGAAAGAATAAAGGACTGGAATTTTAATTAAAAATTTGATTAGTATTGGTAGAGACTTCTTGTTGAGAGGTTGGTGGAAAGACTGCTCCGACAATAAGCAGCCATAATTAACAAGATATGATTTCTAACATCGGTGCCTCATCGAGAATGGCTGGCTAAGGGCCATCATAATCACTTGCTGATCCAGACTCAATGTGCTCTAATGGTTCCCATCTAGATGTAACAACTAATGATATAGTGCCTGCCGGATGATTCATTTTTGCCTGGTCCTAAATGCGGAGGAGTTCCCACAACCAAAATCTAACCTAAGATCGACTATTCCCTGCTAAAGAAGTGGAGAAATTCCACATGGCGGTCAGCAAGACTTCAAATTAATTCAGGGACTTAAAAACCTAGGTAAATATGTATACTACATTTTATATTTTCATGTGCACATACCTTTATTTAGACAATGGCCAAATTCTTACTTTGAATGATAAAGACATTCTTTAATTTTTTTATATATATCCGGGATGACAATTTATAAATGTACAATCATTTATAGGATCTTTTTATTTTGTTTACTCATAGCATTATAGCATATAATCTGTTTTTTTTTATTGAGTGTTAATGATTTAAAGTATTTCTTTTATTGTTAATTTATTCTATTAAATATATTTTTATTGATTTAAATCTGTTTTATCTCATCCTTCACCACTCCAAAAAGTAACATAGTCTTAGGGTTTGGAAAAATAATTATTACTCATTTTGAGTACTGAATTAATAGGTGAAGCTAGTGGTGCAGTATTTTGATCCCATTAAAATTTATAAATATCCAAGCGCTGTAACTCTGTTAAATCTTACAGCAGTTGACTGGGAAAAATAACCTGGGCATATACCCGTATAGTTACAGGTTCAGTCAAGTATGGATATAGACTCGTTTATGTCCATATGTTCTCTCTGCTTGTGTTAGCAGAAAGTGGATGATCTTGAATTTTAAGAATTCCCCATTATATATAAATAAAAGGAAAGTTAAGCTTTCGATTACCAGGTTTCCATTACAATATATATTGTGTGTGTATGTATATAAGATAACAAATAACAAAAATGAGGTGAAATAAGTTTCATATTCATACTAAGTTAGCACTAAATGACTGAGTAGTCAAAGATATATTTATTTATAGGCCTGAGTGAGCCTCATTGTAAATAATAAAAAAGAGTATTCAATGCTTGTAGAAATAAGTATAGTTCAAAAGTGGATATTATATATAAACCTTTTATAATGTAGTGGAATAAATTTTGATGATTTCTTTTGATTTAATAATATTTAATCGATTAACCTAGCTTTGAGAGCATATCTATTATCTATTTTATTAATTTACAATATTTTACCAGGCAATTATTTACTTATTTATTTATCTATTTTCATTTTAACTTCATATAATAACTCTTATGCAAAACATAAACAACAATTCATATATTTGCTGTATATAATATACCTTTATTTATTTGATTTATTTATTTTTTTTTGTGTTTGGGTTTGTATTTAAAAAATATTTAAAACACTGATACCACTTAAAAATCAAACCATAATATAGAAATAAAGAATGTACTATTTGTTTTATAAGTAATTCCTTTGTATTTTATTTGGAAGAGTATTAATATTTTATTCTTATTTTTCTTTTTAGTGCCAGAGTCATTATGAAGTTTATTAAATTCACAATCTTAATTGGAGAATTATTTCATATTTCAATTATTATTTAGTTTTTGGGTCACTTATACAACTCAATGTTCATTGATATGTTTAGATTATATATATATAAGTTTACTTATGTAAAGTGTGTATTAGATTCAATAAAATTCCCTTTGTTTCTGGTATATATATTTTGTTAGTTAGTCAAATTAACCCTGAAAATAAATTATAATGATAGGTCTCATTATTGCTCTGTACAATTTTGATTTATTTCATATATAGCTAGTTGGAAGGGCAGATAAGTAATTTGTTTAAATATAATTGGGATAATGTTATCTGTTACATTTTGGTTCCTCAATGATTGGGACAATTTTATCTTTCTTCATTTAGATTATACAATCTATTACATTTGGCTTTCCCAATGATTGGATCCATTTAAATTGTTAAGATTTTTCTTTATATGTATATTCCAATCTATTATGTTTGTTATTCAAGATTTTTGGCATTCTTTTCTCAGTATATGTGTATGATATGCTATGTTTATATTATTTAGATTGGATGATATATGCATTCTATTACATTTCACACCATCGTTAGGGTTTGGTTAAGTGGTGATTATTGTTGAAGAGTCCGTACTATTACATTTGATGCCTAAAACATAAGACTTGATTCATTATGATTCATTTATGAGGATGGAGGATAATAATAGTTATATCTCATACTATTATATTTGTTGCTTTCAACTGGAGCAATCATGATTCTATTACATTTGGTACCCAATGATTGGGGCCATTTCAATTGGTAACAGACATTCTATTACATTTGGCACCAATGTTTAGGGCCTTCTTTCTTCATATGTGTATTTTCATTTGACATCATTTAGGTTACATATGTTCTATTACAATATATATTATAATGATCGAAATGAAAGTGAAGATCGAATCTAACCGCAAAAACATATCTGCTCTACGGGGTGCCATCTAGGCATTTAAACCTAGAAAAATTTATAGAGTAGGCAGATACGCGCTGTTAAGATTCCACTTTATTTAAATATTCCGATCGTTAGCCCCAGACACTAGCTCAGCGGAGACGCAGAGATAAAAATCTATATCTTAATTTATATCTTAAATATCAATAAATAAAAGCCACTGCCAGAAATTAACACATAAAAATATTTATTTACGCACGTATAAAATAACATTTAAATTTTGAGGAATAAGTTTAACATTTTAGATTTTTATATTAACTTTTAATTTTACATTTAACTAAGTTTTAATGAGTTTAATATTTTATTTAGATAGTCAAGTATGAATAGACTACATAGATCTGCATTTGAAAAGAAAATATTCTTCCCTGATTTAACCTTAGGCAACAAATTTCGCAATCAACTGGTGCCAATCCATTTGATACATTCATGTATTCAATGTAGCATGATACAACAACACAAAATACTATACTGTCAGGAATGTACATCTGAACAATAAGTAGAAATAGAGAAGACATTGACTCTCCACCAACAGGAATGTGACATCTGTTGGCAAGTAGAACAATAAACAAAAAACTCCATAGGAATGGACTGCGGTCTTCTACCAACTTACAAACCCATCCATAGGCAAACAGAGGGTGTGTGGCATATATCTATAATCCTGCCTGTAGCGGACCTCATACTACATCTACAATTACACAAATATATCCAATCCATTGAACCAATTCAACTACGAAATGAATAACCTAAGATTACCCTCCCTTAATATAACTTTACAAAACTATATAGCCATTCACACCCGACTTAAATTTAACATTTAAATACGTTCGCACAGATTTGTTTAAAAATGTTGGGTATAGATCGGCTGCACAGATTTCACGGTCAAAACATTCCAAATTAAACACAACCGATCAAAATACAAAGTCAATCGATAACATCAATTGTAACAGGGAATACACAAGGCCCATGGCATTCATCATAAGATGCCCGCATTAACATCGTTGACCTATATATTCCAATCGACTGTGAAAACCACAACATAATCAACTGCTAACGAATATATGCAACATCTATACCCAACTTAAATGTAATGCATTTAATAATTTGTTTTAAAATGTTGAGTACAGATCAGCTGCATAGATTCCATGGTCAAAAACATTCCAAATTAAACACAACCGATCAAAATACAAAGTCATCGATAAACGTCTCTTGCATAGGGAATATACAAATCCCATTAGCATTCATCGTAAGATGCTTGCAGTGATATCGTTGACATATATTCTAATCGAATGTGAAACCCACAACATTATCAACCGCTAATGAATCTATGCAATGTCTATACCCAACCTTAAATTCCCTCATTTAAAATTTAAACAAGAAATAATTTATACAATAAGAGAAAAAAAAATGGAAATGATTTTTATCAATCGGAAAACATATAAAATTAAACATTATTAATTGATTTTAAACTTAAAAGTCAGATAGAAGTTCATAAGCTTGAACGAAGTTCATGTCAATATAGCTTACGGTAGAAGAGTCCAGGTTCCTGTTTTTAATTCCCACGACACCTCCATTGGAAGATAATGTTCTGGAGATGGCAATAGCTGGTTCAAGGTATCACAGTCTTTTCCTTTTTCTTTTTTAAATAGAGAGTGTGGTATGTGCATCCTACCACAACTCTCAAACACACAACGCTGGAACTCAATATTTCTCTTTTTATAGTAAATCTCCAGATTGAATGAACAAAGACGTCACTAATCCAAATTTTCATTCAGGTCCAGGCTGAGGCTTGGTGCTTCCATTGGTCAAGCTAAAATCTCTTTATTCTCTTATCTAATTTACTCTCTGACTTTTTAATTAGACAGCTTTTGGATAATTAATAAACAATCATTTCCATTTACAGATTACAGGAATTAATTAATACCTGTTTTATTTTTACTTACGTTATTTCTTTTTTAAACTATTTTTATATTTAAATCTTTTTTTATAAAAAAAATACATTCAAATACCTTTTTTTATTTATTAAAAAAAAATATTTTTAAAGTTTAGCATCTGTGCGAATATATACATTTAACAAACATTTTAATTTTAGCGTTTAGTTTTTTTTTTCTTTTTAATACACTTATTTTTATATGCGAACTTAAAAGTTTTTATTTCAATTTAATATAATGACATATTTATATATCATTACAATATATATATATATATATATATATATATATATATATGTATGGGTTTGTAGCTAACTATATTTATTGTATATAATCCAAATATATATAATGTAAATCATTTAATTGATTGTTATAGAAGGAGACTAATCATGTTGGTAGAGAAATATCAGTGATTGTTATTTATTTATATGTACGATTCTGTTCAAGTTATATTTAAAGAATCCAAAAAAAATGGGCACTGCCTCTTCACTTTATATATATAGAATTTGTTAAAATCTGTGTATTCTTTCAAAGATTAATAATAAAAAACAGAAAAAAATAACTGAAAGTATTATTACAAAAAAAAATAGCAAAACATGGAGATTTTTTGTAATCTTGAAATTAACAGGAAGTATTCAAATTCAAGTAAAATAAACAGTGAATACCATGACAATTTTTAAGTATACGGAATGTGAAAATGTTTGAAATACAAAGTGTCTAAATATCAGTATAAATGGTTGCTATTAAAAAAAGAAATCATTGTAATTTTATATTAATATTATTTAAATATAATCAAGCTCATCTTGCATGCAAATTGATTCTCACATTAATTGTCATGCATTATACTTTTATGTGAGTTTAAACTTAGAGGATAAAGAATTTATTTAAATTGTTAGTTTGTATGGGTAATATACATTATATCTATCATGTTTTTACAAAAATAAGATCGAATCTTATATTAATTTTTGCTCCAAAAGATGCCATAGGACTTATTTTCAGGGGTTGTCTTATTTTTTCCATGTATAAAAATCTATGTTTCATTCAAGTATAAAAATGTACATTTATTTAATTAGTTCTTCTCTTTACAGGAAGCCATAAGATTCTTACTCTGGGAGTCCTTCACAATTCCTCTCTTGTACTCATCCATATAGCCTTGCTTTTTGACTAATCTTATTTGGAGATCAAAATATGATTCCATTTAAATTTACCATTAAATCAAATATTAATTAAAGACTTATCAGTAGTGGTAACAAAAATACTTACAGTTAAAAATTACTTATACACACAAAAGCAAAAAAAAAAATTCAGGCACAAAAATTCAGAAAATGTTTCTGTATTTCACACATACCCATTAAGTGTGTCCATTACAACAAACAGCATATTGAATTACACAGATTCATATATAAACAATCACACTGACCCATTATTAAGTGCACATATTGTAAACAATTTCTAAATTATTCATAATAGCTCTGCTTGAGTATTCTTTTTTAAATCTTTTCTTTAGGAGAAAGATTGATGATTTAATTTAAGCTAAACTTTGATTATTAAAATCACTTCCATTATTTAAAGTCTTTTAGATAAAAAAATAATTTAAGAAATCAAATTGATTTTTATTTTATCTTGAATATTTAAAAGCTATCATGACAAAACTCTAAAACTAAATTAAGCATTCTGAATATAAGCATTAAATATAAATACAATAAATATCTAAAAATGTATAAATGAAATTATAAATGATCTGATATATTGGCTTGTGGCAGATAAAATTTTAAAAGTTTGTTAAATTATTCAGAAAGTTAATAAATTAATTATCATAAGTTCAAGATTCAGCTGAAAAAAAATATTTTTCTAAAAAGGTAGAATTATGTTTGTCGGAAAATCTTTATTTAAAGCATTAATGTTTGTAATATTGTTTATTTATACATTCATTATTTTATAATTCAATATATTCTCATGTGTTTCAACTGGCAAACAAAAGCTGTTTATCTTAGCAACCTGAAAAATTATGCTAGGGGCTTATTTTTGATTAAGTCTTATTTTGGGGAAAACATAGTATGATAACATGCTTTCTGGTGATTTCTTAAATTCAATGTTAAATTTGAAAGGACTCTCTCACTTAATTAAGTTGAAGTTATTCTTAAAAAATATTTGGACCTGAAAAGGTCACTCCCTAAAATTATTGTTATAATGAGTATATATGTATACAGAGATTGGCCGGCATCTTCCATTATTGTTCCACTCTATAGCTGGAGAAAAGGCATGATTGTAGTGACTCTTTCATTATAAAAAGCAATCTTCACAAGTCCCATTTCCATTGCTTGCATGACATTTTAGTACAACAAGTAGCATATTCTGTGCAGAAGTATATTTTTGCCACAGATTATGCTCGTGGAAACCCCCAACTTTCAGACATGTAACTAGAAGATATAGAGAAGACCCAGATCGAAGTTGTCCTCTTCTTTTTATACCTTGATCCATTTTTGAAACTTTTGCACATATCTTTTGTTTGTCAAAAATATGCATTGATAATCTTGTACATTCTTTATAAAATTTACATTACAAAGTCTTCGTTTTTATCAAGTCTTTAGGCCATCTTTAATTAGCTAAAATATTTTTCTTTTAGCTTATCTTTTTACTTTTGGAATTCTTTTAATTTATCTGGATTAGTAATCTGCATGTCATTTATTCTTTCCAATTTTTATTTTTAATTACATAAAAAAATATTACAATGACAGTTTTAACTTTCATTGTACATTTTAATAAAAATTCTACTAATCAAAAAAAAATCTAAATTTACTTTTTCTTTTTTTTTCTTAGCTTTTAAATATCTTACCGGATGCCAATATACTTGTACCGTATAAACAAATGGTACAATATATATATATATATATATATATATATATATATAATAGCAATATATCTATATCAAATTTACATGTAAACTTTTTTTTAAAAATTGCACTTAATTTTATGCATATTTATTTTAGAGATTTATTAGTTATTTAATAAATATTTTGGAAAATTTGTTTTAAAGCATTATAATAGATTATAAATAAATATCAAAAGAAATTTTAATCATAATCCAAACTTTAATTAAAATAAATTGAGTTATTTTATTTCTGTATGCATGAAGTTAGTTAGAACATTAAAATAAAGATACACATGTTGGGGAGTTTATTTCATTAAGTATTTATATAATTTTCTGTAGAATTATTTAAATTATCTTAAAAATATTTTTTACTTAATTTTTGTAGTTTTAATTATTATATCATATAACATTTCATTCTAGAACTATTATAACAATGCTTATGTAGATGTGAGAATGGCAAATATGCTAATATATAATAGAAATAAAAAGTTTTATTTAATTCTTAAACTAGCTTCTGTGAACTTCAGACATTTCATCCATACAAAGTGTTCTAAATTGTCAAACTTCAATGTGTCTGGCTAAAGAGACCAATAAAGACAGGAAGAGATCTGGTTGCTCGATCTTTGGTGAAGTTATGCCTATATATTTGCTGAGATTCCATCTTCACTTGGCAAAATAATTTAGTTACAGTTAGAATATTTAAATATAACATTTTTACCCTCACAATAAAGTGATGATTTCAGGATTTCTTTACACATATGGATAGGTGGATTGGTGAACTTCAGACTGGCATTAATATGATAGGACATGGATGGAGCTTCTACATTTTACTGGAACTATTGAATGCCAATTCCCCAATGACCTGGAAAAGCTGATGCCTGACTAGTCACACATTCTGGCTTGTATGGTCATTATAAATTATTACTGGCATTATTAATAAGCAGGATTGGGATGACTCAGTTGAATGGTAACTTATAATAAAAATAATGAAAATTTCTTAACATAAATTGTGTTAGAGTTTTGCTTGTCCCATGATCAAAAAAATATTAAGCTGAATCTCAAACAATCCCCCCTTCCATGCTTATATATTTTCTGCCTTAATAGATTTTAGGTTTAATTTTGATTTTTTTTTCCCGTTCCATTAGCATTTTCATTTCTCATATTTTCTGCTGCTGCTTTGGTTTCCTGTGCATTGTACTTTATTTTACACTACAATACTTTGCAATATTAGGATGTGGATAGTGTGAACCGTAATTATTTCTGTTGATAGTATGTACAGATAGGGAAATATAGCACTTACTTTACCCTATTTAATGGATTCCAACCCCTCTCCCTTTGTCTTACACATTTTAAAACTTTTCCATTTTGTTTTACTTTGCCAAAATTCTTTAACTAAAATTATTTTTAACCAAATACTTTTAACAAAGTATTTTCGTTGACTAAATATATGACATGATCAGAATAATCTGCTTTTAACCTTTTGAATAACAAAATTTACACACACGTGTATGCATATTATAAAAGAGTGTGGATATTTCTAACTAAACTATATATACGATGGGAGGTAGGTTGACTAAAACATGAAACAAGTATACCTGCATACAGATATACACTGCTTCAATATATATATATATATATATACAGATATTTAGAAAGGGATTATAATGTAATAGTTTGTATAGACAACTACTCTGCATTAATTAACCTGGAATTCAATTTCTGATATAATTTTAAAACATTTTTTAAGTTGCTAAGGATTTTGTCAAGCTTATAATTTTTCTTTTTGATGGTTCATAATACACTAAGTTAAGCACACCATTATTAGTCAGTAAGGGCCATTCAGTGTGTTCATTTATTGAAAAAAAATATAGTAAAAAATCATAAAAAAAACATTCATCAACTGGCAGTTCTGGAAAGGTGCTGGACAAACATTTACTTTTTGGCAAGTTGTATTAATCGTGGTAAATCACCAATTCAGTTATTAACAAAACTTTATTCAATACAGCACAAATTTAATTTCCCAAGATAAACTTCATTAATCTCATTTTAGCATCCTTTTACTCTGGTTAGCTGTGGACATTATAAGCAAGCATTTATCAGTAGGGATCATTATTAATTTGCACTCATTATTTTAATTTACAATTAATTTTTTACTACTACTATTATCAAAAAAATTTGAAACTTTTTTAAAACCAACCATTGTGGCAGCCATTTTGTAAGAGTGATGACATCGTAGAATAGTGTCTTCACTGAAACCACATCAACCAGATGTAAAGTGGGGACATTGATATTAAAATGTATAATACAGTACAGAATTTATTCATTATACAATATGCAATATTGTTCTGATTACAGGATTAAAATACAATTAATGTTTTTATCTGATTTTCATTTAATATCTTTACAAGACAACCGGTACTTTAGTATAGCCAAAGTAAAAAAAAATTTCATCATTAAAAAATTAAAAAGCAAAAAAATTTCAGCATTTAATATAGCAAATAATGAAAAACATACTTTATTCACAGATAACAACAAAATGTTCTTGTGTAAATTTTAAAATGTATTCATTAGGTAAATTATATTAATTATTAAAAATATTTTGTCTGTGGCAAAAAGGACATATCTTGATCATAAAATTTTACACATTGTAATTGTAATTCATTTTGAGGAAAAAGTAGAATGGTGTATTTTTGCAGTTAATAATCAACTTTTTATGATCAAAGGTTACTAAACACAAGTTACAAATATTTCTTTGCTCAAATTTAAACAATAATCTCACAATTTGTTTCTGATGATAGCTGTCAAAAATACACTTTTAGTATCAACAAAAAAAAGAAAGATTTAGCCATTTAGACTATTAAAACTTCAGAAATCATCTATACATTACATTTCTTTAACAAATTTTTAATTAATTTTACTGCATTTATTTAAAATAAATACAATTCATGAAGCCTTTACATATATAAAAAAAATTAGAAGTCCTATTAATTACAAAAATAAAAGACTTTGATAATAAAACATCAAATGCAGCAAAAATAAAATTTAAATGTACAGCCATTGTGTTAAGTTTTTTTTTTTAATTTTAAAATATACATTGTAGTTATTTTTTTTTTTTTAATTTAATGAATGATGAAATAAAAAATATTTTCTTGTTATTTAAAAAACAAAATGGGGGACCATAAAAAAAAATTGTATATATATCCGGATCTCGTTTTATGCAGATTTATTTAATGCGATTTTGAAGTTATATGATTCATGTTTCTTCTTAATATCTTTGTATGTGTTTTTTTTTATGCAATAAAAATTAATAAATCAGAAGTCGAGCTCCGATAATGCACTATTACTTTAAATATAAATTTTCACATACTCACATCATATTTAAAGTAATAGCACATTATCGAAGTTTGACTTGCATCTAATAATTTCAATATATTCAGTGCTTTATAATAGTACTGTAATAGATTTTATGCAATAAAGAAGTTCATAATTTACTTAAAATCAGGATTTCCCCATTTTATATACACACATCAAATTTTACAAGATTATAACGTAAATCTGTTTAAACGTTATAGATACCTATACTACACATGTTGTTGTTTTTGCATGTTAAATCACATTCTATTTTTGTTTTTTAAAAAAGTACATAATCAATTAATCATTTAGTGTCTGTAAGTAATAAATTTTACAAGATTATAATGTAAATCTGTTCAAACGTTATAGATGCCTATACTATGTATGTTGTTGCTTTTGCATTTTAAATCACGTTCTATTTTTGCTTTTTAAAAAAACAGTATGTAATCAATTAATCATTTAGTGTCTGCAAGTTTATTTTTAAACAGTGAGTAACAGCAGTGGGCACAATTAAATTTGACCATTAAAATCTGATTTTTAAACGAAATTAAAAATTAAAGACAAAAATAAGAATTTAATTTTTAATTGTTAGTTTTAATTAAATTTTTCCCAACAGTGGTGAGTCGATGTCTTTTTATTATCATAAATCTAAGTTCTTATTTTTATTTTAAACTTTTAATTTACCCTAATGGAGAGGGAAAAATACCCAAGAAAATGAATTTCTTTGGAAACAAAAATTTCAATTTTAGATCACTTAGCAAAATGGGAAGGATCAACAGCAATTGGAAAATGTTTTAGTTTGGGCAAATCCACTATACGACCAATTTTAAAAAATAAAGTTGGCACTAGTTGTATTTTCTCGTGTGATGAATCTGATGTCTCATATAGTGATAATGATTAAAATACCATACATATATAAAAAAAAAATGTAAATTACACATAAAAATATATTGTTTTGAATAAAATTAAATACCGTAGTTAATAAAAAAAGTTTGTCTTATATCAATTTTTTTCAAATTTGAAATTTTTTATTAGTCATATTTTTTATTTTTTTGTTTTTTTATGCGAATTTGAAAGTAATTTTATGTTGTTGCTTTGCTTTTATGCGATTTTTGGAAAATTACAGTATGTATCTCCCATTTTTCAAGGTATGTTAAGTCTATTTTTGTGCGATTTCTTTTGTGCATGTTTTCTGAGGAATCTATCTACCGCATAAAATGAGACCCGGGTGTATATATATATTTAAAAAAACATTATAGCTATTGAAATATTTTTATACAGTATATTTATCCACAGATTAGTAATTTTTTAAAAATAATATGCTTAGTAAAATATTTATTTATTAATTAATACTTTTTTTAATTTAAGCTTTAATTTTGTATTTGAATTTTATATATTTTGAATTTAAAATAATGAATTAACTTTTACCCCTCTAACTCATTATAAGTACTTATTTTTTATGTGAGGACTTTGGTTTATGGTGCATTTGGGGGCATCAATTTTCCTCACAAACTGGTGTAAAAATATATGTATGCTTAAACTATCCACTTCCCCACACATTCTTGAAACATATGAATAAAATCATCTAAAAAAGATAAATGATCTTCAAACGCATTTTGTGTTGTACCAGCATTCTTCATTTGATTTAAATCCCAAATATATTTAAAGAAGATATTGCATATAGGAAAACTGAGAATAAAAATGGATTAATTATTCTACATGTTTATATTTAATTAAAAAGTGGATATAATAATCCTTATCTGGATTTAAAATTTATATCTGATCTCGGAATAAGATGATAATTTCTAGTCTAATAAATCATTAGTATGATTTATTAATGTTTGTTATCTGAGATGGGTAGTGTCAAAGATGTGAATACAAAAAGTTTGACATTTGTCAGTCAAACGTATACATAGTGGATAGAAATACCAGACTATACCTTGTGAAAGAGTAGCAAAGTGAA
This sequence comes from Epiperipatus broadwayi, assembly GCA_028023455.1. Classification (NCBI taxonomy): domain Eukaryota; kingdom Metazoa; phylum Onychophora; class Udeonychophora; order Euonychophora; family Peripatidae; genus Epiperipatus; species Epiperipatus broadwayi. The sequence goes on along the minus strand of JAQFVV010006263.1, from coordinate 5,525,182 downwards.
AATTATCAAACTATCAATATGGTGATTGAGATTTAAGTGCTGGTACCTTCATAAAAATACATATATAATATTCTTTAAATAAGATTTAAAATGTATATCTGACCTATTAATAATCTATGGTTTAAAAAATGATTAGTAATAATAGTTCATGCATTTATATTAAATTGTGTCAAAGTTGTGAGTACAGAAAATTTGATACTTATAAGTCCAGTTGTAATTAAAACAGGCAAAACTCTCTCCATATAGTAGTGCCACTCAGTGCTGTCCAGAGTAATAAGAGTAATGTGCTAGCATAAGAAATGCTGATCATGTGATGTTTAGTGATTGAAGTCAAATTGTAACAATTTGTTGTTTATAAATACTCATAAATGATTAAGATGAGTGTTTGTTCAGCATGAAATCTGCATCGTGTAGTCTTTTTTTTTTTTCAGATATTTTTATTTATATGTTTCAGGAATGTATGGTGGAATAAAAGTTTGAATATGTATATAAAGTTAAGTTTAAACATATCTAATATGTAAGTATAAAATTAAAATATTTTATGTGTTTATATCTAGTTCACCTGAAAAATAAAGTGGTTCCAAAATGCTGCAAAATGAAAGAGAATAGTTGGACTTTCTGTGCTGATGGATGGTATGGTATATTAGAGATGAAGATTGCCTGATTAAAACTTAAAAACATATATACATATATTATAGTGGTAAATTTATAAATGTAAGCTAGCGATCCTACAAATCTATAAATAAGTGTATATATTTATCCATATATCAATGACTGATTCAAAACGAAATATAAAAATAAAAACTGTAATTAAAAAAACAATTCAATGCTTTATTAAAACATAATATACTTAAAAATGTATAATCAAATTATTTTAATGACTGAAAAAAATGCCTGAAGTTCTGATTATCCTTCAGAATGAAAATAATAAGTTCACGGATGACCCACAAACTTCCTCCCTTCCCTCTTCTCACCAGTACTGAAATTGTATTTGATAAAATCAGACTATCGGTAATAAATTATAATGTAATTGAATTTTATTTTCAAAGATTTAAATATAATAAAACATAATTCTTACGTTTCTATGAATTATTTTATTAGAACCCATCAAAACTAATATTTTAAATCAAAACTATAATGTAAATGTTAAAGTGTATGTTATATATTAATTCATATATTTTTAAAAATTGTAATAATGGCTTTGGGTCGGAGGGTGGAAAAGATTGAAGTCAAAAGTTTGAACAATTGCTATCTTAATATAATCTGAGCACTGATTATATATGTGTGTGGGAGATGATGATCGGGATTGACAGATGAGTGCTGGTTAAGCACGAAATACTAATATTGAAGATCATTTATCTTTTTCTACGTGTATGTGTTCTTGTACTACAGTCATATAAAATGAAATGGGTAGCTGAAAGGATCTTGAAAGTCTGTGTTCAAATTCATTTTAAGTAGGTTCAGTGTAGACAATATACTTGTATTTAAATATTTAAAATTGTAATAGTAAGAAAAAGAAATTAATAGTCAAAAAGTATGGCTGTAATATAGATAAAAATGGTTTTTTTTTTTTCATTTATACACAATAGCATTTAATGTGATATAGACTAATCTTTTATAAAGATGATCATGTAATATATTTCTTACATCTCTATGTATATATTGTTAATGTTCTTTCTGTTTAATATATATGTACAGACAGATGTGATAACAAACTTATCAAAAACATATCAATAAATGCGTGTTTTTGATTAATTATGATTCTGTGTGAAAAGTTAAGTTTCCATCTCTTTATTATTCAGTCTGTAAAAAAAAAAAAAAATCTCATATATATATAGGTATTTTTATTTCTGGACCGCATATTGTTTAAAATACTATGCTAATATAATATTATTCCCACACATTATTTTGACCAATCCGGCATATGTAGATAAAGTGAATGCTTTTGCAAATAAATCAAAAATTGAAATATTGTACATATTTCAAAATAAAATTATTTCATTAATAATAAAAATTTTAAGCACATTTTTATATTTAAAATATTGCAGTCTTTTTTTTTTTTATTAAGAAAAAACTTTATTCATGAAATTTGTTGAAGTTACATTGAGTTTATACACACATTTGCAGTCTTTTTACTTGGCCGTTATCAATTTCTAACTTTACCTTTACGCTCAAGTTCATTTGCCAATTTTTCTAAGATAATAAATGACCGTCAAAATCTCACATCTCTTGTGAAATAAACTTTTATCGGTGAAATGCTCTCTTTTTTTTTTAAATACAACTTTAAATCCTTGATAACCTGACTATTCTCACATTCAATTTTTATTTTCATTATTGGAGGGGAGAGGCGTTTGCTTTTAAATTATTAACTATAAATCTTAGTTGCTTTGCTTTAGCATTATCTTTTAATTGTATATTCTTGCAAAATGTTAAGTTATTTTTTAAAATGGCAAGTTTCTAATTTTTTTTTTAAAAAAATGAAATTAATGTTTTAATAAGAGTGGGATACCTCCACTCATAAACTTCCTCTCATCTTTTGGTTGGATGTGACTGAGAACTTGCTAATAACGTCATTAAGACTATTTACCCGATAGTTCTGGTTTTTTAATAGTTGTATAGGCAGTATTCCGTATTATGTGAATCAGTCTATTTATAACCCTCCATTTAAATATGAATATAAATATGAATATTCGAAGAATATTAGAAGGCAAAGCTAAACTATTCCCAGAATAATTTCTATATATTGGTGCACCGATTTTGCATAATAGTCACCCAGTGGCATCTTTTTTTTTATATTGTGCTATTCAAGTTGTTAACGTTTTACTTCTTATTAATTGTTATAGGAGTCACTTGAACAAAAAAAATCCATAAGTAAAAATGATTAAAACTGTCGACACAATAAACTAAGGATAAAAAGTACTATATATATATATATATTGTTAAAAGGAGGTTGCCTTGACAATAGTTTGAAATTGTTATTGGTATTGACTGATGTTTAATGATTAACAATATATATATACACACACATCGTGAGCTATTATTTGAGAATATATGGAATAAGATTTAAACAATTATAATATTCTGCATCTAAATATCTCTATTAAATTAGATATTAGTTAGTATTATATTTCCATGCTACCATTTATGATATTACTTTTATTGTCTATACAGCTTTTTAGGTTTAAGATCTTTATGAAAGTCAAGCCAGTTTACTGAATTCTTCTAAACAGTTTAAGAACTGATTCTCTGATTGATTTCTTCTGCTATTTCAATCATTATTTTCTTTGCAAATCTCTGCTCTCTTGAAAAGATCAAAGAAGGAAAAAACTATTTCTTGGATAACAGTTCAAATATTTGTTTATTCTTTTATTCTTTCTGGAATTGTTTATCAATTGCGATAAATATAAACATCTTAAACTGATTAACAGATTTAATTAACTTCAGCTTAATTTAATATAAATTTAATTAATTATATAAAGTTTGGTGGACTTTACACTAATTAAATTTTTTTCATTATCTGAAATATTTTTGATCTTGATAACCACGATTACCTTGTTTTTGTAAAACGTATTTTTACATTGCTTTAATCATACCCAAACTTTATTTTCTATTTTGTTTTTAATTACGCCTAATCAATGAAGCTTAATTTAACTTAGCTTTTAAATTATACATAATTAACTCGAAGTCTATTTTTAACTTTGTCTTTTAATTACATACAAAATTTAATTCTTATTTTGCTTCTAAATAATTTATTTCCTAATACATATATTTCACAAGTTAATGGAATTGATTTTCAATCAATTTGGATTTTGAACAAAGTAGTGCTAGTCTAATTACTATGTTTTAGTGACAGTTTATAAAATAACTGTAGACTATTCTGACCATTTGATGAAATTAGTACAACTCTGAACTGAAGAGAAAAAAATATAGCTATTTACAGAGAAACTGTGAACTAAGCAGTCAATATACATGACTTCGGTTAGATGCTATCTAATAAAAATGTAAATAAACATACAAACAAAATTTAAATTCTTAAATTTAATATATTTTACAATATGCAAGCAATCATTTTTCCATCTCAGAGCACAGTAGGCTATAAATGTTTATTAATAAAATTTCTTCCATTTATGTTGAAAGCGTATATATTTTATTCTTCTATTATCCTTTTTGAATTTGATATACAACATTCAGCAATAATAAAATATTTTCTAAACATAATGCTAAAAGTTTTACAAAAAAAAATATTACATTTTCATTTACCATTGTCAAATGTAACAATTTACTCTAGATAAATACTTTGCATATAATAGAGAGATATATATGAGAGATAGTGACCTGGGCCAACTGATGAGTGCTGGTTCAGCACGAAATGCATCTTGGGTTATATCTTTATTTATATGAATTTAAAAAGAATGGGGAAGTATGGAGGTGTTTATTATATCTATAAAAAAAATTATTGAAAGTAAATAGAATATCACCCAGACCATATTTAACTATGATACAAGTCAGACATTTTCTTTTTAAAAAAAAAAATTAAAAAAATGATATAGTAAGTTTTTTTTTCTTATTCTTAATGTTTTCTGAATGAATGAGTGAATACACAGTAAAATATATGTAAATGTCTCCCCTCAATTTTTATTATTATTATTATTATTATTATTATTATTATTATTATTATTATTATTATTATTATTATTATTATTATTATTATTATTATTATTATTATTATTATTATTATTATTATTATTATTATTATTATTATTATTATTATTATTATTATTATTATTATTATTATTATTATTATTATTATTATTATTATTATTATTAATATTATTATTATTATTATTATTATTGTTGTTGTTGTTGTTGTTGTTGTTGTTGTTGTTGTTGTTATTAAATTTTGTTTATATTATAATCTTTTCATATATGCATAGTTTACATATAAATAAGTATCTATGTTATATGTATATATATATGTGTGTGTGTGTTGAAAGTATTGTACAATTGCAATTCAATAAACAATGTGTATTCTAATCAAAGTTTAACAATAAAACATTAATTATTATACATATTGTACAATGTAAACAAAAGTGATTTGAAGCAAAATATAATAGATATTGTGGCTCCACTGTAATATACTTTTAAATATGAATTTAAAATATCAGTATAAAACATTTTTATGCTAAAATAATAAAAATGGTTATGTTATTTTATAACTCAGATTTCTAAAATATTACTCATGAATCTGGTATCAATCTTAGATTGTAGGACTAAAATATTGATTTGGATGCATATCTTTAGGATATTTAAAATTTTCAAATTACTAGTTTAAAGTTTCATAAAATAAATGAATAGATTATTATTACATGGATATTGTAAAAAACAAAGCTCTCTAGTGAAGTAGGCCAATAAAACAGAAACTGGTTTGGAAATATTTAGTGATAGAGTTGGATACTTATTGATTAATAATACCTTTTGGGATGGCTCTATAATAAAAAGAGATTATTGCTACCACAATATTTTGAAAATTAAAAGTTTTAAAATCATTTACAAATAATGAACAGTGAAATAAAATTAAAAAACCAAAAGTATACATAAGATTAAAATAATTATGTTATTAGAAATATTGTTTTATATAAAACATTAAAAATTACATATGTGCCTAAAAACATCAGATTCAGTGTATAATTCATAAATAAAATCTACACTAGCATCAAGAAATTAAATTTGATACTGATATAGCATGCGTTTTATACTCATCTTTCATGGCAGTTTCTGCTTTTACATACCATGTAGTACCACTGAAGACATACTGAAAATATTACTCAGTAAATTGAACATTTCTGTTTACTTTTATAAAAATAAATTGAATATTTATTTCTACTTTTAAAAAAAATTTTATCTTTCAATTTGATGTTTATTTTTATAAAAATAGTATTGAATATGATATTTTTTTATTTTTCTTTCAAAATAAGCAAAAAAATATGGTTAACAAAATAATAATAATGCTAAATCATAAATTGTAAAAAATTTGAGTAATTTAATATTGTAGAATAATTAAGTAATTGTAAAAAAAAATTAAGTAGCATTAAAACCCATGTACCAGTTGATATTTTTGAAGCTACAGTGAGTCTGATCTCATTAAGAACAACCCAGTAATTTAGCTATTAATATGAATTATACATATATTGTAATGGTCCCAGTTTTCCACCAGGAGAAGGGGAATACATTTCACTACAGTCAGATCTAAGGTCTTCTGCTAGGATGCTGTGAATGACATGAAGTACATAACCTATGATCATATATATCTCCAATGGCTAGATCTAAGTTTACACATTAAATTTAGATACAAATTTGGGTAGTTGATCCATACCTCATCCCTCTTTTGGGATCCATTATACCTCAGTATTCAAACTCAGGGAGAAATCTGCCTTTGACTCTCTTCAGGGGTGAATTTAACACCTCTATACAGATTCCAATTGATTTAAAGATCCATCCAAACATATTACTGTATTATTATATAAAAATGAAATGTGTATGTAGGTATATATTTTGTTATATGTTGATGAATGAATGAATAAATGATTTTGATGAACTAGAGATCAGTTTAATTTAAATCAAATTGACAAGGTTTATTAAATAGCAAAACAAAAATTCAAAAGTTTTTAACATGATAAAACAGTATAACTGTGTGTTTCAAGAATGTGTTTATACCATATCAATGATCAAATGTGTAAACTATTCCAACCCTTACCCATGGTAGAGATACATAACAAGGCACAAATTATTTACAAAGCAAATAAATTTAAAAAAAAAATAAAAAATCATCATTAAATTGGCCATGAAGCTAACTAGATAATTTACAATATTATAAAAATGCATATGTAATAGCTTCATCATCCAATTTCAGTTATTGATGTTCCATCTTTTATGGGCTCTATGTATGGTTCCCTAAAGTTGATAGAAAAAAACATCTACACCAGAAGATTAGTCATGTATACCAAATATATATATATATTGAAGCGGAATCTGTTGCACACATTCGGCTTCACTTTCTAATAATGTTTGAAACCTCCAAACATGGGTTCAAACCTAACCATTTAATTATAGACCACTGGGGAGTGAAGGTATACCAATGCACGTGATTGTTTATGTATTTGTAAACTTTAAATTTATTTAAAATTAATATGCATAAAAAAAATTATATATTTTCATTACGGTAAACAATTATGCGTATGTGTGTGTAACAGATAAACTTTAATAATTTAAAGCATTGCATAATGTATATTTTATTCATACATATATTTTAATAGAGAGAAAGTTCGAGAGTGTGACATAAAATTAGTAAATAAAAGACTTACCATCTTCCAAATTCTAAAAAAAATCTGTTTTATTATAATATAGATTTATTTAAACGTCATGTTAGTTAACGTTGATTCCGCAGGTCTATTTTCAGCCTAAAGTAGATCAAAACCAACTCTCGAACTTAATCTTGTTTGTAGTCCGAAATATGCTGTATCATTGTAGTTATTAAAACATCCGGGAACTACCCATCGGCGGTGACAACGAGTATAAATACAACCATATTTTCTAACTAAAAGAGGAGACATGTCATTTTTCTAACGCATTGCTAAGGGGAAGTCACGCCCCTCTGAATGGTAACATGACGAGCTAGTAAAACATAGATCTGCTTCCCCGGATCTCTCCAAAAATCTAACCGATGCCTAAATACTCGGAAACCATCGTTCATAAATTACTGCCAAAATGAACTTTCTATTGAATAAAGAATGGACTGAAACCTTAATTTCGTCAATTTGTAGCTAAATTAACTCTTTTATCAAACATGGAACCAACACGTGCGCACCCGGCTGGAAATTCATCGGAAAGAAAGGTAATTCCTTGCTGCAAAAATGAACTTTCATCTTAATAACCTTTTCTATTGTAAAATATAAATGTAAACCTCCAATAATGTTATTTCCCATCAGCTAATGTATGTCTTTTAAACATTTCTAGTTCTGAAATTTTTCCTAATGTAAAAATGTAATTACTTATTTCTCTATCGGTAATGCTAAGCTGATTAACTGCCTAAACAATGACCTCTCTTCTCTTTTTTTTTTATTTCTTTTTGTTTTATATTTAAACTGTAATTCTCACTTTATAAACTTGAATGCTAGGTTCTCACTCTCCTTGTATCTTTATTTTAGTGTAGCAATGTTTATTTAATATTATGCAAATCATATCAAATTTTAGTATGCTAATAACTCGATCTGGCGAATCAATCCTATTTATTTTTGCTATTCTGCCATTGCGGAAGATTTAATCGTAAACGTAAGCTTGCTTACATTATAAAATTTGCCCGATCGAGAGATATTCCTAAACTATGTTTTAACAATGAATATTATGCTTTTCACTGCTATTTAAAATAAATAATTTACTATTGCTCCACGCTATTGATTAACATGATGAAAATTGAGTATTCCATAAATTTAATTCATATCTTTATGTCTAAATGATTCATTTTATAAGTACCCACCATCTAACGATAATTTAAGTGACTTATTTCTCGGGCGGATTAATATGCGTTAACGAAGGAATTATAATGTTTTTAATATTTTATCCTTAAGATATTGAATAAATTCTTTAAGTAAGTTGTATGCCCCCGTTTGGGACTGCTTTTAGATCATTATTTCATTACGTTAGACTTAATTAGTATTTTAAGGCTGTATAAATCAGGGTAAATCAAACCTGACAGCTTTCGTAACGTGTCCCGATGATAACGTTCCTAATTCAAAAATGGCTTTGTCATACTTTCTCTCGTTAATGGAATATATATATATATAGCACAATTCTCGACAGAGCGTGGAGGCCCCAGCTCTTACAGATTGTCTTAGGTTAGGTAAGTGCTGCTATGGGTTAACATTCGACGAGTCGGAACCATAGTATCTTGCCAACCAATTCCCGATGCTATCCGTCACAAGTGCAGATAAGCTTATTTTTCTTCACTCCCAAATTGATGAAGCTCCTCATCCACTCAGGCCTTATCATGCGGTTCACACATTATCGTTCCTATCCTTTCATATGGTTCAGATGTCTATAAGCCGTAATGATATAATTTCCCTAAGTCATCCCAAAATTCTCATTATGGTTTAAATTTAATTAACTTTAGTATATATATTATCGCTTATTAGTGCTACTCATCCTTCATTCAACCACTATTAATACATCATTAATTAACTATTGAGAAAATCTATAAATGTTGACTCGCATGACAATATCAAAATGATCATGCTTTTCCTATTTCTCTTCGCAGATAAGAAATAAATGAATCATCTCATAATGTCCCAAAATAATTGATCTATAATTAATGTACCTTCCATGAAATCCAAATGTAATCAAAACTTGTTAGATCATTTATTATTTAAATATAATCGTTATAAAAGCTCACGTATAGTTATCAAATTATGTTATATTCATCTTAATTTAAATGTAATCATATGTTGAATAAAAACCCTCGTACTGTTGTTAAGTTTGGTCATATTCTATGTAATTTAAAATCTTATAAGCATTCATTCTAAAAGCTATTGTCATTGGTTAGTTTCCTTAATTTGGGAATATCATAGTGTGAGTAATAGCAACCCGTTAAATCACATTAGCATATTAAGCCGCATCTGTTCAAATAATTAATTTATCATTATGTATATTTAGTGGTGCATATCCATTAAACCTTGTTATGTGATCCGGTTTGACATGGAATGCCCACGTGACCATAAGTGAAATCTAAATCGAGTGTTCAATATATATAATTTCTAATTCATTGTAAATCTCCATATCTAGTGATTCACATGATTAATCAATTATTATTAATATTACATTTAATAAATTTACATTTAATAAGCTATTTTTTGGATATTTTTGTTGGTTTGTGTGTGCACATCTATCATTACTTTACGTTATCAATTAGTTAAGCCGTAGGTCTCTTGTATCTTCGCTGAACCTTTCTGGGCCAGAGTAAATTGAAGGGTAGGCTGCTATCATCAGAAATGTTGTTTGTAATGTGATAGACTTGGGAAGTGGGCAATAGGGCGGAGTTCATGAGTATCCCTGACCTGTGTATCTCGTATATGATTGAACTCTCGGTATTTTTGCTTAGGTCGTAATTCTTGTTAGACGAACATACAATTCTGACCGGTACAATATATATATATATATATATAAACGAATGTTAATTAATAATAATAATAAAAACAAATAACACAACTCTGTAGTAAATGTATGTGCTTAATATGGAATTATATCAAAAATCTTACCTTATTTCATATCATAGTGGTGATGATGAATGTCAAGCCACTATGGAGAAAAAGCTGACCTAAACTTTATTTAACATAAAAAATTTTTTTATCTAACTTAATAATCCCCCCCTTCATTTTGTTGCTTTCACTTATAATAGACTATTCCAATTTGTAGACATGCTTAAGCTTCCAAATGTGGAAAGAAATAAAACTAAAATTTTATAAACGATATAAAAAATAATAATACATAATAAATCAAAACTTTCTTTAAATCATTTTGGTTAATGTCCATGAGTTTGGAAATAATGTCTTTTATGAATACAGCTATATCTCTTTGGATTATTCTTCTTCAGTAAGTAATTCATCACTCATTAGAATTCCTCAGCAATAATGTTTCCATTTTCTGCAGTTGCTTTCCTTTTCAATCCATTTCAACATCTAGTTCTAAGACATTTGGTGTTTCTTTATGCTTTATACAGGCAAGTAGATTAAGTCATAACACTTCTATGGTCAGGGACAGTGGCACTCCAGTCCTATGCTAATGTTAATTTAGCCAAGATACATTGCACAGCAGTTTATAACAGATTTAATTTTTCTTGATTTGATATTTAGCATTTAATGGCTTATATAAGAAAAAATTTATTCCGTCATTTTATATAAATGCTGGCAATATTTTTTTTTTCTCAATAGCCAAATAATAGTGCAGTTTTTTATTTTAAATATCAATTTAAAATCAGTTCAGTTCTTTTGTTAAACCAAACAAATTTATCAAACTTTTCTCTATTTAAATATTGGTTGTAATTTCTTATAATTTTGCACTTTGAAAATTATACAGACAATATGGAATATTCAAACAAGTCCTCCATCTTCTCTTGTATTCAAACATTTGGTCTTAACATGTTGGCTTCATGCAGTTATTGTCTCATTCTGTCTCATCTGAAAAATAACAAAAAATGATGGTAATGAACTGGGTTTGCTTTTATATCATGCTTAGTTTCTGGTGTTTAGTATACTACCCTTTCCATTTCCTTTTTTATTGTTGTGGCTGTCTATTGTTGTGCATATTATATTGGTTATAGTTAAAAAATAAAATTACATTAATAGAATCCTACTTTTATTTTCTACACTTGGTTACTTAGTGATTGGATTGACATTAGGTCATCACTATGTTTACTAAGTCTAAGTCTTAAACTCCCCTTACAGATTCAATTTTTTTGATATAATCAAAATTTTATCACTTAAGAAGTGTATATATTGATTTAGCATGGATCGTCTGTTTTTTTAAATGAATGGTTATAAAGCCTACTCATTTTATCTTCTGATATTTCCTCAACTATATCATGTTCCTTGACAATTTTCTACTTCATTAACTACATTACAGTAAAGTGAGATTTATACATGGTTTTTTTTTCATGGTGGTTATATGGTCTGAACTCAACCAGCAATTGGAGATGTCACATAGTTTAACTCATTAGCCTTCATCCTGCTCCCTTTTGAGACTTACTGGATTTTTTTAAAGGTCTAAATGAAATATTGGCATGTCCATCATTAAGGTCTAAATGAAATATTGGAGGGTCCCATTCTGAATGGATCAAATCCTGTGTCTCAGTTGGCTTGAAAGTATCCCAGTAATTGCTCTTGTACGTACTTGAATATATCCTCATCATAAATTAATGACCCTATTTTTTGTGTGATGTCATTTCCCTTTTCTTTCTTGTTTCAACTAAAGCTCATGCCTATCTTTTAATTTGCATACAAGCTAAGTGTATCAACTATGTGGTTACTTTGATTGACCAAAATATGGCTTCAAAATACAGGCATTATATGTACCCTTAATCTCTCTTTCTACATCAATCCAAAATGCATTTGGACCATTGTTTCACAATAATGAATGGTCTTTCATATGGGTAAAAATAATTTGATATTTATTTTTCTGCTGCTTACTCAGATGGGATGTTTTTATAAAAACCTTATCTCCTATCTTAAAATTGTATGTACTATTCTTCTTGTTTTATTCCTTTTCTCAGCCTTATCCATAAGCTTTACTCAATGTTTAACTGTGGGTTGGTTATGTCACTCTTGGCTTACTTGGTTGGCATATACCCTATGTTTGGTTAAATGGACATAAGCTGTGGCTTAGTAAAATATGAAGGTGCATCTATCCATGTCCTACTTGCTTTTGAACATTTTTTTCTTGTGTCTGAATTATGATTGGTTTTCCTTTTTTTAACATTATATCTGGATACATTCCTTCGGAATTGCCTGGCTTGTGTGTTCCATATCACAATCCTTGAGGTTTATTCTAGACATTTGCTTCTTAAGCAGCAGTATTCATATACTTAATGAATGAGAAGGGGTCTTCATGTTTATTGCATAACTTGTGGAACTGGTGACCTTTTTTGTTTAGTGGTTTGTGGTGTGTTATTCACTATCATTAACCAATAGCTTCTCCTATTTGGATCATCTTTTACATGCTGGAGGAATTTTAGGTGTTGTATCAAACATCTAAAATAGTCAGAAATATTGTCTTTCATCTGATCTTCCCAAATTAATGTGGTGGTCATGTGGTCATGATGGTTTTTTCCATGACAGCCCTTTGAGCTAATATCAATTCATTCTGAAGGCTGTCATTATATTTGCAAACATTGTGCTTGGAGTATGTTTCAGATTTATGGCACTGGTCACTCATTCTATTTGGGTCTTTGATGGTAAATTTTTGGGCTGTTTCCCATACCATCCCACTCCTCTCTATCATTCTGTGTTCTTGGGTCAATCTCGGTCTGCTGCACTCCATGGCTGGTATCTTTTGGCACAGCTGAGATTTAATCACTTTAAACTTCTGGTTGATGGCTTCATCCATCCAGACAATTTGATACTGTGTCTCAATCGTATTTTCCTCCAGTTTCTCCAGAGTTGCCTTGACCAAGATTGTTTCAATTTCCACAGAGGCCATTTTGTCTTCGAGGTGTTTGACATTATGATCCAAGGTCTCTAGTGCATTGTCACACATCTTTGTCTTGATGTTCTGCCATCTGCAGAGTTGGTCCATTTTTGAGTGTATGTCCCAGAACTTCCTTTGGACCTTGACTTGGAACTTCTCCTGGTCCACATGCACCTCATCCCTAAAAGTCTCCTGGCTTCTGTACACCTCATCCTATTTAATATTTAACTTACTAACAATGCTAGACCTGAACTCCTCAAATCACTCTTGACATTTTATATCTTTCTCATCTGTCTCATTTTTCATCTCACCCAGTGCTTGTTTCATTTTAAAGTTGTCCTTTGAACACTGTTTAGGTTTATTGACAACTGTTTCATGTCAGTAGACAGCCCAGTTTCTATATCTTTTATTTCTATTTTAAGTCTGCCTAACATTATTCATGTTTTCCTTTAAATTCTCCTCCATATTGTTCATTCTATGGTCCAACTTTCCTTCAATATTGCTAATTTCTTTTTTCATACTACTTAAGTTATTGTTCATAATGTTCATATTATGGTCCAACTTTGCTTTCATACTGCTCATTTTGCTGTTCATATTATGCTTCATGATTTCTACAAACCTTTGGAGCATCTTCTCCACCATTGTCATTTCTCCTGTAATCTGAGCTACTTTGATTTCAGATACTCGAGTCATTTCATTGGCAAGTGCTTCTTGTGTTTGAGGTGTTGCTCAGTCTGTGATGTGTTCTTGTGGATGGTGATTAACCTCAGTTATATATCCTCCAGGTATTTATATCCATGATGGATGGCCCTTCCCCACTACTATAGTATCATCTTCTATTTCTTTATCACTATTATTTTGTGGTTCCTCAGAATGTTTCATGTTTACACTTTATAAGTGTCTACCACTTCTGATTACCATTAAACTTTTTTGTAATAGTTAAATATAAAGTTATTTCTTCTTTATAGATGCAAAATAGATACATGTCATAGAACCTTCTGCTACTCATTGTCATTCAGAAATATGGAACCCATTGATCATTTATTTGTTGATACACCAGAGAATATGTGTTGCTTGGCACTAAAGTGTACTAACTCACCATAAACTATGTAGATTTCTTTTGGAGCGTCCTGAATTTGAACTTCAATGCCTAACCCAAGATTAATTTAAATCACCTATGAAAAATGTGTGCCTTTGAAATGAAAAATTTAAAGGCAAACCAGTTGACAGAGAAACATTATGATTTTCATGCAATTCTGATCAGTAATGGAAGTATTAAAAAAAAAAACATTTTAAGACTATTCTCCCTTAAAACTTAAAAAAAAAAAAAAAATATTGAAAAGGCCTTAAGTCAGTACAATCTGATTTCTTTGTTAACATGCAATTTATATGTATAAGTTGCTCAGTCATTATCCATCTATTTTTTACATACTTTGCTGTACATATGTATTTTTAATTAGTTTTAATTTGGTGGGTGCGTGTATATATGTGAATTGATTTTAATTCTGAAATAAATTGTTAGTTTAATTCAAATTGTCAGTGTTTTTTTATTTAGCAACATTCATTTCCAAATGGTCATTTTAGCACTTGGCAATCAAGAGAAAAATATATTTTAATTAAGGAGAGTGTTTTAAGTAAATGGACTGTTTAACCACTGGGCAAAAATGTCAGAATGTTTTGTAAATTGAGGTATCCTGTTTTTTGAAATTGATTTATTTAGCATGACACCCTGATAAAAAAATAAAATGTATTAATTTTTAATTTAAAATAAAATGTATTAATTTTTAATTTAAATTAAATTATTGCTGAGTGAAAAGAAAAACTATTTCAAAATACTAGTGTTGACTTTTGGGAGTTTGGTAAATATAACCTGTTTTAGGTTCAATCATCTCCATTAAAATTCTCCATACAATAGTGACACTAAGTACAATCCAAAGTAATCAATGGATGCAGGAAGGTGTAAACAGCTTGCGTAAGCGTAAAGAATAATGATAATGTGATGTTTAGTCATTTAATACCAATCCTGACAATAGGATTATGGTGACTGAGGTTATTAAAGAATTAATATATATATATGTTCTCTGCGCACAGATAATGAACCTATTAAAGATAAATAAGAACTGTTCTTAACCAAATACAAGTCGCCATGAATATGGGACTACAAACTGTTCTGAAAGCACTTATAGTAACTTTTAATAATTTTATTTACATTTAATAGCTTCATTATCTGTGCGCAGAGCATATATATATTAATTGATTTCAAATGCTAATGAAGTAAAGCCTTAACTATTTCAATAAAGAATTAAATACACCAAAATATATAAATGCTGAAATGAGCTAAAGAGCTTGCATTGAAAACATTATTGTTTTTTCATTTTGAACTCAAAGCTTTATAGTTAGATAATAAGATAAAAGATGACTGCTAGAGTGTTGCATTGGGTTCTAAGATCTAGGTGCAGTACTTTCAGATCCAAGGCTTCTCACTGATGAAAGCCACAAATTAGAAACTAGTCTGGGAATATTGGATGAATAGGAACTAAATAGGGATTTTATGCACAAACCTTCCTTAATCTATTGATTCTTCTGGCTTGCACTGAGTGGTGCTTCTGTATTGGGAGCTTGCCTCTGTGTCAACAGCTTGTGTATATATAAAGAATGGTGAATCATGTGATGTTTAGTGGTCTATATTTATTATTGAATACATGGCTTATATCAAGAAAATGATATATTTTGCCTAAAAATAATATATTTAACAACAATATATGCAAAAATAATATATTTAACAAAACAATATCTATAAAAAATATATTTTGCATATAAAAGTATATTTAATAAAATAAGTCAAAAGATAGCACAGATACGAATGTATATTGAATAAAAGGGAAAGATAGTTTATGTGAAAGGGTGTATTAAATAGAAGAAAATAAATATAATCCACAGTGATAGGTGTTCTATGTAAAGGTAATTCCTTGCCAAATCAAATGTAGATGTGAGATCAAAAGCAAATACGTAAGAAATGAAAATGCAAAAATAAAAATGTTCATGACAACAAGACTTTTAAATACAATCATAAAATAGAATTGTGTTTCAGCAAGCAAAAAAAAGCAACTGGATCTAAATGCCAGAAAGTATTTCTAATGTCATTCCAGAATGCAGCAAAATGATCTTGATTAATATTAGTTGTTGACATTTTCATAAATATAATTAAAGATAACTAATATTAGCTGTATAATAAATAATAATACTATTTTCCGTTGACAGAGTGAACATGATTAACTCATGTCATGATGTTTAATTTTATAGTGTCATGCATTGAAATAATGTAAAAATAATGAAGCATCAAATTTTCAGGGGACTCCATTTTAAAAAATATATGCTTTGGAAATATATATTTAAAACCCATACATTTTTAATATTCCACAAATGAATTGCTTTTTATTTTACATGGGCCTTTCTTTTGGTAAAGAATTGCTTTCATATAAAACATCTATCACTGTAGACTATTTTTGCTTTTGTTTATTCAGCACACACTTTGTGCATGGACTATCTTTTGCTTTATTTTATTTAATATACATTTTATTACAAAATATATTGTCATTGTTTTATTTAATATACACTTGTACTTAAATTTCAATAATAATTGCTGACACTTTTTATAAATTTACAATTTCATATATATTTTATTTGTTATTTATGTATTTTTTTGTTAAATATTGATATCATTTTGATCAATTCATCAATATATGATTTTCTTAATTTTGTTTAATATATTACTGATTAGTTTTTTTTCTTCTAAATACCATTATTTCAATATAGCAGATAGACTGTATATTACTACTAGTTATTCTTTGATTTATTTAAAAATATTTGATGTATTATTCTGTTGCAAAAAAAATTAATCAAAACAATAATAAACTACCACATGATATTGCAGAGGGTGAAATTGTCGCTTCTTTTCTGCATTCAGTTTTTATTCTCTTCTGACTTTACAATTTTTAAGACCAATATTCCTACTCACCATAGATGTATTTGCATTATCTTGCCAACTTTTTTTTACTTCTCTTACATTAGGAGATGTGTTTTCTTTTTCATCTCTTGATATGACCAAACATACAAATTGCTTCTTTTGCATATGATCAGTAAATGAGAAAATATTTTTTGCTATAGTAAATTAAAAAGTTTCAAAAATCCAAAAAGTTTTGTTTTTATACAAACTTGTTAAAATCATTTTTAAATTTAATTAAATCTATTAATCAAGTGCTGAAGATATAGGTTCAAACCCTGATTTAGCACAGTAAGCAATGGCTTATGTATGAATAAGCTCTAAGCATATGTGATTCACTTATGATTTTCATACTCCAGCTTATGGATGATTGTATATAGATTTAAAAATATTCATGAACAGAGCATGACTAAAGAATTATTCCTTTCGTTGTTTATTTTTTAATTTAATTTTTGTAAAAAATTAAACAAAAGAAAAGTAATGAAATAAAATTCATTGTTAATTTTTTAAAAAATAATGCACTAAATTTATTAAAAAATCATTATCACTTTACTTTCAAAAATAAACATTTATATTTGTTCTATATGTGTGAAATGACATTACTCAACCAATATTTAAAGAAACCAATAGAAAATCAGCAATCTATTGTCAAAGAAACACTGACTACCATTTATTATCTGAATGTTATCTTGACATTAGATTTCTTATAATCTGTAGGTTTATTTAACCATAGGTAGGAGTAATATGACTTACATATGATAACCAATTAGCTGTTGGCACTTATGATTTTATATATATATGAACATCTTTATTCAACATCCATGATCTCAATTTAAGGTTCGAATCTAAATAAAACTTTGAGATGCAGATTCCAAGTAAACTTAGGATTTTTAGGTAATCATTTCATAGTCAAATAGTAATTAGTAATTTAATTATTAGTCAGTTAATTAGATATCTAACTATTCTTAATTAAAGGTAAAAACAATTGCAATGCAACATTTGACACACTAGATAAATATTGTTTGTTTTTTTCCTTTTTTTATAGGCAGTTGCTGAAGAAATATTTGTAGTGGGTTTATTAAAAGCTATCTTGGAATGTGAATAAATGTATTTTAAATTTTTGATTATTTTTTAGCAGTTGACTTTAAGAATTAAAGAAATGTATATTCCAACTTTGAAAATGTTGAAATATGAAATATGAAATTTTATCAAGTTTGAAAATCTTTAAATGTAAAAAAAAATGTTAACAATTCCATGCTTGATATTGTATCAATGGAAAATTATTAATAGGTGGATAATAATTTCAGTAATCACATATCATACATCATTTCATTTTATAATTATAATTTGTATAATTTTTTACTCAAACTCAGGAAGGCAAGAGCCCATTTGCCCTTCTTTGCAGATGCCCATCCTCAGATCAATCAAATGACCTGATAATAGTAGAACAAACTTAAAATCCTTGATATATCACACAAAAAGTTGAGTCTTAAATTAGGAACTAAAATGGCCCATGAAAGGATCAAATAAATGCTCAATTTATATCACCTTTGAATAATATTATTACTTTGAATCTCTTTACATCTCCTAGTAGGTCTTTCGTCCAATTTGTAGAAAAGTATTCTGTAAATCTGTTTATAGTAACTTTATATAAGGAATGATTCAATGTATTATTAAGAAAAGACTTGTGGTCACCTTTCTTTAACTGAAAGTCTAACAACTCTGCTGTCTTCTTCCAATTAATCTAATAACATCTAATTATCAAAATTTTTCAAATCTATACATATTTTTTTTATTCCTTTCTACTTTTTTATAAGCATATCAAATCTAAATTACTGGAGGGGGTGGTTAAAAAAATAAAGTAGTATATGATGAAACATTTTTGCTTGTTTTAAACATTCTGTTTACTCTTTTATTACAATGGTCTACATTTAAAAATTTTAATATTTGCAATAATAGATTAAAAATAATAATAGTTTACAGCAACAAAACATTGTATCCTTTATAACGAAGTGCGTATAATTAAAAAAGGATGGTTTTATTATATTTCATATATATAATCAGTTAGAAAATATCTGAACAGGAGTGAATGTAAATATTATTAAAATAATATACTAATGGTATCATAATTCGATGCTTTGTTTAATACTTCTGTTGTTTTGACTATCTTAAACCTTCTTCAAAAGCTAAGAAATTAAAAATATTATAACAAATATATATTTTACATATTATATTTTTAATTCAGTTAAATGAAGCAAGATAAAGAAGCAGACTAACCAATTTAAATGAGTTGACTAAAAATAGTTAAAGAAATATAACTTTTTCAATTCTTAAATGGTGTTATACAGATATAAGGAAAAAAGACTAAAAAATAGGAAAGAAATTCATATTTTGTCTTAACAAGATTGTATATATGATATTAAATTTGTTAAATAAGAGAATACAAGCTAGTTTACATTAAAAAAATTAAAAAAGGAATTAGAAGATTTGTAAAATTAGGCATACTATAAAATTCATAAGCTTAATTAGTCTATAAAAGCTGTAAAATAAATTATTGGTGCTAAATAGATCTTATATTCTTTAATTTTAAATTATTAGCTAAAAGGCAGTTTAAATTAAACAAAAAAAAAAAGAAGAATATAGATTTATAATTAATAAAGAAAAATAATCTTAATTTAGAAAAAAAATACATGTAATATGGCAGAATCAATACACAAGAGATCAGAAGATGCAGCAGAATAATTTAAGTAGAATCAAGTAGAGAGTCTTCCTGAATCAAATAGAAGTTAATTAATTAAATGATTTTAAGTTGGTCTATATAGAGATACCCTTTTTTGTTTGACCCATTCAGGAATTTAAGAAATCTCTCTAATCAGCAAACCAGTAATTAAAATATTTTTACTCAGATGAGCTAGCATTTTAATTAATTATGAAATTCCAAATTTAATTACATTAATTAAAAACTTTCTAGACAATACTTAACCTTTTCAAACTCTGCATTTTCTGACATTTTTTTTTGTTTCACACATCAATGTAAAATATATGATAAAATGATCATTACTTAACTGAAAATAATAAATTTGATTTCATTTAATAGATATTTTTGTTTACTACTGAAATAAATTTTAAATATTCACATTTTGTTTCTGTAATTATTAAAAAAATAAGATTCTAAACAAAACATAGAGGGCATCATCATTTCTAAAAAGATTTTCAGTTTATAAACTCAACAAGATATTTCTTAATTCTTAAATGAATATTTATTTATTTCTCTTACATCTAATGAATTGTGCTTTAAAAGTTTAAAATTTTTGAATATTTATTGCAAAATTGTGATATTTTCATACTTGTAAATATAAATAAATTGTGACATAGAAACTAAGATTGGAAATTGCTTTAGGCTATGCTTAGATTCACTGTTAATATAACATATTTTTAAAAATAAAGTTTTCAAGTCAAAATAAGTTATTAATAATTTATATTTCTTGATATCTAATAAATATAGTGTAAATTATTTTTTTAAAAATATCTAAAACCGTAATAAATTTGCAAATAAACAAGTTTTTGGTCATTGGAACTATTTACTTTAAACAATGTCATAAAATGCTGAACATTTTACAGTCTTGGCAACAGATAATAGCTGAACATGGCAGGGTGGGGTTTATATCTATTGTAAGAGTGGGAATTTTGAATTTCCTGCCTTCTACACTAATTTTTTTGTGAAAATTTATTATAATAAAATATATCATTTTACATGCATTTTAACGGATAATACTTATGAAAAAATTCACCAGGAGTGAATTGGTCAAAAGTCAAAATTCTGTCATCTCACTTAATCAAAAGATTAATAGAAATGTAACTATATTATTGTTAAATCCTTCATTAAAATAAACTGATTAGAATTGATAAAAAAAAAATTAAGACTAGGTATTGTTTCTGGACTATATCAAAAATATTTTACTGAAAAGATAATAAAATTTGGTTACAAAATTCACTTTTTAAAAAAAAATTGTTACATTGAAATAGACTGAGCTAGCTTTAAAATCTTTTTATTATTAGTGTATGGACATATATTCATAATATCTTACTCACCAAAAAATACAATTCATATAAAAAACATCTTTAATTAAAATTAAGTTTGATTAGTCAACTGACATATTGGTATATAAATTACCATTGAGACATGGAAAGAATTTCAATATATATGTATATATTGTACCAAAATTGGTTGGTACATAATAATTTGTTTAAAAATTTATTTGAAATAAAAATCCTTCGTTAAAAGAGAAATAATAGGTAAAAGTTTAAGAGTTTTATTGCAGTTTGATTTCATAAAAATAAGATTTAAAAGTCAGTTTTAAAAATAAAAGTTGCAATTAATTAATTAGAAATGTCAAACTAAAAGTTTTGAGTTTAAAGAGTTGTCATATTATTATTATTAGTTGAAATATAATTCAAAAATCTAAAAAAATATAAATCTCTTTATTTAAATTAAAGAAAAAAAGTAATCTTAAAACTAGTTCTGATTTTAGAATAAAATTATATATGTGGGTGTGAATGTAATAAGTATATGCATATTAAATGTTAAAAATAAATGTTAAAATGAAATAAATAAAAATTATATTTAAAAAAAACACAGCGATGGCTACTAATTAAAAACAAAAAAATGACATGTTTGTGATGGCTGCTAATTAAAATACCCAACAACAAGATTAAAAAGAATTAGCTACTAAAGGAATTTCGATAACACATATTGTCGGAGGATATCAAAATGAAAACACATGTCAAGTTTAAATAGCCAATTTTTTATCGGACAATCAGTTCAGTCTAGTTAATTGCATCTGAGATAACTGTTGAGTTCAGAGAGTATAATCTAGATCATGCAGTTTATTATGAATCAATCAAGAATGCAGTGTTAAAATCACAGGAAACATGCGGTTGTTCTCCAGCCTGAAGTCCAGTAAAACAGCAAAATCTGCTAATGAAGTAATGTCTGCGTAACAGCTTAGAAATTCTCTGTCAATGTTTAACTGTCTTCAATAATAATAATCATGAATAATAATGAAACTCCTCAAGAAAAGGTCCCAGCCAGCTGGAAATATTCGTAATGGAAGCAGCAATCAAGAAGAAAACAAAGTTCTAAATCTACATTTAAAATCCTAGGTAAATAGCATTTTTCTTATATTCCTTCCTAAGTAGTCATCACATTCATGAATCCTCCAAGAGCCAAATTATATGAACTCTATAGCACATAAAAAATAAATATTAATTTGTGTGTTCTAAATGTCAAATACTATTTAATGCTTTATTATTACATATGTGAGTGTATGAGTTAATATGTGCATGATCATTAGATAAGTACCAGTGTTCTTTTATTAAAATGTATAGGAGTATTTAAAATTAGTATATTAAGTATTAATTAAATAAATTGTCTTTAAACTTAAGCTTTATTTGTTGGTCAATTCTTTTTACCAATTCTTTTTATCAATTCGTTTCACCATTAAGTTTGTATAATTTGTTATTGAATAAAAAAATAAAACAGACTGAGCTAGTTTAGATATTGTTTTGAGTGATGTATTATGAGCCTACTGTCCGAACATGTTAGTCTTAGACTAGCTGGCACCCAGGGTTTACTCCGAAACAAATAAAGTGTTTGGATAGTAGGGGTTTGAATCTAACAGCTGAAGTGAGCCACGATCTGATTGTGGGTATTGTTGATAGTTAAAGCTATCAATAATATTTTCCACTTTTCTCGAACGTGCTGGTTCATTCACGTAATATTTATAATTAAATAAGATTATAAATGTATTATAAAGAAATTTGTAACCAGCCAAAACATTTGCAGTGTAAGTAAGATCTTCTGTGGAATGAACCCAGTACTATATATATATATATATATATTGTAATAATGTTAAAGATAGCTCAAAGATCCAGTGTAACAAAATGAGATCTGGTCTTTTAAAGTAATTATGAAATGTCAGAATTCAAATATTATTAAAATCTCAAATATTCCAGTATTGTTAAAAAAATGTAACTTAATAAAGATGATCAAACAATCCAAATGTATTTAATAATTATGAAATGATTCAAATATAAATCTTTATTTTATCTCAAAAAGATTCCAATATAAATATTTAGCCTAATAAACGAAAAATGCATTGTAGATTTTATATCAAAAGAGAAGAATTATTTAACATGAGTAGTGGCTATTAAACCAAAGATCAGACTGAGTTATCTATCATATTACGGGTCATTGAATAAAATGAAACATATTTCTATCATTAGATTTCTCAAGATATCCCACTATCAATAATTATAAGCAAATTATTAATAACAAGTATTATAACTCAGGTATATGAAATCACGTGAGGTGAGTACACTAGTAATTCAATAAAATATAACTCAGGTATACAGACAGTAAATCTTATCCACTTTCATTTCTTGGTTTGATGTTAAGTGCATGTTTAAACAAATACTACGTGAATATGGTCTAGCAGGGTGCCACTAGATTATTTGAATCTAGACACAGTTATATCTAATAACCTTTCCACATGTACCGGGTTTGAATCTCCTTTTGGTATTTTATTTCTAGTAAAAATGGGAGATTTTGCTTTTTGAGCCATATCACTATACGCACTAATATTTAGGTAAAAGTAAAACATCTATAAACCACAATGGAGTTCATTAGACATAAATCATTTCTTAGATCTTAGCATGACAAATGTGTTTCAATATTTTTATAAGTTTACTAGCTCAGATTATGTATAACTAATTTAGGATGGCAATTCACTCATCCTTGCATGAAATAGATGACGGGATGTGGTTATAATAATACTAAGAAATCACTAAATATTATGAAATTAATATTTATTTATGGCCTTTAAACATTTAAA
The DNA here is from genome assembly GCA_028023455.1 of Epiperipatus broadwayi. Lineage (NCBI taxonomy): Eukaryota > Metazoa > Onychophora > Udeonychophora > Euonychophora > Peripatidae > Epiperipatus > Epiperipatus broadwayi. The sequence continues at coordinate 5,501,056 of JAQFVV010006263.1, read as the reverse complement.
CAGCTCATTAATTAAAACGTTGATGACGATGATGATGATGATAATAATAATGATAATGACAAGGGTTTCAACTACCGCTCTAGGACTAAGCCTAAACATAAAACTAATTTTTATAAAGAAATTCATAATTATTGCTTAATTTTAGCATATTTACTTATATCTTAAATAAATGATCACACTTAACAAAGACTACACTTAATGAAATATATACACCTCATTTAATAAAACAAACTAATATTTATTACTGCATTTCTAACATATACATAAAAATTTCTAGATAAACATGAAAATTGATATGAATAAGAATAATAATAATAATTGATTATATAACAATCCTCAGATTAATTTCAAGTTCTTCCCCCTTTCCCTTCAAATGTATATTGTATTAAGTTGGATGTCACATTGACCATGATTTTCACTCCATGAGAAAAGTATTTCAAGAAAAAAAAATTATCCGCTCATTAGCACACATACTTTATAAATCTAACATGTAAGTAGAATGTTAAAAAAAATGTTAATAGAAATTAGAAAAATCAAGTTCTTAGAAAAGAGTTTTAAATCATTATCTCCCCCTCCCTTCTAAGCGCTGAAATCTATACTTTCTCAAGACAAAATAATTTAATATTTTAATACCACCTATTATTTCACATTCACTCGCAATTATACACATATAAAATATTACTATGTATGTGCGTGTTTTATCCCCAAAATAATAATAATATATTAGTTAAAACTAAAATCATAATACCATAAAAAAAATATTATTTTACACATTAATATTTCATAACTGTAAAATTAATAAACAAATAAATTTTGATACATTCAAAATCATTATGTAGTTCAAAGCTATTATTATTAAGACATTCTTGGTTTCCATCGATCTGAATTGTCTTTAAAAGTTCTTTAAATAAAATATGTCACTTTATTACTAAATTTTTATTAATACTCTGATTTCATAAAGAAAATAGATATAAAAGTCATATTACCGATCCAAGGGTTCACTTGTCTTGTATACTGTCTATACTTGGAAGCAACAATTTCCGTGTTCTTTGGAACAATCACTTTCTTGAAGTATATAATTATTTGATGATGAGGATCCTATTGAGGTTATTTGCTTTGGTGTATAATTTGGAAATCATTATATCAATTTTTCTTCTCTTCCTGTCAAGCATTATTCTTTCAGTGAATGAAATACAGCAGTTGTTTTCACATTATAAATTTCCTGGATTTAAACTCAGCTGCTGGAACAATTAATTGGACTTGATGATTAATATTTATCAGTAGATTAATTCATCTTTCATCGAATGCAGATGAATGCTTTCTTCCTTCTATTAAGAACATCTTATTTCTCTGGTCAGTTGAAAGGTGTAGAATATTATTTTAGACAAAACATCTTTTCTTTCCTATATGATGTGCAGCTTCTCAGATGGCCAGACAAAGATGGGACATACATATAATTTTTCTAGCCAGTCATTTCTTATATTTTCAACATTCAATTTAATAGTCTAATAATCTGAATCATAATCACAATAATAATTCAATCAATTTTTCCAGACAGCTTTTTATATCCAATTTTTAGCTAACTTAACCAATCAGAGATAGCGTTACTTGCTATTTTTGGACAAATTCATTTTAATTAGATCTCTAATTTATTTTCAACTAAATTCTTTTTCAACTGAAAAGTTTAATCCTTTTTCCAGACACTTTTGTTTTTAAAAAAAAAATAGACTTAATCCTTTTTTTTTCTTACACCTAGGTAACATTTCAAATTTTTGAGCGAGCTTCTTTAGATCTTAAGATAAGACAATTTCAAAATTAGAGTTCCCACCCAGCTTAAGCTCCCAAAGTGACAAACAATCATTTACAAAAACAAAATTGCTACAAAAATAGATATCTGATTCAACAGATTTCCTCTTTTAACATAAAATTGTACAAAAAAATAATTTGACAGATTTAACCCTTTCTTTTCTTTCAATATTTAATAAATGTAAATTTCTGTATGTAATGTACACACATACTTCATTATTTCAAATCATTCATAAACTAACATTAAATAATATAATTGCTAGCTTAGTAATTATAACCCTATTATTTAATTAAATCTGTAACTTTTAAATCCCATTTAAATCCCAATTACAATTATAGAAAAGCAAAAATAGAAATATAGAATAAGACATTAAAATTGATCAAGCATAGGTTAGTTTTAAAGAAAGTCAAAGTGTTTAATATTTGAAATATAAAACAATTAAATAACTTACACATACACTGCTTATACATATGCGTTATAACTTTGCTTTTTAACAGAAAATTTAAAAATTAACACAAACAAGTAAAGCATATAATTGCTGTCCCACTCTTTCTGTCTAAAGCGTTTAAAATTTTGATCTGGTAGGGTTTGAAATTGGATGCCCTACAGCTTCTTTTATGGTTATATAAAAATGTCATGATGATTTTGTTTTACATTTTCTTACATGCACATTACTATAAATTTAGCTAATGACTAAACTGTAATGGCACAATATATTGTAACAGTCAGATTTGTACACTCACGCAACAAAATTCAGAGCCCAAGCAAAATATACCAAAGCTGACCGTAGTGAGGTGGTTGAGACCTCTAATCCGACCAAACTCCAAATCATCTGCCAGTACTCCAAATTCAACACCTTATGAGTGACATTCCTGGGGCAACACTCAGTTCTCATTTGACCACGAGCTGACATAGAACAGGGAGAAACACGAGACTTAAGGTCATTACTAACCTAACTAAATAAGTGATATATATAACACTTAACACTCTATTAATCTTAACTACCAGACATACACATATAGCATATAAACTCATTAAGAAATTGGAGTATGAACTGTAACATTTAATAATATACTGTGGATTGGATAAAATACTATGGATTGGATAAGATACTGTGGTTTGGTTTGATCTAGAGTCTGAGCAAGAAAGATATACAACAGTTTATATTTAAAAAAGATTTATTAAAACAATAACAAATGAACTAACACAAAATATCATAATGGCAGGGATTGTATAATCTTCACAAGGTATTCAACACAGGCAAGCATGTTACAATAGTTGGGACTGTTATCAAGTACATCTGTTCTCTTTTAAACATATTACAATACATGTGTGTGTGAGTTATAGAGGTCATGCCTAATTATTTAATATGCTCATCTTATGGACTTGACTTGCTTAAGTTAGAAGTGCTTAAGTTAGAAGTTGATACCTTAGTAGAGATGATGATGAGTACAGCCAGTTTTAAAGACTGTTATATATATATATATAAATTAACTGAGCAACTAAATAAACTCAGAATCATGCAGATTCAAACTGATAACCCAGATTCAAACTCCAGTCTAAAGCTGAATGATTAATTAATATGGGAAAAAGAACTGGTTACCATTAGGTTCACATATATGCGCTATGGCGCTATATAAAATATTAAAGAAATAAACTTGCAGTGCGAGTGTGTAATTCTTCAAGAGTTTCAGCATCAAATGCTTGGTTTACTCTGAGACCGACGGTTTGCTGCTATTGATGTATGAACATAAAGTTCAGGAAGTCGGATTGGCTTTATGGAAAAATCTGGGTCCTCCCGCCCCCAGTTCTAATGAAGATAGCCATAACCCGAACTAAATAAAGGGGCGGTTTGTTACCGTGAACCCTTGTCAGAGGCAGCAAAAACGTAACACATATAAGTGTACTATATAAAAACACACCCGCAATGCACGCAATATATATATAAAAAGCAATAAGTATGCATATAATTAATTGTGCCTAAAACAGATAGCTTTTATCTGTCAAGCTAATTCAAAACAGTTCTTAAAATTAGCATTATAAGTATGCTAATAAAATGGGCTTAAACTACATAAAAATAATCTAGTTAAGATCCTGAATCTGTATGTAAAGATTCTTAATTAAGGAGGGAAAGTATATTCGATGGGACTTAATACAAACATTAGCAAATATATTTTATCATCTCTAGACAATATATATATCCCCTTCCAGCTAATAAATATCAAAGGTTATAATATAAGATCGGTTAAGCAAATCTTAAAAAATACGATTTTACAATATATATATAACTATGATAACAACGAGTGGTTAGCGCATTCGTTTATTACCAATATTATAATTTCGAAACAATGATTTAATAAAATAAACAAGGCTTTTAAAATGTCTAAGTGAAGATTACAATTATCTCCTTTATAAATTACTTACTTGGTTTCATTGTTTCGAAATCTGAGCATACCATCACATTAACATAACAAAATGCATTTAAACAAAATATTAAAATTACTGAAATTAGGCAAGACCGTTAGCTTGTAAGAATTGAAGAGAATAAATTTCGGACATTTAATGAGTATAAAAAAAATATGAAATCTTTTAATTCATAAAAGATTTCAGCAGTTTATAAAATTAAAGTGAGCTTTTTTTTTCTTTTACATTATAGATAAAGTTACACAGACTGATAGTTTCGTTTTATAAGAGGGTAAAATTGAAAGAGTTTTTATAATTTAGATAGAACGTTCTTTTTAAAGTGTTTTAAGAATTTATAGATTAAAGTTCATACCGCAGCTTCTTTTTAAAAATGATTACCATCTCTCTCTGTCTCCTTGAGTGGACTTGAAGCGTATATCAATGATAGTGGTTGGAATAGGGCGTCTGACCGCATCATAATCTTCAGTGGCCTTTCAGATAGGTTAAATTTCTTCATATTCTCCATGCAGGTTGCTGGAAAGTCTATTCAAAGGAATGTTTAGAGGAATTGAGAGTAGCCATCTGGCTTCAGAGCCAGTAAATACATTATTTTACTCGATCATTTTGGATTCTGGTCTCCACAACAATTTTCAGAAAAAAAAGCTAAAGAGAGTGAATTTCAAAAAAAATCTGCAATATTTATATTCCCTAGATCAAAAGCCAGTGACCATCTATTTTAAAACACAATTCAAACTTCTTCTAAGTTTTAGCCTTAGGTCTCTTTTGATTCTTATCTTTTTTTTATCTTGTTGCCCAAACTTTTACTGGTTTGATCTGGGAAAAGAAATTCATTACAATCGTAATGAATGAGCTCTAGAACAATGTCAATAACCTAGGGACTATCTGATCCCACCTGCAAATTATTCTAAATAAAAATCTGCGATATCTATATTCCCTAGATCAAAAGCCAGTGACTATCTATTTTAAAGCACAATTCAAATTTCTAAGTTTTACAGCAATCTGTCTTTTTTGATTCTAATCTCTCTTTTTTTTATCTTGTTGCCAACTTTTTACTGGTTTGATCTGGGAAAAGAAATTCATTACAATCGTAATGAATGAGCTCTAAAACAATGTCAATAACCTAGGGACTATCTGATCCCACCTGCGAATTATTCTAAATAGTCTTATTACCAATCTGTGAATTTCGCATGTGATTTATAATTTACCTAAACCAAACTTGTTAAAGAATATTTAGCCACATTTTCTAAACAAAATAACCCTTATACAATATATTATTTATATAAATGCTGTGATATATCCATACAAAAATTAATATCATTATCATTTACAGGTGCTTGTATGTGTGACAATAAACATATAATTGTTTGAATACATATAAAACTGTGACCACATATATAACTGTATAAATGAATATATCGCTGTGTGGACACATACAACTGTGTAAACATATATATACAGCTGTGTAAAGGCATATAACACTGTGTGTATACATATACACTTGTACTAAAGAGTGTTCAAAACCGGCATAGATGTGTCTATGGAGACATAAAGGTGAAACAGATAGAAGGACAGTAATATCTGTTTCAATATATATATATATGTATGTTTAAATGAAGGGTCTGATAATACATTTGAAAAGCAGGAGATTATTGTATATTGTAATTAAACTTTAAGTTTAAAATAATTGCCCACTTAATTTTTCCAATATTTATACATTGAGTGATCATAACTTTCTGTGTAAAATTAATATTTAAAACACTAACTATCAATAAAGATCCATAAAGAAATTGTTTACATTATGTAAATATATTTAGTTGGCTGTGACATTTTTATTTAATTAGTCTTTTCCAAATCCATATCAAAACACTCTAATATTGGTAAATTATGCTCTGAGCTGAAAAAATACACCTGGGTCCCATTTTATGCAGTATTTAGGTTCCTCAAAAATGTGCACAAAAGAAATCACACAAAAATAGACTTAACTTACCTTAAAAAATGGGATATAGGTTATTGTAATTTTCAAAAATCGTATAAAAGCAAAGGAACAATGTAAAATTACTTTAAAATTCACATAAAAAAAATAAGGAAATAAAATATGACTAATAAAAAATTTTAAATTTGAAAAACATTGATACAAGGACAAACTTTTTTTACTTATTTATTAACTACAGTATTTAATTTTATTCAAGACAATATATTTTTATGCGTAATTTACAATATTTTTCATATGTGTACAGTATTGACAATAAGTAAGTTCGTTTGTAAACTAGTAAGACATCAGCTTCATTATGATGTAATGTGATGTGATGTGATGTACTGTAGTTTCTCCTTAAATGAAGTCAAAAATCTCTCAGCAATTATGCCCAGAGAAAGCTGTTAGCTACTTCACAAGAGGAAATACAACTAGCGCCTACTTCATTTTTTTAATTGCTCTTATCATGGGCTAACCCAAACTAAATGTTTTCTAATTGCTGTTGATCCTTCCAATTTTGCTAAGGGATCTAAAATTAAAATTTTTGTTTCCAAAGAAATTCATTTTCTTGGGTGTTTATTTTCTTTTCTGGTCGAATAAACTAAAAGTTTAAAATAAAAATAAGAACTTAGGTTTACGATAATAAAGACACCGACTAACCACTGTTGGACAAAATTTAATTAAAACTAACAATTAAAAATTAAATTCTTATTTTTGTCTTTAATTTTTTAATTTTCAATTCCGTTTAAAAATCAAATTTTATTGTTTTGCGTCACATTAATTTCAGATCATGTTACATAATTTTTAAATTGTTAATTATAATTAAAAATCAGATTTTAATTGTCAAATTTAATTGTGCCCACCGCTATAACTCACCTTTTAAAAATAAACTTGTAGACACTACATGATTAATTGACTACATACTCTTTTTTAAAAAAGCAAAAATGGAATGATTTAAAATTCAAAAACAACAACTTGCATAATAAAGGCATCTATAATGTTTGAACAGATTTACATTATAATCTTGTAAAATTTAGTGTGTATATATAAAATGGGGAAATCCTGATTTAAAGTGAATTATGAACTTCTTTATTGCATAAAATCTATTGCAGTACTATTTTAAAGTGCTGAAAATATTAAAATTATTAGAAAGAAGTTGAACTCTGGTAATGCGCTATTACTTTAAATATGATGTGTGAGTGCACAAAATTTATAATATTTAAAGTAATAGCGCATTATCGGAGCTCAACATCTGATCTAATAATTTTTATCGCATTAAATAAATCCACATAAAATGAGACCGGGTGTACTGGGAATGGAAATCGTGCAAAGTTGTAAGGTAATGCTTAAGGATATAGGGTATTCATGGATATTTTTTCTGTTGTAAAGTTTTAGTCAAACAATGATGGCATAGTCAAGCTCCATATAAATAAAATATTTGTGGATGAAAGTTGAATATAACTTATGGGGATAGGTAGGTATATGGTGATCAGGAAATATAACACAGATGTCTGATATAAGTGGCATAAAATTGTCATACAATAGATATATGGTTTGATCATCAGTATTAGTAATGATTAAAAATAATTAAGAAATATAAACTCATATAATTTACCATCATAAAAAAATAGTATGAAATAGATGGTGCATTAAATTGCATATAATGAGTTATATATACGTATTGATTTATTCATCTATCTGTATGTGTAAGAGTTATCAGTAAGAGTCATCAATGTTCCTGGTATAATATATATAAAGTTATGGATCCAGGATGTCAAAATATATGGATCGTGACACCAGCTGTCACTTCTGATATTCGAATAAATTGGTCAATATTTAATAAAACTGATTAATATTTGAATATTTATACTTATTCGTTTATTTGTTTTATACGACTTCAAACACTTTAATTATAAGATTATTGATAATACGATGCGTATATTATTGTATGTAATAAGTGAAATTGCCTTTTAAATCTCTTATTATTTTTAATTAAATATATTTTAAATAAAATTTTCTAGTTAATGGAAAAAAATATGTCTTGACAATAGTGAAGAGTTAAAAAATCGTGTTGAAAAAAAATTAAATAACCGTTTATCATTACTTAAAAGAATGAACATTTAGAGAACATAAAATAAATAAGCGATCTTTTTAACGCAATATTTTCTATTTATTAAACTCCAGACAAATATTAAAAAAAAAAAAACTTTTAAATTAGAAGCTAATATTTCATCTGCCATAATTGAATTTATGAAAATGTTTTGTAAAAAGACTTTCAAAAAATAACAATAAATCGAAAGTATATTATTTAAGCAACGAGCTGATTTAACACTTTTTGAAACAAGTATGAATTCTTATAGAACAGGGCTTTTCAAACGCTTTAGAAACATTTGCCGTCGTCCCCACGAAATGCTGTTCTTATACAATTTTATTGTAATTATAGTTAGTTTTTTTAAAGGATTTTCTTACCTATAATTTCCTTATAATACAAAATGTTTATTAAACAATTACAAAGATCATGAAGTATAAAAACAAAACTCATTAATAATAATTAGAATAAAAATTGGATATTACTACAATAGAGCTGTTGATAACAATTTAATGAGATGTATTTTTAAATATTGGTTTTTCGAATGTTTCCGTTGATAAACAAGATTTATGTTTTTCTTGACAAAATCTTTGGCTCCAGTTTGAGAAGCTCTAATCTAGAAAATGTATTTCATATATAGTATTTTGACTATTTATAGTCTCTGCCATAAGTCTTATGCAATTTTAAATTGCTGAGACTATTAATATTTGGTATAGCTGAAGATCTATCAGCCCCATATATCTATTTGAGTTGGATAGCTGGATTTGAAGACATGTAGATGTCTGAAAAATTTAGATTTTCCATTCAATAGATAACTTTTAGTTAAATGCTTGGCTTTGAGTTGGTATTTTTAGATCTAGTGTCTGAACCTACCCTGACACTTCTCTGAGGAGTGCCAAAGCACAAAACCATGGTCAGGGGTTTGGGGAGGGGTTCCTGACAGAGATATTTTAAGTGCTGGCTCTGGCTAAGCATTTATCATAAAGATTGTAGAGGAATTGGCAATCCTCATTGTTTTTGTATTTCATATGTGTTTTTTCTTATTAGTACTCGATGAGATGACAGGAATATATGAAATCAACATCATTAGTTGTTTTATATCAACGACTCTTATTGAGTTCCTCAACATAAAATAACTCAAATTGAAGAAGAGATGTTGATAGAAAATATTGACCAATCTGTCACTAATTGCTCATAAATAATGATAGAGGCTCAATAATATTTTATTAAAAGATTATAAAATCATAGGAGATGTTTACATCTTTATGTCCTAAAGTCAATATTTGATTGTATGATTTACAATGCATTTTCAACAGAGGAGATCTAAAGTAAGTGAATATATATATATAAAATGTTTTTGGCTATAATAAAACTGAATAGTAATTAATGATGACTTTACAACTAAAGTCTTTGAATGAATAAAGATATTGCTATGGAAAATTATATTGAAAATAAAAAAGAGATTTGAACATTTTGAGCTATTGAAGATAAAAAAATATTAAAAAGAAGTAAAGTGGAAACAGTTTTGTTCTGAAGGAGGTGGGAAATAATGATTCAAAAATTTCTATATATAATCAAATAAAACTAGGCTTCACCATAATCACAGGCAGAACGATTTGTCTGCTTTAAACAAACTGAATTTTATTCCAATGGCTGTTTACTATGGTAGAAATCTCACATTCAGCACCAATTTATTTAATTTTCTATAGATCAATATACTCATATATTGAGCATTTATTTTCATCATCATCATTTTTAATTATTATTGATCCACTATGTGATAAAGATTTATCCAAGTTTAATCCCGTTTTTCTAATCTCTAGTCTCTCTGCTCCATATCATTTTTTATTTTTGTCTATCTTATATGTGGTCTCTTTCTAAGTCTTACAATATCTTGGAATTCAGTTTATAACCTAATATTTTTGTTAAAATATTTTATAAATAGCATCAACATTGATTTGTTAACTAATGAGAATCAAATAAGGTTTATGTATGGAGAGGCTGAAAAATAAAACAAATTTGTAGAAAAATCTTATTAAATAAAAATGAAAAGGTTGCAGGTAAAAAAATTTCAAATGAAATTTAAGAAAATTTAAATATATTGTTTTAACACCGTGTTATTTATGATATCTCTATGTACCATCCCCATTATTGGCACCATTCTTAAATGTATATGGCCTTCTCAAGAAAAGAAAAAAACAAAAAAATAAAATAAGCGTAAAAAAAAAAAAACATTTAAATATTTGATTCAGAATTGCTGTTTTTATAATTAAAATATGGAAATAATATTGCATAAACATTCAAATAATGACTAAACCCTGTATTAATCTAAATGACTGAACACAATAATGTAAAAAAAAATAGACAACTAAAAAAAAGAATAATGGTGATTAATTTAATTATAAATATTAAATAATAATTATTAATGAATTTTGTTAAGAAAATATTAATTTAAAACAGGCAAAACTCTCCATACAGTATTGCCATTCAGTGCAAGCCAGAGAAATAAATAGATGCCAGAAGGCTTGTGCATAAAATCCCATCTAGTGCCTACTCATCCAATATCCCCAGACTAGTTTCTGGTTTGTGGTCTTCATCAATCAAAACTAGTCTGGGGATATTGAATGAGTAGGCACTAGATGGGGATTTTATGCACAAGCCTTCTGGCATCCATTTATTTCTCTGGATTGCATTGAGTGGCGATACTGTATGGAGAATTTTGCTTGTTTTAATAGCAGTTATAAGCAAGCATAAGAAATGGTGATCATGTGATGTTTATTGGTTTAAAATATTAATTTTCATTTTTGATTCATTTTACAATTAAACACTCATATTTCAGTACAATATAATAATAAAAATAACATAATCATAATTATCTCTTTCCAAAGATGCTCATAATAAATATTTAATTTAATAATAACTGAATGGTTTATTATTTGGAAGTTCATGAGAAGTTCAAACATTGGCAGTGATAAAACTAAAGCCTTGCTACCCTACCACAGCACTAAATCATGCAGGAAACAATTTTAATTCAGGATTTTAAAACATGAATATTTTTATAACTTTGTTTAGCATTTATATTAATAACATAAAATTATTTTTGAAACAATCTTTACCACATACATGTGTGTGTGTATTATCTTAAGTGATTTAACAAAAGATAGAGTTAAACCACCAAACATCACATGATCACCATTTCTTATGCTTGCTCATAACTATTATTAAAACAGGCAAAACTCTCCATACAGTAGTGCCACTCAGTGAAGCCAGAATAATCAATGGATGCCAGAAGGTTTGTGCATAAAATTCCTATTTAATGCATACTCATCCAATATCCCCACACTAGTTTCTGGCTTTTGTTATCAATCCATCATTCCAAGTCCCTAATTACTAATTCATTTCTTTATTGCCATGACAAGCTAATACAAATTATTATTAGTTATATATTTAGATTCTGCTGTTCATACCTCTTTGCAAATATAAATTTTAATGTGATATGATTATGCTGGTGTTTTAGCATATTGAGAGGCAGTAAAAGAACCATCTTGCCTAACTTAAATGTGCCTTAATTTAAAACTTTAGTCTAATTAGAACCCTGAGATAAAATGAATATAATTTTATTAATGAAGTGTATTAGAGTATTTGGAAAGAGATGACTGATCAGAAGGTTACAGTTTTCTGGCATTCATTGATTACTCTGGTGTGACTGAGTGGCACTAGTGTATAGACAATTTTGCCTGTTTTAATAAAAGACAGAATTATTGATGTTATAGGTCATTTTCTCCAACTTTTCATTTTGTAAGATTCATTACATTTTAATAATTTCTGTACTACAAAATATAAATATCCTTTGACAAAATTTAATGATATGTAATATTATGTGTGACTAAAAGCGGGTAGTTACCTGCCATATCTATGATTTTGTTCAAATCCAATAAAATAAACTTGGAATTTTTTTTAAAAGGTTTAAATTTTTTTAAGATAACAGCTAATATTTTAATGCTGGCTAGTAAATTGGTATTTAGATATCTTAAGTGATAAAGAAAACGTAAATGTAAAACCCTTACCCTTTTTTATTTAGCTATAAGTAGATATAGAGAAAATATTTGCCTTTCAATAGGCCACTGAAAAGCTATTTTCTCTTTATCTGTGTGTGAGTGAGCATATTGTTCTATACAAATATGTTCGTAATAGCATTTGCTTGATTAAGATCCAAATATAGATGCTATTTTACAAAGAACAAAGAAAATTCATATAGGTTAATGCACAAGTAATATATCATTTTATAAACAAAATAGTAAAATATGATAGGCCATTAAAATTAATATGGCAAATAGATGACATCTATATGCAAATACATTAGATATGATCTTGGGCATCTTTATAATTGAATAACTACCAGGGTTTAATTTCATTTACCATCATCTCCTGCTTTTTGATTATGCCACACTGTCTGCAGTAAGTGTATCACCAGAGTTGAGTTTAATTATTTGTTCCACAGAAAAAAGAGTAACAATGCATTTTAAATGAGTAGTGACATTTTTTTCTATCCCAGAAATCAGAATATTATTATTACTGCTTCTGGAATGGATAAGAGATGCATTTTAATGTCAATTAATGAAACTTGGAGAAATAAATATACTTGGAATCAGAAAGAATAACAGGATTTCAGTCTTATCTGTAAACATGTTATCTAAATTTCTAGCTCAAAAAAATGAAAATAATTAGGCAATAGGGTACTGTGATCAAGTTATAGTTTTTGATCATCATTAATGGTAGTTTGCCACTGCTTGCCACATTTTTATCGCAGTTTATCATTTTATTATTATAACTGTTGTAAACATTAATAAAATCTGTTTATTATTAAAATGTCTGTGTTGCTTAACACAGTAATAGTATAAAGAATTAAAAGCTCCAGATTTTTTAAGTTGATTCTCAGCTGAATAAAATAAAATTAAAAATTTTATATCAATCAAAAACTAATGGACTCATCTTCGCATTTTGGTAATTCAATATCACGTGATCTCTTTAAACAAAGTAACCACATAATTATTTAAGAATAATCTTAATAATTGTGAAATTAATTTAAATTAATTATTATCTGTCCAATAAAGCTATTTGAAATAGTTGTTGACCATTTTGTTTGTTTTTTAATTTCTGAGTTTATTTAAAAAATCTTTTTATCTTAAAAAAAAATTCAATTCTACTTTAGACTTTGTTGAAAGTTTTTATAATTGAAAATTTTTCTATTTACGTGTCATGTTTGACATGGACTTTGATATTTTTTTAGAGATAAGATTTTTAAAGTAAAATAGGAATTTGATCCATGGCCAACAAAATTACTGGTCATTCAATGAGTATTCAGCTATGGTTAGTTATAGGAATATTAGTGCATTCATTTTAAAGCCAATTAAATATAATGCAGACTAATGAGAGAGTGTTATCAACTATTTTTCTTTGGGGAAGGGGGGTTCCAAGTTATGAGCATGCATGATAATACTGTAATCGCTTCAGCTTCTGAATTCAAGCAATAAATCAATATAGCTAAATTGTAAAACTCTAATGATCTGTAATACTTCAAAAAAATTTACCTAGAATTTGAAGATTAAATATATGTATATTGTATATATATATATTAGTAAATTTGTAATTAAGTACAAAAGAAAAAATATTTAAATAAAAGCAAACTGTAAAAAAAAAACTTTAAAATGATAGGAATAATTTTTTTCGAATTGACAAAAAAAACTATGGAGCAAAATAAGTTTCAATATAACACAGCTAATATTGGCAAAAAATTTATCTTCTAAAGTAAAAAATAAAACAAAAAAAAAAAAAAAAAGTAATTCTTATAATTATATAAACAATTTTTTAAAACTCGTTAAGTAATTAAAATAAAAAGATAATGCAAGCAATAAAATATATGAAGAGTAGAAAAACTGAACATTAAATATATTTATAAAAAGTAAATAAAAAATTGAGAAATTGTTGCCAAAGCAATATATCAAATGTTTAAATTCTAAAGATGTATCAGAAGGATTGAAAAAAATGTAATAGTAAAATTAATATTTAAATAAGTTGAAAAAAAATATTAGCAAATACAGAATTCATCTTTTTTTACTTCTATACAAAATCTTTATTAAAATTATTACATTTCATTTGCAAAGAATTCTGAATTCAAATCAAACAAAAGAACAAACTGGATTTACAAATGGGTTTGTTGCAGTGGAAAATAATTATTTATTTAGAGAATTCATAGAAAAAAAACTAATCAATATGAGTTACCATTATGCTTTAGATTTGTAGATTGCTGAAAAGGTATTTGAATCTATAAGCGTTGCCATAATAATTAAAGTTTTGAGCAGTCAAGATATAGATGTAACATATTAAATTAGGAAGAGTATTTATCAAAATGCAATGATGACAATAAAATTACATCGTAATACTAAAAAATTGGCATTGGTAAAAAAGATTGTCATTTGATTTTGTCTTTCTAAAACATTTTACAGAATTTTTGGGAAGTATTTTACTGTTTAAAACAAAAAGTAAAAGAATAAGACTTAAAAATAAATGAATGTTAATTAAGTCATATAGATTTTGCAAATAATGTGGTTTATTTTACAAATAATATTAGAGCTTTACAGTATGCTACAAGAAATTTCAAATGAAAGCAACTTAATAGAAATAAATATAAGTGCAAAAAGATTCAAGAAATGTTCAAAGGAACTTTTCAAACAGGAAAAAATAACTACTGATAGTAATGAATTAGAGAATAAAATTTATAAATATCTTGATAAATATTAATACAGATTGAAACAAGCTAGATAGAATTAATCCTAAATTTAAACTTGGATGGGTTGTTTTAAAAAAAAATAATTTCACACTGAAAAAAACCTGTATAGATAAAAAGGATTTTAATAAATGTAATTTTTACATTACTTATTTATGAAGCTGAGACTTGGACATTTAATAGAAAAGTAGTACAGAGACTTCAGACTATACAGTAAAATATGGGAAAATATTTTTGAGAGAATTTAATAGAGATCAAAAGTGAAATTGATGGAAGAGAAAAGAAATTGTAATGAGAATGTTAAAAGACTGAAATAGAATTTGATTAGATGTGGGCATTTGTAGTGTTAAACTGAATTCCAAAATACTGTAAAACACCTAGAAAGTGATGATATGTGAGATGGATGAATGAAATAAAAAGGTTTACTGGAATGATATAGAAAAGAAAACATATGAAACAGAGAACTGGTTTAAACTTGGGGAGATTTTCATCCTAAGATAAACTGATAATCTTTAAAAATAAATAAAATTGAATTACTCAAACTATATAAAGATAATGTATGTATTGCAGAGAATAAATCAGCATCAGAATTTTAGGGATCAATAAATTCTCATTTATTAAGTATCATAAATAATGTGATAATTCACATGTATTGAAAAAAATCAATCTTACTTATCATAAGCTTTTATTTAAATAGAATTGATTTCCCATATTTGTTTAAAATGATTATACCTTACAAAATCAATGAAATTGATAATATTATTTTTGCATTGGTAATAAAAATATAAAAATTGAATATTTGCTTTGGTAATAAAAATTAAATATATTTTTATTATATATATATATATATTCTTAAAGTATTTTGGCTTGGTAAGAAAATATCTCTTACATATATAAAATCAAACTAATGCTATCAAAGTTAGCAGGTGGTATATATTTTTATTTTTTCATTTGATAACATTTGATTTATTAAAAAAAAAAAATAAGTATATACTTTTCACAAAACTTTCTTTGTTGATATTTTTATTCAACATGGAAGTGTATTGATTGATTCCTATCAGAAAATTTTCACCCAGTGTTTGTAGCGTAAACGAGCTTTATTATACATTATTATAAACTGTGGATAACTTGCATATTTATCACAGTGATTAATACATGGTAAATATTTATGGATATATTTCCAAATGAGAAAAGTAAAAATAAAAATCATTTTGTTAACTGTGTAGAACTGTTATACCTAGCCTAACATTTTGGTGCTAAAATTTTTTGATTTTTCATTCAGATGACTACATAATTATTTTGTCCTATGCAGATCGTAGTAAGGGTTTTAAAAGTCAAGCTAAATGTTTTGGGTTTATTTCTAGTTTAACATAGTAAAAATATTTTTGGTAATTTGGATGGAACTGTCATTTTGATGCTCAAACCTTATTTGCAACTGACTATACAGTTATTTTTTAAATTATGATTTCAGTTTAAAATAATGATTTTAAACTTAACATTTTTTTATTCAATGGTTATCGTTGATTTTAATATTAAAAGTATATTTCTAATAACAAAGCAAATATATTTCAGAATTTTTCTTCGTTATTTTTTTTTTTGTTGTTTTGAAGACAGAAATGACAAAGTAAAAGTATTGCTTCACTCTAAAAAGATATTCTTCAGAATATGAATAATTTTAAAAATATTGAATAGTTTATTGCTTGGGCTTTCATATGAAGTTTGAGCTCTAGAAATAATAACTAGAAGCTGTGATACACCCATTGTAAGCCACACAGAGCAATAGGAGCATTTATTTAATTAAAGCATATATGTTATTGTAATGATGTTTAAAAACCATTATTTTACCAGGTCTCGAGTAAATTTAATAATACAAAACTGGTTTGGAAATTGATTTATAATTGCACCCAGGTTTGAATATTTCTTTTTTCTTTTCCATGCATATTAAAATGACTTAATTATTTTAATTGCCTTAATTTAAATTATAAATATTATTTTGAGTAACAAAGCCTGAAACCTACTAGGCTTTTCAAATTTACTTATTTATTTTTTCCTACAATATAGCAGTTAAATTTATTTAAGTTTAGATTAAAAAGCTTTTTTTTTCCTCCAGTAAAGTTTCATAAATTAAACTATACTTTTATCATTAAAATGATTAAATAGTATTTTTGCTTTAAATTTAGTTACAAGCATCAATATTATTTTTAAATAAGGGAAGGATGGAATATAATATTTTTTGTAAAATTAATATTTAAATAAATTGAAAAGGAAGATATTAGAAACATCTCTTCATTCTACACTAAATCTTCATTAAAATCATCACAAATCATATACAGAAAACTCTGAATTCAATTCAATCAAAAGAGAAAATTGGATTTAAGAATGAGTTTATCCAAGAAAATCATATCTCAAATTTTTTTTAAAAAAGTTAAAAAGTACCAATGGAATTTATAAGTATTAATTTGTTTTGGATTTGTAGATTATAAAAAGGGCATTTGATTCTATAAGCATTTTCACAATGAATAAAACTTTGGACCCTTAAGATATAAGCCCATATTTCCAAACTCAGAAAAATATTTATCAAAATGCAATGATAACAATAGTAATAAAAGTGGCTACCAGGTGATTCTCTCTCCCTGAAACTTTTTACAACATTTTTGAAAAATGTTTTTTGCTTAAAATAGAAAAGTAAAATAATAAAAATAAATGAATATTCCTTGAATCATCTAAATTTTATAAATATTGTGGTAATTTTTACAAATAATGTCAGAATTTTGTAATATGCTATAAAAACTATCAGATGAAAGCAAAAATGTAAAATTAAATATAAATGCTAAAAAAACTAAAATAATGTTTAATGAGCCTTTCAAATAGGAAAAAAATAAATATTGATAATAATGAGTTAGAAATTAAAAATTATAAATATCTTGATAAAAATATTAATATAGATGAAAAAATACTAGATAAAATTAATTATAGAATTAAAGTTGATCGGGTGCTTTTGATAGAAATACTTTAATATTAAAAAAATATATAACTTATATGCCTTAAAAAAATTTTTAATAAATGTGATTTATCATTACTTAATAAAGAAACTGAGATGAAAACACTTAATAGAAAAGCAATGCAGAGATTTCAGACCATGTCCAGAAGTAAGGAAAAATGTTTTGAGAGTAATGAATTGGAATCAAAAGTGAAATCATAGCAAAAAGAACAAATAAACATTATTGAGAATGTTATGACGGTTAAAAAGCTGAATCATTAAAAAACATGACATTATATGAACGATTGCAGTATTAAACTGAATTCCAGAAAATTGTAAAAGATCTAGAAAGTGATGGCATGTGAGATGAATGAATAAGATAAATAAGTTTTCTGGAATTTGAAACATAAAAGTTATGAATCAGAGAACTGGATTAAACTTGGAGAGATTTTAATTTTGCAGAGAACTAATAATGTCCGAAAATGAATAAAAATAAATTAATCTAATTATATAAACATAATGTTTGTTCTTTAAAAAAATAAGACATCAGCTCTTTATGAGTCAATAAATTCTCCTCTATTAATCATCACAAAAAATCTGATAATTCACATATATGAAGAAAAAAAATCAATCTTACAGATTTGTATCATAAGCTTTTATTTAAATATAATTGATTTTTCATATTTGTTTAAAATGATTATAACTTGTAAAATCAATCGTATTGATAATATTTTTACATGGTAATAAAAATATAAAAAATAAAATTTTTGCATTAGTAATAAAAATTAAATTTATTTTTATAATAGATATATATATAATAGACTTAGAAAATATCTTCTATATACGTGAATTCAATTAATGCTATCAAGTTTAGCAAATGGTATATGTTTGTATTTTATATATAGAGCTGCAAATAAGCTCTTTACAAGTTTTGCAGAATATCCCCAGACCAGTTTCTGCTACTGGCTTCCTCAGTGAGGTGCTAGGATATTCAAGCAATAGATTAAAAATACCAGGACAAGCCCAGCACTTTATCTAGTAGAAAATCTGAAAATTTTAGATATTCATACATCAATTCAACTATCTAACTTAATGCTAGCTGGATTGGAAGACATATGAATGTCTGAAATTTTCAGATTTCTATTTAATAGTTATTCATTAGATAAAGTGCTGGGCTTATCCTGGTATTTTTATTCTAATGCTTGAATATTCTAGCACCTCATTGAGAAATCCAGTAGCAGAAACTGGTCTGGGTTGGGGATATTCTGCAAAGCTTGTTAAGAACTTATTTGTGAGCGCTATATATAACATTTGTAATACAAGCTTGTTAAATTAGGTCATGTGACATATTACTTGATTTCTTTGTAATATTTGTATTTTTTCATTTTTATAACATTTGAGTTAAAAAACTACCTTTTAGAAAACTTTCTCTGCCAATACTTTTACTCAGCATTAGAGTAATTAGGCTGAATCCTTTCAAAAAATTTTCATCGAGTGTTTAAAATTTAAAAGAGCTTTATTGTCCATTATTATAAACTTTGGACAGCTTTAATAATAATAAAAAATTCACTCTTTATTTTCAATTTTTCATAAGAAATAAAGAACCATTCAAAAATAAACTATCAGTTTTTGGCATGGAAAAAAATCAAAGTTCCCTTTAAATTCATCATAATGTTTAAGCATATTCTTTGTCTAAAATGTACCTAGCAATACGATTCTATAATCAAATGATTATAATTAATCACCACCAGTTGTAGCTTATCATTGCTTGGCACTTCTTACCATAATTTGTTTGAGCATTTCAATTTACATTCAAGTCAAACAAATACATTTTCTAGACTGCATTCTATATAAAGTAATCATTTGATATCAAATAGCATGAAAAAAAATGTGCTGAATTGAAAACAATGTTAATTGACATTTATTTTTTTAACCATAAATTTTAATGATTCCATACATCATTAAAATGCATACTATTTTTTTTAAGAATTTAAATTTCCTCATCATAGTTAATCAATCACCTCCCCCCTACAAAAAAAACATTACAATAACAATTATTATGTTGAATAAATCTTTACAAAACGTATTTACTGATAAATATTAAAAGTTTAACATTTCATACTTTTTTTTTGCTAACAACTTTCAAATTTTCAAGATGGGTGCGAACTTTAGCTGTTTTGGAGACTCATATATTTTATTATAAATGAATTTATTTCCAGAAGGATTTAGTGATGAGATAGACTTGTATGCTAATGTTATTACTGTATATAATAATAAACAATAAATTAAAAATATTTGTACTGACATAATAACTTTTGTTTTTAAAAAACGATAAAATTTTCTGACCACCATTTTTAACAACAACAAAAAGAAAACATTTTTCTATAATATGGCCACTAAAGACAAAAAAAAAATCATAGCACATATTTCTAAATAGTGTTTGTGCACATAACTTAAAAGCAGTGCTAATATAAATGAAAAGCCATTGTGGATGAATTGTTATATAGAGATTCTGCTGTACATTATTATTTTGGTTTATATATAATCCATCTTCCACATTAGGATTATTGATTTGATTATTTACATAAATTTGAATCCTTATGCATGTTTCAATCATGATCATACTGCAATCATATAATCACTGGGATAGTATTTAATTATCACAAATAATTCGTAACTGAGTGTATGGTTTTTCATGTCTTACTATAATAGTAGTACAGATGACCTATGACCTATGAATTCTTTAAAATTTAATTGTGACTTTGATGGTAAATGAATGGGAGTGCTGAGAGATGTAAATTAAAGTGGGAAGTTGGGCTTAAATTTTCCTCCTCTCCAATTAATATAAAATTTTATGAGATTATTAATATTATTTGTAATAGCGCTCTCAGGGTTTTTATTTGGTTAATAATTAGTTATTAACCCATTCGTTAGATATTATTTTTAATTATTAAATAGATTATTGATAAATAATGATTGGCATAAGTAAGTTTCATTAAAGTTATAATTTGGTGCCCTAGTAATTATTGTTATTAATAATACTATCCCATCGTTATCGATCCTGAGACTGGCCATGCCCGGGATGGATGCATTCTGTTTATTAGTGAGATAGCCTAGTTATCTCTATAGATTAGAAGATATATATATATGTTAAATGTTTTCATAGATTAATTATAATTATACTGCTAATAAACTCATGTAATAACTAAAGAAATATATTAGCATTGGTGTTGCTAGGTAATTTTCAATTACTAACGATAGCTTTTAAGTTAAACATTTTACTTTAGTATTTCATAATATCATAGATTTACTTAAATATATATATATATATATATTAGTTATATATATATATATATATATATATATATATATATCATTAGTTCATAGAATAAAAATAAATGTGTAAAAAAATGTTATAGAAATGAATGGATATATATATATATTGAACCGTTTTCGATTATGTGGATTCGAATCACCGGTCTCTTAGGCAGAGAAGAACATACTCAGAGAGTATGTATGCCCAAACAATAGCTATAAAGTATATAACTAACGTTACATTTCCAGGACATAACTTCTTCTCGACTGTTGAGTTCAACACCAAGTTCAAAGCACTTTTTTTTGTTTGTGTATAAACACGGGCGCCAGCTATCTATTCAAGGATGAATAAATAACGCACTTTAAGCAATGGCCACTAACTCAACGCCTAAATCCACGACTAGCTCAGTTGTTTGTAATCACTAATAGATTATACTTAATTAGTGGTTAAAAGACTTGATAAAGAATTTGTTAAAAAGAATTGACCGACAAATAAAGTTTAATTTTAAAGATAATTTATTAACTAACATTTATTTTCTAAATTTAAACATTTTATAATTCTAATAAAACACACGCATATTTTAAATTGACATTTCTAAACTAGTTTAAATATTCTTGTTTACTTTCATAACAAACACTGGTATTTATCTAATTTAACTAATAATATTGATATAAGGATCACGCACATATTAACTCATGCACACACATAATAATGATAATAAAGGACTACATAGCATTTGAAATTTAATCACACACATATCAATAGTTCATTTATGTATGATATCGAGTTCATATAATTAGACTCTTGGAGGATTCACATGAATTAATGAAATGCAATGGCTATTACAGTATAAACGAAAATAAGCAAATGTTTTACCTAGGATTTTGAATGTTGATGTAGCATTTTGTTTTCTTCTTGGAGGTTGCTTCTTCCGATGAGGATATTTCCATTATAAATGCTTACCAGCCGGCTGGGACGTTTCCTTGCTGAGTTTCCTGATTTTCACGATTATTACTATCGGAGACAAATAGATACTGATGGAGATTTTCTAAGATGTTAAGCTGACATTATTTCACGGGCAGATCTGCTGTTTTCTCGGACATCTGGGCTGGAGGTGAACGTGCGTTCCAAAATATTCTCAGCACTGCATTTTGTTTCTTAACTGACTCAATTAATTTCCGAACTGCACTCTCTCAATAACTTTGTGAACTGAATACTGTCCGATAAAAAAAAGGTCTATTTATACCTGCGCCTTGTTGTCTTTCTCATATCTCTGGCAAAGATCTGTTGTCGAATTGATAATCATTTGATAAACGTGTTTTGGAAGATTGCTTAATTAGTAATAGCCATGCAATAAAACATGTTGTTTTATTTTATTAATAGCCATTGCCGTGTTTTTAATGATAATCTTCTTTTATTTCGCATACATTTTATTTATTTACAAATCACACATATATACGCATATATATTTTTAATACAATTTACTATTTAGTTTTAACATTATTTTTCTTTAATTAAAATTGAATGAAAAGAGATTTGTATGTTTTAACTTTTTCAAATTATATTTTTACGAATACTAATAAAAACTCTTTACTTCCTTTTACAACCCTTAGTTTCATTTCTCAAACCAAGACTCCCCCTCCCCCCTTTTGACTAATTAATTGTAGCTTTTTTATTTCAAAAACTAATGCTAGAAAACTATTTAATTCTTATCTTTTTCGAAAACAAGCTGCAATAAATTCTTCAACATTTAATTTTATGTTTTTCTTTTATGAAAGATTACTTTAATAATAATTTTAGATAAAAATTATATGTGCCTATATCAATATAGGTACATTACACCGCCCTTCCTTTTGAGAGTAAAATGCGTCATTTTTGACCATTTTATCTCTGACAACATTAAATCTTAATTTATTATTCTTTCTAAGTTTGCTTTTTGGTATCTTTTCCTTTTCCATGCTAAGGGCAATCTCCAATTATGCTTTTCTTCTTTCTATGCTGGTAACATTGCTTACAATGTTCGTCCTGGATAATGACCATGAGGACAAACTAAATTTGTGGCACAGGGATCTTTTATAAACGAAGCTTCAGCTGCCGATTCTCTTGATCGGACTTTGACTAAGAAAAAGTGGCTGCAAATGGCAGGAATTTCAACTGTCCATTTCCGACTTACGCCCTGGAAAACGATTGCCGATTCTCTTGATCGGACTTTGACTAAGCAGCTGCAATGGCAGGAATTTTCAACTGTCCATTTCCGACTTACGCTTTGGAAAACGAGGTACGACTTACTCTGGTTGTTGCCAGTGCGCTTTTTAAAAGAGGAATGATCCCGGCCAATCCGTTGCGGGTACTAGAATTTATCCAGTCGAGAGCTTTAAACTTAATCCTTATCTAACTTATTTCAATACTACCCTCATCCCTTTAGATTCAAACCCTTATACACTCCTAATATAACTTAGATTGACTTTATATTATTTATCACTAATCCTACAATATTATTTTAAATACACATGAACATTACTTTAACATATTTATTTATATTATTCTGAACTATTACGAACATTATCTTACATATTTATTTAACTTACAATACTATTCTAAACTATCACGGACATCAATTTACATATTTATTTATATTACGATATTACTTTTAACCCATTACTTTAACTTGATTTTATTGATTTTTATTTATTTGAACTGTTTATTTACGAACATTTCCTTAATTAATATGTGCGTGGAGAAAAAAAATCTTTTATTTTGCGAAGCCTCCATTATTATTATTTGACAAAACAATCCATCATTTTAAATAGCGAAATTCTAATTCAGGCTTTTCACCTACGTCAAAATAATTATATTAGACTCATAGTCCATTTCCGGTCCTTTTTGTTTATTTCCTTTACTATTCCGCCCGATTACTAACTTTTAAGCTATGTCAGGTGGTTCCTTCTTTCTTTCTACTAATTTTATAATATAAATCATACTCCATATTCTCACTTCTATTTCTTGATTAAAATCCATTTTATCTCTTTCTCTTTCCATTTTTTCTGCCTTGTAAATTAGAAAACTTTTAAGCTTTACAGACCTCCGTATTTTTCCTAACCATGAATATTTTTTCTTACGCTTTCTCTTTGTTTTAAATCTACATCTACAGCAAATGCGAACGTTTACTTTAAACCTTTTATTTTTAATTCTTTGTAAAAACTCTTTTACGCTATTTTCTACCTTTTGATCTACATAAGTTTCTACTTTATCTGTCACAACGCTATCTGATTCTAATTCAATTCCTACCTCTTTCGTGACCTCAACTTTCTTACTTTTTTTAACTAAATCTACTTCTACAATCTCTTGATTTTTCTCTATCTTTCCTGTAATTTCATATCTTATCTCCCTTAATTCTGCTCTGAGTTCTTTAATTTCTGTTTTAACCTGACTAATTTCTGCCTTCAATTCTTGTTGACTTTGTTTAATTTCTTGACGCATTTCTTTTATCAATTCAGCTTTGAATTCAGCTTTAAGCTCCTGTTGGCTTTGTTCAAATTTCTGACACAATTCTTCTTTAAACTCTTGCATCATATTCATCATCATTTTCATCATCATTCGCATCTCAGATACTTCTTCTTTCTCTTTTTCCACTAACTGGGGATTTTTAAAATATATTGGGCTTTCTTTCGGATCCATTTTTGAAAATTTCAATTTCAAAGTACTAGCGCTTATGTTAAACTAAATTTAAATACAATTTATTTATTTATTTTTCTTATTAAGACGGAAACTCACGTTAACTCCAGCCTTTTAGTCCTTTTCACTACCCAATCTAATGCTTTAACTCCACCCATAACACCCAATTGACTCTGATTTGATAGCATAAATGTCAAAATCTCTTTTCATTTCGAAAGAAAAAAAAATTTTCGGTCAATTCTTTTTTTAAAAAAATTAAACACTTTCACATACGTAATTTAACTTTTTAGATTTTTATTTTCAACAAGAACAAAGTATTTCTTTACTATTGTTTCTTAGGTTCAGCCCCAAGTTGGGTCTAGCCATTTGAACCGTTTTCAATTATGTGGATTCGAATCACCGGTCTCTTAGGCAGAGAAGAACATACTCGGAGAGTATGTATGCCCAAACGATAGCTATAAAGTATATAACTAACGTTACATTTCCAGGACATAACTTCTTCTCGACTGTTGAGTTCAACACCAAGTTCAAAGCACTTTTTTTGTTTGTGTATAAACACGGGTGCCAGCTATCTATTCAAGGATGAATAAATAATGCACTTTAAGCAATGGCCACTAACTCAACGCCTAAATCCATGACTAGCTCAGTTGTTTGTAATCACTAATAGATTATACTTAATTAGTGGTTAAAAGACTTGATAAAGAATTTGTTAAAAAGAATTGACCGACAAATAAAGTTTAATTTTAAAGATAATTTATTAACTAACATTTATTTTCTAAATTTAAACATTTTATAATTCTAATAAAACACACGCATATTTTAAATTGACATTTCTAAACTAGTTTAAATATTCTTGTTTACTTTCATAACAAACACTGGTATTTATCTAATTTAACTAATAATATTGATATAAGGATCACGCACATATTAACTCATGCACACACATAATAATGATAATAAAGGACTACATAGCATTTGAAATTTAATCACACACATATCAATAGTTCATTTATGTATGATATCGAGTTCATATAATTAGACTCTTGGAGGATTCGCATGAATTAATGAAATGCAATGGCTATTACAGTATAAACGAAAATAAGCAAATGTTTTACCTAGGATTTTGAATGTTGACATAGAATTTTGTTCTTTGGAGGCTGCTTTCGGTGAGGATATTTCCATTATAAATGCTTACCAGCCAGCTGGGACGTTTCCTTGCTGGGTTTCCTGATTTTCATGATTATTGCTATCGGAGACAAATAGATACTGATGGAGATTTTCTAAGATGTTAAGCTGACATTATTTCACGGGCAGATCTGCTGTTTTCTCGGACATCTGGGCTGGAGGTGAACGTGCGTTCCAAAATATTCTCAGCACTGCATTTTGTTTCTTAACTGACTCAATTAATTTCCGAACTGCACTCTCTCAATAACTTTGTGAACTGAATACTGTCCGATAAAAAAAAGGTCTATTTATACCTGCGCCTTGTTGTCTTTCTCATATCTCCGGCAAAGATCTGTTGTCGAATTGATAATCATTTCATAAACGTGTTTTGGAAGGTTGCTTAATTAGTAATAGCCATGCAATAAAACATGTTGTTTTATTTTATTAATAGCCATTGCCGTGTTTTTAATGATAATCTTCTTTTATTTCGCATACATTTTATTTATTTACAAATCACACATATATACGCATATATATTTTTAATACAATTTACTATTTAGTTTTAACATTATTTTTTCTTTAATTAAAATTGAATGAAAAGAGATTTGTATGTTTTAACTTTTTCAAATTATATTTTTACGAATACTAACAAAAACTCTTTACTTCCTTTTATAACTCTTAGTTTCATTTCTCAAACCAAGACTCCCCCTCCCCCCTTTTGACTAATTAATTGTAGCTTTTTTATTTCAAAAACTAACACTAGAAAACTATTTAATTCTTATCTTTTTCGAAAACAAGCTGCAATAAATTCTTCAACATTTAATTTTATGTTTTTCTTTTATGAACGATTACTTTAATAATAATTTTAGATAAAATTATATGTGCCTATATCAATATAGGTACAATATATATATATATATATATTAAAAATATCCTTTATTTTTAATATTTGTAGTAATAATAATAAAATAAAAATATGATTATTACTTTTTAATAAAAATTTCATTTTAACTTTTAAAAAATTATTGGTTTTTATGACAAAATGACAGTTTGGAAAATGTGGCTTTAAAAAAATAACATTTATTTCTATGGAGTTGAATACAAAACCAAAAAAATCAGATGATAGGTGGATGAAAATGGTACATTTTTGAATAAGATGATGAATTAAGAGTCATTATATGTGCAGTAAGAAGTTAATATTAGATTTATCTTAAGAGAAATAATAGAATAGTTAGAAAAAGGCATCCACCAATTTAAAAATTTTGAAAAATCATTATTTAAGATAGCATTTTTTTTATTAATAAATTAAAACTTGAATTTTATACACTAAAATTTTATTTTAAAAAAAAAACATTTTTTATTGTTGTAATAGATGAACATATTAAAGCTTATGATAGTATTTAAGGTTGGGATAATAGAATAAATTATATTATATAGACTTCAAGCTATGGCAAACATTTAGTGATGATAATTAAATTCACTTTTATCCTTGTTAATACTTTTATGCAAGGATTCAGCCTAATAATCATCAGTAATCTGTACCTCCTACTTGATTTACATTAATGATCTTTTTAAAAAAATGTCAAAACCTTTTTCATGAAAACAACAAAATAATATAAAATAATGACTTCATTAAAAATATATTATCTGAAAATAAATTCATGCTAAAAATGTACAATGCAGAGTTTATTCATAATATAATATACAAGATTATGTTTTGATTCTAGAATTAAAATATAATTAATACACTTTATCTAATTTTCATCCAATGTCTTCACAAGACAATTAGTACTTTCATTAATTACATATTCAAAGAAAAGATTTATAACATTAATAACTACAAAGGCATAAAAATGGTAACTTTATTCAGTGCAATAAGTAATCCAATGCCTTCTTTAATCATGTACAACAACAAAGTGCATTAATATTAAAATGTGGATATTAGCTTAAATACATTCACTCAATCAATTTTACATATTAAAATTTTTATGAATGTTGTTTTGCTGCAGCAAAAAATTATGATCGCCATAATTACAAAATAAGTTATAATATTTGTAACTTATTTTGAAAAAAAAATATTTTGTCCATTGTGCAATTAATAATTAACTTTATCTAAAAAAAGTTAGTAAATATAAATAAAAATATCATTTATTTGTTTGATTTTAAATTTATAATTTTGTATTTTTTCTAACATATGCAAGTTAATGGTGACCTTTATCATGAACATAAAAAATAGTATTGGAAAAAAAGAATTATTTATGTTATCAAAACTAAAGCATTTAACTATACATTACATTTCTTGACCTAATTTTGATTTAATTTTGAATGCATTTGTGTAAAAATAAGTAATTTTATGAACTGTTGCTTTAAAAAAAAACAGCATTGCAAAAAAAAAAATTCAAAGTTTGATTGGTTAAATATTACAAAAAATATAAAATTGTATTAATAGAATAACAAACAGAGTCTCTTCCAGTTCTTTTGATATTTTTAAATATGTATCAACTTAGGATATTTTAAGTTAACTCTTCATATAAACATTTAAGCTTTCTGATGCAATATAAAAATATTTTAACAGTAGCGAATTTTTTCCATACTATTGCACCTGTTGCAAATTATAGTAATCAATAAATTCCTATAGCTTGCACTAGGTAACACTATTATGTAAAAAAATTGCTATTGTTTTAACAAAACTTGTGTAAGCATAAGAAAAGATGATCATGTGATGTTTTAATGACTTAATAAAAATGTTTTACTAGTTCTTTTTTTTTCTGCACTACTAAAGCAATAGCTTTCATTTTATCAACTTAAAATGATATTTTATGTATTTTCTTAAATTTCATAAAGCTTTTTTTTTTATTTTATCTTAGAAAACATTTTATTACATGAAATACTATACCATATCACTTTCCAGAAAAAAATGAATAAAACATGGTACTTTTGTATTAATCTGGTGGTGAGGTTTCACATATGTATTAGTCCAGCAATAATTTTCTAATCCTGTGAGACCTTGAGTAATAGTATCTACACAGAAATTTCTGACAAACTTAATCGGTCAATTTTTAAAAATGAGACCCTCCAATTTTATTTACAGCCAAATGGAGACCTACAACTTTATTTAGTGGAAATGAAACAAACACATATTTACAGTTTAGTGAAAAATGATGTTCCAACAAGCAAAATTTTAACAATGTCCATTTATTAGAAGTGTTAACTAAACAAAAAAAATAAGCATGTATATATAACTGCACAATTTCTGTTGTTTACAAAACGATGTATCTTAGCATCATTGTGACAGACTGAAGTTTCTTATGTCTTAAAAAATACACACAAAAGCATCATCTTTGTGCAGTCTCTGCCATATAAATTTATCTAAATAAGAATATAGGTGTTGGTGCATGGTTACTTATTGTTTTTAATATGCCAATTGCCCACACCACAAAATCTCTCAATATTTTGGCTGTGAACATCATTTTGCAAATCTACAAAGTTGTACATATGATTTACCTGAAAATATTGATTTCCAGCAGCTTACAATTTCTCAGATTTGTATGGCTGCCAACAAGCAAAATATATTGTGGAGCCTTCACTGACATTTTGTTTGACTGTTTCTAACAGAGTCAGCACTGTCTGTCAGGAATTCTGACAAAGAAGCACTTATAAGTCTCCCTAAAAAAGCTCCCAAACATTTCTTGCTCTGGAAGTATTGGTCCAGCTTGGTTTTTTAGCTTAGTAAAAAGGCTCTCATTGATTTCCTCCAATTTTTAAACCATCTGTTATTCCAGTCTATAACCATCTTGTCTGTCATATACAGCTGTTGTTTGCCTCATTCAATTGAAGTTAACTGTTTTGACCAGGTATAAATAAATCTGAGCATGATCACAAATGTAATTATAGATTTCTCGAATCATGCTCTCTTATGAATGGCATTTTTCTTTCCACAATTCTAAAAGAAACTTCATCATTGTTTGTCTAAATTGTGAACATAAAGTTCATATCATGATCCATTTGTGCAGACTTTTTGTGAGGACAGGATGCCATAGTTTTGAAAATTGTGGACTGCATCATTCTTGATAATGGGCAGTTCTCAAATTTTAATCATTTGATTTTGTACAAAGAATACTATGCACATTCACTTTGACAAGAAATACTTTCACAAGATCATTGATTACTCATGCCAGCATATTTTCATGGCATCGTAGCATAATTTAAATCATAAAATTAGCAGCAAAAACAACATTTTGACTAATAATTTTTTTTTCATCAGACTATTATATAATATTCACTTATAAAATTAATTCTTTTCCTTTTTAGAAGGTTGTAAATGCATTAATTTGGTCTTTATATACTCATTTGTTTGTGCTAGTGTCTTTCATCACCACCAGACTAATACATAAGTACCTAATATATATGTGCTTTCAAATGAAAAAACATTATTAATTAACATGATTGTATACATCTAAATTGTAATATATAAAAATTTGAATTTGTAAAAGTTTTATTTATTGGTTATTTTTATTTATTGGGATAGCATATAATTGATACACTACTTATTGCACTTTATTGTATATTTGATTATTCAAACTACTCAACAGACTATCATTAGTTTAGTGCATATGGACTAATTCAGTATTTTCCAAATATATCATAATGAAACACTTCACAAATCCTAAAATTTTAAAACCTTGGTTATTTTATAACGTGAGTGGATATTAATAATAAATAAATTAAGCAAGTAAACATAAAATTCGAGAAAACAAAACAAATATTTATTCTCATAAATAATAAAAATAAACTAGCATATATGTACTAAAATTATATGCCATATGTCAATGCTTTGGATCTTTGAATTACAAATTCTTTTGACATCAGGCACAGTATTAGAAACTTGAATTCTCACATCTGGTACAGTAATAAATTTGTCCATATTTTAATTTGGTTGCAGCATATTATAATTCTTCCTTGCATAAATATCATTATAAAAGGAAATAAAACATGAATATCTAGTTTTGACCCAATGGGTATTCTTCTGTTAACTTTGTTCAGAAATCATTTAATGGCAGTTTTTTGTAATTTTGTTTTAAATCAGAGTAACTAATTAATTCAAATTTTCATAATCATTTGCACTGTAATGGAATTCTGAATTCAGATTGTTCTCATTGCCAAAGGGTTGATAGTAAGTCATGCAAGTGCTCTAAAATTACATTGGAAACTTCATCATCTACTTTAGAATTTATTTCAGTTATGCAAGATCTGAAAACAATCAAAATAATTCTGTTCAACTGTAGAAATCCAGAATTGTATCTTCCTATCAAAAGATGCAAATTTATCTTTTGCATTAAAAATTTCAAACACTCTTTCATTATAATAATAATTTAATTGTGTTGCACTTAATAAAAACATTTGCAAAATATGCAAAACTCATCAAACATGAAGGAATTGTTAAAAATTCAATCGAATTCTATTCAAAATTATTTGACATTAAAAAAAACCAATCCACTACAAAATTAAAAAAGTCTCAATAGTGATTTTACTTATGTAATAAAATGTGATATGTCCATGACCCATTTCATCACACAAAAAAATTCAAATAATCAAAATTGAAGTGGTCAATATACATAGTTGATCATTTTTATGGCTTCATCCAAAATAGTTTTAAAATATATCAATTTTTTTTGTTATTAGTACTTGCCTATCCAAAGCAATAACGGTTTGTGATTTTTGTAACTATTTGCAGAATATGTGTTATAACTTCCATCATCTTTCATAGCCTGAGGACCATCTGCATAAATATCAATTCCCTTCTTCTATGCAATTTCCTATTTGTAATATGATTATTAATACAGTTGAATATATTTTCTTCAATAGCTTTTTCTTGTAGATATTCACACATGAATAAATCTTTTTCAATACTATTATCAATTATATAACAAACATAGCAAACTCTATAATATCTACCATTTATAATACATATTCACTGCAAAGTCTAAGTCAATGAATTATCCCCTTCTCTACATTGGCAGAAACCTCTTTAATGCAGCATAAAATAATATAATTTGATAATTGAAATGTATTTATATTTTTGAGCTCACTCTTTGTATAACATGCATGTTACAATGTCTTTCTCACAAAGTTAATGATATGAACTTCATGGTTAAATGCAATGCAATAACTCACACAAACTAATTCCTCTGTTGACTCTCAGTTTTAACAACAGTAACCATTTAAAGTTTAGATTTTCATAGTGAATCAAGCCATTTCTTTAAAAAATGTATCTTTTTCTATGTAATCAATATATTTTGTTCCTAAGTGTCTATAAAGTTTAATTGGAGCCAATAAGCTGTTTGTTAATATTTTATTACCTAAAACATGTAATACATCAGGAGCATCTGCATTGCCAATACACATAAATGGCTAATTTAAATAATTTTGATCACATGATACCTGCTTTTTAATATTAAATTTTGAAGAGACCACAGTTTCTTCTCCAACCATAGATGTTTCTGAAGAAATACTTGCTCTTCTTTTTTTAAAAATTCTTCTCATTAACTAAGAATTCATGTGTAATTTTTGAATAAATTTAAATTCTAATATTAATCAGAACTGTAACAAAAATAAAATGTTATAAAAAAGATCCAATGCATAAAAGTAAATGTAACATAAGAGTACTAAAACATGTCAATAATGTAAAAGCAATTGTAATAAAAATGATTTGATAAAATATTCAATAACTAAAATTAAAAATTATGAAATAATAAGATTGTATAAAATCAAATTTAAAATAGTTGAAGGCTGTAATGCCAATAATAAATACTTAAAATAGTTATAATAAGAAATAACAATTATTATTAAAGCAAAATTATTATTATTATTATTATTATTATTATTATTATTATTATTATTATTATTATTATTATTATTATTATTATTATTATTATTATTATTATTATTATTATTATTATTATTATTATTATTATTATTATTATTATTATTATTATAATAATAAATAATAAATGTCATAAAATGTATGTGTCAACTCAAATGTATCACAATAAAATAATCAAAACTGCTAATAAAGGCTTATAATAACAATAATAAACTTACATATTTAAGCAAAATAATACAATGATGCATTTAATAAACATTTATTGGCATGAATAATATCTATGTTCAGCAGAAAAAGCCAATATTTACTTATTTTGACAGATTGTTAACAACTGTTGCTATTACAATCAGCATTGAAGACACACAGACCACTCCCCCAACATGCTTCAGTATGTTCAAACAGGTTTCAACTTGGCACAACATTTAAAATCATATGAAGCTTACATTAAATTTCATTATTTTTCATAAAATATTTATTGACTTTCTGACTGTCAACCATACTCAGAAAAAAACACTATTATACTTTTGTCATCAAGCAGCCATCTTTTAATTTCCATTATGTTAATTGAACTATCAAGTAAATGTGCTTGAGTTTAAGTATTTAAAAAAAATTATAATAGTCTGCAGATGTTGTATCAACACATAGATAATGATTGGATTGAAATAAAATCATAATATAGCTGCTTAAATCATGACAATTCCACCATCATGAGAAGAGAGGTATTGTGATCTAGATAATAGATTTCTTTTAGCATTCACCAGATAAAAAAATTTCAAGGATTCAACAAGATTAACTGATCATCTAATTATATAGCAAACTTTTTAATCATCATGTGACTGTTTCTTATGCCCATGCTATTTCTGTATATCATTTTTATCTGAAATCAGTATTTGTTTGTGTGATGTTTATGACAGATTTTTTTTATTAGATAATTCAATATCAAGATACATATTAATATCTGCAATGATTAGCTATTTCATGTTTTGCATCCATAGTTTTGACTACACTTTGAGGTCTGTTATTGCCTTTCAGTTAACATTGATTACTAATCAATTTACCTCTAGTAGATTATAGTTTCCTTTCTTTAATAATTGCAATCAACACTCATATAGCTGTCAATGTTAAGCATTAAACTATTGAATAATTTTAACCATAAGTTTTTTAATTCAGAAAGATCTAAGCTGTGAGAATCTTGATCTTCTTTTTATAATCCATCCGTAAAAGCTAAATATATATTATATTGGATGTAATTAAATTAATATGTAGTAGGTAAGTCAAAAATATAAATCTTATTTGAAAATATTCCTGTTACTTTTGTATGATTCTTTTAAACTATAAAATATATACCCATTCAAATTCAGTTTTTTAGTCAACCAGTATCAATTTTCTAATATTTTCAAATGTCAGCATATAGATAGATGAATTGATAGATTATTAAAATAAACTTCATTATCGTAATGATAGCAGCTACAAATAATAATTACAAAAGCAATTTATTTTTAGAATTTTATTTTGAAAAGTTATTAAAGTGCTCTTTTTATGCAAAAAGTTAACGCAAAACAAATGTATACGTCATGCTGTGAAAACCATTTTCTCACTTAGATTTCGATTCTTTACAAGCGTGGTGTTTTTTTTCTATAATAAATGCGTCAAAAAAAAAAAAACCCTTCCAGTAATTCTAAAATATTAAAAAAAGAAGTGTTGAATAGAAAAATACATTTCTCTTCTCCTATCTCTCTTTCTCTGTGAGTTTTCTGGGTTTAGCATTACAGTATGTATATTTACATTATTTAAAAATCAAATATGGAACTGAATGCATTCATTAAAATTAAAGAAAAGAAACACACTTCTTAAACTCCGCAAGAGTGTTTGAATTTATTTTACTGATTTAAATAGTATCCTGGGCTTTCATGCAAAAAAATTTCGTTAATGAAATGATGATAAAAATTGAAAATTGACATTTAACTATTAATAAAAACGTTTTTAAGCTTTTTTTTTTTTTTCAAAACAATAAAATTTGTACAATATATATTACACCATAATATTGCCGCTACCTGAAAACCTGCTGGGAGGGTACCTGGTCAAAGTTTCTGCACAGTTTCCCTCTCTGATGGGCTGCTGTGCTTCCTTGATGTGTTGGTTTTGAGCAGTGCAGATCTGTGCTCGTCATATGTTAGGTTTCCCTTATTGGCTTTCCAATTTTGAGCAGGGAGACTGAATTTGGTCCCTGCACCTTTGGACTGTTATATTGGGAAACAGATGTATCCAGAATGGTCTTTGTAGGGCTCGGCTATGGGATAAGGGTTGTTGTCATATGGACTTGAACCTCATTGCCTGTTGTGGAGGTTGGAGAAATGCTGGACTTGTTCGCCTATTCAACTGAAGCTTAGGTCTTTGCTTTGGGGCCCCAGGGTTGGGATCATTGGGCTATGGATAACTTCTTGGAGGCTGGGCCATGCAGATCCATGTACAGATACACATTGGGCAAGATTATAGTAACTCTTTTGTGGATATAATTGTTGTCTGGAGTGTGTCCTTTTGTAAACAAGATTTTAATTGTTTTTTTTTTCTGTACAGTGAATGCTTTGTAATCACATCGAGTAAGTGGGCCTAAAAAACTTCTATGTAATCTTTAGTAATAAAGGTTCTTTAAAAGATATATTACGCCATAATATTATCATTATACAATGACAAATTAAACAACCATTTTTTTTCTTTTAAAATATATTCTCCAACATTATAAATAAATACATAATATGTATAATATGTGAATTTATATATATATATTCATTAGTTAATGTATGAAAATAAAGTTTTTTGAAAGTAATAAAAAGAAGTTTATGCATTTATTTATAATAAAATTTGTATATATATGTAGCACTATAAATATAGTGTAAGCAAATGTAGTTATGCTTTCCATTTACAATATTGTGATTCTGTTATTTGTTTGGATGTGAAAGACTTTGCAACAATTCAAAGTATTTTTTGTCATCCTGATTAGTTCCAAAAATGATTTATGTATATGCCTTGGAATATGAATCAATATCAAGCAAAATTCTTTTAAGAGTTTTAGAATTTTTCACTCACATATCTGATCCATAGACAACCTAACAGTATAACATTGATATCTAGTTATTCTTAGCTAGAGGGTGAAACAAGATTTAAAAAACAATCATCACCCAATAATTTGCAAGCCTGGTGAGTATTGTTTTTTTTCTTCAATGTTCCTCTGAAAGGAAACTTGCCCTGCCTGTTTTTGTGCAATGGTAAAATGGTGAAATTTGGAGCTCAGAGTTCATGGATTGTGGGTCCAGCTGTTACTTCTGATACTCAAACTCCCAAATGACAAAACTGTCAATTAATTTTATAAGGAGCTGTTGAAGAGGCCTTTGCTCTTTAGTGAATCTGCTATAACAATAAAACTAGTGCCACTACTAACAATAGCCCCTTATAAATAAATGTGTCCAGTTCAAATATATAAGGTGAGACATAGTCATACAAAAAGACACAAAATTAAAAATAAGTTTTGGGATGACTTAGAAATCAATTTGTAAGATATAAATATACCCTCATATATATCATTCTGGTTCATTATTCTATTTATTTGACTTTTTGCCAATCATCTTTTTAGTTCTTATACAGTAAACTTTTTTTTTCCCAAAAGTTTTCAAGAATTGTTTAATGTATGGCTTTTGTTATATTTTATCATCAATCACATCCTTTTGGTGAAAACTATACTCTAGTTTACTGATAAAATACTATTGTTGAAATTGTGTTATTCTTTTTATTCTATTTTATATGCCCAATCCAATCAAAGTTGTGTCCTTACAATCTTGCAATCATATTTTTGGAATATTATGAAGCATTCTTAAATATTTTTAAAATGCCTTTTTATCTTTTACTTCCATGGAATAAATACAATAATAATTCTGCAATTAATTTAATTGAAGTAGTTATATCATTATGTGTGTATTGCATCTCAACATTCAAATCCCTTATTTACTTATTTTCACCTAAAAAGCTATCAAGATGTGTAAACTGATCCATATTCTTAAACTAATAACTATGCAAACCACAAGTTGCAAAAGATTCTTTCTTCCATCAGTGAGTAGTTAATAAGTTATTACTAACCTATTTTGCATTCAGAATATTAAGAACATTCCATTAAATTGCTTTCTATTGTTTTAATTCGATTCAAATTAAAATTTTACAACCAAAGCTGTATTGCATTTCTTTAGTTATTGTTTCATAAATGTGCCTATAAATTATTTTAAAAGTGGAAAACAAAAATTGGAATTACTATACATTTTTTTTAAACACAAAATTTGATTTAAATTTTTCTATTTTTAAAAATGTGTATAATTTTCTTTTATATGATTAAATAGCCATTATATAACATGAATAAACTTCCATGGGTACCCAGCTATTTTTGAATATTATTAAAAACCTTAATTACCGGAATCAAGTATGTAGATTAAGTCTATAAATTTAAAAAAATATAAATCACACATTTGCTCAAAATATCTGTTTTGCATTTAGCAACTAAAATCATTTTTACAGTGCTTATACATATATATATATAAGTACAAACTTGGAATTATTTTATTTTTATTTTTTTAATATAAAAAAGGGATTTTTACCTTATTGATTTATCTGTTGTCGGTTGTTTTAAAGTGATCAAGTGATGTAAATTATTGATATAGAGTTATTGAAAATACAGTGGGATATATATATATATACAAAAATGATGTTCTTAATTTTTATTAATAATTAAGTTAATAATTTGGTATAGAATGATTATATAAATTAAAATATTTACCAATAGATTCATTTTATTAATATTTTATTTATTCATATCTTATGTTATGGAAAGCATTCAACAATCCACATAAAAACATAGATAAACGAATAGTAAAGTATTCTATCATGTATTTGCCTAAAGGTTTGTAATGACGGTATATTATAAGATGTGATATGTTGAAATATTTCCATCATTTATGAGTGAATGTTGAATGTATAGAAAATTTTTGTAGAAGAACTTGAGTTGAGAAGAAGGAGAGTAGTAGGCCTTTGAGGAGGGCAGACATTAAAAAAAGGCTGAGTAAAAGACATGTTCATTTAAGACTGGCCAAAAAATTGAATGAATATGAGACAAATCTACTATACGAGTGAATCTTCAAGAAGGAGTGGCTAAGGCTATCACTGTTGCTTATTGATCCAAACCCGCCATGCTCATATGGTCACCTCACCATGAAGCAACTCCGGTGTAGCACCTACCTGATGATCCACCTGCCATGCTATTAACACCCTAGTACTAGGAAGCCACTGCATATAGGAAAAAGAAATTCCATGAGAAAAAATCCGGAGCCAAAGAACAGCTGTCTCTACTAAAGCAGTGAAGGAATTCCACATGATGGCTAGCAGGACATTAGTCAATGTCAAAAGAAAAAAAACCTAGGTAATGTAAATGATTGACAAATATATATCACATGTGCACATACTCTTCACATACCATTATATGCAATTGCAATTCCAAATATTAGTGAGATAAATATGAATTAGACTCTTAAATAATACTTGGAAAAAAGACTATAATTGATAACTTATTTCAATATATTAAAGATATTCATATGATTTAAAACATACTCCTAACTATAGTATTAGATTTAATGATTTTATTGTAGCTTTAAATGTTTCATGTAATTTTTTTGTGTGTTATGTTATTATAGTAAATATTTTATTAATAGATTATTCTCTCTGTTTTGTCTCATTTTCTTCACCATTCCAAATAGTTTAATCTACCTGGATAGTAAATATTTTATTAATAGATTATTCTATCTGTTTTGTCTCATTTTCTTCACCATTCCAAATAGTTTAATCTACCTGGAGGGTTTGTTTATAA
The DNA here is from genome assembly GCA_028023455.1 of Epiperipatus broadwayi. Lineage (NCBI taxonomy): Eukaryota > Metazoa > Onychophora > Udeonychophora > Euonychophora > Peripatidae > Epiperipatus > Epiperipatus broadwayi. Next base: position 5,462,057 of record JAQFVV010006263.1, on the reverse strand, counting down.
TGAATGCTTTATGTGAGTAGTAAGTAAAACATGCAAATAGTGATACAGTATTAATATTCCCATTAAATTTTATAAATTAACCAAGCACTGTAACTCTTTAATAAGTGCAGCAGCTGAGAGATGTCTGGTCAGGAAAGATAATCTTGTGGCAATATTTATATTGTCACAGGTTCGATCAGTTATGGATATAACATTGGTTATATTTATATGATCTCTCACTTGGAGTAATGGAAATAATTCAAGTTTCAGATTTTTTTATTATTGTGTTGTTATCCTTTATTGAAATATTTTGTTGAATGTGTTATATACTGTCTGGGAACGACTGGACACATTCAACATTCACTCATAAAATGATGGAAATAGTCCAACATATAACATCTTATTATATCATGTATGTATGTAGTTGTACGTGCATTTTGTTTGGATGATCAAAATAATTTTAGATAGTATATATTTAAAGATAATATTATTATTTTATATAATTATTTTAATTGTTAATTAAAATGTATAATATTTTATATTAAATAAATAAGTATACGGAAAGTATTATTCTTTTTTTTAATGTACATCTTTTTAATTGTAAATTTATGATGAATGTAATGTTATCATAATATCAATTTTAAAATTTATCTATTAATTTTTTTCAATTTTATGAATAAATATAAAATCAAAATTTTTTCTGATTTATTGCATTCCATGAAGTATCTTGCCTTTACGACAACATATAATATTTTATTTTTGCAATATGTAAACTGAAGTTGTGCAAGTATTATCTAGAACCAAATGCAAGAAGAAATCCAATATTGGATTGTAATAATCAAATGATTTACAAAAAGGTAATTTTTTCAAGATACTTTCAATTTTGAATATAAAATCACTATATCAAGCTTTTATTTCAAAGAAAACAATTCACTTGGAATGCAAAATGGCTACCGGCAAGATTTACCATAAAAACTAGGGATGAAAAAAAAAAGCAACATCTTGTTTAAAGACAATGAAAATGAAGGAAAATAAATATTAACTTTGTATTATTTTAATTTACAAATTTATTTACTGTTATGTTCCATATAAATGCATAACTTTGTGTTTATTTAATTCATTTCATTATTTATGGTTTTAAATATGTGTATAATATAATACAAAATAATTATTCTTACATTATTTAAATATATTATATATCAATATATATTGTAATGGTATAAAATATGATTTTTGTTTTTAATTATCAAATTTAGGCTGGCCAAAGTCTATAACAATACAAACTAATGAATGATACTTAAATACTTAATGATCCATCATGTCTGGAAAAAACATCTGTTACAGTATAAATGAGATTAGAAATTGTTATGCTCTCACACATTAAGCAAGCTAAAATCTGTAATTGTATAAATATGATTAATTTAGTAAATAGGTCGTTACATTAGGACACAAAATCTATATTGTTATAAATCAACTTAATTACTATAAACTAAATAAGTAATTTATCCTTTTTAAACATTAAATATAATTTATTCTCAAAATATATTAGCATTTAAGAATAATAGTTCAATAATATAAATTATAAAACACGTTGAGCGTAGGTTTATTTAATTTTAAATAACCCAAATAATATTTATTGAGACTTTATTTTAACTTGTATAATTAATGAAATGTAAATAAGAAAGTTGCTAAAATAAGATTGTAAATTATTAAGATATATAGATGTTTATTTATTCTTAGCTAACTGAATATTTAATATATTTATTGGAAAATGTGATCATGTAGAGACTCTTTAAATTAATATTACAAAATAATATATTTGATGATAAAATAATCACGAGATTCAAATTTTAATCAATAAAATAATAATTTATTTCAAAAAATAAATAAAATATTATATTAATGAATGAATATATAAAATAATTTAATATCTGTAATGTTAAAATTCCTAACTTATATAACTGTTGTAATGGTCATATCTGTACATTCGCACAACAAAATCCAGAGTTTTAGTAAATCATCCCAAGGCTGATCATAATGAGGTTGTTGAGACCATGAATCCAATCTCACCTCAGTTATTTTACCAATGCTCAAAGATTTACTACCTTGTGGATGACATATATGAGGCTACACCAGTATTTTCTTAATTCGCATGCTGGCAGTAGCACATCGGTAAAACATGAGACTATGGGAAATGGACATATTTCAAAGTATAGCTGTATAGGTGTAGCATGACCAACATTACTAAATATGGATTGTGATTCATAATAACTAAATACTAATAGTTAACTAATTAATAATGAGCAAAATTGAGACACTAAGCAGAAGTTAAAATTTAAATTAATTTAATAAAAGCCAAAATTTAAATAATGAAGTAAATAAAAGAAAATAATAAAGTTAGAATGGGATTACATAGATTGTCTCACTCACAGGTGATGATTTTAGGGATTACAATTTATTAATATTTGATCTTTTAGTTCACACACAGGTGATTATTCTAGGAATACAAGCAGTTTTGGTTTACATATATATATATCATTTCAAATTACTCGCAGGTGATGTTAGTTTACAGGTTACAAACTGTTTAATTTACTTTGCTTTATATATATATCACTCGCAGATGATGAAGATTTATAATTTACCAAGTTACATTTTCATGAGACTTATTACTATGTTACAAATTGGTTTAGTGTGATTATGATAATCTATGCCTAATTTATGCTATATATTTGGACTTAGATTTGCTTTAGGCAGCTAGCAGAAGTGATTATCATTATTTATAAAAAATATTTTATTAAATGCATATTATTTGACATTTTCTCTATATAGCTTATATGCCTATAAAATTATATTCTGTTTCAGATCAATGCTGAAATATAATTATTATGGCAGGACGAACTGATGATAGACAGTCAGATTTTAGATACTAAGGACTTACAAAGTATACAATCTGAGTCTGTGCCTCTCGAATGTATGCTTGCTGACAGGATTTGTACCCATTGCTGTGAAAGAGACCTTTTAGTCCAGGTGATTAAACAACTAATTATAATTTTCTGAATCCTCATACTCCAGTCCTAAATATGAAGGATGGGGTGGCCCTTAAAACCTATGCCCATCTGAAAAAGATAGTTGTCCAAACTAAGAGTAATGGGGTGGCCCTTAAAACATATGCCCATTGAAAGCATATAATATACAGCAACAAGTATATATGCTAATGTGTTTCCTAAGGACACATTTGCACCACTAACTACATCATTATATAATAAAAATATGATGCAAGCAAAACAATAGTTTTCTTCCATGAAACTACCATAAATCAATTCATAATCTAGCATATATAACTAAAAACATGAATCTACTTTGCTAAGCCATCTATATAGGCATTTATATAACTATAGGGAGGATTACAGCATATTTTGGATAATTACAATACTAAATTCTAATTTTATGCCGTATTTCATCACTTCAGCTAAAATATTAATTAAATATTTCATTTAAAGCAAACCTATCTTAAAGTATTTATAAGCTTTTAGTTATATATCTCAGATAAGATTTATTTTATCCATTTCAGAAGAGAGTTTTGTTTGTACATTAATAAACACGAAATTACATATGTGTGAGAATATCTAATCACTCCTCACTAATCATTTAACTACGAGTAAACTCCATTCTGAACAAACATAGCATAAACATATACATAATTGAAAAGAAAATAATATTGGCATAGATTTACTAAAAAAAGTATAAATTTAAAAATAAAATTTCACGTAAGTGAAATCTGATATTTGGCTTTATTTGCTTAGTTTAAAAAGAGAATGGAATAAAATAGCTTAAATTAGATTAATTCAGTTTAATATAAATTTAATTCATTTATGAGAATTATCAATAAAAGCAAATATTATTAGGCTAAAATATATAAAATAAGTTGGGAACATATTTAAGATCAGGTAATTAATAAATCAGGCAAAATTTATAATTTAAATAATTAGAAAATAAAAGTTACATTTTAACTTTAAGAATTGAAATTCAGAAATTGAGAATACATTAAGTTATTCTGGCCACTGATAATAAATTTAGCTAGCTTTAAGAGTTATGAAGTATAGTTTAAAAGTTAATTTTAGATGGATTAAGATCTGTTACCGCTATAACTTTTCTGCTATGACAAAGTGGCTTGGTCTTGAGTGCTTTCTTTAGTTAGCATCAGCTTTTGGTTCATCTTTCTCTGCATTCTGTAGACCATCTTTCTGGGCTCGAAAACAAGGAATTGCCTTTTTACCCTATCATCACAATTTTACAATCTTTTGCAAGGCAAGAAAGAGTAAGCTTGAGTGTCCAAGTGTTCCAAAGATGGCTGCAGTAAGATTATATACTAGCTCATCCCCCTCTCCCCCTCTTGGTAATTTTAGATCTTTTTTTCTAATTAACTTGCTATATTCTTGGAAATCTGCGATTTCTGCTGTTATCGATTTTTTTTTTACAGGTGAGTTTCCCAATCTTGACCAGGTTAATTTATTCATAGTTGGTTTTAAAATCTATTTTTACTCTTAAAATTTTAAGTAGGTCAGAATACAGTGAGAAAGATTAATTTCATTAAATTACCTTTTTTGAAAAACAAATCTAAAGCTCTGAAAACATTTTATTATATAAGTAACCATTTATATAATTTAATGATATATGCAGAAATATTATAATTTCTAATATTAATTTTAGAATAATATTTTAAATAAAGAAATTTTCTAATGTTTTAATCCTATAACATTATTTCTTTCCTGTGTATATGTAGGTTCTGGTTACACATACATAGCATGTTTACATTTATTTAACTACCAGCAATATATATATATATATATATATATATATATATATGCTATATATATATATATATATATATATATATATATATGCATATTTACTGATTTCTTATATATATGCATACACTTTCTATACTATGTGCTAAAATATATGCACACATACATAACTAGTATAATTAGATTTAAAATTAGCATAATATATGAGGATTTGGGTATAGGTATACATAAATAAATACTACTATAGTATATAGTAGGTAAAACAATAGGATAGACAGATCTGATTGTTTCAATGATAAGGATGATACACTACTAAACAAAAAGAAAATATTTATTTATATCACCATTAATAAATAAATTTTTAAAAAAAACTAAATCTGTTTCAGTTGGTTTCCAAATCCTTTTACCATAATAAATGAAAAGTGATCAATTTAAATACAACCACTATTTTACAAATATGCATAAATTATTTGTATTAAATATGAATGGTTTATTTATACTTTAATTATATTACTCATCAAGCTTAGATTAAATAATGAAACAAACAAAAATACTTTCAGAATGTTACATAAAATTAAGATTAAATTTTGATAAAAAAAATATTTAAGATTTTATTTTAAATTTATTTAATTTTCTCTTTGGTTAATTTTATTTATATATTACATACAAGCAAACATACTTTAAACTAAATTAGTATATAAACAAATAAATTATATGACCTGAATATTCCCCAAGGTCATTGCATATTCCTTAAATGAATTGTTATATATAAACATTTTACAATATCCATAATGATAATGAAGTATAACAAGATGTTCACAGTTCAAAAATCCTGCCTCTTCTTATCAAACTCAATGCAAAAAAAATCCATGATGTAAAATATATTTAAGTTTATCCAAATTCTGAAGATGGACTGCATAATTATAATCTCATAAAATTATTGAATCCTGGAAATATTGATATCTTGTCATCATATAAAATAAGCGTTACTTATTCTCCTAACTAGATTAAATCTGTTTAGTAATCTGAATTATTATCCATTTTATTCAATATTCACTTAGTTGTTTATGGCACACAATATATACAAGAGAGTACCCAAAAATAACTGGAATTGTTCTTTGGTTTGTGCACTTATTGTAATATATGCTTCTACTATTAAATCTTGCAGGAACATTCCTGCACCAATTTTCCAAATAACATTGCCATATGAAATTGTGTCACAATGTAACACATTTTTTTGTAAAGTGCATTTCACATATTTGGTGAGTTTAATAATGAATGAAAAGTTCAAACAATGTGAAATGCAAGCTGATCTCATAGAAACACAAGTTCATGAATGGCTTAATTGAAATGTTAAATTCACAACATCCCTAAAAATCATGGCAAGTGAAGTATAAAGTTAAAACAATGCTGATTTGTTTTTGACACAAATGGCATTTTAAACAGGCAAAAACTCTCCATATAGTAGTGCCACCTTGTGCTAACCAGAGTAATCAATGGATGCCAGAAGGCTTGTGCATAAAATCCCTATATAGTGCCTACTCATCCAATATCCGCAGACTAGCCTGCTGGCATCCATTAATTACTTTGGTTAGCACAAGGTGGCACTACTATATGGAGAGTTTTTGCCTGTTTACTAACAATTATGTGCTAGTATGAGATGGTGATCATGTGATGTTTAAATGGCATTTTTCTCTTAGATTTAGTTCACAATGGTCTGGCATTTTATTTGCAAGTTCTGAAACATTTACATGATGTGGTAAATTATAAAAGTTCCATATTATGACAAAGAGAAGAGTGTAAGCTTTATCCTGACAAAGTGTCATCTTCAATGCCTATGAAACACTTTTTAATTAAATTCACTATGACCTAGCTTATCTATTAACCATATTTACTCAATCTCATATCATGCATTTTTTTTAATTCTCTCAAATGAAAAAATCTCTCAAACTTTTTTCTTTACTGACTTAAAAATAGTATAAAAATGCCTCAAGCATTAAAAGGGATCACTTTGCAAGTGTTTTTAAACTACTTTGAAAAATCAAAAACATGTTTAAATCAGTAAATTGTATCAAATAAACAGTAATTTGAAAGCATTTAAATTCTTAACACTTAAAAATAAATAAACAATTTTTTATTATAAAATTCTGGTTACTTTTGGATGCCCCCTCATATTTTAAAATTACATTGTGTAGAGCATTGCATATTTTCCTACAATTTTATTATATAATACTTTAAGACAATTTTATTTCAAGTTGTTACAGACCTCTTGAAAAACTATCTCTTTCGAAGCCAATGTTTATTTTTATCTAGCTCTCCATTATTAGACTCTAAATTCCCTACCAAATTTTATGTGTAACATTTTACAAAAAATTGCTCAATAAAGACACAAAATAAGAGAGAGCTAAATTTCAAAACATGAGCATTTTAGATGATTTTTCCAATGATGAAATATTGATGTCACAACCTGGATATAATAACTATTGCCCCACTTAATTTTATGTTTTTACTATATAGAATCACTATTTCACTTAACAAAGAGTTATTTGAGTACATCAGTGTCCCCGAACAAAATGTTTATTTTAAACTTTTAAAATAAAATATTAACATATTGGATTACAATTTTTTAAAAATTATAGTTTAATTTAACCTTTTAACCATGTATTTTTGAACAATTATAGAGCTAATATGATAACAATTTTTTTACATTTTTTATTTTAACTCACAATGGTTACAAATATAATTTTTTTAATTGAACAGATGTTCATTTTAATACCTTTCTAGATATATCTACTTTGCACAAATTAAATCAGTTTTAATTAACTATGTAGTATAAGATTTATCTCTCAGACCCCTCCCCCATCTTGGATTTAATGGCATCTCACACTACTTGTAATCTAAATGGTTGTAAATTTTCTTTATCTTTTTCAAATAATCACTATTTTTTCTACTTTCTAAGATAAATATTATAAAATTTATTGTAACTAAGGCAACAATAATAAAAAGCAAATTTAAAGCATTATAATAACTGATTGTAAGAAAGCAATCAATTGAATCTTGTTAAACAAAATAATTTTATTTTTGTATTTTTGAAATTTTAAAGCTATGTTTTCTATACAAATATTTTAATATTTATTGTAAATAATGTTTATAATAAAAAAAATCAAATGTGAAATGATATTTATATAAAACAAATACTCTTCTGCAGAGCTGTATGAGATACTGCTTAGAGCATTTACATTACTACGTCATGTTGTAGCCAATGTGAATTAATGAGAAAAAACATTATTTATTAAATCTTTACATTTTTGGAAAAAATTATTAGAACATAAATTTGCAAATAAATAATTATCTAAAAATAATATACAAACTTTATACATAAAAAAAGAGTAATAAACAAAAATAAATCATTTTCAAGCTTTAAAAATATTTTTTAATTAAAAAAAAATTCTACTAAGTTTTTATTAGTAAGGTAAATTTTGATAAAGGATATGTACAAATAATGAAATTATTCTCTGAAAGATTAAAATTCCACTTATAATTAACAAAAACTAAAAGTGACATATGTGGCAATGGGCATTTCTTATTTAGTACTAGAAAATATCTATTTGTCATTGTTAACTTTTCAGTTGTTTAATTTTCTAATAAAAAATAAAAGTATATAAAATAAAATCTGAATATGAGCATATGTACAAAAATAAAGATAAATATTAAAAATAAATATTAATAAGTTATGTTTTATTATTTGCTCACTAAATCCCTTCTCATAAAGGCAGCATAATTGATCTTGAATTGTCTTTTCACTGAAAGTTGTTTATAGAACTAAAATAAATTAAAATACAATTTAGTTCTAGTTTTTGCTCTCAAATGAACATAAATTCATCAAATGAATACAACAGATAGTCATAATTGAATAATGCAAAGCCCAGTTGCATTACCATAACTACATTCTTAGGATCATCAGTTAAAAAAGGTAAAACTCATATACATAATTGATAACATATAATCGCACAGTTGTGTGTATTCAAAAACTTGCATGTTCAGACTGTTGGCATGTTTGCAGTTTGATATTTTAAATAGCAATTTAATCTACTGAATAATAATTTTAAAATAATAAATCCATGCATATATTTTCATGGGGTAAACATGTGAACTGTTTACAATTTGTAAATTGCACACAAATACAAATGAAATGTATTTTTTGACAGTATACTGTTAGCATTTTGATTTTTTTTAGATAGCAATTTAATTTTTTTAATGTATTAAATAAAAAATTTTATAGTACTACATTTATATATACATTTTCAAGAGCAAGCATGCTAACTGTTTGAAAATTATACATATATGACAAATATGGTCACTTGCAGTCCTGTTGGTAAGTTTGTATTGTATTTTTATATCTGTATAAAATATTATTTACTTTTATGCATTGTTATATAAATATTTATATATGTAAAAAATAATTTCTACTAAAAATTTTAACAAAGAAGATAATTTTTATAAAAATAAATAGAAATAAATATGTGATTAACTGTCATTAAAAATTATTTATATTAACTTATTTTTTCCCATTTTTAAAAGTCAAATTTTTTATAAATATATTAAATAACCTAAATACTACCACATACCACTTCGTCTCTTTGAGCACTGGGCGCACTCATCGGATGATGTGTTGTTTTCTTTCTTTACTGATGTAAAAAGTATAAGCATGATGTCAACCAAAATATGGGCATTTAGTAGCTCTCGGTCATGTGATTCCAAAAATGTCTACCTCAAAAAAATCCGTTGAAATTTGGATTTTTGGCAGTAGTTTTAATTGACCGGAGTATTTAATTTTTTTGTTTTTTGATAACTTTTGTAATTATCACGAAGCGCTAAAAGAAAAAAATGGTTTACCGAATGCAAGTCAACATTTGCCGTGTGTTATTCACAAACAAGGCCTACAATAGAGCTTCAACATAATGAATCGTAAGTATACAATTTTAATTTTTTTAATATTTCTATCTTTTTTTTTTTTTGAAAAATTATCTTTTTTATTAAATTTTAGTTTGTAGTTAGTGTTTGTTAATATAAATTATATATTTATTTATGCTCATATAGAATTCATATCTACTGTAATTTTCTAAAGTTCTAATCCACTTATTTTTATAAAAATAATGATTTTCAAAAAGTTTAATAATTTATTATTTATTATTATGTTTATATAATATGTTTGTGTTTACAAGTAATGAGTTATAAAACTAATAATCAAATGTATAGAAAGATTGCATACACAGGCATATAATCAAATTTTGATTCTTGTTCATATTTTTGTTTATTCTTGTTCATGCTTTGGAGTCACTCTGGTTTTGCTATATGTTTCATAACATTATTTTCAAGTCTATAGCTAACAAATGGTCTATATGCAAATAAATTATATCTATGTGATACAATAAATATAACAAGATAGCATCACTTGTGTGCATAAAGAATATAAACATCACTTGTGTGCATAAAGAATATAAATGTCACTGGTGTCCATACAGAATATAAACATCACTGATGTACACTAAAAAATATAAAATGAAGAGATGAAACTCATTTTATCAGTGATATAGACAGTAGCCTACAATTTCTAGTTTTAGATAGACAAGAAGCCAATTGCTATGATGATTTATTTTGTATCTTTTATTAGGATGAATCTTTTTTTATAGATGCCTTTGACATTTAAAACATTTGGGATACAAGATAAAAATGAAGAGGTCATATCCGACTTCTTTTGGAAATTGTGAAGCTATGGATTATATCAGGTAAGACATGTTATACATGTTTAGAAAGATAATTTTAGGAATACAAAGAAATTATCACTGAAGATTTAATTTGAATTTTAGTTAATGTTAATTTCCAAATTATGAACAAACAATAAAATAATTATTATTTTGGATGTGAACATGTCTTTTTTTTTTTTTTTTATATAGTTATCACTATTTATCTTATGCTTATTGTTTGCCTTAGTTTTTCTAGTTTTTATTAATGTAATTTTTTTGTTTTAACATAATTAAAACTGAAGTTATTGTGAAAATTGTGTCTCAGGTCAGTATTATAAAAAATTCAATATGGCGTTTTAGACTAAAGGGGTTCTATCTTTTCAAGCTCAATAAAAAGAATTAAATGATGGTTGGAAAACTCTGAAGAAATCTGTGGCTAAACTGAATAAATACAATAAGAAACTTTTCTTCAAGCCTGGCCTTATATACCCACTGCATGCCTATGATGTCATCCAATTTCTGTAAAAACAATTTTTATATAAACTGAATTTTAGAGACTTTCCCTTATATTTTTTGTAAATTGTTACATTAAGTTAATTAGTTGATAAACAGAGCAAAACTCTCCATACAGTATTGCCACCTGTGCTAAACAGAGTAATCAATGGATGCCAGAAGGCTTGTGCATAAAATCCCTATCTAATGCCTACTCATCCAAGATCCCCAGACTAGTTTCTGGCTTGTGGCCTTCATCAGTGAGGAGCTTTGGATCTGAGACCACTGCATCTAGATCTTAGGATCTAATGCAACCCTCTAGCAACCAGCTTTTATCTCTACTTAACTACAAAACTATGAGAATGAAATTGAAAACACAAAAAATATTTTCAATCTAAGCTCAATAGCCTATATAGTCATATGTGTCTGAACTCATTTCAGTACCCATACATTTTGGTGTCTTTGGCTCTTTTACAACCATAACCACCACTATCCTATCAGGCAGGATTGGTGTTAAACCATTAAGCATCACATAATCACATTTCCTATACTAGCACATTAATTGTTGATAAACAGAGCAAAACTCTCCATACAGTATTGCCACCTGTGCTAAACAGAGTAATCAATGGATGCCAGAAGGCTTGTGCATAAAATCCCTATGGTTGTAAAATCCCTATGGTTGTAAAAGAGCCAAAGACACCAAAATGTATGGGTGCTGAACTGAGTTCAGACCCATATGACTATATAGGCTATTGAGCTTAGATTGAAAATATTTTTTGTGTTTTCAATTTCATTCTCATAGTTTTGTAGTTAAGTAGAGATAAAAGATGGTTGCTAGAGTGTTGCATTAGATCCTAAGATCTAGATGCAGTGCTCTCAGATCCAAAGCTCCTCACTGACGAAGGCCACAAGCCAGAAACTAGTCTGGGGATATTGGATGAGTAGGCATTAGATAGGGATTTTATGCACAAGCCTTCTGGCATCCATTGATTACTCTGTTTAGCACAGGTGGCAATACTGTATGGAGAGTTTTGCTCTGTTTATCAACAATTAATGTGCTAGTATAGGAAATGTGATCATGTGAAGTTAATTAGTTGTTTATCAATTACTCAAGTACTTTTACTTGTTGCTATTTATTACAAAAATTGTTTACTTTTTATTTCATTTTAGATTGTTTGTTTTGATAATTATTTAATTTCATATAAAATTTCACTATAAAATCTATTATAGATTTTTTAAAATTTTATTCAAATTTTCAATAAACATTAGAGAAAGAAATAAAGAAATAGAAATTACAATCTAATGTATAATGATTTTTAATACTTTTATCTCAAATATCAATTTATGTTCAATAAAACATTACATTATTTTACATTCTTCAACTATAGAAGCATCAATAATTAAGGCCATTCTTAGAGTCTCTTTAATATCCTTTCTTAAAGAAAAACAAAAAATGATCAGCAGTTTCAAGCTTCGGTTGTTTTTATATTCACACAATCTACTATGTTTATATCACCATTTTGACCTTTTCCTTTTTACACTCATCATTTAAATGACTTTTACTTATTATAAATTTTTTTTAATGTTCGTAAATTTGCCATGTTTAACATTGTAAATGTTTCTGCTATTTTCTGCTATTATCATAATCACCCTCCTATCTTTCACTTCATCTTCATAAATATTTAAATTACAACATTGATATTTAGTCATATTATTTGCAATTTTTAAATTTATTATTTTTCCTAACAGACATATTTGATTCTTTATCTATCAAGCATTGGAAGTTTATCATGATCAAAAAGTCTTTCAAATCTGATTTTTTAAATAGTGAAATAATAATAATAATAGCTTTGGTATCTTTATACATAGATAGTCTTCTTTTAAATTCTGATTTACCTAAATGGATGATTACATTTTTATTTTGCATAAAATTTCATTATCATTAGGATCTTCTGTTGTGGTAATAAAAACAACAATGATTTTTGCTTTTTTCTAACGATCATAACCAAGCAATTCTGGAATATGTCCTTTATGGTGATTTGATAATGTCAAAGGATTTTGGGTACTACAAAGCTAATAAAGAATAATAAGTCACAAGAGATGTTTGGCAATAACTCTTAGAATGTCAGAAATTACATTTTATAGTATGCAAAATGTCTTCATGAAATTAGGAATTATGTCTGGTAAAAGTCAAATGCATAATAGATCAGGATTGAGATATGAATAAAATAGATGACTTGGGATAAGTGTCTGATATAGTATCTAAGGGTTGTACAATTTTTTTAGAACAGAAGAGAAAATAAATATTGTTTCAAATAGATATTTTTTTATCATTAATAATAGCAATCGTATTTTATGAAACATCAGTATTGAAATGCCAAACAGGTCTATAGTTTTGACATTGATGTTTCAACTAAGTAAGCAACCACAATATAATTCTTTTTTAAATCAGGTTTGATATTTTTTACAAAATTAGTGACACATACTATTTACTATCTCCATAAAATTGTATCTGTAAAAAAGTATAGTGATATGTATTTTCATTTCTGTGAGAATAAAAATATAAGGCTGGCATGACAGATATCTCCAACTCTTGTAAAAGCACACACACACAATTATGTTTGGATAAAATGCATCAAAAAGGAAACAAGCAATGGCAAATTGCTATTTATTGATAATGAAATATTATTATTCAATTCTAATATTCAAATATTTATCATCTGCATTTGATAATGATAAAAAATTGAAAATAAAGCTTGTGTATAATATATATAACAAAAAAAACTTCAGTAATTGAATAGAAAAATCTATATCCTAAGAAAGAGAAGATATGAAGTATTAATCAGAAAAATAAAACAAAATGTAAAATACCAAAAACCTGAAATAAAATTTTAAAAATAAGTTAATGGCTTTATTCTTTGAGTTCCTATGAAGTTCATGTACCACAACTGTGAGTTCCAGAATCAATCCTGGGACTTCCTGGCCCCAAGTCAGATGCTTTATCACCTGCACCAAACCATGTGGAGTAATAAAATAAAAAGATAATTTCTTTAAAAAATCTTATAATGAAAGTTAGAAGTTAAAGTTTAAAAAATAAAAAAGGATATATATATATAACAAAACTTAAATATATTCCAAACAACGGTAAACAATTTATAATACAATATAAATAAAAACTCAATAAAAACTCATAAAGAAATATTTTAGATTATATTCATAATCATTTTCAACTCAACTTTCAAAATGGAATCATCATGATTCCATTTTGAAAGTTGAGTTGAAAATCATGATTCCATTTTGAAAGTCGAGTTGAAAATGATTATGAATATAATCGAAAATATTTCTTTATGAGTTTTTATTGAGTTTTTATTTATATTGTATTATAAATTGTTTACCGTTGTTTGGAATATATTTAAGTTTTGTTATTGTATTATTGATATTAGCGGACATTTATTTTGTTTTATATATATATAATAGAACATTGGTTACTAAGAAGCAACAAAGATAAGAAATCAAGACTGATAAAAACAATAATTAGAATCGAATTTTGACATAAAATAGCAAAAAAAAAACATCTGCACAATATTATAAAAAACTGTTAGAAAAAGTAATAAGAAGAGAAAATAATAGTACCTATAATACTAGCAATTATAATTAAATTTTAGATGGCATGCCAAGAACTAGAAAACATTTTCTTGAACTAATAAAAAATGAGAAAAGGGTTCACAAATAAAAATTAAAAATATGGAATAAAAAAATCGAAGAAAAATGAAAACTAAAAAAGAACAATAAAAATGTTGAAATATTACAAATATATTTATAACTTTTAGCAAAGAATTGTTGGGTTTAAATATAATTTGCAGATAAAATAATAACAAATCATTAATAGTTAATATTTTTTAAAAAATAAATACAAAAAAAGACTGTAGTAACTACAGTGTGTGTATATATATAAGCTTTTTTCTTCCAAAAGCAGATGACTAATTAGCTAATAGAGTATTATGATTCAGTGATAATATGTAATTATAACCATCATTGAAAAAACTTTTATATTGCTTACCAACTCCTATTTTTCAGCATTGACTACAAACCACATTTTATCATCTTGAAAATTAAATCCATTTCTTTTCAGATAAATATTTAAATAAAAACAACATGATTTTAATGTTTCTAAAATATTTAATTTACAATTAAAGGAATTATATAAAAACAATATATAAATCTACATGAAAAGAAAAATCTAAAAGTAAATAATAAAAAAGATTATCAAACAATAAAAAATGAATTATTAATAATATGTGAAGAAATGATGAAAATTACAATGAAATATTTACTTTATTCTCATGATCTCACAATAAAATAGGAATTTAGCAAATCCTAAGTGTCATAACTAGATATAATCTTTTTCAACTCCTGAATGTACCTATTATTTTATGTTAAGATATCTACCATAATTCCTGCTTCTAATAATTCTTTGTAAAGAGAATTTGAGATTTTATTGACCTTGACAATATTAATGTTACACTAATAGCATACTTGCATAACTTATATTTGAAATGAATTATAATAACTAACAATATGATCCACGGATATAGCAGATCCAGCTGATTAAATTGTACAAATGTGAGAGATTTTCCAAAATCATCAATCCTTTATTTTGTGTAATGATAGAGTGGCAGGCTATAGAACTCAAGGTTCATGGATCATGACTCAGTTTTTCTATTTCCAGTGCTTAAACTTTTTATGAATTCCCAAGCAATAAACATTTGGTGGTTCTAATCGACTAGCCGCCACACACTGCTCGATGGCTCTGTTGCTAGTCAAAAACCAATAGATATAATGTTACCAGACTGATTTACAATTTTGTTATTATTTATTCACAAACAAATAAAAATAATGCTTTCACCTATTTTTTTTTTTTTATAGAGATTCACATTTATTTATTTTTAAAACATTTTTTTTTTAAAAAGTGCATTTACTTTTTTTTGGGAAAATATTAGTTTCTAAATTATATTTTTTAATTACATTATACATGTCAGCACATAGTGCTGCAATGTGCAGGGAGGGGGACTGATGGTTTTGATGATCTAAAGGATCGGCCAAAACATGCACTAACAATATATATATATATTAGAAATATTCTGCATGACATTTTGAAAATATATATATATATATATTAGAAATATTCTGCATGACATTTTGAAAACTATTTTAAGAAAATTTATGAAACAACATTATTTAATAAAATATAAGAATTAAATTTTAAAATTACTGTCTCATCAAACCAAGCTTATACTTTTAAAAACAATGACAAACCATAACTATTTTAGTAGTCTCATAGCTGTTCTTGTGCAAAATTCCTTTTTCACATGAATTCTGTAAAATGGTGCTGGGAAGTACACTTTTGCAATTAGTTTCACCTTAAAAGGGTGTGTACAGAAGCATGGTGATGGGTTACAATTATTATTATTTAAAATTACATCAGGTCATGTGAAAAATCATTACTTTGAATGCACATGAAAAGAGTTATAGCCACTTGAATTCTATATACCCTCACATCATACCATAGCCATCCGTGAAGTGTGCACTATTTGCATAAAACAAAGCAGGCTGTAATATTTGTGTGCAATGCCATATAGGCCTGTCTAATAGCTAATTTGAATAGAACTGTTCTATAGGCCACATAAATGGCATATTTATGTGCTTTTGCATGGAATCAATGACATCAAGCTGTGTGTGGCAGCTATTGGTTACTTATTTATTAATACTAAAAGAAATTCTAGTCTACTATCAGTGCCTAAACTAAAATTGCTTTATCTTAATATCTAAGCCTGTTTTTTAAGATAAGATAACCATTAATTCATATTTATTTTAGTTTTGTACTGTCAGTCAAGTTAACATTAATTTTACTTCTTTTTATGACTATAAGTATATCATAACTCAACCTTTATTTTATTGCTTTTCTTATCTTTTTCATAAAATCTGAATTATAAAGCCATCTATGAACAGAATATATTAACTTTAGATTAGTGGATATATATGGAACTTGAATCTATTAATGTTAATATTATAACTTTCATGAATAATAATATTACGAATATAATATATTATACTGATAAAAATAATTTTTGTTTTTCTTAATTTTTTATATCAAATTAAATACTTTTCGATATTATTTACATATTTTATATTTATATTAATACAAGAAATTCAATATAATCTGAAGAACCATGAATGAGTAATTGTAGAAAATCTTAATAAAATTTTTCACAGTTTTAGCTTCACAGATTAAAAGTTCAGAAAATAAAACAATTTCACAGGACATATATACACATTTAAATATATGAGTGATTTCAAACTATAATGATCATTTTCAAAAGATATTGTGATTACAGTTTCAGGGTGAAACTAAAAATTAGAAAAGATTAAAAAATATATAGATATTGTTTGCTATTTAATTTTAGAAAAAAAAAGGTATTTAAGACCACAACTACAATTTATACAAAAAAGCAATATATATAATTATAATGACTCAAAAAGAAATATAAAGTGAAATAAAAAATTAACATTAGAATAGTTTACCCATGCAAAATAAATAACTGATGGCTAAGAGTGGTCACATCCCAAAACCAAGTTTAATGTTGACTTAATGAAAGGAAAACTTTGCTTCCATAAAATTTTTCAAAAAAAGAAGTCCAGTACTTTTTTAAATTTTGACTTAACTATATTTTGAATTACAAGTGTCAAACTAACTCAACCCATATCTTTGACACTATCCACTTTAGACCATTATTGAGTGGTGGTTCAGCACAAAATGCATCTTGGGAGTCATTTGCCCTTTGTTGTAATTTCATTTATATGATTTTAAATTACTGAAATAGTTCTTTTGAATTTATATCTTTACCTTATATATTAGTGCTTTGATGAGTATTTGTGAAAGTATTGGAACATTTATATAATATTCAATTCTGTTTACTGGCATCAAACAAATATCTTAATTTAGACAGACATTTTTTAAAGAGAACTATATAAACTCCATGTAGTAGTAGTCATGTATTGAATTTATACCATTTCAAAAAAAAGCAATCTGTATCCTCTCACATTATAATAAACTTGAATAGTCCATGTGAAGAGACTTTAATTATAGTTAGAGCATTTACTCTCTATATCTTCAATAATTATGTTGTAGTATTTGCTTTCCTTGCACTCAGTAATTAATAGTCTAAAATCCTATCAGAGCATTTACTTTTGTTTTAACTCTAGCTTTTCAAGCTCAATAAAAAGAGTTAAATGATGGTTGGGAAACTCTGAAGAAATCTGTGATTGAACTGAATAAATACAATAAGAAACTTTTCTCCAAGCCTGGCCTCATATACCCACTGCATGCCTATGATGTCATCCAATTTCTGGTGCAAACTTTATTTAAAATTGTCATCCAATGTGTGGTGCAACTGTTCCCAAAAGCTCTTAATATAAAATAGATAACTAAAAATAATAAACTAGCTGAGCGCTTTCAAAGGATCTTGCCTTCATAATCATAGCTTGCTACTATAGTTAATGATATTGAGATATGCTAATTCCATTTCTTTGATAAAGCATAACATGTGTCCTTCCTATTTATGGCATCATTGTCTCATGAGATGAAAAAGGCCTCTTTGATTTTTCTTTTAAGGTCATGTTTTTCTCTCTACACACGATTGTGGGATTTTCTGGAATGCACTCATGGTGACTTGTGCTCTGGTGCTGATAGAAAACTGAATAGGTAGAAGGATCATTGCAAGCTCTATTGTATGAATATTTATGTTGTGCTAATCGTGCTTGAATACATATATTTCCCAAAAGTAAAAAATTATTTGACTTAAAATTGTTATATAATCGATAGATTCAATTTGCAATTAACAAATGGGTTATAATGTACAACATATATATATATATATATTGAAAGGTCTGTCACCTCATTAAATAAATAAAGGTAATGAATTTGTCTGATTATTCCCAAGGCCTGGGCTTAGCCGATAGCAATCTAACTAACCATTTAATAATATTTGATAAATGGTTATCTAATTATTTTTGGTTGTAGGGTAAAGTAAGAGTAAAAAATCTTCCAAATCTCGCCACTTAGTAATATCTTATGAGTAATATCTTTTCTTTCCTGTATAAAGAGTTGCAGATGTGATGCTTTATCTTTACTTATATAGTACATATACATAGAATTAACTATAATGAGTCGATTGAAGATCTAAGATC
The DNA here is from genome assembly GCA_028023455.1 of Epiperipatus broadwayi. NCBI lineage: Eukaryota > Metazoa > Onychophora > Udeonychophora > Euonychophora > Peripatidae > Epiperipatus > Epiperipatus broadwayi. The sequence continues at coordinate 5,442,784 of JAQFVV010006263.1, read as the reverse complement.
CTAAAGGTTTCTTTTATATATTTTCGTAATACTTTTCTTCTTCAAAGGAATGACTAAATACACCAGAAAAGGGCGAATGATTTCAAAGGTACATTTCAGCGGAACTAACTTTGTCAGTTGGCTTAAATAATCTAATTCTTCAAATGTTTTTATTATCGTTCATTTTTAATCCATCATTTTTTTTTTGCGATTTAATCTACAAATATTTAAGTCTTTTATAATTTTAATGACGAATTAGCCAATTTTGCTGTGAAATGGATTGAAGCCTGTCCATTAAAGTATGAAGATTGGTTATTTTAATATATATCTGAGAACTTATTGCATATATGTGTAGTGATGATAATCTGGACCAACTGATGATTGCTAGTTTAGCATGAAATATTTGTGATTATTTATCTTTTCGACATATGTGTTCAAGTGGGTCAGTGTTGTGAGATAGAGTGGAGAGTGGGAAGTCATGTAAAGGTCTGTGCTCATATACCCTATATATTAATGTATATAAGTAGAAGGTGTGTATATATGCCTGTATCTTTTGACTCTTTTACCTAAATCAGTAGTAGTTGTATGGTAACTTCATTTTTCATCTTCAGTATTTGTTTGAGATAATTGTTATGTTACTATGGCTTATATATATCTTAGGGTATAAAGTATTAAATTTAGTAATGAACTATAATAAGCAATTTTAATACGCGTCCTCATTAGTCTTGTAACAATAGTGTTCCGCATAAACTTGTCGATTCCTGAAGGAGAACAATGATTGTAAGTTAACGAACAAACAAAATAAACTGGAAATAAGTTATCAATTATCAGCTGATTCTTTGGAAATGTTAACTTTTAATGTTCTCTGATTTAATTTGCTTACATAGTTAATGCGATTTTTAATTGATTTTCGATTTTTTTAAAAAGCATAATAAAGTTAATGAGATATTTTTGTTTTCAAAGGTAAAGATAAGAAAACATTTCATTTATTATAAGATTAATGACAGAGGCATTTAAGAACAAACTTTTTATCAGCAGTAGAATTATGACCTAATATATTCTCGAGGCTTTTACTGTAGTTTGCAAAATGAATCACGTGATATTCCAGCTCGGAGAAATTTTATTTTAAATCATTTTTCTTAAAAGACAAGGACATGATAGCAGTTAGAAAAAAAGAGGGTTTTTTAAAGTTTATTTATTAAAACCATAAATATAAATACGGTATTTATAAAACTTTTTATATACAAACAATACTTAAAATTAAATTAATAATTAAAATTGCTAGTACTACTGTAAATGGAATTAAGCACTACTATTAATATTATGAATATTTTAATAAGCTATTCAAAGTTCTCTAATTTAGAACAGAATTATTAATAGTATTTATTTATAGTAAAACAGTTGCGGACTGGGTCTGAAAATATTGATTGCAGGAGACAAAAGATGCCCATCCATAACTATAAGACTATCATTTGTATATGAATAAATAATAAAACAATGCATCTATGGAGGAAAAGATATAATTAAAAATTTTGCGAAACAAATGTATATTTTTTAATAATTACAAAAGTGCCTATATTTTTAATATTATGTAAGGAACTATTTTTTACACATGCTAGAATTGGCACGGATTTTCTCCCGTCGATAAGTGTTTTAAAACCATAGGTAGTCCATATATTATACATGTTATTGGCAGTTATTAATAGTACATATTAAATGTTAATATAAATTGCTCAATTGAATTTTTAATTTATTAATTTTTTTAATTTTTAAATAAATGGATATATTTGAACAGTTGTATTGAACATTTTACACATTAACAGATAGTTCAAAAACATATTTTAGGCAATCCACTATATTAAGAATAAGCGTTCGAATTCGTTTGACGATTGTCGGAATCTGTCGATAATTGCTTCTGCATCCAATTCATTTAAAAATTCCTTTATAATAGATAACAACATGTGTGCTTCCAAGTTCTTCTTAGGCAGTGGATTTCTTAGCCTTGTTTTTATAATCTTTTCCTTTAAAGATGCCCTTTCACTCTAAACTTGACAACTAATAGTGTGAAGATGATTTTATAAAGTTCATAAAGTTTATCATATTTTTGTCATGAAGTTGGTTGAATGCCAGAATTTTTAGTCCTGACAATGGGCGAGTGTTATAAATTTTACACTCATTGCAACTGGAATTCATATTTTCACCATCACTAATATTATTTTATTACATCAAAATTGAAGCAAAAGAAACAATTTCAAAATTACTTTGTTGATTTGTGGAGATAGTTTAATATTTTCTGATGCTTCATCTTCAAGGCCCTTCCCTGCAATAGTTTTAAACTTTGCTGGATGTAAGCAATATACAATTTTTGTGTGTTGTACAAAACATGAATCTAATGACTGAATAATGCAGTCCATTATTAGATTAAACACATTTATTTGAAATTCAGTTACAGAAATCTAAGAAATTTCTTTATCATCTACCAATCTTTTTTTTCTTCTGCTTTTTAACTGGAAGTGTTATTTTGAAAGAGTCTATTTCCAATGTTTGAACATTCTTAATTGACTGTGAAATTTTGTCATTATATTCATTTACTTATTCCAATGCCTTACTATGAACAATATCAAATATTCTCCTTTGATTCTCTAAATTTATTACAGCTGACTTTACTAAACCTCTTGTAATAAATACATGCTGAGTCTATAACATATCTAAACCACTTGTTTACAAATAACTTGTTAATGGGGCTGTAGTTTCAAATATAACAGGCATGCAATGGATTTAAATAGAAAAGAACTTACAGAAGCAGCATCAAAATATCAAAATATAGTTGTTGCTGCATCATCAGTTAGCATAAATTGTTCCATTTTTCTTGTCCCAAATTTTTCCAACAATTTCTATCCATATACGGCCATTTTCTTGTATGACATTTTCATAAAAGTTATTAAATTCCAGAACAATTTGAAAAAAATAACTGCAGGCATATTGAATTTTATTATTTCAGTGACCACCAAATTCAAGACATGGACATAGTACAATATATGAATATGTTAATTAGCCACATCAGTAATTTTACTTTCTAAGCCAATATACTGGCTATGATAGCTTGCAGCTCCATCTGTATTATCAGATATATATTTTTGAGATCAATTTTAAGATTTTGAGCTGTTTCAGTCAATACATCAAAAGTTATTGCCTTGTACTATCATTATTTAGTACAATTAAAAGTAAATGCTAACTCATAAAATCTTCAAACCCATATTAAGTATTAATGCTAATTTGGTGAATAAATTATCTTGTATTGAATCAATTTGAATAGAATAATATTTTGCTTGAAAAACTTTATCCTATTCTTTATAATTTGGAGTAACATGTTAATAGACATTTTACTCAGATATTTGACAAGTTCTCTGCACCATTTACTTTGAGCTTTCTGTGTTATTATAATCATTTGAATCTTTGTATAAACTTGTTTTGGACTTCAGAAATGTGTTCTGCCATAATGGTGTCATTTTTTGTTATCAACTGCACTGTAGCTAAAAAAAAATGCATGATTCAGAATTTCATTAACACTATATGCTGATTCATATCAGTGACCTCAAAAAGGAAATGCTTGATTGCCAAACATCATTATGATATCTGTAATCCTCATGCCAATGCTTTTTCACTTCTTTTTTAATTAATGAAGATGCCATCATTAATTGTACTGATAATGTGCTGAACATTTCTGATATGTGCCAGCAGTGTTTTTGGGTGTTTAAAATTCAAAATGGCTACTGAGCGCATACTATATCAGCACCAAAATTTCTGTTCTCATAAAAAAATTAAGTTGGTTATTTTTAACACTATTGGACCATGATATTACTATCACAATATATATATATCCACTATAAGTATCCAGTCAATTTAAAATCCAATATAGTTTTACATTTTCATTTAATGTGCTAATACTAAAAAATTTAAATAATGAGGGGGAAAAAATATATTAAATGCTTTTATTGACTATGCACTAAAAAGAAAGAAAATGATTGTTTTTTTCAACCACAGTTAGAGTTTTTAGATTTAACTAGAAATAAAAGCAGGGGGGGAGGGGGCAAGAGATTGACTTAATTAATTTCTGGACTCCTCATGCTTTTATTTCAAGTTAAATGTAAAAACTCCAATTGTAGTTGAAGAAACAATTTTTTTTTAGTGTTCAATAAAAACATTTAATATTTTAAAAAAAATTATTTCTATTATTTAATTTTATTTTATTATTAATGATAATAATATAAAAATAATTAAAATATTTTTTAAAACAATCTCATCTTGTCAAATTTATTGGAGGTTTACATTTTACATAGCTATGGACTAAAAATAAATATGAAATTTTACTTTTCAAAAGAAATTTGTTTATTAATCTTTTCACTTTTAATTAGATATTTGAAGGGTCTCACAGTGTAATGACTAATGTATCTTCTGGCTTGCCAAATCCTAGATGCAAATAAGGGTTTAATATGGAAATGACAACTAGTTAAGAATCTTTAAGCAAACTAAAATTTCTTTAGGCATCTGTAGTAACCTAAACAGATATTACATACTGATCATTTTTATGCTTATACAAATTGTTATTAGCAGTAGAAAATTCTTCATACAGTAGTGCCACCCAGTGCAAGCTTTTGTAATCAGTGAATGCAGGAGGCTTTGTGCACAAAATTCCCATCTAAAGTATACTCATTCAATATCCCAGACTAGTTTACAGCCTGTGGCTTTAATCAGTGAGGAACTTTAAATCTGAGTGCACTGTGCACTGCACCTAGATTTAAAGATCTAATGCAACCATCCAGAAGCCACCAGTTACCTATTTAGTTAACTATGAAGCTAGAAGCACATGATAACACATTAATGGTTTCAATCCAAGCTCATTCACCTGTATAGTCATATGTCATATAGGTCTAAACACAGTTTAGTATCTATAAATTTTGGTGTCCTTGGCTTATCAAAAACCTCTGTTACAATCATCCCTTAGGCAGGAACGGTAAAATACTAACAAAATATCATATGATTTTTATTTACTATGCTTACACAAACTGTTATTACCTTACACAAGCTAAAAACTAGTCTGGAGATATTGGATGAGTAGGTACTAGATGGTGATTTTATGCATAAGCCTTCATGCATCCACTGATTACTAAGTCTTGTACTGGTTGGCACTACTATATGGAGAGATTGCTACTTCTAATAACTTGTATAAGCATAGAAAATGGTAATCTTGTGATGTTTTGGTGGTTTTATGCCATTCCTGCTTATGTAATGATGGGTGGACTGAGGTTTTTGATAAACCAAGGACATCAAAATGTGTAGATACTAACTGGATTCAGATTTTTATGACTTTACAGGTGAATGACCTTGGACTAAAAACATTAATGTGTTTTCATCTTGTGCTCCTAGCTTTGTAGTTAACTAAATAGGTAAAAGGTGGCTGCAGGGAGGGGGATATTAGATCCTTAGATCTAGGTGCAGTGCTCTCAGATCCAAAACTCCTTATTGATGAAAGTCACAAGTTAGAAACTAATCTGGGAATATTAAGGGATATGCACTAGATGAGGATGTTATGCACAAACCTTTCTATATCCATTTATTACTAAGGATTGCACTGGGTGGCACTACTGCTTGGAGAATTTGCTACTGCCAAACAGATATTCAATTAAACATTGGTAAATAAGTGTCTAATTATTCTTAATTAAAGAATAAAACTCCCAGGTTAATTGGTCAGATAATGGTCATAATACACTGTTGTAAAACAAAAATATAATATGGTGCAGATTTCACCCCTGTGAGTAATGTGTTACATGCTATGAGATGGTGACTACATAATTTATCTTGAACTTTTGTATAGATAACCTTTTTCTCTCTCTGCTTTCTGCAATTGTATTCAAATAATTATTAGACATATTTCCAAATTCCATTTTTTGTATTATGATCACTGATTAGGAATTCAAGGAATATTCAAGCATGAAAGTAATAGAACAGAGACAGTAGATCTATTATTAATTAAGCAAATTGAATTTTTTTACTTTTCTTAGTTAAAAATTGACCCAGAAACCTTCATTTATTGAACAATCACTTTCATTACTCAAGATATTCTTATAATGTTATTCTTTGTAGTTCAATCATTTGAGGAGTTTTTTTTTTTAAGGCTGATGTCCATTTAATTTAAAAACTTATAGATTCTATTAATAGTTTTTTAAAGCTCATCTATTATAATTGATAATAAGGATATTTTGTTATGCCCATGCTAGTGAATTTTTTTCTATTAATGATATCAATTATAATATAAAAAATGTATGTATATTCTTTATCTGAATGTAGATTGAATTTATTAGGCAAATAATAATTAGGACCCAATAAAAACATTTGATCATCAACAATGATCATTGGTTATTTTTTTATCACCCTCTTAACACAATTTATTGTAGCATCTCAGTTTTAAAGTTGCATCATAAACTTCAATCAGCCCCACATCACTAAGATATTTGATGGCAATAAAGTTATAATAAAATGATCATCATCATCATTTTAAATCGTTATCATTACACTTCAGGATGAACTTTTCAAGCTTAACCTAGTTTCTCCAATCTCTAGATCCCCCCCCCACCATCACTAGTAAATTTTTATTGCATCCATCCATACCATACATGATTTCTTTCTAGGTCTTTTACAATCATTTGCATTCTGATTAAAACTTCAATTGTCTTCTTATTCTTGTTTTTTTTTTAGTGATATACCCAACCCAACTTCATTTTATCAAATGTCAATAACAACTGATTATTTCACTTTTAATCCATCTCTCCATACTTTGTAATGATGCATGAAATGTCTGTATTATTCTTCTGTAAATGAATTAGTGTCAATAACAAATATTGGAAAAACATGTTTATTATAAATCTTGTTTTTCAAACACAAAGACTTTTTTTTTATTACTAAAAAATTTCTACCAAAAGTATTTCATCCAGCATTAATTTTATAATTAATTTCATTCATTATGTTTTGATATGCATTAATAATCTAAGTGTTTATAATTGTTAACTTCTTTCATTTCATTACTAACCATTTTCATTTTCTTCTTTAGTGAAAATCCATTAAATATTAAGCTGATAATATGTTGAACTATTTTCATCATTAAATGTTGAATGTCTAGAAAATTTTAAACTTTATTTAAACTTTTCACATAGAAACAACTTGTTAGAAATAACACATTTGTATTTGAAAAATTTAAATAAAATTTAAAATTTCTAGACATTTAACATTTAATGATAGTTGGTGGAAATAGTCCAACATATTATCACATCTAATATACCATCATCACAAACATTCAATCAAATTCCATTAAATATTACTTTAGGGTTTTTTAGTCATTTATCTTTTTTTTTTCTGGCAACAACATTTCTAGAAGTGCTGAAGCATTTTTTGCAAAAATGACCACATCATTTGCAAATTTTAGATGACTCTATTTATATTTCTTTGGAGTCATAATATAATATAATCAATGATAGCACTGGTACTAAATTTATATTTTACAGCCTGTGAATTTTAAACAATACCCAAAATATATAAAATCAGAAATTAGGAAAATAATGATGATAAAAGTGAAAAATAAATATCACAAAAATTATAAAATTTAAAGTTGTGGAACTGCTAATGTTTTAAAGCCAAGGCAATATCTCTTTATTCTCAAAATTGTATGTATTCACAAGAACATTTCTCTTTATTTTAGCAACATTTTCTGTAAGCTTAAGTTATCAGTGGATAAATTGCACTATTATATAATATCTACTGGTAACTTAATCTTGCAATAGATGGTATGAAAGTTCAAAGGCTTTAAATTTCAAGTTATAACATGTTGTTGGTAATATAGTCAAAAACAAGTAATTGAAATATACATAAATTTTAATACTAATGCTATATAAAGTCAGATATTTTAGATCTTCAATTCCAAACTCATCAATGATATGTAATATTTGTAAATTGTTGTGATTATATTTAAAAATAGCTGGTTGTTTACACAAACTTCGGATTTTATAGATTTTAAATCATTGATTTGAAATAAAAACTGTTTACTGACCATAAAAAAACTCTGACCCATTTAAAATGAAAAATTGATGCTAAACAAAGAATACCCAGTAGCTCCATCTTAATTTTTTAGTTCTATGACAGTGATATTTGGAAACATTTTATAGTTGCTTCATGAAACAGAGACTAAGGAGCAATTTAAGTTTAATAGATTTGTGGTGAGTTGATGATTAGGATATTTCTGTTAAACTACAAGATAATCTATAGATTGTTTTTTAATGCTTTGAATACAACATATAAAAACTTAGTATAGTAATTAATGATCAAAAATCTCTGATATTCTATTGACCAATGATGAAGAATCTTCAACAACGTTTAGCTTGGATAGTTATCAGATTGAAATTGTGAATCATTTTAAATATCTTGGCAATGTTTGATTTTGAGTTCAAAATGTTAAACGTATTGTTGCTGCATTTAACATTTAATAAAATCGATTCAATTCAAAATAAAAGTAATGGCAGTCATTTTATTTAGGCTTATTAATTTATAAATATTTACCTAAATATGTTTTTTCTTTAATTTTAAAATGTATGTTTGTATTATTTATACAAAGTACTGTGTTTACTATTACTTTTGTTTTGTACTTTGATGTGTTGTTTGGATTTCCTGAATAACCCATGCTAAAATAATCAAGTTTGATTGACATAAAAGTTTAAATAACTCCCATGTAATTATTGCAAAGTGACAAAAATGATTAACATAAGAACATGATGCTCACTTTCTCATTCATTATAGCAGCATTAAAATGTCATAAACTCTTTAAATAATCATTCTGCTTCTTTACTACTTTCACTAAATTAGCAATCTTTTTTTTATTCTAAATATGAATAAGAAAAATTAAAAGTAAAAATTCAATAATATTTTTAGGAGCTATTATTTATTCTATTTATAGTGCTCCAGAACTATATATTATAAGTTTGGATAATCAATGAAACCTAGCTGATAGTATTACTATATCAACATTTCTGCCCTAATTTCTGGGTCATAATTTTCTTAAGTGTGAAGCCTTGAATCTAATATACATTTATAGGCAGCAGCCATCTTTAATTCTTTTATATTATCAAGTTAATAATCTGATATTTAAACTCATATCAATGTTTTAGTTAATCATATATGTTTGGCAATAAGCCAATAACTATATTTTTTAGTTTTATGTTAATTATAGGCACTTTTCACTCTTTGGCAATATTGCAAATACTACCAACTATTATGATGTAGCCTATATAGTTTAGAACAATGGAAGAATTTCAGACTCTGAAATTGAAAGTTTTTAGACTATGCCCAGTTCTGTCACTTCTAGCAATCTAACTTCTTAAGAACTGCTAATCAATTATTTTTTTTGTGAGCAATGAATCATTTTTTCCAAAGTCATGGGCAAATATCATTACAATCTACTATCCATTAATTACTCAAGTTTTGAAAAAAGAGTAAATTTAGTGAAATACTGCTTCTAAAAGTGTATGTTAAATGTAAGAAGACAAAGTATCATAAGACATATTTTTTCTTGATAGTATTCAATATTACTTCAATTAATGTACTTGCTAATAAAAAATTATAATAACCATCCATTCTTATCATTCAATCGTCTTCTCTTTCACATTGTTACAAGTAGCAGTCCATTACAAAAATGTTATGCTACGTCTATCCATCAGGCATTGCGTACAAGTCCCAATTATTATTTTATGATAATAAAACTTTTCTATTCAAGGCATTAATTTATGCTGTGAAATTCTTATCTCAAGGTAGGTGAGTAGCTAGGTAAGAAAGCACACTACCTAATAATAGCTGTTAATCATTGACAATTGTAGTTTTTCATTTTTTTATTATCTTATCATGATTTATTCTAACATCTTAAAAATTTACATTCAGTATATTTAAAATTAGGCAAGTAGAAGTTTACACTGTATCCTACATCCCACTAAGCTATCAAGAACTACGAAGTATGCAGAGTAAAACAAATTGTTTAATAGTCAGGGTCCTGCAAAAAGTGTTTACCGCATAGGCTTTATATATCCTAGGGACAGTCTAGGATCAAGCAAAAACTTAACAAGTATTTTTTTTATTATTATTACGATACTTACCGAAAGAATAATATTTATTATTATTTTTAATTTTATTCTTAGATGTTATTAAAGCTTATATTTAAAAAATAAAATATTTTAGGATGTTTTTAAAAAATGTTATTCTAATAAATTACTTTAAAGTATTTTAATCACATTTATAAAAAGTAGCACAAGGTTTTAACTTCCATCCTCCTGTCGAACGCATCCGTTTCTAAGACGAGTTGCTGAGAATTAGATTCTTAATGTATCCGTTTTCCTCATTCTTTTAGCGAGGTGCAATTTCCGGTTTCTTCATCTATTTTTTTTTTTTTGTTATTATTTGTTCGCAAAGAGAGAGGGAGGGGGAGTTAAAAATTATCTATTTTTAAAAAAAAGCTAATACTCTTAAAACATAATAAAAATAAAAACAGTATCGAATATAGTGTATATATTGTTGGCTTCATAGCCATATTCGTCCAGTAAACTATAAATGCTATAAAAAAATGAATATATGTATTCCAATTGTCAGATAAGAAAAATAAACTTGAAAAAAATAATATTGCTGTTAGGAATAGCCTATTAAGCTAATGATTTGGGGTTCAAATCTGAAGTAGGGCTGAGAGCTTTTTTCAGGTATTTGAATAATTCTCAGGTAATCTCGTAGCCAACACTCTAAGATTGCCAGATTGAGAAATAATGCTTTGGAATTGAAATAAACGCAATATTCACTATTGATAATAAAATATCACAAAGTTCTAGATAGAGATTTATTTTTTATGTAAAAGAGAAGAAAAGTGCATTAGGTAAAGAATTTTATAATTAAACAGAATTAAAAAATTATCATTATTTTGAGCAGTAGCCTTGGGAAAATCTGTAGATTATTTAATAAGGGAGGAATTGATAAAAGAAATATGAGATCATCGGTTGAAATTATGTTAGACTATTTCCAAAATCTATCAGAAAATGTTGAATGTATAGAAAATTTTAAACTTTATTTAAACTTCTCAAATATAAACAACTTGCTAGTAATAACACACAAATAGACAACATAGGTTAGTAATTATGCAACATTTTGAGTAGTATTATTGTCCATTCTCTCCACTCTTCTTCAGGTGTTGCTGGCCTAATCAGTGATAATATTAGCATAGAAGTCGAATTTACACCTTTAGATTCTCATATTGAATTTTAAGGCAATGCTCTAACCAACTGGATTTGCTCAGTTGGTTAGAACATAAAATTTGATATTCGAAATCTAAAGTGTAAGTATGACTCCTATGCTAATATTGTCATTGGTCAGACCAGAAACACATGAAGAAGAATGGAAAATAATCCTACTTGAAATGTGTTATTACTAAACTGCACATGTTTATTTGTGTGTTATTATTAAACAAGTTGTTTGTAGTTGAGAAATTTAAATAAAGTTTAAAATTTTCTACGCATTCAGCACTTATTGATAAATGATGAAAACGGTCCAGCATAATATCACATCTAATATACCATCATCATCGATTAGTAGACTCAACTGACTTTGAATGGATAAATGTTTTAGTTACATAACCATAAATATGAGAATATATATACAAAAGATTTGTACAAAAATTGTAAAAAATGTATATCCTAAATTAAAGAATTAAGATCTGAGAAACAGTTTTGGTAGTGAAAGGTTTTTTGAAAATTTCTGAATGCCAAAAAATACAGGTGTGTGCATATATAAACATGTGTGTGTGTGTGTTTTATGTTGAGTTTGATGTTCACATTTACTTTGTGAAGTAGGTTAAGTTCTAAACTATTAATATATATAATTTTATTATTAAAAACATGGATTTATGCGTGAAGAATCAAGTCTGTCTAAAATTATAGAAAGCTAGTTAAATTGAGTTACAACTTAGAGGATTTTATGACATAGCTCTAAAATCGAAATAGATAATAAATTATATTAAGATAATAATCAAAACTTGGTCTTAGAATTCTATTACTTATTTATTAAATTACTTTCAGACAAAAAACATAAGTACACTAGTGGACCTTATTTTAATCTCTATCTAATTCTTTCTAGAATTATTAATAAAAAATGACTCCAATTTGTAGATTTACAATTTTTAATCCTACATTCAATTAATTATAATATAAACACAAAGGAAAGGATTTTACATGAACAACAAAAAAGTAATATATATATATTACAAATTATTTCTTCATTATTTACAAAACTTATTATATTTGTTCACAAAGAAATTAAATTCAAAATATATATAAAAAAATAACAATAATTAAAAAAGAATAGTCAATAAATTCGCAAAAAAATATAGATCAATATGACGCAAAAGTAAATCTTTAATTATATAAATATTTTGTTTTAAGATTATTTCATACTTTATTATTTTCAATCTTTTATTTATTTATTGGGATTTATCTTTTCCTCAATTGGTTAATAGATTTTAAGTCAATAAACATCACATGACACCTCCTCTTATGCTTATGTATAACTGTTGTTAAAACAGGCAAAACTCACTATATATATTGTCACACACAGCAAGTTAACTCTCAGATCCAAGGCTCCTCACTGACGAAGGCCATAAGACAGAAACTAGTCTGGGGATATTGGATGAGTAGGCACTAGATGGGGATTTTATGCACAAGCCTTATGGCATCCATTGATTACTCTAGCTTGCTGTATGTAGCAATATATATAGTGAGTTTTGCCTGTTTTAATAGATTTTAGTGTATAAATGATAATGTTATTATAATGTATCCATAACATACAATTTCGTAATATAATAAATCCCTTATATTACATGTTTAAAAAATTTTAAATTATCTAACTATAAAATAAAATTATGTAATATATACAAGTGTATTCACATGTACATACATTCCTATGTAATATTGATTTTTTCCCTTCATTTATATTTATAATTCAAATTTGCATATGTTTGTTCATTTGTATTAAAAAGTTTTTTTTTTCTTTCTTTATAACCTAAAATTAATTGCACTTTTGATGAAACCCACTTATTTATGCAAATAAATAAACTTATAAAAATATGCAAATTTAAATTACCTAATGAGCTTCACCAAAAGTGAACTGGTTTTAGGTTATAAAGAAGAAAGAAACCACTTTGTTAACCAGACAAACCAATGTATGAAAATTTGAAGTATATACATACTTGTATATTAAAATAATATTTTAATTTGCAAAGTGCAGATAGTTGAAAATTGAAATAAATTGAGCTACTGCTGAAACTCACTGCACTCGTTAAAATACCCATCCGACAGCCAGTCAGATGTAATGATAGCCATCTAAATGGCAATCAAACCTAAACACACAACAAAGATTTTATGAGAAAAGGGCAGCCACCCTTCTCTCAACTTTTCTTTCTATATATCTAAGCCAGTCATAAGTATTTAGATTTGAAAGCTTGAAGCTTTAAATATCTTCACAAACAACTCACTGAATCTAAATCATAAACATACAACACGAAATCTTATGATTTACTACATAGTAGTTTCTAGAATACATAACAAGCAGTAAAGTATGTAAATAATATTTTAAATTTGCAAAGCACAGATAGTTGAAAACTGCTGAAACTCACTGCACTCATTAAAATATCCATCTGACAGCCAATCAGATGTCATAATAGTCATTTAAATGATAATCAAACCTAAACATACAACAAAGATTTTATGAGAAAAGGGCAGCCACCCTTCTCTCAACTTCTCTTTCTATATATCTAAGCCAGTCATAAGTATTTAGATTTAGTGAGTTTCAGCAATAGCTCAATTTATTTCAATTTTCAACTATCTGCACTTTGCAAATTATTATTTACATACTTTACTGCTTGTTATGTATTCTAGAAACTACTACATAGTAAATCATAAGTTTCCACATTGTATGATTATGATTTAGAATCAGTGAATTGTTTGTGGAGATATTTAAAGCTTCAAGCTTTCAAATCTAAATACTTATGACTAGCTTAGATATATAGAAAGAAAAGTTGAGAGAAGGGTGGCTGCCCTTTTCTCATAAAATCTTTGTTGTGTGTTTAGGTTTGATTGTCATTTAGATGGCTATCATGACATCTTATTGGCTGTCAGATGGGTATTTTAACAAGTGCAGTGAGTTTCAGCAGTAGCTCAATACTTGTATATTGTAACCTCCATAGCAAGAATGTATTTGTAAATGTATATGCATTTTTATTATGTCTTATAAATATTATAAAAGTCATTTATTAATAAGTTAAAATTAATAATAATAATTATAAGAAATTAAAAAATTATTGAAATTCTTTATTGTAAAATAAAATTGTCTATTTTAAAATAACAAATGACTGAGGTAAAGAACAAAAAATGCTAACATCATCTGCTTTTCTAATAAAAATATGGGGAAAATGTCTTTGTGCTGCCTGAATAATGGAAGCTTAAAAAAATGTAAACTCACTGTGAATCGTTTCGTAAATGTTAATTTGTGAATGTTGATTTCTAAATGAGGTAGTAGATTTAATTAGTGAAGAACTTACTAACTTCACACTCTCAAATCAAAATGCTTTAGATTTGCCTATATAATTAGAAAGCAGCTTGAAGATAATATGGCCACTCTTATCTTTATAAAGTTGTAATCTTGTGTTAAGATTTGTAGAGGTCTCTCTCATGGTAAAATTAAGCACTCAAGGCACATAGTATTAAGGTTAAAGTCTTATATGTATTTATGTGCTGACCATGTGCTTAATAAGAATTAATTTTTAAAGCTTATTTATGTGGATATAATGCAGTTACTGAGATAAGACTTCAGAGTGCCCCACCCTGAAACTTCCACTGATGTAGCTTATTATGGAACTATAAATAAAAAATGCCTTTGGAATAATCAATAAAGATTTTACCAGCCTAATAATTGATCGCAGACACTAAAAATATATATTTGATTGCATAAGAAAATCTGCCATCTAATTAATTGTTTGTCAAAGAAAACTAATCTATTATAAATGGATTAATAAATTAGGTAAATTCAATACCCTCGGCCACAAGGAAAACAACTTAATGGAAATAAATCATCGGTAAATTGAAACTATTAAATAAGGATCCTTATAGCCATACATTTGTCTTAATTCAAAATCCTTTCAATGTGAAAAAAAAATGAGCTCAATTGAATATAAAAAACATAAATTAAAAAAACTGGGATATAACTTTTATAAATTGTTATGAATAAACAAAGATTTTCAGTTTTATATGTTCTCTGTATTTTCATATAGATATAAATTTGTAAATATAAATTGTTATATTATTTTATTATATTGGTTAATTAAAATTATTGCTGTTATTTATAATTTTGTTACTCATTTATTTCTCATCTGAATTCTGAGTAGGTTATTTTAATTAGTCTTATAATAATATCTTAATGTGGAAAGGATAATAAAAAGAAAACATGGCTGTATCTGGATAAAGGCTTGTCCTTTATGTGTGCCCAGTCTAGTCATTATTCTATGACTATTATAAATTAGTTAATAAAAAGATACAAATTGTATAGTCACTCACCATGTACGCGGTCACCCATATGGTATTCATATTATCCTAGACTGAATTAATTTGTGAATATTTTACATTTTCTTATATGTTTTGATTAATTACCATTAGTGGGTTATTATTGTTATAATATATAAATATACATATATTACATATATAAATATGTGTGTTCCAAGAGATTATAAAATACCCAGAAAGAGACCACATGTGAGATGAATGGATGAAATAAGAAAGTGTGCAGGGGTGATGTGGAGAAGAGAAGCTAAAGATTGGAGATGTATTGAACTTGGAGAGACCTTCATCCTGCAGTGGATTGATAATGGTTGATGATGATGATTCATACACACAAACGGAAAATTTTATTTATGTTCAATAGATGGCTTTAAAATATTATTATATGTGCCACAGAATTATATGGTGCAAGCATATTAAAATATCATATTGTTACTTATAGTCCTGAAGGCTGTTAGCTGATTGAAAGGTTTAGATAACTAAACATCAGTAAAAAGTATTAAAAATAATAATGTGTAAAATTACCTTAAGATAATATTTTATTTTATGATACTCTATATAAATAATGAAAAAGAATTATCATAAAAATAATTGAATTATGTGCTGTTTAAATTATGGATTTCAATCCAGAAACTTTAATTCATGAACATATCCATCTCAACTGAAGAAAATCATACAGTGTAAAGATATGTGATTTTACTTTTTTTTAAAAATGCATGCCAATAATAAATCATGTCTATTTAAAGATTATGATGTAATACTTCTTCACAAAAACTTATTTTGGTGATAGTTTTTCTTCCTAGATGTCAAATTATTAATTTTTCTCAATGGACATTTGATAACAGAATATCATGATCATTCTGGCTGATAGACTTCATGTGATAAAATATATTAATTTGCATCAAATTTATACATGAATCACTTTTTACTTTTATCATACTATTCAAACTAATTACTTGAAGTAATTTAAACATTAGAAAAGAAGGAGACTTTTTCATTGTATTGTTTCATTGTCTTTTAATACTATGCTTTTGCCAACATGTCAAATAAACATACTGTTAAAAAAATATTGTATGCAAATAATTTCAGCTTTAAAATCAATCATATATTTATAATATATGTAAGCATCAAATTTTCAACATTGATGTGATCATATTCAGATATTTTAAGTCTCTACATCATCTAACAGTTAAGAGTATTCACAAAATTCATGTATAGTAAGAGAGGTCATTTGAAACTTTTGTGTACTGGTGAACAATTACAACATAAAGGTTCATGAGATAAGAAGGATGCTCATAAATTTGATAAATTGGTTTGATTATATATATTATCCATTGTTTAATTATAATTATTAAAAACATAATTCATTGTAGTGTGCTATTGCTATTCCATAAAGTGTTATAAAGGTGTAGGTATCTTACTCATCTTGTGTAAGACTAGTGTGAAAAGGTGTGGGTAGATAAGTTCACCTGTTACTTGTTTTTCCTAATCTACAGTATTACCATTAAATATTACATATATAATTTTTATCATAATCTACTATGCATACAAACACACACACCTACGCGCACACACACACATATATATATACACAGTGAAGCCATAAACTATGCTGTATGGCTTCAACTATATGCTACTTAAAAATAAATATAAACAAAGAAACAAACAAAAATATAAATAAACAAACAAAATAACATTAAAATCTACAAATTTAATACATTTTATGATTTTGAGCAGCCATTTCTCTATTTCTGAGCACTATATGTAATCATATTTTAAAATAAAATTTGTAAATATTTTTTTAATTATGCTAGTAGAAATTTTTAATCCCAGAATGTTCTAAATGATCATGTTTATTAGTAAAATTTCTTCAGTTTATATTCAAGGCACATACATTTTATTCTTTCTTTATTATCCTTTCTGAATTTGATATCCATTATTTCATATAATAAATATTTTTTAAGATTAATGTTAAAAGTTTTATAACATTTTAGAAAATACGTAAAGTTAATACTCAAAACAATTAGAGAGGTAATAGTTTCTTGACAACTATTATGCTTCTATAAAAGAAAAAATTATTGAAAAAAAAATACCCAGATTATATTTATTTGTGATGAAAGTCAAATATTTCATTGTTTATTTTAAAAAACTACAGTTCAGCAAGTTTTTTTTCTTATTCTTAGTTTTTCAACAAATGTAATATATATGTAGATATGTCCTAATAATTTATTAATTTACTAATTTGTTAATTTATTCTGTAGAAGAAAATAAGTCTCAAAAGTGTAAAACAACATTTTGGTATTGGTAGAAAATGTATATCTGAAATAAGAAAAAAAGATGGAACTATTATTAAAAAGAGAGATGATATCATGAAATGGATAGATGACTTCTATCAAGAATTATATAGTAATAAAGAAAAAGTACTTCCTACATCTATTACATCTTTTGAATTGCCCAGAATTTCCAATGAATAAGTGAGATATGCCATTAAATTTATATATAAAAAAAGCTCCAGATAATGATTATAACTGATATATTAAAAGAAACAGGTGACCAAATAGAATTTTTTTATCAAAGTTATATACCAAATGTCTAAATGATAAAGATGTATCAGATGATTGGAAGAATGCAGTATTAATATTTTAAAAAGATGATAGAGAAGATATTAGAAATTACAGACCTATCAGCCTTTTATCAGTTTTATACAAAATTCTTACCAAGATAATTATAACTCATCTATGGTGAACATTGGATTTTCACCAATCAAGAGAACAAGTTGGATTTAAAAGTGGTTTTAGTACAGTAGATCATATCCAAGTACTGAGAGAAGTTATAGTAATGACCAATAAATATGAGTTGCCATTATGCTTTGCATTTGTGGATTATGAAAAGGCATTTGATTCTGTAGACCCAGGATATTGTAACATTCTAAGGAATACTTATAAAAATGCAATAGCAACAATTAGACTACATAATAATACTAGGAAAGTCAACATTGACAAGGGTGTAAGATAGGGTGACTCCATATCTCCAAAACTTTTTACAGCAGTACTGCAAGAAGTATTTTGTGGATTAAAATGGGAATATAAGGGAATAAAAGTAAATGAAGATTATTTAAGTCATTTAGATTTTGCAGATTATGTAGTTGATTTGCAAATAATGCTTTAGAGCTTCAGAAAATGTTGCAAGAGCTATCAGATGAAAGTAAGAAAATAAGACTAAAAATAAATGCTAAAAAAACTAAAGTAATGTTCAATGGATTTTCTCAAAAGATGAAAATAAAGATTGATTATGATGAGTTAGAAGAAGTTAACAACTACATACACCTTGGACAGAATATTACTTCATATTGAAATATAATGGATGAAATTAATCATAGAATTAAACTTGTTAAACCACTAAACATCACATGATCACTATTTCTTTTGCTAGCACATTACTGTTATTAAAACAAGCAAAACTCTCCATACAGTAGTGCCACTCAGTTCCAACCAGAGTAATCAATGTATTCCAGAAGACTTGTGCATAAAATCCCTATCTAGTGCCTACTCATCCAATATCTCCAGACTCTGATTGGCACTGAGTGGCATTACTGTATGGAGAGTTTTGCCTGTTTTAATAACAGTAATGTGCTAGCATAAGAAATAGTGATCATGTAATGTTTAGTGTTTTAAAAGCAATCCTGTCTAATAGGATAGTGGTGGCTATGGTTGTTAAAGAGCCAAAGACACCAAAATGTATGGGTACTGAACTGGGTTCAGACCCATATGACTATATAAGCTATTGAGCTTAGATTGAAAATATTATTTTGTTTTCAATTTTATTCTCATAGTTTTGTAGTTAAATAGAGATAAAAGGTGGCTGCTGAAGGATTGCATTAGATTTTAAGATCTAGGTGCAGTGCTCTCAGATTCAAAGCTCCTCACTGATGAAGGCCACAAGCCAGAAACTAGTCTGTGGATATTGGATGAGTAGGCACTAGATAGGGATTTTATGCCCCTTTTGGCATTCTATTGATTACTCTGGTTGGCACTGAGTGGCATTACTGTATGGAGAGTTTTGCCTGTTTAGAATTAAACTTGGTTGAAATGTTTTTGGTAAAAATAACGTTATACTAAAATGAAATTATGTGATTGAAAAAAAAAAAAGGTTTTTAATAAAAGGGTTTTACCAGTTTTTACTTATGGATCTGAGACTTGGATACTTAATAAAAGAGCAATACACAGACTTCAGACTACTCAAAGAAATATGTTGAGATGCATGTTAGTAGTAACAAGAAGAGATCAAAAACACAGTATATGGGTAAGAGAACAAACTGTTGTTACTGACCTCATTGAAAAAATTAAGAGTCTGAAATGGAGTTAGGTTGAACATATTGTTATAGATAAATAATTGAAATCTTAAACTGGATTCCAAGAGATTGTAAAAGACCCTAAAGAGACCACTTGTGAAATGGATGGATGAAATAAGAAAGTGTGCAGGAGTGATGTGGAGAAAAGAAACTAAAGATCAGAGAAGATGGATTGAACTTGGAGAGACTTTCATTCTGCAGTGAATTGATAATGTTTGATGATGATGATGAATTTATTATTAACAACTATAATTTTAATTTATATATGCAAAAAAGCAACTGTGTTATATATATATATGTGTGTGTGTGTTTGTTGAAAAGTGCTGTACACTTGCAGTTCAATAAGCAATAAATATTCTATTCTCATCAATGTTTATCAACAAAACATGAACTATTGTACATTATATACAAATCTGGCTTATATATATATATATATATATATGTGTGTGTGTGTGTGTGTGTGTGTGAAAAGTATTGTACACATGTATTTCAATCAACAATATATGTTCTAATCACTGTTTATCAACAAAGTGTGAGCTCTTATATACTATATACATTAGTATGTGAGAAGGGGCTTGGAGCAAAATATAGATACTTCATAACTCTACTGTATATATATAGTAATTCCCAAATCTTCACTTTCTGTTCATATCAATGTGGCAGTTTGTTTTTATTAAATCAACAATATATGAAAAATAATCAGCCACTATCTATCTCCTGATCTTTATAAAGATGTCAGTTTGATATTTTCTATTAATTTGGATTTTGTTTGCATCTGAATTTGATTTGAACTTTACTATAAATAAAAATCAAATATCAAACTGATATCTTTATAAAAATCTAGAAAAAGTATATATTCACAACTATTTTGCATGTACTGTTATTTGGGAAAAAAGTGGTGCATTAATAAAAGCCATGAGGGAAGTTTAGTCACTAAAATATTTACATTGGCTTGAATCTCTGTATTTGATTATTTATACATATATAGCAGTGATAATTTCTAAATAATTATCAAATTCTATTGACAGTATTAATGCTAAACTATTTTGATCTAATATCTGGCAAAAGCTTTTTCACCCTCATTTTAATTTTAACAAAGAAATAAGCCAAACCTATCGCCCATTATGACATGGAAATAACTCCACAATTTTCCTTTGTTGACTTCATAAAAAATCTATGAGAAAATTTAATTTAATATATATACATATAAGTAAAGATAAAACAACTTCAAATAACTATAGCAAGTTATTAAATACCTCTTTAGTATATCTCCACAATTTTTATCTTCATCTGTTTTTTTTTTTTTAGAATAGCACATTAACAGCTTAAATATAGTTGTTGTTTTTTTACAATTTGGTTTGATTCTTTCTTATTTTATGTCAATATTTCAGCTTTCTCATATTTTTAATTATTATTATTATATTTCAACATAAATTAGTTTTCAATAAAATTATATGTTTTGTGGGTGTTTTGGAAAAAATTTGAATATTATATCTTATTTTATATATATCAATATACCTTTTGAAATAATAAAAAATAATGATTTTTTTTTTAAAAAATATTATTAACATTATCATTACCTATTTCTCATTTCAAATTACATATAAAAACAATTTAAATATACATATTATTTACTTATTAAATATTATATTTATACTCATCTATATTTTTAGATCACGAGCTACAGACATAGGAAAGATTAAAATGTACTATTTTTGTTTTACTCTAAAAACTTTTCCATATGGCATTTTTATTCTTCATCTTTTATATAAGGAGAATTTAGATTTTGTGGCTTACTGTGCGGATATGTTCATAAAAATATAGTTATTATACAGCCTTTTTGCAAACTACAGAAGTAGCAGTTTTTGTTGATAACAAAAATATTATGCATAAAAAATAACTTACTTTATAAATATATAATTTAATATCAAAGAATGATTAAAATAAATATTTGTAAATGATATCTGAAGAATTGCCAAAATTTGTTACCAATGAATGAATTATATCCCACAACTCTCACTTGTGCCATAACAAATTTTATACTGACTCATTATAAAGGAATATTTAATTTTCAAAGATTATGAAAAGAAATGACTGATAAACTAATTAGAATTGTCTTGATGTTTTTTTTAAAACTACATTTTCATTAAAATGAAAAATCTTGATTAATATTGAAGCTTTAATTTAACAAATCATGAATGATTTTCCACATAAAAATCCTATGTGCGGATTAATCTTAATGCCTTTTTACATTTTAATTTATCCTAATTCTTTAGATGAATTATTTTTTTGCAAAAATAAGTTCTTTAAAGTGTAAATCACAAGTCTATTGATATCGAGAACTGATTCTGCATCAGCGAAGTTGAACCGTATATACATTCTGACCGAGAAACCTAGATATTAAGATAGGTAGAGATAAAGCAAATGCACTCCTTTGAAAAAAAGCTGAAAATCATGCAGAGTGAAAGAATAGCAAATAAAAAAAGTTTTGAATAAAATGAAGAAAAAAAGCTTGATAAGTAAGTGGAGGTCGTGTTGGAACATTAGAGGATATATTTACCAATTAAATAAATTTTTAAAATGACTGGAACACATATGCCAAGAAAAAATAATTAGATGAAATGATATAAAAGAAAGAATAGTGTGTGATAAAAACAAAACAAAGAATTGACAAAGGATAAAATTGAGGAAAATATAGGGGGGAAATGTGCTTCTGAAAAAACTGCTAAAAAGATTTTTTTTTTTTTTTTTGCTATCTTTATTTTGATATTTCAATTTTTCTATTAGATACTTTACAATCAATTTTTAGATTAATTTTGAAAAATACATTATAAATTAATTTTTAATGCTGAATATTTTATTAGTTTATTAGATATAACTGAGATGTTGAGAAATTAATTTCTAATAAATTTTAATTCATTTTAATTAATTGTAGTCACCCTTTTTACATTTGTTAACTATCAATTGGCAAATCCGTTGCCTAGCAACATTTGCAAAATAAGTGTATAAGTTTTTATTATCATTATTTAATTTAAGCAGAAAAAAAATATGATTTTGTGCAATTTATTGATTTTTGAAAGATTTATAGCTTTATAACATTTCTATTAGATCGTTAAACTTGGTAAGTAGTTAACGATTTTTAATTAAAAACTAATAATTTGTGAAAAAAAAATATTCGTTTACTTTATTTATTAATTGGATTTCTAGAAATATATAGGGATTTTTTTTTTAATTTTTAGAGTTGTTTTAATAATTATTTTAAATATTTTAAAAGAAATTTTTTTATATGACTATATTAGTAGTTTGTCAGTCCATTTTCTTATCTCCCTCTCCTCCACTACATTTGATCTCAAGCTTTGGAGGAGATGATAAATTAATGAACGACAGTAACAACCATTAATACTGTACATTTTTAACATGCATTTGTATAGGTGGGTTATAATATATATGTAAGGTGAAAAACCTGTGCAATACGCATAAATAATATAGATGGGTAATTCATACAGGATATGCTTAGTGAACTAAAAATATACAAATTATTTGTTTGTTTGTTTTTAAATCTCAGACCATAGATATAAAAATTCTTAATTTTAGAAAACATATTATTTACTACGTCACTGATAATGAAACTTCAACACGCGTGTCAAAAGTAATATGTTGTCTCTTTATAGTGGTGCAATATTAAAATTTTAGAAATTAAGGTATGAAAAGATTTTAATTATAATCAAAGTGTATCTATAAATGAAATTACACAGCCTTTCGTGCAGAGTTGAACGCAAAGCTCTGGAACAATAATTAAACAGGTTTTAATACAGATTTGATAATTAATCGAATTATTTGTATAGACAAAGAACACTTCAGGATTTCTTTTCCCCTCATTCTTTTCCAGTCAACATTTTACCAATAAAATGTGGAGGCTATGTTTTGTTTAGGATATCTTAACAAAAAGCTTTTTGTACTTTTACATAAATAATAATATTTTTTTCATGGATTCTGGGTTAATTAATATATTGTATTTATTTTTTAAACCTCTAAATCCATATACATTTTTCACTGCGAAAGAATTCGGTATAAGAAAAATATTCAAAGATTTCTATACAAGAGATTTTTTTCAAAATTTTTATATATTTTCATTTAATGTTGTAAAGCGTAAAATCATTAATTATAGTTTTTCTTGTGATATATTATTATTATTATTATTATTATTATTATTATTATTATTAACTTTCAATATCTGTTAATACAGAAATTGTATAAAATAGTAAATACATTTGTTTTAATAGCGTTATTTTTGACGTAATGTAACACAGAAATGGAAATGCATACCAACATATATTTTTTTACTTTATATTAGGTGCAGTAATTTACTGTATTTAATTTACTTCAAAGTTATATATAATAATCTTGTATAATAACCACTAATTGATAGTGCTATATCCAAATTCCCAGATTAGTTTTCCACTAATAGTCTTCTTCAATCTTCTGGATTTGCATTTATCCATACAACAGCCAGCTTTACTCTTTTATATAATATCCCAATCAATAATCTAATATTTAAACATCCAAATTCAAACTAATTGCTTAAATATTTATATGTGTAGATATATCTGATGCTAAGCCAGTAACTATTATATTTTGATAAAATCGGTTTTAAGATAACTATAAACACCATGATTTATTGACAAGGATGCTATATACCACACCAAAGCATCATGTGACTTCTCTGCTAATTATTGTCTTACACATTAATAGCAGTAATTCATTCTATTTATTCTACTCCAAAGTCATCTAGTGTAAATTTGAGTAATTAATGAACACTAAATATTAATGCCAGATTTATTGATTCAAAGATTTAACTCTTAAAAAATGATAATAATATCTTATGAGAAATAGTCTTCAATTTTATAATCTTATAAGAAAAAATTGACTTTGAAAGAGAGCAAACAGTCGATTTTTGATTAGACAAAACATTGGTATCCTAACTTTAAAATATTTAATAGGTCAAGAATAATCTCATGAGTAATGATTATATTTTCTAAAGATGTTATAAGTATTCTGATAGACATTACAAAATATTATATTCAAAAATATCACAATACTGCAACTGTCAATATGCATTTGAATGCTCTAGTATCTATAAAAACATTCCATTATGAAATTCATCTGCAAAACTCTTCTGCATGAAATTCCATTTAAAATCACTGATTTTCAAATGTTATAGCTACATGTGAAATAATGATATCATAAGCATAAAAATTAGACAGTGAATAGTTAGATAATGACTTAAGATAGGATAAATTATAGCTTTATACTTTTTCCAGTTTCTGGAAGGGTCTATGCTGATATAACAAAAAGAAGCTTATCTACTAGAGTCGCTTTCTCTCAGTTGTAAACTACAGAGTTGGGACTATCAGGACCTGTGTGGCAACATTATAACATTCTTTTAACTCGAACAGTATTCTGAAATGTATACCACAGCTGCCGAGTACATGAATTTTTTGGACATTAGATTCACCCTATAGTGCAAATATTGTTTTTAGATAGCGCTGCCATTTTTTTAAGACAATAAAATTCCAATTCAGACAGACCAAGAAATCAAATATTAATTAAAAAATAATGTATATCTTTTATGTCTTTACTCGTTTAAAGATTACTGAGTTTCCATGGACGATTTTTGAGTAATTCATACAATTTTAATATTTTCCATTGTTATTTTTTAAAATTAATCTTTTCCCTATAAAAAATGATTTAATATTTATTTAGACATTATTCAAATGTTATATAATGCCATTCTTTATAAACGTGTTATACACTATATTAGTAAAAATATCACAAATGTCTCTACAATTAAATCCAACTTCTGCTTATATACAATATTCGCAAAAATAATAACTGCCGAGTTTCACTCGCCTCTGAATAGAAATTTTCATATGCTTATAATATAATAAACATTCGATCAATAATAATCAAATCTTCTAAAGGAATGAGAATAATTTAAGCTTATAAATATAAGTGTTAATATAACAATATATATATATGTGTGTGCGCACTTTATATTCACTCATATTTCTATTTAATTTTTATCTAGATTTGTAAACATTAATTATTTTTTAATAACTAGTTGATTTCTTTGTTTGAATAATAATATATATGGAAAGTAAATAAACAAACTCTAGAAAACAATAAAGGTTATATCTGAAGTCTTACCCTACAGCATTCATCATTAATTTATCGTTTTAAAATACATTATTCCTAAAAGAATGTTACATCCTTTTTTTTTTCTATTCACATATTGATTAATTTAAAAAGTTTCCCCGGAAATTAACAATATTATTAATTCAAAATATGAAATGCTTAATTATTTTCAATTATTCTTTACATAAGAATAGAAATAGAAATTTGAAATATGAAGCTTCTAATTTATTACAAAATATGTAGGACTAGACAAAATTAAAAAAATATGTTTTATAAAACTATTATAGTTTTAACATCCCCACATGGCATCTCGATTCAACTATTAATTATTAAAGTCATGGTGCAGCCAGACCTTTAAATGAAAGTCATATATATAATAGAAAATAATAAATGAAAATAAATGCCACTTTCATTAATTATGAGACATATTAATGAATTATTCAGTGTTTTAAGAAATTCAAATTGTCGACACTTATCTAGAGTAAAACCAGTGAATGGTTTAAACTTCAAGATGACAGTTTCAAAAGATATGCCAGCCTTCATTAAAGAATAAAATCTGATTGAACAAACTGTATTTAAAAGTTAAAGTTTACTGACGGAAACTATACATATTATGAAAAATAGTACCTCAAAATCCTAAAACCGTTATCAATTAAATCAAAGTCCTTAATATTTGAAAATAAAGTCAATATCATGTGAACATTCAAGTAACTACTGCAGCAAACTATCACGAGTTTTACAAATTGAACATAATTGCTACTTTAGGGTCACTGCTCTTTGATGTTTGTGTGCTTGCATATATATATAGTAATGGTAGAAAGGTGATGGGTAGAATAAAAAAAGAAATAAATAATTCTGGAGTGACCAAAAAGGATAATGAAATTAAAATCTGATATCTATATGACTGATTTTTTTACAAACAATTCAATAAAATTACCATGTTCAAGCTATTCTTAATATAATCACTGTGAGAGAGCCAATCAGAATTTATTTTTTAGTAAATCCTAAATGCTAAATGTGGAATATTTGATGAAATTCACAGCAAGTAATAGTTGCTTCTAAAGAATGGCATCAACTTTTTTATCAATATGCTTGAGATAAAACCTATTTTTTATATTAATTTAATCTTGAAGATAATCTATGACTTGTTCTACACTATGCACCCAAAAATTCTCACGTAAAAATAAATTCCTTTATATTCTGACTCTTTAACTATAACATAATCGCTCTCATGTTATTGATTTGAATGTGGATATAATTTAAATACCCTTATTCCAATTTTTTGCCTAGTTGAAGTTCTATAGTAGTTGGTTTATGTGTTGTGCAAAATTTCAATAACAACATGCCACATCAATTGAACTCTGAGATTTCTGCAATTTTAAACTATAATTTACTTTTTAAAGTACATGCAAATAAGGTCTCCCAGAAAAACAAATTGTCTATTAGTGCTCTTAATACAATATCACTATCCAATAAGGAATATTTCTTTCTTTAAACTTTCTGAATATAATATAATATTCATACTCATAATTGTATGATGTCTCCAGTAAAGGCTGAATCATATTTGTTTTTCCAGTTAGATATTGGCACTCATCTGGCCATTCTCTAGTTTGGATCACTGTAGGATAACTAGTTAAATTGGCTATGAGTTTTACACATAAACAAAAAAATCTCAAACTTGATTATGACCTGAAGAAAATATTAAAATTTATTTGGCTTTGTTCTGTATTGACTGGTAATGTATTTATTTAAAAAGATATACAAATAGATATATAAGTGTGCGTATAAAGCTGGTGAATAAAGACAATGTTGATCACTCTAGAAATAATTATATGCAGATGTGCTAACCATTGTTTCATAAAACTGGATATAAACACTTATAATGGGCATAGGTGACATTGTGCAAAATAATTTTTATAAATAGATATATATAGACATCTATTTTAATTTTCATTGAAATTTTATATAAATAGATCGATAAATGAATAAATGCAGTATGTGTGTATAAAGAGAGAGATTTAATTGCTTTTACAAACGAGATGTTCGCTTTTTCTTAAACTTCATTTTAAATTAGACATCTTTGATATGCTTATTTATTTTATATTCATGAATTACTACCAATTTCCGGAAATGAATTTACCGAAATAACTGCGATTTAACTGCTACATCAATAGTGATTCTCAACTTTTTCATTTACAATTTGTTAAAATCTCTTCTTTGCAAGATTTATTAAGTGGAACAAATGATGTTGCTTGAAGATAGGGCAGCCATGAAATACTACCTTTTCACGCCACATTAAGCTGAAACATTTACCAATTGCCTTATTTCATCCATGATTTCATTTTTTTAATCAAGCATTTAGATTCACCATTAGATTGATTTCTTTGTTTCACTTAATAAAATGTTTATTAACAAACTCTCTATAAGAATTTTGAATATAAACTTTTTAATAAAATTAAATATAAAATATTTGATTTTTATGTAAAATAAAGTCTTCGTAAATAATCCAATGCAGAGCAAAAGCTGTTGGATACCTCCAAAGAGAAAAAAATTGAAAACAATATTTACTAAGCTATTAATTTGCTATAAGATTCTTCTTCATTGTTTTGCTCTCAGTATGATAATACTTTAGACACCCACATATTAATCAATAAGTAGATAGCTTCTGGGCTGTTTCCTTTAAAAAAATTGAACTTAGTATTTAAAACAAAAAAGTACTGCATCCACATGGCAATCAGATGTGTTGATCACTATGCCATGAAATCTTTAATGTGTGTATAATTTTAAGTGATATACATATATCTTTCCTTTCTCATTTATCCAAGAGTTTTAGGTCTGTAGTCCTGAGTATCTTCTATCAATTTTTTTAGTTCAGACATCTGCCTATTCAGTTTACAGTTGACACTTTTTATTTAGTATTCTCCAATATTCCTTCTGATTTTCTTATTTCTGATTGCTAAATATTTTTTCTACATAGATTTATTTGTCTATATCAGTCAATAGTCTGTATGAATTAAAGCAGTAAAAGGCTGGTGGAGATATGTTCTGTGACCAGTTCTCTATTGAGTAACATGCATACATTAAAAAGAGAAATTATATTCAGACTAAGTGAATAGAACTATTAAATTTGCAATATAACACATTTTTATTGCATCAACCAATATATATATATATATATATATATATATATATATATATATATATATATTGATGCATTATATATATATATATATATATAATCTTGAAACCAATTGGTCTAGAGATGAGGATTTTCTGATAGAGATTTTGAATTCTTTCTCTGTTGGCATTTATAATTAAAGCTTGTTTGGATCTGCCCATTTCACTTATTTTACTCACACACCTATCCATATGCCAGGTTTAAACCCTCTCAGAGTACTCATTTAAACAACCTTGAATCACTATATATGCAGAATCATGTATATATATGCAAGTGGTATGTCTATAATTTAATAGTATATGTATAGATTACAGATATGTATTTATTTTATAAATATTTCTAATTTAGGAAATATTTTAGTTTAAATTATTGTTATGTTATTGGTATATATTATAGAGATATATTCATTTTATAAATATTTCTAGTTTAAGAAATATTTTAGTTAAATTATTTAGCCAATTTTATTGCTGTATTATTGAAATCGCATACATATTATTCTGCATGTATGATTATAAAATTAGTCTTCTACTAATTATGAAAGTAACTTTGTTAAAATAACATTTGATCTTGTAAACAGATCTTAAAGTAGGTCATGCATTGGTCCTAAAATAGCATGGACTTGATTTGGTAAATATAAAATGTTAATAACAAAATAATGCAGGAAAACAAAATCTCAATTACTGGTTATAATTAAAAATGTGTTTCTAAAATAAATAAATGAGTTTTTCTACAATAAATAAATGGATTTTTCTACTAGTTGTAACTATTAAATATGTTTTGCTAAAATAAATAAATGGACTTTTCAGCTATGTACAAGCTCGTAAAAATTAACAGGTGGCCAGAGTTTGAGAAGTATAAATACTAAAAGTTTAGTCACCAAGAATTGGATCATATATATAATAAGTGAGTTGTAAGCAGAACCTACACCAGTTTTACGTTCAACATGATAGAGTGGAATGGCAATAACTCACCTCTCAGCCCTTAGCCAGGAAATGGAAAGACTTTGGTCCAATAAAGTGTAATGCTATACACCAGCAAAGCAAAGCCGCCCGTGGAAAAGTCTCCAGTAATTTTAAATCATCATCAAAAGTGTCTACTTAATACCCTCCCAAGTGCTCCAGAATTAACTGCAATGAAAGCAACTGAATGGTAAATTTTCTCTCAGAGATCTGTTTATAAACTGTGACTTTCAATTCTTTCTTTTAAAAGCTAGCTATTTATTAAATCTGCCTTTCCCAAACACCTTTACTAAAAATCTGCAAAGAAGACTATTAAATGCTAAATCTTGTCCGATTGTAAAACTTGAATTCTCTTTTAAAATGTAAAACTATAATTCTCTTTTAAAATGTAAAACTCTAATAATCTATTTTAAATGTATAATTTCCTGTGGTCTTTTATGCCTATTTCTAAATCTATTCAATTTATTCTATGATTTTATCATTTTAATATTATATGTATTTAATATGCCAAATGACTTGATACCACAAGTATTTATAAATATAATTTTAGCTTATCGATCTGTGAAGATATTTTCAAATCATCGCTATAATGAATATTAAATAATTGAATTATTATTTTTCTTGCTCACTCACTTTTTCGAGATCATATTATTTTACTGATTAATTTTTGGGTATTAATATTCTAATGATCAGTTATCTAGTTAAAATTGTAGTTTGCTTAATTCTAGTTATGAATTATAACTATTTATATATGTAACTCATACATCATAGGAACTAGCCACAGAGATATCCTCAAAGCATATTTTAATGTTTAATTGTAATTACCCCGCAAATATGCTTTGTCCTCCTTAGATTTATATATGTTGAGATGCAGGTGATAATATTAAACTAGGTTACTAATTAATTTAGTCCCTAAATAGTATATTTGAAATATTAAATTTGAGAACTGGATTGTATAGATATGCAAATAGACGCTATCTAATTTTAAGGCATAATAATATAATTTTATGTATTTGCTTTATATATTTGTATAAGTTGCGGATGTGTCCTTACAAAGTACACAATGTACAAATATCTACTTGCTGCATGATTATTGATGAGTTGCTGATGAAGGTCACTCTCATCCACTTTGGTTCAGGTTAAAGCACACTTTTAGAACTAGGGCACAAGAACCTAGATTATTCATAATGCTTATCTGACTCCCTGAACTACTAATGTTCCTATTCATAGCAAGTTGAGCGGTTTTAGGGCAAACCGAGTCTTTTGACTGAAGCCCACGAATAATGACCCATTCACATCTTTTTGCTTTATTAATATTTTGATAAGTGCCATAGAGTATATAGATAAACCTATCATAAACCAGTTTTTTCCCCTTTTATATTAAATGCTTATCTAGCATTAGAGTATATCCTAATCTAGATTAACACGCTAACCTGCATATCTCTGAGCCTAATTACATGCTCAATTTAATTTTGTATAGATAGATGCCATAGGAGCACTATTATAGTTAGTTATATAACTTTGGCTATAAAGTTCCATATGATCTAGCAGACTACATGAGAGCTAGCAATTTGGCATATTAATATAGGCATAAACTCCAATACTGCACTACATTTTATTAAACACTTATAATGAGATAGGTAACATTAATCTCATTAGTTATATTACACCTGCGAGTGTGATATCTCATGTTTCCATCACATAATTTTGTATATTTTGATTTATTATTTGTTATTGTTTTATTAAATTAATAATATTTAAAGTTACAACTCATTTCCATAATTTTATTGTCCGTGAGTTCATTTTATCCAACTCTAGATTTAATTGCACATACATCATTATATCTATAGATATATTATTCCATTAAATTTCATAATTAATCATTGATATTTTAATTAACCACTTAGTCTTATGTGTGTATATCTGACCTAGGCAGTGCTCAATTAGTTAATTTATGAGTCTTATTGTTTCACCCTGAGTGGCTTCCAGACTGAGGTTAAATTAAATGTCTGTGTATGTTGAGAAGTGTCATCCATAGGTATTAGATCATTGAGCAGAGGTGAAAGGATTAAATGTTGATCGGATTCTGGATCCCAGCATCCGGATTTGATCAGCTTTAGTGTATTTTGCTTGTGTTCTAGATTTTGTTATGTGGAAGTACAATTCTTATCATTACAATATATATATATATATATTACAAATAAGATATCCATTAATTAAAAGTTATAGTATAATTGAATGATTAATCATTCAAGAGATTGTGCGACACTCAAGCATCAAAAACAATAAGTTGAGTTTCAGTCCAAAAACATTTTAACTCTTCGATCAACCAGTTTAAACATTGAACTAAACTATAAGGAAAAAGTTCGATTTATAAGTTGATAGTGAGTGAATAATAAGCAATAAATACCTAATTTACTTCATTTTCTGTTGAACTCATCAGAATCTGCTTAAATAATATTTATTCTTTATATGGTATATACTTTTACTACCTATAGATAAAATTTACATGCTACTTAAAAATTAGTATTAAAACTGTTAAATATGAAATATTAGTCTGTAAAATTGAAAATAAGATACTTTATTCGAAAGTGATAAAGTTAATATCTTTTTTGTCAACTGCTTATCATTTCATTGTGAAAAATTATTGAATGATAATTTACAAAAAGATGTTATTGAATAGTAGTAATTAATTTATTGAGTGCACAGAAAGATGTTATGTATATTTAATTGGATATTGCATGTAAAATTAATTTACATCTATCATAGTTTAGAAATCAATGATTTGTATCATGCACAGCTTATTGAATGTGTAACTGGCAAGCAATCTCTGCTAGATATATGTTTCTATTTATCATAACAAACATTATCAGAAACCTGGAAACTAATTGAAACCCCACCAAACATAACAATGCAATTTTTATTTAAACTGAATTACAACATCCATTCTAATATTAACCCATTCACAAACTCTTCCTACTCTTCTTTAAAAATCTGATGGCCGTTTCAGTTATTTACAACATTTTGTTGTTACAATTAAACCAATCCTTTTATTTATTACAAATATAAATTTACAAACAAAAATATTATAAGAAATAATATTTGAACTTTGCAAATATAAAAAAAAAAAGTATTTAAGTGAATACATAATAAGAAGAGGCTCTTTTTTCTTATTGGAATTATTGCTGTACTGTTGAATTAAAAATATATTGAATCTATTATTTTTTATTTGAACTTCATTTTTAAAGTCCAAATGAATTATTATTCAAGTATCATAAAACAATAAAATTCTGTTTTAAAATTTAAAATTGCACTTATTGTTATTATAATTTCACAAAAGTGTCTGCACTTACATTTATAAAAGCATTTTTTTGTGAACCAATCACAATTTTCACTTTAGTGTAAATATGATTTTATTAGACTCTTTAAAAACAAAAGTTTCCAAATAAAGTCTAATTATAATCACATATTTTATTAAATAAATATTTTACAAAATATGTTGCATAAATATGTAAATAAACTATGAAAAATTACAAATTTTTCTATAGGTTCCAAAGTCTGAAAACAAGGAATTGACCAATCAATGATGAGATCTGTTTCTTTATACTACAATTATACCAATCAGAAGTGTTGTTAGCTCCTTTGAGTTCTTGATATCTGTATGATATTATCATTTTTAAATCTTTTTTAAAACTAATAAATCATATAAATTTTAATTCCTGTTTCTACCATTAAATGACTGCAGAATTGGCAATGTAGCATTATAAATAGCTACAAAAAATAAAGAAAAACTGATAGATCATAGCACAATCAGAACATACTGAAGACATGAAGTTGGTCATGAAGTGATTTAAACCAATGTTAATTGATATGGAAAACCTTTCATATATGAATATATAAGTTCCAAATAATTTTAATGGTAAAAATAATAAAATATATTTCTTAATTAATCAATAGCTCTTTTGGTTACATTGTATTCCTTATCAACTGTAAATTAATATGGAAGTTTAATAATTTATTATTTTTATCATTAAAATTATTTGGAATTTACATATAATATTTTTATAATAGGTATTTATAGGTTTTATATAGAAATATATATATATATAAATTTGGAAATATTTGTATTTTGATTTTTTTCACTTTATGATTTTTCTTATTTTTCAAATATAGATTATATTAAAAAATAAATCAACAAACTGTATGAATATTATGATTAGGATTTACAACTCAATTCAGTTTAATTGATATAATAGCATAAATTTAAGAATACCCTTTATATACAGATATTAACTATAAAAAAGTATTTGAATGTTTAGAATATTGGGAGCAAACCCATGGGTGAGGTGTGAGGAACCTTTTTTCTGCCAAGGGCTATTTATATATTTATAATTTGCAGGCCATACAAAAGTATCAACCTAAAAATATTCTGTTATATTTGATTAAAAATTTAAATAATTTACCCCTAATCATTAGGAGTGGGTGACCTTTTCAATTGGCAGGCCAATTTCAACTTTGCCTTTTTAAATGAGGGCCATAATTTTTTGTGCATTAAAAATAAAATAATATCATTACTATTAATAACTGTTCTACATTTAATGACAACTTTTTCAATTTTCCTTGTAACTATTCTTTGTCACATATTTATATTCTCAAATATTTTATGTTCTGGACAGATTAATTCTGCAGCAGTTAGGATGCAATCTTTTATAAACTCTCTTTCAAAAAATGTTTTCAAATTTTCTGATTTACTTAATACATTATAAAATATATCAGCCACTTGATGAAGTTTCTTTTTAAATTTTCTCTTTAAATATTTTTTTTTCCTCTAAAAATTTTGTTGTTATCAGAATGTCTTGATAAATAGTACTTTTTAATATTGTATTATTTATTAATTGAAATACTTTTCAGACATATCAAGCATATCAGTTTACTATTTCTTTCTATATAAAATGTGCATTGGTCTATTTCTTTTAAAATGCACTATTTTCTATGTCAATTTTTCTTATTCAGTGTACTCAGCCTAATTTTAAAAAATGGAAAATAATAATAAAATGAAATAAAACTTAGTTTTATTTTTGATACTATACGTTCATTTGTGAAAATTACTATAAAACAAACAAAATTCCCTCAACATTGTACATTGAATGTTAATCAGATAAACCATACAATATGGTGTAAGGATTGGAAAGCTCAAACCTTATACTTGATTATGATGTCAGTACATATGTTTAAAAAATACTAAGAGAAAGGGAAGAATGAAAGCAGAGACTTTTTTATTATGCATAAAGTAAGATAATGGATATCTTTATTGATTGCAGTTTATGTATCTTCCTTTATAGAGTTAATTATTTAATACACATCATAATATTTTTTAAGATTGTGGTAGAAAACATTTCAATTTTTTTCATTTATTTTCATTCAATTTTGTTTTATTTTGATTGATTTATTTGTTATCTTTCTTGTTTCTTTCTTTTTCCCATGGTGAATACCTGTTTATGATTGTTAATTTGGCAATGATAATGATATGTATAAAATAAATAAAGTAATTACATGAATATTACTTTAGAAGAATGTTAATATATATGTATAATAAATGTAAAAGTATAATACCTGTTATAAAAAATATGTATAATATATAAATAATTTAACGGTAAAATAAATATTATATTTTAAATTCTTTAGTAGCACTTTCAATTATGTAACATTAAAAAAAAATTAAATATTCAGTTAAAGCTGACAAGGCTATGTAATTGAAAGCACTACTAAAGAATTTAAAATACAATATTTTTACCGTTAAATTATTTACATATTATATATATATAACTTATTTTAAAACTTGTTTTTATATGACTATAATAAAAATAATACATCATTTAAGTGATAAAAATTCTGC
Organism: Epiperipatus broadwayi; assembly: GCA_028023455.1. Taxonomy (NCBI): domain Eukaryota; kingdom Metazoa; phylum Onychophora; class Udeonychophora; order Euonychophora; family Peripatidae; genus Epiperipatus; species Epiperipatus broadwayi. The sequence continues at coordinate 5,406,549 of JAQFVV010006263.1, read as the reverse complement.
TATTTACAATCATGTGAATACATTTAAATATAAAGATTTTGAAATAATTTTTTTAGAATGTATAAAGTCATACCATGAAAGAATGATAAAGAAAGGGATTTACATTAGTGAAATTAAACCTGAATTAAACAGGGTGTTAATAGAAAAGAAAAAAGAAGATAATAGGTTTGCTAATTAAATTTTTAAGGTATTTTTTGGTATGAGTATATAAATATAAAAAATTTGATTAAGTTGAGATTATTTGTAATAGAAAAAGGTGTTGTAAAAAGAATTTTTAGTATTTTTTAATATTTTTGCATTTATTTGGAATATGTGATATTTATTATTATATATTTTTATTTTATTTTTTAGTGTTCCTTGAAAAGGACTATATAAAATAGTTGAAATATTTGTTGTATTTTATTTTTATTATAGTCATATAAAAACAAGTTTTGAAAAGAAGTTTGATGTATTCATTGACATATATGGTAAATTATGAACTATTTTAAAAAGAAAAAATGTGCAGATGATATTTTAAAGAATGTTAATAATAAAAAAGTTTAAAATGTATACAGATGAATGTATTTATTTGTTAAAAAAAGATTTGTGATTTACATATATGTATTTATTTTTTTATTTTAAATTGTTTATAATCTTTTAATTAGCTATATATATTTTAAATGATTGTAAAGTGTTTGAAAACAGTTTAAAAAAAACTGAAAATCAATATTTCTAATGAGAATATAAAGTTTAAAATGCTATAGAAATTAATGATGCAATAAAAAAGGGGTTATATGAAATCATGCTTTTAGTGTGTTTACTGACTACTTTTCTATATAAGAAAGAATAACAGGGTTTGCTCTCAATAATTGTTTTTATCCATCTAAAATAAAGGAATTCTATTTATAAAGAAATCAAGTCAGATGGTACATGACCTAATTTAATAAGATTGAACTAAAGGTAGATCAAAAATGTGTGAGCAGAGAAAACCATATAGCTGAGATTATTTCCTCTTGGCCTATACCTCTAGCTTTCATCCAAAAAAGGGGGAATCATCAACAAGCATGTACTTGAAAGGAGAAGAGAAATTGTCTTAAGCAACCAGATACCCTTGCCCAGAGAATGGAAACAATATAGTGATGGTAGAAGCATTTCAAATAATTCAACCATTTTATCAGTTTATCTTAGCATAACATGCAGAAAGAATATTTCAAAAATCAACTTCAACTATTCAAAATTTACACATTTATCAACAGAAGATTATCTGCCATATTAATGAAATCAAAACAAAGTCAAGCATAAACTCTTCAAGTAACTATCTATTTTATGACTAAAAAAATAAGAGATATAAAAATTGATAAGCTATTATTAAGGTTTAAAAAAAGGAATTGAAGTGTATATACATTTGTTTGTTTTTTAAGTATATCATGACAGATTGAAGGTTCCCCACCAGGTATTATTGTTATTAGTTTTAACTTTTATTTTATATGCATACATATACCTAATATATAGTACATATGTATAGTGTAAAATAGATGCATTAAATGATTTTTGTCAGCATGTGTGCTTATGTGAAGATAATTTTAAATGTTTAACATTTTGGTGTGATTGTCATTATTGAAATATATATATGTAATAGTATTATAATTCAATGTCTGTATTTCTTTAAGGCAATATACTTAATTATATAATTGAATCTTTATAAATAGAGTAGTCAGATAAATTTTAAAAATTTTATCCACTTAGGAGAGCTTTCGACTATCCTCATAGTCTTTGTCAACTAACACTTTGAAAGGCCAACCTTCCCACAATTCTGAGATCTTAACATTTGCTGCCTGCCTATTAATTAAGTCATGTTTGTATTTGTATATTAGCATAGCTTATTTTATTTTATTTTTGTTATTTTTTTCAATTTGCAATATTTTAATGTTATTGTAATTGAAGTTAAAACCATAAATACATAAATAATATTATGGTCATGATAAATGGATGCTGAAATATTATTATCTACTTTGCAATTTTGATTCAATATCTGAACTCTTTTTTAACAAAAGCAAGTGCTTTTTAGTTCTTTTTTCTAATGTACATCTTGATTCACCTATATATCCACTGCCACATCTACATATCCATTTATAAATTATACACTTTTTATTTATAAATGAAGTTTTATCTTTATATATATATGGTGGATAACTTTCAGCCAAATGATCATGAGATATGTTTGAAGAGTAGGTATTTGAATGCCTATATGCATAAACATAGAAATGCCTATAGTATTTATAAGAGCTGATTATAAGAAGGTACTTATAAGAGTCATTATAATTAAAGATAAAATCTTTTACTAGAATTTTAGAAATTAAACACAATACAGGGGAATGTATTAGTACTTTTGCCATACTTGAGGCCATTTGTATAATAAAAAAAATTATTTTAAGAGGTCTGTATTTGGGTACCTCAAATCAGAGAAGTATTGCTTAGAAAACATATATATATATATAGTCCAAAGAGAATCTTGGGATTTTTTTTTAATCCTTTCACAAAGAATAAATCTCTAATCTTGAACTATTTTGTGTTAGCAAATGCTACTATTATTATTGTTATGCCTTATTTATTCTTTGGAAATATTTGGTCTTCATTCAGATATAAATGCAACTTAAATAAATACATCATTACCAAATGTTGCTCGATATTTATTTCACAGAAATCAGTTGAGAAAATCTGTGGAATAAAATGGATATTATGCTTTGTTCTTTGTCATTGTTGCGACTCTAAATGAAAAGAGAACACATATCATAAATAAATGATAAACCATTTGTTTTATTTAAAGTGACTTTGTATTTTTTTTTAATTTCATTTCTTATCTGTATACATTGGTCATAGAACAATACTTGATTTTAAAAACTTAATTACTTAGCCGTGAGAATATTGAAATGCTAATGATTATGCAGTGTTCAAGGTCAAGCAGGGTGTATACATATGTAAGTTGTATAATAATAAATGTAAAATGAAAACGTAAAATAAAAATAATAAGTTGTATAATAATAAATGTAGAATGAAAATGTAGAATAAAAATGATAAGTTGTACAATAATAAATGAATAATGAATGTAGAATAAAACTAATATCTTTGTAATGTATAATGAATATGTAGAATAAGAATAATAACTGTATAGTAATTATGTATAGCGATCGTGTGTAAACATTTATATTATATAGATAATTGCAACTGTAAAATGTAGCAATGTAATGGTCATTAAATTGCAATATTGTTAGATCATAGAGAGCACAGCTGACCTTATACGATCAGAAAACTGTATAAAATGCCATATATAGTGAGAAATGTACAAATACTACATGTATGTGAAAATGTATGTGAAAACACCATATATGGTAAGGTATGTAAGAGACTCCAGAAGTCTTGAGAGATGTATAAACCCCCAGAACCTGAACTATTTGTTCTGAGTATTAAATATAAGTCAGAGACTCCTGCCTATGTAATTCCAAAAGCAGGACTAGGGTTATTATATGCAGGTCACCATGGCTTTTTATTATTTTATTACACCTTATAATAGGCAATGTATATACATAAAAATGATTGTATTTACTGAAATTAAACTATAAGGTTACCATCTCAATTCTACCTTTGTCAATTTATTACTTGCTGGTAGTAAGACACAGCAGATTACATACACGATAAGGAGCTAGCTATATTATCTAATGTTAATGATTTGAAATACTGAATAAATTCTTTATATTTAGTTGGTTTGTAATTATAAATTAGATTCAATAAAATATTCCCTTTGTTTCTATTTTATATTTAGCAAGTAATCAAGTCTCATTAATGACTATTAATACTAAACTCTGATAGTACACAAATAAAGCCCAGAGAGATAATAAAATTGGATACATTCTTTTAATTTATATTATGAGTTTGATTTATTTAGTTGTATAATATCATTTCAAAAACTAGCCCATTCCTATATCAATTGCCAGTAGAGTTTGAAGCATAACTGAAAAACCTTCTTGTTTTTTGTTTGTCTATTATTAATTTAAAAGCCATCTTTTATGTGATTTTGATCTAGTTGTGTAAAACTTAGAGGGCGACCCACCATTCTCTCTCATTTCCAGTTACATACTTCGCAATTTGATGTGTTGGCTTTCCACGTTCATACTATCAAAATTTAAACATTATCAAACCAGAATATTTTGCCTTTCATACCATTACAATAGATATTTTTAAGGATATTGAATCCCTGATAGAATAAACTGGAACTATTATAAAGTTTGAAGAGAATAAAAAAAGTCATTGAGAAAATAAATATTTTATTTTACTTAATCTTTAATTCAATATTTTTACTATACATATATTTAAATAGAAGTTTTATATAGGGTCATTTTATATACATTTTTGAAATTGTCCCAGGGTCAGATTGAGAACTTTTGGTGGCCGGAATTGGCTTAAAGTTCCTCCTTCCTGCCATAAACTTTATGCATCATTTGAACACAATTTTATAATTGAAATGATAAATATATGCTGAGTGTCATGTTGGAAAGCCAAATTTTATGTATTGATAAATATTAGAAAAAAATATAGATACAAACTAGCATTCAAGTAGCTATATTATAAATTTTATTTAATATCTGCAAATCCATATAAGTTTCAATATGATACATTGTTATTCATTCATTCATGACTGACTTGGGAAGAAACTTAAAACATAAAAACCAAATAAATGCTCATTGTTTTTACAAAATTTATTTTTTCATTAAATTGATAGACACATTATCATACAAAATTAATAGTAATCAATTATACAACATCATATAAACATAATCAAGTTACTGTAAACATGCTTATATTCAATGATTTGAATATATATTAACATTGTATTTTACATTTCTATATAAATTATTTTAAACGAATGAAATTAGTATTGCAAGTGTAATGTGTAATGATAAAATTAAAGCATATACGTAATAAGTTACTTAATTCAAAATTTATAATAATAAAAAGTAATAAAAAAGTGAACCATATAGAGATAATTTAAATAAATAAATATTTTGTAAAGATGAATATACAATATTAAATAGATTTTTCTTGTTGTCTCATCATTCTTGTGTATTTTTATACAATCCACATATCTGATAAATGTTATTAATGATAATAATATATGTATAATATGAGATTTTTAAAAATTATATTCCATAAAGTGGACAGAAGATGCTAAACCAAGTTTTCAATGTAGTACATTTTTATGAAAACTATTATAGTGATAGACTGTTAGCAATTTTAATGCCAAAATAATTATTAATTATTTATACATACAATTTTATATGTTACTCTCTTTTAAGTATTTATGTTATAAGTTAAATTATATTCTACATCAAGATTATTATTTCATTTTATACATGGACATAAAAAGAATTACATCTACTAAACGCACACTAATATGGACAAAATATTAATGCATAAGTTAAATGATCACTGAGACATACTCTATTTTAAAAAAATTATGTAAACAACTAACAAATTTAATAAGGTGCTCATTATCTATTATCAGTTTATTCATATTAACTAATACAAATGAATATAGCCAAACACATGATATAGTACAAATTTGTAATATATACATTACAACATATAACATACTTAATTTTGATAAGCATTTTAAACTAAATGATATACCTACACTATTATTACCAGAATTAATTCTTGTATATTATTTACTTAATTATATGTTTATACTTCTTTTAACTAATTTCAAATATGAATAAATAATGCCCTGTACAAATTGAAAATGTAAATATTAATGTAGATTATAAAATATCAACAAGCTATAAGCCATCTGTTCACACACAACTCATGGCTTAATATGCAGATATATTTCTATATTCATCCTTTGAATTATCAACTTTTTTTCCTAAATAACACAATTAATATTTTCCATTTAAAAAATTATATTGATAGAGATATAAATTGTTGTTGTTGTTGTTGTTGCTGCTGCTGTTGCTGTTGTTGTTGTTGTTGTTGCTGCTGTTGATGTTGTTGCTGTGCTGTTGTTGGTGCTGCTGCTGCTGTTGCTGTTGCTGTTGTTGTTGTTATATTTTTGCTAAAAGTATTGTAAACATATTAATGCATATAAATAATATTACATTTATGCTTTTATGAATTGATTTTTTTTTTAATCAAACATTGCCATATCAATTTTATTACTAATTTAAATATTCAACATTATTGTTTCTTTGTTTTTTTTTTGCATGAAATTATATAAAATAAATATATGCTCATAAGTAACTAATACTATATGTTATCATTAAACATAACTAAATTATGAATGTATGTTATATAATATAATTTATTTATTAATCTGTACTAATAATTATTGTTTTACAAATACTTTAAACTAAATTATATACCTATTTTATTATCAGGATTAATTATTTTAAATTACTCACGTAAATACATATGTGTACTTTTTAAAAAATAATTTTAAATGTAAATAAACAATCAGCTCATCAAGATTTAAAAATATAAATATTGCTCTGGTTTATAAAATAACAAATTATAACCCATCACAAATCTTTACTAATAGAGCCACTAATTTCTTCTAATCGTTCAACGTTATCGCTATAAGCTTTAACTCACATTTGCAGCCTCTCACTTGTTTATTCTAAATAAATAAAATCTCAAAAACTATTAATAATTTTTTAAAATTATATAATTTTGATTAATAAATAATAATAATAAATAAATGTTAACTATTATTCTAATATAATTGAAATAAATATTAAATCGTATTATATAGTCTTTTACAAAAAGAACTGGTAAAGTTTTCAAATATTAACACTCAAATTATTAATTTTTTCGCCAACAAAAAATACTTTCTGTTCTGCTAGCTGCTACATCATATATATAATTACAAATTCAGACATCAACAATTTATAATAAAATTAATTGTATTTAAAATAGTCACAAAAATAAACTAATCTTGGCATTGTTTTATTTTTCATGTCAGAAGCAACAAGTTAAGTACTCATTTTTAAATATAGGGAATTTGAACCTAGACTTTCAAGGACCCTTCAACTATCCACACTATCCCATATCACTAATACACATGACCACATGCACATAGAAAATATAAATAATCACCAATATACATATTTTGTGCTAAACCAGCACTCATCAGTTGGTCGAGATCATCATCTCCCACACATATAATATCATTGCTCAGTTTATATTAAAATAACAAATCTTCATACTAAATGGACAGGCTTCAATATACTCTAATCTCCAACTCTTCAGCCATCCATACCATTGAAAATCTGAAAATGGAATGCCCAAATCCTATGCTGATGCCAATATTGTTGTTATGCCTATGTTGACAAGTCATTCTGACCCCTCATATATAAGACCTTATCCATTTAAATACATAGAAAAGGGATGGACAGGATGCAGGCTTAAAATGTAATATTTAAAATACAGGCATTCTTCATATATCTGGAGATTATTTGTAAATATAGACAATTTGAACACAGACTTTTAAGCACACTTCAACTATCCACACTATATCATACTACTGATACACATGACCACACACATGTAGAAAAGATAAATAATCACCAATATACATATTTTGTGCTGAACCAGAACTCATCAGTTGGTCCAGATCATCATCTTTCACACATACATAATCATATACTCAGTTTATATTAAGATAGCAAATCTTTATACTTTAATGGACAGGTTTATTAGTTGGTCCACAACATCATCTCCCACACATATATATGGTCAATGCTCAGTTTATATTAAGATAGCAAATCTTCATACTTTAATTGACAGGTTAGAGTAGATTGAAACCTGTCCATTAAAGTATAAAGATTTGCTATCTTAATATAAACTGAGCACTGATTATATATGTGTGTGTGGGAAATGATGATCTGGACCAACTGATGATTGTCAGTTCAGCACATAACATGGCTATTAGTGATTTTTTTATATGTGTGTGGTCATGTATATCAGTGGTATGAGATAGTGTAGATAATTGAAGGGTGCTTGAAAGTCTGTGTTCAAATCTCCTTTAGTAATCTTGGGAAAGACCAAATCATTAAATAAATGTAAACAAATGCTCAATTATCATTTGATATAATTTAAATAATTACCAAACCATATGATATAAACTATAAAAATAACAGGATAATGTCTTATAAATGTTAATGCCCAAATTGTTTGTGTGTGTATGTGTGTTTTCTGCCCCCAAAAAAATCTGTTTTGTTAGCTATTAGGTCATATATATAATAACAACAGCTTATGATAATGAAAATTAGTTATTAATTAGTGATTTGATTTTTCTCATGGTTATTAAAAATGAGTATTTAGTAGCTCTGCCTTGAGAATATTTCAAATACAATTAATTGCTTTCTCACAATTTGTTTATATCTTAATTTAGATTTAATAAGTAAGGGAAGAATTCTTTTGTTGTTAAAAATTAATGATTTGGGCATTAACACTTGCAAGATTTCACCATACTGCTCTTATGAAAGAATATATCAAATGATTTGATATTTCATTCAGTTATATTAATCTGTAAGTTGTTGTTTACATTAACTAGTGGTTTGGCCTTTCCAACCAGTCAGCAAAAATTAATACTTAGTGGCTTTATCTTGGAACTAAAATAATGTAAAATTATTTTGTTATGGTAAATATATAAAATACAATTATTTTAATTTTTATAAGTTGTTTGTGACTAAATTAGTTATTATATATACATCATAATAGCTAACAAAAAGATCTTTCATTGAAAAAAATTAAGCTTTGGGCATTAATATTTGAGATGATTTATATATATATATATTGAAACAGATACATTGTTTCACATATCTTGAAGTTTTTCCCCTCCCCTATTTTAAAATGGTTTGATTAAAAAGCTGACATAGTTTTAGTGAATGGAATTAAGAACAATAAATAAATAATTGACAGTGAATCAAAATCAGTTTTTCACTCATGTTGTCAAAACAAAATGTGTAAATTCAAATTCTCTGAAAAAGGAGGGAGAGAAAAATCAATATTTAAACTGACAGTTAAAAAAAATTACACATTTAATTAATAAATCTTTATCATTAAAATTTGCAATTTTCAAGTTGAAATGTTACCAATGTAATATTTTTTTGTTTTATTGGAGCTGAATGTTTTCAAATTGCAGTACCAAAAATGCTGTAAATCATAGCATCACTTTTTGGTCTTAGGCAAAAGAAGTCAACAAGTTTTTGAAAAACATGTTGGTTAGTGTGGTTAGATAAAAGATATTGAAAAAATCACAGGAAGTAAGAGAGTATAAATAGAAGAATCAAGAAATTCATGGGAGTTATTAGTAGGTTGATTGTTGTAGTTGCTACACAGCTGATCACAGTTTAGAAAAGTGGATCAACTAAGTTTGAAGCCACCATGGCCATTAATCAAAAAAGTGTAGCAATTAGTGCAAGAAACCTGTAATTACTATAAAACTGCAATATGAAAAAGCAAATTATCAACATGGAAAACACTAGAATGAGTGGCTATTAAAAAATAGTTCATTCTTTCTTCCACACCTTGAAGAAGTTATAGAATTGAAAATTCATGCCTAAGTGACCACCAAAAGAAACTGTATACCATTCAGTTCTAAGACAAATCACCTTTTAATATGAAGATTTACAAGCTGTGAATCACCAATAGATAAATTTAAAGGTAAGAAAACTCTAGATAACATTTGAAATATGTAAAGGTATTTATAAAAATGTTGTAAGAAAAGCATTTTGGAAAAAATAAAATAAAATGTGGTTATTTAAATGATTAATTCAACAAAATGATAAAATGTTATGTACCAAAATAATATCTTATAGAATAATATAATTGTCATTATTGTTATTAAAATATAAAAAAAAAGTAAATTGAAATACATTGACAGAATGGTAGAACACAATAATGAATTCACTGATTTTTTTAAATGATAAAACTTATAACAGTGATTTGAAGTTAAGCTCTATAATCAAAGGTATAAAGAAATATATTTCAAATTGTTAACTTTAAAACTTGCTAAACAGAATATGGAAATTATAATATAAGAATTAATTTAAGGTAAACATACCTCAATATGTGTATACTCCATAAATGCATTATGTTTAACCAAGAAAGAGTCACTATTTTATATTCATAAATTAAATGTGCATCGATGTTCATGAATTAAATATATGCATTTACATACAGGAATTAAATATGCATCTATGAACCTGAATAAAATATGTGTATAAATATGAATTAAATGTGTCTATATACATGAACTAAATATGCATATACATATATAAATTAAATGTGTGTCCATTTACATGAATTAAATAGGCATCTACATACAGAAATTAAATGTGTGTCTATGTACATGAATTAAATATGTATGCCTACATATAGAAATTAAATATGCGTCTACGTACCTAAGTTAAATATCTGTCTATATACATAAATTAAATGTGTCTGTATACATGAGTTAAATAAGCATCTACATATAGGAATTAAATATGTGTGTAGATACATGAATTAAATAAGTGAATATATTTGAATATAATTATCGCTACTGAATGATTAGAGGAAAAGGATTAATTCAAATATAAATCAAACTTACCTAAGAGTATATTGCAATAGAGAATTAATAGATATGTCTATGAATCATATATATATATTTTATAATATAGGTGTGTTTTGACTCATCATTTCTTTTATCTGTGCCATTCATATACTTTTATATAGATCAACATTAGATCAGAGAGATCGTAATATCTACTACAGACATTATTCATGCAAAGCAAATATATTTCAGGAGCCAAATCTTCTTGGCTGCTTTTCTTATATTTAATGGAAATTGTTGGTTTATAAGCAGGGCCGCATTTAGATGAAAAGAGACCCTAGGCTATTCCACTTATGAGGCCCTTTCACCTCCCATATACATCATTACTGTGATATATATATATATCAATATGTTAAATGAAACATGTTATTGGTAGGCCCCTCTTGATCTTGAGGCCCTAGGCTGAAGCCTAGTTAGCCTATAGGATAATCTGGCTCTGATTATAAGTTACTTTAACTTTTTATTATTATTATTATTATTATTAAGTGTCATAGCATCGGCCAGGACGCGAACCCGCAATCCGGGCAACTGCCTGCAAGTACAAGGCAGTCGCGCTGACTTCTCGACCACCAATGCAAGACAAGTTGGTAGGATAAGTATTGTAATTATGGAATTATATTCAAATGTATTTCAAATTTTATATTCTAACAAACATTATTAAATGAAAATATATACAGAAAGTATGAAACACAGTAATATAATTTATTAAACATTAATTAAGGATAAATATTAAAACTCATAAATAAATTAACATAATGCATTAATCATCATTTCTTCCCTCTTAGATTATTTTTATTACTAAACAATATTTTTATATATGTGCAAATATTATATTAAACATATAGAACCAAAAAAGACTATTCACAAAAATATTATAGTTATTATGATTATAAAAACTAAACTACAGTTATATTTTTCATTTTACCATATATAATCACATGAATAAGATATCTGGGAAGGCTAATGTTATAGTTTTATAGGCAGTCAGTTTTGTACATTCACAATAAATTCTAATAATTTACACTTATAATATATACTTTATTTTCTAGCTTTCTACTTGTTAAATTTGGTCAACTTAAAATAAATAGTTCTTATGTCTTCATTCTTGAATAACTACTATAAAAAAAGAAAAATTCGAATTTATTTTTATTATTTTTATCAAGTACCTAAATATATCGCTAATGCAATAACAAATAAAATGAAAAAATTTGAGTATCTCCCAAAAATACTGTGTAAAATATATAGAATATAAACATTTCATTCATTCTTGTTTTGTAAATTACATAATAAATCTTATAGGGTTTTATTTAACAGATGGATGGATGGATGGATGGATGGATGGATAGATAGATAGATAGATAGATAGATAGATAGATAGATAGATAGATAGATAGATAGATAGATAGATAGATAGATAGATAGATAGATAGATAGATAGATAGATAGATAGATAGATAGATAGATAGATAGATAGATAGATAGATAGATAGATAGATAGATAGATAGATAGATAGATAGATAGATAGATAGATAGATAGATAGATAGATAGATAGATAGATAGATAGATAGATAGATAGATAGATAGATAGATAGATAGATAGATAGATAGATAGATAGATAGATAGATAGATAGATAGATAGATAGATAGATAGATAGATAGATAGATAGATGGATGGATGGATGGATGGATGGACGGATGGACGGACAGACAGACAGACAGACAGACAGACAGACAGACAGATAGATAGATAGATAGATAGATAGATAGATAGATAGATAGATAGATAGATAGATAGATAGATAGATAGATAGATAGATAGATAGATAGATAGATAGATAGATAGATAGATAGATAGATAGATAGATAGATAGATAGATAGATAGATAGATAGATAGATAGATAGATAGATAGATAGATAGATAGATAGATAGATAGATAGATAGATAGATAGATAGATAGATAGATAGATAGATCATTAATTCTTCATGCAGAGTATAAATGTCTTTGATATAGCATACTTAAAAGTTAAAAAAATTATTATGATATTTAGTAACAATACAGACCTACATGACTTTTTCAGTACATAGATATTAAATTGCAAGTAAAGACTATAGATTAGACAAAAGAAGAATGCAATTAGATCGTCTCACATAATAAATAGAATATATATACAATCCTGACAAAGTAAATCAAATATAATAAAGGTGATTAAAATAGTTTCCTTGTTTTTGCTATAACACATTCTGTTAATCTCTAATATATATGTGTGTCTGTATTGGCAATTTACTCTCTACTGCTTCGTAGAACAAATCACTTAGACATTTTATGACTATATGCATGTAATAGAATAATACTTTATAGCATTAACATAGTCAATTTTAAAATGTATCTCAACAAAAGAATAATCCATAATATGTTTGATCCATACTGTGATTAGTTTTATATTTTTATTAAGTATCATCGATGAATAATGATATTGAAATTTAGATAACAAATCTTTTGTATAAAATCTGAACATAGCAAATTAATAGTTTTCAATAATTTGTTTATAAAACACATTCTTTTTTTTTTTTATGTTTCATTTATTCATTTTCATTTATTCAAGCAGTAGAGGCTATAATATAACCAGATATTTTATTTTAAAAGAATTTTGGTGATGTTTAATGATTTATTATACTTGTCATGAATTGGATTGAGTTTAAATTTTATGTCTTAATATTTATTTAACAGATGCATCAAATTGTGTGAAAGGCCAATTCATTTTTTATACCAAATAAACTATATTAATTTAAAATGCATGGAGTGTATTAGGACATCATTTACATTAATTTATACTAAATTTTAAATATTAGAATAATATATATAGTTTTTTATACATTTTATAACAACTTTATGAATATTCTTAAGATCAATAATTAACCAACATTTTATGTCATATGTGTATAAATCACATGAACACTATAAATAACAATAAACAAATTAAACATTGCAAAGTATTTGATATGTATGTTTCTTTTTTCCTTATAAAAGTAATATCTTTGTTCATTTGAAAGTTTCTTCTTTAAATCGATATTCTATTTATTAATTGCTAAATCACTATAAATTATCAATTGCTTTATATTATTGATTGTTGATTGATTAGATAATATTTAGATAATTATTTTATTATAAAACAAAGCAATGATCTTGATAACTCATTCATTTATTTTTGGTTGATTATTATTAATAATTTAATATATTATTTCTCTCAATAATTCTGAATGTGTATCATGTATTTATTAAATCCGGTTCTTTTTGATATGTGGGAGCTAATTCTTTTATCACTATTAATATATTAGATTGTCTCCAGTTGTGGCTTACTATGAATGTTTTTGTATGATGAAATATTTTATTATATTCTGTTATTCTGTAGAAAAATATTAAACTTTTTTTATTCCGTGTTTAATAAATAAAATTTAAATATTAGATTGTTCAATTTTTTTAATAGTCAATAACTCATATTTAAAAAGAAAAATTCAATTCATGCCTATTTGTAATTTTCAACAATAGAAAATATTTCAAATATTTCCCCCCTCACTTTCCACCTTGAGTTGTTTATTATAATTGAATTTTTAAAATTAAGAAAATCGTATGAATATAATTTTCATATGATCTGAGTCTTATAGCTGATTCAGATGAAATTTTAGAATGGAAAAAAATAAACAATTTTTAAATTGTTTGATCAAATGCTTTTATTTTTTAAATTCATATTGTGGTGTAGAATCTCATAAAAAGCAAGGCTTAGTGCAGTGGTAGAGTGTCAGACCCTGGAGCATATAGTCCTCAAATTGATTTCATTTGTGCCATTTCTAGTACTCAAACTTCTTATAAACTCATGAACAATAAAACCATGTATTTATTATTCTTTATAATTAACATCTTCAGGAAAATAATGTTTTTAATATGTTTCTAAACTTGATACATATAAATTTATTTGTATAAATATTACTAACTTAAAGAACAATTAAATAACTTACTGCCTTGAATATGTAACATTTAAGATTATGATCATAACAGTTTTATCCAGCCTATAAAAGCCATGTTTTTTTAATTGGTTACTTTAACAAATTTTTTAAGATTTCATGTAAATTAAACAAAAGATTTTAATATTATATAAATAAATATGTAAGATTATTTATCTTTTCTACATGTGTGTGGTCATGTGTTCGGTAGGATGAGATAGTGTGTGATGGTTGAAGGTTGCTTGAAAGTCTAAGTTCAAATCCCCTATATTTATAAATAAATGTGATAAATGTACCCATCCTGAAATGCCATCATTTTTACATTACAGTTTATTAATGGCAGAATTACTTCCTAGCTGGCCTGAAAGGCCATGGTTTTGTAATACATTTTTTTAATTGATTTCTTTAACAAACTTTTTTTGCACTTGCTTTGAATAAAATTCTCATAATCAAATTAAACCTCTAAATTTAAATTTAAATCTTTAAATATACCTGTTATGTTTGATATGTGAATTTGGCTACATTACTTTCTTTGCATAAAATATTCTTCGTAATGCAGACAAACATAACAGTTTTTTTAATTGGGAATGAATTTGACACATGACAGCCTTACAAGCAAACATACATTCACCAATCAGACAACAGAGAAAATAGAGATTTTATATATAAGGTCACAGAACAGTTTAGTTCCAAATACTTTATAATAACATATTTGAAATGGGAATGTTCCATGATATGACTGTATAATTATTCTATTGTACATAATTATGTATCATTATTTATATAAAAAATAAATTTGATTTTATTGAATCATTTATTGATTTAAAATTTTTATGCTAAATTATGATCATTTATTTACCCAAGCACATATTATGTAATCATACGTACAACAGTTATTTCTGTGTTTTAATAAATATTATTCAATTACTTTAAAAGTTATTAATTAATTTAGCTATTGTTTCCTTTCTACTTTCTATAAGTATAATAATATAAAAATGTATTTATTCTGAAAGCAATTTAACCATTATTATTATTATTTATTTATTTTATTAAACAAACAATATATATATATATATACATACAGAATAACTTCAAATGGGCAGAACTTGTGCAAGAAGATATTAACTTTCCAAAATAATTATAAAAAGAGATAAGAATATATATATAAATAAATCATCTTAAAAAACATTCACAAAATAACTTACAAGGATTAATACAAACAATAAATATGAATATAGAAAATAGGTATAAAACTAATTACAAAAAGCAAAAATGAAGAATATATACACATTAATCATCAAACATTTCTTAAATAAATAAAAAAGATAAATGGTCATAGTTAGCAACAAAAGAATTAATCTAATATTATGTCATTCACGTATAACTACTTTCCAAGTAAAAATCTGTCAATGTGAATTAAAAATTCTTAGTTAAGCAAGTAGTTTTACAACAGATACTTTATGATATAATAATAAATGACAGACAATATATATCAATAATCATCCTATATTTATAAAGTTTAACAACAGATAATACATAAAATTTATTATAAATACTATGGTCAGAAGTCCATCTAATTCTGCCAAAAATAATGTAAAGTACATAATGAGGATAATGGAATAATCAGTATGGCCATTCCAAATAGAGATATTGTAATACAATATGCTTCGATAACAAGCAACATAAATAGTAATCAAAGTAGACTAAGGTGGGAATTTCACTAAATGATAAAGTAATTAATTTTGCATAACTGAGAATATAAATAGGCAATATAGCTAACCAAGATAATCTTTAATCAATGAAAACACTGTAGTTGCAATAGCTATCAACAAAAGTGATATCCAATAAATACAAATACTATTGGAATAAACTTTTTATTAACTACAAACACTGATACCAAAAGAATGTGATAATATTTATAAGAAAATAAAATACCCCTCATTTGATTATGATTAGCAGTTAAACAATTCAGCCTAAGTCAGTTACTGATTAATGCCAGATGGTTATTAATCATTTGTTCAAAAATATTATATGAAGTAGCATTACAAGAGAGAGAAATATCAGCAAAATCATAAATTACTGAATTCAAAGATATATATATATTAAATGTAATCGGGCCAAGTACAGATCCTTGTATAATTGCATAAATAACCAATCTAAAATGACTAATAACACCATGTATTTTAGTATGCTGTTTTCTATCTATTGGAAAATATATTAAATAGAAAGCAAAATAATCTTTAAAATCATATGAATATAACCTTTGTAGAAGAATTACATGATAAACAGAGTCAAATGCTTTGAATAAATCCAAATAAACAGATTCTGTTTTAAAACATTTATCAAATGACAATTTTAAATTGTACATAATTATAATGTGCAGCCAAAGAATTCTTAGCAAAAATCAAAATTGATATACATTATCAATTAATGCATAATCAAAAACGACATCATCTTATTTTTAACTATCATCTCACATAACTTAGAAATAACAGAAATGATTAAAATAGGTCTGTAATATTTTTAATAATTAATGGATCATTCTTTTTAAAAATGGGCGTAATAACATCAACTTTTAAACATTTAAGAAATATACCAGCAGAAAGAATTACATATGTAAACAAAATGTGTAACTTATCTAAGCCAGAAGACGAACATTTTTAATTATTCGATTAAGTTTGATAACTGAGTATCAAAAACATTGGAGTAAAAATGAGTCCAAATGAAAGTCAATTTTTTAATAGATGATTCCACATTTATCATATATGTAAAGAAATTGTTAAAAAGACAAGTCACATGTTTTCCATTAACACATACTTCTAAAGTGATATTATTTTTAATAAAATTAAATTATTGGGCGGGGGGGATATTCTTAAGCAAAGAATTGTTTTCCATTTCAGTGAAATATTTTTATTACAAAAAAGTTTCCTATTATAATTTGATTTAGCTATTTTAATATTGTATTTAATTTCCTTATTAATCTGCTTCAAAGTAATCAAATTAGCAGAATGATTTAGATTATTTCTCAAATTAATTTTTAAATCAACTGATCTGCTATTCATGGAGAACATTTTTTACATTTATTATTCAATTTAATATAAGTTGCTTTAACAATTAAAAAAATACAAATATTCTGAAATTATAAAAAGGCTGTGTTTGCATTATCCAAGTCAAAAATACAATCCCAGTTCTGAATGGATAATAAATAATTTTAATTTAAACATGCAATGTTTTATTAACGTACCTACAGGCTATTGGACTATTATAAGCTATAAACAACTTTAAAATGCATTGTAAAATGACCCATAATGGCTAATTCTGATAAGCCAGATTTATAATGAAAATTCTGAGAGCAAGTCTAATAAATGTATATTATATTATATATATATAGTTCATAAATTTACTTAACTAATGCTATAACTATATAATAAATACAAGTATCTATAGGTAGAATTATATTCTTTGCCTAATAAATCAATATTCGTATTATCAATCGTTATGTTAGAGGATGAATATAAATTAAATAATAAATTAACAAATTGACAAATTAAAGATATAATAAAACTAATTCATGATCTGTATATTGCTATTAATGAAAGATTTTCATTAAAAAAATTATAAGTTATTATTAGAGATTCAGCAATAATAATTATTGGAATATCATAAATATAATTTAAATCAGTTTTTATGTAAATCATTACACCTCCAGAGTATGAATATGAATACAGCACAAGAACATTTTTATAACTATCCAAACTATATAAATGAAAATACATGTCTCAGGTAGAACAATGATATCATAAAAATTTAATAGACGATCACATAAATATATATTTAATTTGTCAAAATGAGTTTGTATTCCGTGAATATTCATATGAAAAAAAAATTAAGTCTTTGTAATCAGAAATCCAATTAGATTGTAAATTAAGATCAGAATAATGACAATTCCACTTTATTTTTACCTACAACACTGGAAGAATTAGTATCATTTCTGACGTAGATCAAAACATTTCAAGTAAATGCTATATATTGATGTTGATCAGGCATCTTTTGCTTCACCTTCCAAAAATATCACTGAGTAGTCAAAAAAATCTGTTCATTAATATAAATACACTGTTATTGTCTAAGGGTAGAATATCAAATATTTCATCTTACATAAAAATAATATAGCCATGTTATGAGAAATAAAATGAGCAACAATCAAGTCGTGATTTATTCAATTTAGTTTTTGTGCAAAATATTTGTTCTAAGCCAATATTAGAAAAATGTTCACTTTCAATCCTATCCACCATTTTGGAAATAATTTGCAGCAAATCTTCATAATTTTAATAAGGAATGCCTTGTAACTCAATTTTAAAACCCATTTAAAATCTTTCCAAAACCTCCCCTTTATCCTTCAATAAGGATATATTTTTGTCGTGTGTATTACAAGCTCTAGATAAATAAAAAAAATCTGATTATTTACCATTTTGATGCAAAATATCAAAATTGATCTGTATTTTTGAAACAGTTTGTGTAAGCTCTGGTAATACATTATTTAATTGATAATAATCATAATTTCTACATAATCTGTTGAAAAACAGAACCATTCTGTGAAATGGTAGATTTTAAACCTGCATTAATAGTAGAAAAAGAATCTCTAGAAAAGGAAGATCTCTGATCTTGTTTTTCCTTAATGAGACACATCTATAGATATTTTCAGATAACATTGAACATTTACAGTGCATGTTACTATTACAGTCTTGACAAAAGATATAATTAACATTATTAAACAATAAATTGTCACTTATGCCATATATAGCCATTGTAAGTATTTTCAAATCAGTTATTATTAATATTATTTGCTTCTTATTTACAACACTGGCTGCATCTTTTGTTTTGGATAGAATCCCTTTAAAAGCTTAAACTTATTATGGTATTAAAATTATTTCAATATACAATAAGTGTAGCATTTTCTGCAATATTTTCCAACAAGCTAGAAAATCTTTTAGTTTTCTTTGTAAAACTGTTTAAAATTGTCTAAAGGCATTCATTATAATATCCCAAATTTCTAAATTCTTTTCTTCCTCTTCTGTTTTTGCTGTCTTTATATATAATATTGAATTTCAAAAATCTTACACACTTTCACTTTTCAGCAAAAAAACTTTTATTATTGATTACAGTTTCGACTGTACCATGCAGTCTTCATCAGATCTTATTCTATTCTTTCAACTTTCTCTATCCTAGAGTAATATGGAGGATAGAGAAAGTTGAAAGAATAGAATAAGATCTGATGAAGACTGCATGGTACAGTCAAAACTGTAATCAATAATAAAAGTTTTTTGCTGAAAAGTGAAAGCATGTAAGATTTTTGAAATTCAATATCCCCTGTCTTATTATTAAGTTATTCTTTGAAAGATGATGTACTAACAATATGCATACTAAATTGTAGTATATGCATTAATTATTATATATCATCATATATCATCATCAACCATTATCAATCACTTATAAAGCTGGTCCTACTGTTATTTCAACCATTATTCTGACAATTAACTCATTGCTTGCCATTTCACCTCATCCAATTGTTTTAATGGGAGATGATAATCTTCAAACTGGCTTTATCTAATAATCTTTCCACTTATGAGTGGTCAAGGCTTTTTGCCTTCTAACTCTATCATGTTTCATAATAAGCAGCATGCCTCATTCATCAATCTTGGCTTTTACTCACCAATTTTATATCACTTAATTCAACTTGTCTTTAATCCTATTTCTTTCTCTGACCTCTTTAGACAATCTTGCATCTTGAATCTCAATGAATTACACATTACAGCCATTTATTTGCATAAAACCATTTGAGTTTTTCTACCCTCATATACCACAGAGTTCTTATTCCCTGAAACACATTAGGTTGTAGAAATTGGAACAAATAGAACTTGATCCAGTCCCAAGCTATCTCACCTTTATACATATAACATTATTCAATTTCCAATATCTCACATACAGTTCACCTCCACCTTAATGACTTCATGCATTGGTCAATGAGTTGCATTTATATATAACACTAATGAATCCTGCACATTATACTCACCAACAATTACATACATTTTCCCAGGCTTAAAAACCATTGTCTTATTCATCAACACACATGGACTCAAGGATATATTCACTGGGTCCTGGGCCACCCACCAACATTAAAAGTTCCTATGGCACTGCAAGTTGATGGTAATATGTGTGCAGGTTATAACATGATCAATCCTATATACCAATATTTCAAGCAGAAGTTACAAATCCACAATTCATTCACACCACCTTTAGACCTATTTGGGTCACCTGATAGTAATATTCCATTTCAAACTATACAATTTACTGGCAAACTTGCCACCATAAATAACTCATCACCCAAGTTCCAATGAAATATTGCTTTTGTTTTTACCCATCTTAGGCATTTTACCACATTATACCTCTGTGACCTGGAAAATTATCTATCCCAAAGGATATATGACATCAAAGATCTATATCCAATCTCAATTGTACCATTTAGCAAAAACTAGACTTAATTTCTTCTCTTACCAACCTTCACTCAATTTCCATGGGGCCGCTAAAGATACTGAAAAAAGTTGTAAAGAATCATTTAGAGCCATATCTGCTTTCTCTAATTTCCAAAATACAGTTTCCAAAAGAGGGTTTTTCTATCATACAGGTTGTTCTGACATTTAAAGCAGTCTTGAACAAAAGTATGCTCCAATTGCAGTTCAACAAGATATAGTGTTGCATTTGACTTTCGTCTATTCTCATTCTTATTGATATTCTGACTAACACTACCATTCCAAGTACTCTACTTCACTTAATTACCAATTTACTGTAGAGCAGAGATACATATCACTCTTAATGGAAAAAATTTGCCATCATTCAACCCTATGCAAACCAACTCCCAAGAATCACCTCTTAGTGCATTGCTCTTCATTTTCTACATAAATCCCTTATTAAAGCATATAAAACAGACATTTTCAGCCATCCAAATTATTCATACTCACCAATACATTCCATATGTAGCATATATGGATGATATCACTATTTTTCTGTCATTTTGTAAGCATTTTACCATATTTTAAAGCATTCTCAATCAATATACTGTCATGTATGCTTAGATTTAACATGAGTAAAACAGCAGCATGGCTTATATATACCAACAAACCATACACTCAAATATTCCAGGGAAAGGCAACCACTTTCTTAGGTTTCTCATTTTACATGGGCTCACTTATGATGAAGAACACCTTACAAAACAAGCTTAAAGAAAATGCTGCATGAATTACCAACACTCTTCAAAGCTTCTCTCTCCTTTTAAGCTAAAATTCACTTTATTTATTATACTAATAATAACTAAGCCTACCTATTATTTGCCTATTGTTAAATGTTCAAAATCATTTAATTCTGTTATCTTCTCCTTCAGCAATAATCTACTGTGGAACAAAAAAACAGTTTCAATCTCAGCCAAGAGACTTAGTTGCCCATCCATTAATAATGGTCTGGGCCTTTACAACATCCAATTATTTTATATTCAAAAAGCTATAAATTCAATTACATCAATTGTTCAAAAGTCCCCAGCACTATGATCACTGTTACAATTAATCTGTACTAATAGACTTTCCTCTCTATCACTTTCATTTCTTACCACACTTTACCAATCAATCCTATCAGCATCCAACCAATCAACATTTTCCATGACTAATAAATACATACTAGCAAACATATGCTATACTATATCTGAAATGCAACAAAGATTATACTTCTCCCATTGATGGTATCAATAATCACCAGCTACTCCACTTTTTCAATAGGAGATCCCTAGAGCTGAAATTTTTTAATTTCCTAGTTTGTCTTAACCTACATGCATTGCCAACATTGCATTTTCTCCATCATTATTATCTATATAAAAACATAAAATCCATTATTCATCTTGCATCATGGGGCAGAGGAAACTCAAGAACATTTCTTCCAGCAATGTCAAGTCCTCAACCAAATCAAGGCTATCATGCTAAATACATGTGGTTGGCCAGTTGCACCTATACAATGGATAATTCAATCCTATCAGAAGATACACCCTCCCACAGTCTGTGCAACAACTTTCATCCTGTATGTCTTCTGACACATTCATTGCATCTTCACCATTGGCAATAACATCAGAAGACACCCAACTGCATTCATCAATACGTTTCAACAAATCAAGGCCCAGGACAGCAATACTACAACCCAGATATTTTTGCTGCCACCTGGTCACTATTAAAATGACCATACAATCTATAATAGGCCATAATCCAAAAATAACCACATTTAATAGCATTCAATGGTACCATCCATTATTCTCAACAAAACTGACTTTTAGTAATGGCCTTTAATTCCATCTACCATCAGATTAAAGAATTTACTCCTGTTGCCAGATATAATTCTACTCTGAATTGACTTTGTTCTTTGTACAGCACCACCCATAACTTGATTTTATGCTACATGAATTATAAGTTACCTCCCTAGTATCCTACAAGATTAACATTTAAAAGAACAATAATCAAGATTAATTTAATGACTAATAACTTTTGATATGACACCAGATTTTACCATCTCAGATCGTGTCTATCTATCTATGAAGTTGAGTTTTATATTGAACTATTTGTTTTAAGATTTTAAGGATTAAATTTGATATCCATCTCTATATCAAAAAACTAGTAGCAGCATTTGTAAAAAAAATATACCTTGAAATCTGATTATTGTAACCCTTGAAATTAATCCATATAATAACCTGTACAACATGATAGCACCTGTAACCCTTACAATCAATGTTATGTGATGCTATGAAATCCAAAGAGTTAATAAAGATTATTGTTGAAATATCTTAATACTACTATTACTACTACTACTACTACTAATAATACTACTACTACTACTACTACTAATAATAATAATAATAATAATAATAATAATAATAATAATAATAATAATAATAATAATAATAACAACAACAACAACAACAACAACAACAAACAGCCAATCATAAATATGTATGACAATTTCAGTTCCATAAAAAGGGAGTAGAGAGAGAAAGAAAGAACTATTGTAGAAATAAATTTTGTGATGACTATACAAACCAATTTGTGAAATGCAAATATATATCTACTTGCAGAATATACTGTTCCATTTCTCTGTTTAATTGATATTTTATGATGGTGTTTTTAATTTCTTCAGCAGAATATTTTTCTTCTTGAAAAACTTCAACCTTCAACACCATGGGTATTTGTAACTCTCTAATATATTTTATTTATTATATCTTACCAATGGAAAGAATTTATATTCAACGTCTTTAGAATATCTTTGAAATATTTCTTATAATGTAGATAGATCTATTTCTCCTATGAAACTTATGCTTCATTATAAAAACTGTTTTAGGAAATCTCCCAGTATTGACTTGTTTTACATATTCAATCCAACAAATATGTGATTTCAAAATGGTGAACTCAATACTATCACATCCAGCAAAATGTTTCTAATGCTTTTATATAAAAAGTCCAAGCTTCAATTTTATACTATAAATTAGATAAAATAACAGCTCTATATTCATAAATCTTGATGGCAGTAGTTATTTTCTTGTGGTGAATTATTCTATCTTTTAACTTGTTAAAACAGCAACTGTACATTGGAGTCTGTGTTGGATCTCAATGTCTAAACCCATACTTTCTACTTATAAAACTACTATGGTGTTTAAATTGGTTTACATTCTCAAGTTGATAACCATCCAGACTAAAAGTTGCTGATCATTTACTAAGTTGCATTTAAAACATTAAGAACATTCTGTAAATCAACTTTTAACTAGCAAAAGCTGCATAGTCATCAGTGTACTATAAATTCAGATTCCAACTTTTGGTTTTAATTGGTTCCAAATTAAAAATTATATCATCAAACCTGTATTGCATCTCGATTCCTGTCTGATTAAACTGCCTATAAACAATTCCAAAGATCACTGTCATAAAAATTGAAAACAAACTTGGAATAAGTACACATTCTTTTTTAACACCAGTTTTCATTTCAAATAGATCGAATTTTTGATTTGTAGTAATAACACTTCCTCTCATTTCATAATGAAGAAGCTGTAAAACAAGACTAAATTTTGGTAGACAATTAACCAATTGGAAGCAATGCCATAGACCTCTTCTATTATCTGAATCAAATTCCTTTGACAAATAAATAAAAATAATATATAAATCTTTGATCTGACATTTTTTTTACATTTTTCTGGTAACAAATATGTTCATAGCACATCATTTCTAAAACCACATCAACAAAAGTCTTGAAAGTATCTTTGCTGTAGCAACTAGTAATGATATTTCACAAAAATTATTGCAATTTTGTCTGCTCACTTTGTTTTTAAAAATTGGAACAATAAAAGGATCTTAAACTTTAAGATAATGTGGCAAAACTGTATGAGCCCAGATATTTCTTTAAAACTTTCAATATTTTTGAAATCAACATATTACCATATTTTCAAACTTCACCAGTTTATCAGGACCTGCAGCCTTTTCATTTTTAAGATTACAAAGATCATTTTGAATTCATTAAACTGAATATCTTTGTCCAAATCTAAATGGGTGGATAAAATGGATATTTCATTAAAAATCATCATCCCAATTTATGCATTTTTATTTAAAGGTTATCAAAATATTCCTTCCATCTGATCAAAATATTATAATTATCACAGAAGATAATTGCCATTACTCAATGTCATTTTCAATACATAAAAAAATCTAGAATGATCACAATCAGTGAATGTCTATATCTTCTTCACAGTTTTAGTCCACCAATCATTTTGTTTGTTTTTGTCAGTTGCTGAACTTCTGCCTTCAGATCTTTATATTTATTGGGAATTTCCATATTTAATCTATTATTTTGCCAAGCAAAAAAAATGTCATGTGTGTTCTTTTAATTGTCACTAATAATAAGATCACCATCCAGTCAAGATTCTTCTTTTTATCAAATTCAAGAATATATTTACTTATATTTATAACACATTCTTTAATAGAATTTTATATTTCATTAATACAATAGACCTAAAGATCTAAATTAGCAGTTTTAGTGCTTAATATTCGTTAAAACTTTATGTATAATAAATTCTTCTAAAGAAAGAAATCAATTTTTTGTGAATATGATTAGAGTAACTATTTTTCAATGCTATCTTTTTAATTTTTGAGCATAATAATCTAGGATTTGTCCAACAGTCTGAACTTATAAGTGCTTGCATAATGTAAACTTTTCTTGTATTCTGATTGCAAACTATAATGTAATCTATTAAGTGTCATTGCTTTGAATGTGGATGGATCGATGTTGTTTTGTAGTAATTTTTCTGCCTTAAAAAAGTGTTTAAACAATAACAAAACACTTGAATTTATGCCACCAATGCCATTATTTTTAATACTGTTGTACCAATACTTGCATTAAAGTACCCAAAAATAAAAATTTGATCATTTTATGGTATTACTGTAATAATGCTATCCAATAAGGAATGAGTTTCCTTTTCTGAATTTTCTGCATCTAAGGTTGAACATAGTTACTAGTTAAATTAGCACTAGTATCAGTGCTTGAGGTGAATAATAATACCATTTCATTGATAGGACAAGTAATTCTAACAATAGAAGATACTAAATTTGACTTTACAGAAAATCCAGCACTGTGCATTCTTCTTTCATTGACTGATCTGTCTTTTTTAAAAAAAACTTGTACCCATCCATCTGTACTATTAAACTTTCTTCTTCTGGGAGATGAGTTTCACTAAAAGCAACAATATCAATCTTAAATTGTAACAGTTCCATAGTCACCACTGCAGTTATCCATTCTGGTTTTTAACAATTAGAATCAAGTAAAGTCCACCCATTCTATATATTTATATTTAGAAAAAAAATTAGTTTATAATATTTATCTTTAGAATACTACTACTTTTTATTATTATTATTATTATTATTATTATTATTATTATTATTATTATTATTATTATTATTATTATTATTATTATTATTATTATTATTATTATTATTATTATTATTATTATTATTATTATTATTATTATTATTATTATTATTATTATTATTATTATTATTATTATTATTATTATTATTATTATTATTATTATTATTTCTACCATTCAGATGAGTAATTTGTCATGCATAACAATTTATCTAGACTGTGTGAGACGGTCATTTTTAGATCATGTTTTCTAGACTATTCCCTAGATAGGATTGATTAACTTACAATTTTTGCCATCTGAAACTCCTGTCTTCCTGAAATCCAGTTCCAAACCAATTCATAATATTGTATTGCCTCAAACAAAAATCACAACTAAGAACTGCCAGCTTATTAAGCTTAATCTGTTATTGCTTTATTAATTCTTGAGGGCTTTAGTCGAAAAAAAAAAAGAAAAAAAAATTAGTATTAGTAATGATGTGCATTTGGTTAAAGGTCAGAAATGATGCACAATCATACTATCCCCTTGTCACAGTTAGTTTTAAGAAAAGTCTGATGACATAAGAGGTTCGTAATGACTAGGTTTTATTATAACTTAAATGACTGAAGAAGGAAAAGAAGAATAAAAAAGACTGTTTGTATTGGAAATAGTATTTAGTCTTTAATGATCCAACATGCTATCATATAAGGCAGTAGGAATTCTTGATTAGGCTATTTATTTGTTATTTGACCTTCAGATCTAAAAGTTATTTCATTATGCACCACTTGTAGAAGCCATCAATAACCTGAGTGCAGCATCTGATATTATTCTAATATATCTTAAACATCAAGCACTATCATTATTTATCACCACTTTCATTTGCCTATTATAGACTTGGAAATTTCACTTCACTGATTTGGAATTAGCAAGGTTGCATATCCTCTACTTAAGAATTAACTGGCTATCCATTTATCTACTAATATTAGATGTAAATCTAAATTGACTAAACATAATACACCCAAATGGCAGTTTTAGTATATTATAAATCCTCATCCAATTGATTAAACTGTTTTTAAACATTTGTTAGATGAGATTCCACACAGAAATAATTAATTCTTGTGTCCACCAAATTGTGTTAGACCATTTAAGATGCTAGATTGACTATGGCCCTGCTATTGCTAAAAAAAAAAGTCATATTATTTGATAATTCTTTATCTAGCAAAAAAAAATTGTTTCTGTTGTAAACTTGAAGGCCATGGAATGGATGTAGAAAACTACAAGGCTCTAAATCTGTATACATATAGCTCACTATATGACAAAGATTTCTCCAATAGGTCTTCATAAAGAAATAGTAAAAGAGAAGGCATTACTCATCAGATTTGCAGATTCCAGGAAGATAAAAGTTTGAAAAATTCCTTAATCTTTTCTTGTTAAGAATAACGTATCAATTAATATTATTTATAGTTAGACGGTTTGGCTGTGCGCCAGGTATTCAAAAAAAAAAATTATAAACCTTAAAAAAAAAATTAAGTTTATCGGCCTTAACTGAAAACGAGGTCGTAATCATGGTAGACAGATGCGTTATCTTTGCTTCATGATGCCCTTACAAAAAATAATTGATCGCTTGAGAAGTCGTCTTATAAAATCAATTAAATTGAAATTAATATTGAGTAAAATAATGTGACATGTTTTATGAAACTAAAAAATTAAAGGAAATTAATATTTAATGTTTCATTTTTTAGAACATGGTATTCCTAGCTTATTATATTTCTAAAGGCTTGATAAAAAAAAATTAAATCTCATTCTTCAAATAAGATTTTATCTAATTCTTCAAGGTATTCAAAGAGTATTGTACTACAAAAAATACTCTTTTTTTATCTTTTTTTTTTATTACGCTATTAAAATTGTTAATCTTGGAGTTAATCTTCTATGAGGCTTGAGTCTTTACTACTAATCTGATAATGTCAGAGATTTTATGTACTATTTTTTTTTTTCTTTTCCATTAGTTAAGTTGTATTGTTGACAGTAATGGCGGTGACTTGTGAAAACTAATTCAATTTAGAAGTCGTCTTGTAAACTACACCTGGTTAAAGGCTAAAAATCTTACAATTTAATCGGCTCAACAAAAAGAAGAAAAAACGCAATCTATAATATAAAATTAGAAACAAGAATTAAATTAAAATATCACACTTATAAATGTAATTAAAATTGAAAAAAAAATTTCTGTCAATTTTATAACTATAAGGTTTTTTTTAAGTGAAATCATTATAATATGCAGCATATATTAAATATATAGATATTAAAATATTATAAACTTTCTTTCTCTTGATTAATTATTAAATTAAATAAATAATTGCATAATCCTTAGTCAGCAGGTCAAATAATGCGAACACCAAATTGTCTGACCGAGGATAATAATGCATTTCAATTAACCAAATTGCTAAATATAGTTTGATCCATAGAGAGTGTAATAAATTAAAGATCAACTTATCACTTCTGAAGATTGAACTTAACATGGCTTTCCAAATAATTAACTTCTATGATTATCATAATTAATTTAATTAATTTTTCTTTTACTTTTTTTTTCAACTGGCAATGTCCACGGACATTTAGTTTTGAATCTCTAGTCAATGGCTTCAGAAAGGAATTTGCTGTTAATGGAAAGGAACCCTTTCATTTCTTATTGAGGTTTTAAAGGAAAAAGCAGAACAAATTCCCAATGTCCCATCAGATATTCTTGACATAGCAGTTATTATTACTATGTGATTATTATGATTATTCATATAATAAATGAAACTGCTTACCAACATCAGCATGGTGAATTTATTGTTAACTCTCAGTTTAAAACCCAAGAAACACCATGATCTTTCTTCTCAATTTCTTGATTATTTTTAGTTAGATTTTCTTGAATGAATATATGAATGTATCAGTGAATATTCTCTTTATTTTTACTATTATGATAGACCAAACTAAATATATGATCCTATTCCCAGGAAGCTCAAAGTTATCATCCAAGGCAGCTGTAAACAGCTAAAGACAGATGGTACTAAGAATCTACATATTGCAAATCTATGATGTCTCTTGATGATTTTTTTTATTTAGCTAATAATAACTTTAGTTCACATTCAAGTCAAAAAAGATTGCATGAAATAGAATTAGCTAATATTAACTGGAATATTGTTGGTCTTTGTGAAGTTAAAAAAAGAGAGAGAAAAAGATTTGACTTAGAAAATATACCAATGTTCTTCATTAAAAGGCACAGATATTTGAAGTATAGTTGTGTTAATTATAAATAAAAAATAGAACATATACTACTGATCAGATTAATGGCATATTAAACAGAATGACAAAATCCAATTAAATGGTAAATATCAAATGCAGATAATTCAGATTTTCTATGTATACACACATGTATATTTTATTAAAGAATAAATAAAGATGTATGTGTACAAGCCTTGAATGTTGATATGCCAGAATACTTCAGAAAGAGAATAAATAAATAATATGCAGGGAAGTAAAACTACTTACTGAAAATTGCAACAGGTTAATTTGCATGTAAAGAAAAATTTAGTTTATGCAAATTAGTAAAGTTGATAAAAGAATCTGCAGAATAAAAGAGTCTGCAGAAAAAGAATTAAAGGAAGGAAAAAAATAAGCAGTAGTGTAAAAAAGTTCAGTAAAATGGTATACTGAATACTGAATTGAGTTATGGTCATAATGAGATACAAATTTTAGAATTAAAAAGATTATATATATTAAATCTCTATACAGATATGAACTATTAAAAGATCTAAGTCATCTTGATCTCATTCTTTTCTAGTATAATTATTATTATTATTCAGAGTAAATATAACTCTTGAAATATATTTAAGCTTTGGTTGTTTTTCTCTTACTTATAAAATATAATTATCAGATGCTATCTGATTGCATGACCCTGGATATATTAGGATTTGTGTTTGATAAACTTTCATTATGTTGATTTTTATAAAAATGTGCAAAATGTACCATTCTACTTATTGACGTTGTCATGAGAGACTTTAATGCAGAATTGAAAACTGATTGAAAAATAAATGTGATATGAGTTAATCTGTTCATGAAAACAAAAATGAAAAAAGGCATAGATTTGTGGAATTTTTAGAAAAATTGTATATTACCTTTCTTTGAAAAAAAAAATGCTAAATAAAAATGTTAGTCAAAAGAAGTAAAATGAAAGTATAGGAAAAATGGATTATATTTTGATTAGCAGAAAGTATGTATTTCAAGATGAAATTGTTAAATAGATTCAACACAGGAAGTGTTCAGCAATTAGTAAGATATAAAATATGTGTTAACCCAAAGTTAGAGAGTCAGAAACTATTAAGAAAGACGATATTAACAGTTGATATTTCTAATGTTCAGAAACACTTCTATGATATATGTTAGAATGTGCAAATTGTTGGAAGTGACTGAAATGAATAAAAAAGATAAGTGATACTCTGTTAGGAACAGCTACACTCATAGTTGATACAAAAAAAGAGCAATTCAAAACTAAACTTTTAATTAAGATAATATATTGTATAAAGAAAAAAAGAAATTGAAGAATTAAAGTCCACTAATAATAAAACAATATTTTGTTATAGATAATAAAAAATAGTTGTTTCTGCAATAAGAAGATGAAACTCTTACTTTAATAAAAAGGAAGATAATATCATAAAATATGTGAAAGAAACCACCACAATTACAATACTTTCTGATTTTCAAAGCATTTAAATTACAAATAAAAAAGATATGCAATTAAATCTATGAAGAAAAAAACCTTCAGGAAATGATTTACAAGTAGTAGTATTTTAAAAGAAGTAGGTGACAAAGAAAAAATGTTGACAAAACTATATACTGTACTAGATGATTGTGAAGAATGCAATAGTGGTGATTAAAAAAAGTGAAAAAAAGAAGATATTAGAAATTGCAGACTTCTCAGTCTTTTGCCAATTGAATACAAGATCTTTACCAAAATAATTGCAATTCATCTGCAGCAACATTTGGACTCAAACCAAACAAAAAACAAACTGGATTTAAAAGTAGTTTGAGTTCAGTAGATCACATTCAAGCATTATAAAATAGTATTGTAAAAAATAAATAATTATGTTTCAGGATTTATAGTTATAAAAACATATTTGATTTTATCAACCATTCTACAATGATTAAAGTTTTATATCACAAAAGCTATCCATCAAGGATATTTTATTCTGAAGAATATTTTTCAAAATACAAAAGCATTGGATTATGTGGCAACACTAGAAAGATATATTTGTATTTTTATATTGGACTATTTCCATCATCTAATATGTATGTTGAATGTCTTTAGAAAAGTTTAATTTTTATTTAAATATTCCAAATACATTCAACTGTTAATAATATCACAGCAAACAGGTTAGTATATGCACCAACTGTTAGCAATATCACAGCAAACAGGTTAGTATATACACCAACTGTTAGTAATATCACAGCAAACAGTTTAGTATACTAACCTGTTTGCTGTGATATTACTAACAGTAGAATGCATTTGGGATATTTAAATAAAATTAAACTTTTCTAAAGACATTCAACACACATATTAGATGATGGAAATAGTCCAATATAAAAATACAGCTAGAACACCATCATCATAAACCTTCAGGAAAACACTAGAAAAATATATTTTATGAATTAGAAATTAAAATAAATTAATATTATTAGTTATTTAAATTTTACAATTGATGTGTTTTAGTTTGTTGTTTTTCAAATAATGCTTTAAAGATTCAAGAAGGGTTTTACAGAAGAAAAATAAAGATTAACAATCATAAATTAGAAAATGTAATAACTACAAAGATTTTGTTCATACAGATGAAAACATAGTATATGAAATTAATCATAAAATTAAACTTGAATGGAATGTTTTTGATAAAAATAACTTAATACTAAAAGGAAATATTTCTACATATTTGAAAAGATTTTTTTTTACAAATGTGTATTACTAATTTTTAGATATGGATCTGAGACTAGGACACTTAATAAAAAGTAATATAAGGATATCAGATTTTATATTAAAGTGTAAAGATATAAATGGAGCAACAAAAAGACAATGAAAGCAAAATACTTGAGTAAAAGAACAAATAGGTCTCCATTAGCATCATTTAAAAAATTAAAGTACTTAAATAGAGCTGAATTGGATGTATTTCTAGAAGAGATGATAATAGAAGGACAGTTGAAGTTTTTAAAAGACTAGAAAAAACCACATGTGAGATGAATGAATTAGATAAGAAATATTTTAGAAATGATTTGGAGAAGATGGGTTACAGATAGAGAAAGTGGATTAAACTTGTTAAAACCATCCTGTGACAGATTATTAATGGTTGCAAAAATAATAAAGACTCTAAGAAGCAGTCTCTACATGATATTATTATATCCAAACACTAAACAAGTTTCTGGATATTGTTTGTCCTTGTAAAAAGCATAAGATTGCATTCACACATTGAGAAGCCACATTTTCTATATGCTATTTAAGTTTAAAAGATTCAAATGTATCTTAAGATTTTAAACTGCTTTATTGTATAGTCATATAGCTTCAATATTAATCTTACTTTTGTTTTATAATAACTTCAGGTATTTAGAGCATTCAGAAAAATGTTTTATATCAAACAAACATTACTTGGCTTTCTCTGATTACTTTCAATTCCTGAATTAGAAAGTAGTAATTTATTATATTTATTCTTTATCCAAAGTCACAAATTAGTTTCTGCCTTTTGACCCTCTCGATGATTAGCATTAAATTTTGACCTCTCTTTTCAAAAGCTACCTTTACTTTTTATATATTATCCATGCTAATAAATCGTGATTCTAAAACACTCTAAGATTTTGAATTCAAACTTCTTGTACAGTTAGATTGATCTGATATTAAACCAATAACTATATATTTTAGTAGATAATTGTAAGTACCTTTGACGTGGGTGATATATCCCTAGAAAAACATCACATAAACTTAGTTAATTCTTGATACAAAATCATAAATTCATTCAATTAAAAAAGAATCACCCTTATTGTAAATAATATTTGGATTTCTAAATCTTTTTCACTCGCAAATAAAATAGAAGATAAGCCTGCATTTGAAACAATAAAATATAACCTTATTTAAATATTTTCATGGGACATATCATTTGACAAATTTTGATAAATGTTAAAAGGCATATATTTGAAAAAATTAGTAAAATGAAATTAGACTAGAATCCAGGTTTATTATAAAGGCATTTAAATTAATGAACTAGATATTTCTATTTCATTATAGACCTGCGTAATATAATTTTTGTTTGTTTTAATGAAAATCATTATTTCTGAATGAAATTTTATTTATTTATTTATATTTGATTATAAATATAATCGAATAGTTAGTCACTCAGACAGTCATGTGCATCTGACTGTTAGAAAAGACATATTTGAAGTACGATTTGAGAACTTTTAGTTTTCAAATTTATCACTCTGTCTTGCTAAATCACAAAGGACTATACTTTATTATTAAAAAAAGAATGTACATGTCTAAAAAATGATTCCAAATAATACTAAAATTTGATAGAGTAATGAACTTATTTTTGTTATTTTGTTTTTTTAAATCTATTAGATTTTAGAATTATTTATTTATCAAAATTAATAGATGTATAGGATGAGTTCATAGGATAATGTTTTAAGGATTCAAATAGTTTAGAGATAAAAGTATAACTTAGTTGCTATTTGAATTACCATTCTATTACAAAACTATTTATTATAAGCTTAAAAATTCATTGAGTTCAAGCTAATAATACTCTCCTTCTTTTGCTAGAAGCTTTAGATTCACCCATATATATAATAGTTCTTTTTGTTTATTTTACACTATTCATATTAGTATTTGAAAATTGCTAATACTCTTTAAGATTTTGTATTGAGATCAAATTAATTGTATAATTTATAAATCAATATTATAGTACTATAACTTCCACTTGTAATACCATTTCTAGGTAAGGCTATATAGTAAAAGATAATAAAACTTTAATGACTCTTTAATAATTTACAATAATATTTTTTTAAAAAATTACTATTTTACACCTTTTTACTAACATATTGATCATTATCTGTCCATGCTTTAAAAAATTTGTAAACATGGAACTTTCTGATATGAGTTTTCTAATTTTTAATAAGATTATACAAACCAATAAGAATACTAGCAAGACACTTCATGTTGGTCACTTTATACTTTAAAAGCTTCTGGAAGCTTAAACAAAAATCAGATAATTGTCAGTAATAAATCTTTCAAATACAAAAGTCAACATTAATAATGCAATTGAAATGAAGTTATTAATTTATTGGTCAGAAAAAGATTGGTAAAAAAAAAAGAAAGGCTAGATAATGAAAGTTTAAAAAACAGCTTAAGTCCTAATTAGTGTTAATAAAATGTCTAATCTATCATTATGTTTTTACTATTAATATAAATAAAGCTTTTATGAACAAATCAAAATTGCATTGTAAATTTAAAAATTGAGAAGTCATAGGTTTTGTGTACTCATTTTAGAATTTTAGTTTGAACTACATAGATGCCCCAAATAGAGAAAAATGTTTTTAATAATAATTTATTTGCAAGAAAGTCAACTGCATTAGAAACAATAATTCACTTTATTTGTACCAGAACCATCTACTGAAAGTTTGAGAAATTAGTAAACATTAAATACTAATTTCGTATAAAAATGTCCAGACTGATTTATTATTATAAGAATCATTAATTTCCTCTTATATATCCAGCAATCATATTTATTATTTTTATGTTATTCAAATTAGTGATCTGAAATTTAACATCTTAAGATTTTTAACTTAAGATAATTTATTTGCAAGGCTATATAGATCTGATACCAGGTCATCATTTATATAATTTAATACCTTAGTTATATGCAAACATATATCTTTATTTTTAATATATAACTGAAATATTTAAAATATATTGTCAAACCTATATAGCTATATGAGCATTTTGGCATTATTTGAAATGTCTGAGTTTTTACATATCAGATTTTTAGCTTAGTGATATAAAAAAATTAAAGGAAAATGCTGGATTGAGATGCAGGTCAATTCTATTTATTGATAAATACCAGTAATCAGAAACCAATATAATGATTTGGATATGACTCTATCAACAAGACTCTATTAATTACTTAGGTTTGCATAGATAATACACTGGTAGAATATATAAAGTAGATTACTGAAAGCAATAAATCTTAAGAGTAAATTGTACAAAGCATGTAATGTTTTGCCAGTAAAAATAAAAATCTCATTAAGCAAATTCCAAATGTGATGGGAGGGGGAGTTAAAGATTTTTATTGTTAAACAATCTTAATTGGTTCTTATTTGAATTACAATAATGAAATATTTATTGTTAAGATAACTTTTAAAAAAAATTAGTGTGATATTTGTTTCAATTATATAGAGAATTCTTCATCCATCAATTTTCAAATAAATCAGGGAAAAATAAATTAGAGACAAATAAAATTCTAGAACAAAAGTCTAGTGAAAACTATAGATAAAAGAAATTTAATGATTATTCACTGAAGTAATGTATGTATAAAATACATGTCTTAGTTTTAAATACAACTCAGATATTATTATTCAAAGCATTTTATATATAAAACAACTTTATTAAAGCGAAAAATAAATGTACATAAATAATACAAATGACTCTTAGGGTAAAGAAGTTACAAAAAAAAAAATAATAATAATTGGTAATATGAGAACTATAGAAACAGCCTATAGTTAATTTAAAACTTGATATAGAATGTGAATACATTTAACTATAAGATAAAACCAATACAAACTCAAGTCATAAAATACATATTAATAGATAAAGATTAAAGAAGTAGGGACTTCTTAAGGAATGGAAAAGCATCCAAATCTGATCAAACATAAATTTAGATGACATAGTACTGTCTCTGGCCGTAAGTTTTTTTAAAGTTTGTAAAAAGAAAGAGTCCACATCTGGCTGTGGCAGAGCAAACAGTTTCTTACACCTGGTTAACCATACAGAATATGTCAAGAAGGTAGGCATTCTGATGGTTGGAATGTCTCTAGAAACCACACAATCCCTTGTAGACAATTTTATAAAAGTCAACTTTACAGTTCTGATAAATGGACATTTTGATTTTGCCAAAACCAATACAAGAAAGAGTGATGTGATCAAATGTCTCATCCTGATGGCAACAGTTCATACACAGTGGATCGATGGCACCAATCTGTCTCCTGTATTTCAGGAACCAATTAGTAGGCATATCTTGAAGGTTTGTTTTGACAAGATAGTCTAAGAATTTCGGGTTCCAAAGCCTAGAATTTAAACAGAGTAATAAGCTTCTGATTGGTAATCCCAAGCTTCGGTCTTATGGTGCTTACTTGTGGGTTAATAAGCTGATTGGCTTCCCACAGAGTAATTTTGGATTTGAAGGCATTATCTGATATGTTATAATGCTTTTTAATATCAAAGAGCAGGATGTCTAGCCAGTAAGTCATTGCAAATGGAGGCCTGTCTGTAGGTGGAACTATGTCAGCAATTTGCATGTGCCCATACTTTTGTATCAGGTTGAATACAAGCATATGTGCTTTTTGAAAGCTAATGGCTGGAATAGAGTGGAACAACATCCCATTTAGCTTCTGATGCTGTTGCATTTTAGCAAGGCTAATAAAAACCAGTCAGCCATTCCAGAAAAGCCTTGCACACAATGTATTAATCTTCTTAATAAATGATTTATAAACTGTTATGATTGGTAGATAATAGGAGATTCTTGTCATTACCTTCATATTAAGCAAGGCAACCTTTCCTTGAAGGAAAAATATACCTTGGAGAAAGTTTTTATGATCTGGCCAGTAGATTATATAATCAACTGCTGAATCTCCTTAGACATTGCACATTGCTTGGATGGAAAAACCCAGAAATCTTTGTGGCTCAGCAAGAAAGTTAGATGTGATTTTAATTCCAGAGCAAATTCTCCATGTAGAGGATTTGGCTGGATTAATTTTAAGTTGAAGGGTGTTAGTAAAGTTGTTAACTATTTGATATAATGTATTCAGGTACTTTTTGGAAGGCAAGATGACCAGCACATCATCCATGTAGGCTATCGAGCTAATGGATCTTTTAAGTCGAGGCACAAAGACACCCAGGATCCTATTATTAATATCTATCAACAGAGGATTTATATATGTTATAAACAAAAAGGCACTGAGAGGAGAACCTTGTGATATGGAAATGTTTGGATTGAAACTATCTGTGTATGATCCATTCAGAGAAATATAGATCTGCTTATTATATAGTAGATTATCCAGGATTTGTACAATCTCTGTTGAAATATTGAGGTCTATTAGCTGGTTTAATAAAATGTTAATATTGACAGTATCAAATGGTTGAGATATGTCTAGTTGGACTGCAATTGGGTTGGAAAGTCTCTTAATGCGAATGTAATTGAACAGCATCTTGACTTCACCAATCACTGTCAGCACCGATGAACCTTTTCTGGCATACTGTGTATGTGCTATATTATCTAGAATTTTATGTGCTATATTGTCTAGAATTTTACCTTAGATCTTCTCTTTAATGACACCTTCTATTATTTTAATTAGAATCGGTGACATAGAGATTGGTCTTATGCTCTTAATATCTGTTGGATCCCTGTTCTTTTTAAGATAAGGGACCAGTGCAACAGGGTAAAGATCATGGATGACCTTCTGCTGTTTTGCAAGGTGGTTGATCATATTCATTATGATTGGAACAGTAAAGTTACTCAGATGAGCCAGCAGGAAACTTGAAATGGCATGCATGCCTGGATGCACATTGACTGGCAGGTGTGAAATCCTATCTTTAATGTCAGTTGTAGTGATGCCATGCTCCCACCAGCCACCCGACCCAACCCAATCATGATGATCAACCAGTAAATTCTTCCAAAGCAGTTGTTCAAAGTAGGAAGCAATATGTAATACCATTTGCTGGCCAGAAACTTTTGTACCATTGAGCTCTAGTACTGAAGGTACTTCTTGTATTCTCTTAGCTCCCAGTGCCCATCTTAGATATCCTCTGGTCCAGCAGTGCTGAGCAGCAAGATATATTTTTGCCCTCTTTGCTGCAACATATTCAGCCAGTGCAACTTGTTTGGACCTATACTGGGCCTTGAGGGTGATAAGGTGTGATTACTGTGAATGGGAGAATGATCAGTGGAGAACTTTTTAATTTCATTATGAATACTCTCCAGAACACTCGTCAATGAGCTTGGGCCTTTTAATCTACAAGCGTGAAAACTTATCAGGGATTGCAAGATGTGAATAAAGGCAAACCATGCTTCCTCTGGAGGTCTGGACAAGATATTAATTTTATGAAAAAGGATATATGCCTCCTAAGGGATAGCTTCAGTCATTGTGGCCTTGATAATCATCCTGATAGACCTATTGAGCTTAATTGGACTACAGTTATTTATCTGAAGGCATGCAATTAAGGCATGATGATTGGAGAATGCTACAGGTTGTAAGGTGGCTTCCAGGCTGTAGTGAAACTCTGATGTATAAAATAACAGGTCAATCAGAGATCAGCAATTTTTTGTATAAAAGGAGAAGGCTTTTGACAGAAAGAAACCTCTGCCACTAATAAAGCACTTTTTGAGCAGATGAATATATTTGTGATTGAAGACTTCATAGGTAGTGTTGAAATCTCCAATGATGATTGATGGGTGATTATTACTGGCTGTAACCATGTTTATTGTAATGATAATGTGCAAGTAGCATGCTGGATTGTTCTGTGTATAAACATAGAATGCAATAATTGAATTGCTATCATATGATAGGCTGATAGAGAGAATGTAGTTGTCAGAATATATAATTTTGAAGTTGTTTGGGGGTAGCTTGTGGTTTATTAGAATGCCTACTCTGCCAGCAGCTGATTGATTTAGCGAAAGGTGAGTATAGCCAAGCTGATTAAAAATAGTTATAATGTTGCTGCTAGAGTTATAATGAAACTTGGTCTCTCCAATAAACAAAATATGTGGAGAGACAGAGTTAAACCAGTGTCTTATAGCATAAACACGCAAAAGTGAGTTAAGACCTCTGACATTCAGGCCAACTATCTTGCAGGTTGTACTAGACATCTTGGTCTACAAGGCTATGATTAACCACTTGCCTGTCTGTAAAAGGTATATTTGATTGATGTGACTTAAAAGTTAAGTCTTGTAAGTCTTCAGACACTATTGTAGGAATAAGTTGTATTGTCTCAGCTGAAAGATCCACTTCCAGCTCATCTTGATCATTACAGGAGCCAGAGGTTGTAGTTTTACGCTTCTTCTCCGTGTTCTGTTTTGAAACATGAACTCTACACTGCACTCAATTTTGAGTTATGTACAGGAGTGATTTTTGAGTTCAAGTTGTCATCTTCATCTGAGCTAGTAATAGCAAACCTGGATGATTTTCTTTTATTATTGATTGCAGTGGAACTGACATGTTCCATTTCAGATAGATGATCGGAACTGCAGGTTTCATCCAACTCCACTTGCAGGTTTAAAGTCTGTGTAACAGCTGGCTTGACTTCAGATTTGAATTCATGACCCAAAATCTTGGTATTAATATTTCTAACATTGTGGATATCACTCCTGGATTTTTGCCAAACATCTGGATATGGTGAGATTTAGGCTGATGCTGTAGAGTAAAATCTCCAATATATTCTTGTTGTATGTCAGTTTCAATTTGTGAATTTGATTTCTTGGGCATGGTTTTGACTCCTGGGGGTTTGTTACAAGGATGTAAAGGTATAGATCTTTCTAAAGTTTTCTGCATAACTGTAAATTGATCCACATCTTCATTGGAATGCTGATTGACCTTTGATTGATTTATAGATGGAATTATATTATCTCTTATTTTATTAGGAGTTGAGCTGCATTTATGAGATTTATTTCTCCTACTTCCACACTGATTACACAGTCTAGCTATACAGTCTTTAATTAAACGAGACCTCTGGCCTCAAAAAACAATGTGACCTAACACCAATGAATGATAATATCATGGGACAGCCTTTAAGTGTAATGGTGGTAGTAATGTCAGTAGAGCACACTCCTTGCTTTAGATTAAGGTAAAAGGTGGCATCATTTGAAAGTACTGAAAGTTCAGCATGCTCACATGGCAAATATCTGAATTTGCTGACTGTTCCAAAGGATCCTAAGATGTCATTAAGTTGATTTTTATCAAAGCCATGTATGCAGTTTCTAATTTTTTATGATATGCCAGTGGGACGATTGAGGTCAATATAGCACAGGAAATTTGACTCCAAGGTCTTATAAGTGTTTTTAAAATGATTCCTGTTTGACCAGCTGCTAAAATTAGTAGCCAAATAGCGGTCATTTGGGTGGGTAAGTATGCGGTGAACTCCATCTCCCAATTTGTTTTCCCTAATCAAATCAATCAATGGATTAACTGGGAATTTTAATAGTGAACATTTCGCATCAGTGATCACTATAATAACACTTTTATCACTACTGTAGTGGGAAAGTGATTTAAGAAGAGCAGATGGAATAGTCTGGTTAAACCTAAATGTAAGGTCTTGGTATTGTTCTCACTGTAGTTCAGTGTAGTAAAAGATTGGGTAGTGCCACTAGAAAAGATATTATATTCTTGAGGTAAGTCCTCTGGATCAATCAGGTCCAAGAGAATGGCATTGGGATTATTTATGCGAGAAGATTCAGACTTGTGTACTTCACTATTTACTATAGAAGAATTATCAAGAAATGTCAAACTATCTTCATTTGTTTGTTTTATGCCAATTTTGGTAATATTAGCATATGTGGGCATAGGCTGAGTAGTATTACATATCAGCGAGTCTAAATGTTTATTAATAGAGGTAATATTAGAGTAATTATTATAAAGATCTAGATCATGAGAGAATTTTTTAGAATTATCGCTAATGTTTATGTTTTGTTGAGAGTTTTCTTTTAGTGTCTGTAGGTAGTGCATCAGTTTCTCTGAAGCATCAGTTGCAGCATTGTTCTCAATCACAATGAAACCTTTTTTGTTATTAATTGTCAATTTATTAGCGAAATTATTATTTTGAATTATCTTGGTAGTGATTACTTTATGTTTAATAGGTTTTTGCAGGTACAAATGGCTTTTAGTTTGAACAGAACTTGACTGAAAACTCTCAACTTTCTCTGTGCAGTGATCACTATAGCCGAAGTCTGCCTTGTCATCATGTTTATGAGTTTGCACAGGCTGCTGTACATGCTTTCTAGTACTTTCATTAAATGGTAGGGTTTGGTTTACATGTTTAAAAGCTGGTACTAATGATTTATATTCAGATCTATTTATAGATTGACCATTATTTATTATGAAGTTATCATTACTGCTTCGAGAAGCATAAGAGTTGGGATCATTGCTGAAGCATATATCATGCTCCACACCTTCAATAGCTTGATGAATACATTTAGCCAGGGTGGATTTGGGGATTGATTTTAAGTTACCTTTAGCCTTAAGATTAGATTTGATAAATTCAATAAGTTTTTTTTGCACTTCAATTTGAGTATTTTCTTGTGTTAGGTTAGAAACATAATGTCGCATTTCAAAAGAAGAATCCAATTTAGTGAAAGCAGAGATGGGCATCTCAGTATCAGAAGTAAATAACCTAGTATCCTGGCCCTGAATGCAACATGTACTTGTATCTTCATTATTAATTCATACCTCTGAATTACCTATGCCTAATTTATTTTGTGAAATCAGAGTATGAGATAAATTATAACCTTCAGAATCTTTAACTATAGAAGACTGTTGAACCATAACGTAAGTAACAGAGGATTTAGTGTTATGCTTTGGTCCCCACATCATTTTAAATTCATTTTTATTAACTGCATGAATTTGGTTAAGTGTATTATTAGATTTAATATCTATTTTTTTAACATAAGGTGATTGTGTGGATTCTTTGATAATATTATCCTCTATTTTAAGACACAAAGACTTTACTGAGCGAGACACGCTAATAGATTCAACAGAGTTGTTAGAGAGTGCAGAGTCACTAGCTGAACCCGAACTGTCCTCACTATCTGAGGCAAAATTTTTTGAATTAATTTTTTTTTTTTTAATTTTAGGGGAAACACTTTTAATTTCAGAATTATGCATGATAGGTATATCTTGGGTCAAACAAGAAGATATACAAGAAGATATATATATTCTGTATTGTGAATGTTAATTTTATCATTAGCTTGTGCTTGCTATAATGGGTGGTTAACATTATTGCTAGATTCCATCAGGTTAAGCCATAGGCTCTTTTGACCAATATTTTCAGAAATAATCTTCGAACAGCCAGGTAGACTATCCGAGACATCAGTATCATAGTCAAATTGATAAATAGGAATAGGATGGCTGTCCTGATCTTGTTGATTGTTAGTTTTAGAAGTTATTTTTTCTTGGTCTAAAAGCATGCTATTAGAAATAATGTTGGTTCTTGGTAGCGCTAGGCCTATGTTAGCTTTAGTAAGTTTTAACTCCAAAATAGTTTGTAAATTAGACTCATTATGGATTAATAATTTATTATTCTTTGATTTATCTTCAGAATTAGCTAAATTAGATTATAATTTATTATTTATAGAAGCTGATTTCTTTTTTTAAGAGATGCTAATTTTGAATTGGACTCATTAAGTTTATTTATGGTGGATTTTTTTGTTTTTTGCGGTCTCATTTTTTAATTCATTTTTGAATGTACTGGATTTATTTTTAAAATCCATAAACAAAATATTTAAAAGGCTTACCTGAATTATTATTTGCAAAATGTATATGTATATATTTATTAGGCACAGTATATAACTTTAATATCATAATAATTACATATATTTATAAAATCAAAGATAATATTAATTCTATAGATTAAATAAATACTAAAAATGATACAATTTCAATGTTAAAATTTGACATAATGTTGCCTTTTATATACAAAATTTAAAATAATTTAAAACAAAATAATAACAGACAACTCATTATAAATAAATAAAAATTATTTAATATAACAATCTAGTTTTCATTCCTTATTAGAATCTTATCAAGATGTTTATTTTTACAAAATCACATGACCGGTTAGTTATTCTACTGCAATTCCACCCAATGGACATTATTTACATTACAATACATACATACATGTACATAAAATACATACATGTCCACAAAATACATACATATACATATATATTATTATGCAATCCTCTTTTTAATATATACATATACATATATATTATTATGCAATCCTTTTTTTAATATATATATAACAATCTAAAAAATATTTTAAATTATAACTCTAAAGTTTCTAATAATTTAACAATGCCCATTTGCCCCTAGTTAAAATTTTAACAAGTGTGGGCATTGTTAGATTACTGAAAAATTTAGACTTATAATTTAAAATTTTTTTAGATTGTTTTGTAAATATATATATAAATTGTAATAAGTTTAATAATTTATATGTACATATATGTATTTTACTAATTATATTTATTGTATAGTAATGTAAATAATGTCCATTGGGTGGAGTTGCTGTCATGATTTTGTAAGAAGAAACATCTTAATAAGAATTTAATAAGGAATGAAAGCTGAATTGATGTATTGAATAATTTTTTTATTCATACTGAATTATCATTTTCAATTTTGTTTAAATTGATTATTTTAAATTTTAAATAATTAAATAATATTATTTTTTAATAAATCTAATTATTAATTTATTATAAAAAAGGAATTTATTGGTTTCATTTTATAAATTAATTTTACTATTTAAGTACTTCAATTTGAATGCACTCCTGTATCATTTTATCATTTATATATATATATTCAATTGAATTTTTTAATGAAAAAAACTTATTCTTCATCAAATCTTTATGTTTGGGATAAATGCCATTAAAAGCACAAGGCCAAATAACAAAAATATTAACCAAAATGTCAAAAATTGCAAATAAAAAAAAATAAAAATAATATTATTTATATGAAGAATTTTATATAGTTTTTATTTTCAAAAATATATTTAATATGAAAAACTTATTCTTTTTTAAACTTTTTTGTTATAGAAAAATTTTGTTTAAATTTTAATTTCTAAAATAAAAATAATTTTAGTTATATTAAAAATTAATTTTTCAATTCAAAAACAAAAAGCAATCTTTTTTAAAATAAGTCACTTCCTGTTTGACATTTTAAAAAATTTCAGCACACTAGTTTTTTCTAAAAATCAAATACCTGCAAACAAAAAGTATATGTAAACATTGTATAGTTGTTAAAAAATATCTAATAATTTTATATAAAAGTAAAATAAAAAGATAAACACAAATAAAAATGCATTTATTTTTCTGACAATGTGAATGTAAAAAATAG
The DNA here is from genome assembly GCA_028023455.1 of Epiperipatus broadwayi. NCBI lineage: Eukaryota > Metazoa > Onychophora > Udeonychophora > Euonychophora > Peripatidae > Epiperipatus > Epiperipatus broadwayi. The sequence goes on along the minus strand of JAQFVV010006263.1, from coordinate 5,361,572 downwards.
TCTGTTTTACATGTGTGGAAATTTGTTTTACTTTGGAAAGAAAATTATCTCTTTTTTTCATGTGTCATAGCATTGGCTGGGAAGTAAACCCACTAACCTGGGACAACTGCTTGTAAGGCATCTGTGCTGACCTCTCGACCACCAACGCTTGACAAAAATTGTCTCTTTTCCCATGAAATACTGACATCTAGGTACAATAGTTATTACTAAAATCTTAATCTACTAAATGTTTTTCAATCATAAAAATCTCTAAAATGTTAAATTTTTATTGAAATCATTTATCATGAAGTGATCCAAATAAATTTTGCTTCATAATGCCATATATTGTGATTACAGCACTAACAAAAATTTTATATGGAAATCATATAAATGTTAATAAATTAAAATTTATTTGCTTTTAAATTTTAGGCTTATTTTATTTCTGAATTTCTAAAACATTTTACTTGTAAAGACTTTTAAAAAAGACAAAATTTGTAGACAAGCAGACAAAAAAATATTTTTAACAGAAGTAACAGAATGAAAAAAAATGGGGGAAAAGTTAATCATTTTTAATTTCCTTAAAGTAAAAGCAATAATTGAAAGACAACAAAAAGAATAGGGGTTTTACTTTTTTAATAAAAAATGTTATTTCAAAATTTTAAAAAAAATTTATGTGATAAAATGTTGCAATAAGATTATGTTGTATCAATGATAGGTATAAAAAAATTACAGTTTAAATAATAGTAGATCTGTGAAAAAAATAAAACATATTTTTATAACACTAAAATCAAAGTCAGAGAAAGCAAATGATGAATGTAAAATAATAATACATGTTTATATGATAAATCAGAAATTCATTGTATTCTGTAACTTAAAGTATTAAATTTCAATCACCAAACATTAGCTATGCATTTATACCCTAGAAATGATGAACTTCAAATTATATAAACATTGCATTATTAAGTACTTGTGTCAAAACATTCATGATAATAAAAAATATTGTATAAATTTTATTTCTAATTTATTTACAATTTTATCAAAAGATATGTTTGACCAATTTTTTCTAGCTCTTCAAATGCATTACACTAAATTGGATTTAATGCTGTAATACCATAGGTGGTTTGGGGTAGTGATGGAGTGGCAGTCTATAACTTCCTATACTCAAGTTTTATATACACCCCTGGACAATAAACCATTCAATTATTTATATTTTTACTATTATTATTGTTGTTGTTGCTGTTGAAATTATTATTATTATTATTAATACTATAATAATTTAGAATTAATGCTCACCACTTTAAAAAATATTACAAACTCTAAAATTAAGATTATATTTTTAAAAATTTATCTAATATTTGCTGTTATATTATTTATTGAAAAAAAATTACTGACTTCAAGAAATTATTATATTGTATCTGTGAATTAATCTGCTAAAAAGTTTATTCTTTCACTCCAAATTCTTTAGTACTGGACTGCCAGGTCACTATTGTTTTCCTTTCAAATATTTAAAATATTTTAATAATAAAAGATAAATCATGGAACCGTAAAAGTTTGATATTTTTCCACTAGTAATGAATGAAGCTTTATAAAACAGTTATATTTTTATCTACAGTCAGAGTAATGACTCTTCATTGACAAATGTATATTAATTTGAAAAATGTATTCTCTTATTAATAATAACTAGATATTTATGGCTAATAACTAGGTTGGCTATATACTATTTAAATAAAAATTCTAAGCTTGTTGTTTTCTGAAAAAGTTTCTAAGATTTATCTGTCCCAAAGCCAAACCCTGAATGTTTATAATAGATGAATATACTAATTATACTCTATAAGGCTCTTAATTCTAATATTAGTTATATAATAAAATAGTTATAATAATATACAAAAAAACAAAAAACTTATAATCCACATGTTATATATGTAATAAGAAGTAGAAATGAGACCATATCTATGTAAGCAGAAATAACATTTAACCTTTGATGTTGCCAAAAAACTATCAATTACTCCCAATTTATAATCTCTGAGGATAAACAAGTTTTCTCATTGACCTATAATAGCTCTTTTGTTAAATAGATGGATTTAAACCCAGAAAGATATTTTTATAGGTGAGACCATGTGAAAGAATAACATCTTTCTTGACATTCTGCAAATATTTTACATTTTTCCAGAGAGTTGTATATGTTGAATTAAAAATTATACAGATATAATAATGGTATGAATGATAGGAAGAACATGAGAAGATGGGAAATCATCATCACTATCACTATTTATAATCAAATAAAATGAATAAATATAAATGAACATGAATATGAGCATAGACAAATACTATAAGCAGCATAAAACAACAATATGAGTAATAATCAAATTTACAATAATCCTCACCTAAATAATCAACCTTGTGAGTGGATGTAAAAGAGGTGCACTACAAAACAGGCTATTTATCAAAATCACTGCCAAACTTAGGGCATTATATACAAACAACTATTTGCATTCACATACCTAAATGCTAATCTATCGTAAAAATAATAAAAATATTGCTGGAATACTGAAACATGCTGATATCATCATCAATGTTTCAGCCACATGGTACCATTAATGTACATGCCAACTCTAACTTAATTTTTAATAAAAAGCAAAATCTAGTGGAAGTACTTTAAAAGTGATACCCCATTATGCTCTTTAGAGCCGGTTCAAGTCTATAAGTCTCTATGAACTGTAACTGTGAAAAGAGATAGATAAATATAATAGCTTATTCTACTTTATTTTAAATTATTTATAGATTTACTCTACTATAATTAAATAGCTTTATTGGAATAATTTACAAATCCTTAAAACCCTAAGCTATAATGAAATCAAATCACATACCCTGCCTATTCATAGAACTAATAACTGAAGGAATAGTGTCATTAACACAAATACTTTAAACAATTATTTAATAAATTAAGTAATTCAGAAAAACAACTGTCATGATAACATAATAATTTAAACTTATACATTTTTATCAAAAATATACTTGCATATTGCAAAAATGGTTAACCATTTGATTTTTATTCATTAATTTAACTAACTTTTTTATCACTGAGTTATTTTATTTTCAATAAATAAAATTGAAAAACAATTTTTTAATCACATATAAGGAGTTAAATTAGCTTAACTCTCTGTATAATTGAGAGGATATATATTGTAGCCCTTGGATTTGTCCAAGGCTCCATTTTTTTAAGTTATCTATGAAAGATAAGGTTCTATCCAAATTTTCCTCATAATATATGTATTTTTTTTCTGTGTAATAAAAAATTTTTTAGCCAAGACCGAGTTTGAACCCATATTTATAAGGGATTGCTTATGTTCAACTAGTGAGCAATCTAAAAATTTATTGTTAGTGTGTTTATAACAAGAGGATTGTTTTATTTTAATTTATGGGTTAAATTGATATTAAAAAAATATTAGAAAAAGCAAGATTTACACATTTATTGATAGGGAGATGTGTGACTATTAAAAACTACATTAGGATAGTGATGATGAATAGTCATTATTTTATGCTAGATTATAAATAAATAATTCATGAAAGTAAATAAAAAAATAGTAATAATAATATAGGTAGAATAGTTGTAATAAATAAAGATTAAGGCATTAAAAATCTAAATTTAAAGAAAAGTATATACCTGTGATGTGTGTGTATATATAATTTAATTGTAAATCTGGATGGTACAATTTACAATTAATAATCATTTCTTACATGTTGTAAAGCAATTTTATATAAGAAATTAAAATCTTTTAAATAAGTTTAATATTAGCAGCCAAATTTAACGAAAAGTCTGAGTTTGAAACAGCTGTAATATATTTTGTTTCACTATTAAAGGGAAAAAGTAAGATTACTTTTAGTGTTGGTATTATCTTACTCAGTTAATTATCATTCCTTAAAAGACACAGGTCTGGCTAAGAAATTTAAGTGGACCATTAATTTGGCCCATTAACGATGAATGAATGGTCGGTCTGGTCTGTCAGAGTCAAAAATTAATTGGCAATTAATTGTTGAATTGTAAAATTAATCGTGTCTGTCTGAAATAAAATTTGTGCCTAATTTTTCTGAAAGAGCAGAAGGTTAAATTTAATTGAGAAAGGGGGACATGACAATTAATTATAAAGATAATAATCACAGGTGGATGTCTCTATAAAAGCTGTGTTAAAGGAGAAAAAAATACAAGAGGCTTCTTTTTAGTTTGGACTTGCTTGTATTTTTAAAACTTATCTGTAGCAGTTTTCCTTGATTGACTAAAAGAAAACTGTGTTATAAAATTGAAAATCATTTTTATTGTACTTTGTCTCTTCAGAATAATTTGACTAAATATAACAATGTATAGTGAGTAAATTTTAAGTGGGCACACACAACTTGAACCTCCAGAAGTCAGCTATTCAACATATGGTAATAAAAATTTAAACCACAGAAGTTAAAATTTGAGTTTAATATCATTTATATATATATATGCAAATAGTAAAATTTAAAACTCAAAGTTTTAATGCATATGTAAATCAATTTAAATCTACAAAATGAAATTAAAATTGGAAAAGGACAAACAAAAACAGACTGACATTGTGAAAAGGTTAAATGAAGGCTGTTTAACTGAAACTTGCAGAAAATTACAAAGTTTAAAGGTAATCTACCTAGAGATGGAAATGAGGAACGCATTCAGCAAAATAAAAACTGTATATATGATAGCAAAAGAAAAGAACTTTATTAAAAGAACTTTTTACTACAAGGACTTATATGCTATTATAAATTGGTCAAGGAGGAAAAAAGAAATCAGGAACCTGGAAGAACACCTGCTAAAAGACTTATATAAATATAATTTTTATTATTATTATTATTATTATTTATCTGTGTAGGACATTTAATATATATATATAAAATTAAAAAAAACGAATTTCTTTCTTTGTAGTGTATCACATATATCATCTATTTTAAAATTAATTCATGTAATAATTGCTATTATGATTATTTTTGGGGTAGAAATTGATTTCAGATGATTTTATATGTTTATTTAAATGCTTTTGCTATTATGGTCATTTTGGGGGTAGATGAAATTTATATGCCTTATTTAAAATGCTTTACAAACAATTTTTTTTTCTTTTTCTTAATTTAAAAAAAAAGAAAGAAGGAAAACAATTAAGAGATATTATTGTTAGCATCAGAAGTTATTATCAAATGTTTAGACTTATAAATGAATTGCTTGTCTATTGAGTATCATCATCATTTTTTTTTATTTTTTTTTTTATAAAAGTGCATGGAAATAGTTTTGAAAATTTTGTGCGCATTTCTTATTGCTTATTATTGTTGTTATCATAGATTTAAGGCCAGAAACAAGCTGATTTATGCTTGGAAAATTTATGGGCTCATATTCCAGTACACTAATTTCAGAATATTAAAGTTGTGAAAGTTTTACTTGTATAATTTATGTTTCGACTGTATGTGTGTGGATAGACAAAGATCTCCACCAAATCAGTGAAGTTTAACTCACTGAGATATACTATATTTTAAAATATTTGAACCCAGGGAAGAGTTTTCCACTTGAGTATTCTCTACACCGTAAGAAGGTTTCTTATTTTGATGGCAGAAGTATTTGGAACTATGTTTTTATAGACTAGCAATAAAAATCCTACATATCTCAACCTAGTGAAAAGGTCTCTCTATTCGGCACTCCTGCCTCATATTAATATTTATATTTCTACATGTTATGAGAGGATAGCCATGATAACATTATTATAAGTATTGGATACCAGGTCGCAAACCAATTTAATGCTAATGAATGCATATAACATATGCAATTGGGTATTTGAATATCATTTTTGTAGATTTGATTTAGCATACGAGCCAAAATAATTAAGTTAATAACTATTAATGTAAATAAAACTTGCAAATGATTGCAACAATGCGTATATAAATGTATTTAATAATTATTTACATGGGAGAACTTTCTGGAAAGGTAGTATTGTTAAAATATTATTATGTTACAAGAACAGAACATAGAGAGGCACTATGATGATGTTTGATCTAAAGTTTATTTCAATAACTAGTCTCATTATTATTAAGATATCTTGTTGTAGTAAAGATTAGGGCCAAATAATATTTAATCAGGATGATCGGATAAGATCAAGAAATTTGCAAGGGAATATCAACTTTAAATTTATTAAATAAAATTATTAAATTTAATTAGGGAAAAATCAATTATGTATTTTCTACAATATATCTGTAATAAAAGAGAAACATTAAAATGGGAAGAAATTGGTATTTACTATATTTAAGGTAAAAGAAAGTGTAGATATAATGTAATGTATATGTTTTGTATTGATTGAATTATAGTTTGTCAAATAAAATTTGTTATTTGTTTTAAATAAAATTTCATTTCTCATTTTTTTGTATTATTATCTAGATTTTCCAATCTAATCATACATCAATATAATATTATTAATATTTGAATTATCAGTACGTAATTAATATTTAGTAAAACTATTTAAAAGGTTAATTTTAAATGTGTAAAATTACCAAATAATTTAATATTGTTGAACTATAAATCTAATAGAGAAGTATTGAGGATAGCGAATGCAGAGGGGGCAAAATCCTTTCCCCATCCATTATTCAAACTCCTCTAGACATTTATTTTATCATAATTTTGTTATAATTTAATAAGCTTAAAATATTCCACTTTAATGTAAATTGATATTAGACTGCATTAAAGACAACCGAGACACCTTGGAGGACAAGAGAGGAGTTAGACCAATAATCTATCCACTATTCAATTTCCACACCTAATTGTTCGAAAAACCCTGAAAAGAGATAGAATGAGAGGAAATGAGCTAGCAAAGAGTAAAATTTAATGATAAAATAAATAAATAGTGTAATAGACATATGGATGGAAGTTGATAGAGAAGGGATCCGGAAGGGGAGATGAATATAGAACTTTATAATTAGGATAAAATTTAATTGTGCTTTAACATAGGAATGGGGTGTGCTGAGAATAACCTAGAATTCCTACAGGTATTAATATTGTCAATTTTAAAGCGTTCTCAGTGTTCTCTAAATCGATTATATATTAACCCATTCATGAAATATTATTACTAAGAGTAGTGAATTGAGATTTAACCTTTATATTTTATTGAGCCAATTTGGCACCTGGCAATAAGCTTATAAAAGTCTGTATCATCATCACATCTCAGTAGCCCAGAAAAGTGTCACTGGGAAGAGAAGATCCATCGATCCATTCTTAAAATGTTGTATTGGCACAATTATCTGCAAATGTGTAAATGCCATATAGTTTGAATATAATATAATTAATCCATAATGTGGATGTCGATCATTTGAATAAAATTCTCATTGTTATAATAAAGTATAATTAGCTTAAACTATCCAATAATATATATGATATTCGGAAGCTCTCCCAATCGTTTAGTTATGTTTGAAATTCATTGTGGATGACTGATCAAGAGATTGCAAAATACATTTCTGTTCTTTAATAGTTTTTATAAAGTAACAAAATAAAGAATAACTTTTCATTTGTTTGAATAGATTTTATTTGTCAATCACACGAAGGAAGTATATTTGTTTAGTATGAAATATATTAGTCTACATTTATTTGAGAAATTATTGATAAATCTATCTTGAAATTTTTGATCTCTTTATCCGAATTTGCTTCAATTTATTGCTTAAAACATTTTTTTTAAAAATCTTAATTTTTTCTTGTATATATATATATACATGTTTAAATTGAAAAAATACTAATAAAATTAATTATTATCAATTATTACTTAATTTAAAAACTTTTATAAATTTAAATGTAATGTGCACATTAAAGAAAATTCCTTTAATCATGATTTTATTTTATTTTTTCAGTTTTTATTTCCAGTTTTCATGTGGGGTTTCTTACTGAAGGCTTCTCAATTCTAGGCTAATGTACACAGTTAATTTATCCATTTATCAATACAATATTTTCAGGCTAACACATAGAAAGAATTTATTCATTTTTTTATCTAATAATTTTTAGTCAGTCTGAACTCATAATGTTAGAGACACTCATGCTCTTGGTTGGAGACAAGTTATGTTTCAGATTACTTCAGGGGTATTTTCTTCTCTTTAATATTTTTAGTGAAGCAGGTTACATGGAGATAGATTATGTTTAGCTTTTAGATGAACATAGCACATGGTTATCTTTATTTTAGAAAATATTTTTACTGTTAAACTTACAGTGTGCTCTATACAACCAAATTCTATTGTCTTCTTCAGCAATTTGATCAGGACTTCCCTTTTCTTATAAGACACTGACTCTTATGATTTATCTTCAACCCTATTTTTGGAACAAATCTATCTCCCACCAATCACAATCCTGTCTCTTACATGACAAAATTTACTAATAGCCAATTAGATCTATTTTTACAAAAACAATTGTTTGCTATTTCCCTTCTTTTTCTCCTGTACTTATTTTTCATTTATATCAATATAAGTTAACCTTTTAATTATCTTTGATTTAAAGAGATAAAGAGAAAAAAACTTTAACTAATTAAAATAAAATTTTTAAAAATGTTAGAATTTTATTATTATTTCCCCCTAGCCCCTTTTTTTAAATATTATCAAATATAAAACCTTACTTACTTTGTCTCTCTTAAAAAGTTAAAATTAAAAATTGTTAAATATTTAGTAAAGATTTTTTTTTTCTTAGTGCTTTTTCAAAAACTAAAATTAAAACTGATAACTATTCAAAATTATTGAAGAGAGAGAACAAAAGAAATTATCTGATTTTATATTTTTCTTTTTTTATATAAATATTTACAAATTATAATAAATTTCAAATATTCACATTATTATTTAAAGAAAATTATGTAGAATTTTCATATTACCATTTGTTACATAATAGATATTTATTTCATTTAAATATTATTTCTCTATTAATTAAATAACTCTAAATTTAAGAAGTTTGAACAATATATATATAACAATAAAAATATAATGGTGATTAGCTACTATACACAATTTTACAATCTGCAGAAGTACTCTCAATTAATTACTTAACCCTCTTCAAATTCAAAAAATATAATACAAGCCTTTTATTATGTTTTTAAATTTAATTGCAGTTGAAGAGGGTTAAGTAATTAACCAAATATACTTCTGCAGATTTAAAGACCATGTATAATAGATAATCACCATTATATTTATTATTTTATTGCTATTACAATATTTTTTAATTAATGGATATTTTATTTGTATTATATATATATATATAATCATTAAAACCAGTCAACACTTAGACAATCCCAATAACAATAACAATCATCAATCTCAACCTATTGTCAATACATATACTTATTAGACCTTCAATGAATATTTTTATAGTAATCCTGCCACATCCACAAATCAACATCCACATTTTTATTCACAAATATTAATTAAAAAATTAAAAATGTATAAATATAAATTTATAAATGTTATTGACTTGCTTGTATAAAAGGCACCATGTTTTGTTTTTTTTACAATCAATCATTTCCTCATCTCATATACTTCAAACGGGCATGTGGATGGAGGTTTTTCTTTTGATTTCTCATTGTATTAACTTTTTCATAATTAAGATACTAAAATCCTTGAACTTTAAAAAAGTGAGATTTTAAAATTACTATGTTTATTTTGTTTGTTATTCAAATATAAATATTGATACAAAAAATACTATCCTTTTTAATTAATTAAAAAAAATTTTTTTTTTGTTTTTAAGAATGCCCTATATAAGAACACCGAATGATCTATTTTGGTGGATTTTCATTTATGTCTTCATATGATATATATATATTTTAATAAATATTTCAAATATATTAAATGTAATTAAATAAAGATTCAAATCATACGGTTGTTTTTATATAGGCTTCAATTTGAATGGAACTTGTGGTAAAATAAAATTAATTCTTTGCATATTTATTGTTAAATCTTACTTTCAAATAATTTATTTAAAGTATTTCATAAGAAGAAATTTATCATATAAAATGTTAAAAAGCTTTTAATCTTTCAAAATTTCTTTATTTTTACTGCATTATTTTAGATACATCAAAAACATATTTTTAATCTTATATACATATAATTATCATTACAATTATATTGGATACCAAATTAATAAAAAGTAATTTTAAATTGAAATAATAGTTATAGAAATATATAAAACATCTTTTCTCTAAAATAAAGAATTACTGCCATTAAAATGGAATTGTTCAAAGCAAATGTGTACTGAAGTGTTTTGGCTTTGCCATAATATAATATTATGGGATGATTTTGCTAGACCAGGAATGACAGTGCATGATTTTGTATTTCAATTAGACAAAAGTTTAAGATGTATCATAAGTATATATATATATATATATATAGAAATATATATATACGACATCTTTTGGATATATATATATATATTAAGAGTCTTTATTATATTATTTCTATGTTAGCCAGGGGAATATGCATTCACATGAAGATTTATAACCAAATAGATGTAAATGCAACAGATTATATATATTAAAATTCAAAAGCTTTGTTATTAGATACTTTGTTAATTCTGTTGAATGTTTTTTTTCTGAGTCTAGCAACTATAACTGTGAAATAGCTTTCAAATTTTGAATATATAAAAAGTCATTCATTCTTTAATAATCATATATGGAATGACTTTTGATTCATGAATACCTATAATTAGAATAACACCCAAAGGCTGTCAGTCAAAATAATTGGCAAATTATCTCCACTTCGTAAATAAAGTCAAATATCTACTCACAATAATATGATTTCTTTACAATCTAATTGAAAATTTTTTAATTTATCCTAAAATAAAAATACGTGCCAATTAAGGTTTACAAAATCTTGGAATTTAAAACTTGAAATCATAGACTTTTCTTCCCTCATTATTCAAACATGTATACAAAATTAATAGCTTTTTAAAATTAATTTAAATTTTTTTTTCTTTTTTAGAATGCTCCTATAAGAACATTGAACTTTTTTTTTTTTAATAAAATATTCTTATAAAATTGACAAAAAGGCAGTTTTATTGAATTATTTTATTATTTGACATATCACAACAGTTTTAATTATCGTACTAAAAATATTAAATAAAGTTTTTTGGTACGGTAAAAAATATTTGTCAATGCAAAAAAAAAAATTGAACCATCAAAATCGGGCTTAATTATTAAAATTTAAATTACAAATGGCTCTTTTACCATTAAATCCTCAACAAAATTAAAAATATAACTATCAAAAACCAATATAGAATAACATTTCTAGATGTCACCGAGCTTTATGAATCAATAAACAGAAAGCAATCAATCAGCATTATCAAACCCACATTAACAACATCTAATTATCCACAGAAAAAAATTAGCTTTATTATTGATTGCCTAAATTGAATTGATCAAAACATAACCACCTCTTCAATAGATAATATTACGCTATGAAAAATAGCTGTCCAATTAGACTACCAACAAGCAGAATAATAGCCAGCATTGTTCTATATAGTATTGAAATTGATATCCTCTCCAAATATTTGGAACACATACCCAAGATAATATATGTGATATGTCTTATTGATGATGTCTTCATCTTTTTGCAGAGTTGCAAATCAACATTATCAAATATGATGTCACAGAGAAATCTACATTAACTTAGTCCATAGAACATGAAGATTCCTTCAAAGAAATAAAGTTTCTCAATTCATAAATTTAAAGGAACAGTGACCAATTAAATTACAAAATGTTAATCAAACCTATTAAAATCAGAGGTATTTTACATTCCAAATCTATAAATCCTAAATATGCTAGTCTGAAAACATTTCTGCATAGAAATTTAAATTGGTGCAAGTTACAATCAGACCATAAGCCTAACATTAAAAAATACATTAATAGATTATGCCTTGCTGGGAACAAATATAGGACACAATCCATATTCTCAATAAATCCTACAAAAATATCAGAATCTAGATCTATACCTTCTGACATCAGTCCCTGTATATTGCTCCCCTATATACCTAAAGTCTCTTGAAATGTAAATAAAATTTGATTTAATTTATATAGGATCAGGCTTCAAACCCTACCTACTGTAAAATGATTTATTAATGATTCTAAAGATAATTTTTTCACTAACCACCCCCATCCCAATACTGTTTACAAGATTTCTTGCAGTCACACTAACTGCAGTGCTATTTACTTCAGAGAATCTCATGCCAGTCTCACAACAAGATTATCCCAATACCAATACCTCTATAGAAAGATCAAAAACAATCCAGACCACAAATTTCTAGAGCACAAAGGCAAGTTCAGCCATACATTCAAACCTACATCAACTAGCATTGTATGTATAAAAAGAAATGATTCTAAATGAAACATAAAAAAAGGCTTGGCATATTGCCAATAATGTTAACTTGATTAATAAAAAGGAATCCTGTTTTGTCATCTCTAAAAATAGGCCATAAAACTCATTTGTATATATTTAAATAAAATTTCCATTATATCTTTAATCCACAACCCTCTTATCCACTAATCATTGCTATGATCAGGATTAAGATATCGAAAGCTGCTCAGCAAAATAGAATAAAACTTTTATTTTAAGCTTTTCTTATTGTGTTTCTAGCTTAAATCAATTAAAATTTGATGATAAAATTTTATGAAAATAATTTTAACAATATTTGCACATATAAAATCATGACAAAATTAATTACTATAACAATTCAATAAAGTCAGCTACTTGATTATAAAAAAAAAAAAATAGTATGATGAATATTTTAGACATTATTTAAAATATTTATTGTTTCTTTGTAGTTTGAATCTTATTTTAAAATATCTTTAAACTTTTATAAATATTTAAAACAATAAAGTATTTAAAGTTAAAGATACCAGGTTTGAATCCTAATTCTAGACATATGCAGAACTTGAGCTTCAGCATCCTAGAGATGTACAGAAATAGGCTTCTAAGAGTTCTGAGTAAAATCAATTCAGATTCAAACATATAAAAGCCATATTTTTTAGTATTTTTTTTAATCAAATAATATTGTTATTTGAATTCAAATTTAATTAATAAATGCATATATTATTGTTATATAGCATATAGGTGTACAATGTTCATTAAAGTAATCTCAAATATTCAGAAGTTAAAATAATTTGTTAAAAAATTGTAAACATTGAAAAACTATTAGTCTAATTATTCTTTCTGCCTTTGGTAAAAAAAAAAAAAGCTAACATATAAGTTTAATTTTACATAGTTAATTTTATAACAAATTAGAAAAACGTTTTTTAACATTCACAAACAAAAAGGTGATTTTAGTGTACCACCCAAAGGCATGCTCTGTCTAAAAAAAGAAACTAATTCATATGAAGAAAATAAATAAATCTTTTCATTTGCAGATGTTAAAAACATTTTTCTAATTTATTACAAATAAAAGTGAAAAACTAATATTATAGTTAATTTTATATATTTATATAATATGTAATGATGGATATTCTAGTGCTGAAAATATGCAATGCTTGGAAGAATAAATTTTTAAGGCACTTAGCTATACAAATGAAACCCCCTCTAAGTATTCAATGTCAACTATGCAGAACTAAAAAAATGATCTACTTTAACTTTGATGACTAAGATTTTATACTGACATATAGATTAGATCATGATAATTGCAAGGACAAATTTTATATGGCTAAATGCTTTGAATTTTTTTTCTTCTAGTGTTATATATTTTTCAACATTATAATACTCTATCATTACATATTTGATTATTTATTTGTAAGAGTATTAAAATGAGTAGAAATAAACAATGCCTTGTACATTTAAACATAATCTGATATATACATATATAACTAGAGGAACATCTTGGCTGGTTTAAAACTTACTTTTGTTTGTATCATAATTCAATCTATTTGACTGTATAAAATCTTGGATGGCAAAATAAAAGTGGATTCATTTATTATTATATTGGCATAATGAATCTTGATATTAGAGGCTTGGAAGTTTATTTTTTTAAGTGTTATATTATATATGTATATAAAACATATGTTCTCTTGTTTTCTTTTTGTTAAGTTTTTAGGAATCACATATATAAAAATATCATTTCATTTTGTTTCTTATGGTATAGGAAATTTCTTTTTGTGCATTAATTGATTATTATTCCTTAAATAGACATTTTTGGTTTTTTTCCTGTCGCTCTACTGAATACCAAAATTTTCCATTAAATCATCATCTCTCATAATGTGAACATATATATGTTATTTTAAAATAATTTAATATTAATATTGTATGTTTTTGAATATGTGACTTATTAATAGAAATGTAGATGAAAACTTTACAATGTATAAATTACATTTTTAATTGATTAAGTTTTTGCTTTTAATTTTTTAATTGTATTTTATATTATTTAGCAAATGTTAGTTGTATGGTTATTTATTATATATTTATAAATATATTATTTTAGTTATGAGAGAAGTTTATCTTTAATGTTTTTAGAAAATCAAATCTGATTGTTGAAAAACTAAGTTATTTCTCTCCTCCTGTATTTTGTGTATATTTTTATTAATTGGGTATTGATATTGTAATCATATATTTAAGCCCATAAGAGTTAAATATATATTATAGCAATTATTTTTTTTAATAAGACTAATCTTGTCACAAATGAACTTTATTGTGATTAAGTTGTATAAATATTAGTTAAAAGCTTTCAATTGTCAATAAAACAGTTTATTAAATATGCTTTATTACTAATCTTTTAAGAAATATTGCTTAGTTTATTGATGGATGTCTAGAATTTCAATTTATCAGTCAAAACTTGATTAAATATTAAATTAGGGTATACTGTCCTAAAGTAATTATCTTAGATAAACTTCTAGATGTTTGCCAGTTATAGTTTATTAAGTGTGTTCTAGTTTATTTTACTTTGTTTGACATTAAGTACATTTAAAACAATATTTAAATATAGTATTGATTATTTAGATAGTTTTTGAATGAATTTAAAGTTTGATATATTAAATTTATAAATAATCAATTGGAGTAGTTTAATTATTATTATATTTAAAAGTAGGTTATTATTTCTTGAAATACACATGTGTATAATATTTTTGTGCATGTACAGAAAGAAAGACTGGAAATTAATAAAAGCATTAATTATTTTTTTTAAAAATAATACTTTATAACAGTATTGAATAATAATGATTTTAATAATATTAAGAAGGAATTCTTGAATAAAATAAAGTTAATCAATATTTTAAATAAAGAATATTTTCAATTAAAAAATGTATTTTAAAATAAAATATATTATTTTATTAAGCTAAATAATTTTAAAGATGATTATTCAACTGTTTAGACAACATGGGTTTAAGCAGTTTTTTTTAATTAGAAAGGTCAATATTAAATTAATTAAAAGGTCAAAGTAATGCTACTGTTGAAATGTCCTGTCTCAAATACTTCCAATTTTATTGGATAATAGCATGTCATGTGATTAAAATGCAGTAAAAAAAACCCTGCACAAGTATATAAAACAAAGAATTTTTAAAAAGGTATGTTGAAATTATAGAAAGAAAGGGAAAAAAGAAGGAAAGAAAGTAATAAAATAGTTTTAACAATGAAGTTAATTAGTTTTCACTTTTGTTTATCATTATTACTTTACAATGTAAGCAAATCAAATGATGAGGCGAAAATCTAGAATTATCCTTGTATTATAGTTATCATACAGTGCATATCCGGCTATACATCAAATGGTAAAAAAAATGCTGAATTTATGCTATCTTCAAAGAATGTAAACTTTGTACTGCTTCAAAATAAATCATAAAGACATTGGGATGAAAAGCTATCAGAAACTGATAAAACATCAGCAGATGAGTATTCATTTTTATCTAATTATGAACATTGTTAGTTACTTGAACTTTTTGGTTGTTGATTATTAATTTTAACATTTATAGCATATGATTTTGGAACTGACACTAATTTTATTAATTAATTGATTTATCTTTTGTCTTCCCAAAATTTCACTTTAAAATAAATAAGTTAAATAAAATATTATAAGACATTCTCAAGCTTATTAAATAAATTTTATAATAATATTTTTTGAATGAGAAGTAAATTAAAAGGATGAATTACTTTCAAGCTTTATCCAATTTTAAAGGTAAGACAATGTAGTGGCTAGCAAATTTTTTTGTAATAATGACAGAAAAAATCCATTATAATTTACTTCTTCTGTACTTTAAATAAAAGTTTTTTTATATGCTTTTCAATAAATTCTGGTAAATTAATACCTTATTATGACTATTGTAATTGATTTAAGTATCAAAAATTAGTCCAATTGTGGATTTCTGGTTTATTTTACTACTCAACAAAAGCAGAGTACATAATAAATCTTTGCTGTATCTAAAAGTTAATAAAATAATGCTCAAACTTATGTTGGAACCATTTTACTGTTCATTAATTGTTAAAATCTGCTCTTGGCTTCACCAACACATTCTTTTAATGAATGTTATTGTAACACAGGTAATATTTTAAGGAATTCCTAACTTGAACTCTTATGTATGTGTTTTCTTTCAATCTCTATAATTACAGATTTGTATAATATCTTCCAATAAAGAAGAAAACAAAAGGAATTCTATGCTAAAAGGATTAATTCTCATTATAAATGGGAAGAACTTTAATTCTTTCAGTTGTTGGTTAAAATGATTGTAGCATATATAAATGTATTTCATATATTTAAAATTTATTTTTGTGTTATACAATTGCAATCTTATATTTTATGCCTATGTTATTAATGTACTTCACATGGTATTAATATTTATAATAGTATTTGCTGCCCAAGGGTTTGCTTAGAAACAAAATAGATGAAAGTTTTTTTGTTTTTATTTAATGAAATACATCCAAGTAAATATTTCATTTTGAAAATTATTTAGAGTTCTTTGAATTGATGTTTGATATAATATAATGAATTGTAATACTGGGGTAAAATAGCCTTTATATTTGGTATGTGTGAGCATTTAGAGTATCTGAAAGTCAGTGCATAAAATTTAAATAGCGTATAAAATTATAATGTATGATTTTGTTATACAATCATATTTTGTGAGTTCATGTGCATTAATGAATTGGACAAATGTTTTATTATACATACGAGAGTGTGTGTAATTATTTATATATTAGTATTGCTATTAGTATATTTATGCCTTGCTTATTTAATTATTGACACATTGCTTAAAGTCAGCTGTTAATTCAATAATTGGTGTTGATATTTTTTTCTCTTGCTATTGCATATGTTCAGCCCTGAAAAAGAGATTGTGGCTTATTAATCTTTTGGCACTGCCTGCACATAGGTACTGAGTGCCTATTCCTATATTGTTTATTATCTACCTTGCCTATATTACATTGTTTAAATGTGTTATTGAGTATTTAAGGAAGTTTCAAGGTATATTTATTTTAAGGGTATTCACTAGCTACTGCAATTTAATGTTAAAGCAGTTCTTGAAGTATAATATGTACATTATATCTATTTCCTTGCCTCTCATATGTGTCAATAGGGTTGTAATGGTGTATTTATAATTTATGCAATATGCTATCTTTGTAATGTAAGAACAAATGCTTTCTCACATTGGTTTTGAGACATAGTTGATATCATACAATAGTTAATATCACGCTAGTGGCATGATGTTGGCAGATATACTTGTTGTTTTATCTTTAGTATAGAATAGTTGAAAAAAATGAGTTAGATAATAAGTATAAAAACTTAAGAAATAAAGCAAAGATAATTATTATAATTTTATAGCAATACTTAGAGGGGATATTTATTGTAAAATTATATAAATAGTTTATCGTAATTTGTTAAATTAATTTTTTTATATATATTTATTGTACTAAATTTCAAATATTTATTTATATTGTAAATAAATATTTTTGTTATTAATTGTCATTACTATTGCATTCATTACCCAGAAAATCTCGTAATAAAGTTTTATTATTGATTGTTTTAAAAAGAGTATATTTTAATAATCATGTATTATTATTTATTTGATTTAATTATCCATTTCACATGCATTGTGGCAAGTCATATGCCTCATTAATTACTCTTTATTTTAGTGTGTTTTTGTAATATTGTGGGTAGCATAAAATGTGCCTTTTCTACCTGCTGCATTACTTCTTCGGGATGCAATTATTATAAATTCGTTTATTAAAGTAATTACATTAAGGTTGTAGCCTTAATGTATATTACTTTAAGATATACTTATGTTTTATATAAATAAAATATTTATACAGAAAGAAAATTCAAAAGCTTTAAAGAATGTTTTGTATGCTAATATTTACAATTTTAAAATATCTAAGTTATAATATGAATCCTGAGAAAAGTTTCAAACCCATTATTGCTTTTTATTAATAAGAATAATTATTATTATTGTCAATAATTGTATTCATTATTATAAGATTTATAATATGAAAAAACCTGAAATTTGAGTTTTTAAATAAATACATTTGATAGATTTATTTGTAGTTCGCTTCACTTTATTTCTCTATCCTGCATTGGAGGTTACAGTTGGATAATTTTTGGGAATCAACATGGTGACCTTTGTTTGGTCCATGTTATGTGACCATTTGATTGGTTACAATATAAATTTCAAATTTTGAATTATTAATGTATAGCAATTCTCTATTTATATATGGGTTTTTTTTTTCTGTTTTGTTTTAAATAGTTTGATTTTAATATTGTATATTTGTATTTAATATATATATAATTAAATAGTTTATCACTTATAATTTGAACCACAGATGTGGCTGAGCCATGATCCTTAGCCATGATTTCTGGATCTTGAATTTTAAAATATGCCACTCAACAGAACTATATTTGATTTATTAACATAAATGAAAGATTTACAATGTGATGGAATATACTTTTAAATAGTTGACAAAAAAAAAATTTTTTTATTTTATTTTAATTATTCATGTTTTATACTATTTATCAAATACTAATTATATTATTCTTTATTATATATATATAAATATTTTACTCGGTTTTGTATTAATTTGCCCAGTATGAAGATATTTTATAACAAATAAAAATGAGCATTCCATTTTATCATGGCTGTGTTTTTTTACACATAACATTTGTCTAATTTTTATATTTTATTTATGTTGGAATTAAGTAAGGGTTGCTTGTAGTAATTTGTTATTGTTATATTTTGTTTTATATATAATAAACTACATTTATATTGATTTTTTTAGCATATTGAAAAATAATAAAATCAACAGAAATAAATAATCTTATTAAATATATACTTTATGGGCATTAGTTTTCAGAAATATAATACTGACCCTACTTTATTAGATGTTATGTCTTTAAAGTCAGTAGAGTTTATTCTTCTGCTTTGTTTTATCGATGCTACAATTATCCTTCAGTTGATAATAATCACATTTGAAGTATAACTATGAACTCAAGCAATAGAATTCAAATTCATTCTTTTGATCATTTGTTTGAATCTAGTAAAATTTAATTTACATCAGAACTTTTTTATATTTTATTTCTTATTGATAAACCATACTTATCTTACATTATATATCACTTTTCCATAACCCAAACCACTATATTAATATTATCATGTATAATATCTCTGCTAGTTTGGAATTCATACGTCTACCATTGTTTTTAATAATTTAAACTAGATAAACCAAATATTAATAAAGATTCCAGAAAATTTACACAATAAAATAAAGATATATTTACATCAGTATATATATATATATAATAATACTGATTTAAAATTCAAGATTTCACTTTAATTAAATGTAAAAAAAAGTTGTTGTTTTACTAAATTCTAAAATCTATGAGTTTAAATAAAATTTATCTATTGTTATAACATTTGAATTATGCTTAACTGTTTTTTTTTTATTATAACTATATGTCTGTTTTAGGAAAAATAAATTAATGATATAAAACAATTTATATTTAGAATTAGAACATGATGTAGAATCGATTTACTTACTTATGAATAAGTATTCAGGCAAGAGAATGAACTCAAGCAAAGAAAAGCCAACACTAATAGAACTTTTTTTTTAGTATACTCAAGTGAAAGGAATTTTTTTTAAGCATTGTGGTCATGTTTATTCATTAAAACTTGTGACATTTACAGACAATGTGGAACATTATAATATTCAGATTTGGCAATAACATTAAAGTGAACAGGTTGTCTCTATATGAGCTATACTGAAATAAGATTGTTAATATTGTATAGCGCAGATCTTATTGGTGTATCTTCAAATTATATTATATTATTTATTAGAAGCATGACAGTTAACGCTAATTTTTTCTTCATTTATATATAATGAGTAATAGACATGTGAGCAAAATATTGTCAATTGCTGACAGATCCCAGTGCTTACATTTCCGAAATTTACAATATAACTTTTGAGAGACTGCAGGCTATTTGGTCATCCTATAAGAATGAAACAGACATAGAAAAAATGAAAGAAAATCTGTGCTCAACATTATACATTTGATTTCTATTTTAAAACCTAGTTACATGATTTATCACATCAATATAAGCAAAACATTGATGTTTTAAAATATACTATATTATGATAAATGAAATAAGTTTAATTAATATAAATTTCCTCATTAATCGACTAAAAAATTAAAAATTTTCCTTTCCATTATTCATATAAACGTGCATAACGCTGATTGATTTATCAGTAGATTAAAACTAGATAGTGTATTAAATGGTTTTTAATTTTCTTATTAATTTAAAAGAATTAACTTTGCATTTTATCTTCACTTTTATCAATTTATATAGTTTATTTCAATTCAAATATATTTGACAAATGGAATTTTTATTCTTTATTTCTAAATTAATTCTAAAGCTACTTTATGAATAATATCTTTGCAAACTGTCTTTCTTTATCGAATAAAAACAAACAAAATAAGGAAATAAGCAATTGAATTACATTTCTTTCTATTTCACATCAATAAAGGATTATATTCAGATTTTGTTTTTCTGAAATTTCATACTTAGTTTTAAATATTGTCTTAAAAATAATTCAATTCTCTAATATTAAAAAATAATAATAATAATAATTAGAGCAATATTATAACGCATTATATATTTTAATATGTTATAATATTGGTTCAATCGTATTAAAGTTTTAAATAATATTAAATAAAATAAAGAACCATGATTATTTTTCTCATAATTCAGGATAGGAACCTACGACCATGTAGGCCAAAAGCTCTCAATCTCTCAATCAGGTCCCCAGACATTTTCACAAATGTATATAAAATGGATCTGTACTAAACTTCTGTTTAAACATGCACATAAAACAGTGCAAATATTGAATTAAGAGTTAAGTAAAATAAAATATTTACTTTCTCAACCACATCATTTTCTTTCTCCAACTATTATAATAATTTTACTTTATTCTATCAAAGAAGCAATATTCTAACAAATTATCTATATTGTGTGATCTATCTGATGAGGGAATTAACCTTTGCTTAGAGCATTTTGTTTGTTTTTATAGCAAAAATAAAACTCAAATTTTATTATTATTATTTTGCATTTACTTTTTTTTATTAGGATGGCTACAGGAGTGAAATAAGAAAAATTGACATAAAAAATCATTAAAAATGAGTCAATGCATTTTTTTATAGAAAAAAATAGTAAATCAATGTGCATCACATGTCTGGAAAATATTTCAATTAATAAAGATCGCATTATTAAGAGACACTATTTATTAAACACTTTGACTATAAAAAAATTATTGGGAAGAAAGAAATATTGAAATAAAAAACTTGAAAAAGTTCTTCATCCAGTAGCTGAAATGTTTTATAAAAAGTGCAAATGAATCAGAAAATTCTGTGAGAGCAAGGTATTTTTTTTAAAAAAGCAGAAAATTTTAAACCATTTTCTGAAGAGAAGTTTATAGAAGACTATATCCTAGCTACTGTAAAATTAACTTGTCCAGAATATAAAAAACCATTTAAAAATATGTCATAAAAGTAGGTTCAAGGTGAATTGGAAAAATTGTAATTAAATGTAGAACAGTAATTGTAATAAGGATGTTACTTAATTTTTAAAACACACACACAAAAAAAAATATGGCTCTCATTTAATTTAAAAGAGGAAAGTTGAAATTGGTCTGCCAGTTGAAAAGTTGTCCAGCCTTAATGATTAGAGGTAAATCAATTAAATTTTTGATCAATTTTTAAGTCACTCATTTCATTTGGCATGCAAGTGAAATTATAAATATTGAAATGGCTCTTGGCAAAAAAAGGTTCCCCACTCCTGTCACAATTAATCAGCTCTTAGGTATGCAAAAGTAATAAGCTACAGTTTGATTTTCTTTCGACTCATCTTGAGATGTGTTGATTTTAAAAACATTTATCACATACTGGATTTTAAAAATGATTGATTAATATGAATGCACAATGTATATCATAGATTTTAATAATATACTTTGCTGAGGATATAAACACTGAATGGTGATTACATATAACATTCTATCAGTGCATGGAGATTTATTTTTGTTGAAAACTTAATCTTTTAACACCATTCATGGAAAGTTTTTAAAGTTTTTCATAAAACTAGCATCATTTAATTTTTATGAAGCATCTTCCTAGAACAGTAACAGGTCCGGTTAAGAAATTTCTAAAATGTTATTATTCAGATATTTTTACTAGTTAATACATAAATATGTTCTTAACAAGGCACTAGAATTTGAAGTTAATTCTCAGCACAAGAATATTACTCTTGATAATTGATAAAGCAAATAAGGTCACCTGATTCTTTTAAATTAACACAATAGCAAGAATAGTGAGATAATTCTTTATTTACAGAAAATTTTCTTTTTATATCTTTTTGGATACAGGGAAATTCTAATTTTATAAAAAGTCTGGAATCTTCCATATAATTAATGTTACTTAGTAATAATAAAGTGATCTTTCCAAAGGATTGCAGTTGTTTTGTTTTTTTAATAGAACCTATTATTCACTGAATTTAAAATATCATCTATACATTTTTTCTTTTCAAAATAGTTCATAATTTTTCATATATGTCAATGAATACATAAAACTTCTTCACATATTGCTTAATAAATTTAAAACATTTTTACAAAACTTTTTCTGATCTAAGATTTTCAAAGCATCTTTTGGTATTTCTAAAACAAAGTTATTTTTCTTGATTATACTAAAATTAAAAGTATGGATCTATTTTAAAAAAAGATTAATATAAATTTATAACATTTACATAATCATTTATTTACATATATATGTTAGTCTATGAATTTTTGTGCCTAAATACTTAATACTTAATTTTTAAAAAAATAAAAAAGTATTTTGGAAAGAGAGAAAATTAATTTGGAATATGTATACTGGACAACGGATAAGAAATAGATTGGGGAATAATGAGACTCAAGTGAATATAGAAAGAAGAGTTAGACAAAGAACAAGTAAGTCACCTGTTCTTTTTAATATTTATTTAGAAGACATGCTAAATAATTATTTAGGCTGTGGAGAAGCAAATGTTGGAGATAACAATAATAAAATGTATATGATTTGTAGGTGATATGGCACTTGTAGCTGAATATGAGAAGTGTCTTCAGAATATGTTAAATAAATTAGAGGAAAGATGTATATGGAAATTAATGTTGAAAAGACTAAGTTTGTCTAGACAGGTGAGGAATGAAAAAGACTGCAAATTGAAATCCATGATAACATAGTTCAACAGGTAAAGGGATTTAGATATTTGGGTAGTTGGTTAAGTGAAAATGGAAGAAGTGAAAATGAAGTTAAAAGAAAAATTGCATTAATAAAGAAGGCATTTATTAAGAGAAAGAAAATATTTTATGGATCTTTGAAGAGAGTTAAGAAAAATATTAAGTAAATGCTGTGTATCAAATGTATTATTGTATTGTTGTGAAACATGACAATGAGTAATAAAATTAGAAACATATTGGAAGCCTTTGAAATATAGACATGGAGAAAAGTGGAAACGAATCAGCTAAATGCATAAAATAACATATGAAGAAGTTTTGAAAAGAGCAAATGAAAAAAGAAGTTTGACTGAGGAAATTAAAAAGAGAAAGTGAAACTGGATTGGATATATATTAAGAAGAAATTATAGTTTAATGGAAGATGTTTTGTAGGGAATGAATGTTGAGTGAAATCAAGAAGAAAAGAAAAAAAAGATTGATATTGTTAGATGATATATGAGATGGGAAGTGTTACATAAATTTGAAGAACTGGGCATGAATAAATTGAAGTGGGAAAATGAACAAATTAATGATGTGACCACTCTCTGGATCTGTCCATGGAGAATGATGATTGAATTAACTAAATTTTTATTAAACTAAAACTGCTATATCTGTTAATGTTTGTGTATCTATTTTGAAGCCCATGAAATATTAAAATAATTATTTCAATATACAGGGCCCACATGCAGTTGTGCATGTTATGCAGGGCACAAAAGTACTTCACTACATGGGGTTCCAAGACGATAAAATAATTGATAAAATTTATATATAAATAAAATTGTTTATATTTTTGAATCATTTCATCGTTAGAAATACATTTGGAGTGTAAATATTTTTTATTTAATATAAACTAATACTTTTTTACTTAAACTTATTTGTGATAAATACCCGGGCTTTAAATTTCTAGGTACGAGTTTGAAATATACTCTTATTATCAGGCTAAATGGAACAGACTGATGCCATTTTGTCGTGATAATTAATAAAACTTATATGTAAATGTTTAGATATCCAAATCACTTTATTTCTAGAAACATATTCTAATTGTAAATATTTAATATTTGATAAGAGGAATATATTTTTTACTTAAACTTGTGGCAGTTGCTCTAGCCTTGAAATGTATTTCATATATACTCTACCATTGCACAAAACTGAACAAGCTGATGCTCCTTCATTGCTATAATTAATAAAATTTATATGTAAATAAAAATGTTTAGATTTTCCAATCATTTTTATTTAAATATCCTAATTTATATAAAAAGTAATATATTATTAATAATAATTTATTTTAAAATGAAACTTATTTTTAAAATATTGCCTCATAATTACAGTAATTCTGCATATAATGAAATTATCTTTATCAATAAGTTTACTTGGAATTATTGGTAGACAGTCTGCCCCTGTAGTGTTAGATCTGGTTTCGATGCTATCATGCATTGATGTTTTTTTAATATTGTTATCTTTCTCATTTTTGTTATTATTATCCTATATTATCTTTTTACACATTATAGCTTTTCCTATTTTTAAGAATATTATCTTTTTTTTTAATGCAGTATTAGATTTTTTTATATTCTCTAGCTAAAAATTCGTAATTAATCAGTAAGTAACTTATACTAACTTCCACGCAAATCTAAGCAAAACAAAATATTTATTTCATAATGGCTTTTAAAAATTTATTAAATAAACAATTTAAGTATGAAAATTTAAAATTCTTCTTATAAGTAAATTCTGGTTGCTAAATCTTTAATAGTCAAACTATATAATAAAGTATAATCTGATCTAGTTATTAATAGGAGTTAAAAAAAATTAAATAACATAATAAAGTAGTGCATTTTATTATTGAACAAAAACAAGTGAAGTTATTTTTGTTAAAAAAACATAAGCAAGTTATTTGTGACAGGTTGGATTTTTAAAACATGTTTTTTTTTATCAAGTTATTGTTAATAAAATTAGTTAAAAACAATTTTTAAAAAGATATTGCCTGTATTTCATTAACATGGCATTATTGTAACATCTATAGTTTGATTTTTTTTCTTATTATAATTTATTATTAAACAAAAGAAATTGCAAAGTGTGGTATAATGGCTTCTAAAAAATTTATTGAAGTCAAGCGTTGGTGCTCGAGAGGTCAGCACAGCTGCTTTTCAAACAGTTGTCTCCGGTTAGCGGGTTCGCTTCCCAGCCGATGCTATGACACATGAAAAAAAAATTATTGAATAAACAATGTAACTGTGAAAATTTCTTCACTGAAGTAAGTGTAAGGTAAATCCTTAATATCCTTAGACACCTGACCATATCATGTGACTAAGTTTTTAAACTGAAATAAAACCCTTCAAAAAATTATTCTATTACTGAGATTCTGAATGACACGAAGTAAAAACAAGATGGTTATACTCTGTCTAATTAAAACTGATTTCTATTTATCACATTATGGTCATCAAAGTCAGGAGTGTTAATATATAAATAAAAAGATAAAAATGTAATAATTATATTTTTTAATATTCTATTGTGTATTTGATTAAACAAAATTATATAGAATTCATTGTTTTAATTAACTAATTTTATTTCATTGAGGGAGGAGGGATTTTTTTTACATAATAAAAGCATTTAGATATATAAAAAAAAAATAATTTTACTTACAAATGTAGGATACTGTATGTTAAAACTGCACAAATTAGTACTTCTAATATATAAATAATTGCTATTTATTATAAATATGATTTTGTGCAATTGTATTGAATCAATATTTCAAAAAAAAATAGAACACATATAATGCAAAAAAAAAAAAAATATTTTATTTTATGTTTTATTGTGAATCCATTAATAATAGTCCTAATTTTATTTTTATTTTTTGCGTATGGACTCAATACATAAAAACGTTAACGAAGAATTGATTTCACATTAATGTGATCAGAACTTCTGAAACATTTAGGTAAACAAATCTGCATTACCACATATTACTACATCTACAATTGTATTACTTCACATATGATATTCATTGTAGGACTTATAAATTAAAGAGGCTGTCATATCTGACCTTGCCTTCAGAAGTGGACTAGTCCAGATTCCTTCCTTATCTGATTGGATTTAGCACTCATTATTGCTAACCAATGTGTAAACATGTGGATAATCAATGTATAAATATGGCCAAAAGGTAAAAACAAGTATGGCCAATGTGTATAGAGTAAATATGCTAGTGCACATTTAAAGACACTGTCGTATTAAAATCACTATTCTTCCTTAATAAAAATCAGATTCGGCAGTTTGGAAAAAATACACGAGTGTAAATCAAATAGATTCATTGTATTTACAAATCAGTGCTAAAATATATCACTTAGATCAGTCTGAATGATAAACAGATTCAGCAGAGTCTAAAGAAATATTTTTCCCCATTACTGGAAAAATAGTATAAAATAGCTAGTTCCAACAGAATTGGTTGGAGAAATAAAATAACTACACAACTGCGACTAAAGATATTCATCATACTTACATTATGGTGATAATTAAAATTACTTAGATCAGTTCGAATGAAAAATTGACTGCAAACATATAATCATGTCAATTAAAAAGCTTCAACCAATCGTGAGAGCTTTACTCGCAACAAAGCAACAGAAGCTCACCCTACTGGATTGTTAGCTTTGTCACTATTGAATTTTTTAAGATAGTTACAAAATGTAGCTGTAAAATTAAAATTATGAGTGGTAATTTGAAAAAAAATAAGTAAATAAATAAATAAAAATTGATCGTAGAACAGTTACAAACAGTAGTCGTAAAAATTATTATGAGTGGTAACTAGCAAAAATAAAAATTGGTAGTATTTCTCTCATGAGTTAAAGATGGAAATAAATAAATGGATAATTTTATTGGCTCCATGGAAGCTTTTGACCCAGCTCATACTGAGAGCTGCTCAAGCTATAAAGAGCAATTAATATTTTAACTATAGGCTATCTAGATTAAGAAGCCTGAAGTAAAATTAGTTACATTAATGACCATACTACACCCTCAAACTTATGCTATACTCAAGTCTATATCTATGGCAGAAACACTAGCTGACCTAGATTTTGACATAATGTTAACAATTCTTAGAGATTATTTTCCCCCCAAACCCTTGACAATACTGCAGCAATATTATTTCAATCTCTGCATCCAAGAGCAGGGGGAAAAAACTAGAGATTTGCATAAAAATTCATAACATTGGCATTAAAGTGCAAATTCAAAGATTTTCTGAATGAAGCACTTCGTGATCATTTTATTTGTAGCATAAGTGATCACAATGACTTAAATTGCTATGATGCCTGATTTAGATTTTGAAACAACTGTATCCCAAGCAGTACTAGCAGAATCAATAGCTAGTCAGTCAAATTCTTTATAAAAAATTGTTAAGTATGATATGCAAAAATTGTGCATAACACTGGATTGATCAAACACTCATTCAGTTCAGATAATTCAGCATCAAATAGTCTAATGCACTGCTATACATGCAATGAACAAATGCACCTACATACAGAATGCCCATACTGTTATACAACATGTACATTTTGCAAGCAAATCAGACATATAAAGGCTACCTGTCTGAAATTAAAAAGACAGACAACTGATATGAGAATGGAAAAACTCATTCCAAAAAAACAGCAAAGGTAATTATAAGAAAAACAAACAAGTTGCCTATATAAATCATATTAAAGATAATTAGTCTGGATTTATACACAGTATTATAATTAATGATATGCCAGTTAGAATGGAGCTGGATACAGGATCTGCAATGCCTATTGTTTCAGAAAAGACCTGGGCTCTGATTAATAAGATTAATGAATATAAGCTGCATCCTAGTAGCAAGTCAATCTTAGACTATTAGGGCAATAAAATAAAACTGTTAGGCTAAACAATAGTTAAAATTACTATGCCTAACAAGACTATACATATAAAACTGTTTGTGGCATCAGATGATTATAGCAACTTATTACATCATGACTGGTTCAGTCACTTAGGCTTCACAGTGACAAAAGTGAACCAGATCACAGCCAGTGCATTTAAAACTGTTGCACTAATAATAATATTGAGCTAGTGTACAACCCTCCATTTCATCCAAAAAGCAAAGACCAGGCAGAGATATTAGTACAAGAAACAAAAAGGCTGATAACATAAATGGTTGCAGGAAGTCGGAATACCAGAAATTCCAGAACACTGCTAGCACAGTATTAACTATGTTTCTACACATACAACTGTATTTTGGAGTGTTTGTATTTTTTTGATATTACTGTTGGTTTGAGTCTGAACCCTGCAATTTAACCAAAACTACAAGAACATCAAGCAAAAATGATGACCACCAAACTGAAGGCAGCAACAACCCAGATGAACATTCAGGGATAAGTTCATCAAGCAAAAATGATGACCATCAAACCAAAGACAGCAGCAAACAACCTGAGACAAGACTATCAAACAAGGATGATGAACCAGACAAGATCAGAAATAAACCTGTGAAACCAATAAAGCAGACATGTCATTTGGCCCATCTCAATGACTATGTTCTCCAGGGTTAAATTTAGCTAGGGGGAGGAATGTCATATCTGACCTTGCCTTCAAAAGTGGACTAGTCCAAATTACTTTCTTATCTGATCAGATTGAACACTCATTGCCATTAACCAATGTGTAAACATATGGATAATCAATGAACAAACATGGCCAAAGGGTAAAAACAAGTATGGTCAATGTGTAAACATGTGTATAGCATCCCATCATTGATTAGGCTCTCTGATGACTACTGCCAGTAAGGTAGGGGATCTGTCAATAAATAGTCAGCCTTTTAGAGGCAAGGGAACTATATCTATATAAATATACAGAGAGAGAATGTCTGTCTAACCTAAATGATAGTAAATGCTCTTAAGAGAGAATGTCTATCTACCTGAACAACTGAATGTGCTCTCCATTAAAACCATTTCCAACAGTGGAGGTATTTCTACTATATTGACAATCAATACATCTATATAGTGAGGCAAATTCTGGTTGACTGGATGCTGCTATGACTACAACAGACTCGAGGCAAGCTGCCCAGTACAGCAAGAAGTGTCATTTTACAAACTTGAGGCAAGCTGGCCAGTACAGTCTGAAGAGTTAAGATTAGAACTCACAAGGCAAGCTAATATATACAGCTGGAAGTGAATTCAACCATTTGGCACAACCAGCTCATTATTGACTAAGTTATATGTCAAACTGTATTTATTAGTTGTATTATATGTATGTATACTTGTTCTAATAAATTATACATATTAAATAGTGAGTGTTTATATTTTTACTGATATCACTGTTGGTTTATGTCTGAACCCTGAAATTTGGCCTAACACAATAGAGGCAAAAAATGGAAATGTAATTTCATTTAGCATGTAATAAAATGTTTTAATTTTCACAAAAGACATAGATCAAGCAGATCTAGAATCTTGATAAATGCAAGGTCATGTCCTATTGTAATGCAGTCAGGCCAGCTCTGTTCATGAGATTAGAAGTGCTCTAAATTTATCTTGCACAAAAATACCTCACACCCATGCAATGGGTCTGTCAATATATATATATAAATAATTTTGGTATTTCAAATTATTTTTATTTGACAAATATCTAATATAATTTTTAGTAGTTTGAACTATTTATATATTTAAATATATTTTTCTTTACTGTCTTTAATTAATTCTTTGCTTTTTGTTGACAATGTAAGTCTTATTAGTAATTAGTTAATATTTTTTAATTTATTCAGTTTATCTACAATTTTTTGAAAGATTTAAAATAATATTTTTATTAATTTTTGTTTAAAATAGATATTTATTATAATTTTAATTTTTTCAGTTTTCACTAAAATTTTTCTAAAAATAATATAGTTTATTGTTCAGGAAATTTTCAATTATATGTATGTATTGCTGCACTGAACAAAATAAGTCGGTCATTTTATGCAGCATGGAATATAATAGAATAGAACTACAAAATTAAGTTTTTTGATTAAACTCAATGTATTCC
This sequence comes from Epiperipatus broadwayi, assembly GCA_028023455.1. Lineage (NCBI taxonomy): Eukaryota > Metazoa > Onychophora > Udeonychophora > Euonychophora > Peripatidae > Epiperipatus > Epiperipatus broadwayi. The sequence continues at coordinate 5,330,849 of JAQFVV010006263.1, read as the reverse complement.
TTCTAGTGCTCAAGTATTCTATACTTTCCTGAGTGATTAATCATTGGATTATTTAAAAAATAGTTAATTTGAAAAATTTTATTAAAAAAATTTAAAAATCAAATATTATGTATAACCACAAATTATAAAGAATCTTTAAATGTAATAGAGACTATGAATAATGTTTAAGAAAATTCACAGATATTAATCAAATTTTCCAATATTAATCACTTAATTTGATTTATGAAAATGTTTTGTTGATTAGGATCGATGATGCACATGATACTAGAGGAAGCTTAATGATGGTCAGTATTCTAAGCATTTTGTCTAGAGATCTTTTTACCTTAAAGCTGAGCCAGAGATCAAAAAAATAATATATATCAATTGGAAAACAAATAATGACAAATTTCTGCATATCAATGTCAAATACTGTACCCTTTACTCACTTTAAATTATAATTTTTCTTTATACTTTTGTGCATTTTGTTAGCATAAGTACTCTTAAGTCCTGGACTTTGAGCTGTTGTGTCATCTGGGTAAGGATAGAGTTAGCTCTGCATAGAACTTAGCCATCAGAACTGAGAGCAAAATATTATTAGCCTTTTTTTAATGACCTTTTTTTACATTTTATTATAGATAGCTAATATTAGTAATGAAAATTGAGTATGTTGCTATGCAGTCTGATAACATATCCCCAAAAAAACATTGTTATTTACTTTATTTTATTTTAGGCAAGATTATATCGAGGTTTATAATTTTTAGCGTTTTTTTTTTTAAATGAATTTAATTAAAATAAAATAAATAATTAGTGATTTAAAGCAAAAACTAGTAGCTCTAATTTCAAAAGATATAAAACTGGGGCTTTCAATTGAGGGAAAGATATTTTAAAAGAGTCAAAATATAAAATAATACAACTTAATGAGAAACATCAGAGGAAATGTTAGTGACTTGTCACAGATCTGAATATAGTAAAATAAATAAAATGAAAAACTTATTCAACTAGCCAAGTTTTTATAATGAATTGTTGTTGTTTTTTTTTTAAGTGTCATGGCGCCAGCTGGAACTGCCTGCTAGTGCAAGGCAGTCGCGCTGACCTCTCGATCAACAATGCAAGACTATCATGAATTGTTTGTTGTTGTTTTTTCGATAATTATTTTTAAATGTTTAATTTGTTTGAGATTATATTTATCATATTATCCATTAATAATTTGAAATTATATACAAGGTATAAATTAGATGAATTGCAAACTTTTTATTTTTAACAAATAGATTTTCTAATATAGTAAGCAATTATTAATAATTCAATGCCTCATGCAGTTTGGTGTAATGGTAGAGGGGAAAACTTTTGAGCTTAAGGTCTAAGCATTATGGTCTAGTTCTATCACTTCTGATGTTTGAATTTTTATGAACTACTGAGCAATAATCCATTCACATCATTGTCATCATCAATATTATTATTATCATTATTATAATTCAACATAATTATATGTAATATGCAAATAATTCAAACTGCCATTATCAGCTGTAATATGCTACTTATTTTCTACTTTTTTAAAAAAAAAAACTCTTTTAATTATAATTTCTTTTTCATATATATCACCATTATCAACATTTTCTATAATGGTATCCAGTATTTAGAATACATAATAACTTCTATATGTCATAACTAAAATATTTTTTATCTTATTAATACATCTCACCTTGATATCTTTATTAAACTTTCTAAAAAAATTTAAGTCCAGCAAGACATTTAACTAGTTTCTTTTCAACAATTTAATTTTTTTAATAACATTAGTGACACCACTTTTTTCTTTCATCTATATTTTCAATTTTTTTTTTACTAATTCTACCATATATCTCTCCATAATTCACTAAATGGTCTGCAGACACTGAGTATCTAAGTATAAAAACCCATGCATAGGCCCTGTGAAAAAATATACTTTCTTTTAATATTAATTCTACGTTTTATCCGTTGTTGTTTTTTTTTTTTGTTTACACAAATATTGTGATCAAATGAATTATAATTTTTATTGTCTCTTAATTTACTGCCACCAATCTTTATTTTTACTGCTATTGTTCTGAAATCCCTTAAAGTTAATTAATACTTTTTTTGTATTTATCTAGCTATCACTCATTCCCAGCAGCTTCTATTCTATTATTATGCGCAAAAACAATCACATAATCTGCAAAATTGTTGAACAAAATGTATAATGCATGATGACATTTTAGTTAATATAAATAAAACATTGAAAAGGCAGAAAATAATACTAAAATTAAAATGTCTTGGAATTTATTCAGCTATTTAATATTATATTTAAAAAAGCATGTTACTGTCATTAGTAAGAAGAAAAGTTATTTATCAATATTCCTTGCCTATGTTAGTTTTTGAATAAATATATGAGTTAATATTGTTATATATATTTGAATTGAATCATTTTTATTTGAATTTTATTAACCATTCAATTTTAACCTAATATAAATATTTATTTGGAATTAAAATTTACTGTTATATATTTGTATATCTTTGGTTCATCTGAGTTACCATTATAATATATATATATATATATATATATATATATATATATATATATATATATATATATATATATATATATATATATATATATATATATATATATATATATATATATATATATATATAAAAACCAAAACTGTCTAACACTATACTAGCAAAAATAAAAATGCAAAACCATAAAACAATACAATACTAGATTAAATCCAAAATTTTACCAAAATCCTTACACAACCATGGTTTCATCTACTACAAATAGACCTTCTCAAGTGAAAATCAAACTAAAGAAAACATATATATATACAAACAAACAAACCTTCCCATAATTCATTTTAAACCCCACCTTCCCTTAATATCAAAAGAAGTCTTCATAAGATTGATAGCCTCAGAATCAAGGAGTTTTGAGTTAAAAAGAAGAATAAAGGAGACTTTGATGATAAAACTCCTTGATTCTGAGGCTATCAATCTTATGAAGACTTCTTTTGATATTAAGGGAAGGTGGGGTTTGAAATGAATTATGGGAAGGTTTGTTTGTTTGTATATATATATGTTTTCTTTAGTTTGATTTTCACTTGAGAAGGTCTATTTGTAGTAGATGAAACCATGGTTGTGTAAGGATTTTGGTAAAATTTTGGATTTAATCTAGTATTGTATTGTTTTATGGTTTGCATTTATATATATATATATATATATATATATATATATACATATATATATATATATATATATATATATATATATATATATATATTGTATACTGATGACATAAAGGCTAGAGATGATTATAAGCACACAAAAAAGTAATACTTTGTTTACAGATTAAACCAACTAGGAGCTCTTTTTAATATTAAAAGTAAATATAATTTTTATAATATTGAAATCTCGGCCTCAGGGTGGCCTTTGAGCATTCCATCATCAGATTTTCAATTGGATGGACGGTTGAAGCGTTGAGTATATTGAAGCCTGTCTATTAAAGTATGCGGATTGGCTATCTTAATATATATTTGAGCACTTATGGCATATATGTGTAGAGGAGGTAATCTGGACCAACTGATGATTGCCGGTTTAGCATGAAATATGTATATTGGTGATTATTTATCTTTTCAACACATATGTGTTCAAGAATATCAGTGTTATGAGATAGTGTGGAGAGTGGTGGGTTGTATAAAAGTCTGTGCTCATATATCTTATATATTAAATATTGAAATCTTAAAAAATATAAAAAGACATTTATAAAAATATAAAACATATGTTAAAATGAATATAATATAGATCATATAAATTTTGCTTTTTAAGCTGAAGAACTCAAATTTTAATTTATAATGTTGTGATAACATTATTTTATAAAAGTTAAGCTTCAGAATGTTAAAACAAATTTTTAATTCATATCGTATTAAATCACTGTATTTATTCATCTCGCTCTTAAATTTACAAAACAGATTCAAATCTTCATTTCTCAAAGTGTGTTTAATCTCCACTTGGCTCAGAATAGTGCTTTCCTGTCATCTTCACGTTTTAAATCTTTATTATCCAATTTAATAAAATAAGTCAAACATTGTGTCTTGCTTTTCTCTAGAGTATAATTTTTGACAGCAAACTTTTTTTTTTCATTTCTCTCTGACTCTTACATATTTTTTCATTCTTGTACTCATTTTTTTTTTTCCAAATATTTCACACCTTTTTTCCAAATCTTTACTGATTATTTTCTAACTATCTTTTTAATCTTTGGGGATGAAACCGAATTATTGAATCTGTTTGTAAAATATAACAGAAAGATTAAAAATATGTAATTTGACAAAGTATAATGTATAAAAAATGGTAAAAGAATTATTCTTGAGAAAAATGAAAGAATTGCTTGAATAAGTTATATCTAAAGCAAAAGAAAAGCACCTATTAAAACACATCACATAACTCTTCTAGATTAGAAACATAGAATGAATTGCTTCTATTTATACAATGATAAGTTTAAATATTGCATTGTAGATCTATACCTTCTTACAGCATTTTATTTGAAAAGTAGAGATTATTCATCCAGCCAGAAACTGATAGTTTATAAGAATTACATTTCCTGATTACACTAAATGGTTAGACAGATTGGCTATTATCTGATTATCTGGAAAAAAACTCCTAATCTTTGAACAGCAAATAAACTTTCTGCTTTCTTAAACACATTCCAAATATTACCATACATTAAAAACATAATGATAAAGATAACCAGGGTATATGGATTTGTTGGCAGCAGTTTATTATAATAAGGTTTAACATTTTTAAATTAGTTTAATTATATATTTGTTTTAATGTTTCATTCTTTATTATTAAAAAAATTAATAACCATTTATTTATTTATTAATATAACTTTTTACACAGACATAAATAGGTGCTCCTATAAACTGAACTCTACTCACTAGATGGAGATAAGTAATGACCAAAGAAAAACTAATTGACAAGAAATAAAATGTGCTAATTTTTAATGCTTGAAAATAATTTATTTTAAAAAATATATAAAATTCACATTAATAAGTATAATTAAATAAAACATAAAAATATTATATTGAACAAATAAATCAATGTAATATAAATATAAATAATGTTTTAACAAGCATAGCAATACATAAGAAACTAATTGCTGGCAATTATTTCCAATATTATGTAAATAAAACATTTTTATTTGTTATGCAATATATAAAATACACTCATTCACTAGGTAGAGGTTTGATAGGCTAAATATGTTGTTTTCGTGTTTTTATTTATTATACTTATTGCTGTGGATTTTATTTATTTTCTAAATAATTATTGCTTCATTGTAATTTAATTGAAAGACATATACTTAGAAGTAATCTAATCTAGATTAATGGTTAAGAAAGTTACATTCAAAATAATCACTTATGCAGGAAAAATAAGAAATATAAATATAAAAATACATATAGGATTGATTGTTGTATGTATTCTATAATTATATTTAGAAACATAAAATTAAAATATAACTTACATATATCTTTACCCTGTGATATATCTTTATGTGAGGACTCTCCATAACAATCATCATCAATTTGCGTATACTATTTTAAACTTACCAAACTTTTTAAAAAATATATTGACTATTTTTCCAAGATGGTAGTCAAAAATGGCAGTCAGTTTTAAGATGATATCATATGAGAGTGAATTTATTAAAGCTATGTCTTCTGAAAATCAGAAATAAATTCACAACATTCATGTTAAAAATATGCAGTAAAATGTATTTATTAAACAGTATACAATATTGTTTTGATATATAGAATTAAAATATAATTAATGCATTTTAATTAATTTTTATCTGGTAACTTTACAAAACATTCCATCCGTCATTTAGGACATATTCAAAGTAAAGAAAATTTTCATCATTAATGTCTACAAAATAAAAAATGCATCAAGCATTGGTGACCAAGTGGTTAGCACAGCCACCTTACAAGCAGTTGTAGCACTTCCCAGATGACGCTTTGACACAATTAAAAAAATGCCAGTTTTGTTCAGCATAGTAAGTAACATATTTTGATCATGTACCTAACAAAATGTATTAATATTTAGTTGTAAAATGTGTATATTAGTTAATCTAAATTCATTCAATTCATTTTATGGATTAAAATTCTAACAAATATTATTTTGTTTGCAGTAAAAATATAGCAATTGTAATACCATCATAATTGTAAGTAATTTTGAATAGGTTTAAAATTCTTTTTTTTTTTTAATTTAAAACTAATAATCTCATAATTTGTGATTTATTTAAGATAATATTCAGTTTAATCGAAAACATAGATCTGTTTTAAGAAAAAGAATTAATCATTTACATAGATTATTAAAACTACAATAATCAACTGTAGATAATCTTTTTTATGACATTTTCTTTAATTTCACTGCATAGTGTATATTGGTTAGAAATTACAAAAATAAAAAATTTTAATAACTGAACATAAAATGCATGAAAAATCATTTTTAAAATGTATACTGCATTATTATATTTATTTATTTATTTATGCTTTATTTTAATTTCAATTAATCGATGATCGTAAAAAGTAAAACGGCAATCAGCAATGGAAAAATTATATTTATTTTTTTTTAAATGCGGCTACTGAAATATTTTTAAACAGTATATTTACTCTCAAGTTAATATTTGTTTATAATAATATTCTAAGTAAAATGTTTACTCATTAATTAACACTTTTTTCAACTTAAGCTTTTTTTTTTCATCATTTTTTTATAATTTGAATTTAAAGTAACCAATTATTCACCCACCCATCCCCATAGAAAATCATTATAATTCCTTATTTTTATATGAGATTTTACTTTACAAGTCATTGGTAGAGTGGATTAATAAAAATTCACAGATCATTGATTTTAAAACTTTTGCATTCTTGTAAAATAACATTCGTCAGCAATTCTCTCTAAGCTAAAAGCTTTGTTATACTTTCTAATGCTATGAAAGTGTTATTTTTAAATCTACTGAATCTTGGCTTAAAGATTATCACAGATTCAATTCTTTAAATATAATAATTATTTTTTACTTTCTCTCCTGCATGTATTGCCATATTTCAATAAAAAAATTTACTATTTAAATGCTATATGTATAGTTGTTTTTATAAAGCTATCTTATCATTAAACTTCTTTGCAGAAACAGTATTTGTATTATAAAACAGCAAAAAATAAAAAATTTTCACAAATAGCAGCCTCACACTATCATCTGTCATTTGCTTTTGATTAATCCACATTAGCAAAAGCAGTTTTCATGAATTGCATAATGTTGCAATGTAAACTGCTCAATTTGAAATTCTTTTTATCGATTACTTTTTAATACCATATTATTTTTAACAATGAATATTGTTTATTTAATCATGCTATATTCAGAATTTATATTATCAAGCATTTTACAGCTTTCTCTTTCATAAAATTATCTTTTTCCCTTTGCTCAATACTGATCTTTCTTATTTTTTGGTAAAAAAAAAAATCAAAAAACAAAAACTTGTAAAGTTTAACAAATTGCAGAAAGAAAAAAACTAAGGGCAAATAAGCTCACAAAATATAATAATGTTGTCTAACATTTTACTCAAAGCTGTTACATGAGTTTCTATTTTAGCCAATAAAATTTATTGTAACATTTTTTTTGTTTTAGCCAATGACATTTGTCAATTTAATGATATGCTTAGTCTTAATTTTCTGTAATTTTACCAGACTTTTTTTTTTTATTTAGAATTAACACTAATCATCTTTCAAATTTAGTTTTATGACATATAATTAAAATTATTACAGCATACACACCTAGGATAATACTTCAAGAAATATGTACAACATTTTAACTACTGGAGATAAAACAAAAGTAAATGAATTAAATTAATAACTAAGTTTCAGATTTCCAATCTTCATTTTGATTTTGACATCAACATTAGTCAGTTTTTAAATTCATCTTTTTATGACCAAAATTATTACAGTTTGAGCAATTAGGAGAATACTTTTAAACAAAGATATGTGCAACGTTTTTCTAGACTAGTTTTTGAAATGTTTTTTTTTGATGACAATATTAATACAACTTTCAACTTCTCACATTACATCTTTTGACAAAAATTCTTATAATATTTAATAGAAGAATACTTTTACACAGAAAAGATAATATTAAAAACTTTTTTGTGGCAGAGATGTCTGCCATTCTCATATTTATTATATGTTTTTGAATTTCTTGTATAGATAATAATTTAGTTTTTAAAAAGTGTTCATTTAATTAGTTATTTATTCCAAAAATCTTTGTCATAGCAGATCTCACTGCAGTTAAAACAAGCAATAAAATTCGATGGAAATTTCTAAATCCATGTAGTTTCTAGACTATGTAAGAGTGAGGGAGAGAGTTTCTTTACTTGGTATTGCATTTCACTTAAACCTTGACAACATTTAGTGCTACGTTTTATTAAGTAATTATAAAAACTAATTTTACTTAAAAATATAAAAGCAGTGATTATTTTATTTTTTCAAATTATCAAAAATAAATAACAAAGCTATATTTTGTCATTACATAATACTTACATATTACTAGAATACAAAAGAAGCTCATTTTAATATAGTTCAAATCTTCCTAGCATTAATTAATCATATTGTCAGGATCAAAACTATGTTTGAAACCATTACTATATTATATAAAAAAAAAAAATTCTGTATATTATCTTAATGTATTCATTAAAAAGAATTGAATATCTAGAGTTTGGAAAAATAATATGAAAAAGAATTCATGGTGATAAAGCTATAGAAAAGAATATGTCTCAAAAATGAAAAACAACATCTTGGTATTTGAGAAAGGTTGTTTTTGTTAATAAAAGATGACATAATAAAATATGTGGAAGAATTCTGTAAAAAAGTGTATAGCAACAAAATAATTAGTATACTTAATATATTTTCTGAATTTCCAAGTGTTCAAATATAAAAAAAAAAAGTAAGATATGTCATTAAATCTATGAACAAAAAAAAAGTTCTAGAAAATGATGGAATTATTATTTGATATTTTTAAAAAAGATATAAAGAAGTAGAAGTTATTGGAAAAGCTTTATATCAAGTGTCTAAATGATAAAGGTATATCATGTAATTGGAAAAATGTGGGAGTAATATTGATGTTTAAGAAAATGACAAAGGATATACTATAAATTTCAAACTTATCAGACTTTTATCAGTTCTATACAAAATTTCTACCAAGATAATTACAACTCACAGTGGAGAGATTAACAGCTTCACACTCCCAAATCAAGATGCTTCAGATTGGTCTATATAAATGGAAAGTTAGGTTAAAGATAAGATGACCACTCTTATCTTTATAAAAGTTGCTATCTTGTGTCATGGTTTGAGAGGTCCCTATATCAGCAAAATAAAGATATCGCTTGACTATTATAAATTTCAAGGTGTATTTGATACAGGTTAAAGCCTGTCTTAAATGTATTTAAAAGAATAAGCTGGAACTAAATGTGGTTTTAACAAAGATCCCATTCAAATATTGAGAGAATTTATAGAAAGGAACAATGAACATGAGTTGCTATTATGATTTAGATTTGTAGATTATGAAATGGCATTTGATTCTAAAAGCACTTCTACAGAAATAAAAACCTTGGACTATCAAGATATAAATTCGGAATGTTCTCACGCTAAAGAATATTTATAAAAATGAAATACTTAGTGGCTAAATTACATGGTGATACTATAAATATTATTATTAATAAGGATATATGACAAAATAAGTCTATATTTCCAAAACTTTTTACAGCCGTTTTACATAAGTTATTTTGTGGATATAACAAATACATAGAGATTATTTAAGACATTTTGATTTTGCCAGAAGGTATGGTTATTTTTACAAATAATGCTTTAGAGCTTCAAAAAATATTATAAGAGTTATCAGATAAAAGTAAAAAGATAGACTAAAGATAAATACTAAAGAGATTTAAGTAATGGTTCAAAGTATTTTCTTAGAAAAAGATAATAAAAAATGATAACCATGAATTAGAATTTAACAATTACAAATATCTTGTCAGATTATTAAAGCAAACAAAAACTTGTTGAATAAAATTAAACTTAAAATTAAATTTGGATGGAATTCTTTAGTTAGAAATAACTTTTTTTTATCATGTGTCATAGCATCGGCCGGGAAGCGAACCTGCTAACCCGGGACAACTGCTTGTTAGGCAGCTGTGCTGACTCTCAACCACCAATGCTTGACTGTTAGAAATAACTTGGTGTTAAAAGAAATATATCAATGTGTTGGAAAATGAAGATTTTTAATATACATACCTTAGCAGTTTTTACTTATAAATCTGAGACTTGAACATTTATTAAAACAATAATACAGAGATTTCAGAACATTGAGTGAAGTATGAAGAAATGTATGTTAGAATGAGAGTTAGAAAATGAATGATATTTGTAAGAGAACAAACTGGTATCACATCATAGAAAAAATTTAAAAAATGAAATGAATTAGGATGGACATTTTATGAGAAGAGCTGATAATAAATGGATAGATAAAGTTTTAAATTGTTTTTCAAGAGATTGCAAAAAACCTAGAAAAAATCACCTATGAGATAGATGAATGGAATAAAGAAGTTAGCTAGTGTGATGTGGAGAAAAGGCTATAAATCAGAGAAATTGGATTAAACTTGGAGATACCTTTATCCTACAGTGGATCAAGAATGGTAGAAGGTGGTGATGATGATCCTATACTTTGTTCCATAGCTATTCAATAATGATGCATAAAGCTAAAAGTAGATATTCTATTACAATTTTAGAGATTGTGGGAGAACATTTTAAAATTGGATTTTCCACAAAAATAAAAGAATTTTACATATATTTAGCTATCATATGTGTTGGCTATTGTTTTGGAAATTAATACCATTTCCACCTTAGAACAAACTATATGAATTAATTTTAAACCAGAACCTAGCATATTTAAAAAGAACTTCATGAATTCTAAAAACGAAAAGGAATTTGATATAAATAATAAGTTTATTATTTGATAAAAAAAAAAAAAAAAAAAGATCGATTGGTTTATTGATTGCGTATTAAAAAAATAATCGATTGTTTTTATCGCTTGCATAATCATAAGATGTCCGAGCATCAGAAGTTATGTATTTGAGTCATTATCCATGGAATTTAAGCTCCAAGTCCATCGTTCTACCACTACAATAAATTGTGCACGATTTTTATTATATTTAAGTTATAATCACTTTGCATTTGTGTGTTTTATAGCGGGAGGTCCTAAGATCGATTCTGGCGCTCGAACTTTTTATGAACTTTTGAGCAATAAAGTCACCAAGTCTTTTTTTTTAATATAACTAAGAATATAAAAGGATAATTACTATAATATAATTTTAGTAATTATTTAAAGCTAAAATTTATATAATGACTTTTTCGCCATAGCTGCTAATCTTTTATACTATTAAATCTAAAGATATGCAAAGGAATAAGATATTAAAATATTATTTTATTATTTCAAATATTTATGTTTGTGTTATGAATAAAAAAGTTCAATATATATATCAAATTAAAATAATTTTAATTTATAAGTAGAACAGATCTCATATTCAGCTATCTTTATTTACTATGACGAATTATCTAGTGATGATGATGATCAACTAATTGGAAGTGTATGGAGAGAAATAAATTTATGCATTTTGAGAAGCATTAAAAAGAGTGCTGTCACACTGTTGAGATGTGAATAAATTTTTAATTGCTTTTTAACCGCTTTCTCTTATTAAATTACTATTATAATAAACTTTTATACCTAGCTTATAAAGATATAAAAATTTTATTTGTTAATAAAATATCAAAAGTAAAAATTCTTAAAATAATTATTTTATTTAAAGAAAAATATTTTAAAGAATAGCTTAATATTATAATAGGTTAATAATATACTTTATTCAGGGATATATTCATTTTATATAATTATCAATATAATATATTCCATAAAAAAATAAATACCAGTATCAAAGCTATATCAAAATATTTAAATTTAGCAAGAATGCAAAGAAAAAAACAATAAGATAAAAACAAATTAATTATTTTATTAATAATATATAATTATGAATATAAATTTGAACTTTATACTTTATTCAAAAAATTGTACAATAGAAAATATGAAACTACTGTATTTCAAATAAAATACATGCCCCCCCCCCCATTTAAGTTGAAGTAGGATATTAAGCTTGGAAAATTGGGGGGGGGGGTAATGATTTTGAAAAATAATAAACATTTTTTTATTTACTTAAATAGGAACTAATCATATAAATACAATACACTCACCTAATTTATTGCTCTCTTCAGGTATTCTTTCACTTTCTCCATCTTCGCTTTCAAAACTTGAATTATCATTTTCATGATTCCATCAAGGTGCATCATCTTCAGGCCATTTAAATCATTAGCACTGCAAACATTTTAAGAATTTTTTTTTTTGTAATTTCTTCAGGTATATCTTTACAAAACTGCAAAAGTCACTCAAAATTATGTGTATATTGTATGTATTACAAAATCTTTTTTAGTGTAAATACGGTAATGTTTTTTTTTTTTCAAAAAAAAAAAATTTAAATATGATATTGATATTTAATGTTACCACTAAATCTTTTTTTTATTATAAAATCATTTCTAAAATGTAAATTAATAATTTGTCAGATTATTAAAGTAAATGAAAGCTTTTTAAAAATAAATTTCTTTTTATAATTGGTGAAAGTAATTATAGCGGTCAACATAAAACATTTTTGTTATCCAATTACAAATTATAGCCATATGTTATTATTGATTTCTTTATCAATTTTCTTTCATATAAAAGTAAATTTTTTTATTAAACTCTAAATCATTCTTCTAAAATAATTTATATTTTTATAAATATTTTCTGAAAAAAATTATAAATGTGTAAAAAAAAAAAAAGATTCTAAAACATCTGTTTTCACTTTGAAATCAAAACAAAGATGTCAGAACTGTCAAAATCATTGACAGGGACTCCCTTGTGTAGAGAACAAGAAACAATCAATCAGCATGAAGGCAAGTTCTTATTTTATTGTTGTATTGATTTATTAATTGTAAAAAAAATTCTAAAGGTTATTCAGTAAGTTTTCTTGATAAAATAATGGTAAAATTGGTAAAATAATGTTAAAAAATGGCAGTTTGAGAGAGTGTTAAAGCAATTTATAAAATTAGCCCAAAAAATATTGACATTTAATGTTAAACCTTTTTTCTTTTGATTACAAAAGATTTAATATGCTATTTCACACAGGTCAACTATCATAACACTATGTGCATGTATAGCATAAAGCAAAGATCCACAGAAATAAGATGTTAAAAAATTGTTTTTAATTGAGAATGTGCTCCTCTTTTATGGGTCCAAAATTGGGGGGGGGGGGTATGTCTGATATTTAAAGTAAACATTCAAAAAAATTTCTTGTAATTTTTCTTACTTTTTTTTTTTTTACAAATTTAGTTTTATTCACTTTGTTTTTGATGCCTTTGGTAATGAATATTTTAAAGATTAATTCTAAGTTTATAGTTTAATAAAAATATAACAAATAAAAATATTTTTCAGATATTTATTATATCTAAAAATTAAAAAAAAGTATAACATTCTAATTTCTATTTTCCAAATCTATATCTTTTAGTACACACCCCTATACAAACAAACAAAAATTATTAAAAGTTTAATTGTTATTTTATTATATTAAAGGAATATATGTTTAAAAATAAATGTGGATGTATATACTGTACTATTGCAAAACATGTAAGCATCTATAACAATCACAAATATTTAAACTAGCTTATGGATCAGTAATAACTGGCATCATGTTATATAATGATACATATTTAATATATGATTGCAATCAAGTGAAAAAATACACATTATCAAACAGTACATGGGATTTTAAAGAATTACCTTGCTCCAACATTAAAAGAACATTATATAATAAAATCTGAATATTGAGTACCTTCGTGTATTTAGTAATCACATTATTTCAAAAATGCAGGATTGCAATAAATATGAGCACTACTAAAATATCCTATAATCTTACAATCAAACTCCTTTAATAGATTAGTGGAGATGGAATAATAACTCTGTCTACATGGACATATATTTAGGTGCTCAAGCTTATGAATCTTTTTCAGCAAAAAGGAATAAGTATAATAAAAATAAGAAATAGCCTCTTCTGAAAGACAGCACACTTTTATCTCAAAGATGTGCATCTTTGCCATTAATTTATTAATTACAAAGTTTAATATGTTAAATATTATTATCAAGTAAAAGCAAACAAAGATAAAAATCAATAAATATTTATTTAATCGTTAATAAGTATTTCACCATTTTCTTTCCAAATACAGCACACTAATTTCAATATAAAACACATACACATTCATTTAAAACACTTCAAATCTTTGTTTATTTTATATTGATATATCCTGAGTTTTGTTAACAAGCATAACTCAACTAGAAATAAGATAGTGTAAATAAAATCTTAACTTGCACATATTTTAACTAGATTTAAAGATTTCAATAATAATAATAATAATAATAATAATAATAATAATAATAATAATAATAATAATAATAATAATAATAATAATAATAATAATAATAATAATAATAATAATAATAATAATAATAATAATAATAATAATAATAATAATATTATTATTATTATTATTATTTTGAGAAACTTTTTTTTTTAATGTTTCGCTACAATTTTAAAAATATTCATATTAGCAAACATACACTTGAAAAAAATTATCTTTTTTTATTTAGACTGCACTTTTATTTTGAAAGCTAGCTGTCTAGACAATCATAAAATATTATTAAAATTTAAGCATCTAAGAAAATAATAATATATACTTATTATTTGTTATCATTTCTTCTTAGGATGCTTCTTTCTTTTCCAGTACATTTATTTATTTAATTTTAAAGAAGAAAAAATAAATATACATACTTTTTATAAATGCGTGAAATTATTGAAAAAAATCTATAATATATATATAATAAAGTTCATAATGATGATTAGAACAGTTGCTTGATGATATTTGGAGAAAATAATTTTTTGGATAGGTGTGAATCACTTTTTCCCAGTGTAGTAGAAGGCATTGAAATATCATATGGAAAAATCTCTGTAAAAATTTGATAATGCATATTACATATATAAAGAATTTTTACATACAAAGAGGTTACTGTGATGCATATATTTGTTTCACCAGTATCTACAAATCATAGCCATTTCATTGATGATGATCTGAGCTGGCCTGAGAGTGGTCCAAACAGTACAATCACACTTAGTCTGGTATTTTTCAAGGCCCTGCATCTGTATGATGTATGCATTTTGTGAAAATCAAAAAACAAAATGATTTATTACTTTCTAAACATAATTGTTTCGTTTTTTCTGCCAAAATTCTGTGATTTGAAAGCCCTATCACTTCAAAATAATATAATCATAGAAGCATTGGTAAGGCAATGATATAATATTTTTAGCTACATGAGTTTGCTAAACTATTTCACAATGTTCTCTAATGTGAAATTATCATAAGTCAAGAATGATTCTCTTCATTAGCAATTTTATCTATTGAATCAGGTTTACAAAAAAGAATAAATTATGATAATGTTATTAATAGATTTGCAATAAAATCAAAAAAAGAAAATACAATTTTTTTTGCATTATACAAGTATTTTATTTTTTCAAATATTCATTTAATAAAATTGTGTATATTTTTAGTGAATTTTCATTTAAAATACATACAAATTTTAACGAAGAAAATCATTTTTAACTTGATTTATAAAAATTGTAATGCAATCTATCAATCTGCAAATAAGATAATTTTTTTAAAATATCTAAGTATTCTTTATCATGAAAAAAATACATACACCCTAACATGAACATATGCACACATTAAAACATTACTCTGGGATCGCGCTTTTTCCTTTGATGGTGATAAACTATGATAAAAATAATATTTTAAAACTAAGCAAGAAGACGAATGTCAAATATCAGATAATTCTCATTAGACTTATTTTTTGTAACAAATAATTATTTAGATATAGTTTTATAAATTATAGGCAAAAATATGTCTTAACAGTGATTTACTTAATTATTAAAGTGGTTTTTTTAAAAAAAATGCCAACTTCAAAATTTTAAACTATTTATTTCCTATTGATTCATTGATCTAGTGAATTATTTTAACTAAATATTAAATTTACTTTATTCAGAATTTTTTAGAATTGGGGAGTTTACGTAATTAATATAAAATAGTTCAGAAGTCATATTATAAAATTAAATTTAAAGTGAGATAACATTAAAATAAAAATACAGAACAAATAAATCATTACTTATAGTGCAGAGTTCCAAGATGTTCTAAGATAAAGTCGTCGTCCCTCACTTCATGGGCAGTTCCATTTATGGATAGTAATAGAGTGTTTGGATATGAAATTAAAATAAAAGAGTATGCCAAATAGAACGGATCGCTGAAAGTAGTAAACTATACTGTTTACATTGTTTTATAATATTGTTTTAATCAATTGAATTTTAACATATATCGTACTTCTTCGGAGAAAATAATCCTTTTATACTCTTTGATTGCATTACATGACTTTTAAAATAACATGGGTATAAGCAGAAGATTTTGTTATGTTTTAAAATTGTTGCACCAATGGGCTTTGAAGTAGTTAACAGGCTAGTTTAAAATATAACCAAATCTTCTATTAAAATTTTTATGCATATCATTATTTATATATATCTCTATAAATGATTTATTTCTTAAAGCTATTAAAAGTAAAAATTTATTATACAAATCCTCAGTCTATTATTTATAAGCGGGTGTGTGTATATATTTGTTTTTTATGCTCCTATATGTTTTTTTAATATACATGTGGATTTGCACATTCAATCCCAAATTAAATTTACTTTTAGAATTGCAATTTAGTTCTCTTCTTAGTCTGAATTTAATTAATCTTTAGCAAATGAATAAAGCATTAACCTTTAGCACTGATTAATTAAAGAAATATAAAGAAAAACAATAAAGAATACTTTTAAATTTAAAACAACTGTTTTCCTATAAAAATATTTTTATCAACAATCCAACATCAATTGTTACTTTATAATAAATATTGTTTTGATAGATAAATAAATAATTATTTAACGTATTTTTTAAAACACAAAGTTATAATATCAATAATTAGATTATTATATAAACTAGAAATATGCTCCAAACTTTTTTTCTATCAATCTACTTTGAAATATATGATTAAGATTTCTAAAAACGGCAAATAGCTTCTAAGATGTATTTCTGAATGAACCAACTTCATAATTCTGTATATATATACAATAAACTTTATTAACAACAAATAATTTACAAGTATTAGTATAAATACAGAAGAAGAAGAAAGCATTCGCAAGATGTATGATACATAATTTATAAAAATATAGACATTACAACTAGTGTTTGAGGGTAGATAAAAATGATTCCATTTTATGTAGATGAATCCATAATGTATGCTTTATATCTTTCTAAAGTAATGTAAACTAATCAAAATATTATTCTGCCAAATTTTGCTCATAGTAATTTTTTTAATAAGTATTTTAAAACATATAAATATGTGTTATACCATTCTTTTATTTTTTTAAGAACATTGGACTTTTTGTTGTCAAAACTTACAGAGCAGCAAGAAGCCACATGGTTCTAAGAGTATGAGTAATTACTATGACATTACAAGGATGAATTTTTTTTTTATGTTTTTCTTGAGCAATTGCTTAAGATTACTTATTTGCTTATGAAAGACAACCCACCATAAGGATGAGAAGTATGGACAGCTTTGAAAAATGTCTATCATATCTTCTGGATAATTATTACATAAGACAAATGTGGAATCCAGATTTAATTTAAAATAGTTAATGAAAAAGATTTTGGTAGGAATTGTTTAAGTAATAAGTTAAACAAAAATTTCAACCACGATTGAGGAATAGACATATTTTGGGATCTGGTTAAAGTTTTGACGATTAGGATGACTGATTGTAGATCTTTGTTAGGATATATAATTTTTTTAAATCGTTAAATGAAACATCAATCAAAGATTTGATATTATAACTGACCAACAGATCTGCATGCTCAATATCTTGATCATGAAAAAGGAAATGACTTGCATATAGAAGTGAAGCAAGCAATTTTTATAGGTGGACAAATAACCTTCAGGATTAGACTAACTAAGATTGTGATGTATATTTTAGCTCCAATATAGAAGGCTAATGATAGCAGACATATTAGATTAAGACCACATTTACAAATAGGAAAACAAACCCTTATAATTTGATAGAAAGATATGATGATGATCCCAAAATGTATGATTTTTTGTGGCCATGAGATTTTTCAATAATAGCCTTGAAAAGATTCATTTATGGATTATAGTAAGCAAGTATGTCACCCAGGATAGTATTAACTATACAAGCTTTTACTATAAGATAAAGCAATTGTGGGTAGAAAGCTTTTATTTTTGTATTGAACTTGCTAATAACCAGAGATAAGTTTATTGGAATTCTAAGAAAGGATGAGTATGTACCAGTGAAGAATGAAAGTAGATTGTAACCTGTAGATATCTGCCATATGGATGACTTACATGATTGCATTGTAGTGGTGTTAGTATTTTGAATTTGTTCATAATATGAAGAACAAGAGGAATATTTTTCATGTCTCTGAAGACTATCAAAACATCATCAACAAAAGATATCACTTGAGTAGTAATTTAAGAGACCTGTGCTCTGATCAATTTTTTAATCATGGAATCTATGTATATTGCAAATAGCAATGATAAAAGTTGTGAGTCCTATGAAATTCCACAGCTTGGTTTAAAAGGTGAAGAGAAGTGTGTGTGATTTATAAATTTGACAGGTTTTCATAATTCTTATTGAGTACTTATCAATATCAAATTATTACAATTACAAGTGTTTATTCCTCCATTTAAGAATATCAATTTTCTCATTCACTGCAAACAAATACATTATTTATTTTGTTTTTTTGGCTACAGATATTCATATTACTTTTGGCACAGATATTTACTTTAAACTCCTAAAAATAATATATTTATTAATTGGATGATGTAATAAGTTTAAGAAATTTAAGGTTTGTAGTTCTAATTGTAATAATTTTGTATAAAGCTAGTAAAGTTAAAATTAATATTTTCAATAGTTAATCCATAGTATTCATATGCTGTGGTTATACTTAAACAACACATTAAGATAAAAATTGTGGGTATATTTTTGATTTAAGAATAGAAACTAAATGGAACTTATATTTATTAGATGATGAATACTATATAAATGTCTATTGCTAATTAAGTTTTCTAGAAAGTATTCAATTTATGATAATATATAATGTGCATGAATTGAATCCCTATGTGATGTAATATTAATCACATTTATTATAAGTTTTTATATGTAATTTTCAAAAATACTAACTCTAATCATAAAACTATGTAATTCTTAAACACCTTAATATTTTTTATTATGATGATTAATGTTTTATTTCATTTGTAAATAAATTTTGTTGATTTAATCATCATCAAATGGTTAATAGTTTACTAGAATAATTTCTTTTCCACTCATCAATTGATTATCATATATACATATCCACACTTTTTTTTAATATCAAATAACATAGTGAGACAATAAAATGAACCTTTTAATTGATTTATAACTTATGTAAATATATGATTATATATATGTATGTAATGTAAATTCATTGCTGAAGAGAGTTTATTGCAATATTCTATCTGAGTTTGAATTCTGAGGCATATGTGGAATTCAAAAGAAGGGATAAATATAGATGAACTACCCTAAATTGTGTCTAAATTTAATGTGTAATAAAGAGCTAGCCCACTGAAAGTAGGCATGATTATTAGTTAATTAATTCATAACATCATTTTTAGTATTCTATCCAAAGCCCCTAGATCTGATGATAGTGAGAATAGAATTCCTCATATTGATAGGTAAGGACCATTATATAAAACTCTTTAAAAATATTTATATATAAGAATGTATCAATTATGTATCCCTATCATATAAATATTTAAATATATCCATTTATCAACCCTTCCCCATGATAGGCATACGTGAATAGATAATTATTATATGCA
Organism: Epiperipatus broadwayi; assembly: GCA_028023455.1. Classification (NCBI taxonomy): domain Eukaryota; kingdom Metazoa; phylum Onychophora; class Udeonychophora; order Euonychophora; family Peripatidae; genus Epiperipatus; species Epiperipatus broadwayi. The sequence goes on along the minus strand of JAQFVV010006263.1, from coordinate 5,310,700 downwards.
AAATATAAATGTAATAAGTAATAACAACAACAAAAAAAATCATTAATCCAATGTTGCATCTATTATGAACTAACTATATATATATATGTGTGTGTGTGTGTGTGTGTGTGTGTGTGTGTATAAAGAAAACATATTAAGTAGATTCTTAGTTTATTCTCAGTATTAGCAATTTCCTATCCTTGGGAGACACCTTTTTGTATATATTCTTAAATAGAAAATGACCACTCAATCAAGGGTGTTATTCATCCAAACTGAATAAACACTTATTGACAAAGTTAGTAAAAACAATATAAACAATGTAAGTTCTGTCATGTATCAAATATTTTTTTATATGGTTAGTAAATAAAATCTTACCTCCATCCATATTCTGGTAATGATATGTGATGATAATCATACTTAATGTCATATCACTATGTAGGGAGGATTATCTACATTTTATTAAAAAAAAATTTTAAACTAATAACCTTCTTTCTCATGTTTTCTAAAATTTAAATACAATAGACTCTCCCATATTCTAAAAATTTTGGTTTCCAAAAATGGTAATGAATAAAGCTAGCAATAAAAAATATATAAAACAAATTCTATCAACATATACATAAAGAATAAAATAAAATATTTTTTATCACAGAACCCATTGATATTTCTTTATGATGATTGACATGAAGCAGTAAGTTAAGCAATTACAATTTTCTAATATGCACTATCTGTTAATGTATCAGTTAAAATGTTGTGGTAGGTTAGGCAATCCTTGTGAAGAATCTTCAATGAAGTATTTCCTACTGTTATTTTTCTTTAAATATCCATGAGTGCATTTAGAGGTGACATCTAAAATTCTTGAACAGGTATCACACAGTTGAAAAATAAACATTGCACATTTTCTGATAGCGGCTGATAAAACATTTAGTCCTACAACATTATTAAATTAGCAGGAAAATATTAGTTATATATTTTCCTCCAGATTTGAGCATTTGAAATTTTTGATGTTGTCTTCTTCTACTTATATATATATAAACATCACATGACCACCACTTCTTATGCTCATGTGTAGCTGTTGTTAAAACCGGCAAAACTCACTATATGTATTGCCACACACAGCAAGCTAAAGTAATCAATGGATGCCAGAAGGCTTGTGCAAAAAATCCCCATCTATTGCCTACTCATCCAATATCCCCAGACTAGTTTCTGGTTTGTGGCCTTCATCAGTGAGGAGCCTTGGATCTGAAAGCACTGCACCTAGATCTTAGGATCTAACGCAACCCTCCAGAAGTCACCTTTTATCTCCATTTAATTACAAAACTATGAATCTTAAACTGAAAACACCTTAATGTTTTCAATTCAAGCCCATTAGCTTATATAGTCATATGGGTCTGAACCCAGTTCAATACCCATACATTTTGGTGTCTTTGGTTCTTTAATAACCATAGCCTCATCTAAGGCTCCTCACTAACAAAGGCCACAAGCCAGAAACTAGTCTAGGGATATTGGATGAGTAGGCACTAGATGGGAATTTTATGCACAAACCTTCTGGCATACAATGATTACTCTAGCTTGCTGTGGGTGGCAATACATATAGTGAGTTTTGCCTGTTTTAACAATGGCTATACACAAGCATAAGAAATGGTGGTCATGTAATGTTTACTGGCTTAAAACCAATCCTGCATAGTAGGATAGTGGTGGCTATGGTTATTAAAGAACCAAAGACACTAAAATGTATGGATACTAAATTGGGTTCAGACCCATATGACTATATAAGCTAATGGGTTTGGATTGAAAACATTAACATGTTTTTAATTTAAGACTCATAGTTTTGTAGTTAAGTGGAGATAAAAGGTGGCTCCTGGAGAATTGCATTAGATCCTAAGATCTAGGTGCAGTGCTCTTAGATCCAAGGCTCCTCACTGATGAATGCCAAAAGCCAGAAACTAGTCTGGGGATATTAGATAAGTAGGCACTAGATGGGGATTTTATGCACAAGCCTTCTGGCATCCATTGATTACTCTAACTTACTGTGTGTGGCAATATGTATAGTGAGTTTTGCCTGTTTTATATATATATCATTCTCTATATAGTAGCAAGAAGAAAATGGAAATGAACTGATTTATTGTTATATTATCCTCAGCTTCTATTGTTTATTATTATAGTGTTTTGTTTCCTTGTTATACATAAACTTATTAAAATACAGTAATTAAAATTTGTTAAAAAGACCACAAAATATAAACATCACTTAGAAGCGCTTTCAACTATCCTTGTAGTCTTTATCAACTAGTACTTTGAAAGTATGCATTATTTTAATGATAATCAAAAGAAAATCATTTACTAGAATTTTGTTTTTCAACTTTCGTATTTGGAAATCTAGTGATGAGTTTGACATTGGGTCATTACCATACTTACTTAGTCAAAGTCTGATCAAAATAACAAAACATTTATTAATTTATTATTAATATACATATATATGTTATTATAATTATTATTATTTTCTTTTAATTGGGATTTTCTATCTTTTTAGTAGAAATTCAAATTTGTTTGATTTTGATTATTTCTTCATATAATTAACAATATACACATTTGTTGCATATATATATATATGTGTGTGTGTGTGTGTGTAGTTATTTTATATGTGACAATATAGGTTGATTTGGTTATTAACTAGAATTATATTAAAATGAGTTGGATTTGCTGGTGGGAATGGCAAAGTTAGATTGTAAGCTACCTTTACAATTCTCCTGCCCTTACAGGGTTACAATTTTAAGATAACATTAAAATTTTAACACTTGTTTGGAGTGCATGTTTTAAATTTAGTGTAGTAATATTGGTGTTTTAAGAAGGGCTATGTAGTCTATTCAATCTACTCTTGATATTTTCTTGATTATATCAATACTACTTTTTAATTTCTTTCTTGGTACCTGGTGTCTTAATAAAATAAGATTTATATGAGAATTTTTATATGATGATTGTGTGATAAGAGATCAATTGGTAATGTGTCTTTATAGTAGAAGGCACATAGTCAACTAGTTAGCCTTTTACCTTGATCCTTTGTGAGGCTTATTAGGTTTTAAGAAGGACTAACTAAATGTTGGAGTGTCCATTTTTCTGTATGGATGAGCTCCTAAATCTTGGTTGACTCTAAAACATCCCAGTAATTGTTTTATAATTACATGGATTTACTCTCATCATATGTTAACTGACCCTATTTTTTAATCTCCTTTTCTATTTCTGATTGAGACTTATGCTTATATTTTTTAAGCATATCTACTTACTAATCACTTTATTTGACCAAAATAAGGTTTCAAATTTCGGGCATTATATGTCCCTTTTATTACACCATTTTGTTATATCCAGAATGCATTTGGAGTGGACTGTTTCATAATAATGAAAGGTCCTTTGTACTGTTTGTAAAATGTTTTGTATTTTTTCTCTGTTGGTTTGCTTGTATGGGGCATTTTAATAAATATTTGGTCTCCCATGTGGAACTTGTGGTTATTTCCTTTTTTATATTTGTTCCTTCTATCAGATTTATTCACTAGTTATGTGTGTGCTTGCATTATATCTTTTTCTGGATCAGATTCAGTATATTCAATTGGGGGTTTATATTTGTCAAATAACAGGACTTGCATCTTGTTTAGCTGGTCTATACTATGTTTGGGTTCAGTAGTATTAAGTCATTGTTTAGATCATGTATAAGCTTATGTGCAGATATCCTTAGCATCCTTGCTTTGAACTTTTTTTTTTAAAAATTATGATTTGGGATTAACCTTTTTGGGTTTGGTCCAGTTCACATGTCCCAAGTTATAATCCTTCACTTTAAATGCTAGCATTTCCATGGTTAATGAATGAAAAAGGACCTTCATATGTGTTGCACAATTTTTGGAATTGTGGACCTTTCTGCCTCTTGATCTGTAGTGTGTTATCTACTATAATGCTCCAGAAACTCTATACTCTGGTTATCCTCTTGATTATAGTAAGACTTTAAATACTATAACCTATACTTAAGATGATCAAGTTTATTGCCTTCATCTATATCTTCAGAATTAACCCTTTTATTAAGACAACCTCCTTTTATGCTAGCCATTGTAATTAATAATTCCTTATTCTGATGGTTGTCATTCAGTTCACTAATATCATGTTTGAGAATACTTAACTTTGTTCTGAGGGTAAATATGAATGTGCTGGGATGATTTTAAATATATATCCCTTTGTTTACCATCATGCCATATCTCTAGAATATGGGAACATTTCATTTCTTATGGGTTCATCATTCAAATTAGGGTTAATCTACTATCCTGTGAGCAAAATTTTACTGGACATCCAGGAGTATCATTTGAAAGCACTACTCTCACTTCTTGAGATTCACAAGCCAATTTGAGCTCCTTATTATCCACATGCAGGTTTATTGAGTGGTTTAAGTTCTCTGCTTGATCTTGTGGACTGAATTGAATTTCTATCCATGCTGTTGACAGATGGTCTATTCTTGTGTGAGTTTCTTGTAACTCCTTTTGGATCCCATCCTGTAACTTCCTTTGGTTCTCACCTATTTCATTTTCAAAAACTTTTTGAGTTTTGTGTATTTCGTTGCATTTGATATTTAATTGTTCAATGATGCTATTTTGGAATTCATCTAACCATTTCTGGCATTCCAAATCGTTTTCAACAATTTCCTTCTTTATTTCCATCATTCCTAGTTTTAATTTATCATTGACATTCTGAACGTATTTTAAGTCCACAGACAGCTGTCCCATTTCTATGGATAGTTAAGTTGCAACACTTTTAAGTTCTCTTTCTTGATTTGTCTATATGTTACTCATATTCTCTCTTACTTTATTATCTATCCTAACTTTCATACTATTCAGTTCTTCTTTCATATTATTCATATCTGTCTTTGTTGCCATTTTTGCTTCCAAGCTGTTCACATTTTTATCCATCTTTGCTTCCAAGCTGCTCATGTTTTTATCCATCTTTGCTTTCAAACTGCTCATGTTTTATTCATCTTTGCAGTTCATGACTATCTGAAGCATCTACTCCACCATTGTCATCTCTCCAGTATCTCATGTTATTCTGCTTTCATTGTCCTGGGTCATTGCTTTGTGGAGTGTTCCCTGTACTTGCAGTGGTACCTGATCTATAGTCTGAGATTTGAAGGTTGATTGACTTCAGTCATAGGGCTTCCTAGTTATTGAATTAATAAGGACTCTTCTCCAACTCAAAGTCAATGAGTGTATAAAAATTATTTATACTACATAATATAGCTATATTTTTACATTGAAACTATATTATACCTAGAATGTCATATACCTTTTACATATTTATTATCAGTGAACTACAAATTAATATATTAAACCATTAAAACATCACCATTAAACATCACTATTTTTTATATGTACACAATCTGTTAAAACATAGGAATTCTCTCCAAATAGTAGTGCCACCTAATCAATAAATGCTAGAAGGTTTGTAAATCAAAATCTCTGTGGAATGCCTACTCATCCATTATCTACAGACTAGTTACTAGATTGTGTCCTTCATCAGTGAGAAGCCCTGGATCTGACAGCACTATATCTAGGATCTTTTGATCTAATGCAACTTTCCAGCAGCCACTATTTAGTTAAACTATGAGTCCAAAATAAAAACCCAATAATGTATCCAACCCAAACTCATTTTTCTGTATAGCCATATAGATCTGAACCTAGTTCAATATCTATTTTAGTGTTGTTGATTTTTAATAATCATAATCAGCATCATCCTTTAGTCAGAATTGGTATTAAACCTCACAACACCATTCTTATGCTTATATAATCTGTTAAAACAGTAGCAACTCTCTCTAAACAGTAAAGCTACCCAGAGTAAGTCATAGTAATTGATAGATGCTAAAATGTCTGTACATCAAAATTCCTATCTAGTGTCTACTTATCCAATATCCCCAAACTGCTACTGGAAGATTGCATTAGATTCAAATATCTAAATGCAGTACTCTCAGATCTAGGGTTCCTCATTGCTGAAGGATCACAGGCTAAAAACTAATCTGCAGATATTAGACGAATAGGCAACTATATGGAAATTTTGATGTTCAAATCTCTAGCATCCATTGGTTACTATGACTTGCACTAGGTGGCGCTACTGTTGTAGTAGTAATATGTATGATAAATTTGTTACTGAGATGTTCAATACTCTTAATAAAATAAAATAATTGAAAGATATATTGCTTGAGGATTTATAAAAAAAATTGAACATGAGAAATGACAGAGTTAATCTCTGATCATTGATTACCAGAATCTGAAACTTTACCACTGCAATAAAATATTCAAGGCAATATTCTTTATACTGGCCAAGAAAACAAAATATTTGTTATTTTTCTAATACAAGGCTGGACTCATATTTAATAAAGATGTTTATATAATTTGACTATTTTGTTTTACAATGCATTAATGATTATTTTAAAATAATATTTTTCTTATACATTCAAGTATGAATCCCAAAGGATCCATAAATATTTTTCTTATGCTATTTAGGATTTATTGTCACAGCAAAAAAAAATTATTTCTCACAATTTTTGTATCATCTATAAATAATGTTCTTCATGTATAAATGAAATATATTGTACCATTTACATATGTATGGTACAGGTATATTGGCATTCCATAATATTTAAAAGCTATAAGAAATAAGATGTAAAGATCAGTCAAAAGACACAATTTAGTTTTTTTTTAGTTAGTATATTTTTTTTTTTAGATAATGTACAATGAAAGTTATTTTTGTTTCTCATTATCTGTTTAATTAAAAATAACAATTAAAATGGAATGAATGTAAATAAAAAAAATTTATAAATGCAAGAGATTACAATCAGAAAAAAAACATTTTATGCTCTGATTAAAGATGGCAGAAATAAGTCATAAAAAAGACTTTGTAACTAAAAACTAGCAAGGAATGTAGAAGATTATAGCATGATAATAAAACAAAAAAAATATGCACAGGACATCTCAAAAATGATCATGGGTATAAAAGAAGCAGACAAATTTGGAATTGGCCTCTTTTCTACCTGTGTTTTTCTGTCTGTTCTTGTGTACAGCATTTTCGAAGAGTTAATAAAATCGTATAATCTAGAACTGCTAAGCTGAATCTATTCTCCATGTGTGAGTAGATCCCAGATCGTTCGCTGGCACCTTCTCTCAGAAAAGTCACCAAAAGCTTCATCTAACCTTACCGAAATACAGATCAGAGATATGAAAATAATACTAGAATAAAACCATAAACAAATACTATGAACTACTTGTCAAAAGGAACCATACTATGATAATCATTCATCTACCTAAACACTAGATGCTTATTGGTAAGTTAATGGCCATACCATAATTCATATTTAAATCAGGGGGATTTATGTATTGATTTTAAAATGGTAAATTTTTAATTTAGACAAAAGGAAGAAACATTTACTATTTTACTCTAAAAATGAACTAGTTTAATTAAGTGTCGAATATAATTATCTGATTATGTGTGTGTGTGTATCCTTTTCAATATTATAAATAATTCTCATTGCTTAATTATTTAACATGTTTAATAAAACTTTTACTAATGATATAAAACTTTCATTGTATGTGCTTAATTTTAGTTAGTTGCATTCTTAATTTTAGTTTATAGATGTTAGTCAGCTTTAGAGAAGCATATAAATTATCTTGCCAATATACTTTATTAATTAAGCCTGGGGAAAAGTTCTAAGAAAGTTCTTATAATAAATTGATTAAGTGACAGGATCTCATTATCCTGATCTTTGTAAGAATTTGCTTTGTAAGTTATGATGTGCTTCACACAGAATCTGATGTGATGTGATGTGATGTATTTGGCTTCTCCTTAAACGAAGTCAAGAATATCTCAGCAACTATGCCCAGATAAACCTGTTAGCCATTTTATTCTCCATTCCCCACTCTTAAGTTTTCCCATATTCTGCCCCATCCCATTTCCACAACATAATCTTTGTCAACTCTATAACCTTTATATCTAAATCCCCCTTATCTCTTCACAAACCCAACATAAAAACTAATAACTCACTTTCTGTATGGTCATTTTGTTCATGTCTATTCCCCCATAACTTCATTATCTGTACTCTTTCTGCTTCAAGCATTTACATTTAATCAACAGGTGCCTAATATTTTCTATACCTTCCTTACACAATTTGCACACTAAATTATCCATGGTTTTCCATATACATGTATATTCTCTTGTTGCTAAAGATCCCATTCGAGCTTTAAATAATAAACTACTTTCCTTACTATTATCATAAATTAACTTGCATCCAATATTCCATTTACTTCTATATATATTTAAACTCTTCTTACCCTCCATACTAGTTCTCCATCTCTCCAACTCACTATTTTTTATTAAAGCTTCTATTCTTTTATCCCATTCCTTACCACTATAACACTCAACAATCCTCCTAACACTATCATCCCACCTTTTATACAAGTATACTGATATAAATTCTTTATCCAAATCTTTCTCATACCACATTACCTTTCTCACCCATCTTGTTACCCATCTTGTTATCTGCCCTTTACTCATAACCCAATTGAACACTATTTTTGCTATTCTTTTACTATCCATAAACTGCAACCTAGCAAACATTTTTATTTTACTTTTTGCATCTCTCATATAAAAACTTGACCATCCCATGTCTCCTTCAATTGCCTCTTTTGCTGTCCACATCTCTGCATCTAATGCATGTCCTCCTACTTCCCTTTGTACTTTCTCTAAATAATCTAAAACCCTTTTACTAACACATAATGCATCATTACCATATGTTAACCCTGCTACTGCAACTCCCTTCCATACTATTCTAGCTACATAATATTTATTATATAAAAATACTGTTAGCTTCTTTACCAAACTTTTTCTTTTCTTTGTTTCATTTACCAATGTTTTCTCCTATTCATCCAAGCAATTTTCCTGATTACATAAGATGATTCCCAAATACCTATAACTATCCACCACACTTAACTTTATATCCCCAATAAAAATTCTACATTTTCTCTTTCCCCAAAGATATCATCTGCAAAAAAAGACCTGACAAAATATATACTCCCTTGCCACCTATTAATGGTATCTCTACCCCTCTTCCTAGTCTTTCTATTGCTTTCTCCATTTCACTCAAAAACAACAAAAACAAAATAGGTGACATAGGGTATCCTTGCCTTAATCCCACACCATTTTTAACTTTAACTGATTCTATATCCTCTAACTGGTAAGTATAATAATTATTTTCATATAAGTTCTTAATAATATTTACTAAAGCTTCATCCATTCCCAAATTGGCTAACCTTACCCATAATCTATTTTTATTTACTCTATCGTATGCTTCTATAAAATTCATATATAATGATCTACCTAAATTCCTACTCATCTCCATAGGTTGTGTAACTACAAAAAAAACTATCTCCTATATGCCTATCTGACCTAAAACCTCCTTGCATTTCCCCCACTATTATTATTCTCTTCCATCCATTTTACAACTCTTCCAGCTACCATAAATGAGAAAACTTTATATAAAACTGATGTTACTGCTATCGGTCTATAATTATTTAACTTTCTATGATCCTTACCTTTTCCTTTAAATAATAATCTTATTCTTGTATTACTCCAACTAACCGGAAAAACTGTCTTCTGTGCCATTTTATTAAAACATGATAATAACTTTGCTTTGGCTCTATGCCCTAAATTCATTACTATCTCTGCTGCCATCCATCTAAACCTCTTGCCTTTCCACTTTTCAATCTCTTTCCTGCCTCATTAAATTCATTTTTTGTGAACCTAATATTCCCATTACTAACTGCTTTCATTTTTTCTAACACTACTTTCTTCACATCTAACATCTTTTTTATATCCATTACATATCTATTTAAGATTCTCTCTATCTCTTCTCTAGAGCTACATTCTATTACCTCATCATCTATTAATACTATCTCCCTTTCCCCTACATTTCTCCTTTTAATGTAATTCCAAAATTTTTTACTCCCATCTCTTCCACTTTTATTAATATCCTCCAACAACTTACTATTTAACTTCATCCGCTCTCTATAATTATCCATTTTAGCCAATGTCTTCTTTTCTGAGTACTTTCCCCATTTAGCATTAATATCATTTTCACTTTCTTTGTTCTTAATAGCACACTTATATTCTCTGCATGCTTCTTTCCTTTCTTTTGCACTTTTACTAACTCTCATTTTTTATTACTTTTATTCTTCTGCATATTCTCAACTAAAACCCTATTTGCCACTTTTTCTATTTCACCACACCAGTCCTTTTACTCATCCCCATCCAACTGCTCCATGGTTTCTTCAAGTTTTATTTTATATTCTTCCAACTTATTCTTATCATTCACTCTCCATCCACATCTTTCACTATTACTTCTACCTTTATTTCTATCCTCCATCACATTACTATCCATTTCTATTACAATAAAATTATGATCACTATTACATACTGAAGCAATGGATCTGAAGTCCAATCCATGCTTCACAGCCTCCTATAAACTTAATTAGTATTGTAGGCCTGAATTAAGTTTATAGTCCAATATCAGCAGGGTTTTGCATTTAAATATTTTGTTTTAAATAAATTCCATTCTAAGATTAGATTTCTGTTAATAAAAATTGCTTGTAAAATCTATTAGTCAAACATATATATACTTCAAGCGTATATATATGAGTTAATGCAAAATTCTGCTGAAATAAAATGCTTATATTATTAAAAGAAATAATATATTTTTTTTGTTAAAATCTTGTTAAAATATGGCATATGATTTATTTTGAGATAAGCCGGCCAACATTTTCTAAAAGAATGTATATTTTTAATTAATTAGCCCATTCAAGGCAAATTAAAGATGGCCTTCTCTTTTTTTTTTAATTAATAAAATGCAAACTTTAAAGAAAGAAATTTAGAAGGAAAAAATAAAATATTTTTAGAAAATGTTACCTTGAAACAAAGGAGTGTGGGTGGGCTTATCAAGATCTAAAATCATACAAACAATAGAGGGTAGCTTACAAAAAAAACATATAAATAGGAGAGTGAACAAAAGACTTGGCATTCAGATTTTCTTTTTGGAGATTGCATTCAGATTTCTCTTTGGAGAACTCTTTCAGATTTTGCTTGTTGAGATTTTATTCCAAAAAGTTATACCACTGTCATCTTCAAAATCACGGAGAAGTTTGAACATGCTACAAGCTAAAGGTCATATGAATTTGATGGATTCTACTATGCGTGGCTAGGCAAATAGCTTTGCCTAATGCTGAGGTTCCTAAATACCATCAAAATGCCATAGTATCCACCCAATATAATCTGAACTCTGTGCTGTGTCTGTAGGACTTTTCGTAAAAGCATGCTACTTATTTCCACTTTCCTTGTTCAGGCAAATACCTATCGATGGATGGATCAAGCTACATCATCAAGGGAACATGACCAAGGAACCAGGACAGTAATTGTATCTCTCCTCCATTGAACTATTTACTTTCTACCCTTTTTTGTTCATACCTTTCTTAATTGCTTCATTGAATTATATTTCTGAAATGATGTATTTAATTATAGTTGTTATGTAACCATTTTTATTAGATTAATATTAGATATATATATTGCATGATCATCTATATAGATTTAACCCTTTTTCCTTCGCTATTCTTCATTACTAACATGTATAAATATTTGTTATTCCATTGCGGTTAAGTTTAAAGGTTAATTTTTCATTTAAATCTCTTTCCAATTTTCATTTATATTTACAAAATTCAATATGAGTAAGTTTCCTTTTGTTTGCCAACTTGATCTCCTCGATAAGCATTAGCTTATTACATATATCGATTTAGCTATATACGTCTTTTAAATTTTTAAACTGTTTGTTTTTACCGCAAAGCAATTAGAAAATGCTTTGCGAAAGATTTTTATTATTGTACCTTATCGAGGAGATTCGAGGTGACAATTTTATTAAAATTGGGAAGAAAAGACCTAGACTGCAAAAATATATCGTTACTATCTGTTTTTATTGTCTAATTAGTTTTCCATTCATTTAGGGGGAATAGCGGAGGCCATTAAATCATTATTAATATTTTAAAGTCATTAATTAAATATCTATTATTTAACTAAAAAGCTTCAGTTTTCTAATTTTATTTTAATGCTTTATTTTTACTTTCCAATGATCCAGGCACGCAAAACACATATTTCATAGTACTTTTACACACATTTAACTATTTAGCTCCTTAGGTGTTCCCGTCCATGTTTCTCTCCGCTAATGCTAAGCTTGGCTGGTTGAAAAATAATTTATGTATGGCTCAGATAATGTTGTTGGTTCGTAGTTATCCTTGAGAATAGGAAAATAGGGCAGAGGTCATAGTATTTTTGATTTAATATCTCATGTATGGGTGGCCTCAAGGTACTTTTGCCTAGTATTCGAACTCAGTTAAACCAACATACATCATCTGACTGTCACAGTAAAAAAAATTTTTTTCACATTCTGGTGACCATCGTGTGCCTATTCGAAATTTTCCATACCCTGCAATCCCCTGTATAACATTTGTATGTGTGTATAATGTTTTTCTTTCTTCTGTTTTAAATTAATGAATAATATATATGTAGAATTTTTTCCCCTCGGGTTTGTATGCATATATATAATGATTTTTTTAAAATAACATGAAATAATAGTTAGTTATATGTAGAATTTTTTGCTTCGAGTTGTCGCCGTGGACGAATGTCATTTTTTTTAAAAAAAAATTAGTACCCTGAGAAGTTAGTTTTAGTTCAATCTATTTATATAAAAATATATGTATAATTTCTTTTTCCAAGTTTGTCTCCTAACGTGAGACAAATGTCATTTTTTTTAAAATTAATTAACAAGTTAAATGTGTCATAAAGTAAAAAAAAAATTTCCGAGTTTAGTATATATATATGAAATGAATATTTTATATTTAAAAAGTTAACACTCCGTTAGTTGTTTTTTTTATGTGATTATAAAATGAGATTTCAGAGTTAAAGCAAGATTTTTTTTCCAAATGAGTAGTTGTGTCATGGCAAGTCGCCATATTGTTTTTGTTGTATAAAGTATATAGCTTCGATGAGGCAGAAGTGTCAAATACATACCCACCCACCCTCCCTTAAAATAGCTTTCGTACTTTGTTAGTTAGTATTGCTTAAATATGAGAAGTTTTGATGTAATAATGTTGTTCGATATATAGTGTATATTCGGTAGTGTTAATATTTTAGTAAAAAGTACAAATAGATAATAGAATTTTTTTCTGTTTGTATAAATTTTTGTAAAGAACTAAGAGATAACATTTTTCCATTAATAGAAAGTTTTTCTGAGGTCTAAAGTTTGATAAGTTCAAATTAACACGTGTCAACGTACGGTGTTAGCAAATTTGTTTTTCACTTTCTCTGCATTTCGTTTCTTTATATGAATAATTTTAATCATGCAAATTTTTTTTTTCACTTTTAAATATTTTGAATTACGTTTCCGTGCAAACAATATATATAAAATAAGTTTTGTTTCAATAATAGCAAACTTAATTTTCAACTTTATAAAAAGTAAATGCGTATGTTCGTTTTAATAAAGATATATATATAAGATATATTTTTGTATAACATATATGTCAGCCACCTTTAGTTAAGATTTTTTTTCTCAATTCGGATTATGCTATTGAATCATTTATTGAGTAACCGTTAGGTGAAGACCCCTTTGAGTAACCGTTAGGTGAAGCCCTTGTTTTTTAGTGATCGTTTTTGGTGAAGACCCCCTTAGTAACCGTTTAGGTGAAGACCCCTTACACTTTAGAGTTTAGAGTTGCTGAGTAGCCTGAAATAATAGGTCTATGTCTGCAATCATTGCTTCCTTGTCATATTTGCGACCAGCGTTTACTAGCCTGAAATAATAGGAGTATGCGGTCTGCAATATGACATCTTTCTAATAAAATCATGTACATGATAATAAAAGAAATATTTATATAGGTATATCTGTTTGTATATTTATATGTAGTCATATATATGCTTATTTAGTGAAGTACATATTCATATATATGGGTGTATATGGTATACACTTCGTTATAGTTCGGTAAAACCCGTTTTTATATAAATGTTTTTTTTTTTAAACAGTTTTTGATCTCAATGCGTGATTCTGTAAAATTACTTGATAATTGTTAATCTATTTCGGTTGTGACCAAAATGGTAGTTGGTTTTGATCCCAGGTTCATAATTTGGAGTGGTGGTTATCATGGGATTTTACTTTTATTTTTAATTATTTTTGTGTATATTTTGTTTTGTTAATCGTACTTTAGGCTGTTTAAATTGATTTTTTGTGTGTCTTGACCAAAATGGTAACTCGTTTCGAACCAGGTCAAACATGTTACTGTACTGAGTTGTATATGTCTGAAACTTAATTAATATTGTCATTTAGAATACCATTTACTTATTCATGCAGAGATTTTTTTTTAAAGGTGAAAATCAAAATAAATTTTAATCGCATTTAAACCTTATAAATCCTTATCAATGTGTGCTTGGATCATTATCCATTAATATGTATATTTGATATGGCCATTGTCTTGTCGACTGGCACCCTTCTCAAATAAATTTGTCGGCAAGTGCAATCTCTCATATCGGATTACAAATAAACAAACCATAGGAGGTAGATGATCAAAATAAAAATGTATGCTTAGTGAGCCAAAATAATTTTTAAACATGACTTATGTATATTTTTGCTCACATATTCCTTGATATATATATATACTTGTATATTAATGTAAATGCATTTTTTAGTTGTTTCAGGTGTCAGAGAAAGCCAGGTCAAGCTGTAAGTGGGTTATTTTAATTATATTAACATAGCAGTGACATTTAAATGAAATATAGAAATAAATAAAGTGAGGAGAATAGTATGTAGTATAGTTATTAAAAACAGACACGGCAGGATTTTATTTTTTTTTCATGTACAAACAGATACATATAGGCATAGGTTTAAGATAGGACCTCGTGAGGTAGGCAAAGTTAATTTCTGAAAACATATAAATAAAACAGATAGTTGGAACTTAGAATACTGACTTAGTTTAGAAAGAACTAAATTTTTTTTATATACAGAAGGATATAGCTCCTAGATACGTGTGATAAAATATACGTATCTAGATTGTTTATAAAAAGACTAAAATATGTTTTACAAATAAGGTGGGATTGTTATATAACAAAATAGCCAATATTAGGCAAAAATGGAGGAACAGAAGAGAGGCAAAGTTTATAGGTCAATATGTACTCATAGTGACCAAAAATACAATTTGGAAGATCTCATCAAAGAAATGAGAGACGAAAACGAAATGATGATGAAAATGTTCCAAGAATTCATGAATATTACATCGCAAAGATTGAACCATTTGGAGGCACATATGGAATTCCATCAAGAACAGAGTATTGCGACAGAAGTGTCACCAGAAGATGATACTCAAAAACAAGACGACACTGATATAAAATCCTCGAGTGATTATGAAACAGGCAAAGCCACTCATCAGTTGGACTTCTCTGGACAAATGAATGAGGATAGTAAAAAAACAGGTGATGAACAGCTGTTCAACCAAATCCAGGTGCAACAAGGCAGTAAAATCTTTACTGTGACAGTAATCAATACTATAACTCCTGTGGCAAAGATTAGCAACATAAAATGTTTTAGAGAAGAACTGGATGGGAACCCTAGGCACCACCTTGATAGCTTGAAAATCTGTCTCCAAGTCCAGAACATGACTGAGCAAAAAAAGAAGGCAAGGAAAAAATTAAGAGTATGGCTCGTCATCGCAAAAATCGAAACTGGCAATATAAATTCAGGCAAAGGCAGCAAGTGTGGCTGAGAGATCTGAGGCCAAGTAGTATAGTGCAGACAGAAGTAAAAAAGTTTTTTCCGATATATAAAGGCCCTCATGCATTAAAAAAGAAGTGTGGAATAAGTGTTTTGTTTTGGAAAAATAATCTCAGCCTAAAAAGAGAGTATAATATTAGAAACAGAAACTTAAAACCTTATGTACCACTGGACCCCAGAAAATTTAGAAAGAAAAAAGATAAATATAACTTGTTAGACTAAAAACAACACAGACTCGATTTAAGATACAGGAGATTGAATTATGGATAAACCATTAGTTATATAGTAAAAGAAAGAAAGATTGTTAGTCAGTAACAAATTAAATATTACAGCAAATAAAGAGTAGGCTCGAACTCACCTGGCACAAAATTTTTACCTCTGACCTGAAGCAACAGCATTTTTTTAACATTTTTTTTTTAATCACTAACTATTGGGAAATGAAGCAATGGATCTGAAGTCCAATCCACGCTTCACAGCCTCCTATAAACTTAATTAGTATTGTAGGCCTGAATTAAGTTTATAGTCCAATATCAGCAGGGTTTTGCATTTAAATATTTTGTTTTAAATAAATTCCATTCTAAGATTAGATTTCTGTTAATAAAAATTGCTTGTAAAATCTATTAGTCAAACATATATATACGTCAAGCATATATATATATATATGAGTTAATGCAAAATTCTGCTGAAATAAAATGCTTATATTATTAAAAGAAATAATATTTTTTTTTGTTAAAATCTTGTTAAAATATGGCATATGATTTATTTTGAGATAAGCCCGCCAACATTTTCTAAAAGAATGTATATTTTTAATTAATTAGCCCATTCAAGGCAAATTAAAGATGGCCTTCTTTTTTTTTTAATTAATAAAATTCAAACTTTAAAGAAAGAAATTTAGAAGAAAAAAGTAAAAGTTATTTTTAGAAAATGTTACCTTGAAACAAAGGAGTGTGGGTGGGCTTATCAAGATCTAAAATCATACAAACAATAGAGGATAGCTTACAAAAAACATATAAATAGGAGAGTGAACAAAAGTCTTGGCATTCAGATTTTCCTTTTGGAGATTGCATTCAGATTTCTCTTTAGAGAACTCTTTCAGATTTTGCTTGTTGAGATTTTATTCCAAAAAGTTATACCATTGTCATCTTCAAAATCACGGAGAAGTTTGAACATGCTACAAGCTAAAGGTCATATGAATTTGATGGATTCTATTATGCTCGGCTAGGCAAATAGCTTTGCCTATCGCTGAGGTTCCTAAATATTATCAAAATGCCATAGTATCCACCCAATATAATCTGAACTCTGTGCTGTGTCTGTAGGACTTTTTGTAAAAGCATGCTACTTATTTCCACTTTCCTTGTCCAGGCAAATACCTATCGATGGACGGATCAAGCTACGTCATCGAGGGAACATGACCAAGGAACCAGGATGGTAATTGTATCCCTCCTCCATTGAACTATTTACTTTCTACCATTTTTTGTTCATACCTTTCTTAATTGCTTCATTGAATTATATTTCTGAAATGATGTATTTAATTATATTTGTTATGTAACCATTTTTATTAGATTAATATTAGATATATATATCGCGTGATCATCTATATAGATTTAACCCTTTTTCCTTTGCTATTCTTCATTACTAACATGTATAAATATTTTGAATTCCATTGCGGTTAAGTTTAAAGGTTAATTTTTCATTTAAATCTCTTTTCAATTTTTATTTTTATTTGTAAAATTCAATACGAGTAAGTTTTCTTTTGTTTGCCAACTTGATCTCCTCGATAACGCTTCTTTTGTACGCCATTAACTTATTATGTATATCTGATTTAGCTATATATATCTTAAATAATTTTTAAACTGTTTGTTTTTAGTGCAAAGCAATTAGAAAATGCTTTGCAAAAGATTTTTATTATTGTACCTTATCGAGGAGATTCGAGGTGACAATTTTATTAAAATTGGGAAGAAAAGACCTAGACTGCAAAAATATATTGTTACTATCTGTTTTTATTGTCTAATTAGTTTTCCATTCATTTAGGGGGAATAGCAGAGGCCATTAAATCATTATTAATATTTTAAAGTCATTAATTAAATATCTATTATTTAACTAAAAAGCTTCAGTTTTCTAATTTTATTTTAATGCTTTATTTTTACTTTTCAATGATCCAGGCACGCAAAACACATATTTCATAGTAATTTTACACACATTTAACTATTTAGCTCCTTAAGTGTTCCCGTCCATGTTTCTCTCCACTGATGCTAAGCTTGGCCAGTTGAAAAATAATTTATGTATGGCTCAGATAATGTTGTTGGTTCGTAATTAGCCTTGAAAATAGGCAAATAGGGAAGAGGTCATAGTATTTTTGATTTAATATCTCACATATGGGTGAACTCGAGGTACTTTCGCCTAGTATTCGAACTGGGTTAAACCAACATACATAATCTGACTGTCACAATACTCTCTCTTCATTATCAAACACATTAATTTTCTGTATTTTATTCATTCCCTCTTTCTCTACCAATACATAATCTATTGTGTGAAATACATTATTCCTAGACCATGTGTCAGTGAGTCTATCGACTCTGGCACCCTCTATATAAATTAAAAACTGATTCTGCCCACAATTTTAAATCATAAATAATATTAGGTTCATTAATCAGGAAAGATAAATTTCTTGAAATATCTGGATTCGTAAATGATCAGAATATATTTTCTTTTTATCGTTTGGTTATCTTGCACTTTATCTCTTAAAGTCCAAGTTGCCATCTTTGATTTTAAAAAAAATTATAACAAATATAATTTATAATATATCTTTTATTTTATTACAATAAATATAAATATATATACTTTGTTAGAGAGAGAAAATATGAAATAATGTAATAAAGCTGATAAAATAGTCATTACCTAAAAAAATTAAAATAAAAAAAAGATTTTTAATACTTTTAAAAATGTATATTTTTAAATTGGTTCACAAATTCTAAATTTTGAAAATTATGTTAAAATGGCATTTTCATAGACAGCTTAGACAGCTTCATCACATTTTTCATAAAGTGTGAAAAACTGTTATATAATATGATCTACCCAAGATAGATTTTCATGATAAAATTTGGAGAAAAGGAGATGATTGGTGACTCATTTATACAAGCAGACTCAGATCTTGTCCTTTCATGCAGAATATTTGCTAGTTCTTCCATGTAGGAGATCTCTTAGAAATGTTTGGTTTTAGTGAGAGCAAAAAAAAAATAACATAAGAACAGTGCATGAGATATTATGCAAAGAGAACTTTAGTAAATTGTAATTTATGAAAAAATATAACAATCAACAAAATAATTTTTTTTATTAAGAGCACTGATTATAATGTATGAGAGTGGATGACTGAGGGTGCTTGAAAGTATGTGTTCAAGAGATTATTACAAAATTGTAACAAATGAATACAACACTACTGTAATCATGCAATAATTGAATGAGCATATAAATAATCATATAAATAAAATCATAATATATCTTGCCTATTGCACTAAATATTTAGATATATGAATGAGTCTGGATGTGTATGTTTTTATATTATTGAAATGTAAATTGCCTAAACTTCTATAGCATATTTATTATTTTCTACCCATATTTAATTAAATAAAAAAATAAGTAATAAAAATAGGTAATAAAACTAATTGAATACTCAAATAAAATCATAATATATCTTGCCTATTGCACAATATTTAGGTATATGAATAAGTCTGGATGTGATGTTTTTATATCATTGAAATTGTAACTTCTATAGCATATTTATTATTTTCTACATATATTTAATTATATATAAAAAAATAATAATAATAAAATAAGTAATAAAGCTAATTGAATACTCACTGATTCCTGGTTAAATGTTATCATCCATTTCAAATTTGAATCCAGTCATGATGGCATTTGATGTGGTTACTATGGTTGTACTTGCAAATAAAAAATGACTCCAATCTTTTTTTTTAACATTGCAGCTGCTTCTAGAAAAAAAGGCTGCTTCTAGAAAAAAAGGCTTACAAACCTCCATCGGTAATTTTATATCCATATCAAGTGGTAAGAGGATGCAATTCAGCTATAATAAAAATTTACGATTAGTAAATCTAAAAAAATGAGAAAGAAAAAATTTGAAAATTGTATTTTAGAAAAAAAATTCAAATTTCATCATAGAAAAAAAATACATCTTTTTAATCGTAGCATAATGGCAGAATAAATTGTCTTAGACTCATATGTGTATGATTTACTGATTCCATGCAAACTCAGTTGAAACTCTAAACTTCTGAACAGGGGCTCTTAGAGACATTGAGAACAAAAAAAATTATAATGCATGAAATAAATGCTTAATCAAATCTAAAACATAAAAAATGTTACAATTGATGCCCAACATGTGGCCTCGATATAAATAAACCATGACCTGAGATGAGTTGTTTAACATGTTAAAAAAATCCAGCTTTCCCAGGCAGTTATTTGATGTATACATTTAAACTTTTGATCATGTTTAGTAAATAATTTAATTATATTGGGTTTTAAAAGTTATTGCATGAGATTCAAAAGTTTTTTTTCTCTTGTAAAAGTAGAATGGGAGGGAAAAAATTTAAGAAGCTTTATGAGAACAAAATAATAGCATGAGTTAAATAAATAAAAGATATAAGTAATATCGATCAAAATTTGGCAGTGAAGGTAAAGGCAGGTATAGACAGTGATTATAAGGTGACAAAAGAGAGGGGGTATTGCTGTACGAATTTATTAGTAAAACAAATAAAATAAGATTGAATTGATATTGTTTTAACAGTTAGTGAAATTAAAATTTTGTTTTATTATAATAAAAATAAGTCAAAGATGGAAATATAGGAAATTGAGAAGTTGTAAAGATACTCAAACCATAGCAGAAGGTGAAAAAGAATTGAAACAGGGCATGGAACCCTTATGAATTAATAACTGAATTCAAAGAGGATTTAAAGAAAGAAATAAGAGAGCTCAAGGAAGAAATAAATAGAAATGATTAGAGAAGTGAAAGAGATAAGGATAGAGATTAAAGAAATGAAAGAAGAGTTAATAAAGGTAGTAGATGAGAAAATAGCAAAAGGATGCAGACCACAGAATTGATAGAATTAGTATCTGATAAGCAGGGAAGTCAGAAGATAAAACATTTAGAAAATAGAGAAAATGTGCTGAGTGCTGTAAATACTTTTTAAAATTAAAATTTTTTTATGGGCAGGAAGAGAATTGCTGATAAGACATCCAAATAGTCTTGAGAGATACTTCATGATAAACACAATATGGGAAGATGTTAAGTTAACAGTGGCAATTAGTCATTTACAAGGGATGGCAGAAACTTGGTCAAAACCTTTGTTTAAGAAACCAGATAACTTCACTCAATATGGGCAAATATTAATCAAGGGTTATGGAATGAGGATCACCAAGAGAGGATTAAGAATTATATGGCACAGAGAAATGTAGAATGAAAGAGTGGTATGCCTTTGTTTGAAAACAAGTAGCACAACTATGAATGCTGGAAGATTGCAGGTTGACAGATTACACAACAAAATTTTCCTAAATTCAGTAGGCCATATGTTGATAAGCACCAGATGCAAAATGATGGAACAAATAGCAGAATTACTTAGTACCTTCAAGGATAACAAGGCTGGAGAGGAAGAGTTGAGCCCTAAACACATTAACAATATACCATACTAGAAGAGTGAACTACAACTGAAAAGTATGGTGTTTACACATATTCCTAAAAATCAAAAAAAAATAAAGGGTCCCCAGATAAAAATAAAGGGAAGCAAATTTGTCCAAGATTTCTATTCTCAGAGAAAAAGTTTAGAAGTCATAATAAATACAAGGGGGAAGATCTTGATGTAAAGTGGAGAGACTAGTGTGAGCAATACAGGGAGAGTTTGATCCCTATCATCTTGGCCATCAATCAGTTATGCAGATAGCACTAAGAGATGAATTGGACCACATTACATCATGCATATCATGGATATGCCTCTGGAGAAACAAAAAATTAGAAGACTTTTAACTAGACTATTAATAGATCTTTGGAAAAGAAAATGATTATGGTTGATTTAGATTTTAATTTACAATGTCGACTGAGTAGGCAGATACTGAAGAAAGGAAAAATCATAGCACCAAGTTCTTATTATTCTAGTATGTAACATAAGACTGTCCTTAAATGTCTGTCAGTCTTATAAGAGCAGGATCCCAAGAAATGGGAGGGCAAACCAAGTTGTGATGAGCATATAAGTCTCAAAAGAATGAGCAATGCTCATATGTGCTTATGACTTAGCTTTTTATTGTTAGTCTTACATAGGTGCAGCAAGGACACAGGTGAATGTGGAAATATTTCTAATTCCTGCTGATTTAGACCCTAAAAATTGAGCTTTAAAGTCACACAACACTTGTGATTAGTTTAATAGAAAAATATATCAATAATGTTAATAGATAAAAAAAACAATATATGGATTTAAAACTTATTAAGAATAAAATGTTCGAACCTATTTTATTCTTGTTTCCTGGTGTTGTGGTATTGTACAATTTACATATATATGGTACAGGTATATTGGTATTGAGTAATATTTAAAAACTATAAGAAATAAGATTTAACGATCGGTCAAAAGACACAATTTAGTTTTTTTCTAGTTAGTATAATTTTATTTAAATAATATACAATGAAGTTATTTTTGTTTCACATTATCTGTTTAATTAAAAATAAGAGTTAAAATTGGAACAAATGTAAATGCATACAGATTAGTTATTCAGATAAAACAATTACAAATGCAAGAGATTACAATCAGAGAGAAATCTTTTACACTCTGATTAAAGATGGCAGAAATAAATCATAAAAAAGCTGTTGTAACTAAAAACTAGTAAGAAATATGGAAGATTATAGCATGATAATAAAACAAAAAAAATATCATCTCAAAAATGATCATGGGTATAAAAGAAGCAGACATGTTTGGAACTGGCCTCTTTTCTATCTGTGTTTTTCTGGCTGTTCATGTGTGCAGCATTTTCAAAGCAGCAATAAAATATCACCTAGAACTATGAAACTGAATCTATCCTCCATGTGAGAGTAGAATCAGATCATTCACTGGCACCTTCTCTTGGAAAACTCACCAGAAGCTTCATCTATCCTTACCTAAATACAGATTAGAGATAAGGAAATAATACCAGAATGAAACCATAGACCAATACTGCAGATTACTCATCAAAAAAAACCATACTATAATAATCAGTCATCTATGTAAATACTAGAATCTTACTGATAAGTTAATGGCAATATCCTAATTCATATTTAAATCAGGATATGTGTATTGACTTTAAAATACTAAATTTCTAATTTAGACAAAAGGAAAAACATTTACTATTTTATTCTAAAAATGAACTACTTGTTGAATATAATTATCAGATTGTGTGTGTGTATTCTTTCCAATATTATAAGAAATTCTTAATATTTAATTATTTAACATGTATAATAAAACTTTTACTAATAATATTAAAATGGTATTTTTATCTAACAACCTATTTCATATATGTTTCATAGTAGTATTTATTCTCAGTTTAAACCCCTTCAAGTCCCCATATATTAATTTATATTAATATATATTTATGTAGGTGTACATATATTTATATGTGTTTGCATACATATAAATATTAATGTCTGTATGCATATAGTTATAAAACATATACTCAATTATAAATTAAATTAATAAATAAAGTAGGTTGTGTAAACGTTGTAGGTGTAGGAGAGTGATATATATATATATATATGATGTATGTTGGTTTAACCCAGTTCGAATACTAGGTGAAAGTATCTTGAGGCCACCCATACGCGAGATATTAAATCAAGAATACTATGACCTCTGCCCTATTCACCTATTCTCGAGGCTAACGATGAACCAACAACATTATCTGAGCCATACATAAATTAATTTTCCTCCGGCCAAGCTTAGCATCAGCGGTAGAAACATGGATGGGAACACCTATGGAGCTAAATAGTTAAATGTGTGTAAAAGTACTATGAAAAATGTGTTTTGCATGCCTGGATCATTGGAAAAGTAAAATAAAGCATTATAACAAAATTAGGAAACTCAAGCTTTTTATAGTTAAATAATATGTTTAATTAATGACTTTAAAATATTAAGAATGTTTTTAATGATCTCTGCTATTCCCCTAAATTAATGAAAAACTAATTAGACAATCAAAACAGATTAAACAATACAATATTTTTGCGGTCTAAATCTTTTCGTCCCAATTTTAATAAAATTGTCAACTCGAATCTCCTTGATAAAGTACAATAGTAAAAATCTTTAGCAAAGCATTTTCTAATTGCTTTGCACTAAAAACAGACAGTTTAAAAATTATTTAAAATGTATATAGCTAAATCAGATATACGTAATAAGCTACTGGCGGACAAAAGAGGCATTATTGAGGAGATCAAGTTGGCAAACAAAGGAAACTTACTTGTATGGAATTTAGAAACATAAATAAAATTGGAAAGAGATTTTAAATGAAAAAAATTAACTTTTAAACTTAACCGCAATAGAATACAAAATATTTACACATGTTAGTAATGAAGAATAGTGAAGGAAAAAAAGGTTAAATATAGATAGATGATCACACATATATATATTTAAGACTAGTCTAATAAAAATGGATACATTACAAATATCATTAAATAAAACAATTCATAATATAATTCAATTAAGAAAGGTATGAACAAAAGGGTAGAAAGTAAATAGTTCAATGGAGGAGAGATATGATTACCATCCTGGTTCGTTGGTCATGTTTTCTATGGTGTTCGTGGCTTGATCTGACCATCAATAGGTATTTGCCCGGATAAGGAAAGTGGAAATAAGTAACATGCTTTTATGAAAAGTCATACAGACATGGAACAGAGTTCAGATGACTATTGAGGGGATACTAAGGCATTTTGATGGTATTTAGAAACCTTGGCAATAGGCAAAGCTATTTATTTGCCTAGCCAAGCATAGTAGAATCCATCAAATTCATATGACTTTTAGCTTGAGCATGTTCAAACTTCTCCATGATTTTGAAGATGACAGTTGTGTAACTTTTTGGAATAAAATCTCCACAAGCAAAATTTGAAAGAGTTCTCCAAAGAGAAATCTGAATGCCAGCAAGAAAACTCTGAATAACCTAGTCTTTTATTCTCACTTTTATTTATACCCTCTTTGTCAGCTACCTTCTATTGTTTGTATGATCTTAGATCTTGATAAGCCCACCCACACGCTCCTTTGTTTCAAGGTAACATTTTCTAAAAATAGCTTTTACTTTTTTATTCTAAAATTTCTTTCTTTAAAGTTTGAATTTCATTAATTAAAAAAGAAAGAGAAAGCCATCTTTAATTTGACTTGAATGGGCTCACTAATTAAAATATAGAAAATGTTGGAGGGCTTTTAAGAAGATTTTAACAAAAAAAAATATATTATTTCTTTTAATAATATAAGCATTTTATTTTTTCAGAATTTTGCATTAATTCATATATATATACACTTGATGTATATTGTAACATAATTAAAGTTACTCAAAGAAATATTTAAAGGAGTCCAAATATCAAGAATTATAAACAAATTATTAATAACAAGTATTATAACTCAGGTATACAGACAGTAATCTTATCTACTTTCATTTCTTGGTTTGATGTTAAGTGCATGTTTAAACAAATACTAAGTGAATATGGTCTAGCAGGGCGCCACTAGATTATCTGAATCTAGACATGGTTATATCTAATAACCTTTCACATGTACCAGGTTTGAATCCCCTTTTTGGTACTTTATTTCTAATAAAAATGGAAGATTTTGCTTTTTGAGCCATATCACTATACGCACTAATATTTAGGTAAAAGTAAAACATCTTTAAACCAAAGTGGAGTATATTAGACATAAATCACTTCTTAGATCTTAGCATAACAAATGTGTTTCAATATTTTTATAAGTTTACTAGCTCAGATTATATATAACTAATTTAGGATGGCAATTCACTCATCCTTGCATGAAATAGATGACGGGATGTGGTTATAATAATACTAAGAGATCACTAAATATTATGAAATCAATATTTATTTATGGCCTTTAAACAGTTAAACAGCTCACGTTGAGGACGATGATGATGATGATAATAATAATGATAATGACAAGGGTTTCAACTACAGCTCTAGGACTAAGCCTAAACATAAAACTAATTTTTATAAAGAAATTCATAATTATTGCTTAATTTTAGCATATTTACTTATATCTTAAATAACTAATATTCAACCATTGATGATGATGAATAATCACACTTAACAAAGACTGCACTTAATGAAATATATACGCCTCGTTTAATAAAACAAACTAATATTTATTACTGCATTTCTAACATATACATAAAAATTTCTAGATAAACATGAAAATTGACATGAATAATAATAATAATAATAATAAACCACTAAACATCACATGATCACTATCTCATACTAGCACAATAATTGTTATTAAACAAGATGGTACTACTATATGGAGAGTGTTGTTTTGTTTTGAATTGTTTAATAATAATAATAATAATAATAATAATTGATTATATATCAATCCTCAATTAATTTCAAGTTCTTCCCCCTTTCCCTTCAAATGTATTTTGTATTAAGTTGGACATCACATTGACCATGATTTTCACTCCATGAGAAAAGTATTTCAAAAAAAAAATATCTGCTCATTAGCACACATACTTTATAAATCTAACATGTAAGTAGAATGTAAAAGAAAATGTTAATAGAATTGAAAGAGCAAGTTTTAGAAACAAGTTTTAAATTATTTTCTCCCCCGCTCTTCTACCTCTGAAATGCTATACTTAACTTGAAACAAAATAATCTAATATTCTAATACTACTCATTATTTCACATTCACTTGCAATTATACACATATAAAAATATTATTATGTATGTGCGTGTTTTATCCCATAATAACAAAATATTATTTAAAACCAAAATAATAATAATATATTAGTTAAAACTAAAATCATAATACCATAAAAAAAATTTGTTTTACACATTAATATTTTTCATAACTGTAAAATTAATAAACAAATAATTTTCATACATTCAAGATAATTTATGAAGCTCAAAGTTATTATTAGTAAGACATTCTTGTTTTAATCGATCTGAATAGTCTTTAAAAGTTCTTTAAATAAAATATACCACTTTATTGCTAAAATGTTTATTAAGACTCTGATATCATAAAGAAAATAGATATAAAAAGTCATATTACCGATCTTTTGTTTGTGGCAAATTTCCAAGGGTTCAAACTTGTCTTGTATAATGTCTATATTTCTGCAGCTACCATTTCTGTTTTATGTGGGAACAATCTCTTTCTTGAGTCATATAACTATTTGATGATGATGACTCTATTGAGGTTATTTGCTTTAGTGGATAATTTGGAAATCATTATATTAATTTTTCTTCTCTTCCTGTCAAGCATTATTCTTTTAGTGGATAAAATACAGCGGTTGTTTTTACATTTATAAATTTTCTTGAGTTTAAAATCAGTTGTTGGAACAATTAATTGGACTTGATTAATATTTATCAGTAGATTAATTCATCTTTTATCGAATGCAGGTGAATGCTTTCTTCCTTCTATTAAAAACATCTTATTTCTCTGGTCAGTTGAAAGGTGTAGAATATTATTTTAGACACAACATCTTTTCTTTCCTATATGATGTGCAGCTTCCCCAGATGGTCCAGAAAAGATGGGACATACATATAATTTTTCTAGCCAGCCATTTCTTATATTTTCAACATTCAATTTAATAGTTTAATAATCTGAATCATATCACAATAATAAAAATAATTCCAGACAGCTTTTTATATCCTATTTTTAGCTAACTTAACCAATCAGAGATAGCGTCACTTGCTATTTTTGGACAAATTCGTTTTAATTAGATTTCTAATTTATTTTCAACTAAATTATTTTTCAACTGAAAAGTTTAATCCTTTTTCCAGACACTTTTGTTTTAAAAAAAAATAGACTTAATCCTTATTTCCTTTCTTTTTTTTTTTTACATCTAGGTAACATTTCAAATATTTGAGCTTCCTTCTTTAGATCTTAAGATAAGACAATTTCAAAATTAGAGTTCCCACCCAAATTAAGCTCCCAAAGTAACAAACAATCATAAAAAACAAAATTGCTACAAAGATAGATATCTGATTAAACAGATTTCCTCTTTTAACATAAAATTGTACAAAAAAAAAATAATTTGACAGATTTAATCCTTCCTTTTCTTTCAATATTTAATAAATGTAAATTTCTGTATGTAATGTACACACAGCCTTCATTATTTCAAATCATTCATAAACTAACATTAAATAATATAATTGCTAGCTTAGTAATTATAACCCTATTATTTAATTAAATCTGTAACTTTTAAATCCCAATTACAATTATAGAAAGAAAAATAGAAGCATAGAATAAGATATTAGAATTGATCAAGCATAGGTTAGTTTTAAAAAAAGTTAAAATGTTGAATATTTGAAATATAAAACAATTAAATAGCTTACACATACATTGCCTATACGTATGCGTTATAACTTTGCTTTTTAAAGAAAAATTAAAATTTTAAATATTAAATGTGTGTACTGCTCTTTTTGAGATTTATTAACACACAAACAAGTAAAGCATATAATTGTTGTCCCACTCTTTCTCTGTTTAGAGCTTTTAGAACTGGACCTTGTAGGGCTTAAACTTGGATGCCCTACAACTTCCTTTATGGTTATATAAAAATGTGATGATGATTTTGTTTTACACTTTCTTACATGCACATTACTATAAATTTGGCTAGTGACTAAATTGCAATGGCACAATATATATGTTTGACTAATAGGTTTGACAAGTAATTTTTATTAACAAAAATTTAATCTTGAAATGGAATTTATTTAAAATGAAATAGTTAAATGCAAATACAAACTATATAAACATAATTAATTTTAGCTTTAATGCAAAACTCTGCTGATATTGGACTATTAACTTAATTCAGGTCTATAATACTAACCAAGTTTATAGATAACTGTGAAGCATGGATCGGACTTCACAGATCCATTGCTTCAATATATATATATATATTCAAACAAAGCTGCAATGTAATAGATTTCATAAGCACTGCAATGCTATTTGAATTATTTTATCTTTAAGTTATTATAAAATTAGAAAACAAATTTACTTTTATTCACATATAAATTTCCAATTTTAGAGATGACAAGATTACATATATAATAGAATGTTTACAGAGCTTAATTCTCTTTTAAAAAGATTGCCTGTGTCTTGGAAATTATCCCACCACACACACCTGGTTTACTTTTTTCAGAACAAAAAGTAGATTTAAAATAATTTTAAAATAAAAAGTTAAACAAAAACAAAATCAGTCAAGCTGTAGTATTTTATGAATTACTTAGATTTTGCTTTTTTTCTGAAATTATTAAAGATGAACTTGAGATTAAGAACTCAAATTGTAAACAAGTTCATGTGTTTCGTAGAGGGGAGTCAAGGAGTTAGTATAAGAAAACCCAATTTTGAACATCAAAGGTTTACTTTTAAATTTTGAAACATATTGCTGTCAGGGCTATGCCCATTTTAACAATAGAAATGAGCAGCTAGAAGTCTTAAATTTTACCATCTTTTTTGTATAACCAGTCTATTAGAATGGAGAAGATTAAGACCAACAGCCCACCAAGAAGACATCAGAGCCAAGCCAGCCCAGCAGGGAATGTCAGTGCCAAATGCCATGAATGATGCCTCAGCTAAAGTATTGGTAACATTTCCTCCTGCAGAGCTCTATAAAATAAATCTTAAACTAAATTAATTTTATAATTATCTTAAGCTTGCTAGAATGTTGAATGTTCATAAATTTATAAAATTAAACAATTTCTTAATAATTAAAGTATGTAAACTAAAATTAAACTATGTGATAAATTTAATGTAACTTTGAATTTATAATAACCACTGTAACAATCTTACCTTTATTTAAATTAAATGAATAATCACACTTAATAATTCTCCTAAATTATAATAATTGTACTCAGTTATTATTTCTATATACTTTCTAATCTGTGATCATTCCTTTTTACTTTATATTGTTTATTTCATTGATATTTATGTCATAATTTAAAGCAGAGATGAGTAATATTAACTGTTTTAGAGAGATGATCAAATGCTCTCATGTAATTGATTTGTTGCTCTTTAGCACACACATAAATCTCCATTTTGATATGTAATTTATATGTATATTTAGTTAAGTCATTGGGTTTTAGCTTATCATGATTAAGGTTTGCATAATAATTAATTATGTCTAATTGATTAATCGCAAGAATTGTATTATAGAGCATATTATAAATATTTAATTAAGTCCCACATCTGCTTTTCTCCTCCTTAGTTTATGGTATAAACTGTCCAGATTTAATCTGTAAACTAGATTACTTCAATTAACCCCTTTTAGCATGTTTTATGTATGCTAATCCATAAACTGGTGTAAAGTAGTTTCGCAGAATAAAACTATAGATTTAGCACATTAGTAATTTTAATATTTGATATTATTTCAGTAAGCATTATAAATGTGTCTTTATAAAGCACACACATGCAATATGCCTTGCTAAATATTTTCTTTATTAAAATGAGCTTCTGGCTTAAGGCCATCCCATTTGATTAGTTTAGACAGCTCTTTCTGGAACTGGAACACAAGGGTCCAGAACCATATTCTAAGCTTCTGAACTAAATGTTTCTTATATTTTGTGATAGCAAGTCATATGGTCCAGAGGAACTGAATACTTAGTACTGAATCCCATGAGTAATCACACATTCAGGCTGCAACTTTTATTTAGTTAATGTAGCACCTTAGTATCTGAAGTTCCACTGCAATCACCAGTTCATCCCTCCATACTATTATTCAGTTCAGCATTGATCTGCACACCCAATATAGTTTATGTAAATAATCTGCATAGGGAGCACATTTATTGCTCATTATGTATTATTAATAAGTTTAGTTATATTTTATCATTGTCATTCTTGTAAATTTAACTCTTAGCAAACCTCATAGGAATACCATAGCATAATTCAGGCATGATTATAAAGCGTAGATAATAATAATTGCAGATAACTTTTAAATTAAACTATAAAGTGCATCATGAAGATGAGAAGTGCATCATGAAGATGAGAAGTGCATCATGAAGATGAGACCTTTCTAAATCCACTGATCATTGGAAGACACCTGTGAGTGTAAATCCCAATGCATTTCAATTTTGTATTATTCATGTATATTTTAATAATTAAACATATTTAATTATAATAGTGTTTAGTGTGTTATTCACAATTTATCCCAAATCTTATCTCAATCTAATTTCATTTTAGTTAATTGTTACTAGTCAGCCATATGGGTGTGTGTTTTTTAGTTTATTAATAATTTAGTCATTATTCCCTGAGTCTTATACTCCACCCTTTGCTACTGCCAGCATATGAATTAAAAGTGACTGAGTATAACCTCATATCTGTCATTCATAGAGGTGTAAATCATATAGCATTGGTAAAGGAACTGAGGTGTAATCTGATTTGAGGTCTCAACTACTCATCTAGATCAGCTTTGGAATAATTTTCTCAAACTCTGGATTTTGTTGTGTGAATGTACTTTTACATAGGTTAATCTTTTTTTCCCAGAGATTGACACCCAATCATGGGCCATGTTATTAATTCCATGGCGCTGAACTTCCCAGAGATGGCTCACTAACTTAGATGCTCATATAGAACCACATTTCCTGGGATTCCCTGAGAAAATAATATCAATTTATATATATGGGTGTGAATATTTTTTTTAATTATAGTTTAAAGTATTATAGATTTTGTTTTCTATATGAGACTTGTAAATTGTTTGTCAATTTAAATTTAAACTAACACACTATGGTTTGATAACAATTTTATATATATAATTCTTAATGCATATTATAAATTGTGAGGTCCATTATTGTTACTAATAGTATATGAAGATCTCACCTACTGATAACTGGTGCCCAAGGATGACTCGAACAGATTTAGAGCTATGCCCATATAAATTCATCATCAGATGGAGAAATTTAAAAGACTCACCATTAAAATGTTTTGGGATTTGAGAGTTGGATTAGATTTGTGAACACATGAATGATTATGCAAGATTATATATATAGGTGTACTTGGAGTCAAAATTTTATAAGGTCATGAATCATAGTAATCAAGAATTAATAAAATTATCTAATAACTCTGCGGCAGTAAACTGAGACATTGAATAAGAACATTTTTATCTATCATTAATTATATAGTATAAAATTAGAGGCATAAAATAAATAAGGCAGTAGGGGCTAGGGTTAAGGATAGATTTCAATGGTGGGAAATTAACCATTTTATGGACCATTTCTTTTGTTTGGGAGAAGGCAAATTCACCATTATAAGAAAGCATAGACCAGTTCTTTTAATAGATTGGTTTAAATATAGTGAAATAATCAAATGGATGAGAGTACAGAAGAGAAAATAGTAGGAGAAATGAGTAAAAGGAAAAGAATGGGAAGTGGGGGAAAGGCAGATAAAGAGGCCAAGGATAAAGTAAAGATACTCAGGTCAAAGAGAGAAATAATAGTAGTACCAGTACAGGGTGGGAGATAGAAGGGGAAATAAGCACTAGTCATTACACCAGGAATAAACCCATGGAGAACCCCCTGTATTGTAAGGAGTCATCTAGGGTGATTCAAGAGCCAGGGCAAAGAATGAATGGGAATGTAGATATGCAGATGTTGTTGGCCAGGTTCAAAGAGATGAAAGAAAAAGAAAGAGAAGAGAAAGAAAGGGAAGAGAAAGAAATAAAAGGAAATGAAGAGAAAAAATAAAAAGGGAAATTAAAGAAAGAAAAGGCAAAAGAAAGAACTGGAAAGGCAAGAGAAGAAAAGGGAAAGGAAATAGAAGGAAAAGAAAGAGAAGGACAAAGAAAGGAAAGGGGGGAAGGAAAGGAAAGAACAGGAAAAGAAAGAAAAAGGAGAAGAAAGAGACAAGGAAATGGAAAATAATCTCCTGGCTCTAGAAAAAAATGGAAGAGTTGAGAATGGAGGGCCAAAAGGGTTATGAGGATGCACACACTAAATTTGCAAAACTTTTGGGGGACCATAAAAAGAAGACCACTGAGGCCATATAGATGTTGAAAGCAAAATTTGTATTAACCCAAGATATGTTAGCTAATCAGGAAGTATTAGTCCAAGGGGCAATATTCCTGGTCCACGGTGGTTTAGAAGAAGAATGAAGGTGTCAGAAGGAACAAAAAGACACTATCAAAAGCTTATAGTAGTCACATAACAAAATGCAAAAACAGTTATATGAGGTTAAAGAAGGAATTACCCAAGGTAACAAAGGACCCACTGAAGAAAGACCTGAAATAAGGAGTTATATCCAAAATTTGAGAGAGGCTTCGAGAGCTAGCAGAGATAGTAGGGGAATGAAGAAAGAAACAGAAGAGGCAAAAGGTAAAAGCTGATCTCACACTGATTTGATAGAGTCTGAGCAGGACATTGGAAATATAATTAAAAACAGATCCACACTTCAAAAACCAAAAGCAAAGACAACCCGGATAGACAAGATAGTGTAGATATAGGGAAGAAGTGCAATCAGAATCCCTAAATGCCAAAGAGACCAAACTGGATGTATGAGGCTTGGAAAAGAGGGAGGAAGATATAGCTATAGAGTAAAAAAGGGTTGAACAGAATTGCATAGGGATGAAGGGTCAAGATGAAGAGGATAGTTTAAAAGTAGGAGATACCAAGCAGGAGATCTTCAATGAATATCAGATTGACCCAAGTACAGTAAAGATGAGGGAAGGCAAGTCTGGGCAGAAAAGAATGAAGGTAAAAATAGCCAAAAAGCAAGCTATAGAGACAGATTCAAGGACAGAGAATACTGGGGGAAATTATGAGTCAGAACCAGCAAAAGAAAACACATGAGATCTATATGGAAATAGAGGGGGAAAGGAGTTTGAAACTAGAGGAAATTTATCCAGTAAAGTTGGAGGTTAACATTGGATGTGAAGAGCTATGACTCATGAAAGAATCAAGGGTCATGGTGGATTGGAAGCAAAAACAGGAGTATAACTCAAAGGGAGGGTATAGAAACCCCACACGTGAATTTAGTGTGTGCTTTCTCATAACCCTTTCAGCAGTCTATTCTCAACCCTTCCCTTTTTTTCTAGGGCCTGGAGATTACTTCCATTTCCTTGTCTCTCCTTTTTTTCTTTTCTTCTTCCTCATCTTTTCCTTCTTTCTCTTCTCTTTCACTTTTTTATGTTTTCTTTCTTTCATTTCTTTTTTTCCCTTTCTTTTTTCTTTTTCTTTATTTCTCTTCCCTTTTTCTTTCTTTCTCTTCCCTTTCCCTTTCTTTTTCTTCTCTTTCTTTATCTTTCAGTTCTTTAAACATGTCAACAAAATATACAATTAATAACAATAATGGATTTCACAATTTACAATATGCATTAAGAATTATATATATATGAAAATGTTATCAAGCAATAGTACATTAGTTTAAATTTAAATTGACAAACAATTTACAAGTCTCATATAGAAAACAAAATCTATAACACCTTAAATTATCTTCCTAAAGGAAGAGAATAAAAGAAGGTGCATGTGCTTTCAGAATGGGAAACAAGATAAGGGGTTTAAACTTGGAGGTCATGAAATGGACGTGGTCAGGAATATCATGAATATTTCCCAACAGGAAAGAACTATACTGAACCTGTCTAAAATATAAGAAGTATTGATGCCTTATGGGGTACAACAAGCCCCACAGATTAAAGGTGTAAGGGTAGGCCCCCAGATCCTACTTGAACTAGATAGCTTTATCTTGGGATCTGTTTCCCTTCCCCAATGTAAATATGTACATATTTTATATATTACATTTTCATTAATTATAACATGATTAGTACTCACTTTGGATATTAGATTAGGTAAAATAAGTTTTTGGTTGTAGTCAGTATTTTCATTATTTAGTATGTTAGTATTTTATTGTATGCATTTGTTACACCACAAATTCTGGTGAGATGGTTGAGAGTTCAAGGGTTAGGCAATATTAAGAGGACTTAATTAAAATTTATAACTTGAGTTTTTAAAAATGGAATTCATGATTGCATACAAAATTATAAGTAAAGCCTTTTTTCTCTTTTTATTTTTTTTTCAGACTTTAGGAATATGAAATGGTTCACCTACTATGTTTCATAGTAGTATTTATTCTCAGTTTAAACCCCTCCAAGTCCACATATATTAATGTATATTTACATATGTGTATGTATATTTATATGTGGTTGCATACATATAAATATTAATGTCTGTATGCATATAGTTATAATACATATACTCAATTATAAATTAAATTAATAAATAAAGTAGGTTGTGTAAATATTGTTGTATGTGTAGGAGAGCACCTACATATATATGCGAACAAAGCTAGATTTTATAGGCATTGCAATGCTATTTGAATTATTTTATCTTTAAGTTATTATAAAATTAGAGTACAAATTTACTTTTATTCGCATATAAATTTCCAATTCTAGAGGTGACAACATTACATATATAACAGAATGTTTACAGAGCTTAATTCTGTTTTAAAAAGATTGCCTGTTTCTTGGAAATTATCCTGCCACATGCACCCACTTTAATTTTGTTGGAACCAAGAGCAGATTTTATAATAACTTTAAAATAAAATTTAAACAAAAGCAAAATCAGTCAAGCTGTACTATTTTATAAATTACTTAGATTTTGCTTTTGTCTTTTCTGAAATTAAAAATGAACTTGAGATTAAGAACTCAAATTGTAAACAAGTTTGTGGCTTTTGCAGAGGGGAGTCAATGAGTTAATATAAAAAAAACCAATTTTCAACACTATAGGTTCACTCTCTTAAATTTTGAAATGTATTGCTATTGAAGGCTATGCCTTGTTAACAATGGAAATTCCTTCAGAAGATCAGTCTATTAGAATGGAGTAATCCAAGATAAAAAGCCTGCCAGGCAGCCCAGCAGAGAATGTCAGTGCCAAATGTCAAGAAAGATGCCTCAGGTAGAAAAAGATTGGTAACAGTTCCTTCTGCAGAGCTCTATAAAATAAATTCTAAACTAAACTAATTTTATAATTATCTTAAACTTGCTAGAATGTTGAATGTTCATAAATTTATAAAATTAAATATTTTTTATTAATTAAACTCTGTAAACTAAAATTAAACTATGGAATAAATTTAATGTAACTTTGATTAGTAATAATAATGACTGTAACAATCTTGCCTATATTTAAATTAAATGAATAATCATACTTAATAATTCTCCTAAATTATAATAACTGTACTCAGTTATTATTTCTATATACTTTCTAATCTGCAGTTATGCCTATTCTCTTTTACTTTATATTGTTTATTTCATTGATATTTATGATATGCCAAGATTCAAAACAGGGATGAGTAAATATTAACCATGTTAGAGAGATGATTAGATGCTCTCATGTAATTGATTTATGTTGCTCTTTAGCACACACATAAATCTCCATTTTGATACCTAATTTACATATAAGTATATTTAGTTAAGCTACTATGTTTTAGCTTATCATGATTAAGGTTTGCATGATAATGAATTATGTCTAGTTGATTAATTGCAAGAATATTATAAAGCATATTATAAATAATTAGTTAAGTTCTAGACATGCTTTACTCCTCCTTAGTTTATGGTATAAACTAGTAGGATTTAATCTGTAAACTAGATTACTTTAATTAACACCTCTTAGCATGTTTTATGTATAATAATCCAAGAACTGGTGTAAAGTAGTTTCACAGAACAAAACTATAGATATAGCACATTAGTAATTTAATATTTGTTATTATTTCAGTAAGCATTATGAATGTGTCATTACACATGTAATATGTCTCACTATATATTTTCTTTATTAAAATGGGCTTCGGGTTTAAGATCATCCTATTATGATTAGTTCAGACAGCTCTTTCTAGAACTGGAACACAAGGGTCCAGACATTATTTTAAGCTGCTCTGATCTCCCAAACTAAATGTTCTTCATATTTTGTAATAGCAAGTTATACAGACCACAGGAACCAAGTACTTGCTACTGAATCCCATGAGTAATCATACATTCAGGTCACAACTCTTATTTAGTTAATGAAGCTCCACTGCAATCACCAGTTCAACCTGCCATACTATTATTCAGTTCAGCATTGATCTGAATACTCAAACTAGTTTATATAATCAATCTCCATAGAGATTGCATTTATTACTCATTATGTATTGTTAATAAGTTTAGTTATATTTTATCATTGTCATTCTTGTAAATTTAACTCTTAGCAAATCTTGTAGGAATGGAATAGCATAATTCAGGCATGCTTATAAACAACCATGGAGGATGATGATAATAATAATAATAATAATAATAATAATAATAATAATAATAATAATAATAATAATAATAATAATAATAATAATAATAATAATAATAATAATAATAATAATAATAATAATAATAACTGTATCTAACATTAAAATTAAACTATAAAGTTCATTATAAAGATGAGACCTTGTTCTAAATCCACTCATCATTATAAGACCACCTGCAAATGTAAAACCCAATGCACTTCTATTCAGTATTACTCACTTATGTTTTAATAATTAAAGATCTTTCATTATAATAGTGTTTAATGTGTTATTCACACTCCATCCCAAATCTTACTTGAATCTAATTTTATTTTATTTAATTTCTAATATATGAATTATCTAGTCAGCCATATGTGTATGTTTATTAGTTTATTATTCATTTAGTCATTATTCCCTGAGTCTCATACTCCACCCTTTAATACTACTGGCATGCAAATTAAAAGTGACTGAGTATAACCTCATATCTGTCATCCATAGGGTTGTAAATCATGGAGCATTGGTAAAGGAACTGAGGCGCAGTCTGATTTGAGGTCTCAACCCATCATCTAGATCAGTTTTGGGATAATTTGCCAAAACTCCTGGATTTTGTTGCTTGAATGTACAAATATGACTGTTATAATATGAAACTTTTATTGTATGTGCTTAATTTTAGTTATGTTCTTAATTTTAGTTTATAGACATTAGTCAGCTTTAAAGAAGCATATAAATTACTTTGCCAATATGCTTTATTACTCTGGCTTGCACTGAGTGGCAATATGTATAGAGAGTTTGCCTGTTTTAATGCTTTATTAATGAAGCCTGGGAGAAAATCCCAAGAAAGTTCTTATTATAAATTAATAAAGTGAAGGGAACTCATAATCCTGATCTTTGTAAGTATTTGCTTTATACATTATGATACAGAAGCGGTGAGTCTATCGACACTGGCGCCCTCTATATAAATTAAAAACTGATTCTGCCCCCAATTTAAAATTGTAAATAATATTAGGTTCATTATTCAGGAAAGATAACTATATTCTTAAAATATCCATCCTCATAAATGATCAGAATAAATTCTCTTTTCATTGTTTGATTAACTTGCACTTTATCTAGTTACGTATATGCACCATATTGAATTTTTTTTAAAATGAACCTGAGATACAATTTTCACAGTAACTTAAGTTTTAATAATGTTAGAGCAAAAAACTTTATATTGATAGAAACTAGAAAAACTAAGGAAAACAATAAGCCTAAGGTAAATAGTGATAACTATATAAAAAAATAAGGAAAAAGAAATTTTCACATCCGAAATAATTATTATTTTATTGTTTGTTCATAATTTGAAATTTATCATTAACTAAAGTTCAAATTACATCTTCAGTGATAATTTTTTTGTATTCCTCACAAAATTATCTTTAAAAACATATATAATATGTCTTACCTGAGATAATCCATAGCTTCAGAACTTGCGGTAATAGTAAGATAAGAATTCTTCATTTTTTTTCTTGCACCCCAATGTTAAAAACGTTCAAGGTGTCTGGAAGAAAAACGTTCTTCCTAATAAAAGATAAAAAAAAAAAATTAGAATTCTATCAGAATGTAAAAATAATAAGACAAGTGTAGATGTTATTACTTACCTCTATAAATTATTTTGATTTTAGACTTTGGATAAACCAACCTTCATCATAACATCATCATAATGAATAATCATTGCCAATACAGAAAACAATTTACAAATTTAGAATATGAGAAGTCAAAGATTGCTAAAAAGATTCTCAAGGCATATATTTATATATAAAAAAATGTTTATATTCTACCACTTTTGGAATATGTCTTCCAGAGAAGCATACCTGTTCATATTATCTAATATAAATATACAAAATATTAAATATTTCATATTATTCAATATTATTATCAATAAAAGATAAATCATTCCAGATCTTGTTTACCAATTGGCAAAAGTAATCAGTAAAACAAAAACAATAAAAACTAAATTATATGTAATATATAAGGGATTCAAACACAGACTTTTACACAACCCTCAACTCTCCAAGCCATCTCATATTGCTGACCCACCTGATCACACACATGTTGAAAAGATAAATAATCACCAATATACATATTCTGTGCTAATCCAGCACTCATCAGTTGGTCCAGATTACCATCTCCACACATATATACAATTAGTTAGTAAAACAAAAATAATAAAAACTAAGTTAGTAAAACAAAAATAATAAAAACTAAGTTTTTAAAACAAAAACAATAAAAACTACAATCTCTCTATGCATCTGATATGCAGCTTTGAAATTAATATTGCATTTTTCTATAGTAGGTTGAATTTTATAAATACAAGCAAATTTTGCACTTTTTTTGTTCGGAATTTTTTTATTATATTGGCAAAATATGGAATTCTAATAGTAGGATCATTACTCCAAATTACATGAAATTCCCAATGTCATTCCAAAAAAGGCAGACAACTCTCGTTCTGTCACATTTTTTCAATCACACATACATTTCTTCTTAGTGGCATATTTATTCATTTCTTCAATAATTTTTACACACATAACATATAAAAGAAAACAAAGATAGAATACTCATTCACCCACAGTCAAAAACTTCAAACCTGTCCTATAATAACATTTCAAGGCATATTAGAAGCACTAGTTAATGGGCCTGCTCTACTGCTATCGTTTGAAACAACATTTGTATTTTTTCTTTACCTTTTCACTGGTAAAGTGGTTGCTTCTTCTTCTTTGGATGATGATGT
Source organism: Epiperipatus broadwayi (assembly GCA_028023455.1). Taxonomy (NCBI): domain Eukaryota; kingdom Metazoa; phylum Onychophora; class Udeonychophora; order Euonychophora; family Peripatidae; genus Epiperipatus; species Epiperipatus broadwayi. Next base: position 5,270,640 of record JAQFVV010006263.1, on the reverse strand, counting down.
AAAGTAGGGGTCCCCAACCTTTTTGCACTTTAAGAGCACATTCTATAATACCGGCCAGATGGCGGCCACCATTTATTTTTTCAACCAGGTGGGGGAAACAATTTATTTTTTCCATGTAAATTTATAGTTGGATATTGTTAATACTACACATAATGTACAAAAAAATATTTATTTCAAAAATAAAATTTTAACATATAATTAACGTTTATATTTTTACACTGTAAAAGTATAGTATGCCCTACAATTTGATTACAATATAATACAATAATTTATAAGAAATTTTTAAAATTAAATTTATTTGTATCAGATAAATATAATTTTTTATTGTGTTCGAATAGAGGCGGGCACACGTAAAATGGTCTGCGGGCACCATGGTGTCCATGAGGCATAGGGTTGGGGACCTCTGATGTAAAGTATTCTTGTAGATCATTGTATGTAATACTGTCATTGCAATCAAATGGTTTAGGAATTTCAAATTCGTCGAGGCTAAAAGAATCTGTTTCTGAATCCATATCTGCCAATTAATTTCTTTGCATCATTTTGTCTCCATATAAAAAAACTGAGAAAAAATTAATAAAAATAATTGACCTTCCTCGGAAAAAAATAATAAAAACTTTATTTTTTGTTGTAGAAAAAAATGGTGACTACCTACAGAAAGTACGAAAAAAAGATGCAGAGAATTATGATATTCATACATGCATAGTCCTTTTAGTTTTTCTGTAATTTTGAAAAGAAAATCGAACTTCAACAAATAACAACAATGCGTGGACGGTCCACCCAAAACACCTAAGCAGATAATTATAGTGTGTAAAATAAATGCTGAATCAAATCTAAAATGTAAAAAAACATTACAATATATATATATTAAAAAAAATAAAAAATGTTTCTATTATTTATATCAGATATATATTTAGAGATACATATTTAAATATAACATAAATATCTAAGTGCAAACTCATCTCAAATCTTTTAGTATATTTAGTTTAAAAATGAAAGTTAATCTTCTGCATAAAAAAATGTTTATTATAATTACAACAAATTTAGTAAGAATTAAATATTTATGTCAATGCTTGGTTTCTCTGTTGACAAGATGCTATAGAAGAAGACAATATGCCAGTTTTACATTTCAAGACTGGTGTTTTTTGTGGTCTTCTGAAGTCAAATAAGCCTTCCAGTTTACAAGCAAACAAGACTGGTCAACCAAGAAGCTCATTTTTTAAATCAGAATACAAGTCAAGATGTAGAAGAGGGCCTGCTGCACCCATACCAATGAGTGACATAAGACTCAATGAAGTTGGTCATGTTTCATAATTCAGTGAAAAAAGGGAAGATGCAAAAGATCTGGGTTCAAAGGAATTCCTAAACCTAAATGTATGAAAGTGTAATTTTACCTGTGTTTTACCTCCATCTTCGAATTTATCACCCTGTGCCATAACAAGTAGAAAAGTAATAGTTTTGTGACAAAGATGATGTGTGTAGTATTGCTTCACTGCAATGAACCTTAAATTCTATAAAGCCCTTGGTAATTATTTTTTTAAATAAACTAATTACATTGTTGAATTCTGAGCATTTTAGTTATCATATTATAATTTTTAACATTGAAAATAAATTCAAAAAAAGTTAATTAAATATCAATATTTAATTTTATTTATAAGTATTTCAGAATACTAAATCATGGATTTGTAACTATATGATGGACTATTTTCAATATCTAATATTAATTGTTAAATAATTTTAGAATTCAAACTTTACTTAAACTTTCCAAATACATTTAACTATTAGTAATAACTAACAGATTAGTTTTTAAGACAATGTTTCAAGTGGTATTCTTCTCTTCTATTCTTCATGTGTTTCTGGCCTGATAAGTGACAGTGCTAGCAAGTGAGAAATACTAAGCAGTACACTTTTTTCTCAGTTTTCAATATCATATATTATACTGAAACTAGGAGAAAAATGATTGATTCTCTATGTTAAAGAATAATGCATGGTAACACTATTGCAGCACTATATGTAAAAGCCATGATACTATATGTTTTCAGTTATCACATGTGAATATATTACCTTTATTACATTTTTATTCAATAGATGGGAACTCTTGTATTTAAAAAAAGTTTCATTTACACAGTAAAAATGGTATAATATGAACCATGGAGAATTTCCAGAAGAGAAGCCATTACTGGATCTCAACTGGCAGAATGAGCTATTAATTAAATTGCGGACGGTTGAAGAGTTGGAGTGTGGAGTAGATTGAAGCCTGTCCATTAAAGTAGGAGAATTTGCTATCTTAATATATATCTGAGTACTTGTAGCATATATGTGTAGAGATGGTAATCTGGACCAACTGATGATTGCTGGTTTAGCATGAAATACGTATATTGGTGATTATTTATCTTTTCAACATATGTGTGTTCAGGTGTATCAGTGTTATGAGATGGTGTGGAGAGTGGTGGGTCATGTGAAAGTCTGTGCTCATACCCTGTCTATTACATATATAGACGCAGGTATATATAAGCCTGTGTATTTCAGCTATTTAATATTATAGATATAATAGTTACTAATAATACTACTTTTACTTTTAAATTTAATTTTTTTTATATGTAATTTGATATCATATGCAAGCAACAAATAGTATTTAGCAATTCAACTGTTTTGGTTTTTTTTTAGCAATAAAGTTGTAAGAATATTTGTAACATTTTAAATAATTTATCTAGTTTAAAATTAATGTTTTATATTTTAAATGTAGGTGCAATGTTTATAATATTATATTTAATTAAAAATGACTGGAAAATATTTGCATATATTTGTTTTTCATTTTTCATAAATGCATGATTTAATGAAACATCCTTTATATTGCACATTTTTTTGCATAATTTCTCTGATGGAATCAAAAAAAAAAGTACACAGTTAAAAACTTAATGCATTAATGCTTCATCAGAATTAGATTGCTTAAATTTTTATCAACTATATATGGATTTGGAAAACACTGCATTAATTGGTTAATTGAAGACATTCCTTTAGATTTATCAATGAGTATCTAGACAATTTTGCACCCCATAGTTATTAGTGTAAAGTAATTAATTAGTAGTAAATGTAGTGTAAATAATAAAATAACTGTTAAAAAAATGCATGCGGATGTGGGTAGTATTTTACAGGCAAGATCTATAATTAAAAATCACAAAATAAATTCTCTTTCTTCCAAAAATGATGCGATTATTACTGGCATTATTCTAATAATGATAATAGTCATAACCATATCACTTACAAAAGAAAAATGCTTGACTTGGTTAAAAGTAAACTGACTCTAGGAAGCCCAAAAATTGTAGTTCCAATTATGTCACTTTAAATTCTCAAACTTTTTATAAATCCCCAGCAACCAATCCAAAAATCGGCCTAGAAGTGTGTGAGCAAACGATTCCGCGGCAGAAGGCCCACATTTATTAAGGCCTACATGATCTACGTCTTTTGTCTTTTGTGAAAATCAACAAACAAATCAAAACATTTTATAATTTTCTAAATATGCTTTTGCGCAATTTCACTGAATGAATATTTGAGTAAACAAAATAAAATACATATAAGACAAAATATTTTATTTTATTAGGTTTTTTTTTTTTTTTTACGAATTCTGATTCAAAATAAATAAAAAATTTAATGAAGGGTATTATTCTTGACTTGATTTATAGTAATTTTAAAGCAATATATCTAGAGTTGCAAATAAACTAATTTTTTTAAAAAAATTTTTTTATTCGTTAGATATTTTTAAAAAAAGTCTCTCTCCCTCCCGCATGAAAGCATTCCACCGGCCCGCTTTTTCTTGGACAGACTCTGAACAAATTATTCGATTATTTATTTTTTATAAGAGAATATTATGGGAATCAAAAGTGACTCATAACTTTATATAATATATTTTATTATTAGTGAACTTGACAATAAACGTAACTCGTATCTTCGTTTTAATGTTTTTTTTTTCACCACTTTATTTATAATGCTGTAATTAATGGCTGACAGCTTTCCTATTAATATGAAACTAGTTTATTAAGCAATTCATTGACCTTGATAAGTTGAAAACTAAATGAATGAGTTGGGAATCAAAATGAATCTTGACAGAGTAAAAAAAATAAAGATATTAAAATAATATACATACTTTCCCTTTCTTAGTAGTAAAAAAAAAAAAGATAAGAGACTGTTAATTAAAACTTAAATTCAGTTAAGATTTTATAATTTTTTTTAATTAAGTATAACACTGTGTAAATATATATAAATACATTAGAAGAGACTTGAACTAGACTTTCAAGCTATGCACTCCATCTTATACAACTGATACACATGAAGACATACATGTAAAAAAGATAAATGATCTCCAATATACGTATTTCACGCGGAACCAGCACTCATCAGCTGATCCAGATCAACATCTCCCTCACATATATACAATCAGTGCTCAGTTTATATTAAGATAGCAAATATTCAAACTTTAATGAACAAGCTTCCGTCTTACGTGTGCACATATATACATCAAATTGTGCCCGAAGGCAACTAACTGAAAGCATCTAAGAGTATTTTGATTAAATGACATTTCATGGAATAATTTTGCCATTGTTTGCTATAATTTATTCTAGATACATTGTAAACTTTAATAATCTCTTTGTATTTTAAAATGCACTGAATATATAAACAAAAATAATTTACATACGATAGTATAAATATATGCACACACCACGTGTATAAATAATTTTGAGAAAGTATTTTAGCTGATTAAAAAATATTTCTTTATATGTATACAATATACTTGCTCTCCCACGGATTGTTCGATTAAGGCTGCATTAAATGCATTATTGTTATATTCCCAATTTTCTATGCTATATTATATTTTTCCAAATAGTAAGACGAGAACAGATTGTATTTAAACAGTGAGGTAAATGTTGAGCGTAATATAGTAATTAGATATTTACAGATGGTTAATAACAATACTAATTTTATTAATAACACAACATAAATAAAAAGATTTTTGGACTCATGATACAATTTTTAGAAATACTAAAAAATTAAAACTGTATTTAGGGCGAAAAACTTTCATTTAAATTTACTTTGAGCAAACTTTAGGCTCAATTCAAAAATACAATCTCTATAAAATTACAGGGACCAGTTTAGCATATGATTCTATCTTAAGTTTTGCTATCTATTGCCAGATAGCACTATAACATTTTGAAAATGAAATTCAGAAAACAAAGGCATAAAAACAATCCATAGAGAATTAAATTAAGTTGTCAACAACAAAAAATAAGAACATCGTAAAACAATAAAAAAAAAAAAAGTAATTCGCGATAACTTAAATGACATTAATAAAAGTAGCAAATGTAATTTCAAAACTAGTAATAATTTCACTTGCGGAAAGTATTTTTAATATCAGTCAAGAATGCAATAAATAAAAGATTTGACTTATATTTTGCCTTGAAATTTTTCAGCATTAACTTTTCTGTTCAAATCAGTATATTAAAAGCATTAATGACTTCTGATCCAGCAATATGATTGGCATTCTTTGTTTGAACACCAGAAAACTGGAATTAACTCTCTTCTTGAATTTTTTTTTCTTTTCTCTGACATGGAAGATCGATACACAGCTCAGGATGTCTGTTTTATCAGATTGCATTAAATAAAAATGTCAATACTTTCATTATATATTAACTTACAATAAATTATTTGGTCAATATTTTAAAATAACAATAATAGATAACAAACTGAAGCCTATAAAAATTTCTAAATTATAAAATGGATGTTATGTACACTGTCAAACTGAACTAAAAAAGTAGAACTTCATAAGTATTTACTATCATGACTTTTGGTGTTATTGCTCTATCTGGTAGTTTAACATGAAACTTTTGATAGTTTTCACACTAAGTCATGGAATTTATGGTAGATCACATAGTAAATATGCATTGAATTACATTTCTATGCACTCATCCACTCAATTGAAAACTTTTATTTTTGTCAATATGTAAACAAACGAGAATATTGTAGTATTATAAACTTATCTGACTTTTATTATTATTTCCAGATGAATTTGAATTTAATTAATAATATTCAAGTTACAATTTTATTCAAGTAATAATTTAGTAAGGGTAGGGACCTTAGAATTTTTAATAAAATTTATAATTACAATTTTATTCAAGCTAAAAATAAGCATTTTCTATTCTCATCATATTTTGATAAAAATTGTTTGCAATGTGGACTGAATTTTTTATATAATTCAGAAGCAATGCCTGCTAGTTTTTGTTTTCATTTCATGTGGTATATGACATTATTTTAATCTAGAACCAGTCCCATTGATAAAGCAAGAAAGTTAAATTGTCTAAAATCTTTTCTGAGAATTGTGTTATAAATAGAATGGAAAAAGTCCATCAAATTTAAGTATTATTTCATGAGTTCTATAGTAACAGGTAGACTTTATATGTAGAAAAATATGCATCAAGTATTTAATTATTTTTATTTCACAATTTTCTTTGTAAAAAATCATATTTTTTTTAGTAGGAATGGACTAATTTATTTCAAAAAGTACTAAGTCTCATCTTATTAATTATTTTCAACAAACTATGTAATTCTTAAACACTCATTGATTTTGAATTTGGTTGAAAAGGTAACCAATTAAAAATATAAATTAATTAATTGCACTGAATTAGTTTTCAACAAAATACTGCCAGAATCATAGTGCTAAATAAAATTATGCAATATATATACACCTATATAATATGTAAATGAGGTCCAATATGCAAATAAGCAATTAAGTATTTTATTTTCCAGACAATGGAACACACAAATCTTTTTTGTTAATTGGAATGTGGATCTTTTGCAATTGGCCAAGCCTCTTTGTACTTTCTTTTCCCATTGTCTAAGCAAACACTTCTAACATTGGATGGAGAAAATGTATGACCCATGATGCATTCATGACTAAGAAAGATAGATCTGTATTCAATCTTTTGTTTAGCTCTGTTGTATAGATATGCATGTTGGGAAATTTTCATGGATCTATTTTGCATGAGATTTTTTATAATACACAGAGCTGCAGAATGAGTTAGAACATGCAATTTTATAGACAACCTGAGAAGCATGCTCCATGGGTATTTTTGACTTTGGTATTGTTCAACAAATTGTTAAGAATGATGGAAATCTAAAACTAACCTTTTACATGTTAACACAAATCTTTCTAAGATTATTTGCAATATGGTAAAAATTGAAAAGTAAATTCAACTTAATTTCAGAAAAAATGGTAAAATTCCTAGAAAATTAGGAATAATTCTGTCATTCATTCTTCACTTGAAAAATTAGACTTAAGGTGATCCATTTTCCCAATTCTTTGTAAAAAGACATTTTTCACAGAGTGTTATGTGAGCAGTTTTTATTTATTTCAAAAAAAAAAAAAAGACAAAAATAAATACATATTGTCATAAGAGAAGATAATAAAGTCAACAAAGTTTAAGAATAAATTTGGTTGTTCATATGAAAAATATCTGTATTAATAAATATTGTTTCTACAACTTAGGCATACTATGGCCCATGGCAGTTCTTTGGATACTAGAATTGTCAGCGATGGTAAAGTTAGAATATTAAATGACCTAAACTTTCCTTGAAATATTTATGCTATATGTAAAAAAAAATCCATTAAAGTTACTCCATTAGATTTTAGTTATACAAACATGGACAACATAGATCAATGGGGTATCATTTTACTTTATATATGTAAAAGATTTAACTAATTTTAAATTTTACATGTATATTATTAACTAACGTAATAACTGATAAGTGGTAGTTTTAGCACAAAATGCATCTTGGTAGTCATTTGTCTTTTATTGTGTCTTTATTCATATGTTTTCAAAAAAATGTGGGATGGTGTGATTATTTAATATATTTATAAAATGTATTACACATGAGAAAGAGAAATGTGAATAACTCTATGTCTGTGTGTGTATTTAATAAAAAACAAATCAGATTTATTTAATTTTAATAGAGGTTTAAAGTTTATAACTGGGCTAGAGATAATCTACTTTAATAAATGATTAGTGATAATCATTACTATATTTGTCTAGAGAGGATTGTGTCAAGGTTGGGAATAGAGTGATTTTGACACAAATCAAAATGCAACAATTTACTATTAATAAATATTGTACATATAATAAAGATGTATGTAAGAGATCGTGACTTGGATCAACTGATGAGTGCTAGTTCAGCATGAAATGCATCTTGATCTTTTATTGTGTCTGTATTTAATCTGTTTTTAAAAGAATGTGTGGTGATGTTGAGGTTATTTACACTTTGAAAAAAAGTACTATCACCTTAAGTTGGTTATAAATGAATCTATTATTTTTATCATAATATAGACAACATACATTCTAAATTTAAGATTGCAGAGAGCAGTAGCCATCTATTACAAGTACTATATTATAAAATATTATATTATTTATAACATTATTAACAGAAACTTTCCTGTTCAAAAATGTACTGCTTATAAAACAGTTGTGTTGGATAAATGTAAATCATCAAAATTAAGAAGCCAATCATGAAGAAGCAGCAAAACAGTTGTCAACTAAGATGTACTTCATATTAAGCAAAAAAAAAAGAGCATGTTTCAGCATGTTAAAAACTTAAGATCTTAGAAGACATTACTGTCAACTCTATTGCATGAAGTAATGCTGGATAGCCCATACATAGAATTACAGACTATGCATCAAGATATGAGAATAATTAGGTAGCCAGACAATGATGAGCATTTAATGAAAAGAGTCATTTCTATTAGAAATCAAATATATTAACCAAAAATTGGAAGATTCCAGTGAAACTCTTGACAATTTTATTTTGACCATAAAATAATATCAAAATAGAAGTGATAATATGTTGTTTTTAGTAATGAGCCTCACTTTTGTCAGCATATAGATTATTTTAATTTTTATATCTGATAACTATAAGGCATAGGATTGATTTTTCTGTAATATAAGAGTCAAATTAACTCTTCTAGTTTGTGAGCAGTACTCAATATCTCTAGGTTTATAATTCATCAATAAATTGATGGGAAGTGACTGAAATATATACATTGAATCAAATACTTTCTTGAATTCCTTTAGACTTGTAGCATATTAAAAGAATGATGATGAATGGCTAAACATTGAGGACTTTAGATCTTTTTTTAACAATATCTATAAGGGCCTTAAATATTTTCTTAAATTGATTATAGACTTTTCATTATATATAACTTGTTTGTTTTATTTAATAATACTTGAACTTGCTTTTGAACATCCCAACATTATTAAGAAATTGGGAAATATGATCTAAATCAATTGTTCTAGATTTAATAACAAAAAGCCCCACTGGTCTGAAAATCAATTATACTAGAATTTAAAAATAATTAAAATGTATAAAAAAAATTATATATATATGAGACATTTAAAATTTTAGTTTTGGAGTCTCAACTTTGAAATTATACCATTACCCCCATTATATACCAAACAAAGAATCATGTGACAATCTAGATTGTATTTTTGAATATCGTTGTTAGAAGTGATAGTCCACTATATTGCTTATTCTAGAATCACTTATGATAAACATTGTTAATCAAAAGACACTATATGGTAGTACTAATTAAATTTTGTTTCTGGATAATGGCTTTTATCAGTGAAGAACATTTTAAGCCACGCACACACGTATGCACAAGTGATTTTAATTAATGGCTGAAAGTTTTCATCAACTAAGTAGCTATATAAATAAGTTAGCTAGTATTCAAAATCTTAGTGCACTTAAAACTTTTAGTCATTATCTTCAATAGTATAAAAAAAGTAAAGAGGGGATGGACACTATGATTTAAGTGCAATCTAATGCTTTTCACAGGTAAAGTCATAGCCATAAATGTATTCGGAGATTTTTGTTAGCATTACCAACCATTACAAATGATTTTTTTGTTTTTCGATAGATGGCTTTGAAGAAAAGTGATAGAATATATTACTGCTTCAAGATATTATTTAAGATCTATATTGCTTTGTGGGTAAGAAGTCATCATAATAATCATATTTGTATTTTATAAATGTATTCCACAATGTAGTTGACTGATTATGTATTTATATTTCTTTTACCATTAAATCATTTCTTCTAAAAAGATTATTTATTAAAAAATTTAGAATTGTATTTGTTTTTACATTTTTTAAAAAGAGACATTTTATATTGATATATCAGTTTCAACAGAAGCTGTTGTTTATTTCATACGGTTTGAAATCTGTTTACTTTGAGACTTTGAATAACATTCTCTGTAATTGGAGACACAAGATGAATGCATTCTGGTGCTTACGGTCAAAAATATTATCGTGATTAAAAAGAATTGTTATTTTATACTCTTTTCTTTTTTTCTTTTTTTGAAAAGTTAAATTTTCATTTTTGTTGAAGAGGAAATCGTAAAATATTGATATCTAACAAATGAGTTGAAATTACATTTTTTCACACCTATTAAAATTTTGAAAGCCTTCTGAAATTTGTAGATAAAAAAAAATCGTTGGTATAAAAGAAAAAAAACGAATATAAATGAATTAATAAATATAAATGCATTTTAAAAAAAACAATAAATAATGAGATATATTGTTTATTATATATATTTTAATAATATATACATTTCTAAAGTAACTAGAATTTTACTCAACCGTACTTTCAATAGGTATTATTAATTAAATCCACTTAACATAAGTTCGAGGTTACTTTATGAGAATCATATACTGCCATCCGGTAAACTTGGACATCCCGGACTTGTAACTAACAATTTTTTCCTTCTTGTCTGGTTTTTTTCTCTATATTTTCGACCCATTGATGCCACCTGAGAGCAGATTCTCTAATAGTTAAAAATTTGGCACAAAATTATTTTTTATTATAATTATTATTTCACTTATATTATATGCAAAGCGTGGCATAAATAGACGCATAACAGAAAGATTATTAATATCAGATGATATGTTTATTATTATAATTTATTCATGGTCCTACCTTTTGAATTTTCAACTATAAACTGTTTATTACCTCTCATGGTTTTGTACGCATTGCTCCAGCTTTGTCACTTTTAAAGCTCAAACTTTTTATGAACTCCTAAGCAATAAACCATTTGACTATTGGGATAGATAGATATCGCCTATGCTGGAACTCTCGTAAGTAGCGTGCATTTATATATGAAACTAATTATTCTCAAATATAAGCCAGACTTTAAAGACAAAATTATGAAAACACATCAGTGTATTGAAAGTTGATTTTTGTTTTTTAAACTTTGATTTCATTATCTGCACAACTATTAACAGTTAAACATGTCAATTTTTGTTAGATCCATTAGTAAAAAAAAGTCTCATTGTTATTGAGACTAACAATTAAAATTCATTTATAATATTATATATATATTATAGAATTTATATGCATGGTAAAGATAGGGTAACAATAATTATAGATCTACATCAAGAATAATGAATAAAATAATGCTATAAGTTTATTTGTATGTTCTATGGAAGGTACAGAAATGAAATGATACCAATGACACATTTGGTTAACATCAATGATAGTTTTCTCATACTTGCCATTCCAATAATGCTAATTTTTTTTAGTGGCATTCATCTTCCAAATCCAAAAAGTCACAATATAACAGTAAATGAAATCATACATTTTAACCTTTATAACTGTTATATAGTTTTTATCATATAGTGTAAGCTATCTATCATAACAACTCTCTTATTTTAAATGTGATCTTATCAATGAACTATAGATAATAAAATTAATTAATTTCCTAGATTGATTTCTGAATAATTCATTTTATTTAGGAGGAAGGAATTGTTATATTGCACTTATATAAAAACTATTTAGATAGTAAAATGGTATCCAATACAGTACTTTTAACATTTTGAATTTCTATGATATTGAACTCAAGATAATTTGTCTTTCTATTTATGTAACTAAAATTAGTGTATTGATAGGATTTATACATTAATTGAAGGATTGAAGACACTTTAACATTTTGTCAATAGATAATATCTTCTGAACCAGGTATTATATGATCACATTAGTTTATCCCCTTCACCAACATAAATGATTTTCATTTTTATTTACAGTTATGATTACATAAGCATTTCATTTATTCATTGGGCATAATATTTTTTAAGGTAGCTAATTATTCATCAACATTATAATGGACAATATGTAGAGATTCCATCCACAAATGGCTTTATTAATGTTAACTATTATATGTATAGATTGGAAATTCATTAACTTTGAAGTTTATTATTTCTAAAGTAGATAAGTACTAATTCTATCTAGAAAAATCAAATCTAAATAGCTTTACCATTGGATCTGTGAAAACAATTTTGTTTAAATCTTGCAAAAACTGCATCTAAGTATAAAAAGTTTTTTTCTTGCTGAACAAGTTATTAGGTGGTGAAAGCATATGCTGAATTAAGATAACTTAATTGTTTTTTGTATGTTTTCTGTGAGACAATTGAATTATGATGTCTAAAAAAATATTAATCATTGAAAGAAAGTGGATTTAAATATTTCAGTAATATTCTTCTTGATAATATTTAATTGCATTTTTTCTCCATTCATGAGCATGATATTAAAAAATAAAATATGCTAATAATAAAAAAAGCTATCCTTAAAATATTTGCATCACAAACCAAGCAGTGCTAACCAAATAGTTAAGAAGTTGTTCTTATAAATTATTCTAGATCTAAGCTCTGAATAGATTAAAAAAGTTAGTTAGACTATGGTCAAGACTATTACTAATTAACACTGGGATAGCATTATATTTTAAGCTATTTTTACATAAAGTTATATTTTGTTTACAAAACATTTTCTTGTTATTTAGATAGAACATTAAACATAATATCATTGTGAAATTAAAGTTAAGATCACAGCTTTTTTAAAAAAAATTCTGAATCTTT